>OW121752.1:25197311-27697311 GCA_933228765.1 Miltochrista miniata | reverse complement strand
CTTAAAAATAAATGAATGTGTATTCACTTGCCCATTTTCATTTTCTAAATTTGCTTTTGTTCTCCAGGCTCACCCCAAATACGATTATTCGTACTCTGTATCCGACCCACACACTGGTGACCACAAGACCCAACATGAGCTCCGCGACGGAGATGTCGTGAAGGGTGAATACTCCTTGTTGCAGCCTGATGGCTCCTTCAGGAAAGTGACCTACACCGCCGATGACCACAATGGGTAAGGATATTATATTATCTTATATTTTATTTTTGTCTTTAGGTAATTAAACCGAGCATTACAATTTCAAAATTTCTTAAATGTATTTAGAAGAATTCAAAATCATAGTAATATTGTTATTGTGCTTGAAAAAGAAGGGCTTGCAGGAATTATATTCCTGCATGCCCCTCTTTTTATTCCTCTTTTTATACCCTCTCTTTTTATTGCAATTAAAGATTCCATTGCATTTTATGAATTTCTATGACAACATTTTACAGTCAAGGCTGTTTGTTGGTGGACTAGTCCTACACCTAAAACTATGGTTACTAAATCAATCTCCTAATATAACTTCTTTCGTCTTATTTCACACACATTGTTTAAGAAAATTGATGTTGCCTACTGGTCCAGAATTTACTTAACATGCATTTAATTGCCTATTCTTTGTCTTACTCATTTTCGTGAATACGTGTATACAATATTAAATTATTGAAATATTTCAGATTCAACGCGGTAGTTCACAACACAGCACCAGTGCACCACGAATACCACTAAATAGAAGAGGGCACGCGGCCCCTGTCTCACATGTGATATTTACACCTAATACTTACTTTAGATAGTCTTTAGTCGATAATGACTTTTTATTTTATAAGACTGCGGCGAAAATAAACTATTATAAAAACCAATACTCGTTATTTTTTAGTACTTTGATAAGAACACTGTTTCCAAAATTAATAAGGGTAAATAAATTTTTGATTGAGTCAGCAATTAGTATGTTTACTCAATCACACACTTTTAAATATGGAAAAAAAAGAGCAGGATTCAAAACTGCGCGTGCGTTTTCTTACATACCGTGCAAGATGTGTAACCGCTCCACCAACGAAACCCTACCCGGAATCGACCAAATTTTCCACCTTTATATAGGTACGTGATGGGGCGCTGAGGCACCATCTACCGGCTACGAGTCCACAAAATCTTAATAATTATAATACTTAACACTCGTCTCTCTCTAACATTACCATCGAATATTTGACTTAATATAATTTACGTATAACGCAAGTTTAGACAAGTTCAGAACAATATACATTATAAATAATATAATCTAGACTATAATCTAATATAATCTAGACAAGTTCAGAACAATATACATTATAAATAAGTAATTGCCCTGGAAAATTTAGTCGGTCACATATAAGCTCAAAAAATATAAATAAAAACTTAAATAAAAGTCATTCTATCTCTGCAGTTGGAATTCAAAAAAGTTGGAATCATGAACATTGAATGAAACTTAAATTATTTTCATTAAATTACTTTATTCCCCAAAAGGAAAGAGGTCTATTTGTGTAAAGTAGTCACCATAGTCGAAAACGGCTAGGATTACACACACATGTCTCAAAAAAGATAATGATTGATATAAAAGGTATATTATTTCTTCACCTGCGACACATTCATATGTGGCAGATATAAACTCCTGATTTGATCGCCCAAATATTGAATTTGTCATACATTCTTAAAGAACATCTTTGGATTTAAGATGAATCTGATGTTTCTTGGTACAGCTCAATCTTATTTTGGGCTTCAAAATATAACCAAAATCTTTGCGGTGTCCAAATAGCATAGCTTATGAACACATCATTAAACTTCTACACAAACAATCGGAGCAGGAAAAATAAACGGCACCAAATCTGTTAATTTCCCATACATTATTCTATAGCGGCCTTTTTTTATAGTGAGGGAAAATCCTCATGGATGCTATGCCGGACTCCTACCGGCTAAAAAACCTCACGTAAAGCCCAACAGCCTATGGTTAGGAGCCCGGGGTAAGCTTCGGAAGGATGTCCCAGGAGACTCGAAAGGATGTCCCAGGATCTATAGCGGCCTTAACAAAAGCTACACACTATAAGCAACGTACTTTTGGGTGTAAGGGGCCCCACCACCACCAAATTTTCGGGGGCCCAAGCGACCTCACCTACACGTGGTGCACCTGTTAACCAATGAACGAGGCTCCGCGAATTTAGGTACCCACATGGTGGCCTAGGCTCCCATGTGGGTGCCAGGTGGTACAAAGTGTTGGTCCGGGGGGGTACCACCGTGCAGCTGTGAAAAGCCCCCCAAGTAACCCAGCCCCGGTTGGGTTGCGTTCGGGGTTCAGCAGCTGCACAGCCGGGCCCGGGGCGATGTTTGATGCAGCAGGGGGGGACCAGTAGGCGCTAAGCGGATTCTAGTGTGGCTGACGGGGGTCGACCTGCCGGCCAGGGAGACCCGTAGAAACGGTGTTACCGCTGGCCGCCCGCGGCATAGTATAGGGGCCCAACTGGGACTAACCACCCTGGGAGGCTGCCCCACCAGGCCGCGCATAATCCCGATGTGGTTCGTCGTGCCGGATGGTGACCGGACTGGGACCCGGCGACCACACTCGGGGGGGTACGGGGGCCCTTCCGTCCGGCGGGTCGGCTTCCGTCTCACCACACAGTCATAGATGAAGCTAGCCCCTACGCCTTGTCACTCACTGCTGCAGCAAATGTCACTCCGTCTTCACGTCTCCCTTTCCCAGCAATCATGGCAGTGCAAAAAGGAAAATCAGGTACCACAGCGGCCGCTACTACTCCCAGTAACGTGCTGTTTGAGGTGGAGTTCGCTAACATCCGCGGACTCCATGCCAACCTCAACGTCGTCCATCACCATCTAGAGACGGCACGGTCAGCTGTGATGTTCCTAACGGAGACGCAAATACTCCGCCCTGCCGATCAGTCGTACCTTAGTTACCCCGGCTATATCATCGAGGAACTATTTCGAGAAAAAGCCGGGGTGTGCGCGTTCGTTAGGGCGGATGTTTGCTGTCGCCGGCTGCGCTGCCTTGAGGACCCTTCCCTCTCCGTCCTTTGGCTGCACGTAGATCACGGCTCCATGAGTCAGATCTACGTGTGTGTCTATCGATCCCACACAGGGACAGCTGAGATGATGAAGCTGTATCAGCACCTCAGCGAGGGGGCTGATGACGCGCAGGTACGGTTCCCGAACGCCGAGTTGGTTTTACTGGGGGACTTCAATGGTCACCACATTGAGTGGTTGGGGTCCCTCAAGACAGATCCTGCGGGACGGGCCACCCACGCGTTCGCACTCTCCCATGGTCTGACCCAGGTGGTACGCGGGATTACGCGCATACCGGACAGGTCAGACCATGAACCCGCCCTGCTGGACTTACTGCTGACGAGTAATCCAGCACAGTACAGTGTGACGGTTAGCGCCCCACTGGGTACATCCGACCACTGTGTTGTGCGTGCCCGCTTGCAGGTACCGTCCCCTGCAAGGGCAGTAGAGGTGACGCGACGACTGTGGCACTACTCGTCAGCAGACTGGGACGGACTACGAGAATACTTTGCAGCCGTCCCGTGGAGTCAGCGCTGCTTTGCAGGGAGGGCTTCATCGGAAAGCGCCTCTGCGGTTGCTGGTGAAATCACATTAGGTATGGAATACTACATTCCATACACTGATGTCGCCAGCATCCGCAAAGCCCGCCCCTGGTTCGGGCGTGAGTGTGCCGTAGCCGTTCAACAAAAACAGGCGGCTTACCGCGCCTGGATCAGGGCTCGAGCTGTGCGCGACCCGAATGTGGCCCGCCTCAAGGCAGCGTACAACAGAGCCACTAGGTCCAGCAAGAGAGCCTTCAAGAGAGCGGACGCCCAGCGCGTCACGCGGCTTGGTCAGGAGCTCACGTCACATCCGTCGGGCAGCCGTGGATACTGGCAACTGGCCAAAGCCGTGCAGGCCAACTTTTGCAAGTCCTCGCTGCCGCCGCTGCGCTATCCTGACGGATCACTGGCTCACAAGGCCCAAGAGAAAGCGGAAATGCTGGCCAAGCTCTTTGCGGCTAATTCCCGGGTCGATGACTGTGGCAAGCAACCTCCCACTATCGCCAACTGTGGAACCACGATGCCGGAAATTGTAATCCGGCAGTGCGATGTGCGGGCGGTGCTACGGTCACTCGACACGCGGAAAGCCAGTGGTCCTGATGGCATTCCGGAAGTGGTGCTGAGGAATTGTGCAGCTGAATTGTCTCCAACGCTAACACGCCTGTATCGCCTTTCGTATTCGTCGGGAGAAGTGCCGGAGGCTTGGAAGGAGGCGAATGTCCAACCGATCCCCAAGAAAGGGGATCGGTCGGATCCAGCCAACTATCGCCCCATAGCCGTAACCACCGTCATCTGCAAGGTGTTCGAGCTAATCATCAACAAACAGCTCATGCGCTATCTGGAAGATCACTCGTTAATTAACGATCGCCAATATGGCTTTAGGCCGAAACGATCAACGGGTGACCTCCTAGCGTATATAACGCACACCTGGGGTGAGGCTATGGAGAGGCACGGCGAATCTCTGGCTATTGGCCTAGACATCGCAAAAGCCTTTGATAGGGTATGGCATGCGTCGCTTCTTTCCAAGCTGCCGTCATATGGTTTATCGCATCAGTTGTGCCGCTGGTTTGCCAGCTTCCTGAACGGGCGACGGATTCGGGTCCTCTGTGATGGTCAGGCTTCCTGTTTTTTTCAGGTAAATGTCGGAGTACCACAGGGATCGGTATTGTCCCCAACTCTCTTTCTTCTGCATATCAATGACATGCTGTCCCTTGGGTGCATTCATTGTTATGCGGATGACAGTACTCTTCATGGGAGCTATTCTGGCCGTCCAGCGGCAGGGCGAGGCGACGTGGATGAGAAGAGACGACAACTCGTGGCGGATCTCGATCTGGACCTGGGCCGCATTGCCCAATGGGGTTCAGACAACCTGGTCGAGTTCAATGCCAGAAAAACACAGGCGTGTGCGTTTACAGCTAAGAAGTCCCCATTCCTACCCCTGCCCTCTCTTCAGAGCATTACAATTCCACTAAAGGACAACCTGGAGATCCTCGGTATAGACGTCCGGCGTGAGCTCAATCACAAAAACTACATAGAGAGCTGTATTGATCTAGCCTCGCGGAAACTGGGAATCCTGAATAAGGTGAGACGGTATTTCACGCCACATCAGAGATGTTTACTGTACAAGACGCAGATTCGTCCCTGCGTCGAGTACTGTTCTCACCTTTGGGATGACTCCGCGAGGTACTTGTTAGACGCGCTTGACGCTATGCAGAGACGTGCTATCCGAATAATTGGTTGTCCTGAGGTGACGGGAGGCCTCGAACCTTTGTCGCAGCGAAGAACCATAGCGTCCTTGGCTGCCTTCTATCGAACGTATCACGGCGAATGTTCTGAAGAGCTCTTCAACCTGATCCCACCATCTCCTTTCCGATCCCGAACAACGCGTGCCGGGCAGAAATGCCACTCATACACAGTGGAGAGAATCTTCGCCAGAACCGAGCGTTTCAAAAGATCGTTCCTCTGTCGAACTATAAAAACATGGAACGACCTGCCCGCACACGTCTTTCCCTCATCTTACAATCCCGGGTTCTTCAAGAGGAGCGTGAAGAAGCACATCACAGGGCCGCCAACTTGAGGACCACTGTAAGAAGTGGCCCCCAATCGCTAGTTGCGCCACTGCTTTCTCACCATCAGGCTGGTGGCGACGTCAATTTGGCGAGCTGAATATAAAAAAAAAAAAAAAAAACTTTTGTAGATGTGAGACAACTTTTATCGCAGAACGTCGCAGATACGTGTGCCAGCTGCCGCACTATCTAAGATGCATGATACAATCTTACGAGGTAGATATGTTACAGAAACTGAAATCTGAGGCGACAGGAGACGGTTAGTGCCTGACCTACCGACCCTGGTACCAGCATTTACACCATTGCCTTGGTATTTATTCAGCAGATGTAACACTCGCATGTTTACTCGTAAGATTGCCTTGAACCCGAGAATCGTGGTGGAGCGAAGTGTGTAACGAAGTTGGCTGTAACGAAGTTAAAACCAAAACTCACTACAATCAACACTACTTTTTTTTAAATTTTTAAGCATCATATTATGCGTGCGCATTGAGTTGAGGCACACTAGGAAATAAAATGTTTAATTATTTAACAATTAGTACTCAGGAGAAAAGAAATTGACATTTTATTATTTCTAGAAATCTCTTCCAGAGGGCCAGCAAGAGAAGAATGTTATCTATCAAGCATGCCTGTTACTAATCGCGCATGCTAAAACTATTTTCATAGCAATCAAGGAGGTATATTACTGACAATCTTTGGTGAAATCGAAAAGGGCGGTGTTCGTAAACATCTCATATAGTTACCTGTTTGTTACGGCTAGGATATTGGTCTTTGGACCTAAATCAGTCCATCCTCGGTCGTTCGCGATCCGGACGCAATGTGTGACATTGCGTCCGGATCGCGAACGAGCACGGTTAGATCCGATAGGGGCTTTCTCCCACGCTCGCTTAGGTTGTGGAATGACCTCCCTGCTTCGGTTTTCCCAAATGCCTACAGTATGGGGATCTTCAAAAGGGGTTTTAGAAGAATTTTACAGGGTCGGGAGCGCGAGTGTAGCGCCTCTGATGTTGCAAACGTCCATAGGCAGCGGTGACCACCGGTACATCTGGTGGGCCGTATGTTTGTCTGCCACCTTGGTGGTATAAGTGTCATTATAAAAATACCTATACGAATTTATATTCATGGATATAAAAATACATTTTATCACGACTATTTCCTCAAAGTGGTATGCATGAGCATAATACTCCACTTTTCACCACTTGTAATACTTACCGCACCTTTTTTTTTTTTTTTTTTTTGTTTAACGTGAGGGAAAATCCTCATGGATGCTATGCCGGACTCCTACCGACTAAAAAACCTCACGTAACGCCCGACAGCCTATGGTTAGGAGCCCCGGGTAAGCCCTCGGAAGGATGTCCCAGGACTCCCAACAGACCCACGGCCGCCACTGCGGCCACGCTCAGGGGGGTGGTTCGGGTGCTATCCCGCGTCTTTGGGGGTTTCGGGTGTGATCCCGCTTCTAAGTGGGGGCGTTCGTGAGTTCCTCACGTCACGCTGCCGTCATGGGCCTGCTCCTGTAAGGACGGTGAGCCGCCTTCTCACCGTCCTCAGGCCCCCGGTCATGGAGGCCGATAGTCCTCGGCGAAGACACGTCGGCGGCGCCCGAGCCGCCGACTGCGGTACTCGGGTGGGAGAGTTCTCTCCCGTTCCCGCCCAGCCGCCTCTTTCACGAGCATGACCTGCTCGCAGAAAGAGGCGGCGCAGTCCCATTTACTCCCGCTGGAGAGCATGGCTCGCACCATGGTCTCGAGCGAGAGAGTGTCCACGTCCAGACCCTCCACGAGGACCTGGCGCTGTTGCGCCCACGCTGTGCACTCCACCAGCGTGTGGAGCGCCGTGTCATCGCTGCGGTCCTCGCAGTGCTGACACTCGGCCGTGGTTTCCCGGTGTTTTCGCCACAGATACCTACCGAAGCTACCGTGTCCGGCAAGTATCTGTGTCAACCGGTAGGAGAGAGCACCGTGTCTCCTCTCCAGCCACTCGTCCATGACCGGTCTGACGGCCGCGATTGTGGCGAATCCCCCCTTTGGTTGCTCAAGTCGTACCTTCCATGTCTCCACGGTTTCCTGGTGGAGCAGGGATCGCTGGGCCTCGATTTCTTGAGACGCAGGCCTTTGGCCCCGCTCAAGCGCCTCCTTGCGCCATCTAAACAGTGACGCAAGGGCTCTCGCTTCCAGGTCCCATGGAGGGGTCCCAGCTAGGAGACATGCCGCCTCACCGGAGATCGTGCGATATCCCCTTATCACCCTGATGGCCATCGTCCTCTGCGGGCTCAGCAGTCTAGCCACATTGCTGGCCGTCAGGGTCTCCGCCCATACGGGGGCTCCGTATAGGGCCATACTTCGCACGATCGCCAGGTACAGTCTCCTGTAGGGAGCGTTGGGTCCCCTGATGTTGGGCATCAGTCGCGCTAGTGCGGCTGATGCCCCCCTCAGTTTTGGGACCAAACTTCGGAAGTGATGTCCGAAGTTCCACCGGCCATATACTTGCCGCACCTTAAAGCACTAAACCTACTGCCATGTTAAAACGAACAGGCGCTACCACATTATGTCCAGTTTTCTCCATTTTACTAAAATATTACAAAATGCGAAAGGTTGATTGTGGATTTTGTGGACTTTCACGATGCTGGCAGAACTAAATTATTTTTGGAATAACAAATACACACATTGGGTACTTTTTATTCCCGCAATAAGATCCGCTAAGATGAGGGAACAGGCTCATAAAATCACGCGGGCGTCATCTAGTAAATAAAAATGATAATTATAGCTGAATATTGTAGAAGATTATTCCTCTATGAAGTAATTAAAACTCCGTAAATGCAGGGCGAATATCAGCGAAATAATTTATTTCGCGCTACGAAGTGACGGATTTAGCTAAAGCTACAAAATATGTTATAGGGTGAGGTTACTATTGGAACGAAGTTCCTTATCGCGCGTTGTGAAAGGGGGCTAGACGGAAAAAAATCTTACGAAAAGTTGTCACGAGACTTTTGGTAGTGATAGTGGTAGTGATAGTGGTAGTGATAGTGGTAGTGATAGTGGTAGTGATAGTGGTAGTGATAGTGGTAGTGATAGTGGTAGTGATAGTGGTAGTGATAGTGGTAGTAATAGTGGTAGTGATAGTGATAGTGGTAGTGATAGTGATAGTGGTAGTGATAGTGGTAGTGATAGTGGTAGTGGTAGTGATAGTGGTAGTGATAGTGGTACTGATAGTGGTAGTGATAGTGGTAGTGATAGTGGTAGTGATAGTGGTAGTAATAGTAGTAATGATAGTGGTAGTGGTGGTGATAGTGATAGTGGTAGTGATAGTGGTAGTGCTAGTGCTAGCCAGGGGATGAACATGAACTCTACGAGCAACACCAAAGCAAATAGGAGTTTCGCTCTGTTCAGTTTCAGTCGCGCGTAAAGGTTACACGCACTCACTTTTTTTTTATATTTGTTTTCTTTTTGTTTTTGTTTCTGTTTTTGTTTTTGCTTACAATAAAATTTTAAAATTAAAATAAAATTTTATTACAATTCCTTCACTTTAATCGAAAGGAACTTCGTTCCATCCGGGTGTTCCTCGACACCTCTCAAGTTTTTTTGCAACATAAATACCTAATGTTATACATAATAACTGAGTGTACCTGATGGAAATCTATTAGCAATGCTTATTCTAGCAAATTTAAGTTAAACGTTATTTTGGCACAGATCAGATGAAAAATTATCCAATTTTGTCAGTATTTAATGTAAGTTAATGACGAGAATAAGTAGACGCTAATTAATGTACCTATTCAGACATACCTATGAATCCATGTGTGACTGCACTGTAGTATGTTAAGACATTTTATTATGTAAAATATAATAAAGATAACGCAGAAAAGAATAGATTTAAGCTAAAGAGCTCATAGTAATGGAAGATGCAATCTTTCTGCACAAAAAAGTCATAAAAAAATCGAACTTCTAGCAGTCGAATGAATCTTCGAACCATTTCCACCTTTTCTTTATATCATGTTCAAAGAGCATTTTAATATGTCAATACAATACAATTTTTGCAGCATACCACGTGATGAAGAAGCTTAAGTATTAATATCACGTAAATAGATATTTTAAAAATTAATACAATCTTAAGAGCCTGAAAGAATTCTATTAGCAATACTTAATACTGTGTAAATACTGTGGAATGAATCTATGTTTACACAAAACACCGAACGTGTCATAAACAAGCGGACAACCAAGTGCGGGAAGACATCATGAGAAAGATACATAGGTACATACATAGTTGCTGCAGTCATAGATTTAGGATCTTTCGTGGCTGCAGTACGTTGTTATTAAGGTCTAGGGGTTTCAGCGTCATACAACAGGTAATGTTTGTACCATGTACGCCACATAAAATCTTGTGACTGATTTCTTTGTCTCTTGCTTTCTCCATCATCACATCATCATATAAAATTTGTCAAATACATTTAACTTGTAAGCAGTATAATTTATTTCTTCGGATTCAATTTCCAGCTAGGTTTAGTCCGTGGCATTTTATTGTTCACAAGGTCTACTGTTACTATATCTCATCTCAAAATTACTGCCCTTTTTACATCGGTATGTGCCTACTTCAAGAGTGAGGTAAAATATTGCTCAACTACATAGAGGTTTCGGTAACAAGAGAAACAAAAGAATTTTAAGGAGTAATTACGTAATTATTATTATGAAGAGATAAACTTTAAGTGGTATCCCTGATTTTAAGGTATTTACTAAGCTTAGAAGGGCCATATTATAAATAAGAGATTGCATTTGTTTCAGTTTTACTAAGTCATACCATACCACTTATCTGTTTTTTCTTCACTAGATAGACCCCTAAACCCCAGTAAGTGAGTTTTGACAGTCAAATACACAAAATATTTACAAAAGTATGAACTAATAAAATAAAATAAATTATGTTAAGCAGTCTTCGTTGTCTGGCCCTCAGATGGATGACCACATTGTTACTTATCCATTCATGAGCGTCTGCGTGCTTCAAAAAGCGCGTTAAGTCGTTGGCCCCAGTTGCCAGTAACATGGAAGTTAGGCTTTAAAATGGCTGAGTACCCGTTTTTTTTTTCTTTTTTTTACGTGAGGGAAAATCCTCATGGATGTTATGCCGGACTCCTGCAGACTAAAAAACCTCGCGTAACGCCTATCAGCCTATGGTTGTGAGCCCCGGGTAAGCCCTCGGAAGGATGTCCCAGGACTCCCAACAGACCTACGGCCGCCACTGCGGTCTCGCCCAGGGGGTGGTTCGGGTGCTATTCCGCGTCTTTGGGGGTTTCGGGTGTGATCCCGCTTCTAAGGGATGGCGTGCGTGAGTTCCTCACGTCAAACTTTCGTCATGGGCCTGCTTCTGTAAGGACGGTGAGCGACCCTCTCACCGTCCTCAGACCCCCGGTCATGGAGGCCGATAGTCCTCGGCGAAGACACGTCGGCGGCGCCCGGGCCGCCGACTGCGGAACTCGGGTGGGAGAGTTCGCTCCCGTACCCGCCCAGCCACCTCCTTCACGAGCAAGACGGGTGAATACCCGTTACTGCAACCGTTGCAAATTTAAAGGCGCAAGTAGTGAATACTACCTGCGCCTTTACATTTTAACATGGCAATAGGCTCACCGCCTAATTCGTGGTATTTACAACAAACGGTGAAATGTAGGCGTTTAATGTACCATTCGGGGTTAAAACGAAACCAAATATAATATACCTATTCAAAGAATTTTAAATGACTGTATACCATTGTACCTTGGATGAAAATGCGATAAAGATACCACAATGCTAGTCTTGTGATGGAGAAAGATAGTGGTTAGGAATAGGAACAAATTAGCGTGGCAAGATAATAATAACGTGATGGGGCTGTCCGCAGAAAGACTTAAGAGGCTCACACACAAGTCGCGCTGGATTTCCTGTCCAAACTAGGCTGGAGATCAACAAAAAAAAATCGACTTAATCTTGGCAACCTTCATCATCCACAGGGAAAGGTTGCATTGCCGTACGCTCCACTTACTTCAAAAACGCCCTTGGCTACCTAGGCGTTTTACGAACGAAGTAAGGATAGATAGACGAAGAAAGATAGAAGTGGCTCAAAAACATCAAATAAAAAACTCCCATTCATCAAGAGAGCTTGCCAATAAACTGTCTCATCACCGACGCCTCAGACATTAAACGGGGTGCCTTTAGTAAACGACAAACTGATCCAAGGCATTTTGACCCGTCCGTCGTCAACAAAATTGACATTGCAATTTGAAGGTGATTGTCGCCATCCGGGCGGAAGCGAAGAGTCTGAATCGATTCTGCAGAGCGACAGCCTGACAGTGGTGTCGTACATAAAGAACGAAAGCGGGATGAAATCAGAGAAGTTACTCGAGATGACGAAACGTCCTTTGGCACTGACAGACAGCTTAGACGTGATACTTAACCCTCACCACCTTCCGGGACGGTAATACAACACTACCAATCACATCTCGCACACTCGCGCCGGCTCCGAATGGCGCCTACTGAAGGAGGCTACATTGAAAATATTCGCTCGCTAGGGAACGCCAGAGATCAACCTGTTCGCGTCCAGCGAGACTCACGTTGTGTCAAGGTATGCTACGCTAGACTTATCAGACTCGAACTTCGGCTTCACAACGCCCTCATCGGGTATTGGCGATTCGACCTTACGTGGGCCTTTCCTTCACTAGCTTTGTTGCCCCACGTGCTGCATCACCTCAACTCGGCAGAAGAAAAGTTCATCATAATTGCACCCAAGTGGACGAAACCCTTTTGGCGCTCAGTCCTGAAGAGCCGCGCTCTATCCCACCCCATGAAAATATAGAATCTGCCATCCGTGTTGATAGACCAATAATTGACGGGCTGACCTCCAGCTTAAGTCCAGAACCTCCACTTCTTTTTGGCTTTTTCATTTAGGCTGGGATACATTGATTGGCAAGTGGAAAAAATATAATTATGCTCCTATAAGTTAAATAAAAAAATACCTTTCTTCTCGTACACCGTATGTGACGCAAACGAAGTTGCGAGGATCAGCTAATTGTTAATGCTTACTCGGAGAGGAGAGAAGATGCGACTAAATGTAAATATTAATTCAATGAATTTTAAATAAAATAAACAATAACGTTAGTTGATATTTGTATGACGTATGCAAATAAGTTAAAAATATGCCAAGTAATTACAAACAGGCATATAAATATTGGATTAATAGAAAATATTTAGCACTAGAATTGGTTCGGATTTTAATTTTCTTATTGAAGTTAAAATGTAAGTTATAATTGTAAAGGCCTAAGCAGTTTATTTTTTCCAACGCTATTGCACAATTTAAGCAGACTGAGCTGTTGAGATAAAACAAAATGTCATGCCATATTATTAACTTTTTGTACACCCGCGTGTTTTGAATACTAGAAGCTAAAATTACGGACACTGCGTAAAATTTTTATTACCATATTAATTGTTAACTTCTATTCATCTAGTCTTCGACATTGGTGGTTTGTTTCGGTATTACCGCACTGAATATTTAAGAACTAACAAAGCACCTCTTATAAGGGGAGCTACATTCTCAAAAAATTTAGTTGTCTTCCATCGATCACCAGGAAAGATGATTGTTAAAGTAAGTTCAAAATTTTCGTTAAGCACATTTAATGTTAAACAAATACCTAGAATAGTGTATAACCTAATTGATTTGTTCCAGAAATTGATATTGACACTAATAATAAGCATATGCTTATCAAAAGTGGCTTCTGGAACATCATTTTCAAAAGTTTTTGTTGAAAGTGAAACTTCACCAACAAGATACTATGAGTATGGGGCACCCTATGGTTACGCATCAATAGCGGGTCCTAAGTACTCCCAAATTAATACATTACCTGCATCTGCGCCTACGTATGTTAATTCATGTTTGCCACCATGTGTAGTTACTGGGCAAGCTTTGACTGCAGTAAATCCAGCCTCAAATATACTTACTTATAACTCTCCGTATGCTACTATACCTGTTGTAGTTGGATCTGCTAAAGAGGTAAACCACAATATGTTATTATTTTGTTAGTTCCCACTTTACGAGTTTTGTGCAAAGAAAATCTTCTTTTATTCCACGAACTTATAGCTTACTTTTCTGATCTTTAAAGCTTACAAAAGAAATATTTTGTACATTAGGAACCCACAGGCTACCAATACTCATATGCTGTTTATGATGAAAATACCGGAGACCATAAAGCGCAGCGTGAACTTAGTGATGGATCAGTAGTTCGTGGACAATATTCATTCATACAGCCTGACGGATATATACGTGAAGTTCAATATGTAGCTGATGATATAAAAGGGTAACTGTTTAAATTATAAGATTTCAATTATAATTTGGTAATGGTACATTTTAATAAACTATATTAATTATTTGCAGCTTTAATGCAGTCGTCAAAAATTTCTTGCCAGCTGCTTTGGAAAGTAAAAATTCCGTAAAGAAAGAGCAATCTGAACCATGTCTCGATGTAACAAAAGAATCACTTAAAGAAACACCAGGGCAAGATAATAACCATGACCGCAAATTAGCAAATGTTCATGATACAGAACATGGTCAAGAATTACATGACGACCAGGGTCACCAGATTTCCCTGGTATCAAATCACAATACTGTAGAGCCTATTCATGAACCAGATCAGGGGCATAGCAGTGATTCCGAGCACAGTGATGGAAGTGATCATGACCATGACGCTAATCAGGTGCATAATGAATCGGAACATAGTGTTGAAACAGGTCATGAACCTGAAGCTGAACATGTTCCCCAACACGATCACGATTTTGAACCTAGTAATGATCATACACTAGATCACGGTGAGGGGAAAAATATAGAACAAAATCTTGCGCAGAAAGACGTTCTAGAACATAGTCTAGAAAAACCCAAAGAAAATCCTACTGAAACAGTGCATATCAGTATAACAGAAGGGCATAGTACAAATCCAAAAGAATCTGCTGAAAATAATTATAAACAAAAAAATAAATCTAACACGGAGTCCAAAGTGATATCCATTGAAATAGATTCAGAAGAAGACGCCAGAGAAACGATCATTTTGCATCCTAAAGTGCATGAATTAATGAATCCAAAACAAAAAGAAGTTGTTGCTTATCACGATGTTATTCGTTGTATTCAAGCAGCACTTAAAAAATCATACGGTAACCCTGCTGCCCTGATAGAAGAACCGTCACCTCTAACGTATATTGTGTTAAACAAGCCATGTTAAACGATATGCCATAAAACTCTAGTCGTATAATATGATTTTTTATTATTTATAATTTTAATTTTTGAAATAAATGTAATAATGTAATAATAAAGGAATTCTTTGACACCTAGACGAGGGTTGCGACAGTCTTGCACATTGTTTTTACTCCGCCTCCCCCCCCCCCCCCCCCTTCTTTTTCTGTAAATATTTTTAATTTAATTGTTCAATGTATTTTTATTGTTACTTGTTAATAAATACCCTGTACAGACATAATGTAATAATATATCAGATTATAATGATTTTCTCTGATGCGTTTCTATCTTACCTACTAGCGAACATTCATGTTCCCGTGGTAATCCGGGAATGTAATATAGCCTATTTCATCCGCGGGTAGTGTGTGGCGTCCCAACAGTGAAAAATTTGTTTAAATTGGTTCAGTAGATCTGGAGTCTATTCGTTGCAAGCAAAAAATCAAATCTTTCCTCTTTATAAATTAATACAGATATTATATTTGACGAAGATTATTGTAATTTTGTTATTATTATTATCAGGATAGTAGGGTCACTTTCGATTCGTTTTCGGTTTTAATAAAGAAACTGTAAGTGGCAACGTACCATCTTTGGAACGACTGAAACAAGATTACTAAGTCCAGTTCAGATCATTACTTTTATCAGGCCATGTGGACAAAGAAGTGTGCAGACAAAGTATGTAACCCTACGAACAACAGCACTAAGTGATATTAATTGCTACTCGAGCCTTTCAATGAGTTCAAATTCTTTGCACAACATGCCCCCAGCTTCTCTCTAACTATGTTCGATAGGTACTAATTAACAGTGTAGTTAAAAACAATTGACAAATAGTTACGATAACCGTAGCTAATTTCATACATACTACCTATACACATTTCCACAACCTCAAAACTGTATAATTTAATTGGCTAATTACATTGTGTCAACATTTAGATCGATGTTTTGTTAGTTTCTGAAACGATATAGAATTTCTTCATGCCGTGTTTGCCTTTAATAACTTAATAAACCAGTAAAAGTTTTCCAAAGATTTGAAAATAAAATAAAATAAAAAATAATACTATCTTCTTAAGCATAAAAATATATCATAGAGCTTTCTTTGCCATATACCGTACTTGCAGCACTTAGCGAGAATAGCGAGATTAGTAAATTAATAATAAACTATTTGGTACTAAGTCTAAGCGATTCCAAAGCTGTGTCACTACATCACTAGACCTTGAACATGAACCACTCAGACAGATTTTAATCACAGTCGAAATGTAATTGAAATATCATGCAACTAAATCAAAATCATAAAGACATTGATTTGTGAATCAATTGTGTTAGTCATGCAAAAGAAAAATGTTAATGAATTGATAAGAAATACTATTAAATTTGTCTGAGGTATTGCAAAATGTTATGTGCAATGCAAATATTGAAATTAAAACCCAACAACTTTAATATTGTAGAAATGAAATAAATAGATTAAACAGTAAAGATCTTTTCACTAAATATTTAATTTGGGTTACGTCCTTTAAAGTACTGTCATTAATTTTCTCTTTATAAACATTATTATTTATTGGTAGCCAACCAGGTCACCTGCCACTGACATCAGACAAGTTCATCGCGTAGAGACGAAAATAAATCCATGTTCCCGATTCAACTGGCCAAAATGCGACCAAAAACCACTTCAAATACAAAATTGTTAGAAGTTCTAAGAGTAAGCTGAAGCAGGCTGATTTCACTAATTGATTGATTATGGACTTGTATTTTAGTACGTTCTTACCGAACATAGGCTTCTTATATGTTGCGCTATAACCCGTCACCATACTCAGTCGCTCCTTCCCTATCGTCCTTAGATAGTTGTTCTACCTGACTAGAATCACTTTATACCATTTTAAATTACTTCCTCAGAATCAGTATTAAGTAATAAAATCTCAATTTCAATGTTATAACATCCTTTGCACAGGTGTGTTGACCTACTCAAAAGGAGTACAATGATAATTACATATTACCTACTATCCGAAATGCTTTAATGATAAATGCTCAACTAAAGTTACACTTAATCATAGGCTGTCTAAGGCAAAGATAATGTAGTTATTAGTCAATCGATCCATATCTTGTCAGGCCTTTAAGTATACTCTTAATTTAGATCGATAATAATCATCCGATTGCTTTTGTTAGCAAATACTTCATACCAAATATGTCCAAGACCTTGAGACATTTAGAAATGATAAAAAGTATTACAAGTGATATTAGAAACGTTCATGGTCTAATTACATATTAGAATTTGTATTAATTTGTATTTAATGTTTGCTATAACGTGGGTGCAACTGCTTATAATAGTTATCACAAACTGCGAAGCATTGTTGATACGTAATTAAGGTTCACCATATTAATAAGAACGTTATAATTTCATAAGTTGTGCTAAAAGCTCTCTATCAAACATCGACAAATCTGACTTTGTATTTACCTATTACTAACATTCATCACAATGCGTTATCTCCTTTTTTCTTTCCTGTAAAATAATTTCAAAACACGTATAAATTAAGCTAAGGTTTTACATTTTTGAATGTGACTCACACCTCTGCTATGCATAATAATTGTAATTATATGCTTACAATATAAATGTGCGAAATAGTGTATGTTTTGTTTGTACATATAACCTTCATTCATTTCGCAAGGAATTAATGCATGGATTTGTGAACAAGTATAGTCTGTTGTTAGTCTGGAGACTAAGGTGACAGCTCATCCGAAAAATATTTCATCCTCGGATGAATTGACATCCTTTTCAAATTGTTAGGCGTCAATTCATCCACATGGGTGGTGTCGCTATCGGATGAGTTGTTATATACAAAATAAATAAATGGTTTAAAAAACCCTAGAAAAATACGCTTTTATAATGCACGAAAAAAACAAAAATAAATTATGGATCGTTCAAGTTGCCTCTATTTCTGGGCTGAAGTGTAAACTATGTGCTTTTAGTTATAATATTTGATTATAAAAGCATGGGGCGCTGGAACAGGAAAGACTTTCCTGGCGGAAGCTGCATGATGTCTTGTCAGATTAAGGCTAAGGTCACATTTATAAAAGCGTGTTTTTCTCGTGTTTTTAAACTATAAATTTACACTGTCACGCTTTTATATATCTATTGTGACTTTTACTATTATTAATATCATTTTAAATTTCGGAAATGTATTAACAATGATAGGCTTTAATTGAAATACATAACATACTTACTTCAAAAGTAAAGTAGTTAATCACGCCTACGCATTTTCAATACCCACTTTTGCCAGTTTTTCGTGACGCCCGCGTAATAGGAGCAAACCTATTACCATTACGAATCTCTATTAGATAATTCATTGGTAGGTCCTTAAAGTTTCGGCATTCCGAGATATTTAGTACAATATGTAGTGATCACGCAATAGGAATACAAACGCATATATCCCCAAGCGAGTTTTTAACGGTAACCAAAGATATCTCGTTCTCGAACAAGAACTCTACATTTTGCCACTGTTAACGTATTCCCTTCATGTATCTACTTAATTGCCTGAAAGAAAAGGCGTTCCCTTTGGCAGCATAAACGTTATGCTCTTGTGCGACCTCATGCAGCTTTCGTCAGGATTTTTATTATATAAGGATTAGTATTAATAGGAATATGCTTACAAAAAAGTCTTTCTTGTTCTAGCACCCCACGCTTTTATAATCAAATATTATAACTAAAAGCACATAGTTTACACTTCAGCCCAGAAATAGAGGCAACTTGAACGATCCATAATTTATTTTTGTTTTTTTCGTGCATTATAAAAGCGTATTTTTCTGGGGTTTTTCAAACCATTTATTTATTTTATACTTTTTAGTCACAACATTTATACCTTAACTAGATGTGCCCTGCGGCTTCATCCGCGTAGAAGTCGTTATCGCATAAAATCATTACCCTACTTTCGCACAGTCAGTTATAAAGTAACCTATGTCCTTCTCTTAAACTCAAACTATCTTTATAACAAATTTCATCAAAATCGGTTTAGTGGTTTAGGCATGAAAACGTAACAGACAGATAGAGTTACTTTCGCATTTATAATATTAGTAGGGATTTCTGTATTACATGGTGTTTTGTCTGAGTTCGACTAATGCGAAAATATTTCATTATTACTCTAATACATTAACATTTTCTGCAGGTACCTATGTCAATATTTACACTCAATATTTACACTCAATATTAACTTCAATATATAACAGGTTTGTTATAACCTTAAACCCTAATCGTGGTCTAAGCTCATTACACGACTTTTCAAACAAATCTAAACACAGCTATGATACGATGTTCAATCATGAAGTTACAGTTCATATCTTACGACTCCATCATCAGATCAGTTTGACAGCACCATATTATTGTATTGTTATCAGAACTACAAACGTCTGCCAATTTTCATGACGCTACAATCCTTTGATCTTCCAAGGATCGTAGCGGCTTAAATTAGTTACCTGAGATTCCATTGCATAGTTTTACAAGTCAATTAAAAAAAGGTTTGTTATAACCTTGAAACCTAAGCCTGGTCAAAGTTCATTACAAGACTTTTCTGACGAATCCGAAAACAGATATAATACGATATTCCATCATGAAGTTCCAGTGCATATCTTCCGGCTCCATCATCAGATCAGTTCGACAGTACCATATTATTGTATTGTCATCAGAACTACATACAGCTGCCAATTTTCATGACGCTACGATCCTTGGAAGCTTGTTAAATTAGCTACCTTAGATTCCACTTTTTCCATCAAAGTTTCAGTGCCTATCTTCCGGCTCCATCATCATATCAGTTTGACAGTACCATATTATTGTATTGTCATCAGAACTACATACAGCTGCCAATTTTCATGACCCTACTATCCTTGGAAGCTGGTTAAATTAGCTACCTTAGATTCCACTTGTTTTCTGTGCATATCTTCCGGCTCCATCATCATATCAGTTTGACAGTACCATATTATTGTATTGTCATCAGAACTACATACATCTGCCAATTTTCATGACGCTACAATCCTTGGAAGATAGTTAAATTAGTATCCTTAGATTCCACTTTTTCCATCGAAGTTTCAGTGCCTATCTTTCGACACCATCATCATATCAGTTTGGCAGTACCATATTATTGTATTGTCATCTGAACTACATACAACTGCCAATTTTCATGACCCTACGATCCTTGGAAGCTGGTTAAACTAGCTATCTTAGATTCCACTGGTTTTCTGGGCCTATCTTCCGGCTCCATCATCATTTCAGTTTGACAGTACCATATTATTGTATTGTCATCAGAACTACATACAGCTGCCAATTTTCATGACGCTACGATCCTTGGAAGATGGTTAAATTAGTATCCTTAGATTCCATTACATTGTTAGTTACATACACGACGACCTAATAAAAGCTTATTAATATCGATGTTGTCATTTCAGCCTAATTGATAATCAATGGCAAAACTTATACAATTTCGCGGCTGAATATTTAGTTATTCTTAGTAATTATAATATCAAACAAACTAAAGCACATACTTTAGAATACATCCAAAAAAAACTATGTTTTGAATTAACGGTGTTATTTATTTTGTTGAACTTAATAATTAACAAAAATCGAAATAGTTTTAAGGTGAACTTTTTGTCCATGTATTTTGTTAGTAATTGTTGATCTGAGAAGTTTTATAATTTTGAAATATTTTGCGGATGAGTTGTCACCTAAGTCGTCTGGAGACAGTGGCACAGGCTACATTTTCTCCCAGAAAAGCTTTATATTCCCAAGAAATGAAACTACAATAGGGCCAGGCGTCCTCCAATACTCCATAAAAACACAACTACATACCAATATTCCAATTATTTTTACATACACATAGTATGTCAATAGTGCCCAATCTGTGTTCATATATGATTTTCAGTGCTGCATGTTAACAGAGGGATCGAAGACCTAAAGAGACAAGAAAAACATGCAGGGAAAGGTTAACCGTTTGTTAGGAGATATCTACGTCCAACGGTGAACATCTACAGGCTAAATTGATTAGATTGATTCAGTTGCATATATATGTTTAGAGAAGCTAGTTTTTTTCTACGTTTGAAAATCGTATATGGATACTATGCCGGTCTCTTACCGACTGAAACCACATGGTGCCCCACCACTGCTTGCGGCAGGGAGCCCCGGGTAAGCCCTCGGAAGGACGTCCCAGGATTCCCAACTGACTTTGGCTGCCACCGCGACCTCTCTTTGAGCCTTCATTTCAGGATGGTCAAATTTGCTTGTCCTGATCAGATTTACATAAACATAAAAACCCTTTATTGCACACCAGGAACCATATTTGAGTAGCTTAATTATAACTTATTGGCATAACAATTGGTGGCCTTATCGCACAAGGCAATCTCTTACAGGCAACCTAGAATGGAGTCTGTAATGTGAATAATTTAGAGCAGTTTGATGTACATTATTACATAATTCTAAATTAAATAAAAATAAATGTAAATGAAAGCACCAAATAAATATATTTATAAATATGTATCGCGCTCGACGTGGCGGGAGCACTGCCTTGCCCCCAAATAATATACACTTAGGTACATTTACACATAGATATATATTGTATATATACATACATAAGTAGATACATTATTAAATATGCTTGCTATAATAACATATTTATTCTGATAATACTAAAAAAAATAATTGTAACAATTATTATGGTATTTTAAGAGACATGCTAGATATATGGAGTCATTGACACGGAGATAATAATTTCTAACTAATGTCTTGAAACTATGTGACGAAGATTTCTCCATATATTTTCATAAGACTTGGTACGCACGAAGGCTTAAGAGAGAAATGACGGGAAAATTTCGGCCCCTTTCCATTACACATTATCACACACATAATAATATACAAAACACTCAAACTCTGAAACAAACATTTGTACAGAAGTATTTGAACAGATCCGGGAATCGAACCTAGAACATCAGCGCGTTCACTCAGCAGGTTACACTAAATTGCCTGAGCAAATATCAATGTCTTGACCACACCGCGTTGTCAGTTGTGCACTTGTAGATGAGGTCGATTTCGACACCGATATTCATGGTGAAGCCACTTCCCCCTTAATGCATCAACTTAACGTTTATGCATCTTGAACGTCATTAATCTTAGCAAAATATGGCTACTGACAGAGCTGGGTGTACATTATTCATTACCTATTTATCTTGATTATAATATTAATAAAGGCCTTTCAATGAAACCGGACATACAACGAAATACAGCATGATACTAGTAATTTATCTTATTATTTTGTACATAGAAATAGTTCAAAGGATGGAGATTTATCAAATACTTTTTGACACTGCCTCTGTTTTCATTTCAATGTCAGGGTTACTTAACACACCACAATGCGGCCTTGCCGCTTGCGTGTAGCGAAACTAATTCTTTGACGTTTTTCATATTCAATCTTTGTGCATTACGAACTTAACTTTTTATTTTGACAAATTATCAAAGCTATGACTGAACTTTCGCGCAGTGTCACTGAAGTGACCAAAAAAAATTACAACAAACTCTATAAAAATCAACAGCTACCTAAAAAAGTAAACTAACAACTTATTCCATAAGAAAGAAATGTTTTGGAGTTTGGATATTAGGAATGGAATGAAATGGAAATTATTGTGGGCATAATGCTATGGTCGGTAGCCAAGCATATTGGGCCACCGTCGCCTTGTTAACTAGTGAGGTGATGGCAGTCATACAGGAGGAGTTACGAGTGCGGGAGCGATTTCAGCGCCCGCCCGCTCTGTTTGCAGAGAGGCGCTGGAGAGCGCTGCGATGCGGACTTGGATTTTTTCCAGGTTCTCAGGAAGCTGCGCGGGAGTCACCCACCTTGCTCCCCCAAAGGCCCCGGACGCGCGGAGCACCCCAGCTGGGCTGAAGTGAATAATCTTCGGATATCCTTTGGCCCGGCTAAAGAGTGAGGAGTAAAACCCGGGGGTTTAGTTGTTAGGATGCTAGGCGGGAGCTCCATACACCGTTCCAGTTTCCCCCACGGTTGGGATTACGGTACAAAAAAGAATTCGTGTCACCAAAATAAAAAATATCTTAGGGACACAGATGAAGATAGTAATCAAATCCTTGACTCTCTATGACAAAAAATGATTTTAATGTATAAGTTTACTACTTAAATTCAAGTTCATTTGACTTTGTTATATTATATTGAAATCCATACAAATAAATTGCACGTTTGCAACCATTTGCAAAATTAAATTTAGCACTCAGTTTTACATTGAAATTTAGTGAGAAACTAAATGCCGTTAGAAGAAAAAATCATATCCGTAGAGGGAATGATTGAAGGTAATGATCTATACTAATATTATAAAGCTGAAGAGTTTGTTTGTTTGTATGGTTGAACGCTAGGATCTCAGGAACTACTGGTTGGATTTCAAAAATTATTTTACAGTTTGATAGTCCATTTATTAAGGATGGTTATAGGTTATATAACATCACGCTAAGACGAATAGGGACGAAGCAGCAATCAATAATGTTTCGAAAACGGGTAATACATTTACCGTCTGAGAGTTTCCGACGCGTACGCTGCGTAAATAGTTAAAGATAAGTAAAAATTGTGTATTACAATATTGTATCTCTTAAAAAGTTCTAAAAAAAAGTCTGTGGCAGCATATGTCTATCTTTTAAGAATCGCTCACAATAACCTAATTTGTCTGTTTCCTAAGGTTCGCTCACAATATTATAAAACTGAAGAGTTTGTTTGTCCTAGGATCTCAGAAACTACTGGTTGCATTTCGAAAACTATTTTACAGTTTAATATTCCATTTATTGAGGATGGCTATTGGCGATATAAAATCACGCTAATGCGAATAGGAGTGGAGCAGTCATAAATAATGTTTCGAGAACGGGTAAAATTTCTTTCTTTCGAGAGCTTTCACTGCGTACGTTGCGTAAATGGTTAAAGTTATGTGAAAATTTTGTATAACAAAAATGTTCCCCTTTAAAAGTTACAAAAAAATGTCATCAACAGCATATGCCTATCTTTAAAGGTTCACTTACAATAACCCCTTTTAATAAGTTTTGAAGTATGAGCGATGCGACGGGAGAAAACGTGGTCTGCAGTGGTAGCCAATCAACTGAACGATAAAAACCGACCAAGTGCGAATCGGACACACATGAGTTCCGTACCAAAAAAAGAGCGGGTTAAAGTAAATGCAACGGGAATCATTATATCACTATACATATTAATACCACACCTCTCTCCTTCTCACTCTCATGTGATGCAAACGAAGTTGTGCGGGTCAGCTCTAATGTATATAAGCGACACGACGGGACCAGGCGCGACGAGAGTAAATGCGACGGTAAACATTAGGTATATGACTCAAAATATTAATACCATACCTCTCTCTTTCTAACTCTCATGTGTCGCAAACGAAGTTGCGCGGGTCAGCTAGTACTATAGATAAAGCTATTGTATTCCAAAGAGACCGTATTCTTAGCATTCCATGGATTCTCCGTGCGGGCGCCGGGTCCATAGCGTGGCACAGGGGGGAACACCCCGACGGTGTCTGGGACTTGCGACCCATTTGAGTAGGGTTAGGGTGGCCACCTTACTATGCGCATAAACGATCACCTTCCACCGTCAACAATGTTCCCCCCCCTGCCCAACCAGATTTGGCTAGATCCTATCAATGCCGCTTTGGATACTCGTTTTAGTAAAGAGCTTACTGAAGTTCTTGGCAATCCAAGGTCGTTAAATAAATTATACAGGGATTTAGCTGGAATTCCCCTTGCTCCTACTTCTACGGCATAGAGTTTAACCACATAGCCATTTTTGGTTAACTCATTGGTCAAGTCAAAGTATTTTTGAAAACAGAAATAATTATGTCGGGTCTGGATGACGAGGCACATGGGAACACCCAAAAATTCCGAAATATGTTTTTCCGAATTTCAATATTCCGATGTTCAAAATTCCGAAGATTATAATTCCTAAGAAACAAAGCTCCGAATATTCAAAAGGACGATTTTCATTTATCCGAAAGTCATTTAGTACGAATAATCAAAAGACCGAACTGTTATTTTCCCGAAAAACATTATTCAGAATTGCAATTATCCGAAAATTCACTATTTAAGTTTTTTTAATAAAGTGCGGTCAAGTCTAACTACCGAAGATATTATTTCCAAGTGAGTGGAAGGCAAACGACAAAACAAAATAAAATAACCACGATGGCTAAGGCCGGAGCTCCGCTCCGCTTCGCGCTCGCCTTAGCCTTCTAACCTAACCTATCCGAGTCGAGGTGTTAACCATAATAAGTGAATGGTTAACACCCCGACTCAGAGTACCCCGACTCTTTTTTTTTTGTTTTGTCGTTTGCCTTCGTACTTTGCTGTCGACATATCTTCGGTAGTTAGACTTGACCGCACTTTATTAAAAAAACGGGTGGAATCGGGAACATAAATAATCGTCTTTAATGATAAGTTTTCGGGTTAAAACAGGAACGGGTTCACCCTTCGTATTTATGATATTTCGGATTTTTGATAATCGGAGTTCGTATTTATAATATGGCGGATTTATAATATGGTGGAATTCGGCATTCGAACAGTCGGAATTGTAAACATTCGGAATTTTAAAATTATGACTTTTAATAAAAAGGATTTATGAAACAACGGATTTTTGACTTTCGGGATTTCGTATCATTCGGACTTATGAAATTCGTGATTGTGACTTTCGGAATTAAGTTTTTCGTATTAATGTAGTGTACCCGAGGCACATACATCCTCCAGGATTTTGTAGTGTTTTTCATACGTGTCTGAGAGTATAGTCCAATCGGCGGCAGCCATCGAAATTGAGTATGGCTTTTGAGGTACTTTCTTTGAACAGCCTTCCTTTACAATTTATATTAATATAAAATAATATAAAAATATTAAAAATAAATACACGTAAAAATCAAAAATAAATTATAGTTCGTTCAAGTTGCCTTATTTCTGGGTTGAAGTGTAAACTATTTGCTTATAATTATAATATTTGATTGTAAAAGCGTGGGGCGCTGGAGCTGTAAAGACTTTCCTGGCGGAAGGTGCATGACTTCTTGATTTATAAAAGCGTATTTTTCACGTGTTTTTAAACTATTAATTTACACTGTCACGCTTTTATATATCTATTGTGGCTTTTACTATTATTATCATCATTTTAAATTTTGGAAACGTATTAACAATGATAGGCTTTAATTGAAATGCATAACATACTTGAAAAGTAAAGTAGTTAATAACGCGCACGCATTTTCAACACCCACTTTTGTCAGTTTTCCGTGACGCACGCGTAATAGGAGTAAACCTATTACCGTTGCGGATCTCTATTAGATAATTAATAGGTAGGTCCTTAAAGTTTCGGCATTCCGAGATATTTAGTACAATACGTAGTAATCATGTAATAATAATACGAACGCATATATCCCCAACTGGGTTATCAAAGGTAACCAAAGATATCTCGTTCTCGAACAAGAACTCTACATTTTGCCACTGTTTACGTATTCCCCTCATGTATCTACTTAAATGCCTGAAAGAAGAGGCGTTCCTTTTGGCAGCGTAAACGCTATGCTCTTGTACGACCTCATGCAGCTTTCGCCAGGATTTTTACTGAATCAGGATTAGTATAAATAGGAATTTGCTTACAAAAAGTCTTTCTTGTTCCAGCGCCCAGCGCTTTTACAGTCAAATATTATAATTAAAAGCACATAGTTTACACTTCTGGCCATAAATAGAGGCAACTTGAACGATCCATAATTTATTGTTGGTTTTTAGGTGCATTTATAAAAGCGTGTTTTTCTAGAATTTGTAAACCATTTATTTATTTTATACTTTTTAGATACAACATTTATACCTTTGCTAGCTGTTCCCTGCGGCTTCATCCGCGTAGAAGTCGTTATCGCGTAAAATCATTACCCTCCTTTTCCGCAGTCAGTTAAAAAGTAGCCCTTAAACTTAAACTATCTTTTTCCCAAATTTCATCAAAATTGGTTCAGTGGTTTAGGCGTGAAAACGTAACAGACGGACAGACAGAGTTACTTTCGCATTTATAATATTAGTAGGGATTTCTGTATTACGTGGTGTTTTGTCTGAGTTCGACTAATGTGTAAATTTTTCATTATTATTCTAATACATATACATTTTATGCAGGTACCTATGTCAATATTTACACTCAATATGAACTTCAATATATAATAGGTTTATAACCTTAAACCCTAATCGTGGTCAAAGTTCATTACAAGACTTTTCTAACAAATCCAAACACAGCTATGATACGATGTTCAATCATGAAGTTACAGTTCATTTCTTACGACTCCATCATCAGATCAGTTTGACAGTACCATATTATTGTATTGTTATCAGAACTACAAACATCTGCCAATTTTCATGACGCTACGATCCTTGGAAGATGGTTAAATTGGCTACCTTAGATTCCATTTGTTCCATTATGAAGTTTCATTGCCTATCTTCCGGCTCCATCATCAGATTAATTTGACAGCACCATATAATTGTTTTGTCATCAGAACTTCATACAGCTGCCAATTTTCATTACACTACGATCCTTGGAAGATGGTTAGATTAGTTTCCTTAGATTCCATTACATTGTTAGTTAAATACACGACGACCTAATAAAAGCGTATTAAAAACTACACGTTTCCTACCTACATACGGTTTGGAGCTTCGGGTAAGCTCTCGGAAGGATGACCCCAAGATTTCCAACAGACCTTGGTTACCAGATAAATAAGTAGATACACCTTTCTTTTTTTATTTAAACTTTCTACACAAATTATATTTGTTTAAAGGCGGGATTAATACCAAAGGCATTTTCTACCTGCCAACCTTTGGTTGATGCAGAGATAAGTTATAGTATGTACTTACTCAAAGTATAACCACGAAGTAATAATGTACAGAAGGAAACCTACATACAAAGTGCGCACGGACTACGCACCTCATTTTGTGGCATAACTGTAATCGCCAAAAATCTAATATAATTATGATTATTATAATCAATACTTCAAAGTAGGTGCTCATACTTCATAGTAGGACATTTGGTGTAAATTTTTAATTTTTATTCTGACACATTTGTGAAAGCTCAATCCAATTGGTTTTGTCATTTTTAGGGTACCGTGCCATAAAAGGCAACCCTTTTCATGAGAATTCGCTGTCCGTCTGTCTGTCCGTTACGAGGCTGTATCTCAGGAACCGCGATAGCTAGAGAGCTGAAAGTTTTACAGATGATATATTTTTGTTGCCGCTATTATAGTCTACGCTACTAGAGTCTTTATATTTTGTATGATTAAAAAATATTTTCTGTGAAAGAGAGAGAAAAATCTGAAGATGGCTAGCCAGCAACAGTAACAGAACAAGCTTTACTTAGAGTGTACACGGTTCATCCGAGTAACACCGAATGACATAATATATATACACATATTATATATATACATTATACATACATACATACATACATTCATATATGGTCACGCTTTTTTCCCCGAAGGGGTAGGCAGAGGCATATTATAATGCCCACATTAATTCACCCTTTTATAATTTATCCCACGTATTAAGTGGTGGGCCGTATTGCCGTATTGAGATGGACAGGCGCAGGTTGTGACTGCTTGCTGTTGAAATTTTTCAAGCCGCCTAAAAAGGCCTTCAACTTGGGTTAACGACTGCCATTTTACTGGGAACCGGGACCAACGTCTTAAAGTGCCTTCCGAAGCACGGAAACGCTTAAATAAATGTCACAAAGTGGTCACATTGATGATCACCCATCCAAGGACTGGCCATAGTCAAAAATTGCTTACTGCAGTTATCGTTTACAGAACACTGAGTCCGCGAGGCCACAGGCGCTTCCGAGGGTTACAATCGCAATACACCCAAACTCATTTTCATATACAACTAGAGGACGTCACGCAGTTTCACCCGCGTAGTTCCCGTTTCCGTGGGAATACAATATTTTTTCTTCCATAAGAACCTTCTCCTGACAATACCTTACACAACAAAAAAAGAATTAGAAAATCGGTCCACCCGTTCTGAAGTTATGCGCTTACCAACACATTTTGCGATTCATTTTTATATATAAGACTAGCTGACCCGCGCAACTTCGTTTGCGTAAGAGATAGAAATAGAAAGGTTCCCCGTCGCTTCTATTCTTATCGCGTGGTTTCCTGTCGCGTATATTCCCTATGTATTATTTTGGCACATATTGGATTAGTTATCACAAAATGGGTTTTCATTAAAATGGTTATTGTTATTTGTAAGCGAACCTAATTCGAAGATTGAGGAGCCAAATTCCAGTAGGATAGAACGGAGATCGTTAGTAGTAACCTCACGTAATGCCTACAAAATGATACAAAAAATACATTAAAATATCAGCTTCGTTAAGAGATTCAAGAAACTCCTTAATCCAGATGGTATGATTGCGATATCTGTATCTGTAGCAGAGCCTCTGACATAATGAATAACTTTTTATCTATTGACCTACATATTCCAAAAAATTGGCCTAGATGTTTTATGCTTGTCTACTAAATACGGAAGTAAACTTAATTATTATATTTTCGGTCATATTTCCGGTGCTACTCAATCGATTGCAATCAAATAAATGTAAGATTTGAAGTCTGACCAAGACCTTATAAACAAATAATACCGCATCAAAATCGGTTCAGTAGTTTTTGCGTCCATCGAAGTCAAATCAGTCGCCATTTTGATTTTCTAGGAATTCCATTATACCTGGTGTAACTTACACAATTACGACGAATCAAATGACACCTTGTAATTCAAAATCCGTCAAGCCGTTCAGGCTGTAGAGCGTCCAAGAAAATTTTTCAAGGTTTACATTTTAGCGCCAAAAATCTGCTATTTAGATTTTTTAGAAATATTTATGTACCCGGTGTCAGTCACACAAACACGACGAATCAAATGACACCTCGCATGTCAAAATCCGTCAAGTCGTTTAGGCTGTAGGACGTGACCAAGAAATGGACATACATTCATACATACATAGATACATACCTACAGTCTCGAAAAAGGCGAGGTGGCTCCTTAATTCATACGGACACTACTAAAACTACAATACTACTACTACTACTACTGCTGGCAATGGGTAGTGTCAAGGTTAAAGTAGGTAGGTACAATTACCCTTAGCACTATCAGTAGGGTTACGGGATATTTTACTTTCCCGTGACTCTAGTGGTAGTGCCAAGGGAAATATGGGTCGACATGCAGTGCGCCACTGAACGTTCATTATGCGAATTAGTCCGCTACAGAAACCAACCATTAGGTGGACCGTAAGCTTGTCTGCCATCTTAAGTGCGCAGCGGAATCCCGCACAGAGGGTTCTGTACCAAAAAAACAGCAAAACATCACGTTTGTCGGATGGGAGCCCTCCTTAATCCCCCCCTTTTTCTGACGTAAGTATGTATTTTTTGTCATAGTGGCTACAGAAATATATAATCTTAAATTTCAGCTCTCTAGCTACCTATCACGATTCCTGAGATACCTCTTCTAAGTCCTCGGTCCATCTGGCGGGTAGACCAAGTCGTGATGCCCGCTTTAGAACTTGTTTGTTCCATCTGCCGTCGTCTGTAGTCTTGCAGGTGTCGCCGCCCGCTGGCACTTTACAGTACTGTTTTTATATGTACTTATAGATATAATTCTGACTAAATAAATCAAAATACCTACGTATTTACTTTGAGCGAAGTAAATCTATATTTTTGTAAAATTGATACCTAATGTCTTTGTTAATTGGTTTAGAGAGCATTCTCTGCTTTTGCTAAGGAATTGAAATCTTAACTTCTTTCTTTCTCGTATTTCTGGATTGTGTAGGTCTTCAGACTTTTGAGGCTGAGGCAACCCGTACTAATACAATTTCTCCTATTGTGACCAGACATTTACTGTAGATTTCATCTGCTAAATGTTCATCTATAACGCATCTGATCGTTTGTATTATCCCTGTATAAGTGTGTATAATAAGAAAGTAAGCGAAGATAGTAATAAATACTCTGTATAATTCGAATAAACCGTGTACACCTTACCTAGAACTGTTTGTTCATGATTCCTAGCCAGCCATGTACAGGTTTTCATTCTCACAAATGTATTTTTGACATACAAAATATGAAGGCAATTCCGCTTATTGAAGGGCAAAAATCAATAAAATATGCAATTTTAATAAAATTATTATCAGATTATTTTGACATTTATCAAAAATTGCCACCAACTTTTTTAAATCAAATTGAGCTGTCAAACATGACAATGAGCCAAAAAATAAATTAAAAAAGTACCGACTACGGAGTATTTATATGAACTATGAGGCAAATCACCCCTAAAATATTTTTTAACCCCATTTTAACCATGTTAAAAGATAAATTTCAATAAAATACAAAACTCGTCTCCCATTAATTCAGTTAAAGATGTTTCATGCCAAATTTGAAGAAGATCGGACCAAGGAATCACGTTGTCCCATACAAACTTTGCAACCCTTGTTCACCCCCTTAGGAGTAGAATTTTCAAAAATCCCTTCTTATTGCTCGCCTACGTCACATAAGGAGCATTTGTGCAAAATTTCATGGTTCTAGACTCAGCGGTTTAGGCTGTGCGTTGATCGTCAGTCAGTCAGTTCTTGTTTTTATATATATAGATATGTAGTTTTGGCACGGTAGTGTAATGGGCTAAAGTTACGTAGTGGCTAAATGGTCTAAGGCTAATGGCGCAATTTCACTGGTCGTTAAATCGTTCGGTATACAGCATGCGGGGAGTCCCCGCAGGCGAGATAACAACTAATGAAAGTGAACAAGTCGATACGTATTCGGGGTACCTCGCATGCTTTACATCGACCGTGTTATCGACCGACGGATTATTTCACTTTGTTCACCTAGGTGATTTCACCCAGGTGAACAAAGTGGAATTGATTAGTCTACTTTGATCACCTCGGAAATAAATCACCTGGGTGATATCACCCAGGTGAACAAAGTGGAATTGATTAGTCCACTTTGATCACCTCGTAAATAAATCACGTGCGTGATATCATCCAGGTGAACAAAGTGGAATTGATTAGTCTACTTTGATCACCTCGGAAATAAATCACCTGAAGCAAGACGTCTAGTAAGATATAACTCCAATTTTTTATTTTTATTTTGTATGTACATATCTGATAAATAATATAATATAATAATCGGTACCGTAAAAACCCCAATATTAATAAGATTCTGTTTACTTATAGGAATGTTAATAGGTCCATTTTTAGGGTTTTGTAGCCGAATGGCAAAAACGGAACCCTTATAGATTCGTCATGTCTGTCTGTCTGTCTATCTGTCCGTCTGTCTGTCCGTCCGTGTGTCACAGCCACTTTTCTCCTAAACTATAAGGCCTATGCTATTGAAACTTGGTAACTAGATGTATTCTGTGAACCGCATTAAGATTCTTATATAAAACTAGAAAAAAGGCAGTAAATTTTGGGGGTCCCCATACTCAGAACTAAAACTCAAAATGTTTTTTTTTTCATCAAACCCATACGTGTGGGGTATCTATAGATAGGTCTTTAAAAATGCTATTGAGGTTTCTAAAATCATTTTTTTCTAAAGTGAATAGTTAGCGCAAAAGACACTTCCAAAGTGGAAAAATGTGTGTGTCCCCCCCTCTAACTTCTAAACTAAGAGAATGATACATCTAAAAAAAAATATAATGTACATTGCCATAAAAACTACCAACGAAAATTAGTTTGAACCAGATAGAGCTGGTAGTTTTTTTAATACGTCATAAACCGTAATTTTTGGTTAGAAAAATCACTACCACTGCGAACGTGTTAAAACATTTATCAAAGTTACAACAAACTATAAGAACTTTTATGTTATGTTACTTGCTGCTACGAAACCCTTCATGGGCGAGTCCAACTCACACTTGACCGGTTTTTTTTTAGTTTTTATTTTATACGTTTCTCTCACCCACGCACACAAAATATTTCTTTTTACACTTTTAATTTTTTATAATTAAAAATGTATTATTTTTTACTGTTTTTAATAAGATATTATCATTTAGAAACTGGGGTACTGAAATTATTAACATTGGCAACATTAGCGATAAACATTTATGTCTTTGAAAGTAGTTTTAAATGTCGTTGAAGATAGTTTTAAATGTAATTAGTAGGTTTAAATGTTGGAGTAGTTTTTTTTGCATCTGTGTGTCAACAAAAAATGAATTTAGTCTCAATTAAGTACCTATGTATGAGATATAATAATTATTGTAAGTCATTAGGACGTAGTTCGTACACTTAAAATGTATATTTATTCAACAGTATTCAATAGACGTACCTCGATAGTCATAGATCCAGTGCACTTCTTTTTAAGTTGCTGACAACATCTCCACCAACGCCTCCATTTTTATATACTTTTTTATAATATTCGTAACCATCATATAACATCACTTTGCCACGACCTTTTACAACGATAGAAAATTCATTCATTTTGGCAATAAATGGTCCTTTTTTTACTTCACACATATGCAAATAAAACTACTCCAACATTTAAAACTACCCTCAATTACATTTAAAACTATCTTCAACGACATTTTAAACTACCTTCAATGACATAAATGTTTATCGCTAATGTTGCCAATGTTAATAATTTCAGTACCCTAGTTTCTAATATGATAATATCTTATTACAAACAATAAAAAATAATACATTTAATTTAATATAATACATTTTTACAAAATAAAAACTAAAAAATGGACCTATTAACATTCCTATAAGTAAACAGAATTCTATTAATATTGGGTTTTTACGGTACCGATTATTATATTATATTATTTATCAGATATGTACCTACATACAAAATAAAAAAAAATGGAGTTATATCTTAATAGACGTCTTGCTTAAGGTGATTTATTTCCGAGGTGATCAAAGTAGACTAATCAATTCCACTTTGTTCACCTAGGTGATATCACCCAGGTGAACAAAGTGGAATAATCCTTGAATACCAATAAAATTCATCGGTCGATATACGGCTTGCGGGATTTCATTCGTGAGTACTTGTTGGGTTAAAAAGACGCTGTGTGAAAAGGCTGATAAAGACAATAAGACACAGACAATCAAAATTGCTTCAAATAACATTAATTATTGATCTTTGGATCAATAATTAATGTAATGCTATGCTAGGCTATGCCACACAGCTTTACCCCGCATGCGGGCCCTATCGACTAATAAAAACGGTACCCCGAATGCGGGTCCTGTGGCATGCGTTCCAAAAATCTCCCGCACCCCACATGCGGTCCCTATCGACTAATGAAATTGCGCCATAAATTACATGTAGTGCACTTACTGGACAACTGATAAACATCTCGAGTAGTAGACTTACCTCCAAAACGCATCTGCTCTATCGGTCATCAGTTATACTTCAACAGATATTAAGCGTGTACACCTAAAAAATGTTTCTTTAAATCAATAGGCATCTGCATTTCATAAAGTTGTATTTTAATTACACTTACTAAAAATATAAATAATATTATTATAGCAGTTTATACACTAGACAACAGAACAGGTCTTTGGACTGATTCAGTACAGTTAACATCATTGTTTAGTGATGATGGTAGTTGTGGGCTGGGGCGGGTGCTGGATGAACCGAGGGTCCTGAGTTGTGTACTACAGCGTTGAAACTGAAAATAATCAAAAAATAATTTAGAACACATTGCCACCTTTTTTAGACTAAATAATGAAAGAAGCTTAAGAAATTAATCTTACCCGCTGTGATCATCAGCCGTGTACACAACTTTGCGTACGGAGCCATTAGGCTGCACCAGGGAGTAGCTTTCATGCACAGCGTCACCGACGCGGCTCTCTTGCTGAGACTTGTGATCACCGGTGTGTGGGTCAGTCACAGAGTACGAGAAATCGTATCTGGGGTACGCCTGAAACATTTCACCTCATAGAAAACTTGACCTTGATACATTGAAACAAATGGTTAAGAATTAATGTACTTACGTATGTGTCGTGACCGTCATCACCACTATGAGCTGCAGGTGCAGCATAATGAGCTACGGCTGCAACAGGGGCAGCGTAGTGTACGACTGGTGCAGCGTCGTACTGCACAGGGGCAACTTGGGCTACATCATGGCGTACGATGCTTTGTGAGGATACAGCTTGCCCATGGCCGAGGAGTGCAGCGTTGGCAGCTAAGTGAACTGCTGGTGCAGCGGCGTATTGCACGGGGACAGACTGAGCTATGTCTTGGCGTACGATGCTTTGAGATGACACAGCTTGCCCATGGCCGAGGAGTCCAGCGTTGGCAGCGTAGTGAACTGCTGGTGCAGTGCAAATAAAGAGAGAGAAAGAGAGGATTTGACGAGTCCTCTATTATCTGTGGTAAAAATAAGTAACAGCTACTTACTTTGCAGAACATTTTTAATGTATACTCTGTAATAACCAAAAGTTGATTGATTTTACTGATCGAGAACTATGATTTTATAGAATGCAATTGAATATCGCATCTTGTGGTGGGGCAGCGAAATGCGTTTGGATGCAGTGACAAACTTTGACATCAAGATGCATCAAGGTCGGGGCCATGTATTTCGGACGGCGCAGTTGATTTGTGTCCGGATCTATTTAACTAATAATTGGGGAGCTCTAAAAGGATTTTTTTGTACACGTTGGATTAAAATATAAGAGATAGTACCTCTTATATTTTAATCCGACGTGTTGAAAGTACTTTATACCATACCTTAGTATTGGTGGGATCATTACTAGGAATGTTAGAGTTTTCACTAGTTTCCACCCCTCCCGCATGGCCACTGAAACCATCCACCGAAAACAAATCGTCAAGGAGACATTCAGGACGATGAAATAAATATCAACTTCTGTATTTCAGTAGCTATTTTTATTCTCATATTTTTTATGTTGGTGACAAGGGGATACCGCACGATTTCAAGTGAGGCGGCATCACTCCTAGCCGGGACCCCTCCATGAGACCTGGAAGCGAGAGCATTTGCGTCACTATTTAGATGGCGCCAGGAGGCGCTGGAGTGAGGCCAAAGGCCTGCGGTTCGAGAAATCGAGGCCCAGCGGTCCCTGCTCCACCAGGAAACCCTGGAAATATGGAAGCTGTGACTTGAGCAACCAAAGGGGGGATTCACTACAATCGCGGCCGTCAGACCGGTCATGGACGAGTGCCTGGAGAGGAGACATGGTGCTCTCTCCTACCGGTTAACACAGACACTTAACGAGCACGGTAGCTTCGGTAGGTATCTGTGGCAAAGACACCGGGATACCACGGCCGAGTGTCAGCACTGCGAGGGTCACAGCGATGACACAGCGCTCCACACGTTGGTGCTGGATTGCACGGCGTAGGTGCAACAGCGCCAGGTCCTCGTAATGGGTCCGGACGTGGACACTCTCTAGCTCGAGACCATGGTGCGAGCCATGATCTCCAGCGGGAGTAAGTGGGACTGCGCTGCCTCTTTCTGCGAGCAGGTCATGCTCGTGAAAGAGGCGGTGGGGCGGGAACGGGAGAGAACTCTCCTACCCGAGTTCCGCAGTCGGCGGCCTGGGCGCCATCAACGTGTCTTCGCCGAAGTCTATCGGCCTCCATAACCAGGGGCCTGAGGACGGTGAGAGGGCTGCTCAACGTCCTTACAGAAGCAGGCCCATGACGACAGCGTGACGTGAGAGATTGACGCACGCCCCCCCTTAGGAGCGGGATTACACCCGAAACCTCCCAAAGACGCGGGATAGCACCCGAACCACCCCCTACGCAAGGCCGCAGTGGTAGTCGTGGGTCTATTGGGACTCCTGGGATATCCTTGCGAGGGCTTACCCGGGGCCCCTAACCATAGGCTGTTGGGCGTTACGTGAGATTTTTTAGTCGGTGGGAGTCCGGTATGGCATCCATGATGGATTTTCCTCACGTTAAAAAAAAGTGTAGTCAATTTTTTTACATAAACACTAAACACACTTCTATTCCTCCTTATAAAAAAAATACAATTACAGGTTTGAAACATTAACATTGTGAACTTGCAAATTGTAAAGTGGACTCAGGCCTCATAGCTCTGCCTGTACACTAAACGACTTAACACAAGAGTGAGCATCATCTCCACTATCCATCAGCTCGGGTCTAAGAACGGTTTGATGCCGTTCACACTATTGCATTTCTGCCATTAGCTTTAGTTTAGCAATTTACACCACGTTATGGTTGATCTTGGTCTAAAAACCTTTCTAAGACATGTCCCTATAACAATATGTATATCTCAATCCAAGCCGTTTGGATGATAAGGTAAATAGTGCGAACGCACGCACCTACACCTTATTGCATTCAGTAGAAATACAATTTTCTTAGAAAACTTACTATAAAATTAAAGCACCATAGATCCTTGTAAACATTGTTTTGCTGCATTCTTTAGGAAGATAAAGTGTGGAATGAGATTACGGATACTAATAAATATTTAATGCCTAGATTATATTAAAATTTAAATAGATCCGGACGCAAATCAACAGCATCGTGCAAGATACATCAATACGGCCTTGATACTGATACCACATTCTGTCAAAGTTTCAAAGTCAATGTACCCGAACGCAATTCGCTGCCCCACCACAAGATGCATTATTCGAATGCGTTCTATAAAACCATAGTAGTCAATCAATGAAATCAATCAAAATTTGGTTCTTACAAAGTTCAAACATGTTCAGCAAAGTAAGTAGCAGAAATATAGTATGTAGTAAAATGAAATGCTACAGTTTACCAAATAACCAAATTTAATAGACAACTGTTAAATCCGGTTGCCAATTACGCTCTCTCTCTCCCTTTTTCACTAAAAAAAAAAATATTGTCTTCATCACGAAATTCATTGAAAAGTTCATAAAGTGACTAAAAAGACTTTTTTTATGATAATTTAATCTTACTACAGATCTTTGCCTTTGGTTCTTTCTTGGCCGCTGCCAACGCTGGTCTTCTCGGCCATGGGCAAGGTGTGTCCTCACAAAGCATTGTGCGCCACGATGTAGTCCATGCTGTCCCTGTCCAGTATGCCGCGGCTCCAGTCGTACACTATGCTGCCCCTGTTGCAGCCGTAGCTCATTATGCTGCTCCCGCAGCACATAATGGTGATGACGGTCACGACACATATGTAAGTACATTAATTCTTCACCAATTGTTTCAGTGTTTCAAGGTTTATTTTTAAATGAGGTGAAATGTTTTAGGCGTACCCCAGATACGATTTTTCGTACTCTGTAGCTGACCCACACACCGGTGATCACAAGTCTCAGCACGAGAGCCGCGATGGTGACGCTGTGCACGGTAGCTACTCCCTGGTGCAGCCTGATGGCTCCGTACGCAAAGTTGTATACACGGCTGATGACCACAATGGGTAGGATTAATTTTTTACCTGTCGTGATTTTAATCAAGATGAGTTTGTTATGTGATCTAACCAACTTCTTAACTATTTTCAGTTTCAATGCTGTAGTACACAACTCAAGACCCTCAGTGCATCCAGCACCCGCCCCAGCCCATGACTACCACCATTACTAAAGAAAATGAGCGAATCAGCCCCGAGTAATAGTTATCTTTTGTATGAACTATGTTATGACAGTGAAATTATTTATATTTCGTGTAAATGTGATGAAAATATTGTAAATAGAACTTTATAAAATTCAAGTGCCTATTCTTTTTATACAAAATTCCTTGGATGCACAAACTTAGATCAAGTCCTTCCAAAATAGCGGCCCGAATGCCTGCTAATATTCCCGAATGGGAAAATAAATTTTAATCCTTTTGTCATGGTAGCGGTGTTCTACAAATATCATGAAATATTTTTAGGACACCAAAATCCTAACCCCATTAAACTTTGTATAAGAGACAATTGGTATGTCCATTTCATCTTAGCTTTGTCGGTAACATCGATCTTTTAAGGACCACAAAAGTTTGAGTCTAGTCTCCATGATAATAGTATCACATGAGTGTTTTTATACCTAATTATACAGTTGCATACAAGACTTTATCTACACCCATGATGTGTCCTCTATAAAATATTATGAAACCATGAGGCGATCTAAGAAGTTAAAATTAATGAAAAGTTTAATTACAGACTATAATATATGCAGATAAACAAAGTATAATGAAAGAGTTATTTGTTACTACAAATACAAATAGTTTATTTATTGTTGTAAACAAAACAATTTGCAAAAATAATAGCTAAGAAAAAAAAGCGAGAATTCGAATTCGCTTTAAATTTTTTACGGCGCGCCGCCGCCGGCCGGCGCTGTGGTAGTGCAATGCAACGCGCGTAAATGACAGTTTTTTTAGGGTTTCGTAGCCAAATGGCAAAAACGGAACCCTTATAGATTCGTCATGTTTGTCTGTCTGTCCGTCCGTGTGTCACAGCCCCTTTTCTCCGAAACTATAAGGTTTTTGTTATTGAAACTTGGTAGCTAGATGTATTCTGTGAACCGCATTAAGATACATTAAGATATAAGAAAAACTAGAAAAAAAAGCAGTAAATTTTGGGGGTCCCCATACTCAGAACTGAAACTCAAATTTTTTTTTTATCAAACTCATACGTGTCTATAGATAGGTCTTTAAAAATGCTATGAAGGTTTCTACCATCACTTTTTTCTAAAGTGAATAGTTTGCGCAAGAGACACTTCCAAAGTGGAAAAATGTGTGTCAATTCAATTCAATTCAATTCAATCGTTTATTTGCGTCGAATATGGTTACAGAGATGGTATCTTAGAACTAGTAGGTACAGCATACTCTGCTCCTTAGAGCGTGCAAAAATTATAGACACACTTGTACAATTAATATAAATGTCAATATTTCCATGTCAACAATAATAATAATAATAATTCACGTTCATATTTTAGGTATTTTGTCATCCAGATATTCTTTAATACTATAGTACATGTTGTTCATTAAAAACCGAGATAATTGTTTTTTAAATTGTTTTATGGGCAGTTCCTGTATTGTTTTTGGCAGGTGATTATATATTGAAATTGCCATACAATATGCGTTTCTTTTATATAATTGTAATCTTATAGAAGGAAGCTTAAATTTAAGTTTATGTCTGGATGAGGATTTAAATTTTTCAAAAATGTCAGAATGTTTTCTTATAAAAATACTTATTTCTAATATATACAAGCAAGGCATTGGTAGAATTCTATATTTGATAAAAAGAGGTTTGCAGCTGTCAAGTGGACCAGCTCCACTTAGTGCACGGATACATTTTTTCTGTGCCTTGAAAGCTTCTTCAGCCGCTGAGGAGTTACCCCAAACAACAAGGCCATACCGTAATATGGATGACACATACCCATGATATGCTGACAGAGCTGCTTTTACACTAACTGTTTCCTTTATCTTTCTTATAGCATAAATAAAGCGGTCAATTTTACTGACTAGTCGGCTGATATGTGGCTGCCATTTACAATATCTATCTATCTATTGTGATACCCAAAAATATGCAATCAGTAACTACTTTTATCTGATTCCCGTTATATTTAATATCGAGCGGAGACAAATTCGCTGTTTTTGTTTGAAATTCGATAATATTAGTTTTCAGAGTATTGATTTTTAAGTTATTTCGATTTAGCCAGGTGATAGCATCCTCGAGAGCTAGATTTACATCGTTTTGTAGGTTGTTTCGATTACTGCTTTTAATCATTATAGTAGTGTCATCTGCAAATAGTATAATTTCGTATTTGATTGTGTTTGGAAGATCGTTTATATACAACAAAAATAAAAGAGGGGCCAAAATGCTGCCTTGTGGAGTGCCATAATTGTTTTCTCTATAAGTAGACCTAAATATTTTTTGCATTTTTGTGTCGGTTCTAGTTATTTCGACACATTGTTCACGATTTTCCAAATAGCTTTTTATCCAATCATAGGCATTTCCTCTTATTCCGTAGTTTGATAGCTTCGAAAGTAGTGTTTTGTGACAAACATGGTCGAAAGCTTTTGTCATATCTAGGAAAAGACAGGCTACTTTTAATTTATTGTTAAGACTTTCTGTTACATTTTTAGCTAGAGTAAAACCGGCTAGAGTTGTAGAGCTTGCCTTTCTGAAGCCAAATTGTTCTCTTTTTATTATATTGCACGAGTCGAGGAAGGTCTCTATCTTATTGTACATGACTTTTTCAAAGATTTTAGATATAACTGGTATTAGTGTTATTGGTCGGTAGTTATTCAGGTCAGTTTTATCACCCTTTTTGAATACAGGTTTTACAATTGATTTCTTTAGTCTATCGGGAAATTTTCCTTCTGTTAGGGAGAGGTTCAATATATGTGTTAATGGTCTTGCTAAGTATAAAGCGCATTTTTTGAGTACTTTAGTACTAATGTCATCGTATCCGGTTGAATATGTGTCTTTTAGGCTATAAATTAATTTTTTAGTGTCCATTGCATCAATCGGGGTAAGAAATATAGTTTTTGAGTTTTGAGGAATGTCAGTAATATGTGATTGTCGTTTTGTCAGGTCAGAATTATCGCATAAAGTCGTGTAAAAGGTATTAAATAGATTACAGATTTCAATAGGATTATTATAAGCTTTTCCATTGGTCTTTATGGTGTCAATTTCTGTTTTTGAATTCGGAATATTTTTAATGTCGTTTATAATATTCCACGTGGCCTTGCACGTATTATTAGATTTTTTAATGTAGTTATAATTATTAATTTGTTGGGCATTATTTATACATTGTTTAAGTATTCTGCTATATGTCACGTATTTCAATTTATTTTGTTTTTTATTATGTTTTTGTAGGTGATATTTCAGATATAGTACTCTTTTTTTTGTGCAACATCTTTTTATACTTTTTGTCAAGAGTCGATTTTTTATACGTTTACTTGTGCATTTTATCTTTTTAATCGGAAAGCAGAGATCATAGAACAGGAGAATAACATCATGAAGTTCATTAAAAGCCTCGTTTGTTGTATGATGCTCATATATTTCGGAGAAAGAGAGGCTTGACATACATTCTTTAAATTTCATGATGTTTTCATTACTTAGATCTCGAACTTTTTTAAACCAGTAGCTTAGTACCTTTTTAGTATCACGGTTGACTTCGAGTTTAACTGTTAGTGATTGTGCTGTTTCGTGATCCGATAGCCCTAGAATGTGTATACCCGGTTTACCATCATGTATATCACTCACTATAAGGTCCAGACAAGACTTTTTTCTTGTAGGGTGCTGTATGTGGCTGTTTAAGTTATTGTTTTTGAGGATTGATAAAAGATTAATAGAGTCTTTATCCGGTATTAAGGTGTTCATATTCCAGTCCCCGCAGAGTATTATATTTTTATTAGACCTCTTACATAACTTGTTCAAAAGAATTTCCAGTTTGTTTAGGAATAATGCACTGTCAGATGTCGGTGTTCTATATAAGCAGACTACTATAAGTTTGTAATTGATAATTTCTATAGCACAGCATTCAAAGTGAATGGGAATTGAGGGTGGGAGATTATGTAGCTCCTTAAATTGTAGATTATGTTTTATTAAAATGCATGTGCCACCCCTACGAATGTCATGACGAGAGAAAAATGACACCAGTTTATAATCACCCATTCTAAGATTTGGTTCAGAACCTCTCTTCATAAATGTTTCTGTCAGGCAGACGATGGCTATATTGCCTAAAGTTTTCGATAGTTTGGTTAAAACTACCTCGAGTTCCTCTTGCTTTTTCAGTGCACTCGCGATGTTTTGGTGTACAAGTGTGATGGTTTCATACTTGGGCTGGTTAACGAAAACAAATAGTGTTCTGGGACATCTTGGATGTATTGCTCGTCTTAAAGAAATGTGTGATTTTCGTTTGTGTATTTTTATTTTTAGTTTCTATGTTTGTATCGGCGTACGGAGATGGGAGAAGTGGATTTGGGGATCTTACGTTCGAATTATAATTAGTTTTGTGTTGATATATAAATTCTTTTTCGTAGCGTGTATAATCTATTTCAATATTTAATTTCAAGCATAGCTCCTGGATGTAATTTTTATGACTGTGTATGTGGTAGACTTGGCTATCCCGATTGGTATCATTGCATATTTTTACGTATTTACAATTCTTATAGTTTTTAGTTAATAGCTCCAACATGTTATTTATCATGGATACGTTTAAATATCGGTTAAATTGAACATTTGTTATGAAAACAGTTTGTTTTCGGAGATGACATAAAATATTACATAATTCTGACATTAAAGTAAATGGTCGCTTGTCGTTTGAACCCAGGCTCAGCACAATGATGTCATCGGAAGAAAGAGTCTTCAGAAAATTTTGATTACAGCTGCTCAATATCTGAGTACTGTTGGCGTTTGGTTTAATGATAGAAAAAATCTTGTACTTGTCGTTCCACTTGTTTATTCTTGATTTATCTAGGCATTTATTTAATCCGTACGCTTGTTGATCGCCGAAAATAAATATATTATGATTTTTATCGATGCTCCTGGGTTGATTTGCCAGGGGACCTTCGTAACATCCCGTTGTGTCGATTTTTGAAGTCTCATTTTGCAGAGAATCTTTATTTTCTAGGAGTTTTAAATTTTTCATTTGACTACTAGCGCCATCTGTTGTGACTTTTATGTAACAATCAGTCTTGAATTGTGAATTACTAGAATCTGCAGTTTCCAGTTGTCGTGAAGCATTATCATTATCAGTATTGTTTCTGCGTGGGATTAATAGTTTTGGGGCTTTTGGGGTGCAGGATGAGCTTGAACATGACGTATGTACCACTTGTGTGTTTTTTTTCTCATGCTCATGATTTTGCTTTTTGAGTGATTTATTTTCTAGGAGGAGATTCTCTATCTGAAACTGAGCCATTTTTAACTGCTCTGATAGGTCCTGAATTCGTTTTTTGTAAAGTATAGGGTCGTCATGATAGCCTGCAGTTCTATCCGTTTGACTTTTTATTGAATCCATTGATGAAATTGACAAAAATGATGAGTTAGGGGATTCACTCCGAGTTCTTTTATGTTTACGCATTGTTACGTTCTGTATATCTGCATACATTTTATATTCTTTATCTGAATTTGTTGCAAAAATACCTATGAATCCATTATTGGCAATCATCCAAAACAAAAAAAGTCTCAAATAGTTTCTGTTATTTCGCGCTAGATGGCGTTTAACCAATAATTACTATTTTAAGTCATGGTATCATCACTATTGTGACTAGTCGATTCTAAAAAGACTGCTGTCCAGAGTGCAAGGATTTTTTTTTTTTTTTCTTCTGCGAATATTGTCGGTGAACGAACTATCTGTGGCGATCAGCAGTCAGCTGATTCTTAATGTGATTGGTGAATAAGTTTATTGATTCATATTGCCTGATTATTGTGGTTTATATGTGTTAGTGCGTTTTTTTCGAATTATAACGTTTGAAAAATACCTGTTTGATGGATTTCTTGCTGGTTACATAAAATTCGTTGATCACCACAACGCAGCAGCGCCACTATAGATCGCGTCTTAGGATTCTAATCTCCTTTGTAGGTAAGCTTTGTGAAAATCATTGTACACAAATAAAAAACAAGCCAAAGTTCGGCAAAGACGTGTTTACATTTCGCACGCACACACGCGTTCCCCCCCCCCCCCCCCCCTCTGACTTCTAAACTAAGAGATTGATAAATCAAAAAAAAAATTATATGATGTACATTGCCATAAAAACTACCAACGAAAATTAGTTTGAACGAGATAGTGCTGGTAGTTTTTTTTTAATACGCCATAAACCGCAATTTCCGGTTAGCGAAATTACTACCACTGCGAACGTGTTAAAACCAAAGACTTCTATATAAACTGAGGTAGACATGCCCTACGCACCGATTTTTGAAACCTATAAAGTGCGCCAATTAGCAGCGTTGCTCGCACTGTTGTGAGTCAAAACTTCAAGAGTAGGTGCTCGACTTGCAATCGGAGTCCATACGCCTTCTTTTTTACTCTTTTTCTATTCGTATATTGCTATTGTGTGTGGTGACAATTACGTAAAAAATATTTATAAGTGAGTGTAGTCTTAGTAATGTGTGTATTTGAGGATTGCTTTTGAAATCTCGTTTGTTAGAGTACGGCACGTCTACCTCAGTTTATATAGAAGTCTTTGGTTAAAACATCAGTCAAAGTTACAACGAACTATAAAAACTTTTATATCATGTTACTTGCTGCTACGAGATCCTTCATGGGCGAGTCCAACTCGCACTTGGCCGGTTTATTTGAAACTCATACAGATTTTACGCATCGAGCGGTAAAAATTTGGCTGTCTGATGAGTAACCCTTTGCGCGGAAGATTTGATTGAAAAAGCGAAAGGAGTGTCAGTATGAAATTTCATACAACATAATAACACCCGTTCGGATGATATTAGGGTTATTAGGACATTGGATGTATTAATGTTGGCAATAAGCTAACTGTTTCAGAATCTTTTATAGAGGATTTAAAGCATGGGTGTAGATAAATGTAATTATTTAATTTTAAAATAATTTAACATCGTTTTCCAAAATGAGATTAGATACACTATGACTAGAGTGTAGTGAAATGTAACCTCATCGACCTCACACCTTTTTGGACTTATGTATAGTCAAAAGCTCTGAATGTTTTTTACAAATTAAACTCTAGTAGAGTAAAGAGATCGAAAAATTGAACAAGCGCGAGTGATACTCGCCCCTCGAGGGTTCCCTACAAATTTGAAATAATTTAATAAATATTTCAACCCAGTTCCGCTGCTTTTCTGATAAGGAGCCTGGTTTAGAAAATGAGAAAAGAGGTGCAAATGAAATTATTATATCGGCATAAGTAGATGTATAAGAAACCAGGCAAGTGCGGGCCGGACTCGCGCACTGAAGGTTCCATACCAAAACACGACATAAAATCGCGTTTTTTGCGTAAAAGGCCCCCTTAAATCTCCATATTATTTAATAAAATTACTAATATTTAACGAAAATATACAGCTCGATGTTCTGTGAGCATTTCAAGCGTCTACTTGTCGCCGTTATTAACATAAAAACCGACCAAGTGCGAGTCGGACTCGCCCATAAAGGGTTCCGTAGCAGCAAGTAACATATGTAATATAAAAGTTCTTGTAGTTCGTTGTAATTTTGATTGATGTTTGAACACTTGCGTTTTATAACGTATTAAAAAAAACTTACTACTAGATCTCGTTCAAACCAATTTTCGTTGGAAGTTGTTATGGCAATGTACAACATACACTTTTGTAGATTTATCATTCTCTTAGTAGAAGTTAGAGGGGGGGGGGGGACACATTTTTCCACTTTGGAAGTATCTCTTGCACAAACTGTTCATTTTAGAAAAAAGTGATCTTAGGAACCTCAATAGCATTTTTGAAGACTTATCTATAGATACCCCACACGTAAGGGTTTGATAAAAAAAAATGTTGAGTTTCAGTTCTGAGTATGGGGACCCCCAAAATTTACTGCCTTTTCTAGTTTTATGTAAAAATCTTAATGCGGTTCATAGAATACATCTACTCCGTGAACCGCATCAAGATTTTTATATAAAACTAAAAAAAGCAGTTAACTTTGGGAGTCCCCATACTCAGAACTAAAACTCAACATTTTTTTTACATCAAACCCATACGTGTGGGATATCTATAGATAGGTCTTTAAAAATGCTATTGAGGTTCGTTACATAATTTTTTTCTAAAGTGAATAGTTTGCGCAAGAGACACTTCCAAAAGGTTTACTAATGTTGGCCATAATTTAAAATGCCATAATTTCATTTGCCATACTCGTATTTGCCATAATTTTATTAGAAATAACGCTTTAGTTGCCACTATCGTGACATGACATAAAATGACATTTCACTAATTCCATTGGTCATAATAATGTATTTGCCATTATTTTCGTTTTCAATAATGCCATTTTCCATAACTTTTATTCACCATAATATACTTCTGGGTGGTTTAAAAAAAACGCCGAACTTCGTTTCGCTCCCGCCCTAGTCTACTAACCTAACCCATCCGAGTCGGATTGCACTGAGTCGGGGTGTTAACAATAATTAATTTCGACCTAACAATATTATGTATTATTTTCAAAATTATATCAAATTTTGATTATGTCAAGAGTCGATTATGAGATGTGTTACTTATGGAAGCTAATTATTATGATATATATGTTGTTATAGAAAGTAATTTTATGGCAAATAAAAGTTATCACTGTTGAGTTGTTATAGCAAACGTTATTAGTATAAATGATAATAGTGCAAGTAAATATTATGATCGGGGATGATTATGGCAAACAATATTAGTGCAAATGAATTTATGGAAAACGAGAGAAGACCCTTCCAAAGTCAAAAAATGTGCCCCCCCCCCCCCCTCTAACTTCTAAACTAAGAGAATGATAAATCTAAAAAACATATATGAAGAATACCTCCTATAATTTGTTAATATTTATAAGCTTTGGTGTACAATAAAGAATATATTATTATTATTATATGATGTACATTGCTATAAAATCTACCAATGAAAATTGGTTTGGACGAGATCGAGTTGGTAGTTTTTTTTTAATACGCCATTAACCGCGATTGTCGCCTAAAAAAGTCACTACCAATGCGAACGTGTTAAAACATCAATGAAAGTTACAACGAACTACAAGAACTTTTATTATTATGTTACTTTGCTGCTACGGAACCCTTCATGGGCGAGTCCAACTCGCTCTTGGCCGGTTTTTTTCAATTACTTTTAATAGTCATGGGTTTTTTTTTGCAATAATTTTCGGCTTCTGTACCTAGGTATCTATTAAAGAAAGCCTTTCAAACAACAGTCAAAATGCCTCTACTTCACTCACTCAGTTTCATAAAGGCCATAACTGCTTTGTCAAGTAGTTATGGAAGCTGATTGAGATTCAAACGGACCCCAACCCCGACGTTCTTGGCTGCCTTCTACCGAATGTATCACGGCGAGTATTCTGAAAAGCTCTTCAACTTGATCCCACCCGCTTCATTCCGATCCCAGTCAACGTGTGCCGGGCAGAGATGCCACATACACAGTGGAGAAAATCTTCACAAGAACCGGGCGTTTCAAAAGATCGTTCCTCTGTCGAACTATAATAACCTGGAACGACCTGCCCGCACACGTGTTTCCCTCATCTTACAATCCTGGGTTCTTCAAGCGGAGCGTGAAGAGGCACATCACAGGGCCGCCAACTTGAGGACCACTGTCAGAAGTCGGCGGCTTTCCATCAGGTTGGCGCCGTCAATTTGGCGAGCTGATTAAAAAAAGAAAAGAGTGCAGCCGCCGAGCAACGTTGTCTCTGATTTCCCAACCGCCAAAGTGGCATAGCCGTAAAGACTTGTTTTGCCGCCATAGCCGGCAAAGCAAGTCTTAGGTAACCTTTGATTTGTTCATTAGCAATGCGAAAAAAGAAATAAGAGCCGGGGGCAGGCTTTCTAGCCGGTGTTCATGAATTTGCTGCTTTCAGACTTTCACGGATACCCTCGAATAAAGTAGCCATCGGCGATCGAGCCGTGTCAGAGGAACTATAACCCACCAATGATCTTAATTAGATGGACCTTGTGAAAAATATTTATAAAAATTACGTACAGCCCGTCTTTTTACGTTTTGAAAATTAATTATTCGATGTAACAGAGTACTGCTGTCGCAGATGACTAATTTCATTTGTTCTTAAATCAAAAGCTAATCATTAGTCTATGTAGATTGGTGCCTCCCTGAGTTTACTGCCTCTGTGGAGTAGTCGGTGGTGATACCGCCTGCGGCGCTGGAGGTCCTGGGTTCGATTTCCGGGTCGGTCCAAATATTTGTGAGGTCCACAAATGTTTGTTTCCGAGTTTGGGTGTTTTCTATCTATACTAATATTATAAAGAGGAAAGATTTGTTTTTTTGTTTGTTTGTTTGTTTGTAACGAATAGGCTCCGGAACTACCGGACCGATTTAAAAAATTCTTTCACTGTTGGGAAGCTACACTCTTTGCGGTGAACATAGGCTATATTTTTTATTCCCGTATTACCACGGGAACGGGAACTACGCGGGTGAAACCGCGTGACGTCCGCTAGTGTATAATATGTTTGCATTTAGAAATATGTAAGTACTAGCTGACCCGCGCAAATTCGCTTGCGTCACATGGAAGTGAGAAAGAGAGAAGTGTGGTATAAATATTTAGTGATATAATGTTTCCCGTCGCATTTACTCCGTCGCTGATGTTCATTAAAGCTGACCCGCACAACTTCGGTTGCGTAACATGAGAGTGAGAAGGACAGAGGCGTGGTATTGTGATATAATGTTTCCCGTCGCATTTACTTCCTTCCAACTTTTTTTGGTACGGATCCGACTCGCACTTGACCGGTTTTTATCGTCCATTTGACTGGCTACCACTGCAGACCACGATTATTGCCGTCGTCGCCTCGCTCATATTTTAAAACTTATTAAGAGGGTTATTGTATGCGAACCGTAATAGATAGGCATTTATGCTGTACAGGACTTTTTTTTATAACTTTTTAAGAGGATCAATTTTATAATACACTATTTTTACGTAACTTTAACCATTTACGACTCTGAAAAGAAAAAAAAAATCCCCGTTCTCAAAACATTATTCATGGCTGCTCCGCCACTATTCGTCTTAGCGTGATGGTATACTGTCATTAAACATCCTCAATAAATTGACTATTAAACAGTAAAATTAATTTTGAAATTCAATCAGTAGTTTCTGAGATCCTAGCACAAACAAACTCTTTAGTTTTAAAATATTGTGAGCGTACCCGCACATTTGTCAGCACCGTACGCGCCGCACGCGCCGTACGCGCCGCATTTTAGAATTCGTTGTATGAAATTGTATGGAACCTAACACATTACACCCGCACCGTACGCGCCGCATTTCGTGAAATGCGATAGGCATCCGAATAACATTCTGATGACGTCATAATGCGGCGCGTACGGCGCGTGCTGGTGCTCGATGTAGTCGCATGCATGCTCAGTGTTGCCATATATACGTATTTGCCCGTATCTATACGGAAATAATGTTCAAACCAGACAAAACATAATACATGCACACGGACTTTTCTACTGAGATTCCATTGCGTGGTTTCATGATGGAACTCGGGTCCCACGATCCGATAATATCGGATCGTGGGACCCGAGCTTAATATTCCGTGATAAAAAAAATAGCTTTTTTTTTTCAAGTCGAATTTGTTTTATTTGCTAAGGGAACTCTGCCTGCAACCAGTGGCCAATAATACGTGAACATAAATTTAAGTAAGTACTTAATAATTAATCTAAAAAGTGAAAGACTGTAAATGATACTCGCATAATGCCTATTTATTGCCCAGTGCTATGACCTCTGGCGTCCAGCTGATCGTGTGTAGGTATTAGGTATACTGGCTGCTCCGTTCGAGCGTTCACCGCTCACTTTTTGCCGTTTTTTGGTATGGAACCCTCCGTGTGTAAGTCCGACTCACACTTTACTGGATTTTCTGTTTCATATATGTTCACGTAATGGTGCAGGCAGAGTTCCCGTTGCAAATAAAAATCGAATTTCATATGAAAAAAAAACTAAAAGAAAAAAATTATTATCACGAAATATTGACGAGTGTAGGCAGTAGAGTCACGTGTGCAAATATTGTACAAATGCAGATCTACATATTGTAAACAGATAAGGATCCTACTCGCATTTTGACAATTTTATCTGATTATTTCGGGTATACTGTGCACCTTTGTACTAAACATGGCGGTTAGCGGCCACACAAAATAGATAGCGGACTGCCCGAGCGACGACAGACGAGAGCGGGACGTGTGAGGTGTGCAGGTGAAATCTGATTTTTTTCTAGCTTTATACGCACTCTTAAGAGATAGACAAATTAGGTTGTTGTGAGCGAACCTTAAAAGATAGATATAATATATCTATCTTTTAAGGTTCGCTCACAATAACCTAATTTTTCTATCTAAAAAAAAGTCAAAAGCATATTATGCTGTCGCGGACTTTATTTTTAGAACTTTTTAAGAGAAACAATTTTGTAGTATACCATTTTTACGTAACTTTAACCATTTATGCAGCGTACGCTTCGGAAGCTCTGACGGTAAAAAATATTCCCCGTTTTCGAAACATTCTTGATTGCTGCTCTGCTCCTATTCGCCTTACCGTGATGTTGTATAGCCTATAGCCATCCTCAATAGATGGACTATCAAACTGTAAAAGAATTTCCAAAATCTAACCAGTATTCTCTGAGATCCTAGCGTTCAAACAAACAAACAAACAAACTGTTCAGCTTTATAATATTAGTATGGATGTCTTTCAGTCATCTTGATCCCATAGCACAATCTTATAAACTTAGTTTGGGCTAGATGATCTTGTGTGAGAATGTCCAACAATATTTATATAACAATATTTATCTTCTAGTGCTCATCCACCAACTGTTTATCTCTTTTCTCCCACCAACGTCCTCTAGAGCGGTAAATAAGAAAGAAATAATGCTCCTCATGAAACTCGTGACGGTTTGCCTGCAAGGACAGCCCATCCCATGGCATACCTTTACTGAATCGCATTGACTGAACCTCTTGCGTATCTGGCGGCCCAATTGAGGTGAGATGGAACAACGTGGTGGTTAAGTGGGTAATTTGACCCCTATTGTGTACTGAAAGTTTTTCAATGTATGAGTAAGTGATGACGTAAAGCGGGGCTGATATTTTTTGTCGTCTAACCCATAATGTCGGTTATCATTAGATCTTTTAAATATATTACAAAGTTTCTCAGATGTTTTTTTTAAATCTCGGGATATTCACCTTTAAAATGCATTTTAAGATAATTAAAATGTGACTACAGTTTGGCAGAAATTTTGAATGCATAAGTGTGTGTACATTTTATTTCATTTGTTTTATTTGATATCGGTTTATCACCACAGATGAAAAAAAAAATTAGAATTTACTCGAAAATAAAGTAAAATCTAACAGTAACACGAAAGTAGAATGATGTAGATATATACATTATAATTATACTGCTACCGGAAAAGCTGGTTGATAAAGTTTCCAAACATTGAATCGCCGTATTCATTGGCTGGATCATTTTGTGAAATTAGGTAATATTTGTAGACAATAATAACACTAATACGATAGTTCAATAGATTCCGACCATTGATCTACGAAAATAATCCGGACACAAATCAAAAGCGCCGCCAAAGATATAATGTATCTATACGACCTTGTTGCACATTGATGTCAAAGTTTCAAAGTCAGTGTACCCGAACGCATTTCACTACCCCACCACAAGATGCAATATTCGATTGCGTTCTATATAACTACAGTTCTCTATCAATGAAATCAATCAACACTTGATTCGTTTGAAGAAAACATTAAACATGTTTAGCAAAGTAAGTATCTAAACTTATTAAACTATGCTATCAAATAAAATACTTATAGTAAAATGAATTGTTCTTATTTTATACTTAATAATAATTTAGAAAAGAAGAAACATGAATAACAATTTAATATAAAAATAACTGAATCTGGAAGTTCTCTGCGAAATTTTACAAAAAAAATTCAAATACTTGAGCTTTGTTGCAGATCTTTGCCTTTGGTGCTCTCTTGGCTGCTGCCAACGCTGGACTACACGGCCATGGGCAAGCTGTGTCCTCACAAAGCATTGTGCGCCATGATGTAGCCCAGGCTGTCCCTGTGCACTACGCCGCTGCTCCAGCCGTACACTACGCTGCCCCTGTTGCAGCTGCAGCTCATTATGCTGCACCTGCAGCTCATTACGGTGATGACGGTCATGACACATACGTAAATACACAACACTATAGCCATTTACTTTAATACAACAAAGGCAATTGTTAAACAAGGTGAAATGTTCCAGGCGTACCCCAGATACGATTTCTCGTACTCTGTGGCTGACCCACACACCGGTGATCACAAGTCTCAACACGAGAGCCGCGACGGTGACGCTGTGCATGGTAGCTACTCTCTGGTGCAGCCTGATGGCTCCGTACGCAAAGTTGTATACACGGCTGATGACCACAACGGGTAGGAGTCATTTCTTACAGTGCATGGCATCTAACTTGGCAAGGTTTTGGAGTAGTGGAGGTAAGTTCGAGCATCGTACACTTAGAGGCACAAAAAAGTGTTCCACTCAGTCCAAAAAGTGCTCCACTCACTCCAATACCTTGCGAAATTAGATGCCTTGCAAGGTATATTTTGTGATTTTCATCAAGATAAGTTGGTTAATGTGTTCTAACTAACGTTTTTACTATTTTCAGTTTTAACGCTGTAGTACACAACTCTGGACCCTCAGTTCATCCAGCACCCGCCCCTGCCCACGATTACCACCATTACTAAACAAATATATGAGTGAACCAGTTCCTCAGAGGAACTGTTGTCTAATGTAGGAACTGCTATGAAATTATTTATATTTTGTGTAAGTATGATGACTGTGATGAGTAAATAGAATGTTATAAATATAAAATGTTATTTATTCTTCCTGTCAAATTATTGTTCTCAATATTCTACAGAACGTTCTGAATGCAAAACTTAATGAATTTGTTTGCATATAATTTTGATATCACTGCTACATTTTAATTTAATTCTTTATTGAGAGCAAAGTACATTGATATTTAATTAAAACAAATTTTTACAAAGCCGAGCTTACCCAACTCAACATTGAGTTTTCTCCTAACAAATTATGCGCAATGAAAGGTCAAAAAGTGTGCAACCGGATATCAAATAATAATAATCTATACCTACCTATAACAATGAATCCCTACTTCCCTTAGTCATGTATGATCATTACATCACGCATAAACTGATAGACCGATGTCGCTATTTTTAATTTTGTTGTATTGTTATTCAATCAAATCAGCCTATGTCAGTACACTTCTGGACGTAAGCCTCTCCCAATTTACGCCCAACATACCTGTCTTGCGCCTTCCGCATTTAATGTTATTGCGCCTGTCCATTTTAACACGGCAATAGGCTCACCACCTACTATGTGGGACATAAAACTATAGGGTGAAATGTGTGCGTATACTATGCCTCTGCCTACCCCTTCGGATAAAGGCGTGACTATATTATGAATGTATGTCAGAAGACATCGGTATGAAAAAAACACGATCATAGTAGATAATAATGTAGAATATGAAGTAATAAAAAGATCTATGCTGTTATAGTTTTCATTTAAAGTTCATTCGTGGACTGCCATTACGATATTTTTCTCAGATATAGCCATTTAGCTTTTGGAGGGAGCGGGGGAGCATTCTCAAAGGAATCAAAATTATTAATACGGTACTTTCCGTTGGTCTATAACTTTGAATTTGGGAAATATTAATCTCTTATAACTAAGAAATTCTAAAAAACTGTACATTTGTAACACAATCTCAAAAAAAAAAAACTTTACAGTACGTACTTACATAATCAAAAACTACGAGATACGATTCCAGAATTTCTTATTCCCGAACAAAAAGTTCCCAAAATCTTATTGATCCTTTTTGGGCTTCGTTTTTCCTTTTGAGGTGCGGAACCCTAAGGTTTTTATTAAGGGCTTTAAACTAGTACAATTTAATGAAAGTCGATCTGATGGTGGAGACGAAAGACAGTAGAGAGAATTCCCTAACGATATACAGCAGTTACCTTGTGTTTGAGTTTGATTAATTTGTACTGGCGAGATTTTTACACATAGATAGATAGAATCTAAGCGCACGGCAGTGCGCAGGCCAAGTTCCAGCAACAGGCCGAGCGCATGCCGTACTCTATTTACACGAACCGCTTCGACCCACTTTTGACCCCCCTGTAGCTCAGTGCCTATTGCAAGTACAGAAATAAAATTGTACGTACATAATCATATACTAGTACTAAGGCAGTGTACCAAATTTCATAGATGTAGCTTTAGTAGATCCTGAAATATGACCCTGTGAATATAGCTAATTTTGGCACTGACTGACTCACTCACTCACTGACCGGTCATCAAAACCTCTAGGCCACTTCCAATTGTCCTAGCGTTATGAAATTTGGCACACAGATCGGGTGTTATATGTAGATTACCGAAAAATTGAGAAATTTGAGAAATCGGTCAAGCGTGAGTTGGAAAAGGGTTACAAAGTTTGTATGGGACCACAGGATTCCTTGGTCGGATCTTCTTCAAAATTTGCATAAATCATCTCTAACATAATTGATGGAAGATGTGTTTCGTATTTTATTGAAATTCATTCCAGAACAGGCTAAAAGGGGGTAACAATTGTTTTCTTCGGGGGGTTTCGATTCGAATTTGTATCAATACTTCTTAGTGATGAGAGGACTCTTTTGATTTAATTTACTTTTTATTTTAACACATGTCATGTTTAAAAACTCAATCAGATTTGAGAAAGATGTTGTCAATGTTTTGAATAATGTCAATCAAATTCTCTATACATACAAATTATGGAAAAGTCAATACTGCACATTGAATATTGTTATTCATATTTGTGAAATATTTGGATCAAATTCGTCCAGTAGTTTAGAGATCAGCAAGCATTCTAAAGGATGACTCACGCTAGACCGTGCCGGGTCCGAGCCGAGTGTCGGCCGTAGCACGGTCACCGAGCCGGTTGCATTCACGACTGCTCGGGCGAAGCTCGGTGGCACTGTATTCATGCAACGGGCCGTGGCCGAGCCGAGGCGGGACCGAGTTGTTTATGAGCGCTTTCCCTAGTTCGGCTGTCACTCAGTTGCCGCTCGGTTTAACGCGTAGATTTAGCGCGAAAAATTCTAAATCTATGGTTTAACGTGAGTTTGTTCACACAAAATATATATAATATTGACCTTGCTGCGGCCGGCACTCGGCTCGGACCCGGCACTGCGTAGCGTGAGTCATCCTTTTTAGGGTTCCGTACCAAAAGGGTAAAGAACGGGACCCAATTCATGAGACTTCGCTGTCCGTCTGTCTGTCTGTCTGTCTGTCCGTCAGGAGGCTGTATCTCATGAACGGTGATAGCTAGAGAGTTAAATTTTCACAGATTAGGTATGTGTTATTGTTGCCGCTATAACAACAAATACTGAAAACAAAAACATAATATTTAAGGGGGGCTTTCATACAACAAACGTGTTTTTAGCGACTTTGTCTTATATATTCGGTAATAAGGTATCCTTTACAATTTAAATACGTTAGGTAATTTGACCATTTCATCAAGATCATTCATTCCCTTTACACCATGCAAATTAAATGAATACTTTAGGAGGTACAGCACAATCAAATGTTGCTCAATGAAATTAATTTCGTGTCGCCATGATTGAACATTATACGGGTCACATACTGACTTATTTTTCGACTTTCATCGTAAATATTTGTTCTTTAAAAAGTGAACAACGCTTTCAGCAGATTACTTTAGGTAGGTGTAATATTTCAAAGATAGCTATTTCATAGGGAATGGTAAACAAATAGTCCATATTTTAGATTCTTCTCCAGTATAAACAATTTACGTACAAACACACAATTTATGTTGTAGACGTAGATATCGTGTTTATAATGTCATTATTCAAATGTCATCAATATTCTGAAAAAGAAATTAAACATAGAGTTCACAAACTCTTTTTGAAATATTTACTGTACCTACCGTAGAGGATCTATACAAGGATAGTTAACACTATAGAGCAACGCGACCTGTCTAAAGACGCGCGTTGTATAACACTATAGAGCAACGCGAACTGTCTAAAGACGCGCGTTGTATAACACTATAGAGCAACGCGAACTGTCTAAAGACGCGCGTTGTATAACACTATAGAGCAACGCGAACTATCTAAGGCGCGCGTTGCTATGTGTTAATAGGTAATGAGGGCAACCAGTAGACGCTTGAAATACTCACAGAATATCGAGCATTGTATTTTCATAAAAAAATAATAATTGAAACAAAATGGACCTTTACTGGGACATCCTTTCGAGAGCTTGTCTTGTTGAGAGAGAGTATAAAATAATGTCATGTATACATAATGCACACTTTAAAGCTTATTAAAGACAAAATAGGTACAGTTTCTTGAAAAAAAGTATTGAAATCCCACCAAAAACATCCCTGTTGAAAAGGAGGCCAAGTTCCTATGGGCTAATTGTTCGCCTAAAAAAGGGTTGAAATCCAATCCAATGTCAAGTTTAGATGTACTTTAAATAATCTAAAAATATCTAAAATAATGTTACTTCTAAATTTGAACTTGGCAGGTTAATTTAATTATATACATAATAAATTTAATTATACAATTAATCAAGTGTTGCGTACTGCACGAAACCCTGCCAAGTTCAAATTTAGAAGTAACATTATTTTAGATATTTTTAGATTATTTAAAGTACATCTAAACTTGACATTGGATTGGATTTCAACCCTTTTTTAGGCGAACAATTAGCCCATAGGAACTTGGCCTCCTTTTCAACAGGGATGTTTTTGGTGGGATTTCAGTCTACGCGTCAATCGAAATAGTGAAAACAAAATTACAAAAAAGAAATCGACTTCAAACAAAACTAAAAACTCAAAAATAAAATTTACTTAGCACAAAGTCATATCATTAAATGTAATACTGAAGTCAGTGCCAATATGACTATGGGAGACATTAATAATGCCTACCTAAGCCTACTAGTTTTAATGGGCACCGATTTCTGTATTATCTGATAAATCAGAATTTATTGACTTTGTGCTAAGTAAATTTTATTTTTCAGTTTTTAGTTTTGTTTGAAGACGGTGTCTTTTTTCTTAATTTTTTTTATTGTAATAATTGTACTATCAACTTCAATATTCATAGTTAGGGCACAACAACGTTTGTCCTGCCCTTACACCAGCTAGGTAGGCATACATGTTATTATAATTTTACGGATATACTTATAAATGTCCTGTACAAACAGATTGCCACACAAATCAAGACAAAAACCATTCACATTATACGAATATCATTATTTAGTAATTTACAGCATAATACCATACTTAATATTTGAAATGTGGTTGTTCCTCAATCTAACCCCTGGATCATATTAGCTAAATTTAGGTACACTGGTATCCCGATAGAACGTTTTATTCCCGTGATGGGTTCTTGTGGGTACTTTCAGTGGATTTTATGAACATCACGCGGTTTAATATATAAAATATTAAACCGCGCAATACGGGAATAAAATATAGCCTATGCTCACCGCAAAGAGTGTAGCTTCCTAACAGTGAAAGAATTTTTTAAATCGGACCAGTAGTTCCGGAGCCTATTCGTTACAAACAAACAAACAAAAAAAAAATTGCGTGTACTTAGTGTACACACGTAAGAAGTGAAACTTCTTCATAAACTTAATTTTCACCTCACCTTAAATTAAGTCAAAAAGTACAAAAGTACAAAAGTCCAAAAGTCCAAAAGTCCAAAAGTCCAAAAGTCCAAAAGTCCAAAAGTCCAAAAGTCCAAAGTCCAAAGTCCAAAAGTCCAAAAGGCCAAGAGTCCAAAAGTCCAAAAGTCCCAAAGTCCCAAGGTCTCAAGGTCCCAAAGTCCCAAAGTCCCAAAGTCCCAAAGTCCCAAAGGCCAAAAGTCCAAAAGTCCCAAAGTCCCAAAGTCCCAAAGTCCCAAAGTTCCAAAGTCCCAAAGACCCAAAGTACCAAGGTCCCATCTAAAAGTCCAAAAGTCCCAAAGGCCAAAAGTCCAAAAGTCCCAAAGTCCCAAAGTACCAAAGTCCCAAAGTCCCAAAGTCTAAAAGTCTAAAAGTCCAAAACTCCAAAAGTCCAAAAGTCCCAAAGACCCAAAGTACCAAGGTCCCATCCAAAAGTCCAAAAGCCCAAAAGTCCAAAAGTCCCAAAGTCCCAAAGTCCCAAAGTCCCGAAGTTCCAAAGACCCAAGGTACCAAGATCCCATCCAAAAGTCCAAAAGTCCCAAAGTCCCAAAGGCCAAAAGTCCAAAAGTCCCAAAGTCCCAAAGTCCAAAAGTCCCAAAGTCCCAAAGTCCCAAAGTCCCAAAGTCCCAAAGTCCCAAAGTCCCAAAGTCCCAAAGTCCCAAAGTCCCAAAGTCCCAAAGTCCCAAAGTCCCAAAGTCCCAAAGTCCCAAAGTCCCAAAGTCCCAAAGTCCCAAAGTCCCAAAGTCCCAAAGTCCCAAAGTCCCAAAGTCCCAAAGTCCCAAAGTCCCAAAGTCCCAAAGTCCCAAAGTCCCAAAGTCCCAAAGTCCCAAAGTCCCAAAGTCCCAAAGTCCCAAAGTCCCAAAGTCCCAAAGTCCCAAAGTCCCAAAGTCCCAAAGTCCCAAAGTCCCAAAGTCCCAAAGTCCCAAAGTCCCAAAGTCCCAAAGTCCCAAAGTCCCAAAGTCCCAAAGTCCCAAAGTCCCAAAGTCCCAAAGTCCCAAAGTCCCAAAGTCCCAAAGTCCCAAAGTCCCATAGTCCCAAAGTCCCAAAGTCCCAAAGTCCCAAAGTCCCAACAAAGTCCCAAAGTCCCAAAGTCCCAAAGTCCCAAGGTCCCAAAGTCCCAAAGTCCCAAGTCCCAAAGTCCCAAAGTCCCAAAGTCCCAAAGTCCCAAAGTCCCAAAGTCCCAAAGTCCCAAAGTCCCAAAGTCCCAAAGTCCCAAAGTCCCAAAGTCCCAAAGTCCCAAAGTCCCAAAGTCCCAAAGTCCCAAAGTCTAAAAGTCTAAAAGTCCAAAAGTCCAAAAGTCCAAAAGTCCCAAAGACCCAAAGTACCAAGGTCCAATCCAAAAGTCCAAAAGCCCAAAAGTCCAAAAGTCTCAAAGTTCCAAAGTCCCTAAGACCAAAAGTACCAATGTCCCATCCAAAAGTCCAAAAGTCCAAAAGCTCAGAAGTACAAAAGTCCAAAAGTCCAAAAACCCTTAAATGACATGCTATCCCTGGATAAAGTAGGTACTCTTATTTCGAATCCACCGTGGTGGGGAACAGAACAAAGATGGCGCGTAACCAAAAATCGTGACGTGACGTGACGTGACGTGACGCAAATTTTTTTCCAACGCCGATAAAGAAGTTTCACTTCAAAAACAAATCTTTCCTCTTTATAATATTAGTACAGACAACCGTACGTATGGTTCCTATTAGATCGGAAGAGCAAGGTAGTTACAAAATTCAACTAATCGGGCTTTAGCATGGCTTTGAGAGGTACAATCTATTTTCTTTTATGCAGAACCACATGACAACGCAATGTCACGTTCAACAATCACATCACGTCGGGACCAATCTACACTAAAGATCGATGTTTGAATATGTTTAAACACTGCCCAAGCTAGACATTAGACATACAGTCTGGTTGTATAGCATAGGCAAGAAAATCATAAAAGTTCAGTTAGATTAATTAAATTAAAGAAGCGAAATGCGTATACCAGGATCGTAGCAAGTGGAAAGCCTTAGTTTCTGCGTAGAAACACGCGTGCTTAAATGTATGTAGATTAATTTGCTGGCGACCGACCCGCGCCGGATGGAAGAGCCCGTACAACAGATTAATAATTAGTTACTCCGCCCGTACGTATACACCACGATTGTGGTAGCCAGGTCCCATTCAAAGTCTTTTCAAGGAATTACCAGGGTGTTTTAAGAATGTGCTTTTTAAGAGATACACTGCAAACATCAAAGCAATAAAGTGACTGACATAGCTTGTAGAGTAAAGAGACTATTGGGAGTGGAAGGGATCACAATAGCCAAAAAATAAAAATTAAATCTTTGAACCATTGTTTATTAATCAAATTTATTTTATTGTATAACAATTAAATATATTCAAGAGCAGAAACTAACTATAAACGCTAAAAATATATTTATATTTTTTATAAATGTGTTATGTAATATCAAGATTACTTTCATTCATGTATTCAACTCAACTACGGTTGCGTGTGGTCTTTATTTATTACCCGTGACGGGTCAGTTTCACTGTCAAGGTTTTGCGGGCACATTTTTCCAATCCACGTGTCTGTGATCATTATAAACACGCTTCTGGATTCCAGCAACGACTAGTGTACTTTGCAGCTATGATTCAAGAATGCAAAAGCTAAGCTTTGCAATTAAGTGACCGTTTGGCTGATTATTAAGCTTTGTAGCTAAGCGAGAAATGAAAAGAAGTTGCGCTACGAAGATGTGTCGCCGCAAATAAGCGGCGCCAGGAAGATGCGCCGCTGCGCTCGAGCTATGCGAAGTTATGGACTCTCAAGAACCTGAACACGTGAACGTAGAACACGAGTTGAGTGAAGTCTGTTGAAATGTGAATGAAAGTAGATTCAGTGTGCGTGCGTGTGTGTGCATTAACGTGTGTGCATACGACTTGACTCAAGTCGTTTGATTGTTTCCGCAACGCATTACAAGTTGACATTCGCAGCACACATCTATACCACAATTTCATAGCACAAAGTATCGATGAATATATACCGAATAATAGTAGATTATATTATAGATGCCTGTGGATTCCGTTATCGCCTCATCAGTTTCACGTGGAAATAAAATTATTTTTGTAAGAACCGAATTTACTTATTCCTTTGACTCTAAATAATAGATGATAAAAAAATAACGTTTATACATAGTGAGAATTTGATTAGTTGTCTGCGTTTTAATTATATTTGACAGGCTTTTCATATCGATATCATAGACAAATAGTTATACTTTAGTTGAATCAACATTATAGCGTAACAGTAGTCTATATTTAATAGTTGATTATAAAACTAGATACCAATTCCGTGTAATTGCATTTTACTGCATGACCTAACGTCATATTGAATGACATTGAAAGTTAGACTTTTAATATAGGTAGAAGTTTTTCGTATTTTAATTCAACAATAATTATTATCATCGATGATTAAAATACACAAAGGACAAAACATTTTGTCAAATATTTTTAGATCTATATCTATAGATTACACTTTTTCGTTAAATTAATGAGTGACTTATGCACCTACACTCACAACCTACGCTTTTCTTTTTTTAATTCCATTATCGATGCTATGTCGTCTCCTACAGACTAAAAAACCTCACGTAACGCCCAACAGCCTGTGGTTGGGAGTCCCGGGTAAGCCCTCGGAAGGATGTCCCGTCCGTTTCAACACGGCAATAAGCGCCACCTATTACGTGGGACATAAAACTGTAGGGTGAAATGTGGGCGTATAATCTGTGGATCTGCTTACCTTAGAAAATAAAGGTGTGACTAATGTTTTTATGCATGTACACCTGGAAAGATCCAAAATGAACATGAAAGTTCTATAATGATGAATATAAAAGTAGTATGGTATTAATGCATTGAGTTATTATTAACCGACTTCAAAAAAGGAGGGTTTCTCAATTCGTCTTTATGTTTTTTTTATGTATGTTCACCGATATTTCCTTCAATTATAGACGGATTAATTTTTTTTCTTTCTTGAATAAAGTTTACTTCTGAGGTGGTCCCATTTAAGGGCCGAATGTCAGAGCGCATTAGGTATTTTTACCACCTCACCTCACCGCGGGCGATACCCCCGTAGCATGCGATCGACATGAACTCATTTGACCCCAAGCACTTTGTTTGAACGTTGCCAGTTGGTGCAATTGGACGTTGACAGTTGGTGCAGCGTGTATTTTATGCCGCACTTTTTGTACCACCAAATGAATTACAACAGAAGTATAAGTTTATCAAACCTTTATGACCAAGACATGGTCTAGTAAGTGCCTGTTAGCAGGTATATTCAAAATGGGATTGTAAGAAACCTTTCCTTATTTTTAACCGACTTCAAAAAAGGAGGAGGTTCTACATTCGTCTGTATGTTTTTATGTATGTTCACTGATATTTCCGTCAATTATAGACGGATTTAATTCTTTTTTCTTTTCTTCAATAGGGTTTACTTCTGAGGTAGTCCCATTTTTACCAGGTCAGGATCTGATGATGGGATCCAGGAGAAATCGAGGGCAACCACTGAAAATTGTAGGGACAACACTAGTTGTCCCTACGTTTGGTAACTTTTTAATGAAGTGCTTTACAGTGGGCGCACACTAGGCGACAGTCGCGGCGACATGTCGCGGCGACTTGTCGCGCAGTGTGCGCCTGCATCGGGTGACTTGACGCCGTGACAGACGTTGTGCAAGGAACACGTTGTCCAAAGCTGTCGCTGGGCGACTGTCGCCGTGTCGCCGCGACAATAGCGCGACAGACGCAAAGACTTCCCTTGCTTGTCTCGGAGTCGTGGCGACATGTCGCCTAGTGTGCGGAGCTTAGAACAAAATGTATGTAATTCGGCGCCCACAGCTTGTCGCCGTGACAAGACGCCTAGTGTGTGCCCACTGTTAATGTACTACAATTTAATGAAGGTCAGGAGTCGATCTGATGATGGAACCGAAAGACAGTCGAGGGAATTATTTAACGATTTACAGCACGTACCTTGTGTTTGGGCTTGATTGATTTGTATTGATAAGAACTTTACACCTAGATAGATATACTTTTCGGTCCACCCGTCACTTAAAATGATGATCAAAAAATTTTTAGTAATAAATAGAACTGACTTCAAAAAAATCCTGAAAAATAAAATTTACATAGCACAAAGTAATAATATGTATTTTGATTTATCAGATTGTATTCAATATGATATTGAAGTTGGTGCCATTAATAATACCTACCTCAACCTATGGGTTTACTTGGCGCCGACTTCAATATGATATTGAATAAAATATGAAAAATCAAAATACATTTATCTTTGTGCCAAGTAAATTTAATTTTTCAGGATTTGTTTGAAGTCGGTTCTATTTTTTACTACTTTTTTTTATCGAGACGAGCCGAGAAAAGATAATAAGAAAAAAATCCGTCAATAATTTATGAAATCAATTCGAGCAGTCTTCGAAGAGGTAAGCATAGGTATAACATAAGTAGCAAAAAATAATAGAATGCATCTTGTGAGTAAAATAATGCGTTTATTTATTTTACATTATAATATGAATAAGACAAGTAACACGCACGCCGTATGTCAGCTTAGCAAAATACAACCAATGATAGATGGCGCTTACACCAACATAGTCAATTCTAAGTCTATTTGAAGACCCTACCCCTAGTTAATATTTGTGCAAAATTTTAATCAAAAATATTGAGTACTTTTCGAGATCCTTCCGGACAAAGCAAACTTAACAGACAAACAGACAAAAAAATTCTAACTACATTTTCGACTTCGGTATCCTGTGTAGAACCCCCCGCGAGTATTTTTTAAATATGTTTAATGTCCAGTTTTGACTTTAGATCTTTTTATTATAATATATTAGCTGATGCCCGCAGCTTCGCCCGCGATGGCGCTGTATGTGAAATTTTGCTGAATTTTCTTTGCTATAAACCTTACGGAGCCCGAGACCTTTCCAACGAATGCAAAACCGTGGAAATCGGTTCGTGCGTTCTAAAGTTATAGCGTCAGGAAGGAAAACCCGACTTATTTTTATATAATAGATGTATATAGACTAGGAACTTAGGTTGCCTAGAAAGTTTTCAAAAACCTATTCTTAGTCTCCCGCAGGCTGGATCCCGCAGGTGGCCCCTTCCGAGGTCCGTGGAAGCACAAGGGATATAAACCCTTGTGTGCAAAAATAAAGGATTGAATTGAGTACTTAAACCAGAAAAATAAATAATATTTATGGGGGACTTCCATACAACAAACGTGATTTTTTTTGCCTTTTTTATTAATAACGGCAACAAGTACACACTTGAAATGAACGCCGCAGACGTGTCTTCGCCCAAGACTATCGGTCTCCATAACCAGGGGCCTGAAGACGGTGAGGGGGCTGCTCACCGTCCTTACAGAAGCAGGCCCATGACGGCAGCGTGACGTGAGGGATTTATGCATACCCCCTTCAGAAGCGGGATCACATCCGAAACACCCAAAGACGCAGGATTGCACCCGAACCTACCCCTAGGCGAGGCCGCAGTGGCGGCCGTGGGTCTGTTGGGAGTCCTAGGACATCCTTCCGAGGGCTTACAATGGGCTCCCAACCATAGGCTGTTGAGCGTAACGTGAGGTTTTTAGTCGGTAGGAGTCCGGCATAGCATCCATGAGGATTTTCTCTCACGTTAAAAAGAAAAGAAAAGGGTTTATAACCCTTGCTTACAAAAAATAAAGCTGTTACAAAGTTGAATGAAAAAGGTACATGTCCTCAAAGTCTCGCTCTCGTATGTCAATTCGGTGAATCAGCTTATTGATAGAAATATTGGCATGCAAAATTCAATTTTTGTTGTTATGGCGGGCACAGAAACACATTATCTGTGAAATTTTCAGATCTCTAGCTATGTCCATTTATGAGCTACAGCCTCGTGAAGGAAAGACAGAAAGATAGACAGACGGACAGAGAAACAGACAGACTGACCGACAGACAGACTGACCGATAGACAGACAGACGGACAGCGAAGTCTCATGAATAGGGTCCCGTTTTTTTACCTTTGGGTACCCACGGAACCCTAAAAATTATCCACTTTTTCATACATTCATATTTTCTAAGAAAGTAACGATTATTACACTCAAAATTAAAGTATGAAAGTACCTACGAGTACTAGGTACTTACGATTCACGTGTATCTCGATGAGCTGAAAAAAAAAAGACTTTGAGGGTACACTACAATGAAACGGCTAGACTACAACGAAAAATAAAACTACACGTTTATTCTTTTATGTCGGTAGTGGGTAGGTACTACTGTTATAATTTATACTGTGTAGCAATAACAACGTGAATCTACTAATTTTACTCTGAGCGTCAAACATTATATTATTTACTACCCGTTCGCGCTAAGGTTGCCGCTGGCGGACAGGATGGTGTACAGGCGTAGTATGGGAGGCGAAAGGCAAACTTAGAGCGAACGGGCAATACGTTGATTGTTCAGGCATAGTAAAAAGAGAATATTTTATACCTAGTAGTTACTGTGGTTTAGGTAAATACTATCCCTCTTCTTATCGTAAGGTCCCAAGCAACTTTGGGGCACCGAGTTCATTTCTCACAGTCATTCATTACCAAAAACAGCCGTGATCTAACTTACTTGGCCTTTGCTAAATGACACCTACCTGTACCTACGTAGAAGAGGACTAGAATGGGAGATCTCTAAGCCTATATGAGTACGTTTAGCTACTGTACTGCCTCTTCAGCAGGTAGCAAAATAATGGCAGCTGTTGGCTTCAGTCGCTTCGCTCAGCATCAACCTTATAATTTCATCATGCCCGTTAGTGAATTATTTGGTTGTGTATTTTTATAAATATAATAAAGATAAAACAATACTTGTAGGAACTTACCATACTTGCCGTCGTAGCAGCCGCAATTGACATCTGGGCATTTTATTTCTCTTGGCTTTTTTTTACCCATATTCACTGAGTACCTAGTCACTAATCACTATATTACACGATATTTATTTATTTATACACAATAACGTACTTATCCTAATATTTACCAATAAAAACAAAATAATATTTACAGATTTCTGCAACTACTTTTAATTAAAACGGTCGATTCGCGCGAACGTATCGGGTCACGGATGACAGAGCAACACAGGTCCTACCCAGAACAGCCCTGTCAGGCGTATGAAGTGATTGAAGTGTACGCTAAATGCCTAATTGTTCTAGATTCTACACTTTTTATCATTGTTTTAAAATCTGAGGTGTCTAAAAAATAAATAATAGCTTGAATATTGTTCATAAGATCAATATCTTTAATATAGACATGTGTTTATATAAAATAAACAAGTATATTTTGAGCAATAACAACATTCATCTTTAAAATTTTTGCACATTTCCAGTTTTTCGAGAACGATTTTTATCATATAAAGTTTTATTAATCGTGTTTTAAAAATTAAAGGAAGCAAGAGCATCTATTAAACTATAGTAATACATTTTTATCAGATCAAATCAAATAATATTTCCTAGTATAAAGATCGCTTCAAAATGGGACGATTTTGGTCGATTTCGGAAATACTAGCCTTAATATTCTATTTTCACTTTCCAGAGAACTGACAATAAAAATATTTGTTTTAGAATAATAAGATATACGTGTTTTAATTTTAGGTACTTAATCGTAGCTAAAACAACAGTCCATAAAAATTTTATTCTATTGTATGACCAGGAGAAACACTAAAACAAGGAAAGTACGGAATACATTGAAATACGAGTACCTACAATTATGTTCAAATTTAACAAGAGGTCGCATTTACTTACACATAGGCTACATTATTAACATGTAAATTTACCTAGGTACTGCTGTAAAAAATGGTTTTAAGCAATAAAACCGCCGTCTGTATATTTATTTAATCGGGCTCTTTTATAACTTTTTACATTCAAATCATAGAGATATACAACAAAGTTTTCTTACTTACCGTAGGGCTAGGTAACCATGAATACAACATTCCAACACATCACAAATTCACAAGAATGTAGTCGCGGCCGAAAACTAGCACAAAAAGAAACAAGAAACAAGAAATGTTGAGAGAAATAAAACAAAACAATATGCTAAATCATTCTTCTTACACAACCTCAAACTTGAACTACTTGCGCGGCCGTCACGCCCAATAACTTGCACATAATCATTTCAACTCTTAACTACTTGTTAAATTGTTTGTAATGGTCAACTATTCGCACACTTTACTATCACTACAGACTTAATTAACAAGAGTAATTATAACGGTTTTAATTGGAGTAGTTTTGTACTCAATGTGGTAAATAATGCATATTGATATCTTATTAATGTGATCTATGACTTTGAGATATTTCAAGGTCAGGTACAGACTCATGGGGGGTTATTGTTATTAATACGCGCTCACGCCATGCTTTATAAAACCAAACCATATCATAACTAGAACAATAGATGAAGTAGTCAATTATTTTGATAGGAATATTAAACAGAAGTCAAAAGATCTAGGTGGAGTACAAAGCTACACTGGTAAGCGTAGACCAACGTTAAAAAAATGCTACAAAAATAATGCGTTACAAAAAACAGTGGAACATGTCGGTGAGCGTCCCCTGGTCAGAAAGCAAAGTGGCTATTATCGACAGAAGCTGACAGTGGAATGAATATGCTGTGCGGATTTGTAGCATTACAGGGAGAGACGGCGTAAAACATACCTGTATTCGGGATGAAAAAATGTTTCAGATATTGCTGGCAAGTTACAGAGTCGCTTTCAGTGGTACGACCATGTTTTAAGAAAGACACCCGGTATGTAGGGAACAATTTTCTGACCATGACATCTATGGTAGGACCCAGCAGGAAAGGTGGATCGAAAAATAGGTGGTTGGAAGTGGTGGAGAACATGTGAATTGTTACCAAGCTTGAGGATAATAAAGACAAGTGGAAGGAGAAGCGTAAGAAAAAAGACCTTCTACTCCGATAAGAGGACTTGGGTCACTTTTTTCGGGCAAGCGTTCTGATAATGAAAATTATAAGATATGTTTAAAAAACGCACACTACTCTGACTCCTTATGATTAAACGTCAATAGATTTTATCTTATAGAATAAGCACGGGGTAATTAGATTGAAAGATAATTATGATGCCAAATTGTGCAAGCGGTATCCGAGTGTTTTACTATTGCCATTATACTAACCGGAAAAACAGCTAGGTACTTTTAATATTTTTAAGTTGTTCATTAGACAGTTTTTTTTTTACTTGAGGGAAAATCTTGAAAATGTTAACTTCACGTGTCCTGCTAACAGCCTATGGTTGGGAGCTCCGGGTAAGCCCTCAGAAGGATACCCCAGGACTCCTACAGACCTACGACCACCACTGCGGCCTTACCTAGGGAGGGGTTCGGGTGCCATCCTGCGTCTTTGGGGGGTTTTTCGGGTGTTATTCCGCTTCTTATCGTTTTTCGCATCTCGTCCGTGAATCACGTCACGCTGTCGTTAGGGCCTGCTTCTGTAAGGACGGCGAGCTGCCCCTCACCGTTCTCAGGCCCCCGGTCATGGAGGCCGATAGTCGTTCATAAGACCTTTGATATGTTTATCCATTGCAATGGTACTGGCGCTCAAGACTAATAGCTTGACATGCCTTCTAATGCTTGAAACTTAAAAGGATACAAACAGTTATCTCAGAACTGATTTCAGAATCGTTACTTTAACTAATTCGTAAATATTTACAATAAAAAATTGGGAAATAAACGAAAAATAGTAATATACTAGAATCCCTATTCTTACAACATCATAAAATACTTATGATTATTATTTCAGCATTCTGAATTAATGTTCTAGTAAGTTCCTCCACAATAATTAAAACAGCAACACTGTCGTTACACTTGAGTATAAACACTGAAATTCGCAAGGACGAGTTGTGATGTTATAATTACCAATTACACGTATTCACGCGTATTGCACCGCCCCACTGCTACACAGATTATTTTTCTATAAAACCAAATGCTATTTCTAAGGACATCAATCAACATTTGATTCTATTCTAATAAACAATACAACAAAATGTTCAGCAAAGTAAGTGTTTTAACAGTTAGGAATAAACTCTATAACCAGTGATAAATTTAGTAACAATTTCACAAAATTTTCTCCGAAGAAAGAATAGTGTGATTCCCGAAAATGAACTCTATTGGCAAAAAAAAATTCTTGACAAATCTTTGTGGCCATCACAATATCATATCCTTCAAAATGTATAGTTTAGCTCAAAATTTAATTTTCTATGACATAGTGTTTGTGACTTCTTTTATTAAAACAATTAATTAATCTATACTAATATTATAAAGAGGAAAGATTTGTTTTTTTGTTTGTTTGTTTGTTTGTTTGTTTGTTTGTAACGAATAGGCTCCGGAACTACTGGACCGATTTGAAAAATTCTTTCACTGTTGGAAAGCTACACTCTTTGCGGTGAACATAGGCTATATTTTATTACCGTATTCCTACGGGAACGGGAAATACGCGGGTGAAACCGCGTGACGTCCGCTAGTCATTTATATTCCTACATCCAAGTACATTTGGCACGACTTTTCAGATTGTTGCATTTAGCGCCCTGTTGGCCGCTGCTAGCGCCATCCCATATAACCACGGTGGTGGCGGAGCAGTGTCGTCTCAAAGTGTAACCCTACAAGACGGATCTCTACACCACTCAGCTCGGGCTTCCAGTTACTCATCCAACGTGCAACATGATGCTCCCACCGCTCATTCACACATTCCCTCAACACACTATTCTGCCCCTGCAGATTGGTACCATGGCCATGAAGAATACGTAAGTTTTACAAAACCTTGATGGTTCCTAAAGCTATTTAGATAATTATGATGTTAAAATCTTTCTAATAAACATTGTATCATCGCAGACCCGCCCTCAATACGACTTCTCTTACTCCGTGGATGACGCGCGCACCGGCGACCGCAAGTCGCAACAAGAGAGCCGCGACGGAGACCGCGTGCAGGGATCTTACGATGTGCTCCAACCTGATGGCTTAGTCCGTACAGTCACGTACACCGCTGATGATCAAAATGGGTAAGTTATATTTCGTAATCACTTTTGTTATAAAATCATGTAAGTTTCACAATGCCTATTTTTTTAATGTTTTTTCACAATTTTCCAGTTTCAACGCTGACGTAGCCTACTCCACCGACTCAGGACATGTCCACAACTACAGACACAGCTACTACCACTAAGTACCACCGTAATAGGCTTATTTAATGTTAAAAAATAGTTATTATAAAAATAATAAATTATTTAGTTTCCCAATACTGTGTATTTTAAATACGATCCTCCTTTTGACTTCAGTCTTTTAAATCATTAATTGTGGCAATCATCTATATGCAGTAGTTGTCCTGTAACGGGTGACTCATTGTGGTATTTTCACCTATGGGGATGTAGTAAAGGCTGCTAGTGACCTTCCGTCACCTGCAGTCCAAATTTTGTTCAACGTTGTCTCGACCTATTTCATCATCCATCGTTCACCATCTTGACGATCATGTTAACTGTTTATGCCTGCTGTTTTCATTAGAGCATTACAGTTACTGTCAGATGGATGAAAAAATTGAGTCTATAGAATAGAAGACTGTTATTTTTCTTGCTTCAAAAATACTTTTGTTAATATTTATATTTGAACGAGCGAAAACTACGACACTGTTTTATTATTGTACTAGCTGTTGCCCGCGACATCGTACGCGTGAAAGTTATGTTATAATGCCAATTTATTGTTCTCTGCTGCTAGGCTATATATTATCACGCTACATATCCTAGGGGTTACCTAGGGTATGTAGCGTGATAATATGTATATAGCCTATTTGAAGACCCTACCCCTAGTTAATATTTGTACAAAATTTTAATCAAATCTATTGAGTACTTATCGAGATCCTTCCGGACAAAGCAAAGCAAACAGATATTTTTTTTTTATACTACTTAGGTGGCAGACAAGCTTACGGCCCACCGGAAGGTTGGTAACCGTAGCCTATAGACGTTTGCAACACCAGAGGCGCTACACACGCGCTGCCGACCCGGGCGCAGGTTGTGACGACCCACAGTTGAAATTTTTCAAGCCGCCCATAAGGCCTTCAACTGTCACGACTGCCAACGACTATCATTTTACTGACAACCGGGACCAACGGCTTATCGTGCCTTCCGAAGCACGGAAACGCTCGTAAATAAATGTCACAAAGTGGTCCACGTCCAGTGGTCACCCATCCATATCCGGCCATAGTAAATGTTGCTTACTGCAGTGATCGTTTACAGAACACTGAGTCCGCGGGGCCACGAGCGCTTCATTTTTCTAACTATATTTTCGGCTTCGATATCTTATTTTTAACACCCAGCGAGTTTGTTTTTAAATAATTCCAAAGTACAGTTTTGACTTTTCTATCATTTTAATATAATGTATAGATTTAGCGAACATTGGAACTCTCATAGGGTCACTTTTTTGTCGGTCCGTCCATCCGTCTGGTAAAATCCTTTATTTCATCATCCCGTGACATCAACACTATTATTATTAATTTATGCTTCATTGGTTTGAAAACGTGAAATTTTTAAGTTAGGGCAGAAAAATATTATGGCTGTTTATGTCGCAAGGACGTAAACTTTGACACTCTCAAGGAAGTCCTAATTAATTCAAGATTACTAAACTTATTTTTCGAAGCTTATTACAAACCTTCGTTATAAGCGTCGAAAAATGAAAAAGGTATAGAGGGGCGGACGAACAATGAAGTGACCTTATTTGAGTACCGTTTTTTTTTCTTTTGAGGCTATGAACCCTCCCGAAAATTCCGTTTAAAAAAGTTGTTGTTACTCTACTAAGGGTTCGGAAATGCTACAGACTGATAAGAACACCTCAAGAAACGCAGTCCGACGTTTTTCAAAAGTTATCATTAAATGTACAACTTCGCTTGCGTGATTTTGTACAAACCTTACATAAACAATCTACTAAATATGTAGTGCGAACAAAGCATAAACATTTGTCCTTTATACTTTTGATTGTTGGCACTTGATGGAAATTGTTATAATACACAATGAAAACTTACTGACTTTTACTATTCCGAAGAGTGTAAACACCTTTGAGTATGCCATAATAGCGATACCGGTCAGGTATAATTATAATGAAAATAAAAGTTGTGGAATAGTACACGTTGTTAGGACTTGATATAATTTAATAAAACAAGCAGAGCAAATTAACCATCTTGTATTGTACTTTTTTTTTGGAACACTGTAGGAAGAAGTCACAGACAATTAATCATCATAGATAATCATAAACATAGAAACAGCTGCGTTCAAAAACTTTACCTCAACATCCCCCCTCAAATCCCCCCTCATCCTCCCTTTTAAGAACATTAATCCCTTTGATACTACAATACAAACCCATACAATGTTCTCATAATTGAAAATAAACTTACTTACTACATGCTACAATAATATAATTCAATTTAACCAAAAACATACCTACTCTATAATTTTACTCATATATGTTAACAAACTAAGAAAGTCCTTCCAACAAAACAGAAACAAAACTTATAATTAAACAAAAAAAATCAGTGACCACAGTACATACATAACCCTATGTAGTAACAAGTAATATACTAGTTTAATAAACAAGACTTTCTTTTTATTACAATTACCTTTAGTTTTACATTACTATTTTACATAATAAAGTTTTATTTGAACTATGAACCTCCGTTTATTTTAAATTAAGCTTATCAAAGAAATACTCATGTTTTATTATAGGTAGGGACTTTGTAAAAATATCTGATATGTTTTCATTTGTTGGTACATAAAATAAATTAATAAATTTCTTTCTGACAATATCCTTAATAAAGTGGGCTTTTATGTCGATATGCTTTGATCGCTTACTATTGTCGAAACTTTCAATCATACGTATAGCACTTTGGTCATCAATTAATAAGTTGGTTTGAATAACATCAGTATAATTTAAATCAGCTATAACACCTTTCAAATACATTAGCTCACTTACCGCAAGTGCTCCCGCCACATACTCAGCTTCTGCTGTCGACAGAGCCACTGAGGTTTGCTTCTTGGAGTACCAGTGAATAAGATTACCACAATAAAATATGGCACAGCCACTGGTGCTTTTTCGATCTGCTGTATCTGCTGCCCAGTCTGCATCAGAATAGGCTATAAGCTGTTTGGAATAATTAGACTTAACATATACTAAACCTTTGTCTGAAGTACACTCGAGAGCAATGAATCCGGGTCACTTAAAGAATGTTAAAAATCTCGGAAACTAAGAATGATAGGTTAATGCAATAAATTGTATTTAATAGACAATGTAATACTCCTTAAATGAAAGTAAAAAAAATATGAGTCACCATACATTTTATTAACACAAAATTACATAAAGAAAAAACTGCTGATCTCTCCTTAAAACAAAAATAGGAAACATGAAATTTTTGAACTTTATTACGATTTTCTTGAATTTTAATACTTCGTATTGCCTCCTCGTGCTTCCATTACTGCGTTTACGCGGTTTGGCATGCTGTACACCAAGTTCCTTATACGATTTTGGGGAATATTCTCCCATTCCTCTGTGAGAGCAATTTTGAGCTCACGAAGCGTGATTGGGGGAGGGTTTCGTTGTTTTACGCATCTGCCTAGCTCGTCCCAAGCATGCTCGATCGGGTTGATATCCGGGCTGCGCGCTGGCCACTCCATACGAGTAATGTTCATCTCTTGAAGGTAGTCATTCACAATCCTACCTGTATGAGGTCGGGCATTGTCATGCATAAATATAGCATCCTCACCTAAATTGACCATAAATGGACCAACGTGATCATTGAGGATTTCTTCCACATATCTTACGCTAGTTAAAGAGCCGTTTTCTATGATCACCAGCTCTGTGCGACTTTCAGAAGAAATTCCGGCCCACACAAGTACAGACCCACCACCGTAGGCTACTTTTTCTTCGATGCATGCTTGCTTGAATCTTTCCCCTGGTCTTCGATACACTCTGTGTCTTCCATCGTGCTTGTAGAGCATAAATTTTGATTCGTCGGAGAACATAACTTTTGACCAATCTTCAATACTCCAATTTACGTGGCTCTGGGCATACCTTAGTCTCGAAATACGATGCCCACGCTCCAGTTTAGGGCCGTTTGCAGGTCTAAGGGGTTTTAAGTTAGATTCAGCAAGCCGACGTCTTACTGTCCATGCACTTGGGTTACTTCCTCCGAGGCGTCGAAACTGATTGGTGAGTTCAGTTCCTGTGAGAAAGCGATTCCGAAGCATGGTGTTCACCAAGTATCGGTCTTCTCGTGCTGTGGTACACCTGGTTCTGCCCGTTCCTAGTCTGCGTAGGTTAGAACCAGTTTCTTCGTAACGTCGGAGAACTCTTTGTACTGTTGACAGCGACACACCGACAGTCCTGGCTGTATCGCGCTGACTCCGGCCGGTTTCCAGCATTGTAAGTATTCTGGTGCATTCTTCAGGCGTAAGCGACATAATTTCAGCTTGATTAATGAATATAGAGCACTATCAACATGGTTTATGTACCCACATAAATGACAAATTACAAACAAAAGCAACACCAAATGCTGTAATTTCGTAGTTCCATCTTCGAAAGTGGCCCTTTTTCAAATTTGATTTTTTTATGATATAACTTTACAATAACTAAGAAGTTTTAATACCTTCATTTAAGGAGTATTACATTGTCTATTAAATACAATTTATTGCATTAACCTAGCATTTTTAGTTTCCGAGATTTTTAGGATTCTTTAAGTGACCCGGATTCATTGCTCTCGAGTGCCGCAGAATCCTCTTGCCTGCTTTCCATACACTTTTTGTAGGTTTTGATAAATATCTACTCAAAAATGATACTGAATAGGATATATCAGGTCGACTGTTTGTAGAGATAAATAACAAGCATCCTATAAGTTCTTTAAATGGAACATCAATAATCTCTTCATCATTTGGAGCCATAAAGTGAGACTCCATTGGTGTACTCACACCTTTACACTCTTGCATATTGAATTTTTCTAGAATTCTTTCAATCATTTTACATTGTTTAATTTCCAAACTATTTTCTGTACGTGATATCTCTAAACCTAAATACTCTCTGATTTCTCCTAAATCTTTAACTTTAAATTCAGCTTTTAATTTATCCAGTATATCTTCATCTCCTAGTAATAAGATATCGTCTACATATATTAACAGCCATGTTGTCTCACTTTTATAGAGGCAGAAATCATGCTTTGACTGTTGAAATCCATTCTTTGTGATGAATTCATGAAATCTTAAATTCCAGCACTTAGGTGCTTCTTTTAAACCATATAGAGCTTTATTCAATATTAATACATTTCCTGTCTTTAATTCTAAGCCTTTTGGACATTTTATATACACCTCATTATCTAGTTCTCCATTAAGGAATGCTGTAGGTACATCTAGTTGTCTAATTTTTAAATTCTCCTGTACTGCATGACTTAACATTGTTCTTATAGTTGACATTCTTGCTACTGGTGAATAGTATGTTTGTCCTTGCCCATTTTGTTGAAAGCCCTTCGCTACAATTCTTGCCTTCTTAGTGCCATCTTGCTTTTGTTTCAAGATCCACTTAGTATCTATTGCTCTGTGACCTCTTGGTAATGTAGTCTCTAACCACGTCCCCAGCTTTTCATGTGCATTTAATTCCTTATCCATTGCTTCTCTCCATTCTTTGTCCTTTACCGCTTCTTCAAAGTTTTGTGGTTCTCCCGATAATAGACAGTATGCTATATTTAATTCATGTTCATAATTTTCAAATCGCTTTGGAGTTTTTATTTCTCTTCCTGATCGGGTTACATATTTTCTTATACTATGTTCCTCTCTATTTATGTCTTTTTGATCGATTTCCACACTTTTCTGGCTATCTTCTTTTTCCTTCTGGATTCCTTCTTTACTCCTTTTTGCAACATTTTGGTTCAACATATCAGCTCTTTCATTATAAGTCAGTTTTTCATGTTTTTCTTCATCTTCTATGTCCTTCTTAGCTCCTTCTTTAATTGCTTTTCCGTTAGATTCCGTCTCTGTGTATTTTATTTCATCTTTTTCTTGCATTTCATCTCCATCTTCTTTGTATTTTATTTGCGTTTCATCGAATCTTACATCCCTAGATGTTAACAATTTGGTTTTCTTCAGGATCCCATGGTCTGTACCCATTTCTCACATAACCAACAAATCTCATTACTTTAGCTCTCTTTTCAAACTTACCACCTTTTGGTACTTGTACTACCCATGCTTTTGATCCAAATATTTTTAGTTTTGATAGATTACTCTCTCCAAACATAATTTCAGCTGGAATTTTAAAATTAATTGCAGATGATGGACACCTATTTATTTGGTAAATGGCACACTTCACAGCTTCTCCCCATAGATATTTAGGTAGTTGAGTCTCAATCATAAGTGTTCGTGCTTTGTTGTAGATAGTACGGTTCATACGCTCTGCAACTCCATTACATTGAGGTGAATAAGGTTGTGTAAACTGAATTTCTATACCCCTTTTATTACAATAGTCTTGAAGAACCTGATTTTTAAATTCACCCCCATTGTCACATCTTATTTTCCTTATTTGATTGCCTGTTTGTGTTTGAATGAACATTATATGATTTATAATATTTTCAGTAGCCTCACTCTTCTTTTTCAATAGAAAAACAACACAGAAATGACTGTAATCATCTTAAATAGTTTGAAAATAAACCTCACCATTGAGAGTTGGTGTGGTGACGGGTCCAGAGAGATCAGTATGCAATAACTCACCTATATACTTTGACCTTGGTTTGTAAACCGGTTTAAATGGTAAACGAGTAGACTTACCTTCAAGACATGGACTGCATGGTGTGTTTGAGTATGGCAGGTTCAGTATAGCTAGGTGTTTTCCATTGGCATGGCCAAGCCTTTTGTGCCACACATTATCATCAATTTTGCAAGACATAGAGTGCTGTAAGTTTAATTCAAAGTCAATGACATATAGTTTTCCTAACATTTTACCTTTAACTTCAACGATGTTACTACTAATACTGACATATTGATTATAAAATTTTACATTTAATTGCTTTTGAATCAACTTTTGTACTGAGAGTAAATTATGTGACAATCCCTGAATAATCAGAGCATTTATTATGATTTCTATATTTTTATAAAATACAACTAGATTTCCTCGTTGCTTAGCAGTTAAGAACTGGCCATTGGCTACATAGATTTTAATTGGTTCAGGTAGATTTGTAATATTTGTCATGTACTTACAATATTCCAACATTACTAAATGCTCAGTTGCTCCAGAATCAATAACAAATTGAAAATTACCATTATTTAACACAATGTTGGCATTATCAACACTTACTGCCGTAAACGATAAACCATGTTCACTAATATCGGGGTCTTGAGCTGTATGAGCTTGATAAAAATGTCCTTGACCTCTACGGTTGTTATATCCTCTTTTCTGATATTGATGTCTTCTATTATTACGTCCTGTCCTGTAATTGTGTCCATAGCCATGTCCTCGACCAAAATTTTGTCTCCGTTGTTGCTGCGGACACTCAACTGCTATATGACCAGGTTTGTTGCATGTATAGCAAGTAAGAAAAGATGCTCCTTCATTGGTAGATGTTGTACTTGAACTATTTACTTTTATTTCAGCATCCAATAGTCTGGCCTTTGTAAATTCGAGTGTCATAGACTTTTCAGTTGCCATAGTTTCAATTGATGTAATAACATTGTCATAATTCGACGGCATTGCTGCTATCAGTTGACACACAAGATCTTCGTCACTTATTTCACAGTCAATTGCTTTAAGATTACTCACCGCAGTGTCAAATCTGCAGAAAAAATCTTGAAGTTTTTCATTTTCTCCACATTTAATAGTTAATAATTGCTTCTTAAGATGCAACCAGTTTATAATTGTTTTCCTTTCAAATGTTTCTTCCAGCGTATTTATCATGTCTTTAGCAAATGCACTTTTTTTAACTATTTCAAGATATTTATCGTTCAAACATCTCACAATCAAGGACCGCGCTTTCGCGTCATCTTTCTTGAATGTCTTACATAATTCATCGCCCTGTTTTTCATCACTTTTTGGAATGGTGCCTTCTATTGTGTAAAGCACACCCTTTTCTTCGAGAATCAACTTTAATCGAAATTTCCAATTACTGAAGTTGGAATTTTGATTCAGTTTTGGGAGTATTTCTTGTTCACCCATTTTGCTGCTATTATATTTTAGCGTTGCGCAGTGGAAGCGTTTGTTAGGACTTGATATAATTTAATAAAACAAGCAGAGCAAATTAACCATCTTGTATTGTACTTTTTTTTTGGAACACGGTAGGAAGAAGTCACAGACAATTAATCATCATAGATAATCATAGACATAGAAACAGCTGCGTTCAAAAACTTTACCTTTTTTTTGTGAGTTTCCATAATGTCCTAAACATTTGGTTTGAATAGGTGACCCCGTTTTTGAGTTATAAAATTACAATAAAAATTGCATTGATTTTATATATTGATATAATTTAACAGTAAACTTATTTTTAATAAATTTACTGTCATATTATAACAGTAAACTTGTTAAAAAAGTATAGTAATATCCATAACCTAAAATTCTTTTTTTTATACCACTAACGTGGCAGCAGACAAGCATACGGCCCACCAAAAAGACCAGTGGTCACCGCAGCCTATGAACGTTTGCAACACCAGAGGCGCTACTCTAAAATTAAGGAACATAGATAAACTCGCTATTAATAAATAAATAAATAAATAGGACATCAACATCCTAACTGTGTATTCACAGTACATTGTAAAATGTATTATAATATTATACATATAAATGTTTTTATGGGTTGTCCTTAACCCTTAATTTGGCAGTGTCCATAGATAAGATAAAACTTTATTGTCGGGAACGGGAACCAGTGGGAAAAAGAAGAAAGAAACGGAGGGAACAAAAATCGCTTTAAAAAGAAATGCGTGTAGGATATGGTAACACGGGCAAAAAAAACTACCCGTGTTACTACTGATAGTAAGACTGGTAGTAACACGGGTAACGAAGGGTATAAACATGCCAACATTCAAATGTCATCAATATTCTGAAAATGAAATTAAACATAGAGTTCACAAACTAATTTACAAATACATATCTACTGTTATAAATACCTTAGAGGATCGTTATGAGGATAACAGGGTTGTCAAAAACCACCACGGAGCAATACGTCCGGTGTAACCGTGTTGCTCTGTGACAACCACCATGACAGGTGATTTTGTGTCAGCCGGTCTACAGAAAATAGGAGTGGCTTTAGCGTAATACAATTCCTATGTCTCAATTATTTTCAACGAATGGAATAATACTGAATACAACAAAGACCAAACAAGACTATCCTATGAGGATTTAGATCACGCCGATGACCTATACCTGCTAAGACACACACAAGCCAACATGCGATTCAAACTGAATGGAGTCCCACCTTTTTTGCCTCATTCTGCAGGGTGCAGCGAAGGCGAGACTGAAAATGTACACTCAGAAGACGCAAGAGAAGAGATGCGAGGGGCTCTGTATCCCTGAGCATTGGCACAGAAGATGTGGAGCGCGTTAACAAATTCAAGTACCTCGGGTGCGTCACGTCGGAAACTGGGGGGACTGAAGACAAATGTTTGTTTCGGAGTTTGAGTGTTTTCTTTGAATAAAGTGTGTGTATTTAGAAATATATAAGTGTGTTTATCAGTCGTTTGGATCCCATAGCACAAGCTAATATTAGCTTAGATGATGTTGTGTGAGAATGTTCACAAATATTTATTTATATTTATTTATTTATTTTATACATGTTTTGTTATTTATTTTAAATAAAAAGGACTTACAACTTTCATTTTTAGGATTATAGATTCGTCATGTCTGTCTGTCCGTCCGTGTGTCACAGCCACTTTTCTCCGAAACTATAAGGCTTATGCTTTTGAAACTTGGTAAGTAGATGTATTCTGTGAACCGCATCAAAATTTTTATATAAAACTAGAAAAAAAGCAGTTAATTTTGGGGGTCACCATACTCAGAACTGAAACTTAATTTTTTTTTCATCATCATCAGGTCTTCAAAAATGCTATTGAGGTTCCTATCATATTTTTTTCTGAAGTGAATAGTTTGCGCAAATGACATTTATTTCCAAAGTGGAAAAATGTGTGTTCCCCCCCCCCCCCTGTAACTTCTAAACTAAGAGAATGATAAATGTTAAAAAAATATATGATGTACACCGCCATAAAATCTGCCAACGAAAATTGGTTTAAACGAGATCGAGTTAGTAGTTTTTTTAATACGTCATAAACCGCAATTTTCGCCTAGAAAAATCACTACCACTGCGAACTTGTTAAAACATCAATGAAACTAACAACGAACTACAAGAACTTTTATATTATGTTACTTGCTGCTACGGAACCCTACATGGGCGAGTCCAACTCGCACTTGGCCGGTTTTTAATTACATTCCATAATTTGGCAAGGTCCGCCGTAATATACATTTTTATTATGTTTTTTTCTTTGTCAAATTAAGATTGAACTAATCTCTTCATGGCTCCCGAAACGGCATGCCAAGATTGCGCATTTCCAATGTATTCGGTAACACACAGAAAATATTTTATGAAACGTTCAGTTTGGTCGAAAATTCATTTCACTATAAAACTGTGCCACCTCTGACCCGCACTTCAGTTCGAAATTAAAAGGCATAATATGGTGGACCAAAGATGAGAAGTTCTGCAAAATATTGTACGTCGTTTCTGTGAGAATTATTTATTAAACGACAGCAACCCTGTCGTTTAACTAAAGTATAATCACTGAAATTCGCAAGGACAAGATACGATGTAGAAACACATTAATGTACTTACGCGTATTGCACTGCCCCACTGCTACACTGATTTTAGTTCTATAAAAACAAATACTATTTTTGAAAACATTAATCAACATTTGATTCTATTTTGATAAACAATACAACAAAATGTTCAGCAAAGTAAGTGTTTCAACGATTCAAATTCAGTTGTACAGAGTGAACTTTTTACAATCTGGTTATCTCACGGGAAAATGTTTAATTTTGATCGTTATTTGTATAAAACAACTCAAATAGACTTTAATTTGAAAGTGTTAATGATACTAAGAAAGTGTTTTTACCAATTATACAACCATGTTCATTGGGCGTTTTTTATTAGATTGTAGCATTCGGCGCCCTGTTGGCCGCTGCTAGCGCCATCCCATATAACCACGGTGGTGGCGGAGCGGTGTCGTCTCAAAGTGTAACCCTACAAGACGGATCTCTACACCACTCAGCTCGGGCTTCCAGTTACTCATCCAACGTGCAACATGATGCTCCCACTTCACATTACAATCCTCCAACACACTATTCTGCCCCTGCAGATTGGTACCATGGTCATGAAGAATACGTAAGTTTTACAAAACCTTGATGGTTTCTAAATTTATTTACCTAGATTATTTTGATGATAAACCCTTTGTAATGAACATTATATCATCGCAGACCCGACCTCAATACGACTTCTCTTACTCCGTGGATGACGCGCGCACCGGCGACCGCAAGTCGCAACAAGAGAGCCGCGACGGTGACCGCGTGCAGGGATCTTACGATGTGCTCCAACCTGATGGCTTAGTCCGTACAGTCACGTACACCGCTGATGATCAAAATGGGTAAATAGGTTTTCGTCAGTTTCAATCAGATATATTTATACAGTTTACTTCAGCCAGAATGTAAAATAAATTATTATGTTATAATTTTCCAGTTTCAACGCCGATGTATCCTACTCCACCGACTCAGGCCATGTCCACAACTACAGACACAGCTATTACCACTAAGTATTCCTGTATTAAGCTAGTTTAATGTTAATGTTGTTAATTATGTTAAAATAATAAAGAATATAGTTTTGCAATACAATATTATAGTTTCATATTCTGACTATCTATCACACATATTGTAAACTAGCTTACCCTGGCTTAATTATTTTACAATACTCTTAATCACTTTAGAATGACCATTTTTTTAACGTGAGGGAAAATCCTTTATGAATGCAATGTCAGACTCCTACCGACTAAAAACCTTACGTATCTTGCCCAACAGCCTACGGTTGGGAGCCCCGGGTAAGCCCTCGGAAGGATATCCCAGGACTCCCAACAGACCTACGGCTCCCACTGCGGTCTCGCCTATGGGTTCGGGTGCTATCCTGCGTCTTTGGGAGATTTTCGGGTAACATCTCGCTTCTTAGGGGGAGCGTGCGTGAATCCCTCCCTTCACCTTTAGAATGAATTTAAAGAAACCTTTGAATTCTACGTTTAGCGTAAATTGAGATGTCTCTAATTTCTGAACTACAAAAATGCACAATTTTTAATCTATTGTGGAACAATTCTAAAAGTACTTCCTTTCTAACTCTAAAAACGATTTATAAATCGGTCTACCCGTTAAAAAATTACAACTGAAAAACTATGTGCTATTATATCGCCTCCCCCAAAAGAAGCCGATCAAATTAAAGGGATTAAAAGTACCTACCCGTTAAAAGTAGATCCATCCTCGGATTATAAGCTAAATTTTGTGCCAAGTATCATAGGAATTTATAGAGAAGTTTAGTCGTGATACTTATTCAGGATACAGACAAAAAAAAAACGTTTTCGGCTTCAGTATCGATTGAAAAACTCCTTACCGTTAAAATTTTCATAATATCTTCCATGTTCAGATTCTTGTATATATATATACTGCTCCATCAAGAAAGTACCGGGAAAAGATCAATAAAACACAAAATACTTATTTGTTGTTCATCCAAATTTATTTAATCACCTTCAAAGTATGCTCCTTCAGAAACGATACACTTACTCCAACGAAAAATCCATTAATCAAAACATCTTTTAAGCGCTGTTTCCGGAATTGAGTTCAGCTCTCGCCGTGAATTCTCCTTAACGTCTTCTACCGATTAAAAATGGGTGCCACGAAGTTGTAGTTTGAGTTACGAAAAGAGAAAGAAGTCGGCTGAAGCCATATCTAGAGAGTATGGTGGTCAACAAACAACAAATACTATTGAGAGTATGCTCAATAGTATTTGTTCTTTGTTGAGTATTTTGTCAAAAATTAGTTTACAATGAGTAGTAAAGGTAGTGCACCTTCGCACAAGGCCATCATCGTGAACGAATCGTGGTGCAAAATTCAAAAAAAAAATTCAAGAAATCTGGCCTTTTTCGTCGTATTTGCTCTCATAAAAGCCGCGTAACGCTCAAATAATATTCTTTATTTCCATTTGACCTTCCGGCAAGAATTCCGAGTGCACAAAACTGCGATAATCAAAGAAAATGGTCAACATGACTCGGACTTTTGATCGACTTTGTCATGGATTTTTCCGTTTCAGTTCAGTTGGAAGGTGCCACTCCGAAGGTTGTTGACTAGTTTGCATATCAAACTCGTTAAACCACGTCTCGTGACCAGTAACAATGCGTTTCATGAAAGTTGGGTCGGCATTGACTCGTTCTAGCATATCCTCATGCAATTGAGATTTAGAAGAATATTCAGGTTTTTTGGGAGTAGATGAGCGGTAACATGTTTAATACCCAAATGATTAGTTAAAAAATGTTCAGATCGCCTCGTGAGATACACACATTTCGGCGGCTATTTCTCTCAAAGTTGAATGAGGATTTTCAGTCACTATTTCCTTTACTATTGTTGGTGTTAACTTCAATTGCAGACGTTGATAGCCTACCAGAGCAAGGCAAATCTTCCATCACACCTCGACCACTTTTGAACGCTTTGTACCACTCATAAGCACGTGTTTTTGATAAAGTCGATTCACAGTAAACCTTTTGTAACATTTTGAGTGACTCCGAACACGAAATTCCATTGGCGATGCTAAATCGCCTAGCACGACCAGCCGCACAAAACCACGTAAAAGTAAAGGTACCACTCCAATTCCGCAAAGTGTAACGCCATCCCTCCAACCTCAGCGCTTCGTCATAAATCAGCAAAATGACACTATCACTACTGTGAGTAACAAGGGTACTCAGACGGATGCCACGATGCCTTTAAGTACACGTAAAAAATCGCTATTGGAGACATCTCACATACCAAAGGGACCACAGCCAGAAGATGGAAGACAAAAAGGCTCCACAATACCGGCGCAAAAACAAAAAAAGACTAAAATATGTATAGTCAGTAGTACAGTAGTAATACTCTCAAGGGGCACCTATCCACAATTCAGGACGTTTTTTCGAATGATTTTGAATACTTCCATTTTAAAAAGACGAATTATAATACCAAGGATCGCCTAGCGGGTTTAAATGACAAGCTGAAAGGGTTCACCTATAATGACTACTGCATTATTATGCTTGGAGAGGACGACCTTAAGGATAATAATCAAATTAATACTGTCAACACGATTAGAAACTCCCTAAAAAACGTTACGCACACGAATAAAGTCATCTGTGCGCCTACGTACATAGTGGGGGCCTTAATTTATAATCACAAAGTAGTCTTATTTAATTATTTGTTATATTTGGATTTGCAAAATGATGACTACGGATATTTTTTTGACAGTAACCTTACTCTAGCACATGACATGTTCTCATATTATACCAGTGGAAAAATAAACACACGCGGCATGCGTGATATTTATGTTAGAATCCGGGACAATATTTTGTATGACCTAAATTATATTTGTTGTCGTGATATGCCAGCGAATGGAGATGAACTCCCATCTGCCACACCTAATAAAAATTTGGCATCGTCAGATCAGTTTTTTCGTTTATAATAGTATTCTTTTATTGCACCAAAATATAGATGGACTAAACAGTAAATCTGATAGATTTACAGTAAGTTTAGAGAATTTATATAGTAAGGGTAAAAATGTCGATATTCTTTGCTTTTGTGAACACAATATGATAACTAGTGACATTAATTCATTGTATATTCCTAACTATAAACTGGCTACTTATTATTCGAGACTTAAATCTAGACGCGGTGGTACGTGTATAATGGTTAGAACTGGTATGAAATACAAGGTTATTGACGCTTTAACCAAATACAATATTTCTAATGTTATAGAATGTTGCGGTATAGAGCTCACTGATCATCACATTGTGGTATTGTGTGTATATCGAAGTCCGCATAGTAGGGACAGAAAGAACAAATTTGACATATTTCTTAGTAACTTTGACGATATTCTTAAGTTGCTCCTAATGAAAAATAAGAAACAGAAATGCATTATTTGTGGTGACTTCAATGTAGATATACTAGATAAAACGAATCAGTCACAAAAGTTTAAGGATTTATTAAAATGTTTTGATTTAAAATTTGAAATAAAGTCACCAACACGATTAAGCAGCGGGAAATGCCTTGATAATTTTTTGCAGAATATACGTGGGTGTCAAAGCGAGAACTTGGAATTGGCTATTTCAGACCATACCGCCCAGTTATTACAGTGTCCGGTGGCAAAAACATGTCGATCTGACTTCTGGTTCACTTATAGACGTAATTATTCAAAACAACACATTGAAAAATTTACTGAATGCCTAAATAGCCTCACATTTACTGATGTACTTGAAGAAACGGATTCAAATGTCGCTTTTAACCAGTTTCACGAAACGTTTTTGCTATTCTACGACTTGTGTTTCCCAAACTCAAAATTCAAAGTTTCCACTAAAGTAAAACCTAAGTGGATAAGTCATGGCATTAAACTGTGCTGTAGGAGGCAGCGTAAACTGCTTTGGAAATACAGACAGAAACCAACCAAAGAAAATAAATACAACTTCAAAGTTGTATCTAGTAGGCTTATGAAAGTGATTCGTTATACACAAAAACATCACAATAATAAAATAATATGCTCTGCAAAAAATAAGTGTAAGGTGACTTGGAAAATAATCAATAGAAATAAAACTAACTTGCCTCCTGTTGACATTGAAAGAATTTGACTTCATGACCAAATATTGACTCATCCAAAGGACATTGCCCAATCTTTTAATAATTTCTACGTAGATTTAGTTAATCCAATCAATTCCAAGAAAATCAAGTCAGGTCTTGAAAGTAGTTTGTCGTCAATGTTTATGCAACCTACTATAACACAAGAGGTACACCGCATAACCATGAATTTAAAAAATACTGCTTGCGTTGGATATGATGGTATTAGCACTAAAATAGTGCAAGGAGTTTCTGCAATTATAGCTCATGTAATTAGCCACCTAATTAACTGTAGTATATCTGAGGGTAAATTTCCTGACAAATTAAAACACTCAATAGTAAAACCACTATTTAAGAAAGGAAACAAAGAAAGTATGACCTCATATAGACCAATAGCTTTAGTGCCAGTGTTTTCAAAGATATTTGAAAAAGTCATACACAATAGGATGACCGATTATTTTGAAAAATTTAATTTATTTACAGATAAGCAAAAAGGGTTCAGAAAAAATAAATGCAGAGATGAAGCAGTTTATGAATTTTTAAATTTAATTATATGTAGAATGGACAAGAGACTGCCTGTTCAAGCGCTATATATGGACCTAACAAAAGCGTTCGATTATGTAGACCACAAAATACTTATTTATTAATAAACTTTATGCCTATGGTGTTAGGGGTAATCTTTCAAAATTATTAGAGACATACCTTACAAATCGCAAACAAATCACAGTAATTAATCAAATATGCAATAGAACACATACAGAAATTTTGTACAAAGTCTGACACCAGAACGATAAAGTTCGGCGTACCTCAAGGAAGCATACTTGGTCCACTCTTATTCATCATTTACATAAACGACTTCCCGTCAGGACCCCAATTTTCCCATGATTATGTATGCTGATGACAGCACTGTGGTATTTAATAATAATCATTTTGACATCAATACTATTGACAATACTATTACCTCTTTGATTACATGGCTGCAGGCACATAATCTTAATGTAAAATTAGAAAAAACAAATATGATGAACTTCAGTCAAAGGGGAAGCACAAAAAAATTTGAAGTAAAGCATAATGACAAAGAAATTAAGTATGTCTCAGTCGAGAAGTTTTTGGGTCTTCAGATTGAGAGTACATTACAATGGAATTATCAAATTGAGTTGGTCTGTAATAGGGTAAACCAGTATGCATATGCCCTGTACATGTTGGGTAAAACTGTCAATAGGGAAACTATTGTCACGGCATATCACGCGCTGGTTGCATCCATTTTGAGATATGGAATTATATTTTGGGGAAATGCGACTGGTAGGGATTCCGTTCTTAAAGCACAAAAACGCTGCATCCGCTCCATTTGTAATATCGCCAGCACAGTTTCTTGTAGGCCGTATTTTGTGACATTGGGAATACTTCCTGTACCATGCATGTATATATTGGAGACAGTAACTTTTGTAAGGCGAAATTGGGATAAATTCTCAGTAGTCACGAGCAGTCGTAGGGCTGATAATCTATACCTGTTCACAGCTAAAACAGCCCTGTTACGCAAGAGTATATTTGCAATGGCTCCTAAAATATACAACAAGCTGCCGAAAGATATTAAGTCTTTGAAAAGTTATGATATTTTTAAAAATAAAGTTAAATTGTTCTTATTAAGTAAGGCCTATTACTCTGTTGAAGAGTATTTAGCAGAAAAATAACTTAACTTATGTATTGACAACTTAAACCTTTGATACAATATTAATATCTTAATTTTAGTTTTTTGACCTATAATTTTAATTTAGTTTTAAAATGTCTATGACTATGTATGTGATGATTGACATTATACATTATTGACAACTGTCTGTGATGGTGACTAAGCAGCAGTAGTGACTTGTGTTGTTTTTAAATGATTTCTAGGCTTTTATTTTTAAAATTTTGACATTTTTCAGATTGTATTTAATGTTAATGAAGTTAAATGATTTATGATTCTGTGTTTGTATGATAAATATTTTGTTTAACTGTGTAATTAATTGCACTATTTGTACACCACGCTGTGTGGTAGAACATAGAGAACTCTACCAATAATTTTAAAAGACCTGTAACGTACCTATGTTTCACAAATAAATAAATGAAATGAAATGAATTAAATACAAACTCTTTGTTAGATGTTTTTGTACATTATGAAATTTACAATACACACTAGATAAATAAATCTTCTTCTTCTTCTTCTTCTATATATATAAAAATGTTGTGTGCGTTTGTGTATCTATTAAAAACTCAAAATTTACTGAATCGATTGAGCTCAAAATTGGACACGATATACAATAGGATTCAGAGATGGTTTTAAGCTACTTTATACACTTTTATCATAACAGCAATAAGAATAAAATAGCTTTAAAAAGTGATTTTACCAATAGATGGCGTTAGTCGTTTTTTTTTTAAATTATATTCTGCCAGCTTCAGAACAAAATATTATAAACAACCTATTTAGAAGGTACCTACCAGATTGATGTTTTTTAAGAGAAGTTTGATTGCGGCCTCCTTGCATTCAGAATAATAAAAGAGAGTACTTACCTAATAAAGAGGTCAGATATGTTTTGCATGTTATTTTTGAACTTTTTGGACATTCGGAATTTTGGAGTTTTGGACTTGACTTTTGGAATTTTGGAGTTTTGGAGTGTTGGAGTTATGGAGTTTTGGACTTTTGGACTTTTAGAATTTTAGACTTTGGAGTTATGGACTTTTGGACTTTTGGACTATGTACTTTTGGACTTTTCGAGTTTTGGGCGTTTGACATTTTGGACTTTTGGAGTTGGAGTTTTAGAGTTTTGGAGTTTTGGAGTTTTGGAGTTTTGGAGTTTTGGAGTTTTGGAGTTTTGGAGTTTTGGAGTTTTGGAGTTTTGGAGTTTTGGAGTTTTGGAGTTTTGGAGTTTTGGAGTTTTGGAGTTTTGGAGTTTTGGAGTTTTGGAGTTTTAGAGTTTTGGAGTTTTGGAGTTTTGGAGTTTTGGAGTTTTGGAGTTTTGGAGTTTTGGAGTTTTGGAGTTTTGGAGTTTTGGAGTTTTGGAGTTTTGGAGTTTTGGAGTTTTGGAGTTTTGGAGTTTTATACTTTTGGAGTTTTGGAATTTTGGAGTTCTGGACTTTTGGACTTTTGGAATTTTGGAGTTTTGGAGTTTTGGAGTTTTGGAGTTTTGGAGTTTTGGAGTTTTGGAGTTTTGGAGTTTTGGAGTTTTGGACTTTTAGAATTTTAGACTTTGGAGTTTTGGAGTTTTGGAGTTTTGGAGTTTTGGAGTTTTGGAGTTTTGGAGTTTTGGAGTTTTGGAGTTTTGGAGTTGAGTTTTGGAGTTTTGGAGTTTCGGAGTTTTGGAGTTTTGGAGTTTTATACTTTTGGAGTTTTGGAATTTTGGAGTTCTGGACTTTTGGACTTTTGGAATTTTGGAGTTTTGGAGTTTTGGAGTTTTGGAGTTTTGGAGTTTTGGAGTTTTGGAGTTTTGGAGTTTTGGAGTTTTGGAGTTTTGGAGTTTTGGAGTTTTGGAGTTTTGTAGTTTTGGAGTTTTGGAGTTTTGGAGTTTTGGAGTTTTGGAGTTTTGGAGTTTTGGAGTTTTGGAGTTTTGGAGTTTTGGAGTTTTGGAGTTTTGGAGTTTTGGAGTTTTGGAGTTTTGGAGTTTTGGAGTTTTGGAGTTTTGGAGTTTTGGAGTTTTGGAGTTTTGGAGTTTTGGAGTTTTGGAGTTTTGGAGTTTTGGAGTTTTGGAGTTTTAGAGTTTTGGAGTTTTGGAGTTTTGGAGTTTTGGAGTTTTGGAGTTTTGGAGTTTTGGAGTTTTGGAGTTTTGGAGTTTTGGAGTTTTGGAGTTTTGGAGTTTTGGAGTTGAGTTTTGGAGTTTTGGAGTTTCGGAGTTTTGGAGTTTTGGAGTTTTATACTTTTGGAGTTTTGGAATTTTGGAGTTCTGGACTTTTGGACTTTTGGAATTTTGGAGTTTTGGAGTTTTGGAGTTTTGGAGTTTTGGAGTTTTGGAGTTTTGGAGTTTTGGAGTTTTGGAGTTTTGGAGTTTTGGAGTTTTGGAGTTTTGGAGTTTTGGAGTTTTGGAGTTTTGGAGTTTTGGAGTTTTGGAGTTCTGGAGTTTTGGAGTTTTGGACTATTAGACTTTTGGACAATTGAACTTTGAACTTTTTGACTTTGGACTTTTGAACGTTTGAACTTTTGTGAAGCGCTCGTGGCCCCGCGGACTCAGTGTTCTGTAAACGATCACTGCAGTAAGCAACTTTCACTATGGCCGGTACATGGATGGGTTACCATCCATGTGATCACTTTGTGACATTTATTTGAGCGTTTCCGTGCTTCGGAAGGCACGTTAAGCCGTTGGTCCCGGTTGCCAGTAAAATGGCAGTCGTTAAGCTAAGTTGAAGGCTTTATTTCAACAGCAGGCAGTCACAACCTGCGCCTGTCCATTTAAACACGGCAATACGGCTCACCACTTATTACGTGGGACAAATTATACAAAGGTAAAATGTGGGCGTATAATATGCCTCTGCCTACCCCTTCGGGGATAAAGGCGTGACCATATGTATGTATGTATGTATGAACTTTTGGACTAATAACTTCTATATATGTTTCATGATATTCTTTTCGAAAAATAAGGTCATGAAGAAGTTTCACTTCTCACGTGTGTACAATAGTACCCGCACACATTTTTTTTTAAATGTACCCATCATTTTAATTGTTACTCATTTCTCATAGGTACATAAATCCACCATAAAAAAGTCACAGCGAAGCGTGGCAGGGTACCGCTAGTAATAAATAAATATTCACGGACATTTTTGCACAACGCTATCTGATCCCATATAGGAATAACCTGCTAAAATATAAATAACAGATGCAACTCAAACTCCTCGTCGAAACGGAAAATAGTTGTGCCAATCTAACAACAACAAACAATACAAAAAAAATAAATCGGATCCATAAACAAATCATCCATTCCCGATAAATTTTTGACTGAATGTAGACTAGTAACCTCCTTTTGGCTATGATTTCTCGTCTACATAAGCCGACAAAGAAATATTGCATTTGCACCTCTTTTTCGTCAGTTTGTTAAACAGGCCTGAGGCCTTTTTAAGTCAAATTAATGGCGTAATAGGTACTTAAAAAGTTTCAACAATTCCAATTATTATCACATTTTATATTGATAACATTTTAAAGTCAGAATCTACCCCTGTCCGTTTCAAAACGACAATAGACTCACCATACATTACATTACATTAAAGTAGAGAAAGTCTAGTGGTTTACTTCTTGTTAACGGACGCATTAACAACCACTGATACAGAAGTCACTTTGTCACTTCTGTATCAGTAGTTAAAAACTAAGTCAGCACTCGTAGTATAAAAAAATACTACTTTCAAACACTGTTCTGCTTAAAACCAGTATTTTTATACTAATAAGGTGGCAGATAAGCTTACGACTCTCCTGGTAGTTGGTTACCGTAGCTGGTGATTGGTTTGCAACACATATGGCGTTACACACGCGCTCCGGATCCAGGCACAGATTATGACGACCCACTGTTGAAATTTTTCAAGCCCATCAGACCCAGACAAATGACTTATCATGCCTTCCAAAGCACATAAAATGTTTATTGTACTATTGTAATAAAGTGTTATTTTGATGATTATGTATGGGAATTCGATATAATGTGATAAAGTTTACTAGCTACATATAGTTTCCAAGGTACATCAGTGAAAATTATAAAAATTTTAAATATATCAAATCGCTACAAGATCAGGTCAGTTCTATTACATTATTGAAACATATAAATAGTTAGATAAACTTATTCTCAAGCCGAGAAGGTATAATTTATACTATGTTACTGGCATTACATTCTGAAATTCTTCGTTTTTTCGAAGCCCTCTCAAAAATTTAAAAAATCTCAAAAAGACGCCGACACGTAGAGCATTTTTGCAAATCGAGGCCTGGCGCGTGAAGGTTTATAAATATTTCTCACGTAAAAATAACCTATCTAAGGACCTGCCATAATGAAATTTGCTTATTACAGTAATCGTTGACAGAACACTGAGTCCACGGGCCACAAGCGCTTAAAGCTTCAAGTATTTTCCACTTTTCTCTCTTTCGTTACTAATAGTAAAGAGACAGAGTATACAATTTGACAACCAGAGCTCTCTTAAAAAGGAAATCTTAAAGCGTACCATTACTGTTACCTGAAATGTTTTTTTCTGGACTGGATTTCAATTTCCCTCTGGATTTGAACTTTGTCACATAGAAAGTGTTCACTGTGTGCTTTCTAAAACACGAAAACGCTCTTTACTGGAAATGCTTCAAATGCTATAATACCAATGGTCACCAGTCATAACTGACCGTAACGTCGGTCGGATATGTAATGCAGTGATCATTTACGAACACTAAGCGAGGGGTAGAGGGGTATAATATTGCATGTAATTGTATAAGAGTGACATCTTACTTAGATTATAATTGAGAAAGTTAATGAATAGTTTCTCTCAATCACAGTCTAACGGCTGAAGAGATTTGTAAGAAATTTGGTGCTGGAATAGAACTATTGTATAGTCTGGAAAAACATTGTCTTAGTTTTTCATCCCTAGAATATTTTTCTCCTGGAAAGCGGAAACGGGCACCAAATTTCACGAGGGCTAAGCCGCAAATATCAGCTAGTAGAAAATATAAAATTGAATTATATTGCAAAACTATGTACATAATTTATTATTTTTATTTTTATATCTAATATTTATACATAATACTGGAGTACTTAGTGGCCGTGTCTGTAGTAGACATGTCCTGAGTCGGTAGAGTAGGATACGTCAGCGTTGAAACTGAAAAATTAAAGTAAAACAATGATTTTTGCATAATAATAAAAAAGGTTAACTGGGTATCTCTTATTTCTAAAAGTATTTTACCCATTTTGATCATCAGCGGTGTACGTGACTCTACGGACTAAGCCATCAGGTTGGAGCACATCGTAAGATCCCTGCACGCGGTCTCCGTCGCGGCTTTCTTGTTGTGACTTGCGGTCGCCAGTGCGTGCGTCATCCACGGAGTAAGAAAAGTCGTATTGAGGGCGAGTCTGTAATGACACAATACTAATTAGAAAGGGTTTAAAAACAAAATGATTTTAATACTATTAGGTTTCATGAAAATATTGTAGAACTTACATATTGTTCATGATCATGGTACCAAGGTGCCGGGGCAGGATAGTGTGTTGAAGGAATGTAATGGGAGGCTGGCGCTGAGTGGTGTCGAGTTATTCCATGTGGGAAGGCGCTGGCAGCGGCCAGGAGGGCACCAAGTGCTACAATCTATAAAAAAAATGCCCAATGAAATTAGTTGTATAAAAATTGAAAAACCTGTTTCGAATTAAAAAATAGAACACTCTCTAGCAAATAACAGGGCCCGACTGAGATTAAATGATATTTTTTTAAATTTTACATTTTTGGTTTCTGTGTGTCCAGAGATTGTGCAAATTATGTGGGTACATTAATTATTATGCAAAAAATTTTCAAGAATTTGAAAAAGCGCCTTGCGGAGTCGACTGGTGACCCGAGGGCTGGCAGTTCTCTTGCTCAGCGAATAGGTATTGCTATTCAAAGGGTGAACGCTGCTAGTCTCTTGGGCACAATGCCACGGGGGCCTAATTTAGGTTTAGTTTAGATAGTAATAATGTTAATATATAAAATAAAAATAAAATAAAAAAATATTCACGGACATTTCACACAACGCTATCTGATCCCAAAGTAAGCTAGGAATAACCTGCTTGTGTTATGGGTATCAGACCACGGATATTAATACTTATATACTTTTAAATACATACATATTATACATAGAAACATCCAGACTCTTGAGACAAACATTAATGGGTCACACAAATATTTGTCTCCGGTGGGAATCGAACCCACGACCTCCAGCGCCGCAGGCGGTATCACTACCGACTGCGCCACAGAGGCAGTCAAATATAGATATGTTATAATTTTGTTTCTCTAACATTTTTAACATTAAATTTTCAATTATTACACAATCAAAAATATTGTCTTATGTGAACGATGCTACTATTATCATGATTATTAAAAATCTCATTGTTTAGAGGTAAATTTTGTAATTCTTTATTCAAACACTTACTTTACTGAACATTGTGTTGTATTGTTTACTAGATTAGAATCAAGTGTTAATTGATGTTTTTGAAATTAGTATTTTATTATATAGAAAAAAAACTACTGTAGTAGTGGGACAGTGCAATACACCTGAATAATGTGCAATTTTAACGTCGTAACTCGTCCTTGTGAATTTCAGTCATTATACCCTAGTCATAAAAATTTGTATAATTCTGGTTTTATGACTTTTATGTGTTTATTAGCATAAAATAATATGTAATATTATTTAATATTTTTCTTTGAATGCATATTATTATGGACTATAAAAAAAGAAAACCAAACAAAACTAAAGAAAAGAAAACCAATGCATATTATGGACTAGTCTGGCCATAACTGCTGTGCACTCTTCATCAACCGTCTAGGTATTTTAATAAAATATCGAGATCTGTAAATTACATTTTTCATGAACTAATAATATAGTACAAATAATATATTTTTATAATTAATCGCATGTGTACTCATGCTCTTTTTTCCCGGCTCCCACCTCGCCGCGCATACCTCAGAGAGTGCACAGCAGTCAGGGCCAGACTATAAAACCACACGATGCCTTACAACTGTCTACGGCCGGGAGTCCCGGGTAAGCCCTCGGAAGGATGTCCCAGGGCTCTCTCATCTCAATTTTTTTATTTTTCCGAAATACTCTCTTAGTTTTGTCTTGTCCGTCTGCGTCGTCGGCTTACGTTCAAACGGTTATAGCTAGGAAGATGAAAATTCATTGATATGTATTATTACGTTAACAAAGCACTAAAATAAATTTGAATGTGGAAAAATTATCGGTTTCGAGCAGGATTCGAACCTACGCGATCTTGCATACCGTTCCGCCGCTCAGCTCCGCTCCGCTCAGCCGTCAAAACCATCTTTCAACATTTACATTTATGATTTCGTTAGCGAACTAATAATTTTTAAAAATTATCACAAAAAAATCCTCGAATAATATTTTTAGGGTACCTCTCTCGAAACACAAAAAGTGGCAATTTATTTTTCTGGCGTCTACCCCATAGTGTTAGGTAGGTATATCTTTTAAAAACATTAAAAATGTAGGGACTTTTTACTTTACAACCATACATATACAATGTATGTTAGCACATGTAGAGCTTATTAACCCAGTATACACCTTATTTATCTTAGAAATCCTTTATGAGATTAATTAAAACCTCGTATATCATGTACATACCTACTATCTCATCTTATCCCAACTTTCTTTTTGTAAACCTTGAAAAATCTGCCTGACAGAAAGCTGTTTCAATAAACCCTTAAGAGCCTACTAGACGCCAAATTGTTTAAAGAAGATAGAAGATATACATTTTAGCGTACAAGAAAGAGAGAGATGCGATCGGTTTTTGTGCGTTTTTAACATAATAAATTAATTATAAAAAAACTGTAACCAATATTAAAAACCGGCCAAGTGCGAGTTGGAGTCGCCATGAATGGTTTCGTAGCAGCAAGTAATATAATATAAAAGTTCGTTGTAACTTTAATTGATGTTTTAACACGTTCGCAGTGGTAGTGATTTTTCTAACCGAAAATTGCGGTTTATGACGTATTAAAAAAAACTACCAGCTCTATCTCGTTCAAACCAATTTTGGTTGGTAGTTTTTATGGCAATGTACACCATTATGTTCGGACTGCAGAGAATATTGTGAAAGTAACAACTGTCCTGGCTGTTGGCTAATTGGTTTTGAAAGACAGAAGGTTATGAAAAGTTTTCCTTATCCCAGTCTCTCTCCTATCACAGCCTTTTCCTATCCTGAAATCCCTTTCTGATTTCATCATCCCGATCTCATCCTCTCTCCGCCAAGCCTAGGTTGCCGTGCCTATGTGCTGCGTGACTAGGGGCGAGCCTAGTATTGGCGTGCTTATTACCCTGGGACCGGGCGAACCCAGAATAAGGTTAGCCTTACTTGGACAAGCGGGGCTCTGTTCAGGTGGACATGTTTTTCCCTTGCTACTCGTGGGAACGCAATGAACTTGATAAATTTAAACACCCAGAATGACGGCGATGTGGTTCGCAACCCGTCACGTCACGTCCCCCATCGGGGCGAAAAGTGGGCTGTGGATAGCCGCTTTGCTACGTTGAATGTAAGAGGAGGTATTAATGATAAAATTGAGGAGGTATGCAAGATTATGCGAGAGAGGCGATTGGATATTTTGTGTGTGAATGAGACAAAGCGGAAGGGATGCGACACCGCGACACATGGAGCCTATACGGCCTACTAGTCAGGCGTAGCCACAACCAGCGCGGCGTGCCAGGGTGTCGGTGTAGTACTTTCCGCGAGAATGAATGAATGTGTGACAGATTATGAATGTGTGAGCCCAAGACTCGTTTGGTTGAGGCTAAAGGTTGGACTCACCCGCATCTTTGTGTTAGGAGTGTATGCTTCTCAGGATGCTCGGTGGCGCCGGTCCTCAAAAGACCAGAGTGAGAGGCAGGCATTCTGGGAGAGTGTGAATGATATTCTGGGTAAATGCAAACGAAACGAAAGGATTGTAATGTTAGGTGATCTTAATGAATGGGTTGGAGTGAGGCGTGATGGATATGAAAGTGTATTGGGAAAGTTTGGGGATGAGCGAGTGAATGAAAATGGCGAAAGTCTGCTAGAAGTATGTTTGGAGAGGAATCTTGTGGTAACCAACACCATATTTAACCACAAAGATATCCACTTGTATACAAGGAAACAAGAAAGCCAGAGAAGCATATTGATTTTGTGATAGTAGACGCAAGAATGAGAAAGAATGTGCTGGACACCCGGGCATACCACGGTGCCGGGATTGACACAGATAACTTCTTGGTAATTAGCCGAGTAAGAGGTCTGTTTCAGCGGTGGCGGTATCGTGCGCATAAGCCCATTAGTGTACTGGAGCGCATTAAAGTCGAAAATTTGAAAGAAATAAGCGTGAGAGAGGAATTTGTGAGTAAATTGAGCGAGAAATTGGAAAATTCAGAGGAAATATGTGAGATTAAAGAATTATGGAAGATGATTAAGGAAGGTCGAGTAAAAGTTGCAGTGCAAGTATGTGGGATAAGCAAAAGGCGACATGGATGTCAGGTAAAGAGTATGTGTGCAGAAGTTTTAAAAGTTTTGTCTGATAAGAAGCAAGCATGGTTGAACTGGCTGGCTACAATGGCCAATCAAAGAAGGCAACGGATGATGATGTAAACATGGCAAAGGATGAGTATAAAAGGTATAAGCGTGTTGCGAAAGAAGTGATAAAAAGTAAGAGAGAGAATGATGAGGATGACTTTCATAACAGGTTATCTGATGACTTCCATCAGAATATAAAATTCTTTTGGAAGTCTATAAGAACAATGAGGACTGAACAGACTACCTCACAATTTAAACAAATCAGAAACCATGATGGCCGTTTTGTGATAGGAGAGGAATGTGTGTTAAAAAGGTGGAAGGAATATTTTGAAAGTTTATTTGAAAAAGAGGATATGCAAAGGGAGACTCATGTCTCGGAAATGAATGAACTTGATAATCAAAGCCACTTAAGTATGGAAGAAATTGTGGAAGCGTTGAATAGTATGAAATTAGGAAAGGCTGCTGGGATTGATAGAATTTCTGTCGAGATGCTGAAAGCGGGTCGTGGCGTGGTAGCTTGCCAGCTGTACCACCTTTTCAATCTTTGCTGGCGAAATGGCAGAGTACCAGAAGAATGGTGCAAATCGGTCATAGTGCCGCTGTACAAAGGTAAAGGGTCACAGCAAGAGTGCAAAAACTACCGCGGCATAAGCTTGCTCAGTGTCGTAGGCAAATTGTATGCGAAAGTTTTGATTAAAAGAGTGATGAATGAAACTGAAGGAAAAATGTGGGATGTACAAGCAGGATTTATGAAAAGAAGGAGATACACGGATCAGGTCTTTTCACTACGATGCCTAGCTGAAAAGTTTTTGGCATAACGCCAAAAAGTCTATTGCATCTTCGTGAACTTAGAAAAGGCCTATGACAGAGTGGTGAGGAATGAACTGTGGTCAACACTGTTCATGTATGGATGAAAATAGGCTGACGAATCAGATTTATGAGGCGAGAGTGAATGGGCAAACTGGTAGGGGTCGACCTCGGCATACTCAAGTCGATAAAATCGATAATCTTCTGAGAAAAGGCCAGGTCAAGAGTACCCTTAACCGAAGAGCAAGTATGAAGGCACTTATGATAGTTGAAAAAGCGAAAGTTGTTTGCCAGGATCGTAGCAAGTGGAAAGCCATAGTCTCTGCCTACCCCGTTGGGAAACAGGTATGATGTTATGTACACCATATATTTTTTTTAGATTTATCATTCTCTTAGTTTAGAAGTTAGAGGGTGGGGGGGGACACATTTTTCCACTTTGGAAGTGTCTCTTGCGCAAACTATTCATTTTAGAAAAAAATGATGTTAGGAACCTATAACATTTTTGAATACCTATCTATAAATACAGCACACGTATGGGTTTGATGAAAAAAAAATTTTTGAGTTTCAGTTCTGAGTATTTATACCCCCAAAATTTACTACGTTTTTTCTAGTTTTAAATAAGAATCTTAATGCGGTTTTGAGAATACATCTAGTTACCAAGTTTCAATAGCATAGGCCTTATAGTTTCGGAGAAAAATGGCTGTGACACACGGACGGACAGATAGACAGACAGACATGACGAATCTATAAGGGTTCCGTTTTTGCCATTTGGCTACGAAACCCTAAAAAGTGGTCTAGTGCAAATGAAGATTTTACTATTCTCTTTCTTATAAATATTTTATGTTATAAAAAAAACTTAAAACTTATGAGATCTACGTTAAAATTTCAAGAAATCGAGGTATTTTCAACACTAAAATCTATCGAGAATTTTATCAGCAATCGTGTTTCTAGCCTAGAGCGTTTTTAGTTCATGAACTGAAGTTGTCTGTGTTAAAATTTTAATTCATTAAACCTTACGAGTCCTGAGATCTACATCAAGCCTATTAGGTGGATTCTTAAGCTGAATCTCTATAATTACGCCTTTTCCACTTCACTTCTAGGACCGCTTCGGTGAGTGTATACGACTGCCATACGTATTAAGGTCCATACTGGGATTACGGGTTCAAGACCCAGGTCGTTACAAAAATTTGCGTGATCTGCTACTGTGTGATTCAGATAGGTAGTTATCTCTGGATCAAATATTATTTGTCCTTACTTAACCGGCCAAGGCGCAATGCAGCGATACTAAGCCCATTTAGAACTAGCAATTTTCTTTGAATACCTTCAATGATGTTAATATCAAATAACCTCAGGGGTCATGAAGCCGTTTACACTCCTGCATTTCTGCCGAGGATGCTTAGCAATTAACACCTACTTCTTGTTAACCCTTAGACATGTCCCGACAATAAATACGCCTTCATCGCAAGGGTCCTTCAAGCCGTTTGGGAGTTTCAGGGGCGCAACCAAATAGTGCGGATGAACGCACGCACCACGCATTCAGCAGAAATGCAACATTTGGCTAACCAAAATGACATCTGATATATGAAAATAATGGCTACCTCAATTACCCCTTAAGTAGTCTGTATTCCCCTGCTAAATGTTATCTTTGTACATTTTAATTTTGCCGAGATATTACATACATACAGAAAATATTTTTTGAATCATCCGGTTTACGAAGAGGTTCACTAGGCCGCGGGGGTTGTTTGAGATCAATAAATGGTGAAATAGTAATACGAAACGCTTGAGAACAAACTTTTCCGTGAGTTCAGTAAGTAGATAGGTACTAAATAAATTTAAATAGCAATACGGACGTTACACTTGAGTTAAATCACTGAAATTCACAAGGACGATCTACGATGTCACAAGTAATTATATTTATAAGCAATTAACGTATGATGTAGTAACAGAATATTACAGGCATTCAAATATTGCACTGTCCCACTACTACAGTAATTATATTGTCCTATAAAACATAATACTATTTTCAAAAATATCAATCAACATCTGATTCTATTGTAATAAACAATACAACAAAATGTTCAGTAAAGTAAGTGAAAAATATTTTTGAATAATGTGATATTAACAACCTAGTTCCTTTTTTATTTATTTTGTCAGTAGGGCCTCCTTATGCAAAAGAAACCATGATAGGAAACCTCGAAAAGATCATTATTATAAACCTTTTTGGTATAATGTAGTGTAAGCTGGGGTTCATTGGGTATTTGTTTTCCAGATTGTAGCATTCGGCTTCCTCCTGGCCGCTGCCAGCGCCTACCCACATGCCTCCCATTACTCACATTACACTCCTTCTACACACTACTCTGCCCCGGCAACGTGGTACCATGGTCATGAGGAAAACGTAAGTTTTACAATACCCATTCTTATGTTGATTCATACAGCTTTGCTGTTAAACCCTTCCTAATGAACATTGTGCCTTTGCAGACCCGCCCTCAATACGACTTCTCTTACTCCGTGGATGACGCGCGCACCGGCGACCGCAAGTCGCAACAAGAGAGCCGCGACGGAGACCGCGTGCAGGGATCTTACGATGTGCTCCAACCTGATGGCTTAGTCCGTAGAGTCACGTACACCGCTGATGATCGAAATGGGTAAATAACATTTTGGTAATCAGTCAAACAGTAAACTCTCGCTATAAATATGCATAATTCATTTTTATTTTATAATTTTCCAGTTTCAACGCTGATGTATCCTACTCCACTGACTCAGGACATGTCCACTACAGACACGGCAACCACTACTAAGTACCTATTCCTGTATTTAACTTATTTAATGTTAATATTAGTTACTGTAAAATAATAAATTGTATAGTTTTGCAATACCAAATCGTTTCAATATAACGCTACACTACTAACTAACTAACTAACTAACTACAATTGAGATGTAATCTCATTGTAACACAATGTTCTTTAGACAGTTAACAACTGTTAAGGTCGATCCCTGTTTCAACGATAGGGCTGGGACGTGGTCGTGACGTGTCGAGGACGGGGCAGGGACGTGACCGTGGCAAACCCGAGCATACGGGTCCCGCGTGGGGCCTTTGGTTCACAAACCTCAGTGTGGTGACAGTGCCGAATACGAAGCTTTTCTTGTATTCTGTGAGTGAGTTTCAAGCTTCTTGTTAGTAATCAAGAAGTTTACCAATGAAATCTCACAGTTGTACATAACAAGAAGACCAAAAAATTGTTTGTAGTGGTTTTTGATTATGTCTATATAAAGCTATAAAGTACATATTTTTAGGGTTTCGTACCTAAAGGGTTAAAAAAACAGGACTCTATTCATGCCACTTCGCTATCCGTCTGTCTGTCTGTCTGTCCGTCACGAGGCTGTGATAACTTGATAAGAAACCGTGATAAGAAAAATTAATAAAGAAACCGGCCAAGTGCGAGTTGGACTCGCCCATGAAGGGTTTCGTAGCAGCAAGTAACATAATATAAAAGTTCTTATAGTTCGTTGTAACTTTGATTGATGTTTTAACACGTTCGCAGTGGTAGTGATTTTTCTAACCGAAAATTGCGGTTTATGACGTATTAAAAAAATACTACCAGCTCTATCTCGTTCGAACCAATTTTCGTTGGTAGTTTTTATGGCAATGTACATCATATATTTTTTTTAGATTTATCATTCTCTTAGTTTAGAAGTTAGAGGGGGGGGGGACACACATTTTTCCACTTTGGAAGTGTCTCTTGCGCAAACTATTCAATTTAGAAAAAAATGATGTTAGGAACCTCAATAGCATTTTTAAAGACCTATCTATAGATACCCCACACGTATGGGTTTGATGGAAAAAAAAAATTTAAGTTTCAGTTCTGAGTATGGGGACCCCCAAAATTTACTACTTTTTTTCTAGTTGTATATAAGAATCTTAATGCGGTTCTCAGAATACATCTAGTTACCAAGTTTCAATGGCATAGGCCTTATAGTTTCGGAGAAAAATGGCTGTGACACACGGACGGACAGACAGACAGACAGACAGACAGTCAGACAGACAGACAGACATGACGAATCTATAAGGGTTCCGTTTTTGCCATTTGGCTACGAAACCCTAAAAAGGGGGAATGAGGGCAGCCATACTACAAACGTGATTTTTGCCTTTTCAGGGTTCCGTACCGCAAAGGTAAAAAAAATTATCAAAAAAAAACCGACTTGAAACAAAAACTAAAAAATGAAAAATAAAATTAACTTATCACAAAGTAAGAGGTAAGTATATTTAGATTTATCGTGTATGTGTGTACTGAGAGCCCAATTTATTTTTGCGGATTTTTGCAGTTTAACTAACAATAGTGCTTAGTAAAAGTTGAGGAAATATTTGTAAAACGAATGTCAGAGTTTGTAAAGACATAATTCCAAAGCTATATCGCCTTAAGTGGGTCCCTCAGTTCACCCACCTATGCTCCCAAATCTAGATAAAGATTGAGTTCACTAACAAGTTTTGATTATAGACCTTTAGTAAAACATGAATAAACATCTACACAACATTTAGAAACATAATTTGAATATATAATAAAAAATTACAAACGTCTTTCTGTGGTCCCTGAGGGACCACATATATTTATCACATAATTAATAGATTATAACATGAACATTAAATATACATAAGCCAATCTTTAGTAAAAATTACAAGGAAAATTTTAAAACTAAAGAAAGATCACAAATAGTAGTAAATATTGAAAACTTTACGTTTTTGTTGGTGGGCCTCAGTTCACACACTATGCAAATGCTAATTGTTCGAAATATAATTAAATACAACAATTACAAAAATGTGGAGCCCTTCAGTGCTTAGTAAATTTTTTATATTATCGATCTGTATTTATCTTGTCACTGGTGTTTCATTTATTTGTGTTATTTTAACATTTTTATTGATTTTCATACTAAGACAGGTATAGGGTGTCCACACTTTAAGAAAAGCACTGTTTCTTTATTTTTTAGGTCATTTATTACTTATCAGAATATTGTATAAGTGATAGGTTATAATGGGTGTCTCAGTAAGAGTGCACTTTTTAAATTTAGTGTTTTTTTTTAGTGCATGTGGCAACTCTGAGATTTGGCAGCTTACACTTTTATTTGTTCCGATTAATAAAAAGGAGCGCATTTCGAAAGAACATGCAAAGCTAGCTAGCTACTACGAACAATTTTCAGTCGAGAAGTGCACCTAATGTGTGAACCATTTGAAGAGTTGTCAAAAAAATGAAGAAACTGGGTTGGTAATGGACAGTAAGACTCCTGTACGTCCGTTGTGTGCGAACGGCATGTGGTTTCAGCAAGGCGGCGCAGCGCCACCTGCTACACCGCGCATGAAACAATCCATTTATTGTAGCAACGATTGCCGGAAAAAAATATCTCAATAAATTCTGATGTAAACTGGCCACCAAGATCATGCGATTTAACGCTGTGCGATTTTTTTCTTTGAGGTTTTCTCTAATCGCAGGTTAGGCGAATAAACCAGAAACAATGCCTAAGCTCAAATTCGAGATCCAACGAGTCATCGGTGCGATACAGCCTCATCTCTGTGAAAAAGTCATGAAAAATTTCATGAATAGAGTAATGGCCTGCCATCAGAGCCGTGGAGGCCATATGACGGATATTTTGTTCCATACTTAATCGGAACATGTCTTTTTGACAATTCAATAAAAAATCACAACTCTCTCAAAAAAATATGTTTTTTATATTAAAATGAAAAAGTGCACTCTTACTGAGACACCCTTTATTATTAACTAGCGGACGTCACGCGATTTCACCCGCGTAGTTCCCGTTCCCGTGGGAATACGAGAATAAAATATAACCTATGTTCACTGCAAAGAGTGTAGCTTTCCAACAGTGAAAGAATTTTTCAAATCAGTCCAGTAGTTCCGGAGCCTATTCGTTACAAACAAACAAACAAAAAAACAAATCTTTCCTCTGTAGCATTTATTTTCTGTAGATGCAGCACTCAGCGTGTGAAAGCAGCCTAATCGATTTATCTTTTTTTAATCGGTTGTCAGTGGTGACATTTCTGCTGTCAGAATGACAGGATGTCATAAGGATCGGTGACGAATCGTTTTTGCATTCAATGAAAGCAGGTTTTGCATGAAATTCGAGACGATTCCACGTTAGAGAGGGGATAAAGCCCTGATACAAAGTTCCAAGTCTCTTTTTACCATCGGCTAAGGACGAGGGAAATTGAAATTACTCTGAGTGGCACGCCTCAATTTTTCTTTGGAGGTTGTAAGTTGCAACCTGAGGACCTGTTAAGGAATTAGTCTGAGTTTTACTTATTCTCCTCGGAAGGAGTTGGACTCTGTGTCAACCAATACCCAGATTCTGGTAAGTTTCAATTAACTATTTGCAAAGCGGGTCGATTGTCGTCTTTCGCGCAGTCAGTCAGTATCTTAATTTGTCGTTTCTTTCATGACAGGGTTTTTTAGTACGGGGAAAAGTGGGTCAGCCGCTGTTCTGAGCCACACCCGAGAACACGTGGACCACACGAGCGAGGTCATTAAGAGAGAAGCCTGCCAATTTCACCTGAACTCTCAGCTCACAATGCAGGCCAGTACTCGTCACCCTTATATGCGTGTAGCCTAGCCGCCTAAGTCACCACTCACGCTGATTTAGTTTAGTGCTGTACAATTAGTACGTAACCCGTAATTCTTCTTATGTATGTCTGTGCTTTCTGTATCTATGTAATCTCATTGTCTCTGTAGTGTACTGTGTTATATAAATATATGTATGTACACCCTACCTGGCTGTTTTCGTTGGAGCCCTGGCCTACCCTTGCACGCACACTGGAATCTCTGTAGTAAGGCGCCCTGGGAAAGAGTTCTCTGCATAGCTACCTCGCGCTAGTTGGTGAGTAACACTGAATATCTTTGTGTTATACCTCTTTATAATATTAGTTATTAATAAGCTTCAATCGTAATACATATCCCACCAAAAACATTCTGTAAAAAACGAGCCAAGTCTCGATGGAGCTGCTTGTTTATCTCTAAAAAGTAATGAAATCTCGAAGTCGTGCCAAGTTTAAGGTTCCTTACTGTGATTTCTTTATTATTATAGTTAATTTTGTGTGACTTGGCCATTGAAGGGTACAAAACCAGGTGCTCCATGACACCATTGCAAAAAAACTAGCCAAGCAGCTCTATCGAGACTTGACTAGTTTTTTACATATTTTTTTTTGGTGGGATTTCACTTCTTTTAGGCAAACTTCATTTTCATAATCAGTCTAACGCGATACTTGGAAGTGCGATGTCGGTTCTCAAAAATGTTAATAGATGTAGAAAAATTTATTGTATTTATAAGCCCGTATACGGAGATATTATTTGGGACTTTGAAATTGTGGTTTGCCTAAACCGCACTGAGCGGCAACAGAACTGCACGTCACGACAGGCCGCGACACTTGTGGTCAGTTGATCAACTTAGGCGCGCGGTTCTGCTGCAGTCGGCTGCAGTGCAGTTCCGTTGACGCTTAGTGCGTGTTGTGTCATATAATTTAATATAAATAATATTTTGACGCGCCGTATCGTGCAGTTCCGCTCAGTGCGGTCTTACCTTTATAACGGAATAAAAGACTAACACAAGACAAGACATGGTACAAATTCAAAAAGCTGTATATAAAGAAACTCGTATAATGAGGTTTCAAGTTTCTAAATTACACATATTCTTCAACAGTAACTGAGCGATATATTCTGGGACATTTATTTTTCACACAACGCTATCTGATCCCAAAGTAAGCTAGGAATAACCTGCTTGTGTTATGGGTATCAGACACTTATCATACATAGAAACAGCCAGACTCTCGAGAGATACATTAATGGATCACACAATTTTTTGTCTCCGGTGGGAATTGAACCGAAAATCGTGATCTGCAGTCGCACATTTCGACCTCTAGACCAACGAGGCAGTCTATATCACGACTAGCAACAAGCTGACAGTTTTACGTCCGCAAATTAATAACAATTCTAAACTACCCACATTCAACAACAACTGTTCTCCGTTTATAAATAAAAGTTCTAAACTACCAACATTCAACAACTGTTCATCTTTATCTCACACTTTACGACTATGCAAGAACTTTGAAACTCAATGTATGTAGGTAATGGTTCTTGAAACAATATTATCTCTTGACTGCATGGACACCCTACTAGTATGGAAAACCTAATTTGTACATTTCTGGTTAAAGACCAACAAAACCAGTGACAAGATAAATACAGATCGATAATATAAAAAAAATACTAAGCACTGAAAGGCTCCACATTTACGTAATTGTTGTATTTAATTATATTTCGAACAATTAGCATTTGCATAGTGTGTGAACTGAGGCCCACTAACAAAAACGTAAAGTTTTCAATATTCACTACTATTTGTGATCTTTCTTTAGTTTTAAAATTTTCCTTGTAATTTTTACTAAAGATTGGCTTATGTATATTTAATGTTCATATTATAATCTATTAATTATGTGATAAATATATGTGGTCCCTCAGGGACCACAGAAAGACGTTTGTAATTTTTTATTATATATTCAAATTATGTTTCTAAATGTTGTGTAGATGTTTATTCATGTTTTACTAAAGGTCTATAATCAAAACTTGTTAGTGAACTCAATCTTTATCTAGATTTGGGAGCATAGGTGTGTGAACTGAGGGACCCACTTAAGGCGATATAGCTTTGGAATTATGTCTTTACAAACTCTGACATTCGTTTTACAAATATTTCCTCAACTTTTACTAAGCACTATTGTTAGTTAAACTGCAAAAATCCGCAAAAATAAAATTGGGCTCTCAGTACACACATACACGATTTATCAGCTATTGTTGAATGTATTACTGAAATCAGTGCCAAGTAATACGTTGTCTCACCGGCAACGATGGACGACTAACGAGTAGAGCTAGAATTAGAAACGAGTTGGCGAGCCGCGGGGAGCGAGTGCGTAGTTCCGATAGTTGTGTAGCTCGACTATAAGCGAGTCTGCGAGTGAGGTGAGCGATTACTCGCATCACTCGCTCGTGATAGCCGCAAAGATCCGCACTGTAGAGAAATGACCGCTGGTTGCTCTCTCAGCGTGTTCTAATCGCTTAGCGAGTATCGCTGAGCGAGTGTTATCTTCATAGCTCTTGTCGCTCAGCGACAAACTAGTGATGCGAGAGCTCGCCGGGGCAGTGTGAACAGTCAGCGATCAACTATTTGTATATGCATCTCTTTTGTTTACACGGAATGTATATCTATTGTACTTTTCTTGAGCGAGAAAATAGTCGATAGTTACTCGTTTTCTCGTCGGTGGTGGGACAACTGCCTTAGGCAGTTGTCTCACCGGCAGCGAGTGTTATTTTACATAGCTCTTGTCGCTCAGCGACAAACTTTTTCGAACAAAGATCGAAGCCAGTACTCGCCGGTATATTGTAAATTGGGTAAATTGAAAATATATTTGTCTAGGGGTATTGTTCTCCTCAATACAAATTAATCAAGCCAAAACACAATGTAACTGCTGCAAATCGATAAGGAATTCCCTCGATTCGATTTTGTGATTTCTCCAGGATCCCAGCATCCGATTCTGACTTCCTGTATATGGGACCACAAGGGAAGCACCAGCTTTCAAATAAAAAAGAATAATCAAAATCGGTTAACTCGTTCAAGCGATTTGCCGGTAACAAACATAAAAAAAAAATACAAAAGAATTGAGAACCTCCTCCTTTTTTGAAAGTCGGTTAAAAACGGAACACCTTTTTTTTTTTTTTTTTATTGTGAGGGAAAATCCTCGTAGGATGCTATGCCGGACTCTTACCGACTAAGAAAACCTCACGTAACGCCTAACAGCCTATAGTTGAGAGCCCCGGGTAAGCCCTCAGGAAGGCTGTCCCGTGACAAACGGAACCCTTATTACTAAAACATTGTTGACAGACAGATGGAGGGCGAACAACAGAGTGATCCTCTGTTGTTCGCCGTCCATCTGTCTGTCAACAATGTTTTTCTCGGGAACATGTGAAGGTATGGAGTTGAAAATAATCTATATTAATAAAAAGCTAAAGAGTTTGTTTGTTTGTATGGTTGAACGCTAGTATCTCAGGAACTACTGGTTGGATTTCAAAAATTCTTTCACAGTTTGATAGTCCATTTATTGAGGATGGCTATAGGCTATATAACATCACGCTAGGACGAATAGGGGCAAAGCAGCAATCAATAATGTTTCGAAAACGGGGAATATTTTTTACCGCCATAGAGCTTCCGAGGCTTTCGCTGCGTAAATAGTTAAAGATACGTAAAAATTGTGTATTGAAAATTTTGTTTCTCTTAAAAAGTTCTAAAAAAAAAGTCCGCGAGAGCATAATAATATGTCTATCTCTTAAGGTTCGCTCACAATAACCTAATTTGTCTGTTTCTTAAGGTTCGCTCACAATATTGTAAAACTGAAGAGTTTGTTTGTCTTAGGATCTCAGAAACTACTGGTTGCATATCGAAAATTATTTTACAGTTTAATAGTACATTTATTGAGGATGGCTAATGGCGATATAAAATCACGCTAATGCGAATAGGAGCGGAGCAGCCATAAATAATGTTTCGAGAACAGGGATAATGTATTTCTTTTGAGAGCTTCCACTGCGTACGTTGCGTAAATGATTAAAGTTACGTGAAAATTTGGTATTACAAAAATTTTCCCCTTTAAAAGTTACAAAAAAATGTCGTTTAAAGCATATGCCTATCTTTTAAGGTTCACTTACAATAACCCCTTTTAATAAGTTTTGAAGTATGAGCGACGCGACGGGTGTAGTTAAACATGGTCTGCAGTGGTAGCAAATCAACTGAACGATAAAATCCGGCCAAGTGCGAGTCGAACACACATGAGTTCCGTACCAAAAAAAAAGAACGGGAGGTAGTAAAACATTAAATCACTTTACATATTTATACCACACCTCTCTTCTTCTCAATCTTATGTGACGCAAACGAAGTTGTGCGAGTCAGCTCTCATGTATACATATAAGCGACGCGACGGGACTAGCCGCGACGAGAGTGAATGCGACGGGAAACATTATATTACTCAAAATATTAATACCATACCTCTCTTTTTTGAACTTTCATGTGCCGCAAACGAAGTTGCGCGGGTCAGCTAGTACAATATATTAAGGTCTATGGTCCCTCAAAGCTGTAAAAAATCACATTTCTAAGTGAACGCAAAAAAGTTACGGCCACTTGTGTCGTCAAAAACGTATATATCGACACTCCCAAAGGCATTAAAATTCATAGGGTACTACAAATTTAGCAAGTAAAGTCCTCGTATAATCACAAATAAGAGAATTGTACTTTTGTGTCGAAATCATAAAAATAAACGGCGTTTAAAGTTCTTACATCCCTCTGTCTGTCAAGACCCTTTATCTCGTGAACTTTTAAAAGTATCGAGTTGAAATTAATATCCTAATGTATTAACGTCTACAATCCCTTCAAACTGTAAAAAATTCTAACGTCTATGTTAATGCAGAAAAAACTTACGGCAGCTTATGTCGTTAAAACTCCCAAGGGAATCAACGCATTCATGAGATAATGAGGTCTTGACAGACAAACAGAGGAACGAACGGGCAGACGGACGGACAAACGGTTGCACGGAACCCTCGGGTGGCGAGTCCGACTTGCACTTGAGCGGTTTTGTTTTGGTACTGATCCCTCTGTGGGCGGAGCGGGTCCGACTTGCACTTAGCCGGTGGTTTCTACCAATTTAATGAAATTGATTTTCTTATTTTTGAAAACGAAGAATATCCCTTATGTTTATAAAAATATTTTTAAGGGTACCTCTGCTACACGTAAAGAGGCAATTTATTTTTCTCGCGTCTACCCACATGTGGTGTAAGATCTTTTAAAAGCATTAAGATGTTTCTAAGACATTTTTTTATTTAGGCATCCGTTTGCGTTTGATGGGCATTTTATTTTTAAAATAGATCCCCTCCCCTCTTTTACTTTCCCATAATGTTGTAAATGTGAGCACACGTAGGACTTATTAACCCAGTTTACTTCTTTCTTTTTTTGAAACACTTTATGAGATCAATTGAAACCTCGTATACGAGTATAAGGCAAATACCCACTATACATTATGAAAATTCACTTGTACTATTCCACTTTTCTTTCAAAAGTGCGCCTTCACACTAGCGTAGGCGTTCGATGGACGTATGCGCGGCGTATACGTCGCGTATACGTCGCGCACGCCCGACGCTTGTTCAGCGTACTCATAGTGTTCCAGTGGAAACGCCGCGCCAACGCGGCGTATACGTCGCGCACGCCCGACGCTTGTTCAGCGTACTCATAGTGTTCCAGTGGAAACGCCGCGCCAACGCGGCGTATACGTCGCGTATACGTCGCGTCGGCGCCGCGCATACGTCCATCGTACGCCTACGCTGGAAAAACGCTAGTGTGAAGGCGCACTAATTTGAAAAATATCTGACTGGTTTCGGTTCTTACACTAATTTTGACATAACGTAATGACTTTCTTTTTTTTTTAATCATATCAATCTTAATCATAATGTATTAAATTATCACAAGTTCCATCAAGTGCAAACAATCGAAAGTACAACGGACATACCCACTATCTCATCTCATCCCGACTTTCTTTTTTATTAGATTTCCTTACCCACATGGCAAAAAAAACGAAACCCTTATAGATTTGTCATGTCTGTCTGTCTGTCCGTCCGTATGTCACAGCAACTTTTTTCCGAAACTATAAGGTGTATGCTGTTGAAACTTGGTAAGTAGATATGTTCTCTAAACCGAATTAAGAATTTTACACATAAATAAAAAAGCAATAAATTTTGGCGGTCCCCAACTTAGACTGAAACTTAATTTTTTTTCATTAAACCCTTAGGTACTTGTCTTATCTATAGATAGATCTTCAAAATGCTATTGAGGTTTTTAACATCATGTTTTTCTCTCGCGCAAATAAATGAGCCCCTCCCCCCTAACTTCTAAGATAAGAGAAAGATAAATAAAAAAATAACCATGCAAACTTCCAACAAAAATTGGGTTGAACAAGATCTAGTAAGTAGTTTTTTAATACGTCATAAACCACAATTTTCGTCTTTCAAAATCATTTAATTTCATAAACATAAACCTTGTGCTGCTACAGAACCATTCATGGGCGAGTCCGAGTCGCACTTAGCCAGTTTTTTTTATGCTTGCATATATGACTAACTGTTTGACAAAAAAGCTATTTTCAATGAACCCTCAGGTTGATATCTCTTTACACTTCACTTTTGCGACTGCCTCGGTGTCACAGTGGTAAATGTATGCAACTGCCATATTAAGATCCACACTGAGATCTCGGTTTCAAGTCCCGGGTGGTTACAAAAATTAGTGTGATCTGCAGCTGTTTGTTTCAGGTGGCAAACTCTATGGAAGACACATTCTTCCCCCTTACTTAACTAGCCGAGGCGCAATGAAGCGTTAATAAGACTTTATAGGTACAACTAGCAATTTTCTTTGAATGCCTTCAACGAAGTCTATATAAAATAAGCTCGGGGGATATGAAGCCATTTAATCTCCTGCATTTCTGGCATTAGAGGATGCTTAGTAATTAACAATCACTTCTGGTTGACCCTTAGACATGTTCCAACAATAAATACACCTTCATCGCAAGGGTTCAAGCCGTTTGGGAGATATATAGGGTGCTACTAAAAATAATGCCTTCCGCAGCAGTCTATATTTCCCTGTCATTTATATATTTACACTTTATTTGCCGAGATTTTTAGTAACGCGTTGAGCGTTTCAATCTTCTATGGCTATTGCAAATATTTTTTGGATCATCTGGTTTGGGAAAAGTATTAGTATACCGCACGAGTGGTTTGAGATTAGTAAAGGGTGAAATAGTAATACGAAACGCTTGAGAATATTTTTTTCTGTGAGTTCCGTAAGTAGATGCAAAATTAATTAAAATAGCAATACGGTCGTTACACTTGAGTAAAATCACTGAAATTCACAAGGACGAGTTACGATGTCACAAGTAATTATGTTTAAAAGCAATTAATATATCATGTAGTAACGGAATATTACAAGTATTTAGATGTTGCACTGTCCCACTACCGCGCTAATTATATTGTCCTATAAAACATAATACTAATTTCAAAAATATCAATCAACATCTGATTCTATTGTAATAAACAATACAACAAAATGTTCAGCAAAGTAAGTGAAAAATATTTTTGAATAATGTGATATTTACAAACAAGTTTTGTTTTTTTTTTATTTACTCAGTAGTAGCTCCTTATGCACAAGAAAACGTGATAAGAAACCTCAAAAGTTCATTCCTAACAACCATTTTGGTTATTAAGTTGTAGGCTGTAATTTGAAAGTATTTCCTTTTTCATAATTTGCAATAAGCCTTTTTTCCTTATTTACATTCGGATTCATTGGGTATTTGTTTTTCAGATTGTAACATTTGGCTTCCTCCTGGCCGCTGCCAGCGCTTACCCACACGCCTCCCATTTCTCACATTACACTCCTTCTACACACTATTCTGCCCCGGCAACGTGGTACCATGATCATGAGGAAAACGTAAGTTTTACAATTCCCATTCTTATGTTAATTTATGCAGCTTTGCTGTTAAACCCCTACTAATGAACGTTGTGCCTTTGCAGACCCGCCCTCAATACGACTTCTCTTACTCCGTGGATGACGCGCGCACCGGCGACCGCAAGTCGCAACAAGAGAGCCGCGACGGAGACCGCGTGCAGGGCTCTTACGATGTGCTCCAACCTGATGGCTTAGTCCGTAGAGTCACGTACACCGCTGATGATCGAAATGGGTAAATAACATTTGATAATCAGTCAAACAGTAAACTCTCGCTATGAATATGCATAACTAATTTATGTTTTATAATTTTCCAGTTTCAACGCTGATGTATCCTACTCCACTGACTCAGGACATGTCCACTACAGACACGGCAACCACTACTAAGTACCTATTCCTGTACCTATTTAACTTATTTATTGTTAATATTAGTTACTGTAAAATAATAAATTGTATAGTTTCGCAATTCCAAATCGTTTCAATACAACGCTAAACTACTAACTAACTAACTACAAATGAGATGTAATCTCATTGTAACACAATGTTCTATAAATAGTTACCAACTGTTATGGTCGATCCCTGCATCAACGATAGGGCTGGGACGTGGTCGTGACGTGTCGAGGACGGGGCAGGGACGTGACCGTGGCAAGCCCGAGCATACGGGTCCCGCGAGGGGCTTTTGGTTCACAAACCTCAGTGTGGTGACAGTGCCGAATACAAAGCTTTTCTTGTTTTCTGTGAGTGAGTTTCAAACTTCTTGTTAGTAAACAAGAAGTTTACCAAAACCGTGATAAGAAAAAATACTAAAATTCATAAAAAAAGGGGGATGAGGGCAGCCATGCTACAAACGTGATTTTTGCCTTTTCAGGGTTCCGTACCGCAAAGGTAAAAAAATTTTAACAAAAAAAAACCGACTTCAAACAAAAACTAAAAAATGAAAAATAAAATTAACTTATCACAAAGTAAGAGGTAAGTATATTTAGATTTATCAGATATTATTGAATGTAATACTGAAATCAGTGCCAAGTAAAACTATAGGTTTAGGTAGGTATTATTAATCTCTCATACAAATATTGGCACCGACTTCAGTATTACATTCAATAATATCTGATAAATCTAAATACCTCTTACTTTGTGCTAAGTTAATTTTATTTTTCAGTTTTTAGTCTATGTTTGAATTCATCATTATTTTTAGTGACGGATAGATTGAAAATATATTTGTCTAGGGGTATTGTTCTCCTCAATACAAATTAATCAAGCCCAAACGCAAGGTAACTGCTGCAAATCGTTAAGGAATTCCCTCGGTTCGAGGGATTTCTTCGATTTCTCCAGGATCCCAGCATCCGATTCTGACTTCCTTTATATGGGACCACATGGGAAGCACCAGCTTTCAAATAAAAAAGAATTATCAAAATCGGTTAACTCGTTCCAGAGATTTGCCGGTAACAAACATAAAAAAAATACAGAAGAATTGAGAACCTCCTCCTTTTTGGAAGTCGGTTAAAAACGGAACCCTTATAGGATCACTCTGTTGTTCGCCGTCCATCTGTCTGTCAACAATGTTTTTCTCGGGAACACGTGAAGGTATGGAGTTGAAAATAATACAATACCTATATTAAGGTCTATGGTCCCTCAAAGTTGTAAAAAAATCAAATTTCTAAGTGAACGCAAAAAAAGTTACGGCCACTTATGTCGTCAACAACGTATATATCGACACTCTCAAAGGCATTAAAATTCATAGGGTACTACAAATTTAGCAAGTAAAGTCCTCGTATAATCACAAATAAGGGAATTGTACTTTTGTGTCGAAATCATAAAAATAAACGCTGTTTAAAGTTCTTACATCCCTCTGTCTGTCAAGACCCTTTATCTCGTGAACTGTTAAAAGTATCGATTGAAATTAATATCATAATGTATTAACGTCTACAATCCCTTCAAACTGTAAAAAAATCTAACGTCTATGTTAATGCAGAAAAAACTTACGGCAGCTTATGTCGTTAAAACTCCCAAGGGAATCAACGCATTCACGAGATATGAGGTCTTGACAGACAGACAGAGGAACGAACGGGCGGACGGACGGACAAACGGTTGCACGGAACCCTCGGGTGGCGAGTCCGACTTGCACTTGGGCGGTTTTGTTTTGGTACTGATCCCTCTGTGGGCGGGGCGGGTCCGACTTGCACTTAGCCGGTGGTTTCTACCAATTTAATGAAATTGATTTTCTTATTTTTGAAAACAAAGAATATCCCTTAAGTTTATAAAAATATTTTTTAGGGTACCTAGGCTACACGTAAAGAGGCAATTTATTATTCTCGCGTCTACCCACATGTGGTGTAAGATCTTTTAAAAGCATTAAGATGTTACTAAGACATTTTTTTTTATTTAGGCATCCGTTTGCATTTGATAGGCATTTTATTTTTAAAATAGATCCCCTCCCTCTATTACTTTCCCATATATTGTAAATGCGAGCACACGTAGGACTTATTAACCCAGTTTACTTCTTTCTTTTTTTGAAACACTTTATGTGATCAATTGAAACCTCGTATACGAGTATAAGGCACATACCCACTATACATTATGAAAATTCACTTGTACTATTCCACTTTTCTTTTAATTTGAAAAATATCTGACCGGTTTCGGTTCTTACACTAATTTTGACATAACGTACTGACGTTTTTCATTTTTTTTAATCCTACCAATCTTAATCATAATGTATTTTCGCAAGTTCCATCAAGTGCCAACAATAGAAAGTATAACGGACATACCCACTATCTCATCTCATCCCAACTTTCTTTTTTTATTAGATTTCCTTACCCACATGGCAAAAAAACGAAACCCTTATAGATTTGTCATGTTTGTTTGTCTGTCCGTCCGTATGTCACAGCAACTTCTCTCCTTCTCCTTCTAGATGGAAGGACAAGGTAGTACCTGGTCCTTCCATCTAGAACCTTTGCCAGTTTTTTTTATAAAGCTTGCATAAATGACTGTTTGACAAAAAGCTATTTTCAATGAACCCTCAGGTTGATATCTCTTTACACTTCACTTCTGCGACTGCCTCGGTGTCACAGTGGTAAATGATTGCAACTGCCATATTAAGATCCACACTGAGATCTCGGTTTCAAGTCCCGGGTGGTTACAAAAATTAGTGTGATCTGCAGCTGTTTGTTTCAGATGGCAAATCTCTATGGAAGACACATTCTTCCCCCTTACTTTTAACTAGCCGAGGCGCAATTAAACGTTTAAGACTTTATAGGTACAACTAGCAATTTTCTTTAAATGCCTTCAATAAAGTCTATATAAAATAAGCTTGCGGGATATGAAGCCATTTTTACTTTCCTGCATTTCTGCTACTAGAGGATGCTTAGTAATTTACAATCACTTCTGGTTGACCCTTAGACATGTTCCAACAATAAATACACCTTCATCGCTAGGGTTCTTCAAGCCGTTTGGGAGATATATAGGGCGCTACCAAATAGTAAGAATAATGCATTCCGCAGCAGTCTATATTTCCCTGTCATTTATATATTTACACTTTATTTGCCGAGATTTTTAGGAACGCGTTGAGCGTTTCAATCTTCTATGGCTATTGCAAATATTTTTTGGATCATCTGGTTGGTAAAAGTATTAGTATACCGCACGGGTTGTTTGAGATTAGTAAAGGGTGAAATAGTAATACAAAACGCTTGAGAATAATATTTTCCGTGAGTTCCGTAAGTAGATGCAAAATTAATTAAAATAGCAATACGGTCGTTACACTTGAGTAAAATCACTGAAATTCACAAGAACGAGTTACGATGTCACAAATAATTATGTTTAAAGCAATTAATATATCATGTAGTTACGGAATATTACAAATATTTAGATGTTGCACTGTCCCACTACCACGCCAATTATATTGTCCTATAAAACATAATACTAATTTTAAAAATATCAATCATCATCTGATTCTATTGTAATAAACAATACAACAAAATGTTCAACAAAGTAAGTGAAAAATATTTTTGAATAATGTGATGTTTACAAACAAGTTTTGTTTTTTTTATTTACTCAGTAGTAGCTCCTTATGCAGAAGAAAACGTGATACGAAACCTCGAAAGTTCATTCCTAACAACCATTTTGGTAATTGGGTTGTAGGCTGTAATTTGAAAGTGGTTCCTTTTTTATAATTTGCAATAAGCTTTTTTTCCTTATTTACATTCGGATTCATTGGGTATTTGTTTTTCAGATTGTAACATTTGGCTTACTCCTGGCCGCTGCCAGCGCTTACCCACACGCCTCCCATTACTCACATTACACTCCTTCTACACACTATTCTGCTCCGGCAACGTGGTACCATGATCATGAGCAATACGTAAGTTTTACAATGCCCATTCTTATGTTAATTCATACAGCTTTGCTGTTAAACCCTTCCTAATGAACATTGTGCCTTTGCAGACCCGCCCTCAATACGACTTCTTTTACTCCGTGGATGACGCGCGCACCGGCGACCGCAAGTCGCAACAAGAGAGTCGCGACGGAGACCGCGTGCAGGGCTCTTACGATGTGCTCCAACCTGATGGCTTAGTCCGTAGAGTCACGTACACCGCTGATGATCGAAATGGGTAAATACATTTGGTAATCAGTCAAACAGTAAATAAATAAAATAAATAAATATTCACGGACATTTCACACAACGCTATCTGATCCCAAAGTAAGCTAGGAATAACCTGCTTGTGTTATGGGTATCAGACCACGGATATTAATACTTATATACTTTTAAATACATACAAATTATACATAGAAACACCCAGACTCTTGAAACAAACATTTATGGGTCACACAAATATTTGTCTCCGGTGGGAATCGAACCCACGACCTCCAGCGCCGCAGGCGGTAACACTACCGACCGCGTCACAGAGGCAGTCAAAGTAAACTCTCGCTATGAATATGCATAATTCATTTTTATTTTATAATTTTCCAGTTTCAACGCTGATGTATCCTACTCCACTGACTCAGAACATGTCCACTACAGACACGGCAACCACTACTAAGTACCTATTCCTGTATTTAACTTATTTAATGTTAATATTAGTTACTGTAAAATAATAAATTGTATAGTTTCGCAATACCGAATCGTTTCAATACAACGCTACACTACTAACTAACTACAATTGAGATGTAATCTCATTGTAACACAATTTTCTGTAAATAGTTACTGTTAAGGTCGATCCCTGCATCAACGATAGGGCTGGGACCTGGTCGTGACGTGTCGAGGACGGGGCAGGGACGTGACCGTGGCAGGCCCGAGCATACGGGTCACGCGAGGGGCTTTTGGTTCACACACGTCAGTGTGGTGATAGTGCCGAATACAAAGCTTTTCTTGTATTCTGTGAGTGTGAATTTCAAACATCTTGTTCGTAAACAAGAAGTTTACCAATGAAATCTCGCAGTTGTACATAACAAGAAGATCAAAAATTGTTTGTGGTGGTTTTTGATTATGTTTGAGTATGATGATGAAGTTGAGCATGGGTGTAAAGAACCTTTTTTTAAGGTTTAACCCAAAGGGTAAAAAAAACAGGACTCCATTCATGCTACTTCGCTATCCGTCTGTCGGTCTGTCTGTCCGTCAAGAGGCTGTGATAACTTGATAAGAAACCGTGATAAGAAAAATTACTAAAATTAATAAAAAAGGGGACGGGGATGAGGACAGCCATACTACAAACGTGTTTTTTGCCTTTTCAGGGTTCCGTACCTCAAAGGTAAAAACGGAACCCTTATAGGATCACTCTGTTGTTCGCCGTCCGTCTGTCTGTCAAGAATGTTTTTCTCTGGAACACGTGAAGGCATGGAGTTGAAAATAATACAATATATTAAGGTCTATGGTCCCGCAAAGCTGTAAAAAAATCAAATTTCTAAGTAACCGCAAAAAAAAGTAACGGCCACTTATGTCGTCAAAAACGTGTATATCGAAACTCTCAAATACTTCCCGTTAACCTAGAACCAAGAAATTTAGCTAATAGTAATGTCCTCGTATAATCACAAATAAGGGGACACAAAAGTACAATACTTTTATATCGAAATCATAAAAATAAACGGTGTTTAAAGTACTTACATCCCTCTGTCTGTCAAGACCCTTTATCTCGTGAACTTCTAAAAGTATCGAGTTGAAATTATTATCATAATGTATTAACATCTAGAATCCCTTGAAACTGTAAAAAAATGTAACGTCTATGTTAATGCAGAATAAACTTAGGGCCACTTTTATGTCGTTAAAAACTCCCAAGGGAATCAACGCATTCACGAGTTAAAAGCATTAAAAGGTTCCTAAGATATTTTTTTTGGCATCCGTTTGCGTTTGATAGACATTTTATTTTTAAAATAGCCCCCCCCCCCCCCCCCCTTTTACTTTCCTATATATTGTAAATGTAAGCACACGTAGGACTTATTACCCAGTTTACTTCTTATTTTTAACCGACTTCAAAAAAGGAGGAGGTTCTCAATTCGTCTGTATGTATTTTTTTTTATGTATGTCAAGCGATAATTCCGTCAATTATAGACGGATTCCAAAATTTTTTTTTTGTTGAATAGGGGTTACTTCTGAGGTAGTCCCATTTTCACCAGGTCAGGATCTGATGAAGGGATCTAGGAGAAAACGAGGGCAACCACCGAAAATTGTAGGGAAAACTAGTGTGCTTGTTAACTTTTTAAATAAGTGCTTTAATGTTCTACACTTTAATGAAGGTATGGCGTCGATCTGATGATAGAGTCGAAAGACAGTCGAGGGCATTCCTAAACAATTTACAGCAGTTATCTTGTGTTTGGGCTTGATTGATTTGTATTGATGAGAACTTTACACCGAGATTGATAGATCCAACTTCAAAAAAAAGATGTTTTATGTATGTTCACCGTCAATTACAGACGGATTTCAATTTTTTTTGTTGAATAGGGTTTACTTCTGAGATGGTCCCATTATAACCAGGTTAGGATCTGATGATGGGATCCTGGAGAAATCGAGGGCAACCACCGAAAATTATAGGCACAACTAGTGCGTTTGTTAACTTTTTAATGCAGTGCTTTAATGTACTACCATTAATAAAGGTCTGGAGTCGATCTGATTATGGAACCAAAAGAGATTCGAGGGAATTCCTTAACGATTAACAGCAGCTACCTTGTGTTGGGGCTTGATTAATTTGTATTGATGAGAACGTTCACCTAGATAGATATATTTTTCGGTTCACCCGTCACTTAAAATTATGAAAAAAAATTTTTCAATAAAAAATAAAACCGACTTCCAAGAAATCCTGAAAAATAAAATTTACTTAGCACAAAGTAATATGTAGTTGATTCATCAGATTTTATTCAATATAATATTGAAGTTGGTGCCATGAATAATACCTCGCTAAACCTATGAATTTACTTGGCGCCGACATCAATATGATATTGAATAAAAAATCAGATAAATCAAAATACATATTACTTTGTGCTAAGTAAATTTTATTTTTCAGGATTTCTTGGAAGTCGGTTGTATTTTTTATTGAAATTTTTTTTTTTTTGGAACACTTTATGAGATCAATTGAAACCTCGTATACGAGTATATGGCACATACCCACCATCTCATCTCATCCTAACTTTCTTTTTTTATTAGAGCTCCTTAGCCTAATGAAAAAAAAGTAACCCTTAGATTTGTCATGTCTGTCTGCCTGTCCGTCCGTATGTCACAGCAACTTCTTCTCGGTGACGGCAACCTTCTAGATGGAAGGACAAGGTAGTACCTTGGCCTTCCATCTAGAACCTTTGCCAGTTTTTTTATTAAGCTTGCATAAATGACTAACTGTTTGACAAAAAGCATTTTTCAATAAACCCTCAAGATGATATCTGTGGTGTCACAGTGGTAAATGTATGCAACCTGCCATATTAAAATCCACACTGAGATCTCGGTTTCAAGTCCCAGGTGGTTACAAAAATAAGCGCGATCTGCAACTGTTTGTTTCAGATGGCAAATATATCTGGAAAAAATATTCTTCCCTCTTACTAAGCCGGCCAAGGCGCAATGAAGCGTTGATAAGCCCATTATACAGCTAGCAATTTTCTTTAAATGCCTTCAATGAATTCGCCGAGGACTATCAGCCTCCATGATCGGGGGCCTGAGGACGGTGAGAGGGCAGCTCACCGTCCTTACAGAAGCAGGCCCATGACGGCAGCGTGACGTGACGACCTCACGCACGAAGCCGTTTACACTCCTGCATGTCTGCCATCAGAAGATGCTTAGAAATTTAAAATCACTTCTGGTTGACCGTTAGACATGTTCCAACAAAAAATACACCTTCATCGCAAGGGTCCTTCAAGCCGTTTGGGAGTTAAATGGGGCGCTACCAAATAGTACTACCCGTTCGCTCTAACTTTGCCGCTGGCGTAGAGGCGTATACCCGAATTGTTAATTAGACGAAGTAAATTGACAGTAGCTAATGTCACTTCGTCATAGAAAATACGCAACATTGTATCAAGAAGTGACATTAGTTGCCTAGTCTAATTAAAAATTCGACTTTAGTATGGAGCCGAGCGGCAAAGTTAGAGCGAACGAGCAGTACGGATAACGCCTTCCGCAGTAAAGAAATACACTCGAGAGCAATGAATCCGGGTCACTTAAAGAATGTTAAAAATCTCGGAAACTAAAAATGATAGGTTAATGCAATAAATCGTATTTAATAGACAATGTAATACTCCTTAAATGAAAGTAAAAAAAATATGAGTCACCATACATTTTATTAACACAAAATTACATAAAGAAAAAACTGCCGATCTCTCCTTAAAACAAAAATAGGAAACATGAAATTTTTGAACTTTATTACGATTTTCTTGAATTTTAATACTTCGTATTGCCTCCTCGTGCTTCCATTACTGCGTTTACGCGGTTTGGCATGCTGTACACCAAGTTCCTTATACGATTTTGGGGAATATTCTCCCATTCCTCTGTGAGAGCAATTTTGAGCTCACGAAGCGTGATTGGGGGAGGGTTTCGTTGTTTTACGCATCTGCCTAGCTCGTCCCAAGCATGCTCGATCGGGTTGATATCCGGGCTGCGCGCTGGCCACTCCATACGAGTAATGTTCATCTCTTGAAGGTAGTCATTTACAATCCTACCTGTATGAGGTCGGGCATTGTCATGCATAAATATAGCATCCTCACCTAAATTGACCATAAATGGACCAACGTGATCATTGAGGATTTCTTCCACATATCTTACGCTAGTTAAAGAGCCGTTTTCTATGATCACCAGCTCTGTGCGACTTTCAGAAGAAATTCCGGCCCACACAAGTACAGACCCACCACCGTAGGCTACTTTTTCTTCGATGCATGCTTGCTTGAATCTTTCCCCTGGTCTTCGATACACTCTGTGTCTTCCATCGTGCTTGTAGAGCATAAATTTTGATTCGTCGGAGAACATAACTTTTGACCAATCTTCAATACTCCAATTTACGTGGCTCTGGGCATACCTTAGTCTCGAAATACGATGCCCACGCTCCAGTTTAGGGCCGTTTGCAGGTCTAAGGGGTTTTAAGTTAGATTCAGCAAGCCGACGTCTTACTGTCCATGCACTTGGGTTACTTCCTCCGAGGCGTCGAAACTGATTGGTGAGTTCAGTTCCTGTGAGAAAGCGATTTCGAAGCATGGTGTTCACCAAGTATCGGTCTTCTCGTGCTGTGGTACACCTGGTTCTGCCCGTTCCTGGTCTGCGTAGGTTAGAACCAGTTTCTTCGTAACGTCGGAGAACTCTTTGTACTGTTGACAGCGACACACCGACAGTCCTGGCTGTATCGCGCTGACTCCGGCCGGTTTCCAGCATTGTAAGTATTCTGGTGCATTCTTCAGGCGTAAGCGACATAATTTCAGCTTGATTAATGAATATAGAGCACTATCAACATGGTTTATGTACCCACATAAATGACAGATTACAAACAAAAGCAACACCAAATGCTGTAATTTCGTAGTTCCATCTTCGAAAGTGGCCCTTTTTCAAATTTGATTTTTTTATGATATAACTTTACAATAACTAAGAAGTTTTAATACCTTCATTTAAGGAGTATTACATTGTCTATTAAATACAATTTATTGCATTAACCTATCATTTTTAGTTTCCGAGATTTTTAACATTCTTTAAGTGACCCGGATTCATTGCTCTCGAGTGTATTTAGCTAGCCGAAATGACGCAGCCTGTCTGATAGAAAAACATAACTACGTCAATGACCCTCAAGTAGTCTGTATTTCCCTGCCATTTATCTATTCACACTTTATTTGCCGAGATTTTTAGGAACGCGTTGAGCGTTTCAAGCTTCTATTGATTTTGCAAATATTACTGTCTATCGGATATGTGGTTTGAAAAGTATTAGTATACCGCACGGGTTGTTTGAGATTAGTAAAGGGTGAAATAGTAATACAAAACGCTTGAGAATTATATTTTCCGTGAGTTCCGTGAGTAGATACAAAATAAATTAAAATAGCAATATGGACGTTACACTTGAGTAAAATCACTGAAATTCACAAGGACGAGTTACAATACAAAAAAAAGCAATTAATATATCATGTAGTAACGGAATATTACAAGTATTTAGATGTTGCACTGTCCCACTACCACGCCAATTATATTGTCCTATAAAACATAATACTATTTTCAAAAATATCAATCAACATCTGATTCTACTGTAATAAACAATACAGCAAAATGTTCAGCAAAGTAAGTGAAAAATATTTTTGAATAATGTGTTATTATTAACAACCCAGTTTTGTTTTAGTTTTGTTTTTTACATAGTATAACCTCCTTATGCACAAGAGAATACGTTAAGAAACCTCGAAAAGTACACTACACTACCAAAAACAACCTTTTTGGTAGTGTAGTGTAGGCTCTAGTTTGAGTGTTTCCTTTTTTTAATTCGCAATAAGTTTTATTTTCCTTTTCTACATTCTGGTATTTGTGTTTCAGATTGTAGCATTCGGCTTCCTCCTGGCCGCTGCCAGCGCCTACCCACATGCCTCCCATTACTCACATTACATTCCTTCTACACACCATTCTGCCCCGGCAACTTGGTACCATGATCGTGAGGAATACGTAAGTTTTACAATGCCTATTCTTATGTTAATAAGTCATACAGCTTTGCTATTAAACCCTTCCTAATGAACATTGCGCCTTTGCAGACCCGCCCTCAATACGACTTCTCTTACTCCGTGGATGACGCGCGCACCGGCGACCGCAAGTCGCAACAAGAGAGCCGCGACGGAGACCGCGTGCAGGGATCTTACGATGTGCTCCAACCTGATGGCTTAGTCCGTAGAGTCACGTACACCGCTGATGATCGAAATGGGTAAATAACATTTGGTAATCAGTCAAACAGTAAACTCTCGCTATGAATATGCATAATTAATTTTTATTTTATAATTTTCCAGTTTCAACGCTGATGTATCCTACTCCACTGACTCAGGACATGTCCACTACAGACACGGCAACCACTACTAAGTACCTATTCCTGTATTTAACTTATTTAATGTTAATATTAGTTACTGTAAAATAATAAACTATATAGTTTCGCAATAAGATATCGTTTCAATAGAACGTTACACTTCATTGTTACTCAGTGTTCTGTAATTAATTACTGTAAAGGCTTATCCCTGTATTAAGGATAGGGCTGTTACGTGGCCGTAACGTGTAGAGGACGGGGCGGGGACGTGGATGTCGCGAGCCCCCGCATACGGGTCTCGTGAGGGGTCTTTGGTTCACACGTGTCAGTATTGTGACAATGCCGAATTCAAAGTCCTTTTAACCAACTTAAAAAAAGGAGGAGGTTCTCAATTCATCTGTATGTGTTTTCTATGTATGTTCACCGATATTTCCGTCAATTATATCCCCAGGTACAGTCTCTTGTAGGGAGCGTTGGGTCCCCTGATATTGGGGCATCAGCTGCGCGAGTGCGGCTGATGCCCCCCTCAGTTTTAGGACCAACTTCGGAAGTGATGTCCGAAGTTCCACCGGCCATCGAGTACGAGCCCCAGAAACTTCATCGATGGGCTCGATGCCGATGCTGACGCCGCCTTCCTGTAGGCTGGATCTCGCAGGTGGCTCCATCCGAGGTCCGTGGAAGCACAGAGCCTCGGATTTGTGTAGGGTGACCTCGAGACCCAGCTGCCATATCCGATCCACGACTTGAGCAACCCCTACCGTGGCCTTTAGTGCTGCGTCTCTGTGCGTTGCTCTCCGCGCCCTAACGAGGGTGTCGTCGGCGTAGCACGTTACGCCAACCCCTCTAAGCAACGGACATAGACTGAGCTCTTCTTATCGTTGAGAAAGAGTGATTAGGCATAGCGAATAACAAAAATACCGATGACCTCAAGGATCTTGTTGGTGTCTCATAATCGTTCTTTCTTTGAGATAAGTTGGGGAACATGGATTGAATAGAATACTGTAAAGCATAGAGAGGATATTAGCATAATATATTATCACAAAACGCAACTATATGATATTATATGATTGCACAAAATGTATGTAGGTGTACACGAACCTGTATAATCAGCTATCTCTAATTTGTGTCATAGGCGAGTGCCACACGCACACAAAAGGAAAGTGAGTGCGATTAATGCTTTTAAAGTCGGATCAGCTGCTGGTCTTGATGGTCTTTCTCCACAACACCTAAAAGACCTAACCTCTCACTGTGTGGGTGATGCAGGTAAGCACCTCATCGGTTGTTTAACAAAATTAGTAAACCTCATGCTCTCTGGTAACATTAACCCTGAGATCGCTGCTGTTATCTATGGAGCTAATCTCATTCCCCTTACTAAAAAAGACGGAGGAGTCCGTCCTATTGCTGTTGGGTCCACTTTTAGGCGTTTGGCATCCAAAATTTCTGTCCGTTACATCTTGTCAAAATTGCAACAAAATTTTGAACCGACTCAATTAGGGTTTGGTACCAAAGGTGGGTGTGAAGCGGCGGTCCACGCCTTACGCACCTACCTTAATAAAGGTTAGTGTGAGGTTTTGCTGAAAATGGATGTCAAAAATGCTTTTAATTCGGTAAACCGTGACATCCTGCTGTCAGAAATTAGAAGCAATGTTCCTGAAATTTTTTACTATTTACTTAACTGTTATCACGAACCTTCCAAATTAATGTATAAATGCAACGAACTTTCTTCTGAAGTCGGTTGCCAGCAGGGTGATCCCCTCGGACCAGCCATTTTCAGCCTAGCCATTAACCCCATCATTCAAAATTTAAAGTCAAAATTTAACGTCTGGTATTTAGATGACGGGACTCTTGGAGGTGATGCTGTTTCTGTTCTGTCAGATCTTATAGAAATTAAAAATAAATTTCATTTAATTGGTTTGGAATTAAATTTTAATAAGTGTGAATTATATATTCATAATAATCACAAAAATTCGGAACTCGTTGAAAAATTCAATTCTCTATGTCCAAATATTAAATTTGTTAGCAGAGAGAATCTTTACCTCCTAGGGTCCCTTATATTTGAAGATGCTATTAAAGAATTAATAGCACAGCACGGCTACATACTATTAGTTCACATTACGCAATCACAATTCTGAAATTTTGTATGTTTGTTCCCAAATCTATTTATTTGCTTCGCTGTTGTCCTTTTTGGAAACATCAAAGTCATTTATTTTCTATTGATTCGCTAATCAAATCTTCTTTGGAATCAATTCTCAATATACAACTGAGCGAAAAATCTTGGTCTCAGGCATCTCTTCCCATTAAATATAGGCTAGGGATCCGCAAAATTTCTAGTGTGGCTTCGCCAGCCTTTTGTTATCTGTACATGCCACATCGAGTCTCGTAGGTAAAATTCTGACGAATTGTCTTACAGACTATGAGACGACTGGCCTTACAGATGCCAAGAATGCTTGGCTTATGGCTTGTCCGGGACAAAATTTACCCACCCATCGAAATTTACAACGGAGCTGGGACGACGCTATATCAAAATTAACCTTCGACTCCTTGTTAAATGCTAGCTTAGGCCCGGATCGGGCCAGATTATTAGCGCTCAGTAGAAAGGAATCTGGTGATTGGCTGAAAGCTTTCCCTACAGCCAACACCGGAACTTTTTTGGAACCGGACATCCTAAGAATTTCAGTTGGTTTGAGACTTGGCGTCACGCTTTGCACTCCACATCGATGCCCCTGCGGTTTTAACGTTGACACTTTGGGGCATCATGGACCATGGTCTTTTATGTTTAAAGAGCGCAGGCCGCTTCTCACGCCACGCTGCGCTGAATGACATCATCCGCCGTGCTCTTGCCACCGCCAATGTGCCTGCGCTCTTAGAGCCAAACGGCGTTTTCAGGGACGATGGCAAGAGACCGGATGGTATAACTTTAATACCGTCGGAGATGGGTCGGGTCCTGGTGTGGGATGCAACTTGTGTTGACACTCTGGCCCCGTCCCATCTTCCTAAAACAAAATTGAAAGCCAGTGCAGTGCAGCAGCGGAAGCGGCTGAAAATCTTAAAATTAATAAATATAAGGGTCTCGACTCATCGTATCGTTTTTGTCCAGTCGGTGTCGAGACCCTAGGTCCATGGGGTCCCAATGCGCAAAAATTTTTCAATAATGTGAAAAAGCGCCTTGTGGAGTCAACTGGTGACCCAAGGGCTGGCAGTTTTCTCACTCAACGAATAGGTATTGCTATTTAAAGGGGGAATGCTGCTAGTTTTTTGGGGCAGAATGCCACGGGGGCCTTATTTAGGTTTAGTTTAGATAGTAATAATGTAAATATAGATATGTAATAATTATGTTTCTCTGTAATTTTTAATAATAAATGTATAAAAAAAAAATAGATAGTAATAATGTAAATTATAGAACATTATACAGTTAAAGTCGCTGGACATTGGACCCGTGAAATCTGTAAGCAGTGTCTATGTGTGCGTAGCCTCAGCGAAATTAGTTGGTAGGTTTCCAACTGTACTATCTATTTGCGTTTGTGCTTTGGGAGGTTCTATGGTACGAAACAGAAAAGTTTTTTTCAATCGCTTGGCTCCGTAGAAGATCAAGTCCACTGTATTAGATGGCACCTCTGGCTTGCTTGCATTGTTCGGGATCGAATTTTGAAGGGTGAAATTATGGTGAAAATATTTGAAAACTAAATGGCACCCGTGGCTTCACCCGCATGAAATTTGTTCCCGTTCCCGCTTTCCATAAGAGCTAGCTCCTAGGATAAAAAGTAGCCTATTTTTCAATTGATCCCTGTATTAAATCACTGCCATACTCGCGCAGCCGTTAGAATCAGCGCATTAGTCCGACACGGATTAGGCTGATTTTATTTTTACCGAATAATTTTAATTGAGTCTGCAATGACCTTATAACGCTGTGTTAAGTGTACGCATTTGTCGTACTGAGAGATATCGAGTTTAAACCCGGTGTCGGCGCAATTATTTGTGTGATCTTCGTTTCAAAATTTGGGTAAATCTCTTTGGAAAAAAATACTCGTATTCCTTCTTTCTTCGCGCAATGCATCGTTCATAAATCCAGCTTGTAAGTTTTCTTTTTACGCTCAATTAAATATTAAATCAGAAGTAAAAGCCAGCGCAGCAGCGGATGCGGCTGAAAATATATAAATAAATTATAATTAATAAGTACAATGGTCTCGTTTTATCCTATCGTTTCCTTGCAGTCGAGACCCAATGTGCATAGATTTTTTATAAAGTCGAAAAAGTCGACTGTCGACCCAAGGGCTTGCAGTTCTCAGCGAATAGGTATTACTATTCAAAGGGGAATGCTGCTAGTCTTTTGGGCACCATTGTGCCATTCCAATGGGCCTTATTTAGGTTTAGTTTAGATAGTAATAATGTGAATATATAATTATGTAAAGATTATGTTTCACCGTAAATTTTAACAATAAATTTAAAATAAATGTATTAAATATTTTTATCAAAGTATAGAATACTTATTTATTTAAAAACTTTATGCACAAATTAGTACAGAGGTGGACTTAATGTCGTAGGCATTTTCTTTCAATCAACTTGAGGGTGATGCAGAGACAGGTAATTTAAGGTAGGTGCATAAGGATCACTAGGATGTTATGAATTTATTTATTTAAAAATGTTATGGAATATTATGGTACCATACTATTTCATAGCATCCTAACATTTTAACATTGAGCTTTCAAAAATAAATGAAAATCATAATTTAACTCTCAACTTGTTTCCATGTCTCTAAGTATCACGATTTCTTCTTATATTTCACTTAAAAAACCAGAGGTTTGTAAAAATACCGAAATTCTATATATAAAATATTTATTCAATCGCTTGGTTCCGTAGCTGATTTAATGCATTGTATATTTATGAATGGCACCTCAGATCTGCATGCGTTGTTCGTAATCGAAAATTATATAGTGAGATTTTGGCGTAGCGTATTTCATAATATTCTGTATTTGTTCCATAAATTAGTACCTACATAAAAATTAAAACAGCTACACTTTCACTATGTATATCTGAGTGAGTAGGTACATTTTATCACTGAAATTTACAAGGACAAGTTTTGATATCTATAAGTAGGTAATTAATTATATTTCTAAGCAATACAATTAATGGTGTAAACATTAAACGTATTCAAGTATATTGCACGGTCCCACTACCGTACCAATTATTGTTTTATAAAACGAAATACTGTTTTAAAAATATCAGTCAACATTTGATTCTAATCTAATAAACAACACAGCAAAATGCTCAGCAAAGTAAGTGTTTGATTAATTAACTGCGAAAGCATGTATAAAAAATAGTGAGATATGAACTGTCCAGTTTGATCCAGAACTGTTTGAATCCAGACTGCGGAACTCGGATGGAAGAACTATCTCCAGCTCTCTCCCTGCCGTCCCTTTTACGAGCATGATGATATATCCCAGTTACACCCGCCGGAGATCACAGACCTCATTATGGTCTCTAGTGAGAGAATGTACACGTCCAGACCTGCCACGAGGCCCTGGCGCTACTGCGCTACGCTAATTATGCATCTAGATTAATTACATCATTTTTTATTTCAGATCGTAGCACTTGGCGCCCTCTTGGCCGCTGCCAGCGCCTTCCCATTTGGGATTTCTCGAGATCACTCAGCCTCCAAATACTCACCTCACGTCCCACACGCCTTTTCACATTACACTCCTCCTCCAACATACTACTCTGCACCTTGGCACCATAACCATGAAGAATACGTAAGTTTTGGAATGTCTATTTCTAGAGTTAGTTTTTTTTTTTGTAAATCCCTTAAAGTAAACTAACATTGCATCATTTCAGACCCGCCCTGAATACGACTTCTCTTACTCCGTGGATGACGCGCGCACCGGCGACCGCAAGTCGCAACAAGAGAGCCGCGACGGAGACCGTGTGCAGGGATCTTACTCTGTGCTCCAACCTGATGGCTTAGTCCGTACAGTCACGTACACCGCTGATGATCAAAATGGGTAAAAACATTTTAGTAATGAGACAAACAGTCTACTCTTGCTACGAATATGCATAAATCACTTTTGTTTTACCATCTTCCAGTTTCAACGCCGATGTATCCTACTCCACCGACTCAGGAAATATCCACAACTACAGACACAGCTACCACCACTAAGTACCCCTGCATAAAACTTATTTAATGTAAATATTAGTTGTTATAAAAATAATAAATTGCATAGTTGCGCAATACAATATGGTTTCTTCTATATTATGTACCTACTAGCTGATCCACATAGCTTCATTTACTATAAATGAGATAAAGAGAAAGAAAGGTTCATCAGGTTTGTTAAAGAAGCGAGTGAAACGAGTGAGAATAAGTCTGTTGTAAAACAGTTACATGGTATTAACTTCATTATTTTATAAGAGAATAAATCTTCAATTCGACAGTAGGTATATAATTTTTTTTTTAAATTGTTTTTTTATGTTTGTTCGCGCAGAACTCCGTCGTTTATACCGACTTGAATTTTTTTTTCGTTCAAAAAAAGGTACTCCCAAGGTGGTCCCATATTAAGGAAGTCAGGATCTGATGCTGGCATCCTGGAGAAATCGAAGGGAACTTTTAAAAATTGTAGAGGCATCTAGGGCGTTTGTAATTTTTTTTATTAAGGGCTATATTTATAGTAGTACAATTTAATGAAGGTCTGGAGTCTATCTGATGTTGGAGACGATAGACAGTAGAGAGAATTTCCTAACGATATACAACAGTTACATTGTGTTTGGGCCTGATTAATTTTTACTGTAAAGAACTTTACACCTAAATAGATGGATTTTCAGTCTACACGTCACTAAAAATGGTAAAAAAAAATTAACGAAAAAGAAACCGACTTAATATATACCGACTTAATAACCGAAATATAATACAGAAATCGGTGCCCATTAAAACTATGTAGGCTTAGGTAGGCATTATTAATCTCTCTCATAGTCATATTGGCACCGACTTCAGTACTAAATTTAATGATATCCGATAAATCAGAATATTTATACTAACTTTGTGCTAAGTAAATTTTAGTTTTCAGTTTTTAGTTTTGTTTGAAGTCGGTTTCTCTTTTGTTAATTTGTTTATATAAAACAGCTGGCATGGTAGTTTACCATTGGAATGTTAGTTACTACACGCTGTAACGAGCGCGAAAGAGTTATTAACATTCACACATCTGTACATCCACATTTACAACCTTTCGCATTTATAATATTAGTAAGATTACACCAAACGGATGGACGTGAAAACTGACTATTAAAGTTTATGATGAGAAATGCATAAGTACCTTAAAGATTAAGATCACTTTGTTTCCGTCCGTCTGTCTGTCAAGACCCTTTTTAGGGTTCCGTACCCAAAGGGTAAAGAACGGGACCCTATTCATGAGACTTCGCTGTCCGTCTGTCTGTCTGTCTATCTGTCTGTCTGTTTGTCTGAGTGTCTGTCTGTCTGTCTGTGTGTCTGTCTGTCTGTCCGTCACGAGGTTGTATTTCATGAACGGTGATAGCTAGAGAGTTGAAATTTTCACGGATTATGTTTTTTTTGTTGCCGCTATAACAACAAATACTAAATACAAAAACATAATTATATTTAAGGGGGGCTCCCATACAACAAACATGTATTTTCGCCATTTCTTGTAAACACGTGAATACCACTTCCATAATATTAGGGTCTATAGTCCCTTCTAACTGTAAAAAAAGTTCAATGAACTGTAAGAAAAAAGTAACAGCCGTTCATGTCGATATACACGATTTTAACGACATGAACGGTTGTTACGGCACTCGCAAAAAATCGAAATTAAATGGGTAGGTACTTCCCGTTAACCTAGAACTATGAAATTTGGCAAGTAATATATACCATCCTCTTATATCTTATAAAATCTAAAAACTGTACATATTAAGAAATCATAATTATAAAAGAACGTTCTGTAACCCTGCAGTGGTTGCGTTCCTAAATGAGACGGCACTAGTCGCATGGACTACCTATTTATATGCACTGCAGTCCACTATCAAATTCAAATAAAAAAATATAAAACGTATTTTTTTTATTACATTCATCAAAATGGGCAACGGAATAACATCATCTGTGAAAGTTTCAGCACTGTAGCTATAACGATTTTTGAGATAAAGCCTTGTGATACACAGACAGACAGACAAACAGACGGACGGCGAAGTCTTATATATGGAGTCCCGTTTTTACGATTAGGTACAAAATACCTATACTAATAAAATTCCAAAAAAAATCGCTAAATTGGCTCAAAAAAAGGTTTCGTTAGAATTGGTACACTAAAATTATTTATGATGTGTAATTAATTTTTACGGTTTAACCTAAAGGGCAAAACAGTACCCTATTACTGAGACCTGCCTGTCTGTCCGTCCGTCGGTATGTCCGTTTGTCTGTCACCGGGCTGCATCTCATTAATTGTAATATGTACCTAGCTAGTCGGTGGAAGTTTTCTTACAGTTCTTACAGATCGTGTATTTCTGTTGCCGCTACAATGCATACAAGCAGAAATGCTAAAAACAAAAAATAAATAATATTTAAGGGGCTCCCATACAAAAAACGAAATTTTTTGATGGTTTTTTGGTATAAAACACTCCGTTCGTGAGTCTGACTCGCACTTGGCCATTTTTTAGGGTTCCGTAGTCAAATGGCAAAAAACGGAACTTTTTCTACGAAACTATGGGGCCTATGCTGTTGAAACTTGGTAAGTAGATGTATTCTGTGAACCGCATTAAGAATTTCACACAAAAATAGAAAAATAGCAATAAATTTTGATGGTCCCCATACTTAGACACTTTCAAAGTGGAAAAATGTGTGCCCTCGAACTTCTAAATTAAGAGAATGATAAATCTAAATTAAATATAAATATGATGTACCTACATTGCCATTCAAACTTCCACCGAAAATTGGTTTGAACAAGATCTAATAAGTGGTTTTTTTAATACGTCATAAACTGCAATTTTCGGCTAGAAAAATCACTACCACAGCGAACGTGTTAAAACGTCAATCAAAGTTACAACGAACTACAAGAACTTTTATATAATGTTACTTGCTGCTACGGAACCCTTCATGGGCGAGTCGACTGTCACTTGGCCGATCTTTTATTTACGCGACGCGACGTATACGCCGCGTTGGCGCGGCGTTTCCACTGGAACACATGAGTACGCTGAACAAGCGTCGGGCGTGCGCGACGTATACGCGACGTATACGCCGCGTTGGCGCGGCGTCTCCTCTGGAACACATGAGTACGCTGAACAAGTGTCGGGCGTGCGCGACGTATATGCGACGTATACGCCGCGCATGTCATTAACTCTGTAACTACTATACTCGTATCAGTATAAAAGTCAGTTATCGCTCGTTGCCGAGGTTGCCTGTTTTACCCTCACTTTTTTATCTTGCTCCTGCCTGGGTCCCGATTCATGATTACGCTTTTCTAAAGATCCTTGTTAGAGAGTCAGAATCAGCTTGATAATTTTCATTCTTGCATTCAACTTCACTTGGCTACGCCTCAATATGCGCAGCTACTTGAGAATCCATTTTTATGAAATAAAATATAATAAATTATAACACAGAATTAACACTGTTGTTATTAATCAATATTCTATGCTAAAATAAAGGTTAAATAAGGTACCTCAAATTATATATATAAAACTAGCGATACCCGCAACTTTGCCCGCGTGAAATGTTCTTTCCGTTTCCGCTTCCCATTTGTACTTATTCCCGGGATAATAAAAATAACCTAATAAAAGTAGCCTATGTGTTATTCCAGATAATAATTAATCTCTTTACCAAATTTCAGCCACATCCGTTCAGCCGTTAGAGCTAAAAATAGTAACAAACGTAGATGTTTGTTACTCTTTCAAACATCCACACTCACAAACTTTCACATTTATAATAAATAAACAAATAAATAAATAAATAATATCTTTATTTGCTTTCAACATGGTTATAAAGATGTTACAGAATATCTTATGATTAAGTACAGCATGTTCTGCCTAAATTGGGCATGCAAAATATTACATACCTAATAGGATAAAATAATATGAAAAAATTAATATCGTACTGTATTTTTGACAAGGTACTGATACATCCGCACGAGATTGATACTTGCGCTGCACAAAATGAGTTTCTCAATTATTCATTCAAAAGTATCATTCGGAAGCACTTTTACTGTTGTAGAGGAATTTTAGATATTGTACATAATCTACTAGTGGACTATGTAATAATGTAATGCGCCACCACTCTAGTTTTAAAGTGGGAACAAATATATGTAACGCCTGATTCCATTAGTTATGGGAAAAAAGTTTTCTTTGCTAACGTAGCTATCCACAACTAGGAGATTTTTCGAAATTCAATCTCTAAGAAGTTGAAATGAGATTGTGAATTATGTATCGTACTTAGAAAAAAAAATCTTTCTCTTGAAATTCATCATTTACACTCTTTAATGAAAAGTCATGAAAAAATATTGCGAAGTTTTCGGAATTGGAACTTTGAGAGATATTGAACCTTGGAAGTCAAATCATTTTCTCTGACTTAATTCTGCAAATGAAATGGCCGATCGAAGAAGTAGTTTTTAGGGTTCCGTACCAAAATTGTAAGAACGATACCACAGAAAAACATAAAAGAAAATTGAAATTGAAGGGGATCTCCCATACTACGAAGGTAATTTTTAGGCTATTTTTTTGGCACGGAGTATTCTTTGAGAGTAGCAACCCTGACCTGCAGGTATTGATTGATTTTGAAAAATAATTATAGAGTGAGATTTAGGTGTACAAAATATTCATGATTTCATAAGTACACAATAATTAAAACAGCTATACTGTCACTATAAGAACTTAAGTAAGAATAATCACTGAAATTCACAAGGACGAGTTACGATGTTTATAAGTAATTATGTTTATGAACAAATAATGTGTTAACATTGCACGTATTCAGGAGTATTGCACGGTCCCACTACTACACCAAATTATTGTTCTATAAAACGGAATTCTAATTTTGAAAAACATCACTTACTATTTAATTTTGATCCTAGTCTAATTAACAAAACAACAAAATGTTTAGCAAAGTAAGTTTTCAACAAATAGCTACAAATACCTTTGTACAAAAGTTGAGATGCTAATAATACAGTTCTTCATTTTCACTTTTATACCCTTAAACACCGAAAAGAATAAGAAAACCTTTCGTTCATAAGCACCTTATTTATATCGATGATAATAAATAAAATTAGTAATGAGTCTTTACTAATTTTACCATCAATAGAAATTATAACACAACATGTACCTTCTTATTATTGTCATTAGAAAATATCTTTGTTATAAGTTAACATTTATTTTCTTTAATTGTATCTTTTTTTTAGATTGTAACATTCGGTGCCCTCTTGGCCGCTGTCAGCGCCTTCCCAAATGGTTATTCTCGACACCACAAAGCTCCGGCCCATTACTCATCCTACGTGCCACACGCTGCTCCCAGTGCACATTACATTCCTAAAACACACTATTCTGCCCCGGCAGCTTGGTACCATGATCAAGAGGAATACGTAAGTTTTAACAATGCTTTCCTTAAGCTATTCATACATCTTTTCAGTAAAATCTTTCCTAATAACCAAAAGAATCCGAACCATCGGGGTCCTACTAACCTGAAGATGTTAGTAGGACCCCAAATCCCTCACAATTCCTATTACTACAGTTATTCATACAATTGTATCAATACAACTACTGTGTCTTATAAATTATTGTTGTGTGAGAATTTCCAACAATATTTATATATTTTAATTTTTACCCGAACTGCCGAAGACAGGAGGGTTATTTTTTTCGAGATAATGTATGTATGTATGTATGTATCTATAATTCTTTGTCACGTCCTACAGCCTGAAAGGCTTGACGGATTTTGAGATGCAAGGTGTCATTTGATTCGTCGTGATTGTGTGAGTGACACCAGGTACATTAAAATTTCTTAAACATCAAAATAGCTGACTTTTGGCGCTAAAATCAAAACGTAGATTTTTTCTTGCACGCTCTACAAACTCAACGGCTTGACGGATTTTAACATACGAGGTGACATTCGATTCTTCGTGATTGTGTGAGTGACACTAGGTATATTAAAATTTTTGAAAAATAAAAATGGCAGACTTTTGGCGCCAAAATGTATAGTTTGATATTTTTTCTTGGACGCTCTACAGCCTGAACGGCTTGATGGATTTTTAAATACAAGGTGTCATATGATTCGTCGCGATTGTGTGCGTGATACCAGGTATAATAAAATTCATGGAAAATCAAAATGGCGAACTTTTGGCGTTATAATTATTTACCTGCAATGAACGCAAAACTACTGAACCGATTTCGATGCGGTAATATGTATTTATAAGGGCTTGGTCAGACTTCAATTCTAACATTATTTTGTTTGATTGCAATCGGTTGAGTAGCACCAGAAATATGACCAAAAATATAACAATTAAGGTTGAATTTTGGTGATGTCCCTTCACTACACGAAAAATAATAACTCCACTAGTAACATAACTAAAAATACAAAACAAATGTAGAACTTGTTTTTTGCTTTTCAGTTGTATGTTTACTTGGCAGTCGAGTTTTTTGTATTCTAAATAGGTAATTAAGTTTATTAGTTAGATGTTTACTTGGCAGTCGGGTTTTTTGTATTCTAAATAGGTAATTAAGTTTATTTAATTCCTTTCTAATAAACATTGTATCTTTGCAGACCCGCCCTCAATACGATTTCTCATACGAAGTGGACGACGCGCAAACCGGCGACCGCAAGTCGCAACAAGAGAGCCGCGATGGAGACCGTGTGCAGGGATCTTACTCTTTACTCCAACCTGATGGCTTAGTCCGTACAGTCACGTACACCGCTGATGATCAAAATGGGTAAATAACATTTAGTAATTAGATATATATTATATAATTTACTCTTGCTAAGAATAATTCATAATTCTTTGTTGTTCTACAATTTTCCAGTTTCTTGGCTGACGTATCCTACTCCACCGACTCAGGACATACTCATGTCCGAAATTACGGACACAGATACCACCACTAAGTACTCTTGCATGAAGCTTATTTAATGTAAATTTTAGTTGTTATAAAAATAATAAATAACATATTTTCGTAATACACCAATGTTTTATAATTATAACGTACAAATTCACCCATACGAAATTAATTAGACACAGATTCCCGACACCGAATCGATGTTTGTGTTTGGACTGGTATTCATCTATATATCCAGACGAATTTCATTACTTGTAATAACTTTGAAACTGCTATTTGTGTTTTGCCTAACTGTTCACGTGTATATATTTAATATATAAAGGGTGTTTTTTTAGAGGTATAGAACTTTGAAATGGAATAAAACGAAGGTGATTGTTTTTATTGATATGAAAATGACTTTATTCGAAAGAAAATCTTCTGGCATTATAATTTAAGTATGATTTCTGGCATATAACCGCCTACGGCTGGCTCGGACGTAGTCTAATCTAGAGGTCCAATTTTCGATGACTTTCCCAACATTTGTGGCCGTATATCGGCAATAACGCGCCGAATGTTGTCCGCCAAGTGGTCAATCGTTTAGGGCTTATCGGCGTAGACGAGCGACTTCCCATATCTCCACAGAAAATAGTCAAGTGGCGTTAAATCGCACGACCCTGGAGGCCAATCCAAGGGTCCAAAACGTGAAACTATGCGGTAACCAAACGTTTCTTTCAATAAATTAATTGTGGCACGAGCTATGTGACATGTTGCGCCGTCTTGTTGAAACCACTACTCCTGCACATCATTGTTGTTCAATTGATGAACGAAAAAGTCAGTAATCATCGCTCTATAGCAGTCACGATTGACTGTAACGTTCTGGTCAGCATCGTTTCTAAAGAAGTACGGACCAATTATTCCACCAGCCCATAAAGCACACCACACAGTCAGTTTTTCTGGATGTAACGGTGTCTCAACATACACTTGAGGATTATCATCACCCCAAATATGGCAGTTTTGTTTATTGATGTATCCATTCAACCAAAAGTGAGCTACACCGCTAAACAAAATTCGCTTATGAAAATCACGATACGTATTTCGGACAGAACCATGATTTTCAAAATAAATTTGCAGAATTTGGAAGCATCGTTCAGGTGTCAGTCTATTCATGTTAAATTGCCAAACCGAACTAAACATAAATCACATTACAGCTGACTAAAATACCGCCAGTTAAAACAGTTATGCCAACTTAAAGTTCTATACCTCTAAAAAAAACACCCGTTACTACGCTGGTAACATAAGGGTAATTCATACAAATCACATTGTACGCGTTGTCATATTACCTTTAATCAATTAAAAGCAAATAAACTTGCCCGTTGTTTGACGGACTGCTCCTTGATTTAATACTAAGAAATTTTCTACTATAATTTATTAAAAATGATGACTCGCAGAGGCCTGGCTCGACAGGAACAGACTTAATTTCAACAGGTTCTACAAGAACTAAAATCCACCAAGGAGCAGGTTTCTCAGCTTGTTAATGAACGCGAGGACAACGAAACAGAACTTATCTCTGTAGTACAACATAATGGCAAATTGAAACATCAGTTGTCCTCGCTAAGCGTTAGGTTAGATGAGATGACCAGGGAACGAGATGACCTTCATATAATTGTAGGAAATTTTGATAAGTGTAGTGGGGATTATGAACATGCCCTAAGACGTATAGACCAGCTAGAACGGGAGCTCCGTGACTCTCACTTACCAATTACTCAATTAGAAGAAGCCGCACTGCAAGTAAGTACCCAACAAAATCAAACCTTGTTTGACGAGCTCATAGGCAGGTCCTCACAGGTAGTTGCTGCTGCGGGTCCGAAATGCACTGATATCATTGAACTCACTAATGATACGTTTCCACACCATGTAGTATCACCACCAGTGTGTTTAGATCATTGCAGTGGTAAAAGAATAAAGAAATATATTAAAATTAATAAAGAAAAATCAAAACCTACTTAAAAACATAAAAAAAATCTAAAATTATAAAAAATTGTAGAAGTAGATTGAAACTATTTACTGAATTAAGTTTATGCACAACACAGCTAAAGAATAGTCAGAAACAGCATGCTGCTGATACACAAAAGTTTAATTTAAAAAATTCAACAGCTACAGGAATCATTACAGTCTGTAAAGACCATGTATGACAAATCACAGCTGATTATCAGAGAGTATTCTAATACTTGAGCAGATGCTGACCTATTTTAACAGTCACAAATTATTTCATAATAAACAATTTGGCTTCACTAAAGGACGTTCGACGACCGATGCTGGTGTAGATTTGTTGAAACGTATTTATGAGGCCTGGGAAGATAAACATGATGCGATTGGTGTGTTTTGTGATTTGTCTAAGGCTTTTGATTGCGTCCAACATGAAACATTGATCAGGAAAATTCATCACTACGGGATAAGGAACAAGGCTCTCGATCTTCTGACTTCATATTTAAACAATAGAACTCAGAGGGTCGATGTCGGTGGCACACGTTCGGGGGGATTGGTGGTTACTATGGGCGTCCCGCAGGGTTCGATACTCGGACCATTTTTATTTTTAATTTATAATAATGACCTACCCTATTACGTAGGGGACACTAACGGGATTGTTTTATTTGCAGATGACACTTCCTTAATCTTCAAAATTAAAAGACAACTAGATGACTATGACGATGTTAACAATGCAATCCTAAAAGAAGTACATTGGCTTAACACTAATAATCTTAGCCGGAACGATAACAAAACTAAATGTATTAAATTTACCTTGCCCAATGTAACACAGGCAGAAACCAATGTGCAACTTAATGGCCAAGAGTTGGAACTTGTGAAATCTACTGCGTTCTTAGGGTTGACGATCGATTCTGAATTGCAGTGGGGCCCACATATTGAAAAACTGGCTGGCACATTAAGTTCAGCAGCATTGCTGTCCAAAAGATTAGGCATTTGACTGATGTAGAAACAGCTAGAATAGTGTACTTCAGTTACTTCCACAGTGTAATGTCATACGGTATGATACTATAGGCCAATGCCGCAGATATAAATACAATTTTTGTTTTACTAAAACGGGCCATAAGAGCCATATATAGACTAGGTCCAAAGGTTTGTCTGCGCGAAAAATTTAAAAAGTAAATATTCTGACCGTGGCATCCCAATATATTTTCCCTTGATGAAAAGTGTTTTTCCTATGCCTTTGTGTTATTTTAGACTATAAGCTATCTATGTACCAAATATCAGCCCCATCCGTTGAGCCATTAGAGCGCGATTGAGTAACAAACATCCAAACATCTAAACATCCAAACATCTTTTTTTTTTTTTTTTTTTTTTATATTCAGCTCGCCAAATTGACGTCGCCACGATGGATAGCCGTGGCGCATCTTGCGATTGGGGGCCACTTCTTACAGCGGTCCTCAAGTTGGCGGCCCTGTGATGTGCCTCTTCACGCTCCTCTTAAAGAACCCGGGGTTGTAAGATGAGGGAAACACGTGTGCGGGCAGGTCGTTCCAAGTTTTTATAGTTCGACAGAGGAACGATCTTTTGAAACGCTCGGTTCGGGCGAAGATTCTCTCCACTGTATATGAGTGGCATCTCTGCCCGGCACGCGTTGTTCGGGATCGGAAAGGTGATGGTGGGATCAGATTGAAGAGCTCTTCAGAACATTCGCCGTGATACATTCGGTAGAAGGCAGCCAAGGTCGCTACGGTTCTTCGCTGCGCCAACGGTTCGAGGCCTCCCGTCACCTCAGGACAACCAATTATTTGGACAGCACGTCTCTGCATAGCGTCAAGTGCGTCCAACAAGTACCTCGCGGAGTCATCCCAGAGGTGAAAACAGTACTCGACGCAGGGACGAATCTGCTTCTTGTACAGCAAACATCTCTGATGTGGCGTGAAGTACCGTCTCACCTTATTTAGGACTCCGAGTTTCCGCGAGGCCAGCCCAATACAACTCTCTATGTAGTTTTTGTGATTGAGCTCACGCCGCGTCTATACCGAGAATCTCCAGGTTGTCCTTTAGTGGAACCGTAATGTTCTGAAGAGAGGGTAGGGGTAGGAATGGGGACTTCTTAGCTGTAAACGCACACGCCTGCGTTTTTCTGGCATTGAACTCAACCAGGTTGTCTGAACCCCATTGGGCAATGCGACCCAGGTCCCGGTCGAGATCCGCCACGAGTTGCCGTCTCTTTTCGTCCACGTTACAACGCCCCTCCGCTGGGCGGCCAGAATAGCTCCCATGCAGAGTACTGTCATCCGCATAACAATGAATGCATCCAAGGGACAGCATGTCATTGATATGCAGAAGAAAGAGAGTTGGGGACAATACCGATCCCTGTGGTACCCCGGCATTTACCTGCAAAAAGCAGGAAGCCTGACCATCACAGAGGACCCGTATACGTCGCCCGTGCAGGAAGCTGGCCAACCAGCGGCATAACTGAGGCGATAAACCATATGCCGGCAGCTTGGAAAGAAGCGACGCATGCCATACCCTATCAAAGGCTTTAGCGATGTCTAGGCCAATAGCCAGAGATTCGCCGTGCCTCTCCATAGCCTCACCCCAGGTGTGCGTTACGTACGCTAGGAGGTCACCCGTTGATCGTTTCGGCCTAAAGCCATATTGGCGATCGTTAATTAACGAGTGATCCTCCAGATAGCGCATGAGCTGTTTGTTGATGATTAGCTCGAACACCTTGCAGATGACGGTGGTTACGGCTATGGGTCGTTAGTTGGCCGGATCCGACCGATCCCCTTTCTTGGGGATCGGCTGGACGTTCGCCTCCTTCCAAGCCTCCGGCACTTCTCCCGAGGAATAGGAAAGGCGGTACAGGCGTGTTAGCGTTGGAGATAATTCAGCTGCACAATTCTTCAGCACCACTGCCGGAATGCCATCAGGACCACTGGCTTTCCGCGTGTCGAGTGACTGTAGCACCGCTCGCACATCGCACTGCCGGATTTTAATATTCGGCATCGTGGTTCCATCTTCACAAACTTTTACAGTTATAATATTAGTAGGAAGTAGGATATTAAGATTATTTTTTCGTAAAAATAGGCAAATTTCAGTCGAATCCGTTCAGCCGTTAGAGCGTGATTGAGTAACTGATTTTTAAACATCCCAAGATCTTCACAAACTTTCACGTTTTCAAGTTCAAACCCAGACGGACGGTAAAGTCAACAGAATCGACATGTTCTATGGTTTGGTATCGGAGAAATTCAAACCTCTGTATGAGAATAGTAACTCTGACTTGCATGTGTTGATTGAATCTCATGAATAAGTCAAAAGCATCGACATGTTCTATGGTTTGGTTTCGGAGAAATTCAAACCTCTGTATGAGAATTGTAACTCTGACTTGCATGCGTTGATTGGGTTTGAAAAGTATATAGGGTGAGATTAAGGCACAGGGTGGAAACTCCATTCAAATAATTGGAAAAATGAAAATGATGTGGTTGTGATGGCAACTCATAACATGTGAAAATTATAATGTCTGCGTCACGTAACGTAACATTCACTTGACCGACTATTTCCTCAAAACACCCTCCAGCTTTTTGACAACTGTGACGGGGGTTGGGAAGCTTGCTCAGAGGGCGGCAGGAAGTAGTTTATCTGTGTGAAATGCTAATCCTACTAATATTATAAATGTGAAAGTTTGTGAAGATGTTTGGATGTTTGGATGTTTGGATGTTTGTTACTCAATCACACTCTAACAGCTGAATGGATCTGGCTGAAATTTGGTACAGGGATAGAGTATGGTCTGGAATAACACATAGGCTACTTTTTATCCCGGGAAAATAGTCCCACGGGAAGCGGGAACGGGAACCAAATTTCACGCGGGCGAAGCCGCGCGCATCAGCTAGTAATTATATATTCCATTTTATATTATTTATTCATCTCCAGGGCTTGATGGACCAATGCCCTGAAAAAGATCGCAGGGACTGACTGGATGCGGAAGGCGCAGGACCGTGTATTGTGGCTAGAGATGAAAATGACCAAAGTGACTGAATTTGACTGACTGTCATTTACGGTCAAATTGGTCAAAAACGGTCATTTATTGTCAAAAAGGGTCATAAACAGTCACTTTGATTTTGAGTGCTTTTTGATATTTATTTTGAACTAGCTGACTTTCGCAACTTCGTTTACGTCACATAATGTGCACGAAAGGAGTGGTACCTAATTCTTCATCAGACTTGTCAAGCACCGTGTGAAACGGCCCTGTTTGCTTAATTGTAAAAGAGCTTAAAGATTAAGGCTATTCTAAAACCATTCAGTCCACGCCTTCATGCATTCAATTTAATAATTAAGCTCTTTTATGATTAAACCAACACGCCCGTTTAGATTTACCCTCTCATTCAAAGGAACCCTTGAATTCTAGGTTCGGCGAAAGTTGAGATGCCTCTAATTTCTGAACTACAAACCCCTCAATCTTGAAATTTGGGTCGAATAATCCTTAAAGTACCTACTCCCTTTTCAATACTAAAAAACTATGTGAAATTGGACTACGCGTTGAGAAATTACAGCTGAAAAACGATTTTAACTTTCATCCCCTCTCCCGCAGGAACCGCGCAAAATATCGGGATCAAAAGTATCCTAGAACCTTCCTCGGAGAATAAGCTCGGAATGTATCAAGTCAAGTATCATTCAAATTGGTTTAGTAGTTTCGGCGTGATACTTATTCGGGATACAGACAGGCAGACAGACAGACAGACATAAAAAGTTTAAATTACATTTTCGGCTTCAGTATCGATTAGAGAACGCCTTACAATTAAAATTTTCAAAATATCTTCCATGTACAGACTTTTGACCCTGAACAGTTTTATTATACACTAGCTGAGCCCGCAACTTAGTTTACGTCACATAAGGTGTATGAAAGGAAAGGTATTTCTTCATCAGAGTCATCAAGCAGCGTCTGAAACTGCCCTGTTTGCTTAATCATAAAAGAGCTTAATGATTAAGTCTATTTTAAATTATCTATTTTTTTAAATATATATTTTTAAATTTATAATAATTGCTTAAAAAAAGTCTTAATCATTAAGCTCTTTTATGATTAAGCCAACACGCCAGTTTAGGTTCACTCACATTCAAAGAAACCCCTACAATTAAAATTTTCAAAATATCTGATTCTTAAAAGTGTTATAACTCTTTTATTTCTAAACCGATTTACATAAAACAAACGCTAAATGTTAACTGGAGCAAACCTCAACACAATAAAAAACCGCATTGCAATCGGTTGAGCGGTTACTGAGATTAGCGTGCACTGCACAACCGTACAGACAAACAGATATACAGACATACAGACAAACAGACAAAACTTCTAAAAATCATTGTTTTGGGTTCTATTGCGTTCATAAAGCCCCCCTATAATAATTTTTCTTATTTATCTTCCATGTACAGACAGCGACCTGTTACGATTTTATTATATGTATTGATATTGATATAGATTATACTGAAATGGTGCCCCCTGTTGGAAAAAATTGGCATATTTAGTCACTTTAATAGTTAGAATTAATAGTAAGTTTAAGTCAAATTGACTGAATTTGACAATAAATGACCAGTCAAATACGGTTTTTGACAATCGTGACCGGTCAGATTCAGTCATTTTACATCTCTAATTGTGGCGTAATGTGGGAGAGGCCTACGTCCAGCAGTGCTAAAGGCTGATTTGATTGAATTAAATTATGATCTTCGATTAATGGTAGAAGTGTTTCACAATATTTTAATTTCATAAGAACACAATAATTAAAACAGCAATACTGTCACTATGTTTAAGTAAGTATAATCACTGAAATTCACAAGGACGAGTTACGATGTTTACAGTCGTAATTTATGTTTATAAACAAATAATAAGTAAATATTACACGTATTCAGGAGTATTGCACGGTCCCACTACTACACCAATTATTTTGTTCTATAAAACGGAATTCTAATGTTAAAAACATCACTTACTACTTAATATTGATCCTAGTCTAATTAACAAAACAACAAAATGTTTAGCAAAGTAAGTTTTCAACAAATAGCTACAAATACCTTTGTACAAACGTTGAGATGCTAATAATACAGTTCTTTATTTTCACTTTTATACCCTTAAACACCCAAAAGAATAAGAAAACCTTTCGTCCATACGCACCTTATTTGTATCGATGATAATAAATAAAATTAGTATGTAATGAGTCTTTACTAATTTATCATCAATAGAAATTATAACACAACATGTACCTTCGTATTATTGTCATTAGAAAATATCTTTGTTTAAAAGTTAACATTTTTTTTTCTTTAATTGGATTTTTTCTTTCAGATTGTAACATTCGGTGCCCTCTTGGCCGCTGTCAGCGCCTTCCCAAATGGTTATTCTCGACACCACAAAGCTCCGGCCCATTACTCATCCTACGTGCCACACGTCGCTCCCAGTACACATTACATTCCTAAAACACACTATTCTGCCCCTGCAGCTTGGTACCACGATCAAGAAGAATACGTAAGTTTTACAATTGTTATTCCTAAAGCTAGTTCAACTTTTTTGTTATATCTTTCCTAATAAACATTGTTTTATTGCAGACCCGCCCTCAATACGACTTCTCTTACTCCGTGGATGACGCGCGCACCGGCGACCGCAAGTCGCAACAAGAGAGCCGTGACGGAGATCGCGTGCAGGGATCTTACGATGTGCTCCAACCTGATGGCTTAGTCCGTAGAGTCACGTACACCGCTGATGATCAAAATGGGTAAATAGCGTGTAGTAATCAGATTTATAATGTTATGCAGTGCTAGGAACTGCAAAATTAATTTTTGTTCTACAATTTTCCAGTTTCTTGGCTGACGTATCCTACTCCACCGACTCAGGACATACTCATATCAGAAACTACGGACACAGATACCACCACTAAATTCTCTTGCATGAGGCTTATTTAATGTAAATTTAAGGTGTAATAAAAATAAGAAATTACATATTTTCATAATACAAACATGTTTTTTATTTATAATGTACTAGCTGTTCCTGGCGACGCTTCGCTGTGACTTTTTATAGTTGCACCTATGAGAAATGCGTACCTAACAAAACATAGCATAGGTATTTATGTTTCAAAAAAGTCGAAAAAAATCATTCTGAAAACTGATCCGGAACCAAAATCAAGCATCGTAGCATTTTCCTCACAGATTTTTATTTCATAAAATCCAATTCATACCGAAGAGGATTTACTTGAAAAATAAATTATTATTCTATTCCGTGACCAAGCAACGTTCAGTTCTTAAAAAATTGTGCACGGCATTTTATTCTGATGTTATTTGCAAAACATAACCTAACCGCTAACTCTGAATGCATGGAGGCCACATATCGATGTTTCTTTAAAAAATACATTGTTTGTTAAACTGATATTTTGTAAGCTGTTAATAATATTTTGCTCTGTAGCCGGCACAATATAACTAAAAAAGTGAATAGCGCCCTCTATTGGTAAGATCACTTTTTAAAGATGTTTTATTCTTGTCGCTGGGATGATAAAAATGTGAAAAGTAACCTAAGAACGTCGCTGATACCTATTGCATATCGTGTCATAATTTTTGAGCCCAATCGGTTCAGTACATTTTGAGTTTTTAAAGCGTACACATTCGCACACAATATTTTTATTTATATATTGATATTCACCCATAAAAAAGTTAATTATGCACAGATTCCAAATACCGACTCGATGCATGTGTCTGGAATGGTATTACATTTAGCTGTAAAATTGATACCCCTTTAGCTTAGTGTTCACAAACTATCACTGCGTTCAACATCTTTGTCTATGGTAAGTACTGAAGTGGGTGACCATTTGCGACATTTCCACTAACGAGCGAGGTACGGATGTACGATAGGCTATTAGTCGAGACCGATAATTATATAGTAGTCCTGAAGCCAATTCACTGACCCTTAATTCTTTAAAATCTTAAAAATATCAAAGGCGCTTTCTGCCTTGGTACATTCCAACAGGGCAATACACTGACCGCCTATTTACAGGACGAAATAATGACTAGTGAAATAAGATCACCAATAATGTTTCTGCCCACTCCTTTGAGAAATAAATTATTATTATGTGTATTTGAAATGTTGATAATATTGTGATGCTGAATTACAAGATGTTGTGGTATATATCATGTTATCGGATGCAGTAATAAATATTGACTGAAAAGAGAGATGTGTTTGAAATTCGAAACTTCTTCTTCATTTTTAGGGTTCTGAACCCAAAGGGTAAAAATGGATATTTCTGATTTTTAGCGTTCCGTACACAAACGGTAAAAATAGAGGTATAGATTTTTAAAAATATATTGTGTATATTCCAGAACCTGGTCTACTTCACCGAATGAAACGTTTATACCTGGGATTACGAAAAACTCACAGTTGTAAGGCATGTAAGTAACAAAATATTATAAGTATCACTGATACTATCAGTGGTACATATAATTTAGCTAGTTTTGCTTTAAAAGTTTACCAGTAATAGTAAATCGACTGAAATAATGCATTTTTCGAAGCAAAACCCTTCCTGAAAACACAAATCTTTTGTGTGCTTATATCGGTAATATTATTTTTTATGTCGAGGATTTACACTTAATCAGCTTTTTGAATTAACACACATGTAATCACACCTTTATCCCCGAAGAGGTAGGCAGAGGCATAGTATACGCCCTCATTTTCACCTTTTATTTTTATGTCTTACGTAACAGGTGGTGAGCCCATTGCCGTGTTGAAACGGACAGGCGCAGGTCGCCACGAACCCGCAGTTGAAATTTTTCATAAGACCTTCCGCCCATAACCGGGTTTCATTTCCAGTTTTCCTTCTCTACGCAATGGATCTTTTTGCGAAAGTGTTCCCTTGGGATGTATTGGGGTGGCGAGATTTTGTACTCTTACCCGTCGCTACACGGGATCCCATCACCACACGGGGCTTTTTGAATTTATTTAAGGTTATATAATTATCACTATTTTAATAAATTTACATAGGTACACGTTTTACTTTATATCCAATAATTTATAACATATTTTTTCGTAAATTCAGTAGTGTTACCACCTAGGGATTACAGGGCCTCCCCAAATATATATGTGATTTACAAATGTTGTTCTATATGTTTTCTTTGTATAATTAGGTTATCTAGTTTCCATAGCTAAAGCTAAAGCAAAATTATGCTCATTGCCAAAAATCCGTACATCTTTTATAAAGAGATATGATACAATTAGTAAACTCAGCTCGTAGCTCAAAATTAGCCTGCCCTATTACAGCTGCAAGAAAATTATTAACTCTTTCCTTCAAGATAGAAGTTTCGAGAAAACAGAATAACTCATAGTCGAATCATGGCATATAGTACCACACACAAAACTCTGATACACTGACTCTCATTCACATGCAAATCCCCGTACTTAAATTTCAGACTCTGATATAGTTAAATTGTACCACATTTTACACTTGCCCAATTCTCATTTTAAATCACACACTACAGTCATTTATTGCTAGCACCGCAAAAACTATGTTGATGTACTTATTATTATTGTCACAAATTATGCTAAAATCAAAGTAGTTTATTTAAATTAGGTATATTTTTTATAAATGAATATTTACACTCCATTTTTGAAAACGTACTAGTAATTCAAGTTTTATCATGATTGTAAAATTGTAGAAAAAAAACAGTGTACAGTTATTACAAACCCTTTCGATAACCGGCATTGTAATTTCTAAACACAGGTTAGTCTGTTTTAAATTGTTCGATTCGGGAGAACATTTTGTCCATTTTAAAGAGTCGGGCCTTTATCCTGAACTTACATTTTGATCGCGTAACGTATAGGGTTGCATTAGGTATAAAGCTCTTTAAAATATTCCCCTTTTATTCCATAATTATATCCATTACTTAAAACTACGATAATGTCGTTATAATTTAACAATGTCGCTGGAATTCACAAGGACGAGTTACGATGTCATAGGTAATTAATATTTTTTTCTATTTATAAGCAATTAATGTAAATGTTACATTAACACACGTATTCAGGTGTTGCACTGTCCCACTACTATTACAACTATTGTTCTATAAAACTAAATACTATTTTTAAAAACATCAAGTAACATTGGATTCTGTCCTAATAAACAATACTATAAAATGTTCAGCAAAGTAAGTATTTGAAAAAGAATAATACATTAGCATCGCGAGATACTAACAATTCCTAACGGGATTTTTTTTCTTCTTTTGCATCTAGTTTCATTGAGTATCTTTTCAGATTGTAGCATTGGGCTTCCTCCTAGCCGCTGCCAGCGCCTACCCACATGCCTCCCATTACTCACATTACATTCCTTCTACACACCATTCTGCCCCGGCACCTTGGTATCATGATCATGAGGAATACGTAAGTATTACAATGCCTATTCTTAGGGTATTTCATACAACTTTGCTGTTAAACACTTACTCATGAACATAGTTTCTTTGCAGACCCGCCCTCAATACGACTTCTCTTACTCTGTGGATGACGCGCGCACCGGCGACCGCAAGTCACAACAAGAAAGTCGCGACGGAGACCGCGTGCAGGGATCTTACGATGTGCTCCAACCTGATGGCTTAGTCCGTAGAGTCACGTACACCGCTGATGGCCAAAATGGGTAAATTATATTATTTTGGTAATCAGACACATACCTACAGGTTCCTATTGTAAGGAATATGCATATTTAATTTTTGTTTTACCATTTTCCAGTTTCAACGCTGATGTATCCTACTCCACCGACTCAGGACATGTCTACTACAGACACGGCAACCACTACTAAGTACTCCTACGTACTAAATATAAGGCTTATTTAATGTAAATATTAGTTATGATAATTATGTGTACCTAATAAATTTGGTATTGTCGCAATACGATACTTTTTATACAACTTTACTTCTTTAACTTGTATTAATTGTGCTATATTATGAACATATTACCCCGTCCGTATAAAAAATAAGGTGTGATTACCCATATCTGTATAACTATATTTCCAACTAGCTGACCCACGCAACTTCGTTAACGTTACAAAAGAAAGAAAAAAAGAGATTGAGAAAGAAAAAGGTGTAATCAGTCACCAGGCTAATAATAGTAGCGAGCAAAACTGACATTAGTTAATTATCTATACATATACTGATAAGGGAAGAGTTTGTTTGAATGGAACGGATGCGGAAGAGAATGTTTGACCGCCATGATGTGAGAAACTATAATAATTTTATTTACTTGGCGTACAATAAAGTGTAAATAAATAAATAAATAAATAAACTACAAGTTGGAATTCTAAGGTGATTTTATAGTTCAATAGTCCTTTTATTGGGGCTGGTTATAGGGTATAAAACATCACGCTCAGACAAATACAAGCAGAGCCTGCAGTGATAAGATAAGCTAAATGGTTAAATTTACGAAAGAACCATGTGTTGCGAAATTGTGTTGCTTATGAAGATCTAAACAAATAGCTATGACATATAATGTCAATTTTATAAGGTAGGCTCACAACAATCATTTCAATGGAAACTAACTTTGTTCTAAAATTATGCAATATTAGCGACGAGATTACACGCGACGAGCAACATGATCTTTGTTTTTTACATAAATACACCTCTTTCTTTCTCTCTCTTTCACACATAAATAAACAACGAGTCAGTTAGCCACAGATCAGCAACCCCTGACGGCCAGCAATGCGGTTAGTTTTTTATATCCGTTATAAGTGCACGAGAGAGCTTAGCCCGCAGAAGGCGAGGGCATTTAATGGGGATACCGCACGATCCCAGTTCAGCCGGGACCCCTTTATGGGACCTGTAAGTGAGGGCCCTTGCGACACTGTTAAAATGGCGCAAGGAGGCGCTGGAGCGGGGCCATAGGCCTGCGTCCTGATAAATAGACCTGGAAGGTGCAACTTGAGCAACCAAGGGGGGAATCGCCACAATCGGGGCGGTCGGACCAGTCATGGACTTGGAGAGGAGTCACGGCGCGGCGCTCTCTCCTACCGATTATAACAGAAGCTTACCGGGCACGAAAGCTTTTGAATGGAATATACCGGGAAACCACGGCTGAGTGCCAGCACTGCGAGGAGCGCAGCGAGCACACATCGCTCCACGCTCATAACTTTGTATTACTGGAAAATGGTACCTCGTTTGGCAAATTGGCATACTGAATGAATATGAAAATAAAAATCTTAAATTTTAATTCATAAATTCTGTTTAATTTATTTATTCTTTCAACAATAACAATTGTATTTGAATTTGGGTTGCATGAAACATTTGTAAACATATTTGCACCAGTACAACATAAATAATTAAAAAACAACATTTAGACATACCTAATTAATAATTATTTAAATTGAAACAATAAAATTCCCATGTCAAAATAAAATGTCAAGGTGAAAAACACTTCCATAATAATATAATAAATAAATATTATCAAAGGTAAGAAATACATTATCTAATCTATAATCATTTTATTAGCAAGTTTAAATACAAGCAAGAACAATCTTATTATGTGGAAAGAATATAGGTTAAAAACTAACATTTATGAACGTCAAAATGATTGCTTCTACATTTACATTTACTGCCAGATTCGCAACGCAATTGTTAGAGCCAAAGAGAAAAGAACCTGGAAACACAGCACACGACCACTCTTACTATTTTATTTTTCATTATCTAGCTCACTTCAGGGGATTCTGTTAGATAGGTCTTTTGAATAATGTGGTATCTTAGACAGAATGTAATCTCTTTTTGCAAGCTATTTTATAGGTAATTACACTATCATTTTTTTTTATCAGAATAAAATCACTTTTTCATATATCCGGTCAGAAATATTTGTCAATTTTTTTAAATTATTACTTTGTCACCGGTTCTTGATAAGTGTGAAACTTATTATTAGTTGGACATTTTAATAAACAGAAAGATACATACCAATTTAATACATTTTACAGAGCTATAATTATGTAAACTTTTGGTCGGCGGTTCTCGGGACCAAAATGCTGGTGTTTACTTAGGCCAGAGGCTCTCCATTGCCATACAACGTGGTAACGCCGGCAGCCTTTTGGGCACGATTGTGGTTGACAGCGATGTGGAAGAGTTTTTTGATGCATAATCTTATTCCGTATTGTCCTTTTTTTTGGTTATTGATGTTCCCCTTGTAAATCTATACATATATAAAAACAAGAACTGACTGACTGACGATCAACGCACAGCCTAAACCGCTGGATCTAAAAGCATGAAATTTTGCACAAATGCTCCTTAAGTGACGTAGGCGAGCAATAAGAAGGGATTTTTGAAAATTCAACTCCTAAGGGGGTAAACAAGGGTTGCAAGGTTTGTATGGGACTACGTAATTCCTTGGTCCGATCTTCTTCAAATTTGGCATAAAACATCTTTAACCGAATTGATGGAAGACGTGTATTTTATTTTATTGAAATTTATCATTTAACATGTTTTAAATGGGTTAGAAAAAAAAATTGGGGACATTTGCCTCATAGTTCATATTGATACTCCTTAGTCGGTACTTTTTAAACTTTTTTTTTGACACATGACAGCTGAATTTTTAATAAAAAAATTGGTCTTATTTTTGATAAACGTCAAAACATTTCAAATTGTGTTATGTAATTTTACTAAAACTGTGTATTTTATTTATGCGTATATTTATTTCAATAAGCGAAATTGACTTCATATTATTTTGTATGTCAAAATACATTTGTGAGATGAAAACCTGAACATGGCTGGCTAGGAATTATGATAGAATAAGTACTAGGTAAGGTGTACTGTACACGGTTCATCCGAATAACAAAGAGTAGGTATTACCATCTTCACTTACACTTATATTTTGTACAGGGATAGCCAATTAGATGAATACAAACAATCAGAGGCATTATAGATGAACAAATTAGCAGACGAAATCTACAGTAAATGTCTGGTCACAATAGGAGAAACTGTATTAGCATTTTGTAAACAAAGTACATAAGCACAAAAACAGTAATAGGACAAAGCCTGCAGCCTCTTTTTTTTTCTTTTTTTTTGTTCCGTACGTTGTGGACGCAAATTAGGAAAGCCTACGTCCAGGAGCGTACGTGCTGATTTGATAGAATTATATAACAACAAAAACTGACTAACTGATCGATCTAGAACCTTTAAGTTAATAATGGCGTAGGTGCGCATGAACAAACGATTTTTAGAGTTTGTACCCCGAAAATCCTACATACATGCTATACGACTCCTACCGACCAAAAGCCACAAGTATCCTGCCTAATAGCCTACGATTGGGAGCCCCAGATAAGTCGGAAAGGAAGGATACCACTGGACTTCCAACAGACCTTCGGCTACCATTTTTTTTTTGTTTAACGTGAAGGATAATCCTCATGGATGTTATGCCGGACTCCTACCGACTAAAAAACCTTACGTAACGCCCAACTGCCTATGGTTGGGAGCCCCGGGTAAGCCCTCGGAAGTATATCCCAGGACTTCCTACAGACCCACGGCCGCCACTGCGGCCTCGCCCAGGGGGTGGTTCGGGTGCTATCCCGCGTCTTTGGTGGGTATCGGGTGTGATCCCGCTTCTAAGGGGGGGCGTGCGTGAGTTCCTCACGTCACGCTTTCCACGGTGCCCAAGTCGCCGACTGCGGAACTCGGGTGGGAGAGTTCTCTCCCGTTCCCGCCCCGCCGCCTCTTTCACAAGCATGACCTGCTCGCAGAAAGAGGCAACGCAGTCCCACTTATTCCCGCTGGAGAGCATGGCTCGCACCATGGTCTCGAGCGAGAGAGCGTCCACGTCCAGACCCACTACCTTCGGCTACCATTGCGGCCTGGGTGTTATTCCGCCTCTTCGGGGCGTGCGTGAATCCCTCATGTCAGTCTGGATTCGTAGGTACCCTATTCACGAGACTTCGCTGTCCGTCTATCTGTACGTCTGATGAGGCTGTATCTCAGGAACCATTATAGCTAGAGAGCTGCAAAATTCAGATGATATATTTCTGTTGCAACTATGACAACAATTAATGCAGTCAGAAAAAGAGGTTCCATCCAACAAACGTGATTTTTGCCCTTTTTTGATAGGACACCCTCTGTGTGCGAGTCCATTTCGCACTTGGCTGGTTTTTATACTACTAAATGGGCAGACAAGCTTACGGCCCATCTCATGGTTGGTTACTGTAGCGTATGAACGTTGCAACACCAGAGGTGCTGCTGCATACCGACCCTTGGCACTACCAGTAGAGTCACAGGAACGTAAAAAAAGTCCCGTAACCCTGTTAAGCGGTAGAGGTAGTGCTAAGGGTTATTTAATGTACTTTCCCCTTGACACTACTATTTGCCAGTAGTATTAGTATTGTCCGTATGAATTGAGGAGCCACCTCACTTTTTAAATTAAGTTTAAATGAAGTCCTTAGTAGACAATCATATGGAATTTGTAGGCCAATAGATAAAAAGTTAGATTTATGTCAAAGTGGCTCCTCAATCTAAACATCTGGATAAAGGAGTTATTTGAATCTCTTAACGAAACTGATATTATGTTATCGATTTCCCTTTTTGTATCATTTAGTAGGCATTACGTACTTAATACGTAGGATAACTACTAACGATCTCCGTCCTATCGTACTGGAATTGAAGAAGTTACGAAGAGTTTAATTTGGCTCCTCAATCTTCAGATTAGGTTCGCTTGCAATAACCATTTTAATGGAAATCTAATTTGTGCCAAAATAATGCAACGGGAAAACACGCGATCGGAAACCATGCGATAAGCGATAAGAATAGTCGCGACGGGCAATCTTTCTATTTCTCTTTCTCTCTTACGCAAACGAAGTTGCGCGGGTCAGCTAGTATGTTATAAATTGTATGTATATAACTGTATATTAACTTTAAGTTGTTTCTTGTACCTAACCTACTAAATATAATACATTATATATCACGGAGGAAACCTTCACGCTTTTGGCCAGCTTTTACAATATTCCTTTTTCTTTGACTTTTCTTGCAGCAGAAAATAATTCCAGGTATGATGAACACTTGGTTTTTTTTAATCCGAAAGGGTGGCAGAGCGTTCAAAGTTTATGTGGTACGATTTAAAAATATGATTAAATCATTTGATTTTGAGAGAAAATTCAGTCCACGGCATAAGAGCGGCACCTCTGTAACCCCAAACGTGTTGTTGTAGATCGAAAAGGAGAGGGTAGGCTACCATCAAAGAGCTCTTGAGGACTCTCGTCTTTTTAGGACTCCGTTCCTAAAGGGTAAATTCGGAACCCCATTACTAAGACTCAGTTGTCGGTATATCTGTTCGTCTATCTGTCATGCCCCGTGTGGCGACTTGGTCCCGTGTTGCGACGGGTAAGAGTACAAAATGTCGCCACCCCAATACATCCCGGGGGTGTCGTAAGAGACGACTAAGGGAACATTTTCGCAAAAAGATCCAGTGCGTAGAGTCAGTGTCAGTAAAATGACAATATTATGAGCGGCTTGAAAATTTTCAACTGCGGGTCTCGGCGACCTGCGCCTGTCCATTTCAACACGGCCATAGGCTCGCCACCTATTACATGGGACATAAAACTATAAGCTGAAATGTGGGCGTATACTATGCCTCTGCTTACCCCTTCTGGGATAAAGGCGTAACTATATGGTATGTATGAATGCTGTCATCATACTTATCTCGTGAATCATAACTAAAGTATTGAAAATTTTCATAGATTATGTACTTATTCTATTGCCGATATTACAACAACTAATAAAATACATTAAATCTTCTATTTGAGGGAGGCTCTCATACAAAAAATGTGTTGTTGAGAGTAAAATTGTCTCCACGCTGAATCGAAGGAATCGGGATAATTAGACTGCTGAAGTTTTCACAGATGATGACCGAATCACTGTTGCCACTATAACAATAATACTTACTATGGTACAGAAACCTTTGTGCGCGGGTCTGACTTACATTTAATTGGTTAGGGTTCTGTACCTAAATTGTAAAAAAGGGATCCTATCCGTCTGTCTGGCCGTCCGTCTGTCCGTCATGAGGCTGTATCTCAGGAACGGTAATAGCTAGAAGGCTGAAATTTTCACAGATGATCTATTTCTGTTGTCGATATAAAAACAATCAGATAAATAATAATAATTAAGGGGTGTTCCCATACAACAATCGAGTTATTTTACAATTTTTGGTACGGCATTCTCTCCGACTCGCACTTGACCTGTTTTTATAAATCTTTTTAATGTGTACACATACACATGCTATTATCTCTTTCTGATATCCGTTATAAGAGGCCTCAATATTTGATGCAGTGGCCATACCAAATATAAGGGTTCTAAGCCACTCTGACATTTTAAATTGTTTGCTGCCTGACTGCCGATGATGAAACGTAGGAGCCTCTCCTCTAATGGGCTTGGGATAATAAAAGGCAGTCGCTCATAGAGCAATGCGAACTCAGTTGCTAGTCAAAAAACAAAATGTCGATAAAAAATGAAAAACCCTTGATTTCAAAATTGTTTACTTCCGCAGACTACTTGATGCATCAGCCATTACCAGGTTACTATGGCGTGAAAATTTCTTCAAAGTTACTGTTTAACACATTTACTATGAATCGGACCCGTGAATTTTAGTATAATTTCCTCATCACATTAGGAAGTGACCTGATAATTTTCAAATTATTTATCTAAGAACCATATCGGCCACAACGACTGAGCTAATTAGCTAAGCTAATTCATTGGGCCACTACGTTGTCATAGACAGACACACAGATCTCAATTTTTTGGAGGAAAATTCGATAGCAGTCGTTTGTCAAACAACAAAATGTCGAGAAAGGGAAGGATTCAAAACAAAATTCTCCTACTAGCAATCAATCAAAATCAAATGATAAATAGAAAATGCAACTTACAGAAAAGCACAAACACACAAATAAGGAAAATTACACAAGACAAGGAAAATTTTACCATAAACACTCTCACTTACAATAATAAAACAATAATTTAGAAACCGTTTTATTCTCATAAGGTCAGGTTACAATATAATTACTTAAACATTGGATACGCATATGCGCATATTTCACCACCCCACTACTACATCATTTTAAATTCTATAAAACTGAATACTTGTTTAAATTAATTAACACTTGATCTCATTAATAATACATCAACATGTTCAGCAAAGTGAGTTTTCAAAAAACATATTTTTCAAAAAGAAATAGTATAAAAAATTTGTTAACTACCTATTCACTTAAACGGTTATACATAACATCGATTTTAATATTTGCCATTACCTATCTTAAAAGTGATTTTTCTGTATGTGTGTTTCTCAACAAACTGTTCCTAAACGGGTACACCGATTTAAATGAAATTTTGAGTGTATAGTTGGTATAGTTCAATGGTGCCTGGATGGTATGAAAGTTCAAGAATAATATGTTGGCGCTATCATGTCTGTCGGTTCTGCTAGTTATATACAGGTTGTTGTTTTATTGTCGTTCTGGAACGGAAAGGTTTAGGCACAGTTACGATAACAGATCCGATCGGCACTGTCAATTAGAAATTCAACAAACAAAAATTACGAAAATGTTCCCTGCGTCGAATACTGTTCTCACCACTGGTATTTGCTAGACGCGCTTGACGCTATGCAGAGACGTCTTTGCATAGCTAGGTAGATAATACAAAAAATTTAGTTTGTGTTAGCTCTATTAGTCAAAAAGTCCAGCATTGATTAATATCAAATTTTCTCACATTTACAATCTACTTTTGAGAAGGTTTCAGGCTTAATTTTCTTCCTGAATTTTCACGGTAATGCACACACGAATTCTATAAGTATGAGTGTAAGAAACCACGATAGTTTAAAAATAAGATTACTATATGATAATTGTGTTTGTACGACAAGATGTTCATGTGATTTTTTGTTTCAGGTCGTAGTATTCGTCGCCCTCTTGGCCGCAGCCAGCGCCATATCCTACAGACACAACGCAGCATACCAAAGCTACGTCCCAGTTCCCCACAATGCAGTTCCCGTCCCACATTACTCTGCTCTCACCGACCATTACTCTGCTCCCACCAGACGCCATCCAGCCCCCATTGTAGAGTACTCTGACCCCATAGAAGAGTATTCTGCTCCCATTCCAAAATATACTGCTGCCATTCCAAAATATACAGCTGCCATTCAAAAATATGCTGCCCCCATTCAAAAATATACTGCTCCCATTCAAAAATATACAGCCCCTGTTCAAAAATATACAGCCCCTATTCAAAAATATTCTGCTCCCATTCAAAAGTATTCTGCTCCTGTTCAAAAGTTGTCTACCCCTGCAACGTACTACAAGGACCATGAAACTTATGTAAGTTTAAATGATTTCTTCTTATCAACTTAAAATAGAGAAGTCGGTTGACGCCCAGACAAAATACTGCAGATAAATCTAAAATTAGGAGAGTAATTTTCTTTGAATGATGAATTTGATACATTAACGTGTTTAATTTATGGGTTTCTGAAACTCGAAGGAAAAAAAGAAGAAAACTATAAAACATAGCACATTATAAACATTATAAACCATACCCATCTAGTCTCAACTCAAACAACGCACCACCTGTATTTTGGGGTACATTATGACTCTTCTATTTTTTTTCTAAATAATACCACATAAAACAAAGTTTAAATTTCTGTAGAAAAATTCATGTAATAGAAAGAATGTTTTATCATTGCAGACCCGCCCTCAATACGACTTCTCCTACTCTGTGGATGACGCGCGCACCGGCGACCGTAAGTCGCAAGAAGAGAGCCGCGACGGAGACCGTGTGCAGGGCTCTTACTCTTTGCTCCAACCTGATGGCTTAGTCCGTACTGTCACGTACACCGCTGATGATCAAAATGGGTAAATATTTTTTTATCAATTATACGCATACAGTTTCCTCTTGTTAGGAATATGCATAATTCATTGTTGTTCTACAATTTTCCAGTTTCAACGCCGATGTATCCTACTCCGCCGACTCAGGAAATATCCACAACTACAGACACAGCTACCGCCACTAAGTACTCCAGTATTAAGGTTATTTTAATGTAAATATTAGTTGTTATAAAAATAATAAATTATGTTGTTTCGCAATACGATACTGTTTTCATACAAAGCAAAGCATCCATGCAGAACTTCAAGTAAAAAGAAATTCCTTTTACAACGACGTATTAGTCATCTTCATTTCTCCAGCTATTTAGGATTGCTAAAATTGGTCAATGGCAATAGTAACAAATTAGGTAAGTACCTGCATTGAAGTAGTTGTTGATAATAATCTGTTAGCTTTTACTTTGAGAAAAATCATATTACTCAAAACTGCAATCCCAATAAAATTTGCTCAGCGCGGAGTGCGACATGAAGCCGATTACACTTCTGCATCTCTGCTATTAGCAGATTTTTAGCATTTTCCACCTACTTCCGGTTGACCGGTCAACCGGTTGTGTTTGATAACTTTCCTCTGATGTCCCAACAATAATAATTATCTTCATTGCTAGGATCCTCCAAGTTTCTGGAGTTACAGTAGCGTGACCAAACAATGCGGAGTACGTACACATCATACAAATTTATTACATTCTGCAAGAAATGTAAAAACTGGACAAGTGCGAATCGGGTTCGCGCACAGTGGGTTCCGTATAAAAAAACGGGGCTCCCATAATCAAACATGTTTATGAGAACCCCCTTGTTAATTTTTATTCTGCTTTACCTATTGGTTCTCTTGGCAGCATCAGAAATAGGCACATCCTCTGTGAAAATGTCGGCTAGTCAGCTACCTAGCTGTCTCGGTTCATGAGATAAAAGCCTCGTGGTTCGTTTGGACGGACAGACAGACGGACACTGAAGTATCAGTAACAGGGTCCCGTTTTTCCCTTCGGTACTAAACCCTAAAAACAATTTGGTTCTAAAACTGTTTAAAAAATTTGCAAAATAATGGCTCTGCAAAAAAAATTATGTATTTTAGATTCAGCCTCTTTTTAATTTGTTAGTGTAATTAGACCAATTTACAATTTTTGACATTATGAAAACACAATGTCATTACAAAATATCCGTGTAATTTAAATAAAACTGTAAGTAAATGCTAATAATACATTTCACGCTTTTGTAATCTTTGTTTAAGGTTAGGGTTGGTTGTTTTATTTCTATTTATTTTAAGTAGTAATTTTTTAATTAATTACACATACTTACAAATTGAATTACTAAAAAAATTGCGAGCTTAGCCACGAGCATCAGCTAGTATCTATACTAATGTTATAAAGGGGAAAGTTTTGATTGTCTGTTTGTTTGCATCGAATAGGCTCCAAAACTAGAGACCTCATTTTAAAAATTCTTTCGCTGCTCGGGAGCTACACTATTCTCGGGTAACATAGGCTATATTGTATTCTCACGGAAACGGGAGCTACGCGGATGAAACCGCGTGCGTTTGCTAGTATATGATATTAATAAATTTGTATTATATTATATATATTACTATTAATAATTTTAGGGGTAGGTTATTTTGAATTTAAATAACCTACCCCTAAATAATAATTAAAAACAAAAATTATTATTAATAGTATTCTTTTTCGCATTTAATTATGTAATTATGTGAAGTAATCTATATTGAAGTATATAGAATACTCAATAGTACCTTAAAATTTTTTGAACTTTCTATCGAAAACAATGTTTGTCATACCGCGTCTACCAACAACTTTAGAAAAATACATGGCTCCTGTTAAATAAAGTTTTACATAAAATCATTGAGAAGCACGGTATAGACTTATAGAGAAAGAGGTTAGCTCTTTCAAGGCCCGTCTACGCCTTATTAATATGAACTCAAGTAAACAGATTGCCAATATGAGACTTTATTTACTTATCAAAGTTAAGGGTACCTATCTCATGCACCGAACTCAACTTCGCCTCCACTCTTTACTTCGTATACTCAATCTAGTGAAAACCTTCGCATGATTATGACACTCGTCTTTCTAACCAGGAACCATACTTCAGAAAATAGGTTTCATTGGTGAAATGTAGGTCTGTGATAGGATAACTAGTTCACTGTGTAGGTATAACTGGTTCAACAGGAAGTATTAGTACAGAATAGGTAAAAGTACTGCTGTTAGTGTTGCATAGAGGTAAGCCAGGTCAATAAATCTGGTAAGTTTATTGCGATTTACCTAGTACATGTCTAAATCAAGTAAATTAGTATAATAATAGGTATGTAATTAATTCATGACCATGCATTGTTTTAATGTAGTAACCAGTGCTGTTGAGCATAGTGTAAATATTTTTTTTTTCTAAATAAGGTACTCCAATTATCTTCATGAAAGAAAAATCTAAGCCTAGTTGTGTCAGTCTTTACTTATGAATTTGAACAAGAATACTTACTTAGAAAAAAATTTATTATCTTCAACTATTGATAATTTGGACCGAATATGATTTCTTTTAAAATGGTTATGGTAAGCCAATCTTAAAACTAACCATAATGCTGTCGCAAATTTTTACTTAGAACTTTTTAACAGGAACAGAGCGTGTTCCCACAAAAAAAATTGTGTTACGTTGTTTTTGAATAAACTCCTAAACTACAAAACCAATATTAGTCAAAGTTTGCATGCTGTGAGCAGCTTGACCCAAGTTGAGACATAGAGCCAGGTACGGAGTATCAGTACCGACATGCATGTATGAAAACCCTTAAAAGTAGAGGAAACGAAAGTTAAAACTACATCATAATCGTTGATTTTCTTACGTGTACAAATTAACTTAGAACTAGAATATCAAACAATGAAAAGCTAGAACATAATTATCTAATTTTTGTTCCAATAATGTCAAATACGCATGAGGTATCTAAAGTTCTCAATAAACTTCTACGTTTATTTTTCATTCAACCCCACCCCACCAAACCGTTATCGTAAGCACTCACTATCACTATAAAACCTTAAGCTGCAGGTCCTTTGATATCAATCAAAACTTGCCCTTTGCAAACGCAACTCCAAAATGTTCAGCAAAGTGAGTAAAATAATTTAGAGTACAGAGATAGAGATGAGTCTCATATATCTCCCTATTCACTGCCGTGTAATAGTCTGATCAATATTTCATTATAATGATTAATTCGTATTCACAGATCGTAGCTTTCGGTGCCCTGTTGGCAGCGGCCAATGCTGGTCTTTTGGGACATGGCCACGCCGTATCTTACCAAAACATCCAACGTCACGACGAACCCCTGCATTATAGCGCCCCAGCAGCTCACTATGCCGCTCCAGTTGCGCATTATGCTAATACCATTGCCCATGCCGCCCCCGTTGCACACTACTCTGCTCCTGTCGCTCACTACGATGGCCATGACACTTATGTAAGAAACTATCACATAAATATTATTGAGTACGTACGTATCTATCACTAAATAGACGTTGACTTTGACAAACGCTCATCATTCTAGGCTCATCCCAAATACGACTTTTCCTACTCCGTTGCTGACCCCCACACTGGTGACCACAAATCACAAGCTGAGAGCCGCGATGGAGACTCCGTGCATGGCTACTACTCTCTAGCTCAACCCGATGGCTCTGTCCGTAAGGTCGAGTACACCGCCGATGCCCACAATGGGTAAGCAATCATTTCCATTATTTACCCTTTGTAATATACGAGCAAAACTTGGTAGAAAATAATGAAGTATTTATATTTTTTCCAGATTCAACGCTTATGTACACAACTCAGCCCCATCCGTGCATCCCGCACCCTCCCATCATGGCGACTACCACTACTAGAGATTGATTTATATAACTATTTATTGACTGATTGATGAATGTGAGACGCATGAAAAGGAAATAAACTGTGATTTCAGATAATTGTATTTTCTTTTTGGAAGAAGCCTACGTCTAGCAGTGAACTGCCATAGTAGCTGATTTGATTGGATTCATGTATTTTTTTTTCTTTACTTTGCGTTTGCTTTTTTACCATTTCATTTCATTTCACACAAGTCTATTTGTAAAATAAACATGGTGAGCGTATAGGTATCTGGTAACAAGTTTATAGAGCTTTAGGTCTGCTATCATGACTCAGATTTGCAAGGAAGGACCGGCTGTTTTGAAAACACGGGTAACCTTTTATAACTGCTTTTTAAGGTTCCGTATCTCAAAAGAAAAACACGGAACCCATATAGGATCACTTGTCCGTTTCTCCGTCCGTTAAATAATCTACACAGACCAATTAATACAATGTATATTATGTTCAGTCACACGAAGTTCTAAACATTAAGCAATCTTCCAAAAAATATTTTTACCAAAACCATATACAGTATATGGCTACCGCCAGGCCTAGGGGGTTCGAGATGTTGGATCTGGGGTTAGGCTGGTGAGGCTCTCAATCACCTGAGCATTTGAACAATAGAATTCAGAGGGTCGACGTTAAGGCTACACGATCGGACATGGTGGGCGTCCCACAGGGTTCGATACTCGGTCTATTTTTATTTTTTATTAATGACCTACCATATTACGTAGGGACAACTACAGGATTGTTTTCTTCGCAAATGATACTTCTTGAATTTTCAAAACTAAAAGACAACTAGAAAACTATGACGATGTCAACAATGAAATCCTGAAAGTAGTTAATTGGTTTGACACTAATAATATCTTTACCTGAATGATTGACAAAAATACTAAATTTATAGAATACTAGCTGTTGCCCGCAGCTTCGCCCGCGTAAAATTTGTTCCCGTGGGAAGTTATTCCCGGGATAAAAGGTAGCCTATGTGTTATTTCAGACTATAATGTATCTCTGTACCAAATTTCAGCCCGATCCGTTCAGCGGTTTGAGCGTGAAAGAGTAACAAACATCCACACTCACAAACTTTCGCATTTATAATATTATCCTATTTATTCTATTAGGGCTGGAATATCGAATATAGATTGATGATTGAGTGTTTCCCAATTCTACACCTTTCTGGGAAGATTTTTAAAAATCCTGAACCACGTGTCTATTTATTTTTACTTAGAAGCAGGTATATGAAATTTGAAGTAGTTTTGTTTGAAAATGAAGAAGTTCCCATACAAACTTACATTCCCTGTTTTTTTTTCAAATCCCTGATACACGTGTCCATTGTTTTGTAATAAAAAACACGTGTATGAAATTTTATGCTGCGAACTTTAAAATGGCGAAGTTTCATACAACCTTTTATACCTTATTTTGCCACCTTAATGCTGTAATTTCTAAAAATCCTTTCTTATCGGTAACTACCTATATAAGAATAGCTTACCCGTCAAAGGGTTTGGACTGGGCGCTGATAGATGCCCAGATTACCCTCTAATTTTATTAATATAGATAGGTACATACTATGCCAAATGCTCTCGATGCCCACCGGCAAAACCCAATGATGTGTCTTAACCACCCCGATCTGATCATGCTTTTACAGTAGCTTTTTAATATTTCAATATTTTGATATAAATTTTTATATTATTTTTTAATATTTTATTTTTAGCATTTTAAGCACTTTTATTGTAGAGTATAGTATATCTGAGAGGGAAAGATATTTCCATTGTCTTATGGTACGTATTCGTATTAGAGTACCTAGTATTAGAGCTTCAATCTGGCTCTCGAGTTGGTTCTCGATTCGATCTCATTGCGTTTTACAACTCCTAGTAGAATTACGACTTCTGAATATTGAAGATTCAATTTAATTTTAATATTTCAAAGATAATAAAGTTTGAGCTAAAAGAAGGTTATAAAGTATGAGCTTTAAGAAGGAAGAGCTTAAGTGATATAACATCGCCTCTCACACCTCTAAGCAGTTCTATAGAGTTGGTTTTATAGTTTTCCAGCTGGATGGTCGTACAAACATTTCAACACCTCTAACAGCCAAAAAGGAATAAGTGACGTTTTTTGGGATATTGAGTTATATACATAGTTAGAATCGTCTTTTTTTTCTGCGTTGTTTGGTCCGGGTTACATGTTTCTACGTGAAACTTTATGTCGCTTATGCGGAACCAAAATTATGGATATGAGGCATTTTTTTCGTTGTAAGCAACAGAAATTTTGACGAGATAATATTTTTGGTGGTTGAATTACAAAATATTTGAGAAAAACGAACTTACACTTTTTGTACGTTTTGTAATATTTTGAAGATTGGCAGTTAACCGATTTCGCCTGGAAATAAAAATTGAGAAATATAAGTTTACGATAATTTTCCTTCCCATATTTTTTTGTTGAAATCCGTTTAGTACTTTCTGGCTGTTAGTTTTTAAAACATATTTGTAGCTAATTGTAGTTTGCCCGCATTTTTAGGACTCAGTTTGGTCCTTTTTTGATTAGATTACGAACAATGATCTTGATTTGACTTCGATCTTAAGGTAACTATTATTAGTTGAATTGTAATAGTTCTTAGTTCATTTTTGAATATCGGCGCAGTTTGTGATATTAGCCTTAACTAACAAATTGTTTTTTAGAATGTAATTATCAGTTTTGGTCAATTAAGGAACGAGCTGATTAATAAAATTATATTGTTTTATTATTTAGACCTCTGGTGAACCTGAAATATTTTATCCTCTAAAAATCAATAATACCCACATTGAAATACATAACAGAGTCTAATAGTCGTAGTTAACATTCCTTTAAAGGAAGTACTTAATACAATTGTCCATTCAGTGAATTTTCATTAAATAGCTGATATACCATATTTCCACAATTTTATTTCTTAAAAAAACCACACTTGCGCTCTTTTTCCTTAATTTAAATAAAATACGAGGTGAGGTTAAGTACATCATTTTTGCTGGAAGCTATTAATTTGTGTATTTCATTTACGACATTTTCGCTGTTTGTAATTTTAAGACGATTTGGGTTAAACGACAGTAACCACTATTTCTAGCCTGAATTTCATCAAAATAACAACGCCAGTCAATAGATAGTGCGCTAAACGCTACAAATACAGATTTTCAGCCTTTCAGAAGCAATACTTAATTTGTTAGGATTTTTTTACAACTTTAAATCACTCTCTTGTAAAATTTGCTAAGTGGTGGTTATTCCTTTTTGGCCGTTAGGCATCGATATATCGCTAGTAGATATGACATCGCTGCAGAGCGTCCAGGACTGATCAGGTTTCGACAGAGTCGATGGCTTTCTCGTAATCCACAAAAGCCACACAGCGGCTGATTCTACTCATTGATCTTCTGTACAATCTGCCGAACAGTACAAATACAGATACAAATACAGATACAAATACAGATACAAATACAGATTTTCAGCCTTTCAGAAGCTATACTTAATTTGTTATGATTTTTATACGACTTTTTTAAACTTTAAATCACTCTCTTGTAAAATTTGCTAAGTGGTTGTTATCCCTTTTTGGCCGTTAGGCATCGATATATCGCCAGTAGATATGACATCGCTGCAGAGCGTCCAGGACTGCCCAGGTTTCGACGGAGTCGATGGCTTTCTCGTAATCCACAAAAGCCACACAGCGGCTGATTGTACTCATTGGTCTTCTGTACAATCTGCCGAACTGTTGTATGTACATGGTCAACGGTACTGAAGCCTCTTCGAGACCCGGCTTGCTCCTTTGGCTGAAACTCGTCGAGCTTTCCAGCGAGGCGGTTTGTGACTACTCTCAAGAACAACTTGTAAACATGGCTCAGGAGTGAGATGGGTCTGTAGTTCTTCAGCAAGGTCTTATCACCTATCTGTTTTTCAAACAGAGCCACTCCACTCCCGCTCCGTGTTTGTCCCTGTTGGAGGACGGAATGAAAGAGACTCGCTAGCTCTTTGAGGACTGGAGTCGCCCCTGCCTTTAGAAGTTCGGTCGTAATTCCGTCCTCCCCAGGGGACTTGTTGTGCTTTAGTTGCCCGAGGGTCGCCCTGATCTCGTCCTGATCGATATCCGGCATGTCCTCGGTATAGTGGTGCATTAGTGGGGCTCGGTGGTCACAATCAATACACCCGTTGGTCTTTTTGCCCGTGGTGTATCCAGATCTTTGTAAAAGCCCTCAAATTCCTCGAGAATCTCGAACCTTGAGGTCCCGGTATTGCCACCCGCTGTCTTTAATTTTGCCAGACGGGGTCTTCCAAGCTGTTGGGCAAATACCTTGATACCCCAGTTCTGCTCGATCTCAGCCTCGACGACGCTGGTTTTACGTCGTCTGAGATCACGTCGTATCAGCTTGCTAAGTTTAAGGTTCAAATCCCTCTGGTGTGAAGAAAAAGTGTGCGAAGATGGCCTTTCTCGTCTTATCCTCATAAGTTCGAGAGTTTCGGGCGAAAGCTTACAGCACCTGTTATTGCTTTTTCAAGGAACTACAGACCTTAAAGTATGGTAGATATTAATTTCAATTTAATATTTTCACGCGTACACGAGATAAAAAATCTTGATCGACAGTCGTACGGAAGAAGAACAAAGTGATCCTATTATTATTATTATTCGAGGGAGAGTGGCTTTTCTAGCCTTTGAAGCTAGTCTCACTGCGACCATTACTGATCTATTGTGATCGCCACTGCTTACAGTTCTTGGCTGAGTCCTGCAAATTCCAGGAATTGCAGTATCTTCATAGCCCCGATTCGTTTGATCTCACTTGGATCCAATATGTGGCCTCCAAGTAGAAAACTGCGACTACGCATCAAGGCTGGGCATTCTGTCATTATGTGCACAGGTGTTTCATCGGCCTCTAAACACAGCCTACACTGTCGTGTGTCACTAATTCCCAGATTGTGCATGTGTTTGTTCAACCCACAATGCCCAGTAAGTGCCCTAACCAGGATGCGCAAGTTATTCCTGCTCAACGCCAAGATTTCCGAGGAAGTCTTTTTGCGGAAGGCAGGAATTAGTTTCTTTGAGTGTTCCATTCCTGGGGTATTCCTCCAGAGTTGGATAGCTGCAAAGAGACAGTAGGTGTCCAGGGTGAGCTTAACAAGACCCTTTGGTATGCCGCAGATCGGTTTTGGACCAAAGCTCTTCTGCTCGGCTCCTGCTTTTGCGAGTTCGTCGGCAATCTCATTGCCTTCATGCCCCGCATGACCTGGCACCCATCTTAAAATCACCCTGTTCTTCTCTATCAGGGTGTTTAGTAATTGCATGCAACTTTCGGCCAGTCTCGAGGTGAGAACATCCGAGGCCACGGCCAATAGTGCTGCTTGACTATCTGAATGTATATAGATAGTTTTGTTAAGGTAGTTGCTTTGCAGATTCATTGCTGCACATTCAATGATGGCGTAAACCTCTGCCTGGAATATCGAGGAGTACCTTCCAAGATTGACACTCAGTCTTCTTTTTGGTTCCTCCCCATAAACTCCGCATCCTACCTTAGAACCGGATTTTGATCCATCTGTGTACCATCTGAGACTGCCTGGTTTCCAGGTAATATTACCCTCGTTCCAGTCTTCTCTAGATGGAATTTCCACTAAATATAGTTTCTGTGTATGAATTTTTGGGTGCATTGTGTCCACTGGCATGCCCAAAACTGGGATATCATTAACAGCGTCCTGTAAAGATCTCACGTTTTGTGAGAGCCATGCCACCTTCTCCGAGTTGCAGACCCTGTGCATGCTGGCCTTTGCCTCTCTCTCCAAATAGATATGTAAAGGAGGAAGGTTTAGCAGTGCCTCTAGTGCCCTGATCGGCGATGTTGACATGGCCCCTGTTGTGATAATGCAAGCCGCCCTTTGTAGGCTGCTAAGCTTTGTGATTATTGTTTTCTGCTCCAGTTTTCTCCACCATACCACTGAGGCGTAGGACACCATTGGCCTCACAATGGCCTTATAGAGCCAGAGGATTATATGGGGTTTTAGTCCCCATCTCCCTCCTGCTAGCCTGTTGCAGATCATCAGGGCAGATTTCGCCTTCTGTACGATACCGTCCACATGCGTGTTCCAAGTTAGTTTGTGGTCGAGCGTGACGCCTAGGTATTTGACTTCACATGAGAACGGAATAATTTTTCCATTTAGTGCCAAGGGTTTTAGGTTTTCTAGCCTTATCTTCCTTGTAAATGGAATTATGTTGGTTTTATCAGCATTGATACTGAGTTCATTGTCCTTACACCACTGGTTAATTGTGTTGAGGGCCCTCTGCACTTAATATGATAACATATCTTGGCAGGTTCCCCGCACCGTTACCACAAGGTCATCAGCGTATCCTTGGGCATCGATGCGTAGTCCTGCCAGTTTATACAGAAGGCCGTCCACCGCCAGAGTCCACAGCAGAGGAGACAAAACACCTCCCTGCGGGCATCCTCTGACAGTTGCCAATTCCAGTGTGTAATTGTGTAGTTCAAGATGAACTATTCTTTTAGAGAGCATTTCATTTACCCATCTAACCGTTGTAGAGTCTACTTCTTTTTCACGCAGTCCTCTAATCAACGTACCAGTGGGCGTATTATCAAACGCACCCTGTATGTCAAGAAATGCTGCAACAGCAATTTCTATATCATCCAGTGCCTTTTCCAGTCTATCTACTAGACATAGCAGGGCTGTTTCCGTAGATCTGCCTCTGCGGTAGGCATGCTGGCTATAGTGGATGGGCTTGTCCTTAAGATAGCCCTCCCTGATGTGATTGTCTAATACCTTCTCCATAGTTTTCAGTAGAAACGAGGATAGGCTAATGGGTGGAGGTAAGTGTAGTCCTTCTTCCCAGCCTTAGGTATAAATTGAACTTTTACGTAGTTCCATGGTTCTGGCAGATATTCCCAGGCAAAGCTAGCTCTGAAGATCCTGACCAGATGAGGAATTAGGATATTTGAACCACGCTGCAGTAAGAGCGGTGTTATCCCATCTAATCCACCTGTTTTATTAGGTTTAAATGAGTTGATGGCCCATCTCACTTTACCAGGTCTGATCACAGTAGCTGCCCTTCTCCAGTCCTCATTATGGGGTCTGAAGATATTGGACGCGTCTGAGGGCAGTTGCACCTCATGAGCTCCTGGAAAGTGAGTAAGGGCCAGCAACTCTAGTGTTTCCTTTTCATCTACCGTAAAGGATCCGCTTGGCTTTTTCAAAAGACCAATTAACTTGTGGAGTCTTGCACTTTGAGGCGTGTTGTTAATTTCCCCACAGAACTTTCTCCATGATGCCCTTTTAGCCTTCCTAATTTCCTTGCTGTAGTCATTTAGAGCTTGTCTGTATGAGTCCCATTCTCCAGTCCTCTTAGCCCTATTGAAAAGCTTCCGTGTTTTGGTTCGGAGTTTCATCAGCTCAGAGTTCCACCACGGCACTTGTCGTTTTGAAGTTTTTGTTTTTAGTGGACAATTACTTTCAAAGGCCCTTGTGGAGAAAATGTTCGCAGCTACTTCAATACATTCTTTCGATCTGATACTTTTTGGCATTGATTCTAGTTCTCGATCTAGAGAGCTGCAATAGCCCTCCCAGTCAGTGCACCTAGGATCCCTAAAAGTTTGTGTTACATTGAGTAATTCTGTTGTCAGTTCGAAGATTATGTGCCTATGATCTGACAAAGAGGTTTCCCTACTAACTTCCCAGTTTACAATTAGTCTAGCTAGGTTTTTAGTAGCGAATGTTAAATCTAATTCTTCCTGTCTTGTCCTGGTCACAAAGGTTGGCTCACATCCTTTGTTCAGGATTTCAAGACAGTTAGTAAGAAGAAAATCAAAAAGTAACTCACCTCTTTCGTTGATATCCGTGCTTCCCCAGCTGGAGTGGTGGGCATTGGCGTCACAGCCCACCAGTAGCTCCGCCTTGTGCTTCCGGGCATATTCCACTACTGCTCTTAGTTCTTCTGAGGGGTCCTTCTTCTCCCCAGGGAGGTAAGCCGAGCAAACGATTACATTCGCTCTCTGCCATCCCTGAAGGTTTACATACGCTGCCACCAGGTCATCCGTGCACAGCTCTGGGACAGGTAAAAATTCAACATCCTTGTTGAAAACGATACATGATCTAGGCCTTGTTCCGCCAGTGTTGTATAAAACATTACCGGCTGAGTCCAGGCCTTGTATAGTACCTTCGCGGATCCAAGGCTCCTGTAAAAGGGCGAGGTCAGCCCTTTGGTTTGCCAGTTGGGCTTCCAAAACGCCTGTAGCTGCGGTCGCGTGATGTGGGTTGGCCTGCAGTATCCTCGCCCGTGCGCCTGTGGTGCCCGCCATTTATTTGGCGCGCTTAACCGGTGGGGCCGTCACCTTCCTCGCCGGTGCCAGTGACATCTGACTGCCATCTGCAACCGTTGATGAGCTTTCGGCCCTACCGCCCGCCAATCCACCTCCGCCCCTGCCTCCCCGGCCGCGCACTCCCCTCCCTCCACGAACTTTCGCTCCTTGAGGTCTAGGGAATGCTGCAACCAGCGGGACAACGGCCTCCTCTCTAGAGGTAGAGGGTACTGGTTCAGGAGTCGGGGCGGTTATACCTTCCCCTTTTACCTTAATAAGGATCCTCCTGAAACCTATGTTGGCCTCAAAACCTTCAGCCCTTAGGTACTCAACAGAGGGATCGTCGATGGCTATGGTTACCAACCTGCCACCACTTTCCTCTCTCTGGTTGAGCACCCTCCAAGCTGAGGTGTTGAGACCGTTGTTTTGCCTCTTGAGTAGAGCAAAGGCTTCCTCTATCAAGGCCGCCTCTGTAAGAGGAATGTAAATGAAGGCCGTGGCTTGCTTGGGCAAATCCGCCTCCGGAATTATGGAGAGGTTCGCCTACGACCACGGCTTCAGTTTCGGTACTTCCCTCACAAGCCAGTCTTGACTGTACTGGTCCTTGCAGGTTACCAGCACCCAGCCTGTCTTGTGAGAGAAGTTTGTAAAGCTTGGTGCTTTGCCGTCCGACTCCTCTGGCGCTAATAAAGCAAGGATCAGATGTCGGTGCACCAAGTTCATTTGATCTTCACTCATGGGTTCCGAATTTCGGATTCCCACTCGTGAAGATCCTACCACTTCTCTGAAACTGGGGGGTCTTCCGACGCCCACAGTCCCAGATAGTTTGGGGGCCTTCTTTGGATTGCCCCCGGGGATTCACCCTCGGATCGCCCCCTTTTGAGGGAGGGCTTTACCGAGGCCGGCGGCTCCAGGGGAAGTTCGTTCCAGGGCTTGACACACAATTCGCGGGCCTGCTCTTTGACCAGCCCCGATTCTGCGACAAGCTTCCGGAACCTCTTCTTGGCAGCCCTCGAAATTCGTCTTCTTTTCGCAGTCTTAGAAGTTACATTGGGTACTACGGAGCTGCTCGAGGCACCTCCGTCGGCCACAATCTCCTCCCTCGACTGCGAGCTCTGCTCTGGTTTGGAGTCCTTTTCAGGCCTCCTCACCAGCGCAACATCCTCGTTCTGGATTTCGTAAAGAGCCTTTTTTAAAGTTTTTAAATTTGTTTGGTCCATTCAGGTCCCACGAGAAGCTAGGGAAAAAACGGTCGCAGTCAACAGAGCCCCGCTTGCTGCCTGAAGGGCTTAAATACATCGTGATTCGCCCCGGTTTCACGAGACACTGTTCATGGCTGGGCACGCCCCCAGTCACGCATCCATCGGCACGGTTGTACACACCATATGTGGGTTGGCTTGTTGGGGATAGGAGAGGATATGGGATTTGGATAGGTACAGGGATTGAGAGAGTCGACCGAAGGTTTTTGCTACGTCTGTATCAGACCCATGCAGACCAAAAGTAGGTGACAACCTCGAATAGGCTACTCCTTCAGTCTTGCCATAGGGATCATCACGACCTGCGCTACCTCTATGACCAGTCGTCAGACAGATCATAGGACAGATGATCTGAATAGGTGTAGCCCCATCCCACTGCTGATTACTTAGCCTAGGAGGGTTTTCACCTTTCCTAGAGTGGAATGGCCCTACCCCCGCCCATCCTGTGATCCTATAAGGGTTCCATTTTTTCCTTTGACATACGGAACCCTAATAATCTATACTAATATTATAAAGAAGTAAAGTTTGTGTGTTTGTTAAATTGTAAGGGGTAATCTCGGGATCTACTGAACCGATTTTAAAAATTCTTTCACCAATAGAAAGCTACGTTATTGTGAAGTGTCATAGGCTATATATCATCACGCTACAACGAAAAGGAGCGGAGTAGTAATAGCAAATGTATCAAAAACGGGGCAAAAGTTATTCCTTTTGAGAGCTTGCGTAGTATTGAATATTAACGACGAGACGCTACGAGAGTGAACGCAACGCGACGGGAGTAAATGCGACGGGAACAGGTAATACTCTCTCTTAAGTGGCGCAAACGAAGTTGCGCGGGTCAGCTAGTTCTAATATAAACCCGTAACCTTAAACACATACTAGATAAACACTCAAAAAATGGAGCGGAAGTGTGATGCCGGACTTCTGCCGGCTAAAACCACACGTTGCTACCATCTGCCTATGGCTGAAGTTCTGGGTACGCCTTCGGAATAATAATACAACAAGACAAGACCTTACTAAAGAACTACAGACACATGTCACTCCTGAGCCAATACGATAACTTATGAATAATCACGGCCCCGGCAGAAAGCCATAACCAAAAATAGAATAGAATAGAATAATCACGAACTTGTTTAAAATTAATTGTTAAGCGTTTCCTTCCTTCAAATGATATAGGGCAAAACAGCACTCTTTCCTCCATTTTTCATTTCATCAAAATTTGCAAAAAAAAAACTAAATAGGTACAATGAAAATCAGACATGCTTGTCGTTTGCAATGTTCATTTTTGCATCAAAAGTAAATTAATTAAGTGGACGGGAGCAAAGTTATCAGATTGTGAAAGTAATAAATACAGTATTTTTATTAATTGTCAAGCAGCGTGAAGTCATTAAACTAATTCACCTTCGCAATTGCGTTCAGAGTAAAGACTGTGCGTACATATTTCCACGCCCCACTATTTTCTATTCGCATAGTTGCATACTGTCACTATAAAACTATAAAACACGAGTCCTTTAATAACAAACTATACTTGCACTTAGCAAACACTACACAAAAATGTTCAGTAAAGTAAGTATACTAAAATTTTCAGCAAGATAGTATGATTTATACACTTTTTGATGATAAGAAAATATATCAGAATTTTCCTTCAGTATTTTTAATTGATATATATTTACAGATCATTATTTTCGGCGCCTTATTGGCCGCTGCCAACGCTGGTCTTTGGGGACACGGCCATGCCACTTCTTCCCAAAGCATCGTTCGCCACGACCAGCCCATCCACCACATCGCTCCAGCCCACCACACCGCGCAGTACGCCACTGTCATCGCCCATGACGCTCCCATTGCGCACTACGCCGCTCCCCTTCACCACCACGCCGCTCCTGTCGCTCATTACGATGGCCATGACACTTATGTAAGAAATTGACAATAGGTACAATACTTAATATTATACGTGTTTAACTAACACGGACGTAACTAACTTTTTAAATTATTTCAGGCACATCCTAAATACCACTTTGCATACTCCGTGGCTGACCCCCACACTGGTGACCACAAATCACAAGCTGAGAGCCGCGACGGTGACTCCGTGCATGGCTACTACTCTCTGGCTCAACCTGATGGCACCATCCGCAAGGTCGAGTACACCGCTGATGACCACAATGGGTAAGTTATCCTATTATCTACCTTTCTTACTATACTTATATGGACAAATACCATAAGTAGAATTTACATAAAACTCCTTGTTTCTTTCCAGATTCAACGCCAAAGTACACAACTCCGGTCTATCCGTGCATCCCGCACCCATCCATCACGGCTACCATCATTAAAAATTCTTATTTTTAAATATCTATTTATTAAGTTCATAATTATTATTTAAATACAGTGAGATTTAACGCAAAATGAATTTTATTAAAACCTAACTGGAGTAGTTGTACATCTAAAATAAAAAGTCTAGCTACTCGCAGCATAACAAGGTCTAAATGTTGACTATTTCAATTTGTATTACAACACACGAATTCTGTTAAGACTACTGTGCTTTTGGACATAACAACTAACTCGAAGTTGCAGTGGTCTGAATACAAAAAACAATATCTGTAAATTAAGTTCTGCTGCATAATAATATATGTATAAAAAACAGGCCAAGTAGGTACGCGTCGGACTCGCGCAAAGAGGGTTCCGTAACCATTGTACTGATTTTAGTTTTGTTGTTATAGCGGCAACAGAAACACATCATCTGTGAAAATTTCAGCTCTCTAGCTATCACTGTTTCGGAGATATAGCCTGTGACGAACAGATAGAAAGACGGTGAAGTCTTAAGAATAGAGTCCCGTTTTCACCCTTTGGGTACGGAAGCCTAATAATTAGGCGACTTACTTACGCTACGGGCAGAATAGTCTATTTCAGTTAAATTCATATTCCTATGTCATATAAAATTTCGGTTCGATGAATTTTAAAATAATTATTTCCCCATCTTACAAAAGAGAGTTGGAGATGCTTGATCTTAGAGCACTTTCAAAGGAAAATTAAAAAAAAAATCTTGAGAGGGTAGTATCACTGCGAGGAATAAGCGAAACAGGTTTTTGAATTTAGATGTTGTCATCGCACTACACCTGCAAAAAAAAGTGACGTATCAACTGTATAAAAGTGGCATAGGTGATACAATGTGAATCTAGTACTTCTGCGAAGAGAGACCTCACGAGCACCCTAGAAAATTACAATCAAAAACCTGTGAGGAATCATAATCATTTATGTTTCAGCCAAAATTCCTCAAGATCCGTTTATAAACAGCAACAATCACCCTTTTTTCCCCCATTTTCCCCTTATCAAAAAAACTATCAACAAACGTTATATTTTAAATCAAAGAAGACCTGTGCCAAGTTTGGTGAAAACCGTTTGAGAATTGCATCCTCTAGACCGTAATTAACATACACACAGACATCGGACGAAAGACAAATCGTCTATACTGTTGAATCGGAGACTCTCGTTCGTTTTGCTCACTCGATCAACCAGGCATTTTACATAATTATATGTATTCTTGTTTTAGATTCTATTCGTCTCCAAAGTAGCATTCTTTAGATAGGTATTTACATTTTCAATCGTAAAACGGCAAAAAAGGATAGGAGACGAGCAAAAAACTTTTGATTTATGCATTCTAGTCCATAATACCTCCGCTTATTGTAACCGAGGAATACCAAAACGAATATTTTAAGAAAAGAGACATAGAACAAGTTATAGTTACTAATACTATAAGATTATCAATGACCGTAAAGTATTCTGCTTGACAACTTAGCAGTAAGTGGGCACTAATTTGCTTTTAACCGACTTAAAAAAGGGAGGTTCTCAATTTGTGTGTGGGTTTTTTTTTGTATGTATGTTCACCCATATTTCCGTCAATTATAAACGGATTTCATATTTTTTCTTTTGTTGAATAGGGTTTACTTCTGAGGTGGTCCCATTTTCACCAGGTCAGGATCTGATGATGGGATCCAGGAGAAATCGAGGGCTACCATCGAAAATGGTAGGGACAACTAGTGCATTTATTAATTTTGTAATTAAGTGCTTTAATGTACTACAATTTCATGAAAGTCTGAAGTTGATCTGATGATGGAACCGAAAGACACATTTACAGCAGTTACCTTGTGTTTGGAATTGATTGATTTGTATTGATGAGAACTTTACACCTAGCTGATTTATGTTTCGGTCCACCAGTCACTTAAAATACTGGACAGAAAATTATAAAAATTAAAACTTCAAACAAATCCTGATAAATAAAATGTACTTACTTAGCACAAATTAATATGTATTTGGATTTATCAGATTTTATTCAATATTATATAGAAGTTGATGCCATATCTACCTAAACCTATGAGTTTATTATTTTGGCACCGACTTTGATATGATAAATATTTCAAAGTCGTTGTAATTGAATAACAGAATCTGATAAATCAAAATTCAAACAAATCAAGATTGGTTTTAAGTCGGTTTTATTTTTATTATTATTTCATTTAATCAAAGCATTTTATAAAAATGCCTTTAGCAGATATTTGTGATAGAAATATTAGAAAATAAAATCAATTATAAGCTGGAATACATCAACTAACAGGGATAACATTATCATTGCCCCTTTATAAAGGCAATTACAAAATTTGTTTAAAGAGTGGTTTTCTTTTCTGCTGAAGAGGGAAGAATGACTGCGAGAAAAATGCGAAATAGTTATTTGATTTCAGGTATTGTCATCGCATTGCACGTGGACAAGTTAGAACAGTGCGAAAAAGATTGCTGTAGTTCAGAACGATTTTAATTGGATAAAATCGACTATTCGTATTTCACTAATTTCTCACTGAAAAAGAAAACAATTTATATAATTTTGAACATCGTGTCTTAAGAAAGAATGTGTTTATCTTGCTAACATTTTTTTATTATTTAAAAGTTTTTCAAATGCGGATGGTAGTTCTCTACACACATTGATAAAAATCGGACAAGTCTGAGTCGGACTCGCCCATTAAGGATTCCGTAGCAGCAAGTAACGTAATATAAAAGTTCTTGAAGTTCGTTCTAACTTTGATTGATGTTTTAACACGCTCGCTGTGTTAGTGATTTTTCTAGACGAAAATTGCGAAACACTACCTACTAGATCTCGTTAGTAGGAAATCTTTTCTACGTGTGGCCTGACACGCCTACGGCTGGTTCATGCGGGTACCGTACCCGAAGGGTAAAAAACGGGACCCTATTACTGAGACTTCGCTGTCCGTCAGTGTGTTTGTCTGTCTGTTTATCACGAGGCTTTATCTCAAGAACGGTGATAGCTAGAGAGCTGAAATTTTCACAGATTATGTATTTCTCTTCCCGTTATAACAACAAATAAATGAAATCAAAACAACAGAAAAATTAAAAACAATAATATTTAAGTTTATTTACAACAATCATGATGTTTTTGCCGTTTTTTGGTACAGGAACCTCCGTTGTAATTGTATCATCTCAAAAGCAAGGGTTTTTTAAAGCATAACTTACTTTAAAAGTATTATTTGACAGTAATCACCAAATAAAAGTAAACGTGTAGCAACAAATACACATCACTTTCACGTTGATCAGTAATTTTTATCAATTTCATTTATGGACCCAGTACTCCCACGGTGTCTTCATGGAATACTGAGCTAATGATCTCTTTATGCAAGGTGTATTTAGATATAGTATGTAAGTTAGCACATAAGAATTGAATTAAAGGTCTTCATGCGAGCCTAAAAACTTAAAGTAAGAGTTCAGACGCGTATACAATGTATTGTTTATCAACTAATTAACCTTGATGATTGCTTTCAGAGTCAAGCGCGTACAAACCCCACTATTTTATATTCGTAGTAAAACACTGTCACTATTTAACTATAAAACACAAGTCCTCTGAAATCAAATCACACTTGCACATAGCAAACACTACACCAAAATGTTCAGTAAAGTAAGTATACTAAAATTTTCAGCGAGGACAAAAATATGATCTAGATAAAATTTTAGAACGATGTTTTTATATTTCTAGATCGTTGTTTTCGGTGCCTTGTTGGCCGCTGCCAACGCTGGTCTTTGGGGACACGGCCATGCTACATCTTCCCAAAGCATCGTTCGCCACGACCAGTCCATCCACCACATCGCTCCAGCCCACCACACCGCGCAGTACGCCACTGTCATCGCCCATGCCGCTCCCATTGCGCACTACGCCGCCCCCCTTCACCACCACGACGCTCCTGTCGTTCATTACGATGGCCATGACACTTATGTAAGAAATTGTCAATAGGTACAATACTTAATATTATATGTGTTTAACTAACACGGACGTAACTAACTTTTTAAATTATTTCAGGCACATCCTAAATACCACTTTGCATACTCCGTGGCTGACCCCCACACTGGTGACCACAAATCACAAGCTGAGAGCCGCGACGGTGACTCCGTGCATGGCTACTACTCTCTGGCTCAACCTGATGGCACCATCCGCAAGGTCGAGTACACCGCTGATGACCACAATGGGTAAGTTATCCTATTATCTACCTTTCTTACTATAACTATATGGACAAACATCATAAGTAGAATTTACATAAAACTCCTTGTTTCTTTCCAGATTCAACGCCAAAGTACACAATTCCGGTCTATCCGTGCATCCCGCACCCATACATCATGGCTACCATCATTAAAGATTCTAATTTATAAATATATAATTATTATAGATTAAATACAGTCAGATTTAACGCAAAATGAATTTTATTAAAACGAACTTGAGTAGTTTTACATCTTAATATACTGATATACATAGTCTAGCAACTCACAGCGTAAACGCACTCACCGCGGTTTTGATAACAGCAGAAAATTATCTCTGGTGTCACGCATCCTCAGATCGCGACACCAGATAAACTTCTGCTAACTATACAATATTATTAATTATCAATTTATCTAAGTGCATTTGACGAAGGACGTGACTGAATGTTTTACATAAATATTTCCTCTTATCAATCACGTCCGAATACCGCCATACAGTGCAAAAATGGTGACTATTTAAATTTGTATAGCTCTAAATCACATGGATTCTGTAGCATTGGGCATTACAATTAACTAGAACAATTAACATACGAAATTCTTCTCTAGTAAGATTTAGGGGACGTCAGTAACACCAAAGTAAAAGCAAATCTTTAAATATTTTGAATTGTAAAGCGGTAATAAGGAATAGATAGGAAAAATCTTCACGTCTCCCTTCAATTCCAAACCATCATGGCAGCGCAAAAAAGAAAAAAAGGTACCACAGCGGCCTCTGCGACTACTCCCAGAAACGCACTGTTCGAGGTGGAGTTCGCTATAGTCTGGCCATAACTGCTGTGCACTCTTCATCAACTGTCTAGGTATTTTAATAAAATATCAAGATCTGTAGAATACCTTTTAATGAACTAATTAGATAGTACAAATAATTTATTTTTATTATTTATCGCATGTGTACTCAGGCTGTTTTTTCCCCGGCTCCCACCTCGCCACGCATACCTCAGAGAGTACACAGCAGCTATGGCCAGACTATAACATCTGCGGACTTTCACCATCTAGAGACAACACGGCCAGCTTTGATGTTCCTAACTGTTCCTTACGGAGACGCTAATACGTCACCCTGACGATCAGTCGTACCTATGTTACCCCCTGGCTATGTCATTAAGGAACAATTTTAAGGTAAAACCGGGGTGTGCGCGTTCGTTAGGGCGGATGTTTGCTGTCGCCGGCTGCGCTGCCTTGAGAACCCTTCCCTCTCCGTCCTTTGGCTGCACGTAGATCACGGCTCCATAAGTCAGATCTACGTGTGTGTCTACCGATCCCACACCCAGAGAGTGTGGGATCGACACACTACAAAAAACTCTCTCGGTGTTCAACATAAGATACCGAAGCCGAAAATTTAGTTTAGAAATATTTGTCTGTTTGTCTGTTTGCTTTGTCCGAAAGGATCTTCAAAAGCACTCAATAGATTTGATTCAAATTTTTCACAAATATTAACTAGTAGTCATATTGGCTATATATTATCACGCTACATATCCTAGGGGCTAAGCAGAGAGCAATCAATTTGGCATTATAACATAATTTTCACGCCTACGAAGTCGCAGGCAACAGCTAGTACATTTGATAAAATGATAGAAAAGTCAAAACTGTACATTAAATAGATTTTAAAAAAATACTCGCTAGGTATTCCACTTATGATACCGTAGCCGAAAATGTAGTTAGAATTTTTTTTTGCCTGTTTGCTTAGCTTTGTTCGTAAGGATCTTAAAAAGTACTCAATAGATTTGATTCAAATATTGCTCAAATATTAACTAGAGGTAGGGTCTTCAAATAGACTATATACTATCACGCTACATATCCTAGGGACTAAGCAGAGGGCAATGAAATATGTAAGTCGGTGGATTGATGTAACTAAAATGCTGCAGGAATATTAGTGTAAGATAGGTTTTACACACAGGCTACATATTATTACGCTAAATATTTTAGGGGCTCGGCAGAGAACAATAAAAATCTGTGTGTATATTTTAGCAAAATATAGAAACTACTAAATAATTTTAATTATTTTTTTACGTGAATAGCAATAAGAAGTGGTACAATATATAAAGAACATATAATTACGCTTCTTAGCCGAGGGGCTTGGCAGAAAAGAATTCAATTCAATTCGATGGAGAGCAACCAAATTGGCATTATAACATCATTTTCACGCGGATGAAGTCGCGGGCAACAGCTAGTGTATAATATTATTATTATGTAAAATAATTAGCAGTAACCGGACACTAATTTGCTTTTAACCGACGCATATAAAATGCTTGTAGTAGATATAACTGTATGTGATAAAAGTATTAGAAAATAAAATCAAAGTATCCTGGATTATAACTAACTATGATGATTTCTTTATTATAACCTCTTTATACAGCCAGTTATAATATTTGTTCAAAAGTGGGGTTAATTTTTTTGATAATGAGGGAAGAATGGCTGCGAGGAAATTGAGAAATAGGTACCTATTTTAATTTAAGGGGCACGTCCGTAAAAACCCGTGAATAGGCACATACGGTTTTAAAAATAAATAAAGAATGCACTTATTTACATAACACTTTAGAAATATTTTAGTTCTATAATAGATGGGGCTACATTTTCACCGTGTGACATTTACAGAATAACCCTTACTTTTATTTTAAAAAATTCTCAAAGTTGATCAATATCATCGAAATCTGCCTTTGCTGTTATGATAATTTCCACTATTTCGTTACTCTATTTGAAAAGAAAAAGTGTGTTAACTTGAGAAAAAAGTATAGATAATACATTCACCATTAAAATTTTGTACTAAATCAAACCAAAAAATCATAATCTAAGCTTAAACATCAACAATTTTCTTAGCGGGAAATGTTCCCCGTTGTCCAAAAAAATTAGTGCCCTCCTAGTATTCAAGGTGACCACACGTCCGATCGTAATCCGTGTTGAGCTGCATAGTTCCGCGATAATTCTATTGTTTGGGCAAGCATAAGGGTGGGTTGCGAGTGTACCTAGTTGTAGCATAGATAAAAGATTGGGTTGATTTGCATAGCTTCGCGATAATTTGTTATTTGGGCAAGCATAAGGGTGGCAGTGATGGGCGTAATTAATTACAATAGTAATTCAATTAATAATTGAATTAATAAGTAATTAGTTACAAAGCCATCTAATTACTCAGTAATGTAATTACATTGTAATTTAAATACTTTTGACGTTCAGGTTAATTAGTTACAAAGTATTTAGTTACTAATTCCATTACTATTACATCCTATTCTTCCTGGATATCCTTTTCTTCCTGGTATCTTGCTGTTTCTTCCTGTTTTCCTGGTTTCCTTTTCTTCTTGTTGTTCCTGTAGTGCTGGACTGTCGACTGAATGTCGGTACAAAAGTGGCGTCGGTATTTATACTTTTTTGGCCTAAACTGTGTTTCGCTATTATTACACGTCCAATCACAGTTCCTACATCCTATAGCCTATCAAAAATACGAAATTATACAATTTTATTAACAAACTAGCTGACCCCGCAACTTCGTTTACGTCACATAAGGAGTATGAAAGGAGAGGTATTTCTTCATCAGACTCCTCAAGCAGCGTGTGAAACTGCCCTGATTGCTAAATCATAAAAGAGCTTAATGATTAATACATTTTGAAACAATTCAGTCCCCGCCGAAGGCGTGGACGGAATTGTTTTAAAATAAGATTAAGCCAACACACCAGTTTAGATTTACACTCGTATTCAAAGAAACCGCTTCAATTACAATTTTAAACATATCTGATTCTTAAAAGGGTTATAACTTTTTATTTATCAACCGATTGACATGAAATAAACGCTAAATGTTAAGTGGAGCAAACCTCAACACAATAAAAAAAACGAATTGCAATCGATTCAGCGGCTACTGAGATTAGCGTGCACAACCGTACAGACAAACAGACAAAAATTCTAAAAATCATTGTTTTGGGTTCTATTGCGTTCATAAAGCCCCCCTATAATATTTTTTCTTATTTATCTTCCATGTACAGACAGCGACCTGTTACGATTTTATTATATATGTAGGGTAAACCACCCAATTATTGGCACTTTTAGAATGAATTATTGGCACTTTAGTTATATATATACTACTGAGGTGGCAGACAAGCTTACGGCCCACCGGAAGGTTGGTAACCGTAGCCTATAGACGTTTGCAACACCAGAGGCGCTACACACGCGCTGCCGACCCGGGCGCAGGTTGTGACGACCCACAGTTGAAATTTTTCAAGCCGCCCGTAAGGCCTTCAACTTGGCTTAACGACTGTCATTTTACTGAGTTAAGAGTATATTTCGAAAAATAAGGGAAACCTAGTTTATTTCAGTTCGGTGTTGCCCATTATGTAGTTGTAGGTATGCATTAAAAAGTAAAATAGCATTCTTTTTCTGTTAGAAATGGGCAAAATTACCGAAAGTGCCAATAATTGGAGGAGTGCCAACGATTGGGTGGTTTACCCTATATGTATATTGATTTTTAAGGCACATCCCGCAAACTTTACCTTAACGAGAGCCGTTACGCAACTATGATCTTTATTGACATTATTTCCATACATTTTGTTCTATACAAATCAAAGTGTTTAATAATATGATATGGAAATTCAAAACTATTTACAAATTATCGTTAATATAAAGAAAAGATCGAAAATTACTATAAAAATAATTCAAAATTGGAATATAACCTAATAATTTGAATGTAACTATGCTATACTATGAAAACCTATACTATTTTGTCCTATTTACATCTTCGAAGTGCAGTCGCCGCTGTGACCCGCAGTGTTGTCCCGTACAGTTACTATTATGAAATTATAAATAATTTATTTAAATAAAGTGTTATAATTTCATGCAATAACATTCTTATATTTTTTCGTATGACCTAGTTAACATAATGCGTCAAATGAAATAAATACCCGAAAAGAGTACACTTGGACCATACCCTTTATGTCACTGGTAAATCACAATGACTAGTGCGCTTGGCGATGCGACAAGCTATAGCTAAGTTCATTGCGTGTTCTATGTGAGATTTTAAAGATCTTTTAAAGACGAAGGTTCAATGAATATCTATATAATCAAAAAACCTAAAGTAAATAGATTCATTTCTAGGGAAATATACTATTAGAATGCGATGCTTCTGTGTGCAAGTAATATATCAATGTAGGGGTTCTCTTACGAGTTCTCACGCTTGCGGACTACAGTCTCGGACAAACGCCGCGATATTTGGACAAAATCGATGATTAGTATCCCCCTATTGAAAATCCTCTCTGAAAACTGAATCAATTAAAATATATTTGACATTGTTTTTATTTTAAGGTTCTTATTATTTTTTTAAAAGCTGTTGAAATACTGTTCTACTTCTCTAAAAAACGTGATAAAAACGGTCAATTTTTTGCCATTTACGAAGTGTCATATGATTATTTATTATTTGCCGGAAAAAAAAGTGCTAAGGGACAGTAGATATGCAGCATATTTAGATTTTATAAATTTAAAAAGATTCTTCTAGAGGCATTATTCAGTAATAAAATACGGGTATACAAACCCTGCGCTGAGCATCTTTCCTTTTAACCGGTTATAAAGAAATTGATACCTACTCGTATATTCATTTATCTATATCCATACTTCTATACTAGTATTATTAAGAGTAAAGATTTGATTTTTTGTTTGTCTGCATCGAATAGGGTCCGAAACTATTTAACCGTAGCAACACTTTTCGTGGTAAACATTGGCCATATTTTAATCATGTATTCCCACGGGAACGGGAGCGACGCCTACGCGGGTGAATTTCGGCGGGGCGGCAAAGTTCTTAAGAATATTTACTCTTGGATCAGCTCCACAACTATATGAATCCTACTTCCTACTAATATCCTACTAATATTATAAATGTGAAAGTTTGTGAAGATGTTTGGATGTTTAGATGTTTGGATGTTTGTTACTTAATCACGCTCTAACAGCTGAATGGATCTAGCTGAATTTTGGTACAGGGATAGAGTATAGTCCGGAATAACACATAGGCTACTTTTTATGCCGTGAAAATGTTCCGGGAACGGGAACCAACTTTCACGCGGGCGAAGCCGCGCGCATCAACTAGTAATAAATAATGTAAAAAGTTTTTGCTTTATCATAAACTAGCATAAAAGCTTAATGGTTAAGAATATTTTACAAGAGACTTAATCTTTAAACTCTTTTATGCTAAAGCAAACACGGTAGTTTCACTCATTTGCCTTTGCTCTCCCCCCTCTTACATTCTCTATTTTCTGGATCACAAACGAAGTAGCGCGAAACAGCTTAATTGTGCCATAGAATAGGGCTAAATAATCACCCTCAGACTACTCTCGGTACCCTATTTTACGCGAGGCCTGCACGCATTACCTGGTTTATTTTGTAACTAGCTGTTCCCCGCGGCTTCGACCGCGTAGAAGTTTGTTATCGCGTAAAAGTCGTTATATCGTAAAATCATAACCTTTATTTTCCACAGTCGGTTAAAAAGTAGCCTATGTCCTTCCCAAGGCCTCGAACTATCCCTATACCAAATTTCGTCTCAATCGCTCCAGCCGTTATGGCGTGAAAGCGTAACAGACAGACAGATAGACAGACAGAGTTACTTCCGCATTTATAATATTAGTAGGGATTAGGTCATCTCACAAGCAAGACTTTTTTGCAAAGGCATAAATTTACTTTATAAATATGGTATTTGACAGTCATCACCAACAAATAATTATCCACTATTTCGATAAAGAGTGTTCATGTTTGTAACTATATCTTAGTGTAGTAAGATTCACAAGCATAAATAAATGGTGAAAGCCGCCGTTGACGCATTATTAGGTGATCACCCTTAACCTACTAATATGGGTTGCAAGTTCCAGACACCCACTCAATGTTACCTTCTGCACCACGCTATCGACCCGGTCGCCCACGGGGTGTCTACATGGAATGCTGAGCAAACGATCTCTTTAAACACGATGTTTTTAGAGACAGTATACAGGTACGTTAAGACATAAAAATTCAACTAAAGGTTTTCATGCTTGATTAAGAATTTAAAGTTAGAGTTCAGACTCGATAACAATGTTTTGTATTGTTTTGTAATTTCAGGCAGTGCGCAGTTCATAAATTAATTAACCTTCATGATAGCTTTCAGAGTCAAGTGCGCGCGACCCCACTACTTTCTATTCGTAGTTACACACTGTCACTATTTAACTATAAAACACAAGTCTTTTGATATCAAATCACACTTGCACTTAGCAAACACTACACCAAAATGTTCAGCAAAGTATGATTATTGCAATTTTTGATGATAAGAAAATTTATCAGAATTTTCCTTCAGTATTTTTAATTGATAAAATTATATTCACAGATCGTTATTTTCGGCGCCTTATTGGCCGCTGCCAACGCTGGTCTTTGGGGACACGGCCATGCCACTTCTTCCCAAAGCATCGTTCGCCACGACCAGCCCATCCACCACATCGCTCCAGCCCACCACACCGCGCAGTACGCCACTGTCATCGCCCATGCCGCTCCCATTGCGCACTACGCCGCTCCCCTTCACCATCAGGCGGCTCCTGTCGCTCATTACGATGGCCATGACACTTACGTAAGAAATTGTTACATATAGGTACGACACCTAATATTATAATGAACTTAACTTACATGGACGTAACCAACTTTTTATTATTTTAGGCACATCCCAAATACCACTTCGCATACTCCGTGGCTGACCCCCACACTGGCGACCACAAATCACAAGCTGAGAGCCGCGACGGTGACTCCGTACATGGCTATTACTCTCTGGCTCAACCTGATGGCACCATCCGCAAGGTTGAGTACACCGCTGATGCCCACAATGGGTAAGTTATCCTATTATCTACTTTTCTTACTATAACTTTATGGGCATACATAAATAGTAGAATTGCCATTAAACTCTTTGTTTCTTTCTAGATTCAACGCCAAAGTACACAACTCCGGTCTATCCGTGCATCCCGCACCCATCCATCATGGCTACCATCATTAAAGATTCATAACTGTTTATTAAGTAAAATAAATATAAGTACAAAAAATACAGTGAGATTTAACGTAAAATGAATTTTATTAAAGCAAATGACACCAGGAAGGGACTGTTGGGTCTAGCCGGTTTGGCAAAAATATTTCCACATGTTAAATATTTATAATAGACAATATCGGGCGCGTTCCTAAAACGCAACATCCGACACGAACTTTATGTCACTTCGGTAACGCTTAGACATTGACCGCATTTCATAATCATAAACGATTACTGAGTTTGTCCTGAGATGGGTGACAATTTATGGCATTTCTATTTAGAAGCGTTTCCGTGATTCGAAAGACACATTAAGCAACATTATGGGTGGCTTGAAAGATTTCCACAACAGGAAGTCGCGACCTGCCTCTATCCGTTTAAAAATGGCAATAGGCTCACCATTTATTGCGTGGGGCGAAATTATAACTGGTGCAATGAGTATTTAGCTAGCTTTATGAGCTAATTATCACCGTACTTCCGAGCTGATATCATCAGTATAGGTGACAAACGGCAAGCTTTAGAGTGATATAAGTATATTAATAAAATAATTTTATTAATATAGATCACATAATTATTATAAGGTATGACTATAAACGTCAGCCAACTAAGGTAAAAACTCCAAGTTCCAGCTTCAAATAATGAATCAAGAGTGCATAAGGGTTTATGCATGACATTTTAAAATTTTTGCTTGTGGTAAATACAATTCTCACGGGCAATTTACTGCCTCACGACTTGGGCAACATCTATAATTATAAAAACTCAAAAAAAATGTCTCACTTCAGTTGGGTCAAAGTTACTGCTAACTCTAAGTACAATCCTCTGACCGAAATTACTTAACCGAAACCACGTTGGATCTTTCACCTCACTATACTGGCGTATTGCGTACCTATAGGTACCAAATAGAAGACGTGTTTCTTAATTTATTGAAATTCCTCTTCTAACAGGTTGAAAAGGGGTACGAAGTTTATGTTAAATTTTTGGGGTGGGGTTTACTTTGATGTTGATATCAATACTCCTTAGTACTTTTATTTTGGGTTTAAATTACTTTTAGCTCCTCTCTATAAAATAGTGTGTAGAGGAACTCATGTCCAAATTTTGTGTGAAGTCTGTGTGTCTGTTTCATTTAACTACGTCACTAGGTCACGTGGATCATCTGTTCAAAGTTTGAAATAAAACAAAAATGACAACGTCAATCGGATTGAAGTTTCACAATAAACGTGTTAGAGAGGGGCAGTCTGGTGAGACCGATCGCTCAGCTTCTTGTTTATTTTGAAACATTCGGGACAGCTCAATTGGATTAGAATTGTCGTTTTTTGTTTTACGTCAATCATGATTTATTTTAGTTAAAACCTTCGATCTGTATGGTTGAAACCCAAATATTTTGTATGATACAAAGATAAATTTGTGGAAAATCCGTAGTTGACTATCCAGAAACAATGACAGAATATGCTTTAGTTAGAATGTACACGGTTCAACAGAATAATACCAAGTGTTTTTTGCGTCTTGGCCTGCACGAGTTTAGGAGATCATCATCCTTCGATGATTTTAAGTCTGATATCTGGGTCCTCCAAACAACATTTACATTAGCGTTCATAGAACTTGGCTCGCTATAATTCTACCCAGAGGAAGCAGTCGAATCGCCATTTAAAATGTTTGAACTTTTTACTAATCTTAGCTTATACTAGAGAGGAAAAATTTGTACTACCCGTTCGCTCTAACTTTGCCGCTGGCGTAGAGGCGTATACCCGAATTGTTAACTATACGAAGTAAATTGACAGTAGCTAATGTCACTTCGTCATAGAAAATACGCAACACTACAAGAAGAAGTGACATTAGTTGCTGTCAATTTACTTCGTCTAATCAAAAATTCGACTTTAGTACAGAGCCGAGCGGCAAAGTTAGAGCGAACGAGCAGTACTTTTAGGTGTGTGTATCTTTGTAATGAATAAACTCAAGAGCTACAGAAAACTCTTAATGTAAAAAAAAGCTGAAAATTCTTTCACTGTTAAGAAGCTACACTATCCCCGGGTGACATAGGCTATATTTTATTCCCATATTCCCACACAACCGGGAACTACGTGGGTAATACCGCGTGACGTCCGCTAGTATTATATTAATGCGCAAGCTTGTGGGTGTGGATGTTTGTTACTTTTACACGTTCTAACAGCTTAATAGATCTGGCTTAAGTTCGGCACAGGGATAGATTATAGTGTGAAATAACATATATGCTACTTTTCAATCGGGAACGGTAACAAAATCTTATGCGAAGGAAGCTACCGACTGCGCCACAGAGGCAGTCAATAAACCAGTCAACTTTTAGTACGGTAATACTATCATTAACGTGCCTTTAGTCTGCGGCGCCAAAAGAGACCGCTTGCACGCATTGCCCACGCAGATTTTACACAGACTGTGACGTCACAAACAGTCTGTCAACTGCTCGCACCTTATGTGTGTGCATCATAAAAGGTGAATGTGTGTCCAAAACATTGTTATCATTCTTCAAACCGTGTACCGTATGATCTACATTTGAACAATTAACCTTGATGATTGAGTTCAGAGTCAAGTGCGCGTGTTGTACACATATTTCGCCACCCCCACTCAATATTATTACAGTGACACGCATTTACTATAAAACTAAAAACCACAGGTGCTTTGATATCAATCAAAACTAGAACTTTACTAACACTACCTACTCCAAAAATGATCAGCAAAGTGAGTTTGTTATAAAACAATCAAATATTCTAAATCATATAATCTTAAGCTTATAAAGAATGGAGCTGGTGGTCTAAATCAACAGCGCCTAGCCAAAACTACTGAAGGCTGTGTGTAGCAGAGAATGGTATAGCTAGATAAATAGCTTTATTTTGCGGGTTAGAAATTCACTAAGTAGACATTTTCTGAAATTAATCCCCCAATGGGGTAGAGAGCGATGGCAAAATATGTATGGGACGTAATAGTATATTAGCAATTGTTGTCAAATTCAGCGAAAATACATTTCAATTACGAAAACTAAATGCATGTTTCAGTATTTTCAAAATTCTACCACTAGGGTTGCAAAATAGGGCATGAAATATTTGAAAACTGATTTAATAATGACGTTCATAGGCTAGCGGTGACCGCTTCTCATCAGAGATGGGTCATATGCTAGTCTGCCGCCTTCGTTGTATATAAAAAAAGGAACATAGAGTGAAAATCACGGGTGAAGTCACGAAAATGTAAATCCTCTATTCTCATGTTACAATGATATAATATTTTTATTTGCAGATCGTAGCATTCGGCGCCATATTGGCTGCTGCTAACGCTGGTCTCTTGGGACATGGACATGCCGTATCTTACCAAAACATCCAACGTCACGACCAACCCATTCACCACAGCGCCCACTATGCTGCTCCAGCAGTACACTATGCTGCTCCAGTTGCGCATTACAATACTGCTATCATCGCCCACGCCGCTCCTCTAGCTCACTACGCCGCTCCAGTCGCTCACTACGACGGCCATGACACTTATGTAAGAATCTACTAATAATTTTACACTAGGTATGTACTAGGTATTTTATACGTGTATAAACTGACGTGCTCATCTTGTTACTGCTTCAGGCTCACCCTAAATACCACTTTGCCTACTCCGTTGCTGACCCCCACACTGGTGACCACAAATCACAAGCTGAGAGCCGCGACGGTGACTCCGTGCACGGCTACTACTCTCTGGCTCAACCTGATGGCACCATCCGCAAGGTCGAGTACACCGCTGATGACCATAATGGGTAAGTTAAACATAATGTTAGCGAATACAAACATTATTGTTATTTCAAATACTTTAACAGTGAAATGAAATCTATATTTGTGACTTTCCAGATTCAACGCCAAAGTACACTACCTCGGTCACGCCGTGCATCCCGCACCCGTCTACGCTCATACTTACCATCATTAATAATTATTTAGATTAACAAATTTATTGACTGTATTATAATAATATTGTTATTATAAATTTTACATTTACATAGCATTTTTCTTATTATAAACCATGCCGAACCTAATAGGTATTTATTTGGCGGAGCAAGAAAATTTCGTAACATTCGCAATCAGGAAAATTAATTTGGGTTATTCAGCTCTTGATTTCATTGTTAGTTCGACACAAATCGAAGTGAGTAATGTAACTTACCCAAACCCATGGACTGCGAGATATGATTGTTGAAGGCTGACGAGCCAATGCTGCTAAATCTGTACAGGTGTTTGAAGATTATCAGCACATGTCTAAGTCAATGACGGTGTACAAAAGTACAAGGAGTGTCTCACATTAGAGAAATCTATAACTGTTACAACAATACCGTTTCAAAGTTCCAGTTGGATTTCGGCTGGTCGATGATAGATGAATAACTTACCCTATAATATTAATAGATTGATGATTGAGTGTTGCCCAATTTTACACACTTCGGGGTAGATTTTCGAAAAATCCTGAAACACGTGTTTATTTATTTTTATTTAATAATAATAATAATAATATATAGTGATAATAGATCGATCAGAGCGCCTCGCAATAATCGTTGACATAACCGTCCCACATGGCGAAAATCTCGTGAAAGCAGAAAAAGATAAACAGTTGAAATATTTGAACTTAGCTCACGAGGTTTTCGACATGTGGGATGTGGATTCAGCGATTATTGTTCCGATAGTCGTATCAGCACACGGTCTGATCGTCAAGAGCCTCGATTAACATCTTAAGCGGCTCGCGTTAGGCAGTTGGGTCAAGGGTTTGATGCAAAAGGTGGTATTGCTGAGCACGGCACATAGGTATAGTGAGGCGATTCCTGTCTCTGGAGCCCTGACCACCGGTAGCTTGGTCCCTGTACCCGATGCCGGTGGGATACTATTTTTAATCCGAACTGCCGAAGACAGGAGGGTAATGTTTTTCGAGATAATTTATGTATGTATGTATGTATAATTCTTTGTCCCGTCCTACAACCTGAACGGCTTGACGGATTTTGACATACAAGGTGTCATTTGATTCGTCGTAATTGTGTGAGTGATACCAGGTATATTAAAATTTCTAAAAAATCTAAATGGCAGACTTTTGGCGCTGAAATGTAAAGTTTGATCATTTTTCTTTTACGCTCTACAGCCTGAACGGCTTGACGGATTTTGAAATACAAGGTGTCATTTGATTTGTCGTGATTGTGTCAGTGACACCAGGTATAATAAAATTCATGGAAAATCAAAATGGCAGACTTTTGGCGTTATAATTATTTGACTGCGATGAACGCAAACTGCTAAACAAATTTTGATGCAGTATTATGTGTTTATAAGGCCTTGGTCAGACTTAAATTCTTGCATTTGTTTGATTGCAATCGGTTGAGTAGCACCGGAAATATGACCAAAAATATAATAATTAAGGTTGTATTTTGGTGATGTTCCTTCACTACACGAAAATTAATAACTCCACTACTAACATAACTAAAAAGTTTTAAATAAACTTCATTATTTAGAATACAAAAAACCCGACTGCCAAGTAAACATACAACTGAAAAGCAAAAAAACAAGCTTTACATATCTTTTATGATTTTCTTTACCTACCTACTTACTTACTGTTTTACTTTGTCTTCAACATTTGCAGGCGGGAACAAGCAATGGAGACATGTACCTATTTTGTAAACCAACACTCGCTTGACTTAGCTTGTTCCCGCCTGCAAATATTGAAGACAGAGTAAAACAGTAAGTAAGTAGCTAAAGAAAATCACAAAAGAAATGTAGAGCTTGTTTTTTGCTTTTCAGTTGTATGTTTACTTGGCAGTCGGGTTTTTTGTATTCTAAATAATTAAGTTTTTTATATTTTTAAATGTATTTTTATATATGTTTATTTAAAAATGTTAATATATATGTGAATAATACATAATATACAATTTATATCTACTATACACTTTTTACACGAGAAAAGAAACTAAAAATAGGTAGGTACCTAAATTTCAAACAAAAGAAAAAAAAGCCCCCAAGAAAAAAAAAAAAAAAAATCCGATTTAGGCATCGAAAAATTCTTCCACATCGCTGTCAACCACAACCGTGCCCAAAACGCTGGCGGCATTGCCACGTTGAATGGCAATTACTGAGTCGCTGGCCCAAGTACACGCCAGCCTTCTGGTCACGGGAACTGTCGACCAAAAGCTTGCATATAGTTCTGTATACAAGCTTTGCACTATGACCCCACGGTCCAAGAGTTTCAACCCCAAACGGCTCAAATAAATAAGCCCCAGCAAGATTTATATATTTGCGCCGTTTGAGGGCCTCAGCAGATGCGGCAGCAGCTCCCGCGCAGCTAGCGGTGCCAGGAACATGAGAAGGCGCAAGGGTGTCCACGCATGTGGCATCCCACACAAGCGGTCTTCCCATCTTCCATGGCACCAATGACATCCCGTCGGGCCTCTTTCCGTCGTCTCGAGCCAAGCCCTTTGGTTCAAGGACTGCTGGCACGCCGGCGGCGGAAAGAGCGCGACGGATGATGTCATTTATACTAGCATGTCGAGGAAAGCGTCCTGCACTTTTATAGCAGGATAGACCGTGGTGACCCAGGTGGTCAACAGTTACGCCGCAGTGACAACGATGTGGAACGATGCAAGATGTGCCGAGGCGTAAGCAAACAGCGATGCGGAAAGTGCCATTATCTAACAAAGTTCCAATATGGGCTGAGGGCAGCGCATGAAGCCAGAGACCCGATTCCCACTCTCCCACAGCCAGTAGGCGCGCTCGCTCTGCTGCAGTGGACGAAGTGTCAATTAGGTTTTGTTGTACTAACTTGCAAAGCGGCACATCCCACTGTCTCTGGGAAGAGTAGTTGATGGGAAGCTCTGTGCTTGGGCAGGTCATTTTCCAGGCATTCAGGGCATCAGATAAATACGGTACTTCAAAGTTAACCAGTGACGAAGTTAAAATTTTCCTAGTTAACTTATCTGTACCGTACACCGATGACAAGAATGCCGGTAAACAAATACTCGTAATTTTGCGGACGCCGAGACCACCTAGTCGGATAGGTAATGACGCTTGTGTCCAAGCTCGCTCGTCCAAGTTCACATTTAAAATATCTATAATTGTATCCCTGATAATTTCATCTACATTTTCTAAAAGTTTGTGGTGTTTCCAAAGCGGACAAGATCTAAGATAGTAGGTTAATTTTGGGGCAAAAGAACAATAACGAATTATAGTGAATGCGGAATGTAAATTGTAGCATTTATTTTCTATAGATGCAGTATTCAGGATGTGAAAGCAGCTTAATCGAGTTATCTTTTTTTAATCGGTTGTCAGTGGTGACATTTCTGCTGTCAGAATGACAGGATGTCATAAGTTCGAGGACGAATCGATTTCGCATTTAAAGGAACAGGTTTTGTTAAGATTTTTCGTGAAAGACGGGACTTTGACCGAGACCTGCTTTGGGGTAGTTGGAGGTCCTTTGGCTTATGCTCTGAGACTGTGCCGCGAATCAGTTTTTCGCTCAAGCGCGATTATTTGTTGCCTCGCATGGTCTAGCGGGCTGTGATTGGGTTGCTGCATTGCATCTTACTACATTTTACCCAGAAAACTGGTGAGTCACTTCTTCTTTTGCAAAGCGGGTCGATTGTCGTCTGTCGCGCAGCCAAGATCTTAATTTGTCGTTTCTTTCATGACAGGGTTTTTTACTACGGGGAAAAGCGGCCCGTCCGCGGTTAGCAAAAACCACACCCAATGACACGTGGACTACATGAGCGAGGTGTTTTGAGAGGGACCAGCCGCCTCCACGTGGCATTCTCGGGCTGTGCTGTTCTCATCTTAACTCAAGGCCAGTAATTGTCACCCTATTACAGTGTAGTTAGCTGCTTACCCGTGTTACCTGCTCACGCGGCAGTGGTCTATTTAGTAGCATAAGTACCTAAGCACTGACTATACTTCTGTGTACCTGTGATATTTGTGTCTATCAGTGAATAAGCTCTCTGTGTGTCTCTGTGTATCTCTGTGTTATATAAATATATGTGTGTACACCCTACCTGACTGTTTTCGTCAGAGCCCTGGCCTACCCTTGCACGCACACTGGAATCTCTGTAGTAAGGCGCCCTGGGAAAGAGTTCTCTGCATAGCTACCTCGCGCTAGTTGGTGAGTAACACTGATCATCACTGTGTTATAAATTGGCGCCTTACTACAGAGATTCCAGTGTGCGTGCAAGGGTAGGCCAGGGCTCTGACGAAAACAGTCAGGTAGGGTGTACACACATATATTTATATAACACAGAGATACACAGAGCTTTATATACGCGGTTTTTGCTAACCGCGGACGGGCCGCTTTTCCCCGTAGTAAAAAACCCTGTCATGAAAGAAACGACGAAAGGGAAGGTTTTGTGCTTAGCTGCTAGCACCACCAATTAACGTCCTGGAGCGTCTCGGACGATTCACCAGGATGGTTTCGCCAGAGGTAACCACCTATGCACACACACTAGACTGAGGCTACCGCAGAGTAGACCCAGAGATTTGCCACTACGTTGGGAGCCAATTTATATTTTTACTTTGTAATTGATCCCTATCTGTGCCATTTTATCTTTATAATTGTTGTAAGTAAATTTTTACATAATGGCACAGATGAAAAAATATATTAATTATTTAAGAAAGGATGAACTTGCTAACGAGCTGTCCCACATGGGTATTTCAGTGGAACCGGAAACGACAGTGTCTGGCCTTCGGAGTGAGCTAAGAACGGCACACCGACTCGTCCGTCGAGGTAGCATCAAAGCGAGTGCTCCGGTACCCGCTGATGCATCGGCTGAGCTCTCGACCTGCCTTCCGAAGGTCTCCGAGTTGGAGGAGGCTCTTTAGTCAGGTGAGTTTTTGGCCAATAATAATTCTCGTCTTAGGGTGTCTATCAGGGCCAACTACTTATTGAGTAGGTTAGCTCGTTGTGGTCTGGATTGCCCCGACCTGGTGGATATTCGTGGTAGGCTAGTGAAGATCATCGCTAGGGCTGAACCCAGTAGTGATTCTGAATCCGAAGGTTCGGATGATGATGGTGATGATCCTTCGGGTCGTGACCAGGTGGAATATACTTCACCAGTAGTGAGAGAGGACCGCTCGGTGCGAGCTAGTTCAAGTAGGAATAGTTCTACATGTAACATAGTGTATAAAGAACGTCCCCTTAACTTATGTTCATTTAACTTAAAATATGATGGTTCTACTTGTGTACGTGTGTTTTTAGAGAGATTAGAGGAACTTAGATGTGCTCGGGAGGTTACTAAGCCTAGACTCCTTATGGCTTTCTCCGACCTGTTGGATGGACCGGCTTTGTCTTGGTTCCGTACAAACAAAGCTAACTTCATCTCATATGAGGATCTTATTAGTGAGCTTAGAGATACCTTCGATATTCCTGATTATGATTACCGCCTCAGGAACGAGATAAGACAGCGTACACAAGCCCGCTCTGAGTCCTTGGTTAACTATATATGTACAATGCAAGCCATGTTCTCAAGGTTGTCATGTAAGATGCCCAGTGAGGAACAGCTGGACATTCTCATGCACAACATTAGACCTGACTACATGAAGGAACTGGCCTTGCATGATGTCAACTCTGTAGATGACTTGAGACGTTTGGGTAAGCGCTTGGAGCTTGCGCGTACTAGGGCAGACGCTTTCCATGAGCCTGCTCTTGACAAGTTTGAGATTACATCGGACTTACACCAGCTTAAGAACAAAGGTGTACAAAAGCCCGCTAAGCAGGTGTCTGCAGTGGAGACGCCGGTTACCCCCCACGATCGCAAATGCTTTCGTTGCGGCGGGGGCGGTCACACTGCATACAGCTGCACACAGTCAAGGGAGCTGGTGTGTTTCCGGTGTGGTCTCAAAGGAGTCAAGACCCCAGACTGCTCACACTGTACTAGCAAGTCAAAAAACGCGTAGGCCAGGGCCTTATTAGGAACTCTGTGCATCACTCTGTATCTGAGTCTATTTCTGATAAGGTCCTGTTTCCTAAACGGGATAGTGACATTAGACCGTATCTAGTTGTTAAGGTTTTAAATTTAAATGTCTTAGGCCTTCTAGATTCCGGTGCCTCCTGCTCTATACTAGGTAAGGGAGCGCACCGCATCTTCTTGGAACTGGGTTTTGATCTTGTGAGTATCAATCCTACTTTTCGTATTACAACTGCAGACAGCACTCACTTGCAATGTCTGGGTTGTATCTCTTTGCCAATTGAGTACAATTCGGTTATCCGAGTTGTCAAGTTCTATGTTGTCCCAGGTATAACCACCTCCATGATATTTGGAGTGGATTTCTGGCAACAATTTAAGTTGAGTGATAAGTTAATTTTACAAAATATTAGTCTTGATAGCTTTAGTGATAATAATCCTATAGAGTCTGTGTCCCTTAACGGTGGCCTCGAGGATTACAACAACTTGACTGCTAAACAAAGGTGTGTAATCAACGGGGTCATTGAGAAATTTGACTCATTGAACACTGATAAGGTGGGCTTAGGTCGGACCTCACTTGTACATCATGTCATTGACACTGGTGACAGCAAGCCGATAAAGCAGCGTTACTATCCGCTCTCTCCCCTTAAGCAGAAGGCCCTGGAAGCCGAGCTGGACCGAATGCTGGAGATGGGAGTAGTGCCCCGTCTCAGTCCGCCTGGAACTCTCCAGTGGTCATGGTGGAGAAGGCGAACGGCGACCTCAGATTGTGCTTGGACTCTCGCAAGCTGAACTCTGTGTCAAAGAGTGACGCCTACCCCTTACCCTATATCAATCAAATCTTGGACCACCTTAATAATGCTAAGTATTTAACTTCTGTAGATTTGAGTGCGGCTTACTGGCAGATTCCATTCGACTCACCCCAGTCTGCTGAGAAGACTGCTTTTACGGTTCCCCGGAGAGGATTATTCCAATACAATTCGATGTGCTTCGGTCTTGTCGGAGCCAGTGCCACGATGCAACGCCTCATGGACCGTCTGTTTGGTCCCGAGTTCGACAACAAGGTATTTGCGTTTCAGGATGACATAGTCTGTGTGTCCAGCACCTTTGAGGAGCATGTAGAGCTCTTACATAGAGTCTATCAGCAACTCAAGGATGCTGGCCTAACTATTAACATGAAAAAATCCCATTTTTGTCGGAGTGAACTCAAATACCTGGGGTATTATGTGGACAAACATGGCTTACGGACAGACCCGGGTAAAGTTGAGGTTATCCTCAACTATCCCACCCCTTCTAACCCTAAGGAGGTTAAGAGATTTCTGGGAATGGCCGGCTGGTATCGTCGCTTTGTTAACAACTTCTCGAAGATTAGTAAACCTCTGTGCAAACTCACTTCTACGAACCTTAAGTTCGAATGGACCCCTGAGGCTGAACAGTCCTTTAACCTGCTAAAGTCAGCCTTGGTTTCTGCCCCTATATTAAAAATGCCTAACTTTGAGATGCCCTTCCGCATTCTTAGTGACGCGTCAGCTTACTCAGTTGCTGCTGTACTGACACAAACTCACGATGGTGTTGAGCACCCTATCGCCTACTGTAGCCGTTCTCTCAACAAGAACGAGGTGAACTACAGCACAACTGAGCGAGAACTTCTGGCTGTGATTTTCGCTTTGGAACAATTTCGACAGTACGTCGAAGGCCAAAAGTGTACGGTCGTCACGGATCATTCATCTCTTCTGTGGTTCCATAAACTAAAAAATCCCACGGGTCGTCTAGCACGTTGGAGTATGAGGCTCAGTCAATTCGACTTTGACATAGAGCATCGAAAAGGTAAAGACCACGTTGTACCTGATGCTCTGTCTCGTATCAAGATTGAGTCCCTCGATGCAGTACCCACTAAAGACCCGTGGTATGACCACACCATGAATAGTGTTCGGAAGAACCCGAGGAAGTCACCAAACTTTGACATTCGTGACAACCTTTTATATAGGTTAACTAAAAATAAATATTCTTTGACTTCAGACTTTGACTGGAAGCTGGTGGTACCTCAGGAGGATCGCTTGCCCCTGCTCTCTAAGTACCACGATGACACACTTAGTGCCCATGGTGGCGTTTGGAAGACGCATAAAAGGTTAGCCCTAAATTATTACTGGCCCAAGATGTACGAGGACGTCAAAGAATATGTTGGGAATTGCGAAACATGCAAGCAGTACAAACCCGTAAATATGTCTCGTCCCGGCCTAATGGGTAGCCCGAAGCGGGTTTCGAAGCCATTCGAAGCTATCTCTGTCGATCTGCTTGGTCCCTTTCCCACTTCGAGCAATAGAAACGTACACCTGATCGTGGTCTCCGACTACTTTAGCAAATACGTCATGTTGTGCCCTGTTCGGGTTGCCACAGGCGCTGTAGTCGCGAGGTTCATAGAGAAGAGTGTGTTTCTCGTGCACGGAGTCTGCAAGACTATTTACATGGATAATGGCCCTCAGTTTGTGAGTAAGCCATTTAAGGATCTGTTGGCTAAATACAATGTACCTAATATATATTATAACCCTAGGTATCATGCCCAAACTAATCAGGCGGAACGAGCTATTCGTAATGTTGTTCAAGCGATCTCATGCTATGTGAAGTCGCAACACAAGTCTTGGGATCAGTTCTTGGTTGAGATACAGTGTGCTTTAAACACTGCAGTTAACGAAGCAACTCGTTTCACCCCTTACTTTTTGGTACATGGTAGGGAATTTATTGGGGATGGAGTGTTATACAGGCAGACAGATATCGCGTGCCATCCTACTTCAGTCTCTGTAGACGATCCATCAGCCTTCGGTGTCAAGCTGAGAGAAATACAACGCATTTACGACCAGGTGAGGAAACATTTGAACGTTGCCCACCAGCGTAATGAAAAGTATTACAACCTCAGAAAAAGGCATGTAGAGCTGAAAGTGGGACAGATAGTTTACAAACGCACGTTCTACCTGTCCAACAAGGCCAAGAATTTCACTTCTAAGCTAGCCCCTAAGTTCCTTAAATGTGTGGTGACTGCTAAACGATCCCCTTTAGTATATAGGCTGTCAGATCTGGACGGTAAGGATCTTGGGGAGTACCATATCAAGGACATCCTGAAGTATCGGGAGGAGCAGTCTCCAATACCTAACGTAACTACATAGCACTGTTTCTCTAGTTTATTAAACCAGTGCTATGTGATCATTATGTAAGACTATTTTAATCTTTTGTTTGTATTTCTATATGTGTACGTGACTTTAAATTGTCACGTTGTAGTTTCTTCTATGCACCGCACCGAGCGTTTTTCTCTCATTCGCTTCTCGGTACTCTACAATATCCTGAGAGCTTGGGTAGTGTTAGGGTATCGGCAGTGAGTAAAGGGAGCATTCGTTTTCTATGAAGGGCATTAGACTCTAGTTACTTAGCCTAACCGGTACACGAGTCAGTGTCTAGTTAGGTACATAGGAGGATCTTTCTTTGGTATTGTAATGGTCGTAGTCAGCTGGTGTTTGAAGGACCTAGCTGGTTGTCTTTGTTTATTAGTCAGTACTTTTCTGTTTTCTTTATTGTGTATTTCCAGCGTGTCATATCCGCAGGAAATACTATTAAAGGGGGGGTGGTTGTAGCATTTATTTTCTATAGATGCAGTATTCAGGATGTGAAAGCAGCTTAATCGAGTTATCTTTTTTTAATCGGTTGTCAGTGGTGACATTTCTGCTGTCAGAATGACAGGATGTCATAAGTTCGAGGACGAATCGATTTCGCATTTAAAGGAACAGGTTTTGTTAAGATTTTTCGTGAAAGACGGGACTTTGACCGAGACCTGCTTTGGGGTAGTTGGAGGTCCTTTGGCTTATGCTCTGAGACTGTGCCGCGAATCAGTTTTTCGCTCAAGCGCGATTATTTGTTGCCTCGCATGGTCTAGCGGGCTGTGATTGGGTTGCTGCATTGCATCTTACTACATTTTACCCAGAAAACTGGTGAGTCACTTCTTCTTTTGCAAAGCGGGTCGATTGTCGTCTGTCGCGCAGCCAAGATCTTAATTTGTCGTTTCTTTCATGACAGGGTTTTTTACTACGGGGAAAAGCGGCCCGTCCGCGGTTAGCAAAAACCACACCCAATGACACGTGGACTACATGAGCGAGGTGTTTTGAGAGGGACCAGCCGCCTCCACGTGGCATTCTCGGGCTGTGCTGTTCTCATCTTAACTCAAGGCCAGTAATTGTCACCCTATTACAGTGTAGTTAGCTGCTTACCCGTGTTACCTGCTCACGCGGCAGTGGTCTATTTAGTAGCATAAGTACCTAAGCACTGACTATACTTCTGTGTACCTGTGATATTTGTGTCTATCAGTGAATAAGCTCTCTGTGTGTCTCTGTGTATCTCTGTGTTATATAAATATATGTGTGTACACCCTACCTGACTGTTTTCGTCAGAGCCCTGGCCTACCCTTGCACGCACACTGGAATCTCTGTAGTAAGGAGCCCTGGGAAAGAGTTCTCTGCATAGCTACCTCGCGCTAGTTGGTGAGTAACACTGATCATCACTGTGTTATAAAATTTATTTGGTATAACCGCTGTTTGATATCCCGAAAATTTTGAATTTTTTCATCTAAAAATGATGAAAAAGAATCCTCAAAAATTGGTGACCCCAAGAGGTGAAGTGTATTTTTGTTCATAATTTTGAAATCAGGGATCAAATCGTTAAACTTTTTTAATACAGTCTGCCGGTCTGCTTTGTCCGTGATAAACAATTCACATTTTGAAAAATTTAGTTCTAAACCAATTTTGGCAAATTCTTGTATTAAAAAATTCAGGTCTTCCAAAACTGTTTCAATATCACCTCCAAGAGTACCATCGTCGAGATACCAGGTATTAAATTTCGAATTTAGACGCCTAATAATTGGATGGATGGCTAAGCTAAAAATAACCGGCCCAAGCGGGTCACCCTGCTGGCAGCCAACAGCGGATTCCAAAACGTTATCTTGATATAGTAATTTTGAAGGTTGTCTATAACATTGCCAAATAAAATTGAATATTTGAGGAACTTCTTTTTTAACTTCTGCCAGAAGGATATCCCTGTTAACAGAGTTAAAGGCGTTCTTAATGTCAACCTTAAGGATGACCTCTCCATCCCCATAATTTAGAAATGTACGTAAGGCATGTATGGCAGCTTCACAGCCCCCTCTTGAACCGAAGCCCAATTGAAAGGGCTGGAATGTTTGCGTTAAATCGTCGCTAATATGCCTGCAGCAGATTTTAGCTACCATACGCCTATACGTGCAGCCTACGGCGATAGGACGAATGCCGCCATCCTTCTTACGCAAGGCACACAGATTAGCCCCATATAAGACGTCGATGACGGCTTCGTTCACATCACCGGAGAGCATTTTATTGGTCAGAGCTGATAATTCCCGCAGCAGTGACTCACCTGATTCACCGGCGGTGGCACCTGTGAGAATAATTAAATAAAGAGGAACAATAATAATAATAAAGCTTTATTTTAGACTCGAATGCATAGGTTACATGTAGGTACAGACCATTAGTTGGTTCGTAATTTAAAAACAAGAAAACGAAATTTGAAGTAGTTGTGTTTGAAAATAAAGAAGTTCCTATACAAACTAACATTCCCTGTTTTACGACTATATTGGATTTTTTTGCAAATACTTGATGCTTTTTTTTTTCATTTATTCTTTAAAAAATACATATTTCGCATTTTTGATTCGTAAAAGCATTAAAAAACCACAGAGGACCTGTGCTTCGTTTCTGTAAGACAATATCGGAGGAGCTATACGGGAGCAGGAGTGCTGCTTTAGAAGAATGGATGAAGCTGGTATTCAGGTGGGGACCTAGAGGTGACAGCAGTACGACATATGAGGCCGAACTTGCGACTTATAGAGTAGCAGTATAACCACTTTATTGCTCAGTATGTTACTCACCAACTACCGCGAGGAAGCTATGCAGAGAACTCTTTCCCAGGGCGCCTTACTACAGAGTTTCTAGTGTGTGTGCATGGGTAGACTAGGGCTCTGACGAAAACAGCCAGGTAGGGTGTACACACATATATTTAGCTAGTACACAGTACACTACAGAGACAGAGAAAAGTTATTCACTAATAGACACACATATCACAGAGTTACATAAGAGTAGTACCGATTACTGCACTAATATTACGGAGGCGGTCTACAGATACATGAAAGCAATTGCTTAGGCTGTTACTTAGTAAGGTGTTAAAGGTAACGGGGTACTGGCCTGCGGTGTGCGCTGAGAGCGACTCCGGACGTTGTGTAGCTTGTGCAGTCCACTCTACCACGCCTTCGTACCACGTGCAGTCTAAGTACTTGTGAGTGTGGCACCGAACATTCACGACTATAGTATCCGCAATACGAACTGGCACGTGGGGCCATAAATCATCGGATTCGTGCTATCTCTTTCGCACCTACACAGTCTTATGGAGCGGGACTCGCTCCCATAGTGCTGTGCAGGTAATCTTTTACGTATTCCATAACAGTATCGACAAAAGTAATGAAATGAAAAATTTAAATATGATTTATTTATTTATTTATTTTTATATCAGCATTGATTTATTAAGACAAATGTATTAAATTAAATAAATATATTAAAATAAGTAGGTTGAATAGGTGAATTACTAACTAAAAAAATTCCAATTTACTAATTTTAACTTTTTAATTGCTAAAATTTAGCTAATTATTTAATAAAATCTTATTTGCTATTAATATCATATTTACAACTAAAAGCAAATTACCCACTTAATATCAGATTACGACACATCGAAATTTTTTTAAAAATTTTATCGACATGGTTCAACCCCTACAATAAGTGACATTTATGGCCCAAAGTGCCAGTTCGTATTGCGGATACTATAGTCACTTTAGCTCAACTAAAAAACCCAGCTTTCTGGGTGAAATTATCTTAGTACAGAACTTTGTCAAAAATACATCAACTGGGGTGATAAAAAAACTTAGTAGCTGAGAAGATATCTGGTAAGAGCACCGAAGCCATCAAAATGATCAAAAAAACTTCTTGAATTTCAATAACCTTTGTTCTCTCCTCGATGTCCGTTCCCCAAAAAAAACTCTAGTCATGTCCCATAGACTACCTGTCATTCGCTTAACCATATACAACTCTAGTTGACCTCATACGTTCAATGATGGCTGTCAAGCCCACAACCAGGTATTGATGCACCTACAGAAAATAAATGCTACAGCAGTGCTTGAGTCACAGTAAAGTACCGCCGCGCCCTGCTGAGCACTCTGAGCTTCTTGGACGCCAGCTTGATATGTATATAAATACCTAATTAAACGTCCTCGGTTACATAATTTCCTGATTAAGTAGCAGGGTCAATTTGCAAATATGCCAACATACATTACCTAATTTTACTTGCTATCTCCTTGCTAAAAAAATCATTGCTGTACTAAAACATTTGAAGGGGCGGGGTAAACCTGTCCTGCCACACACCTACGTCTCGTCAATCTCTGCGATCACAACACCAAGAAGTTGTTGCAACTATTTTAAACACAAAGAAAATGACAAACTGAACTTCTAAAGTGAAAATCTGTGGAAAAGGCACGTACCACGGGATGAATGTAATTTTGCCACTTTACAAAGTATCTCAATTTTATTCTATTTGTTACATTTACGCACATTCAAATTTTCTTTCCTTAATTATTTCACACACTTCCTTAATTTTAATCGTGGTATCTACCTCCTCTAAAATTCAATTTAGCAACCCGACTCTGTGTCGCTTTTCACCTAAATGGTTAATAAGGTTCCATTTCTGGAATTTACATGACTTTCCCACGACCGTAAAGGGAATGCAAGGCACAAGCGCGCTTGTTAACCTTAATTCGGAGTCACCCGATCTCAGAGCAAATAATAATAAATTTAGTAGGTTTTAGTTAAACTATTCTTTACTAGCTGATGCCCGCATCTTCGCCCTCGTAAAATTTGTTCCCGCTCCCGTTCCTGCTTCCCGTGGGAACTTATTTCCGGGATAACAAGTAGCCTATGTGTTATTCCACACCATAATCTATCCCTGTACCAAGTTTCAGCTAGATCCGTTCTGCCGTTAAAGCGTGAAAGAGTAACAAACATTCACACTTACAATCTTTCGCCTTTATAAAATTAGTAAGATAATATGCCACATAGGCAAGTATTATGAATAATTCAATAATCCTTGAGAATAGCGTTCAAAGTTAAGTGCGCGTATATACTTCCCGTTCCCACTCTCTCCTTTTCGTAGGTACACACTATAACTATAAAATTATAGACAATAGGTATTTTTACTTTAATTGTACTTAGCAATCACTACTCTAAAATGTTCAGCAAAGTAAGTTTTACTTATTAATTTACGATACCTAGAAATGTATTCTAAATTTAAATTTTACGTAATTTGCATTCACAGATCGTGGTTTTTGGTGCCTTGTTGGCTGCTGCCAACGCTGGTCTCTGGGGACATGGCCATGCTATGTCTTACCAGAATATCTTCCACCATGACCATCCGCACCACTACGTAGCTCCAGTAGCTCACTACGCTCCAATTGCGCAGTACGCTGCTACCATTGCTCACGTTGCTCCCCATGTTCACCACGCCGCTCCAGTCGCTCACTACGACAGTCATGACACTCATGTAAGAAATAATTTCATAACTTACATTGTCATAAGATATGTTGGTTATAGAAATTCTCATATACATACAAAACCAACGTCTAATCGTTTCAGGCTCATCCTAAATACCACTTCGCCTACGGCGTCGCTGACCCACACACTGGTGACCACAAATCACAAGCTGAGAGCCGCGACGGTGACTCCGTGCACGGCTATTACTCTCTAGCTCAACCTGATGGCACTATCCGCAAAGTCGAATACACCGCTGATGCTCACAATGGGTGAGTCACTTACTGTCTTTGCTAATAATTTTATCAGCTGAAATTCTTTGAAAATAGAATCTATACTTATAATAAAACTGTAGAGGGTCGGGAGTCTGTACATGGAAGATATTTTGAAAATTTTAAGTATAGGGCGTTCTCTAATCGATACTGAAGCCGAAAATGTAATTTAAAATTTTCATGTCTGTCTGTCTGTCTGTCTGTCTGTCTGTCTGTCTGTCTGTATCCCGACTAAGTATCACGCCGAAACTACTGAACCGATTTGAATGATACTTTGTACGATCTAAGCTTATAGTCCGAGGAAGGTTCTTAGATACTTTTGATCCCGATATTTTGCGCGGTTCTTTCAGGAGAGGGGATGAAAGGCAAAATAGGTTTTTAGCTATAATTTCTCACTGCGTGGTTCGATTTTAAATATTTGTTTGATGTCTGAAAGGGAGTACTTTAAGCATTATTCTATACAATTTTCAATATTGAGGGTTATGTAGTTCAGAAATTAGGGGCATCTCAACTTTCGGTAAATCTAGAATTCAACGTTTCTTTTGAAAGTGAGTCTAAACGGGCGTGTTGGCTTAATCATAAAAGAGCTTAATGATTAAGGCTATTGTAAAATAATTCAGTCCGCGCCGAAGGCGTGGACTGAATTGTTTTAGAATCGACTTAATCTTTAAGCTCTTTTATGATTAAGCAAACAGGGCCGTTTCACACGCTGCTTGATGAGTCTCATGAAGAAGTACCCCTCCATTCGTACACCTTATGTGACGTAAACGAAGTTGCGAGGGTCAGCTAGTATTGAAATATAATTAACATTTTTAGGTTTAACGCCATAGTACACAACCACGGTCACGCTGTGCATCCCGCACCTGTCCACGGTCACCACCACTAATAGTATTAATTTAATAAATTTGAGTATATTTAAATGAATTATATCATTTTGCATACAAAATCTGACTACGAAAACGATATTTTCACAATTAATTCAGTCACTTTCGAACATATCTTTATAATTGTTACTATAATCATGACTAAATGATCTTATGGGTGTATCTTGCAAAGTGATTTTTTGACTATGTTATTTTATGGATTAAAATAAGAAAACCTATGTTTAGCACAGCTTAAAATGTTGAAAAATTACTACTTATTATTTTTTGGTAAAATAATAAGTAGTAAGTTTTATATCAGCTGTATTTTTAAGTGACGTAATCATTTGTATAACGCGTTGTACAATAATTTTAAACTATGGAAGTTTATGTATTCATAAAATATTTTAGAATAGGAAGTGTGTTATTTGTATTGTGCTTTTCATACTGGGAAAACCAATGTTCCCATTCAAAACCATGATGGTAGAGCTAAGAGCTTTCTTTTGATTGATTAGTAATTATTTTAAAGTAATAATGTTCTCTTTGGATCGATTTTAGTTAAAAGCATAGACGCTGACTTGCTAAATCTATCTTCAATGGTTCAATATTACAAACAGATGCAGTAATTTTGCCAAACAGGAAGATGCTAATTAAATTTTAATGTAGTTTGCGTTAAAATTACGCAGTGTCTCGATTTGTTTTCAGCAAACATCGAGCATGTCTAATCGCGTCAAGCAAAGAGATATTTGATAGGCCAAAAGTTTTATGTAATTTTTGGGTGTGTGCAGTGAGTAACACGACCTATATGACGTTTACCGGGAGGGGAGGCGCCATACTAAGAGTTTCCCCTCTGCTACAGCGGGCTCAAAAAAGAATGTACTTAAACACACACATATACTAGATATTATTGATAAATTATTTTTGACTGGCCTCGTGGTCCAGTGGTTAGAGTACCTGTCTACGGATTCGGAGGTCGTGGGTTCGATTACCACCCAGGACAAATCTCTTTGTGTGATGAGCATATTGATTTGTTCTCTGTCTGGGTGTAATTTATCTATCTTCTAGACATACTCGTACGTACATTGGAAATAAATTAATAAAAAGAATCGCTGGGTGTTCAACATAAGATATTGAAGCCGAAAATATTGTTAGAAATAGTTTTGTCGGTTTGCTTTGCTTTGTCCGGAAGAATCTCAAAAAGTACTCGATAGATTTGATTCAAATTTTGCACAAATATTAACTACTAGCTGGCCCTCGCAACTTCGTTTACGTCACATAATGTGCACGAAAGGAGAGGTAATTCTTCATCAGACTCGTCATGCATCGTGTGAAACGGCCCTGTTTGCTTAATCATAAAAGAGCTTAAAGATCTTCCATGTACAGACTCCCGACCCTCTACAGTTTTATTATAAGTATAGATGGGTAGAGTCTTCACAGGGGTTGCTCAAGTCGTGGGTCGGATACGGCGGCTGGGTCTCAAGGTCGCCCTTCACAAATCCGAGGCTCTGTGCTTCCACGGACCTCCGAGGGGCCCACGTGCGGCATCCAGCCTACAGGTAGGGGGCGTCAGCATCGGCATCGAGCCCTCGATAAAGTATCTGGGGCTCGTACTTGGCCGGTGGAACTTCGGACATCACTTCCGAAGTTTGGTCCAAGGACTGAGGGGGACCCAACGCTCCCCACAGGACACTGTACCTGGGGATCGTGCGAAATATGGCCCTATACGGGGCCCCCGTATGGGCGGAGACCCTGACGGCCAGCAATGTGGCTAGACTGCTGGGCCCGCAGAGAGTGATGGCCGTCAGGGTGATAAGAGGATACCGCACGATCTCCGGTGAGGCGGCATGTCTCCTAGCCGGGACCCCTACATGGGACCTGGAAGCGAGAGCCCCTGCGTCACTGTTTAAATGGCGCAATTAAGCGCTGGAGCGGGGCCAAAGGCCTGTGTCTCGGGAAATCGAGGCCAGGAAACCGTGGAGACATGAAAGGTGCGACTTGAGCAATCGAAGGGGGAATTCGCCACAATCGCGACTGTCAGACTGGTCATGGAGGGGTGACTGGAGAGGAGACACGGTGCTCTCTCTTACCGGTTATCACAGATACTTACCGGGCATGGTAGCTTCGGTAACTATCTGTGGCGAAGACACCGGGAAACCACGGCCGAGTGTCAGCACTGTGAGGACCGCAGCGATGCACCCGAACCGCCCCCTGGGTGAGGCCGCAGTGGTGGTCGTAGGTCTGTTGGGAGTCCTGGGACATCCTTCCGAGGGCTTACCCAGGGCTCCCAACCATAGGCTGTTGGGCGTTACGTGAGGGTTTTTAGTCGGTAGGAGTCCGGCATAGCATCCATGATGGATTTTCCCTCACGTTAAAAAAAAGGGTATGGTCTCCAAATAGGCTATATAACGCTACATATCCTAGGGGCTAAGCTGGGAGCAATTCAATTGTCATTATAACATAATTTTCACGCGTACGAAGTCGCGGGCAACGGCTAGTCTATAATATGAATGTCTTTAGAAATAAGTATGTCTATCAGTCGTCTAGATCCCATATCATGAGCTTATAGCTTAGTTTGGGCTAGATGATGTTGTGTGAGAATGTCCAACAATATTAAATTTTTATATTTATTTTGTGTGTGTCTGAAATTATGAGTGTATTGTATTAATTGTTTTGTGTAAGTTCCCTAGTGACAGCGGATTGCTTTTGTAGTGTTCTTTAAGAATACGATTTTCCCCCCCGCAAAATATGCCAAACAGATAATGTATGAAGCAAACATGCTATGTCTACTCCCCATGTACTGGTCGCGTTGCTCTGTATGTGTATGAAACATAGTATTGTATTGTATTTATTTTTAATACGCTGTTATTAGGTCGTCGTGTATGTAACTAACAATGTAATGGAATCTAAGGAAACTAATTTAACCATCTTCCAAGGATCGTAGCGTCATGAAAATTGGCAGATGTATGTAGTTTTGATGACAATACAATAATATAATACTGTCAAACTGATATGATGATGGAGCCGGAAGATAGGCACTGAAAACAGGTGGAATCTAAGGTAGCTAATTTAACCAGCTTCCAAGGATCGTAGGGTCATAAAAATTGGCAGCTGTATGTAGTTCTGATGACAAGACAATAATATGGTACTGTCAAACTGATATGATGATGAAGCCGGAAGATAGGCACTGAAACTTCGATGGAAAAAGTGGAATCTAAGGTAGCTAATTTAACCAGCTTCCAAGGATCGTAGGGTCATGAAGTCGTCGTTGTTCCAGTCGTCGTTCCGAGTGCGTCAGTCGTCGTTCCGAGTGCGTTTAGAGTGGTAGTGCTGTCAGTTTATTCGATAAAACGATACAAAGTGTACAAACAGTTATCAGTCGTAGTGCCAATTCACAGTGACTAAAATCGCGCGGGTCCTATTGTTTACTCATCGCCGGTCAACGCGCACAGCCTGCCGCGCGGGGTTCCCACCTCACCGGTGCGATAAAGGATAGCCATACTGTTCGTCCCTGTCGTCCTGAACGAACAAATAAACATTGCGAGATGGCCACACAACGGACACCGCCGAACAGATTTTCTTCCGAGGGCGATATACCGTCGTCGATGGAAATGGACCGCGAAGATCCATATGTCAATACTCGAGATAGAAGGCGTACCGTGAATTCTGATCGGGATATGATATTAGAGCTCATTGAAAGTAAGTTTGAGAAGCAAATGTCACTCTGGAATAGTAAAATTGCTGAATGCATAACTAAAACTGTGGCATCCGCAATTAGTTCCACCGTCCCTCCTGAATTATCGAAAATTGCTTCGGAGTTATCTATTATCAATACAAATATTACGCAACTTTCAACAAACTATGATAATCTACATAAATCTATTACCGATGTAGAAAATGCGCTTCGATTCACCATGGACAGGCAAGAAAACGTTGAACAACGCTTGACAAAAGTCGAGGAAAACGTTTCTCAATATGCTTCACCAGTATCCCATATTCAAGCATTAGAACAAAAGACATCTTTGGAACAACAAGCCAGGCAGTGTAACTTAGAAGTGTCCAACATACCAGACCGCCGCGGGGAAAATCTCATAAACATATTGGAATGTCTATGCAACGTGGTTAAGTACCCGATAAAAGCGGCCGACATCGTAGCGGTGCACCGTGTTCCTCATGCCGACCAAAAGGACTCGCACCCGAAAAATATAATTGTGAAGTTCTCTAATAGAATGCTTCGAGACAATGTGCTCGCCGCTTGTCGCGCAAGTAAGGGTTTGGATACCAATATGTTATCAATTTCCGGATCCCCACTAAATATTTATGTCAATGAGCATCTCACGCTAAGTAACAAGTTACTCTTTCGTCAATGCCGAGAAGCTGCCAGAAAAAAGAATTACAAGTATGTTTGGGTTAAGCACGGAACGATCCTTGTACGTAAAACCGACATTTCACGAGCTATGGCGATCAGATCACCCGCGGATATTACAAAAATAGACTGATCATTATGTAAACAAAAGTTATTTACAATCGCAAACATTTATAACGGTTGAAACAAACAAAAAGTATTATATTTTTTACAACTATACTTTACTTTCTATAATTTCCTTGTGTTTTTATATAGAAATAGTGTTTTCATTCGGTTTTGTTTTGTTGCAGTGTTGGATATCAATAGTATTATGTAGGGTGAGTGCTACTGCACTGTATTGCAAAATCTATCACAAGCCTATACAATATATTCGCATGATTTTTTTCTGAGACGGGCCCATGACTATATAAGTATGTTTTCATTGCATAATTTCTACCTAGAACAACTCACAGCGGCAACTATTAACTCAGACCTGTGCGTATACACGAAAATAAACATACATAGTGCGTACTCTGTAAGTTTTTATGTCGGACGTGGTTGCGTGCTTGATACTGTTAACAGATATTCATGTCGGGATGAAGTGAGATACATAACGTGTGAGCCTTGTTTTTCTTGTTATAGCGTTACTACTTTTAACCTAATACAATTTTATAGTTTAACAACAGGTAATGGATAATAACCTATCGGTATACTACCAAAACTGTCGCGGATTGAAGACAAAGTTGCACAAACTTTACATGAATATCTTAGCACACAATTACGACATAATTGTTTTGGTTGAAACGTGGCTGCATAGCGGTATTTATGATACAGAACTGCTCGACCCTAGATATCAAGTATTTCGCTGCGATCGCAACCTATTAGCGAGCGGGCGCGACGATGGTGGAGGTGTGTTGGTGGCCGTGCGCCACGGTATTGACGCGAGACGACGACGGGACGGATGCGAGGCTGCGCAGGCGCACGCGTCGCCCTCCCCACTGTTAGATCATATTCTCGTAGACCTGCGTAGCCGTAATCAATGTTTTCTTATTAGCGCCGCATACATACCGCCCGGAATGAAGTCGGACGTATATACCCCGCATATCGAATACTTAACCACGCTACTTCAATCCACAAATATAGATAAGTTTATAATAATTGGTGATTACAACTTACCCCCCCTAGAGTGGCGCGACTGTGGCACACACTCAGAGCCCGTTATTCATAGTAATTATAGTTCATCTAATAAACAGATAATTAGCTTAATTAACCTCCTCAACGCCTATCAATTAAACAAGTACAAAAATTCTAAGGATAGAATTTTAGATTTACTTATTACTAATATTCCTGATTGTAAGTCAATGCTTGCCCCAGTGCCACTAGTGCCACCTGACTCTTTACATCCTCCTTTTTTTACAATCTTGCCATTCAATGATTGTTTGGTACCACTCACTGTTATGTCAAGGTTCCAGTATAATTTTAAAAAGGCTGACTACTTGGTAATTAACAGCGATATATCTCAAACAAATTGGGACAAGTTATTTCTTGATCTTAATGCAGAAAGTGCTGTGTCCGCTTTCTACCGACATATTTTCTCCATAATAAAAAAAAATGTACCTATGAAAATAATTAAATCTTCTAAGTTCCCAATCTGGTTCTCACCAGCGCTCATCCACATTTATAAAAATAAAAAGAAGGCCTGGATTAAATGGAAAAAATATCAAAATTTATCTGACTATAAATGTTTTTCCATGTACAGGGACAGATTCAGTACCGTATCACAGGAATGTTATAGAATGTATTTGACTTCGGTTGAGGACAGCATCAAAGACAATATAAAGTACTTCTGGGCATACATAAAAAATCTTAAAACTAGACCTGACATTCCTAATAATATATCATATCAAAGTTCAACTTCAAGTAATACTGAAGAAACATGTCATCTTTTCTCATCATTTTTTAAGTCTGTATTTCAACCCTCCTGTGTTCCTGTTGGTTACAGTGATGATATTAAAGCTGATACTGATCAACAGTCCAATCTAATAATTAGTCATAAAAGAATTACCAAAGAGGCGGTTCTTAAAGAATTGCGAGCTCTTGACGTAACAAAAGGGTCTGGTCTGGACAATATTTCTCCTTTTTTTCTTAAGTCAACTGGAGACGCTTTATATAAGCCCTTACAATACTTGTTTAATATATGTCTAAATGAAGGTGTCTTCCCAGACGTCTGGAAAGCTGCTCGTATCATACCCGTATTCAAGGGAGGCGTTAAGACTAAAGTAGAGAATTACCGTCCCATTTCTATCTTACCCGCTATCTCGAAGCTTTTCGAGAGGCTTGTACACAACATTATTTACCCGTCCATTCACAATATAATCATACCTCAACAACATGGTTTCCTCAAACGTAGATCTACAAACACAAATTTATTAATTTACTTAACTAATCTCTTTGAAAACATGGATAAAAACATTCAGACAGATAGTGTGTACACGGACTTTCGAAAAGCATTTGACAGAGTGGATCACAAAATCCTGCTAGACAAACTCGCCTTTAATGGCATACGTGGTAATTTATGGCGGTGGTTCAGCTCTTATATTAGCAATCGCACCCAAAAGGTCGTATTAAATGGATTCGAATCTGACTTTGTACCAGTAAGCTCAGGGGTGCCACAGGGCTCGATTTTAGGCCCTTTATTGTTTATAATATTCATTAATGACATACCAAATTGTTTTAAATTTTGTAACTACCTATTATACGCAGATGACCTTAAAATATTTCATACCATTACCAGTAATGACGATCTCACGAAGTTTCAAAGTGATCTAGACAGCTTCTCTGTATACTGTGTCAATAATAAATTAAGTTTGAATCTAAATAAATGTAAATCCATAACCTTCACAAAGAAAAAACATATATTTAATTATAGGTACACACTGTGTGGTTTGCAACTGGACAACGTTGAATCAGTTAGAGATCTGGGCGTCACGTTAGATGACAAGCTGCAACTTGAATTACACATTGACAATATAGTAAACAAGGCGTTTAAAATGTACGGCTTTGTCATGAGAAATACCAAAAAGTTCACACAACCGGCTACCTATCTTCATCTTTACAAATCTCTTATACGACCTCAGGTTGAATTTGCGGTGTCCGTATGGGATCCGTATTATAGTAAATATAAACAGGAATTGGAGTCTGTCCAGAAGAAGTTCATGCGCTCGATGCAATACAGATGTCATCATAACTATTTACCATACGAACAATCACTTCAGGAATATAATATTCTCACACTCGAAAATAGACGTATATTTCTCCAAACAATGTTACTGTATGATATTTGTAATAACAGATATGATTGTACAACCCTAATCAATAAAATGGCATATAGAATACCTACTAGGACGCATTGCCGTAAACCGTGCAAATTTTATTTGTCACGTACCGCTGCCGTACTAACGCAGGGCTACGTTCTCCGTTGTACCGCTTAGTAGACTTGTACAACAGTAATTTTAACCATATAGACATTGCGGCAACGCGGCCTAGTACCTTTAAAAATAAGATTGTTGAATGTTTTAACTAGTTCTATCACTCTCATTTGTTTTTCACGCACAATATTTTTACGACTACTTAGCTAAGCTGTGGTAAATGTCGTTGGTAACGCAATTGTAAAATGTGTATACAATCCAACTACAAAAATTGTATTGTGTTGCTGTTTATTTACCCAAATAAATTTAAAAAAAAAAAATGAAAATTGGCAGCTGTATGTAGTTCTGATGCTAATACAATAATATGGTACTGTCGAACTGATATGATGATGGAGCCGGAAGATAGGCACTGAAAACAAGTGGAATCTAAGGTAGCTAATTTAACCAGCTTCCAAGGATCGTAGGGTCATGAAAATTGGCAGCTGTATGTAGTTCTGATGACAATACAATAATATGGTACTGCCAAACTCATATGATGATGGAGCCGGAAGATATGCACTGGAGCTTCATAATGGAATACCGTATTATATCTGTTTTTGGATTCATCAGAAAAGTCTTGTAATGAACTTTGACCAGGCTCAGGTTTCAAGGTAATATCAATTTTTTTTAATTGACTTGTATGCAATGGAATCTCAGGTAACTAATTTAACCATCTTTCAAGGATCGTAGCATCATGAAAATTGGCAGATGTTTGTAGTTCTGATAACAATACAATAATATGGTGCTGTCAAACTGATCTGATGATGGAGTCATAAGATATGAACTGTAACTTCATGATTGAACATCGTATCATAGCTGTGTTTGGATTTGTTAGAAAAGTCGTGTAATGAACTTTGACCACGATTAGGGTTTAAGGTTAAAACAAACCTGTTTTATATTGAAGTTAATATTGAGTGTAAATATTGACAAAGGTACCTGCATAAAATGTATTAGAGTAATAATGAAATATTTTCACATTAGTCGAACTCAGACAAAACACCATGTTATACAGAAATCCCTACTAATATTATAAATACAAAAGTAACTCTGTCTGTCTGTCTGTTACGTTTTCACGCCTAAACCACTGAACCGATTTTGATGAAATTTGTTATAAAGATAGTTTGAGATTAAGGGAAGGACATAGGCTACTTTTTAACTGACTGCGCGAAAGGAGGGTAATGCTTTTATGCGATAACGACTTCTACGCGGATGAAGCCGCAGGGAACCGCTAGTAAAGGTATAAATGTTGTCACTAAAAAGTATAAAATAAATAAATAGTTTGAAAAACCCTAGAAAAATACGCTTTTATAATGCACGAAAAAACCAAAAATAAATTATGGATCGTTCAAGTTGCCTCTATTTCTAGGCTGAAGTGAAAAACTATGTGCTTTTAGTTATAATGTTTGATTGTAAAAGTGTGGGGCGCTAGAACAAGAAAGACTTTTTAGTAAGCAAATTCCTATTAATACTAATCCTGATATAATAAAAATCCTGGCGAAAGCTGCATGAGGTCGCACAAGAGCATAACGTTTATGCTGCCAAAGGGAACGCCTCTTCTTTCAGGCAATTAAGTAGATACATGCGGGGAATACGTTAACAGTGGCAAAATGTAGAGTTCTTGTTCGAGAACGAGATATCTTTGGTTACCGTTAAAAACCCGCTTGGGGTTTGTATTCTTATTACATGATTACTGCATATTGTACTAAATATCTCGGAATGCCGAAACTTTAAGGACCTACCTATGACTTACCTATCTAATAGAGATCCGTAACGGTAATAGGTTTGCTCCTATTACGCGGGCGTCACGAAAAACTGGCAAAAGTGGGTGTTGAAAATGCGTAGGCGTGATTGATTACTTTTCAAGTAAGTATGTTATGCATTTCAATTAAAGCCTATCATCGTTAATACATTTCCAAAATTTAAAATAATATTAATATTAGTAAAATTCACAATAGATATATAAAATCGTGACAGTGTAAATTAATAGTTTAAAAACACGAGAAAAACGCTTTTATAAATGTGACCTTATCCTTAATCTGACAAGACATCATGCAGCTTCCGCCAGGAAAGTCTTTCCTGTTGCAGCGCCCCAGTCAAAAACTATAACTAAAAGCACATGGTTTACACTTCAGCCTAGAAATAGATGCAACTTGAACGATCCATAATTTATTTTTGGTTTTTTCGTGCATTATAAAAGCGTATTTTTCTAGGGTTTTTCAAACCATTTATTATTAACCGAGAGTGAGTTAGTGTCCCCAACTCCATTTGACTACATTTTGTTTTGTGTCTGTGGTATTTTTATCTTATAAGTTTCGTTTTTTAACTGTTTTTTTTAGGAATTAGACATGTTATTCCTATTTAACCAGTACATAATGTAAGCTTAAAGTTGCTGCAAGTAACGTGAAGGGTTATAAGTCAGCACCTACAATGGAGACTATCACCAGCGGAAATGCAAAGTGAACAACTCCAAAACTCCAACTCCAAAAGTCCAAAAGGTCAAAAGCCCAAAACTCCAAAAGTCCAAAAGTCCGTATCATTTCTATGTTTTCTAAATGGGAGTGCAACCGTGAGTACCTTTTAATATATTTTAATTCATGTTTGAGCCTCTCCAAATTAAGTTTATTATTATAATAATTACTTTTAGCATGTAAGATAAATGCTTAATGCATTTTATGGAAAACGGTGTACCAATTCCGACCTCCACCGATAATTTAAAAATTCAGGCACTTATAAAACTTATCGAACAAAATTGTTAGACACACACATATACCTACCAGTACTGATACGAAACTCTTTGTTATTCGTAATTAGAAAATATTACAATAAGAGTAGGTAGGTAGTTAGTTGTATTTAGCAATGTATCTTTGCATAAAAGCGTACGCGTGTCGAGGCGATCGAATAAATAGATCTAGTTGATACTATTAACAATTGCGCAACGAGTGACTACCGAGGATATTCTTATAGCCCAGTCAAAAAAGACATTTGAAATAACAATAATTCCCGGGGAGCCAAATTTTGGTGGAGAGGGGGGGGGGGGGGAGCCATTACAAATAAAATACTAAAAGTCCCCATCGATTCTATGGGTGCCACAAAAGTTATTTGGTGTCAAAGGTCAAAATTTAAGTTTTTTTGGATTTTTCTCGAATACGGTAAGTGTTATCAAAAAATCAATCATGGAAAAGTTGTAGATCTTAAAATTCTCCACAAAATTGTACATATTTCTTTCTTAAATGTTACCATTCCTGAAATATCGCGATTACAAGAGTCACATTATACATTTTATACATAGATTTCCGCGCCACCTGTGACTACCGATTGTTGTATGGGAGCCCCTCTTAATTTTTTTTTCTGTTTTTAGTATTTGTTGTTATAGCGGCAACAGAAAAACGGGATCGTGCGTGTATGCATAAAATGTATAATCTTTGAAAACAATTTTAACAAAAAAGAAACCGACTTCAAACAAAACTAAAAACTGAAAAATAAAATTTACTAAGCACAAAGTTAGTAGGTATATTCTGATTTATCAGATATCATTAAATGTAATACAGAAATCGGTGCCCATTAAAACTATGTAGGCTTAGGTGGACATTATTAATCGCTCTCATAGCCATATTGACACCAACTTCAGTATTATATTAAATGACTAGCTGACCCGCGCAACTTCGTTTGAGTCACATGAGAGTGAGAAAGAGAGTCGCATTTACTCTCGTCGCGTGTCTTAGGTAGGTATATTTATTAGATAGGAATATATTTTTTTCATGTTCATTACCATTAGAGTTGAACGGCACAACTTTGTTGAAGTGATATAATGTTTCCCGTCACATTTATTTTTGTACGTTTTTTGGTATAAAACTCATCGTGTGCGAGTCCGACTCGCACTTGGCCGGTAATATCTTTCAGTTGACTGGCTACTTCTGCAGAAAACGTTTACTCCCGCTGCGCCGAGTTGCGTCGCTCATTTTAAAAATTATTAAGAAGGTTATTGTAAGTGAACCTTAAAAGATAGGCATATGCTGTTCACGACTTTTTTTTGTAACTTTTTAAGATTAAACATTTTGTGGTACACGATTTTTACGTAACTTTAACCATTTACGCAACGTACAGTAGCGTTCATAAGTCCGATAGCAATTTGACGAAAGTATAGCGCGTCAACACTAGTCGTACTTATGACCTTATTCTTCGAAGACGATTCACACTTACTCTCACACACACACGTCAGCACTATTATGACTTTATTCTTTGACGACAATTCACACACATTAACTGTGGCGGCCAATCAGATCACGGTATGAGATATGCGAGAATGAGTGCAGCGCCATCTAGATATTAGTTTTGAATTATGATAAACTGCATTTACTCTTATAGCCGCTAGATGTCTTATCTGGATCAACGTATGACATTCGAAAATCGATCTAGCTGTTGTTAACTTGAGTTAACACATTGTTCACTCGTTGATAGATATTGTTAATTTCACTTTTATACGTAAGCGGCTCTGTGGCTTAGTGGTTTAAGGTGCGGGCTGACGAATGATAATGGTCGGGTGGATGGTTCAGAACCTGATATTTGAACTTATTAACTTTTTGTGTTTTTATATTTAACAGTTATGATTTAAATGTTGACACGAATATAAAAATGTTTCTTAAGTAGAATTATAAACTTAACGAAAAATTTTAGAGGGTGGATTTGAAATTAAAAGGATTTATTTGCAGTGAGTGAAGTTGTTGGTTGGTGAAATCAGTTACGACTGTTCGTGTTTATTACTACTATTGCGATTAGATTTCTTCTATAATAAATCAATATGTCGAATATAAGTATTGAAGCAAAAGCTAATATTGTGGCCCTATATTCGAATGGTTTGAATATATCTCAAATTTCTAACGAGACGGGCTTATCTGTAAGTTAATTAATTAATTAATATTGTTGTAATGCAATTTTGTTCATTGGTTGCAATTGTGTAATATAGTTGTTGTTTTTTAGAGGAATACCGTGAGTCGTTGGGTGAAACGATTTCGAGAAGAGGGCAACTTGCAGAGCCGGAGAAGAAGTGGAAGACCTGCTATTATTAACAGGGCTCAGCGACGTTATATGGTAGCGGAATATGAAACAAATGGTTTTATACCAACCAAACGTTTTGCCGATGAGTTTCATACGTCATTACTCACCGTTCGCCGTGCACTTCATGCTGAAGGTTTACATCACCGAAAGCCAGCGATAAAACCTTTTTTGACTCAAAGGCATAAACAGGAGCGGTTACGTTTTGCACGAGAGTATTTAGACTTTAACTGGGAAACAACAATATTTTGTGATGAAAAAACGTTTAAATCATCTCAAAAAGGAAGATTACATTTGTGGCGTAAGGACAACACTCGTTGGTGTGAAAACAATATAGTACCGAACACTGAATCTGGTAGAATAAGTGTAAATATGTGGGGGTGGATTAGTGCGCAAGGGCCGGGCGAATTAGAATTTATATCTACGCGTGCAAATAGTGCAAATTATGTGGACGTGCTAGAAGATATAATGTTACCCACAGTGCGAAATGTCTATCCAGGTGTTAATGATATAAGTTTTGTGCACGATAATTGTCCTATCCATCGAGCTGCCATAGTTCGTGAATGGTTTAGTCAACATCCGGACATTAAAGTTATTCCTTGGCCAGCACGATCCCCTGATTTGAACCCGATTGAAAATATATGGGGTTTGATGGTGCAAAGATGGGTAGCACAGGATGAAAGATGTCCCGAGCGGCTCAAGACCCACTGCATGCAGTTGTGGGACAGTTTACGTGGCACATATATCTGTGCAAATATTGTGGCCTCCATGCGTAGACGTCTTCTGAGTTGTATTGAGAATAACGGAGGTCACACAAAATATTAATAATATAAAATTTAGGCTTTTATATATATAAAAGTTATTTCTACTTAGTCCGCGCTAAGCTATTCTGTTTAAATATTTTTATTAATTAATTTCAGTTGAGCCTATTGAGACTACTGAGCCTATCAAGGGACGTGCTGGCCTGTAATTAGTATAAGACTGTATGGTTGAGGTTAAGTTTCAATCCTCTTTTCCACGAGAAAATGAATAATTAAGCTATAACCTCAATAAGCAATATTAATTATAAAAAAGTATATTTATGGATAAAAATATTATAGCCACAAATTAACATTGGATGATTATTTTAATTTCAAAATTGAAATAAACATTTTCTGAAAGCTTTTGTTTTATTTATGATCTATTGTTAATTACCTAAGTATAGCATTTTTCTATTTGTAAATAATTATTTCTAATTCCGTTAACTTGTTCCTAAAAGTTAATGAAAACAAAACAAAAAGAGGTTAAAATAAGATCCGAACCCAGAACATCCAATTTCAACACTATCCGTAGTAGCCCCGTTACCGACTTAGCTACGCGCTGCCTTACGTAGAATCACAAATTTTGGCATCACCTTATATAGCTTCAGTGCAGTGCATACTTCGAACATAATAGTATGAAAAGGCAAGCATAACGTTATCTTTGTTTCGCATCACACACATTCATGTTTTCTCGTATTGATACTGTATGACATACAAAAGTATGAGTTAAAACATGACACACATAGATAGGTACGCGTTTAACCGGACAAGCCATTATAATCCTTAAGGTGCTAACACACTCATGAACGTTGACTGTACGCAATGAAAGCTCTCAAAAGAAATAATTTTTTCCCGTTCTTAAAACATTATTCATGGCTGCTCCACTCCTATTTGTCTTAGCATGATGTTATATAGCCAATAGCTGTCCTCAATAAATGGACTAAGAAACTGTGAAATTATTTTTATAATGCAACCAGTAGTTTCTGAGATCCTAGCACAAACAAACTCTTCAGTTTGATAATATTGTGAGCTAACCTTAAAAGAAAGACAAATTAAGTTATTGTGAGCGAACCTTAAAAGATAGACATAATTATGCTGTCGCGGACTTTTTTACAGAACCTTTTAAAAGAAACAATTTTGTGATAAAGAATTTTTACGTAACTTTAACCATAGGCAGCGTACGCCTCGGAAGCTCTCAGACGGGAAAAATAATTCCACGTTTTCGAAACATTCTTCATTTCTGCTCCGCTCCTATTCGTCTTAGCTTGATGTTATATAGCCTTTAGCCATCCTCAATAAATGGACTATCAAACTGTAAAAGTAATTTTGAAATCGAACCAGTAGTTCCTGAGATCCTACCGTTCAAACAAACAAACAAACAAACAAACTCTTCAGCTTTATAATATTGGTATGGAAGTATGGATAACTGATAAATCAGAATATACTAACTGCGTGCTAAGTAAATTAAATTTTTCAGTTTTTAGTTTTGTTAGAAGTCGGTTTCTTTTTTGTTAATTTTTTTTTTAGTTTTTGTTAGAAGTCGGTTTCTTTTTAGTTAAAATTTTTTTTCACCATTTTTAGTGACGCTGACGTGTTGACTGAAAATCTATCTATCTAGATGTAAAGTTCTCGACAATACAAATTAATCAAGCCCAAACACAAGGTAACTGCTGTATATCGTTAGGGAATTATCTCTACTGCCTTTCGTCTCCATCATCAGATCGACTCCAGACCTTCATTAAGTTGTACTACTTTAAAGCCCTAAATAAAAGAATTTACAAATGCCCTAGATGCCCCTACAATTTTTAAAAGTTCCCTTCGATTTCTCCAGGATGCCATCATCAGATCCTGACTTCCTTAAAATAGGACCACCTTGGGAGTATCTATTTTCGAACGAAAAAAAAAATTCAAATCGGTCCATAAACGACGGAGTTCTGCGCGAACAAAGATTAAAAAAAACATATCGACTTATGCATCGAATAAGGTTATATTATGTAACTAAAACAGTAAAAGTGTTTTTTTGTGTAAATAGTGTTAGATTATCCTATAATTATACACTAGTAAAATCAAAAGTTTAAAAACTTGACTATCTACGAAGATATCAATTGAATATGGTTACATGTAGTTAATTGTTCCAACGTGTAAGGACTTATACGCACAGGTTAAAGTTCAATGTAAATTTTATTGAGTACCTAGTACTCAATAAAATTTTCATGCCAGAGTTTGTAGCCAAAATTCTCCGAAACATTTGCCCGGTTAGCTCGTAATGTATATTTTTTTTTGATTTCTATTTTCAGAGAATGTCGTTAAAAACCAAAACGCGTTAATGGAGTCACAGTTACCATAAGGACCTGAAAACATTTTTCAAGAGATGCCCGACGTACGGGAAATTATTTGTTTTTAGTTGATGTAGTATCAATCAATCAATCAAAATATCAGCCTATGGCAGTCCACTCCTGGACGTAGGCCTCTCCCAATCTACGCCACAACACACGGTCCTGTGCCTTCCGAATCCAGTCCCAGCCAGCAACCATTTCCAGATCATCGGTCCATCTGGCGGGTGGACGGTCTACCCAACGTTTGCCAAGTCGCGGTCTCCACTTCAGAACTCGTGTGCTCCATCACCCGTCGGTAGTTCTGCTGTTATGGCTTACCCACTGCCACTTTAAAGTGCTTATTCTGCGAGCTATGTCGACTACTCTAGTTCTCTGTCGAATAACCTCATTCCAAAGTTTATCCCTCAGGGACACTCCAAGCATAGGTCGTTCCATAGCTCGCTGCGCGACCTTAAGGGCATGGACCAACCCCACCGTAAGTGTCTACGTCTCGGCACCGTAAGTCATTACCGGTAGAACGCACTGGTTGTAGACTATCGTCTTCAGGCACTGCGGTATAGGCTAAACGAAAACTCGACGCAGCCCAGCTAGATCCTTCTGGCGATTTCCTTATCCAGTCTCCAGGTCTTTTTTTATTCAATGACAACCAGAACAACTTCCAGCCTTGATCCTTCGACGTAGATAGGTCCCGGTATGACGTGTTCATTGAACATGACCTTGGTTTTATTCAAGTTCATACCGAGATCAATACGTTAAGACTAACCTAACCTAACCTAACTGTTCCAGCGTCTCCACTACTATAACGATGTCTTCAGCAACCGAGTTGCGAGATGCGCACGCCGTTGATGTTGACACCCAACCCATCCCAATCCAGCGGCAGCATCTTGGATATGTCCTCAATCGCGTTGGTGAAGAGCTTAGGCGATATAACATCACCTCGTCTCACACCTCGATGCAGTTCTATGGAGTTGGTTTTAAAGTTTTCAGCTGGATGGTCATGGTTGCGGTGTCGTACACACATCTCAGTTCCTCGATATATCGCCAGTCGACACGACGTCGCTGCCGAGTTCAGGGGCTGCCCAGGTTTCGACAGAGTCGATAGCCTTCTCGTAGTCCACAAAAGCTATACACACCGGCTGATTGTACTCATTTGTCTTCTTAACAATCTGCCGAACAGTATGTATGTGGTCAACGGTAAGCCCGGAAACCCGGCTTGCTCCTTCGGCTGAAAATCGTTGAGCTTTCCGGCGAGGCGGTTTGTGACTACCCTCGCGAACGACTTGTAAACATGGCTCAGGAGTGAGATGGGTCTGTAGTCTTATTACCTTTCTTGAAAAACAGAGTCACCGTACTCCCGCTTCATGCTTTAGGTGTTTGTCCCTGTTGGAGGACGGAATTGGACCTGGCGCTGTTGCGCCCACGCCCGCGCCGTGCACTCCACCAGCGTGTGGAGCGCTGTGTCATTGCTGCGGTCCTCGCAGTGCTGTCACTCGGCCGTGATTTCCCGGTGTCTTCGCCACAGATACTTACCGAAGCTACCGTGTCCGGTTATTATCTGTGACAACCGGTAGGAGAGAGCACTGTGTCTCCCCTCCAGCCACTCGTCCATGACCGGTCTGATGGCCACGATTGTGGCGAATCCCCCCTTAGGTTACTCAAGTCGTACCTTCCATATCTCCATGGTTTCCTGGTGGAGCTGGAACCGCTGGGCCTCGATTTCTCGAGACGCAGACTTTTGACCCCGCTCCAGCGCCTCCTTGCGCCATTTAAATAGAGACGCAAGGGCTTTGGGGTTCCAGGTCCCACGGAGGGGTCCCGGCTAGGAGACATGCCGCCTCAACTGAGATCGTGCGGTATCCCCTTATCACCCTGACGGCCATCGCCCTCTGCGGGTTCAGCAATCTAGTCACATTGCTGGCCGTCAGGGTCTCCGCCCATTCCCGTATAGGGCCATACTTCACACGATCCCCAGGTACAGTCTCCTGTTTAATAATAATACTTATCTATGCTAAAGATACCACTGTTAAGTAACAATGTTGACCTTTTAGACAATAATTATAACAACTAGGGCACTGTGTTATATATACATATATAAATAATAATTTGACTAAAGGGGTGATATTAAATGATTAATCAACCATAAATAGATAGTTTTATTTATGACCTGCAAACCTTTACTATACATGTAACTGCAGAAAAAAACTAAATTCTCAAAAAATAAAGTTATATTTACACATGACACTTGCACTCTTCCCTAAAATAAAGTAATAAATGCATGTATAACCTTGAGACCTCCACAGTAAAACGTCACATGTACGCTTATATACTGCTAAGTTCAGAAATATTAGTTAAAATTATCTATTTATATAGAAAATATTACCTTATGTAGTTCCATGTATATCTTAAAAGATTCAGTACTCTAGGTTAATAGAAAAAAAAAGTTATACTGAATTTTGTCCACGACAGACTTCAAATCGCTCTCCTGGAAAGTCGTGATTTTGCACATACAACTTTATTCTTTGCGTAGGTCGAATATATACGGTCGAATTGAGTAACCTCCTTCTTTTTTGAAGTCGGTTAAAAATAAAATCGATCGGCCTTATTACAAAACATGTTTTAACTACGAGTACGATACTAAATACAACTACTTTTGCATTTATAATACCTATTAGTAAATAGTTATTTATTTATATTTATATTTACTAATAGGTATTATAAATGCGAAAGTTTGTGAGTGTGGATGTTTGTTACTCGTTCACGCTCAAACCGCTAAACGGATCGGGCTGAATTTTGGTACAGAGATACATTATAGTCTGTAATAACACATAGGCTCCTTTTTATCCCGGGAATAAGTTCCCACGAGAACAAACTTTACGCGGGCGAAGCTGCGGGCATCAGCTAGTAGAAAAATAATATTATAAAGTGCGGGATACTTCTCTATCATTCCCACAAGTTTAAATATACGTCTGCATATATTGTTAACCCCCGACGAAAACGAGAGGTATAAATATGTGCATGATTGTGCATGTCTGTATTTATATGTGTGGCGCAACGGATGGACCAATTTTGATGCGGATTTTCGTTCGAAAGGCGAAGTGACGGGGGTGGTTCTTAGCTATAAATTTTGAAGATCATCAGCTCACTTCCTGAGTAAAGAAGGATATCAGTACTTACTTTATAGTTAAAATCGTATACTGTTGTTTTGAAGGTATCTCCGTGACATAGTGATTTGGAACTGGCTGATGCATCAAGTAGTCTGCAAGATTCCCAACTCCTCTGACATTTATAATTATACTGTAGAGACACTACTGACGCATTAGTTTTATAAACCCAGGCGCAAACACTCGCTGGGCGTAGCAGTCGCACAGCATGCTAGGGGTTAGGTTCTATCGTATATCGTATTGTATTTTATTAAGTATAGTGTTACTGGTACCAATCTGCAATTATATATTTTATACATAAAGTCTCAGAACACTTATTAATCTCAACCCTACAATACCATGTTCGGGCTTATTTGAACATTCTCAAGATCGGGGGTTGTTCATTATCATCACCATGATGATGAATCATGATTATCAAGACCACCGTGATCATCATCATCATCCAACCTGGCGTGCCGAACAACTTTGACATGTGATTAATTTCGAAATTAAAAACTGTCGTGCTTGAGACTTTTGGAACTTGTGGGGAATGATACGTACGCATCTTGTACTATATTCTCTTTCTATGCATTTAATAGTGCACTATAGTTAAACCATGTTTTGTAATTAGGCCAAATGGGTTTCGACAAATCGACGAAGCTTTTTTTAAATTAGAACTGTTGTTTTATAGGATTATATTAATAACACAAAAAGAGAACAATCTAGTAACAAATTTTATGATTAATACAAATTATCCTTATAATCGCTTTCTCTGCGTCCACCTGAAAGGCCCAACACCCAACCAAATGGTTTGGCACGCGACGATGGCAAGAGACTGGACGGTATGTCATTAGTGCTATGGAAGATGGGAAGGCCTTTGGTGTGGGACGCAACTTGCGCTGATACCCTTGCCCTTTCTCATCTTCCTAGCACAGCAGGCTGCGCTTGTGCTGTTGCTGCATCTGCCGAGACAGTCAAACGGCGCAAATATAATAATTTAATTGGTAATTATATATCGACGGTTAAAAGGCGACTTGATTCAAGCGCCATTTTGAGAACTTTACAGGAGAGCATTTTAAAGTTTATTTTTTAAGAAAAAAAATCACTGTTCCTAAAGTATATAATAAAAATGTACAAATCTCCCCAACTAAAAAGCGGTATATTTTTTGCTAATTTATGATAATATTATAACAGATAAAAGGTGTTTTTAAAGCAAGTAAATTGTAACTTGAGCCATTTTGCATAATTTTTTGATCAGGACAGAAAGGGTTATGTACACAATGACAATTTATGTATTCAAAACAAAATAGTTTATGTGTTCCTTGTTTCTTTAACAGATCAAGGATAAATGATTTAAATCACTTACCCATTTGTCAACTGTTCATGGATACATGATTTAAATCACTTACCTATAAGTCAAATGTTCATGAATAAATGATTGAAATCACTTACCTATTTGTCAATTGTTCATGGATAAATGAGTTAAACCGTTCACCTAGTTGTAAATGTTCGAGGAGGAATAACTCAAATTACACAGTGTTATATTAACTATTTATAGCAAATTGTTTTAATCGCAACATTTATTTAAATCTGAATTGAGGAAAATAGCTCAAAGGTAATAAACTAAAATTTCCGATGCAGGGAAAGCGAATGAAATGTCACATAAATTTTAAGAAAAGTAACTTAAATAGATAAAATTGGCACACTTTTAAGAACATGAGACTTTAAAATTTCCCATCGTCCATAAAAATCGCTTTTTATGGGTACTCTACACTAATAAATGTATAATTAGGATGTATGTACTTAAAAAATAGGTGAAATGTGGGCATATAATATGCCTCTGCCTACCCGTCGGGGATAAAGGCGTGACCATATGTATGTATGTATGTATGTACTTACAAAATATGATATATTTTCCTTATTGGGGCTTGGTTTATTCTTCAATTTATCAACAGCCTGCTTTTTTTTGCACTTCACATCACTTTCGAAGCTTTTACTTATCACCTCTCTAAAATACACACATCAACACTGTCTAGGGATTTTTCACATTTTCTCAATTTTCAGAAAATATGTTAGGAATAATATGCAACAATGTTATATTCTTAGGAAGCCCATTTTTCAGACTATATTTTAAAATAAAATAAAAATATATTTTCGACTTATATAAAATTTTATTAAAATGAAAACAAAAAGTAAAAAAATGGTGCAACTAAAGATGAATGTGTCATTTACGAATAAATAAAAAAATAAGTAATTTCTTTTCAATTTTTTGCACTGATAGGAAAAATCAGTAGTCAGTAAAACCACCCATGACGTTAACCACGGTCCTGCAACGGTTTTTCATGCTTTGAATTAAGTTATCAAAGTCTCGCTGCGGGATATTGTCCCAAGTTCTGCTAAGATGCAAAAAAAGTTGCTCTTCAGTCGCAATGTCTGCTGTCGCATGCTCGATGGGGTTTAAATCAGGCGATTGCGCCGGCCAGGGTAAAACCGACGCGTCATGGTCCTGCAGCCAGCTGGTCACCGCTCGCGCTGTGTGCGGACGGGCGTTGTCATGCATGAGAGTAAATTCTTGACCCATTTGAAGTCGATGAGGGTAGACAATGGGTACAAGCACCTGGTCGCGGTATTTTTCAGCGGTCATGGTGTTTCTAATCCAAACGAGGTCCGTTCTTCCACCAAAACGAATTCCCGCCCAAGCTATAATTGTCCCGCCCTTGTATGGATGGACTTACCTGGGGGTGTTGCAGACGACTCTCACGACCAGGAACTAGCCAAACGCGTACTCTTCGTGAATCGTGATGAAAACCGAATCGGGACTCATCGGTAAACAGTAGGTACTACAGACCACTGGTTATCTTCCCAAAGCAAATGTTCACGAGCCCACTCTTATCTTCGTCCACGATTTCCTCTGCGTAGTGCTGGAGTACGAAGTGGCCTGCAAGCATGAAGGTTAGCTTCATGCAGTCTCCTCCTCACAGTTTGGTCACTGACAAGCAATTGGTGTTCTGACTGGAGCCGTTGAACCAACTGCACGGCTGTAACGTTTGGCTGCATTCTCGCGGCAACTTGTAAAAATCGGTCTTGTCATTGGGTGGTTATGCGTCTCCCGCCACGGTGTCTTTCAGCCACTTCCCCGGTTGCACGATAACGTGACCACAATCTTGATATAACGTTTTGCCTGGTTCCAATCTCCTCATCAATACTCCGCTGAGTAGCCCCAGCTTGGAGCATGCCTACTGCCCTTAGCATTTCTTCTCTAGTTAAATGGCGTCGCTGCATGACTTACACAATGAAATAAATTCGTAATTAATCAATTACTAGCTTTAAAACTTCAACTGGACAAAACAAATACCAATCAACTATCGTCGTCGGTAAAATTAAAATTTCGAACTTCGCTATACTAATGCCGCGCAAATCATTTTGTTTTAATTTCTTTTTTTTAATTTCAAATTTGGAATCATTCAAATATACTTAAAATAAGATTCAATCAAAAGTTTTTAAAATCGGCCAGTATTCTTGAGATGCAGAACTTTTTAAAAAATATCCCTAGACGGTGTTGATGTGTGTACTTTTGTCTTTTCCCTCCTTTATTTCTCGTAATTAAAAACTCTTTATACGTTTAATAAGGATTGCTTTACTACTAAAACACAATGTTATAATTAATAATAACTAAATTAATGGAATTTTGGTACTAACGATCTTCGCGCGTTTAATAATTACGTAAACATCCGACTTATCTGGCATCGCGCAGTAGACTGAACCGACCTCGAAACCACGCGCGACACGTGTGTTGTGGGTCCAAGTACCTACCCGCGTTGGTTATATTGGCTGTTACTTGAGATATAAATGCCGTTTTTAATGCGAGGTGAAAGAAGTAAACTAATTTAAGTATGACATAAGTTAAATTATTAAACTAATATAAAGGAATCAAACGTGCACATATTTATTTTATGCACAGAGAAAATTGTTCTAAATGGCATAAATACTAAAAACTGGTCAAGGATAATCAGCACAAGTCATATATTTCCATTATACTTATTCAGGTAAGATTAATTCAAGCGACAGAGATAATATTCACATGTTCAAGGCAAAATGATTTAAGTTGCATACATTAATAAATCTGGTTGAAGCAAAATGAATTAACATCCAAGTTAAATTATTTAAGTTCAAGTAAAAACAATTCAAACGTCAAAACCATTTTAATTTATCCAGGGATTAATGGTTTAAACTACAGATAGTAAAAAAATATAATTTTTTTAAATGGGTTTATATACATGCTTTGAAAAAAACAACCAAAATTACTACACTTGATACCTAATAAGTAGAAAAGATACCTAAATTCGTCATGGAGTCAAGCGCCAAAAAAGTGCTCAGATTTGCCTCAAATTCCACGATTCCAATGATGTATATAACTCAATATCGCCCAGAGTGGCGCTTGAATCAATTCGCCTTTTAACCGTCGATATTTGAGCCGTTTGGTGTCGAGACACTAGGTTCGTGCGGCCCAAGTGCATGTGCGCTGTATAAAGATATAGCAAAGCGTTTGGTCGATGCTTCTCGGGACCATAAGGCTGGCCTCTTTCTCGCTTAGAGAAAAAGCATTGCCATCCAACGTGGCAATGCGGCCAGCGTTATGGGAACGTTACCAGTCGATTGCGATGGGGAAGAATTCTTCGACACCTAGACGAGGGTTACGACAGCCTTGTTTTTCGTTTATTCTTATCCCATTTTTCTGTAAATATTTATTTCATAGTTTATACTTCTGACATTTGTTGATTGTTTTATGTGTTGCATACTTTTAACATAATATATTAAGAAAAATTAATGCATAATAAATTGTCGACTAATTGTTACGTTGTAAAACGGACTAGAATATGTCAATTATCCTTGATGATTGCGTTCGTCGAGTGGCACTAGTCTCTACCAGTGCGCGACTTACATTTCCTCACCCCACTCGCTCATATTCATATTAACACACTATCAGTATAAAAGTATAAGCTAAAATTCTTTCGACGTCAATCGACACTTGCAATTAGCAAACAATACTTCAAAATGTTCAGCAAAGTGAGTAGTTTTACATCAAATTGAATGAAAAAAAAATTAATTCAAACTTTACAAAAACTACTTTTGTTTACACAGATTGTAGCATTCGGTGCTCTGTTAGCCGCTGTCAACGCTGGTCTCTGGGAACATGGCCACGCCAGCTCATACCAAAACATCGTGCATCATGATGCACCCATCCACCACAGCGCCCCAATAGCTCACCACGCTTCACACTACGCCACAAACATCGCCCACGGCGCTCCCATTGCCCACTACGCCGCCCCTGCAGCTCACTACGGCGGTGATGACTATTATGTAAGAGTTTATGCTGGATATAATTTTATTCGTAATTTTATATGGCCGTAAATTTATTGTAATAACCCACGTCTCAATATTTCAGTCTCATCCTAAATACCACTTCGACTACTCCGTGGCTGACCCCCACACTGGTGACCACAAATCACAAGCTGAGAGCCGCGACGGTGACTCCGTACATGGCTATTACTCTCTGGCTCAACCTGATGGCACCATCCGCAAGGTCGAGTACACCGCTGATGACCACAATGGGTATGTATCTACAGCGTCAGTTAGGTACTCATGCATACATCATATATGCATCATTCACAAATTCGAGTTCAATGCTGAAGCGCAGAGTGTGTAAATCGCCCTGTTAGTTATATTAACTAAATAAGGCGTCCCGAAATTAATTGTTAAAATTTCGTCACGTGACGTGGCATTGGTCAAAAAAATTACAAAAAATAAGGATTTACAAATAAAATACACAACTTTTACCGTAAATTCGTTTCAAAGGTTCTATAAATTTTCATTATCACCCTTTCTAACTCTAATGCTTAGGAAACGAATGCATAATGTGCGACAAAAATATTATTATAAAAATTTAAAAATTATCACCTTCCTATATAACTATGCTTGTGCCTCGCGGTTTCACCTTCTATAAATTTATATATCTGTCACTCTAGTTCTTGAATGTGGATAGCCCCAACGACGAATTATAATTAGACACGTCATGCACGAACCTCGCGGTTTCACCTGCTATAAATTTATATATCTGTCACTCTAGTTCTTGAATGTGGATAGCCCCAACGACGAATTATAATTAGACACGTCATGCACGAACATCACGGCTTTCAGAAACAGCAGATCTTTTATACATTAAATAAAAAAAGAATTTCTATGAAATTATCTATGGTTGCATGTATGAAAAGTAAGGCAATTGCCTGACTTTTTTGTTGCCATTGTTCAGTGTTGGTAACGTATCTATAGTTTTTATATATCATTGGATAACCCCATGGTTTTCTTGACAAACGGGTACTTAAATAAAACAAAATCTAGATAAACTAGTAGTGCCTGAAATTAGCGAGTATTAACCAATTCCGTCTCTTTATAGTTTTCGTAGGTATGTATAGTTTTATTAAAGATAGAATAAACATTAATGCAGTAAAATGTTTGATCCTTTTCAGATTCAACGCCAAAGTTCACTACTCCGGTCACGCCGTGCATCCCCAAGTCTACGCTCATGCTTACCATCATTAGAAAATATTCAAATAAGTTAATTTATGGATGTGTGATAGATACTGTGATTTAAATAAATATTATTGTTTTAACTTCAATTCGTTAAGTTCATCACTTATTTTCCTCTCCTAACACTTGCTCTTGAAGCAGCCTATGGTAGTCACCGGGCGCTTGAGTGCATGAGATTAAAAAAACAGATTAGTTACTCAGCAATATGTGCATGCATTATAGCTCACTTAATTTGAAAATCTAGATGAAAATTTACAACAAGAGGTTTTACAATCGCGCTTTCAACACCTACACAATGCATCTTTGATACCATTGAAGACGCCATTATATATAATTCTTACTAAAATGTGAGGTTCGGGGAGGTTAAAATAAACTCATTTAGTTTGCTTTTACTGATGAAAATTAATTGTACAGTCATTATTTTCCAAAATTTCAACTAGCGGTGGTAAGGCATGGATACGAACAATAAGGTGCATAGTCGTGAAAAAATATATAAGTTACATTTTTCTCTTGGGCTTCGTTGGGGGAGTCACTGGCAGTCAAAATTTAGTTTTGCGTGTTATTTGATCTCTGATTTTAATTATTATGTGACACAAAAATCTACTAGTCCGACCAGTGATTTGCGAGAAGTTCACACACACACAGACACAACAAGACGGACACAGACAGACACAGGCAATAATAATGATAATACTAGTATTCGTCTATTACCGTAATAAATTATCACACCCTCCTCATGTTAGCAGGTCGATAAATGTACCAGGCAAAGAGAGAGAATATGATGTAGAGTTAATTTTATAATTTACTAGCTGCTGCCCGCGGCTCCGCCCGCGTGGAATGTTGTTCCCGGTTACTTAGGGGTATAAAAAATAGATGTTGGCCGATTCTCAGACCTGCTCAATGTGCTCACAAAATTTCATGAGAATCGGTCAAGCCGTTTCGGAGGAGTATGGCAACGAAAACTGTGACACGAGAATTTTATATATTAGAAGATTAAACAAGATTTTTATTGGGTTAGTAGAAGTAGTAGATTAACAATAGGCATACTGCCGAGGGCACAGAACAAGGAAAATAGGAATAAAATAAATTAGGGTTGAAGAACAGCTCACTCCTGAGATGCTCGTATTAAATTCAAATCGTAATACTCAGAACGTCCAAGATGAATTTCTGTGATGGCAAAATTCGTCGGTTGCGAATAGGTTTTAATGTCTGTCTAGGGCAAGTCATGTTTTTCCTCTTTGACCATTAATTTTCACCTTTAACAATATGGTCGGTCTGTGTGTATTTTCTATTGATATGCGATTTGATAGAGCGGCACGTGGATGGAACGCCAGGATGCATACGGACAGGCAAGTGGGCGGCGAGCGGGCGCGGCGGTCCGGGCAGCCGGTGAGGCATATTCTTTATCGTTGTCAAACAATAACATTTACATTAATACACACAAACACTATACATTTGAACCGCTAAACGGATTTTTTTTTCTCTAAAATTTCAAGGCTCTATGTGTAAGGATATTGACTGAGCGGTTATCTATAACGCAAACAAATATAAATGTCTATTTTAATGTATCTATGTTAGTGCAGGTGGAATCACGCAACTCAATTTGAAACAGATACCTTTAGCTGATTGAGCTAAAATTTTGTGAGCAAGTTTAGTTTGGACGACAAAATATGATTAGTTCTATAGCATCATTTTAAATTTTATATTATGGCGGAACATCCAAGATTGTAGACTACTTATTACAAGTTCATAAATGGCGGAGTGCTCAGCATGGACGCTGCAGCAACGATATCTGGTTGCAAAACTGGACCTGGAGATTCTCACGTTGGAGACCATGGTGAGGTCCATGGTCTCCAGGGAAATAAATTGGGATCGGTCTCCATGACCGAGGTTCTGAGAACAGTGGGTTGGCTGGTCGCCGTTTTGATGTATACCAAGATGGTGGTGTGTCTCTGCACCCCTCATAGAAATGACATAGTACCCGCCAGTCCCACCAGAACTCCCCAAGAAATGGGAAAAATGCTCATAATCATTACATAGTATAAAACAAAGTCGCTTTTTCTGTCCCTATGTCCCTTTGTATGCTTAAATCTTTAAAACTACGCAACGGATTTTGATGCGGTTTTTTTTAATAGATAGAGTGATTCAAGAGGAAGGTTTATATGTATAATAACATCCATTAAATAGTGGAGTAATACTGTATACCCGTGCGAAGCCGGAGCGGGCCGCTGGTATAATAATAAATTAATTTTTATTTCGAGCAACCACACTCATATTTTGTTAGTAAAATACACTTTTCTCTTAATGCTCAAAAGGGAGTTAGAGCTAACCCTGACTCTGAAGACGAGGGAGGCGGCGCGTTTCCGCATTGTTGCATAAAAACAATCTACTCGGGCCTGCGCGAACATCCCCGACGCGCTGCAGCGCCAGGGCAGACCCATCAACCTCCTGAAGGCGTTGTAGTATTGTGCGATCATAATATGATCATATGATCACGCTTTTTATCCCCGAAGGAGTAGGCAGAGGTATACAATATGCCCAAATTTTGCCTTTTGATTTTGTCCTTCGTAATAGGTAGAGAGCTGTATGGCCATGTGAAAATGGACAGGCCCAGGTTGTGACTGCCAGCTGTTAAAATTTTTCAAGCAGCTCATTAAGGCAATGGCAGCTGGCACCAACAGCTTAACGTGCCTTCCGAAGCTCGGAAACACTCGCAATTCAATGTCACAAAGTAGACATGTGGTGGTCACCCATCCGTGACCGGCCATAGTAAATGTTGCTTACTACAGTGAGATCGATCGTCGGAAAAATCCTTTAATCTGATGGTTATTCATTTTTTATTGAAGAGCTTTAGAGACTTCATAAATAACCTTGCCAATAACAATAATTAGAAATACAGCGATAATTCTATGGTTTCAACATTCACGTCTTTAAAACTGCTTTTTATACCATCCTATTTATATCGTACTTTCGGCGTAAACTTTTAACTTTGTAAGTAGCAAAAGAAAATGTCCTATAGATGTCAGTTTAGGTCCCTTTGTAATACCAGCGTGATGTTTTGTTATGGAATGGTCATTATTTTATTGAGGATATATTATATTATATTATATGGCACTAACAATAAGCTGTTATTGACAATTCCGTATCCCTATTCGCTACTTAATATTATAAATTTGAAAGTAACTCTGTCTGTCTGTCTGCTACGCTTGCACGCCTAAACGGCTGGAGCGATTGAGAGGAAATTTTGTATAGAGATAGTTCGAGGCCCTGGGAAGGATATAGGCTACTCTTTATACGACTGCGCAAAGGTGGGTTATGACTTTACGCGATAACGACTTCTACGCGGTCGAAGCCGCAGGAAACAGCTAGTAAAATAATATATGTCCCCATAGATCTTCAGATCTTTAGAGGTGAATTGTAAACCTAAACAATTAAAACCTTTCTCTGAAGGTAACTAAAAATAATGAAATAGTTTCAATGGGCTTCCACAAAATGACGTCTCAAAACTTCCTTTTTTGAAGCCTCTCAAAAATAATTTAATCAAAATAAACCAATGTGTGTTGTTTTTAATTAATAACAAATAAAACAATGTAAAATGACAGATATTATGAATAATTCAAGTATCCTTGATGATTGTGATCCGTTTACAGTTTAATTTATGTGCGTCATATTTACATTTCCCCCACCACACTCACTCGTACTTGTGAGTATAAAACAATAAAGAACATGTAATTTGACATCAATTAAAACTTGCACTTACCAAAATCTTCTCCAAAATGTTCAGCAAAGTGAGTTTCTAATAATTATCATTTCCATGATATGAAACCTTTCAAATTCTTCATTCACATTTCATAATGAAATGCCCAATGTGTTTCGAAAAGTTTACTTTTCGAAACACATTGGGCATTTTGACTCTTCATGGCAAGAAATCATTGGATTCACGACACTTTTAACGTTATCTTTTCCCGATACCTCTCGAATAAAACACATTTAAAAAATCATGATTGTTTTCACTTCCGTAGACACTCCCGAAGAGTCACTATTTATACTATGTCTATACTATATTTACATATTCACAGATCGTAGCAATCAGTGCCCTTTTGGCTGCTGCCAACGCCGGTCTCTGGGGACATGGCCATGCTACATCTTACCAAAACATAGTTCATCATGCGCAACCGATCCACCACATCGCGCCAGTAGCTCACTACGGTCACCTTGCGCACTACGTCGCTCCTGTCGCTCACTACGACAGTCATGACACTTATGTAAGAAAATATTTATTAAATAATTCGGTACCCGTTCCCGCTTCCCCTGGGAACATGTTTCCGGGATGAAAAGTAGCCTATGTCTTACTCCAGACTATAAGCTATCTCTGTGCCGTATTTCAGCTCAATCCGTTCAGCCGTTAGAACGTGATTGAGTAACATAAACATCCAAATATCTTCACAAACTTTCCCATTTATAATATTAGTAGGAAGTAGAATTACCTCATATAAATGTTATCAACTTCAAAACTCCGGTGTGCTCTTAATTCTAGGCTCATCCTAAATATCACTTCGCATACTCCGTTGCTGACCCCCACACTGGTGACCACAAGTCACAAGCTGAGAGCCGCGACGGTGACTCCGTACATGGCTACTACTCTCTGGCTCAACCTGATGGCACCATCCGCAAGGTCGAATACACCGCTGATGACCACAATGGGTATGTATCTACGGCCATATCACCTTATAGTCTTTTTCCCATGTAATAGGTGGTGAGCCTATTGCCGTATTAGAAACGTACTGTGTGTGAAATTTAACAAGTCGCTCATAAGACTTATCATATTACTGACTACCAGGACCAATGGCTTAACGTGCCGTCCGAAGCTCGGAAACTAGACTAACAAATGAAATGTCACAAAGTGGTTCTTGATGGTCCAATTTAAGTACCAGCGAAATTTTTTTACTGCAGTGTTCTATGTTTATATAACACTGAGTCAGTGGGGCTGTAAAATAATGTATATTTTGTTCCTTTCCAGATTCAACGCCAAAGTACACTACATCGGTCACGCCGTGCATCCCGCACCCGTCTACGCTCATGCTTACCATCACTAGGAAATATGGTATTAGTTAATAACTAATTTTAAACTATTACGTTCCACAATATATTTATTATTACAGGAATGCTGATACTTTATGTTCACAGACTGCGTCAGTTTGAAACTGAAGTAGCTTGTGACCACGGCTGGGGTAAGTTACGTCTAATAACATAAAGTTACGAAAGCTTACCCCTCGTGTATTCCTATAAAGATAAATTTTGTTAATTTTATTAAATATTTTATTTACTATGTTAAATAAACTGTGATTTAATCTTAAAATGTCTTTTGTACAACTTTATTATACTTAACTAGCTGTCCCGCGCAACTTCGTTTGCGTGATAAACGAAGAACCGCTCGGCCGATTTTGTGCAAACTTCACATAAACCATCTACTAAATAGTCCGAACAAAGCCTAAACTTTTGGTTTGGATAGGTGTGCCCGTTCTTGAGTTATAAAATTACAACGAAAAGTGGCATTGATTTTTATATATATAGATAATCCTCATAAGTCTTCCTAAATGACTTGAAGAAATTCCGGCAGTGTATGTAGTACACTGATTGTAACGGTTATGTGCTATAACATTGGGTAAACGGGTAAACGACCAAGTTGGAGGCTTTATGGGCAACTTTAAAATTTTATATCCCTAGTACGTGTTTGTAGACGAGGCTTTAGTCGGTTCATACGTAGAATCCCGATAAAGATTCCTTTTTAATTGCGAGCTATACCATAGTGATTATCAAATTTTACGACCAGTAGTCTTAATTCTACGTCTTATATTAAACTATTGCAAAATATTTTACAAACCACTTTCTTACAAATTTTCCTCATTAACATAACATATAAAATTATAAAACAAAGTTTTGCGCCACGTTTGTTTAGCTGGTTTCTCTTTTTTTTTATACCACCATGCACCAGTGGTTCAGACGTTCGCAACACCAGAGACGATACACTCGCGCTGACGACCCTGTAAAAACCTTTTAAAACCTCTTTTGAAGAACCTCACACTGTAGGCGTTTGGGAAAACCGAGGCAGGGAGATCATTCCACAATCTAAGCGTACGCGGGAGAAAGCCCCTACCGGATCTAACCATGCTCAAACGCTCCGGACGCAAATTGTGAGGATGAACATCCTGTCTGTGGCGAGCGGTGCGGTGATAGAACGTAGGCGTGGGCATCATATCAAACAATTCTTCAGAGCACAAACTATTGTACAGGCGGTAGAACCCGCACAAGGAGGTAAAGTCTCCCCTGTCGCGAAGGGGTTCCTGTTCTTTATTATTAGCTGTCTTTCTGTTCACGATAAACTTCAAAACTACTGCACCGATATTCTTATTGTTTTCACCAATGGATAGAGTGGTTCTCGAGGAAGATTTTAGTATAATGTAATTTGTCGGTATCGGAAAAAATAAGCCATGTGGGAGCTTTCAACGAAAATGCTGCATTAACCCTTTGATTATGTACTTATGGTTAAATTGCTTCTACTAGGTATATCCATATTGCGAGGACTGCAGCGATGACACGGCGCTCCACACGCTGGTGGAGTGCACGGCGTGGGCACAACAGCGCCAGGTCCTCGTAGTGGGTCTGGGCGTGGACACTCTCTCGCTCGAGGCCATGGTGCGAGCCATGCTCTCCAGCGGGAGTAAGTGGGACTGCGCCGCATCTTTCTGCGAGCATGTCATGCTCGCGAAGGAGGCGGCGGGTCGGGTGCGGGAGAGAACTCTCCCACCCGAGTTCCGCAGTCGGCGCCCTGGGCGCCGCCGACGTGTCTTCGGCAGCGTGACGTGAGCAACTCACGCACGCCCCCCCTTAGAAGCGGGGTCACACCCGAAACCCCCCATAGACGCGGGATTGCACCCGAACCACCCCCTGGGCGAGGCCGCATAGGCGGCCGTAGGACTGTTGGGAGTCACGGGACATCCTTTCTCAGGGACTTTATCCCTGGAATATCATTTATGGTCCCATGGGATGCAGGAACGAGATTCAATTCCAACAACTAGGTGAGGTAACACTGAACACGCATACAAGACACGCGTGAAAAATCTATCTCTTCATGGCCAGTCGAAATAAAATGTAACTTGACTTTAAAGTTGACTCTAGGCGATTCTTCCTTATAAGTCTAAAAATGGCTTACCGTATTATACGACTGGTCGCCAGCGTTGCTTAAATTCTACTATAATGCATTTCAATAGACCTTCACCAACAACACCTATATTGTCACGCGGAGAAAAGCCACAGATAAAACATTATAACACATATGGCAAAGCATGCTCATGGGTTGCAGTACGCAAGAAGCCCGGGGTCATTACTCAAGCTCACATGATAGGGTATCAGAAATCATACGTAAATTTCTGTTGTAGCATATGCTAGAAAGCAGGCCACAAACAAATGAAATGACATTACGTTATAAATAACAAATAAAAAAAATCTCCTTAAATTAAAAAAAAAATTAGAATCGTCAAAAGTGTTGTGACTCTAATGAGGGTTAGGTAATGCTACAAATTGAGAAGAACACCCCAATAAACTCAGTCTGGATTTTTTCAAAATTTATCTTAAAATCTAATACAGGTTTTTTATGTAGAAAGGGGCAATTTGTGTCACTGCCATGCAGCCTTGTTAACGAGAAAATCTTTAATGCTATAGTAAGTTTTCTGGTTCAATATTTTTTTTTTTGCCGGTCACAACACATGCACGGACACGGACATTTCACACAACGCTATCTGATAGGGCTTGAATTCCGAGATCTCGGAATCTCGTAATATCGGAATCTCGGACGAATTTCCGATATTATAATTCCGATATTGAGTGGTCCTAATATCGTAAATATTGTAATATCGGAATCGAATAAAAAAAAATCGAATACGAAATCTTAGATAATTATTATGAATGTGAATGTGAAAGTTTGTGATACGTGAATTGGAAATCTTTGTTAAATTATTGTAAGTATGTCTGAAAATTTGATACAGGGATATATCATAGTCTGAAATAATACATAGGCTACGGAGTGTATTCGATACTTACCTACACGTCTTTTCACGATTTCCAAACAAGTCCCAGGTTCGTGGAAGACCGCGCAGTGCATTCTGTGCCCAAGAACGGTTGAGAGCCGACCCAGCCAATTACTGGCCTATTTTTTGATCTTTTGTGCCGAGAGCTTTTGTGGTTGTCCAGCTTTATGGCCTGCTGTTCTGACTACGTTGTCATAAATGCAGAGTTCCACAAGGCTCGGGCAACCCCAATCCCACTCTGTTTTTGCTGCATACCAATGACGTACTGTCTATTCAAGTCATTCATAGATATGCGGATTCCATGTAACATTTATTACAAGGGCCGTCCCAATATCCCTTGGTCTAAGAAAATCGTGAACAATCTACTATTCTCGCAAGAGAGTCTAATTAGGAACAAAACCGTGTCCAATTCAATGCTACCAAGACCCAAGTTTATGTATTTACCGCTAGGAAAAACCCCATTTACTATGACATCGCAGTTTAAGGGCACATCTCTCTCCATCTCCATAATAGTACAGGGAGGAATTGAAATCCAATATCGGAACTCAATATCGGAATTGAATTCCTTCCGATATTACAAGCCCATCTGATTCCAAAGTAAGCTAGGAATAAACTGCTTGTGTTATGGGTATCGGACCACGGATATTAATACTTGCATACTTTTTAAATACATACATACATATACATAGAAACACCCAGACTCTTGAGACAAACATTTATGGGTCACACAAAAATTTGTCTCCGATAGGAATCGAACCGGTGGGTGTCACTACCAACTTCGCCGCAGTGGCAGATTTTTTAACATATGGTCACGCCTTCATCCCCGATGGGGTAGGTTAGGTAGGTTAAATACTCTTTAATTCGATTTTTAATTATTCGTATGAAACTGACATTTGGTGGGTAGTCGGGTTATTCTAACGAATCTGGTGCCGTACTGTAGTTCAATGCCTTCAAGCAATGTTGTAAACAAGCCAATTGGATCTGGATAACTCCAAAATTATTAACATTTTGTTTCACTTGTACCATCAGTGGTACTACTGACACTAAGGGGAAATATCCCTTCCCTTCCCTCAATATTGATCTTAATCACGTTTCAAGGAACCGTAATTAGCAATATTATATACATTTCGACACCATTTAACTTTTAAAATAAATGATAATTTTTTTTCTATATACATTGATTTTTCTTTCTTTCTTTTTGTTTCTAATTTCATGAAAAATAATCGAGTGATAAAAATTTAATAATCAGTCTTGTATTTCTTAGGCATAGTGTTGAATAACGGTTGTACACGCTAATTTATTTTAAAAAGAGGTCATTAATAAAATAACTTATATAAAAAAGGGTTTCAACTTTAAATAATTATTATTTTAATAATTATTATTACGATAGACATACTTATATATATTTCTTAATAAATAGATACCTACATAGTATACATAGAAAACATCTAAACTCCGAAACAAACATTGTTCCCACAAATATTTGGACCCATCCGAGAATCGAACCCAGGACCTCAATGCTTATTTACTTACTCTAGCATCAGTATAGTTACAACACGTTGCTCATCGATTATTTCTGTCAGAATATGTGTAAGTTTGTAACAACTTCAAAGAAAAAGAACTAATAAAAATAATATTACTTTATTTTTAATTAATAGGCGTAGTTTAATACGAATAAGTGTCAATTATCCTTGATGATTGCGTTCAGAGACTAGAGCGACGTTTCTTCGCCCCACTCGCTCGTATTTGTATTAACACACTTTCAGTATAAAAATATAAACTAAATGTCTTTCGGTGTCAATCGACACTTGCAATTAGCAAACACTACTCCAAAATGTTCAGTAAAGTGAGTTTTACATAAAATAAATAAATTTCAATGAAAAAAAAACAATAACAATAATTACCATTTAATTCACACATTATATTGACTACATTTGTATTCACAGATCGTAGCTTTCGGTGCCTTATTGGCTGCAGTCAACGCGGGTCTCTGGGAACATGGCCACGCCAGCTCATTCCAAAACATCGTGCATCACGACGTACCCATCCACTACAGCGCCCCAGTAGCTCACCACGCTTCACACTACGCCACAAACATCGCCCACAGCGCTCCCATTGCCCACTACGCCGCCCCTGCAGCTCACTACGGCGGACATGATTATTATGTAAGAGTTTATGCCAGTTTTATTTTATTTCTCATTTTATATGGCCGTTAATTTACTGTAATAACCCACATCTCAATATTTCAGTCTCATCCTAAATACCACTTCGACTACTCCGTGTCTGACCCCCACACTGGTGACCACAAATCACAAGCTGAGAGCCGCGACGGTGACTCCGTGCATGGCTATTACTCTCTGGCTCAACCTGACGGCACCATCCGCAAGGTCGAGTACACCGCTGATGACCACAATGGGTAAGTTACTTTGTTAGCTTATCTACATATATGTACATACTATTTAATAAAATATACTTTATAGCTACTAAGCCATAATAGTCACAAGCCGTAAATGTGTTATGCATATTTATTCTTGTTGCTCAATTTGTTGAAAACCATAATTATCTATATCTATACTTATAATAAAACTGTAGAGGGTCGAGAGTCTGTACATGGAAGATATTTTGAAAATTTTAATTGGAGGGCGTTCTCTAATCGATACTGAAGCCGAAAATGTATTTTAAACTTTTCATGTCTGTCTGTCTGTATCCCGAATAAGTATCACGCCGAAACTACTGAATCGATTTGAATGATACTTGGAACATTCCGAGCTTATAGTCCGAGGAAGTTTCTAGGATACTTTGGATCCCGAAATTTTGCGTGGTTACTGCGGGAGAGGGGATGAAAGATAAAATGGTTTTTCAGTTGTAATTTCTCAACGCGTAATGCGATTTCAAATTTTTTTTTTGTATTGCAAAGGGAGTACTTTCAGGATTTTTCAACCCAAGTTTCAAGATTGAGGGGTTTGTAGTTCAGAAATTAGAGGCATCTCAACTTTCGCCAAACCTAGAATTCAAGGGTTCCTTTGAATGAGAGGGTAAATCTAAACGGGCGTTTTGGCTTAATCATAAAGAGCTTAATTATTAAGGCTGTTGTAAAATAATTCTGAATTGTTTTAGAATAGACTTAATCTTTAAGCTCTTTCATGATTAAGCAAACAGGGCAGTTTCATACGCTCCCATGAGTCTGTTGAAAAAATACCTGTCCTTTCATACACCATAAGTGGCGTAACCGAAGTTGCGAGGGCCAGCTAGTAATTTTAATATTATGACTGAGAAAGTGTAGTTCCTGAAATTAAAGTATTAGAACAGAATTATTTTTATTACTAGTGTATTATATTGAAAAAAAGCATGAATATTAATGCCGAAAAATGTTTTTTTTTGTTTCCAGATTCAACGCCAAAGTTCACTACTCCGGTCACGCCGTACATCCACAAGTCTACGCTCATGCTTACCATCATTAAGAAATATTATAATTAGTTAATAATTTATGGACATGTGATAGAAACTGTGATTAAAATTATTTCTTTAACCTCAGTTCATTGAGTTCAACATTTACTATTTTCTTGATGACACCGGAGATCATTGTCTGGAGATAAGGTGACGCATAGAACTCGCTCGAAATGCTTTCTTCAAAATAAAATCACTGTTCTGTAATAGGCGCATAAATATTAGATTGCGTATCTGACTTGCCTACTGCTACGTGTTCTCCATCGTTCTGTATGGCGTTGCAGCGTGGACACTCACAGATGCCTTGTGCAGGAAGGTAAAAGCAGCGTTACATGAGGTTTTTAGTCGTGAGGAGTCCGGCATAGCACCCATGAAAGATTTTCCCTCACTTCAAAAAAAAAATTGCGTGTACTTAGTGTACACACGTAAGAAGTGAAACTTCTTCATAAACTTAATTTTCACCTCACCTTAAATTAAGTCAAAAAGTACAAAAGTACAAAAGTCCAAAAGTCCAAAAGTCCAAAAGTCCAAAAGTCCAAAAGTCCAAAAGTCCAAAAGTCCAAAAGTCCAAAAGTCCAAAAGTCCAAAAGTCCAAAGTCCAAAAGTCCAAAAGGCTAAAAGTCCAAAAGTCCCAAAGTCCCAAAGTCCCAAGGTCTCAAGGTCCCAAAATCCCAAAGTCCCAAAGTCCCAAAGTCCCTAAGTCCCAAAGTCCCAAAGTCCCAAAGTCCCAAAGTCCCAAAGTCCCAAAGTCCCAAAGTCCCAAAGGCCAAAAGTCCAAAAGTCCCAAAGTCCCAAAGTCCCAAAGTCCCAAAGTTCCAAAGTCCCAAAGACCCAAAGTACCAAGGTCCCATCTAAAAGTCCAAAAGTCCCAAAGGCCAAAAGTCCAAAAGTCACAAAGTCCCAAAGTCCCAAAGTCCCAAAGTCCCAAAGTCCCAAAGTCCCAAAGTCCCAAAGTCCCAAAGTCCCAAAGTCCCAAAGTCCCAAAGTCCCAAAGTCCCAAAGTCCCAAAGTCCCAAAGTCCCAAAGTCCCAAAGTCCCAAAGTCCCAAAGTCCCAAAGTCCCAAAGTCCCAAAGTCCCAAAGTCCCAAAGTCCCAAAGTCCCAAAGGCCCAAAGTCCCAAAGGCCCAAAGTCCCAAAGTCCCAAAGTCCCAAAGTCCCAAAGTCCCAAAGTCCCAAAGTCCCAAAGTCCCAAAGTCCCAAAGTCCCAAAGTCCCAAAGTCCCAAAGTCCCAAATTCCCAAAGTCCCAAAGTCCCAAAGTCCCAAAGTCCCAAAGTCCCAAAGTCCCAAAGTCTCAAAGTCCCAAAGTCCCAAAGTCCCAAAGTCCCGAAGTCCCAAAGTCCAAAAGTCCCAAAGACCCAAAGTACCAAGGTCCCATCCAAAAGTCCCAAAGACCCAAAGTACCAAGGTCCCATCCAAAAGTCCAAAAGCCTAAAAGTCCAAAAGTCCCAAAGTCCCAAAGTCCCAAAGTCCCAAAGTCCCAAAGTCCCAAAGTCCCAAAGTCCCAAAGTCCCAAAGTCCCAAAGTCCCAAAGTCCCAAAGTTCCAAAGTCCCAAAGACCCAAAGTACCAAGATCCCATCCAAAAGTCCAAAAGTCCCAAAGTCCCAAAGGCCAAAAGTCCAAAAGTCCAAAAGTCCAAAAGTCCAAAAGTCCAAAAGTCCAAAAGTCCAAAAGTCCAAAAGTCCAAAAGTCCAAAAGTCCAAAAGTCCAAAAGTCCAAAAGTCCAAAAGTTCAAAAGTCCAAAAGTCCAAAAGTCCAAAAGTCCCAAAGTCCCAAAGCCCCAAAGACCCAAAGTACCAAGGTCCCATCCAAAAGTCCAAAAGTCCCAAAGTCCCAAAGTCCCAAAGTCCCAAAGTTCCAAAGTCCCAAAGACCCAAAGTACCAAGGTCCCATCCAAAAGTCCAAAAGTCCAAAAGTCCAAAAGTCCAAAAGTTCAAAAGTTCAAAAGTTCAAAAGTCCCAAAGTCTCAAAGTTCCAAAGTCCCAAAGACCCAAAGTACCAATGTCCCATCCAAAAGTCCAAAAGTCCAAAAGCCCAAAAGTCAAAAAGTCCAAATACCCTTAAATGACATGCTATCCCTGGATAAAGTACTCTTAATTCGAATCCACCGCGGTGAGGAACAGAACAAAGATGGCGCGTAACCAAAAATCGTGACGTGACGTGACGTGACGTGACGTGACGTGACGCAAATTTTTTTCCAACGCCGATAAAGAAGTTTCACTTCAAAAAACTGTTGTGTAAAAATGTATGTGAATATTTATTTACAATCAATCAAACAAATCAGCTTATCCACAGTCCACTCCTGGACGTAGGCCTCTCCCAATTTATGCCACAACACACGGTTCTGCGCCTTTCGCATCCAGTCCCAGCCTGCGACCTTTTCCTGATCGTCGGTCCATCTGGCGGGTGGATGTCCAACGCTACGTTTGCCAAGTCGCGATCTCCACTCCAGAACTCGCTTGCTCCATCGGCCATCTGTTGTTCTGCTGATATGGTCGGCCCACTGCCACTTTAAAGGGCTTATTCTGCGAGCTATGTCGACCACTTTTTAGTTCTCCGCCGGATAACCTCATTCCGAAGTTTATTCCTCAGAGAAATTCCAAGCATAGCTCGTTCCATAGCTCGCTGCGCGACCTTAAGGGCGCGGATTAACAACACCGTAAGTACCCACGTCTCGGCACCGTAAGTCATAACGGGTAGAACGCACTAGTTATAGACTTGGGTCTTCAGGCATTGCGGTATAGGCGAATCGAAAACTCGATGCAGTTTACTGAATGCTGCCCAGCCCAGCCGGATCCTCCTGGCGATTTCCTTGTCCAGGTTCTTTCTTCCAAGTGTGATAACCTGTCCAAGGTAAGTATACTCTTGAACAACCTCCTGCCTCCATCCTTCGACGTATTGGTCCCGGCGCGGCGTGACGTGTTCATTGAACATGACCTTGGTTTTATCCACGATCATACCGAGACTGTCGGTCTCGGTATAACTTGCTCGTCGAGATGCTCCGTTTAGGCTGTGCAGCATTCCACCTAACTGTTCCCGCGTTTCCGCTACTACGACGATGTTGTCGGCAAACTGAAGGTGCGAGATGCGTACGCCGTTGATGTTCACACCCAACCCTTCCCAATCCAGAGTCTTGAATATGTCCTCAAGCGCATTGCAAAATCAAGCGAAATAACATCGCCTTTCCCGTCATGGTTGGTAGTGGTGTCGTACAAACATCTCAACACCTCGATATATCGCCAGTCGACACGACATTGCTGCAGAGCGTCCAGGACTGCCCAGGTTTCGATGGAGTCGAAAGCCTTCTCGTAATACACAAAAGTCATACACAGCGGCTGATTGCACTCATTGGATTTCACTACAATCTGCCGAACAGTATGGATGTGGTCATCGGCACTGAAGCCTTTTCGAAACCCGGCTTGCTCCCTCGGCTGAAACTCGTGGAGCTTTCCGGCAAGGCGGTTTGGACAACTCTCGAGAACAACTTGTAAACACGGCTCAGGAGTGAGATGGGTCTGTAGTTCTTCAGCGAGGTCCTATTGCCTTTCTTGAAAAACAGAGCCATCGCACTCCCGCTCCATACTCTAGGTCTTTGTCCCCGTTGGAGGACGGAATTAAAGAGACTCGCTAGCTCTTTAAGGACCGGAGTCCCGCCTGCCCTTAGAAGTTCAGTTGTAATTCCGTCCTGCCCAGGAGACTTGTTGCTCTTTAGTTGTCCGAGAGCCGCCCTGATCTCGTCCTGGTCGATGTCCGGAATATCCTCGGTATAGTGGCGCATTAGTGGGGCTCGGTGGTCATAGTAAGTACGACCCGTTGGTCTTTTTGTCCGTAATGCATACAGATCTTTGTAAAAGCTCTCTATTTCCTCGACAATGTCGAACCTTGAGGTCACGGTATTGTCACCAGACGGGGTCTTCCAAGCTGTTGGGCAAAGACCTTGGTGCCCCTGTTCTGTTCGATCGCAGCCTGGTGTTATATCGTCTGAGGTCACATCGTATCGGCTTGCGGATTCTTAGGTTCAAACCCCTCTGGTCTGACGAAACCGTTTGGGAAGATGACATTTCCCGTCTTATTCTCTTAAGTTCGAGAGTCTCGGGCGAGAGCTTAGAACCTAGAGAGCTTTTCCGGACAAAAACCTTCGGGACACTTGCTGCAGTGTCCTGACTATATTATCGGCTTTATCGTGAACGTTACCAGTGGTTTCCAGCAGATCGAAACGATTTTGAAGTTCTAATTGGAACCTATCGGCACCCGAAGCTATTTGGGCCGTGATAGGTCGGAGAGTAGGCTTCATCATCCGGGCCCTTTTAGCGCGGAAGTTTAAATTTAAAGATGCTCGGACAAGTCGGTGAGCACAGCCGATATTGAACCTGTTGATCACAGAGACATCCCTGAATATAGACCTCCTGTCCGTCATGATGAAGTCTATCTCGTTCCTTGTGACCTTGTTGGGGCTTCGCCAAGTCCACTTTCTATGGGGCTTCTTCTTAAAGAATGAGTTCATCAAAAAGAGCCCCTGAGACTCAAGAAAGTTGACAAGCATATGCCCCCGGCCATTCCTACGCCCCACACCAAAGGGACCGATTATCGTTTCGCTGCGTTCTTGTACTCCCCCAAGAAGTCCCCCATCACAACATTGTAGTGAGTCTTGGCAGTACCGTGTAATGCATTCGCTCTGTCCTCATACACGGTCTTAACTGCCTCGTCAGTGCTTCTCGAGGTCGGGGCATACACCTGGATCACCTTCAGGGAGTACCTGTTGGTGAGTCTCAGTATTAAATACGCTACCCGAGGCGAAACACTGCTGATCTCCACAATGCTGCTAATAAGGTAATTTTTACACAAGATTTACAGAACCTGTATAAGCCGTATTTAGTTTTATAGTGGCAATATCGATTGTATATGGTACACGATAACTTTCTAAAGATGGTAAACCTATCATATTTAACACTTTGGCAAATGGCGGGCGAGTAAGTAATTGTTGCGGCAGAAAGTAAATTTTGATTAGTTTTTATTGTGACTAAACATTTATTTAAAATTGAACTTTTAAGTGTGTATACATTTAATATGAGCCATTAGTTAATTAGTGGTAATATTATAGACATTTAAAAATATTTTTGTTTATAACCTCAAATAGCTCAGGGTATACTTGGTACACTTTATTATGGGAGATTTGATCCACCTGGCTCAAGTGTCCCCTACCTTTTTTTTTTTCAATTCAATGCAGAACAATATGCCAAGAGCCTACAAAACCAGAGAAGAAGCCCGAAAAATGGTGCCAGGGAACGAAAATAAAGCTAGTCCATGCCCTTAAAGTCGCACAGCGAGCAATTGAACGAGCTGTGCTATGGATGTCTCTGTGGGATAAAATCTGGAACGATGTTCTCCGTTAGAGAACTAGAGTGGTCGACATAGCTCGCAGAAGCATGCGTCTTAAAATGGCAGTGGGCTGGCCACATCTCTAAGATCTAAGAGAACCGATGGTCGGTGGAGCAAACGAGTTGTGCTGTTAAAATTTTTCAAGCCGCCTAAAAAGGCTTTCAACTTGGTTTAAGGCTGCCATTTTACTGGCAACCGGGATCAACTGCTTAACGTGCCTTCCGAAGCACGGAAATGCTCAATTAAATGTCACAAAGTGATCACATGGATGGTCACCCATCCAAGGACTGGCTCTTAGTGAAAGTCGCTACGGCAGTGATCGTTTGCAGAACATTGGAACCGCGAGCCACGAGCGCTACAAATAAACCGTGATATAGATAGATATATGAAGAAATATGTGATTTCGAAAATGAATAAACAGACAAGACATTTTTTATTTAACTCCTTAGTAAAGGTATCATGTGACCCTAAATATGGGAGACTTGTTCCCCCAGGATCAAGTCATCCAAACCGGGGGGATCAAGTCTTACGTATATAGGGGACACATGGTACGATTCCTTATTATTGATTTTAGTCAAATAACTACTAAATTTTGATATTCATATCTTTGTCTCTTACAGCAATTATAAGCAAATAAATTTCACGTATTTTAGTACCAACGGTTTTTTAAACGGATACTCAATATAGAAATTAGGGATAAAAAACAAAAGGGGGGATCAAGTGTCCCCAGTTTCCCTTACATATAATAAAATGATAGAAAAGTCAAAACTGTACATTGGAAATATTTAAAAAAAAAATACTCGCTGGGTGTTCAACATAAGATACCGAAGCCGAAAATATAGTAAGAATTTTTTTTGTCTGTTTGTCGGTTTGTCTGTTTGTCTGTTTGCTTTGCTTTGTCCGGAAGGATCTCGAAAAGTACTGAATGGATTTGGTTCAAATTTTGTACAAATATTAGCTAGGGGTAGGGTCTTAAAATAGGCTATATATTATCACGCTACATATCCTAGGGGCTAAGCAGAGAGCAATCAAATTGGCATTATAACATAATTTGCACGCGTACGAAGTCGCGGGCAACAGCTAGTACATATAATAAAATGATAGAAAAGTCAAAACTGTACATTGGAAATATTTAAAAAAAATACTCGCTGGGTGTTCAACATAAGATACCGAAGCCGAAAATATAGTTAGAATTTTTTTTGGCTGTTTGTCTGTTTGTCGGTTTGTCTGTTTGTCTGTTTGCTTTGCTTTGTCCGGAAGGATCCCAAAAAGTACTGAATGGATTTGGTTCAAATTTTGTACAAATATTAGCTAGGGGTAGGGTCTTAAAATAGGCTATATATTATCACGCTACATATCCTAGGGGCTAAGCAGAGAGCAATCAAATTGGCATTATAACATAATTTGCACGCGTACTAAGTCGCGGGCAACAGCTAGTATCTGATAAATCTAAATATACTTACCGATAACTTTGTGCTAAGTTAATTTTATTTTTCATTTTTTAGTTTTTGTTTAAAGTCGGTTTTTTTTTTTAAATTTCTTTTTTCATCTTTTTAGATTCGAAAAGTATCACTTTGCACCACGATAACGGGGCGCAAAATAGCTCTTTTATGTTAAGAGCTTTTTAGAAATACCCGACATGAAAAATACCTCCAAAAAGTTTGTAATAGCGTTGTCGTGTCGGGGGACCCGGGATCGCTCTGCTAACACGTAGGAGTGCTTAACCAGTTAGATAGAGTCGTCAGTACTGCGAGGACCGCAGCGATGACACAGCGCTCCACACGCTGGTGGAGTGCACGGCGTGGGCGCAACAGTGCCAGATCCTCGTGGTGGGTCTGGATGTGGACACTCTCTCGCTTGAGACCATGGTGCGAGCCATGATCTCCAGCGGGTTTAAGTGGGTCTGCACCGCCTCTTTCTGCGAGAAGGTCATGTTTGTGAAAGAGGCGGCGGGGTGGGAACGGGAGAGAACTATTCCACCAACAGTTCCACAGTTAACCGACTTCAAAAATGGAGGAGGTTTTCAATTCGTACGCTATTTTTTTTTGTTTGTATGTTACGCGATAGCGGCGCCATTTATGGATGGATTTTGAATTTTTTTTTTACTTGAAAGAGGCTATTTCTTAGGTGGTCCCATATCCAGGCTATCAGGATCCGATGCTGGGATCCAGGAGAAATCGAGGGCAACCACCGAAATTGTAGGGACAACTAGTGCGTTTGTTAACTTTTTAACCGACTTAAAAAAAAGGAGGAGGTTCTCAATTCGTCTGTTTGTTTTTTTTATGTAGGTATGTTAAGCGATATTTCCGTCAATTATAGACGTATTTCCAAATTTCTTTTTTGTCGAATAGGGTTTACTCTGAGGTAGTCCCATTTTCACCAGGTCAGGATCTGATGATGGGATCTAGGAGAAAATGAGGGCAACCACCGAAAATTGTAGGGACAACTAGTGCACTTGTTAACTTTTTAATTAAGTGCTTTAATGTTCTACACTTTAATGAAGGTCTGGAGTCAACCTGATGACAGAGTCGAAAGACAGTCGAGGGCATTCCTTTACAATTTACAGCAGTTACCTTGTGTTTGGGCTTGATTGATTTGTATTGATGAGAACTTTACACCTAGATTGATAGCTCCGCCTTCAGAAAAAAAAAGAAGTTCTCAATGTTTTATATATGTTCACCGATATTTCCGTCAATTATAGACGAATTTCAAATCTGTTTTTTGTATATCATAGATAGAGTTCACTTCTGAGGTTGTCCCAATTTCACCAGGTCAGGATCTGATGATGGGATTCAGGAGAAATCGAGGGCAACCACAGGAAATTGTATGCCCAATTGAGTGCTTTTGTTACGTAATCAAGTCTTACTCAGGTATTCACTTCAGTGTGTCAACATAATTTATGATATTGCTGTGCTGATGATGAAGCTACAGAACTCCTTAACGGTTATGAGTTGGGAGACAGTCTGCAATTGGTCTATGGAACGTACTTAGTAGTATGTACGGCTAACGTGATGCTTGTGAGGTATACTTGAAACAACATCTGATGGTCTTGTGCTGATGATGAAGCTATAGAACTCCTTATCGATTAGGAGTCGGGACACAGTACTGCAAGGTCGATGGAAACTACTGATAACAGACTTAACTGGAAGGCCCATATACCTAGAGCAGATGTGTTAAAACTGCTGTTAATGCATTGAGTTATTATTAACCGACTTCAAAAAAGGAGGGGTTCTCAATTCGTCTTTATGTTTTTTTTTATGTATGTTCACCGATATTTCCTTCAATTATAGACGGATTAATTTTTTTTCTTTCTTGAATAAAGTTTACTTCTGAGGTGGTCCCATTTAACCAGATCAGGATCTGATGATGGGATCCCGGCGAAATCGAGGGCAACCACCGAAAATTGTAGGGGCAACTAGTGCGTTTGTTTACTTTTTAATTCAGTGCTCGGAGTCGATCTGATGATGGAACCGAAAGACAGTCGAGGGAAATCCTCAACGATTTACAGCAGCTACCTTGTGTTTGGGCTTAATTCATTTTTATTGATGAAAACTTTTACCTAGATAGATATATTTTTCGGTTCACCCGTCACTTAAAATAATGAAAAAAATAATTTCAATAAAAAATAAAACCGACTTCAAACAAATCCTGTAAAATAAAATTTACTTACCACAAAGTAATATGTATTTTGATTTATCAGATTTTATTATAACAGGTGGTGAGCCGTATTGCCGTATTGAGTTGAGATAGACAGGCGCAGGTAGTGACTGATCGATTTTGAAAATATTCAAGCCGCCTAAAAGGCTTTCGACTTGACTTAACGACTGCCATTTTACTGGCAACCGGGACAAACGGCTTAACGTGCCTTCCGAAGCACTGAAACGCTCAAATAAATGTCACCCATCCAAGAACTGGCCATAGTGAAAGTTACTTACTACAGTGATCGTTTACAGACCACTGAGTCCGCGGGGCCACGAGCGCTTCCCATCCCATTTCATTTTAAATACTACACTACGTCTAATTTGGCTTCAGCTTCAGTTGAAAATCTGAATTGGCACTTTTATTCGAAAGTTTCCACGGGATAATAGTTTTACCGCTGTGAAGTGATCCTCGATCTCTGAATATCGCCACGATTTCCTGTGGCCTGCTAAAAAAATTGTCTTAGTTATTACATTAATAAGCAATTACTTCTACGCCGAAAAAAAAATTATACATAACAAATTACTGTTATAAATATTCATATTATTTCGTATTTTGCTAAGACGTCTGCGTCTACTTCATACGAGTATGCGAATACCTATTTTTTTTTTTTTTTATACTACTTAGGTGGCAGACAAGCTTACGGCCCACCGGAAGGTTGGTAACCGTAGCCTATAGACGTTTGCAACACCAGAGGCGCTACACACGTGCTGCCGACCCGGGCGCAGGTTGTGACGACCCACAGTTGAAATTTTTCAAGCCGCCCATAAGGCCTTCAACTTGGCTTAACGACTGTCATTTTACTGACAACCGGGACCAACGGCTTATCGTGCCTTCCGAAGCACGGAAACGCTCGTAAATAAATGTCACAAAGTGGTCCACGTGGTGGTCACCCATCCATATCCGGCCATAGTAAATGTTGCTTACTGCAGTGATCGTTTACAGAACACTGAGTCCGCGGGGCCACGAGCGCTTCATATGAGGGCTATGAAGCGAATATCAACTTTAACACATGAAAATAAAAGTTAATTTAAATAACACTCACTTTTTGTTTTGTATTGTTATGCATTCCTCAGCAGCGCATAATGTATTTCGAAAATATTATCAACCTTGATGATTGCGTTCAGAGTCAAGTGCGCGTGTTACACATTACCCCACCCCCCCCCCCCCCCCACTCAATCATATTCGTAGTGACACGCTATCACTATAAAAGAAAAAGTAGCAGGTCTATTATTATCAAACAATACTAACACTTAGTAAACAATCCTCAAAATGTTCAGTAAAGTGAGTAAATCACACTTTTCTGTTACCCTATTTATATTTTGGGACATTTTACACTGCGTCCACCAGCCTAGATGGAAATCATAAGGACTTATGCTATAATTATAGATATTTAATAAATATTACCAAAACAAACCATCGTGTCCATCCGGCGGTAACATGTCCTGAATAGGAATTGAATCCACTACCACGAATAACAATAATATTCTCATATTCACAGATCGTAGCTTTCGGTGCTCTGTTGGCGGCAGTCAACGCTGGTCTCTGGGAACATGGCCATGCCAGCTCATACCAAAACATCGTGCATCATGGTGCACCCATCCACCACAGCGCCCCAATAGCTCACCACGCTTCACACTACGCCACAAACATCGCCCACGGCGCTCCCATTGCCCACTACGCCGCCCCTGCAGCTCACTACGGCGGTGATGATTATCATGTAAGAGTTAATGCCATTTATCAATTTTTTCGTGACTTTATATGGCCATTAGTTTACAGTAGTAACCCACGTCTCAATATTTCAGTCTCATCCTAAATACCACTTCGCATACTCCGTGGCTGACCCCCACACTGGTGACCACAAATCACAAGCTGAGAGCCGCGACGGTGACTCCGTGCATGGCTCTTACTCTCTAGCTCAACCTGATGGCACCATCCGCAAGGTCGAGTACACCGCTGATGACCATAATGGGTAAGTTACTCTATGGGTTGAATGATTCTGTTTACTGAGAATTAATGCATTTTCAGTAAAACAAATAGCTTGTACCAAATCGTCTGACCAACGTGGTACTATAGAGGCTGTAACCCAAAAATAGGGAGAGGCCTACGTTCGGTAATTGAAAATGATAGACTGATTTCATTGAGATAGCTTTGTATCTCATGTCATTTTCAAAAATTATACACACAACATTTAACATACGTGAACAGTAAATTTGTTTTTCAATTGATTTTTTTTATTGGATTGTAAGTTTAAGCTAACAATTTTTTTTCGTCCATTCAGATTCAACGCCAAAGTTCACTACATCGGTCACGCCGTGCATCCTCAAGTCTACGCTCATGGTTACCATCACTAAAAAATATTCAAATAGTTAAGTAAATTTTTTGACTGCGATAAATAAACTGTGATTTAATTTAATAGTTTTTTTTTTAATTTTGTGTTTAAGGATATCTATGCCTGGTATCACTTTATTTTATTTTAGAATTCCTATTATTGTTACCAGTAGAAGACATAGAGCAATGTGAAGGTCGTGTTGTGCTGTGATAGTTGGTGATAAATAATAATCTTGATACTACGATTACCTTTCTACGTACTAATAATGAATGCAAATAATAACTAGTGTCTTTTTGCAATTTCCTAATTAGGCTAAGGCCACACTTGCGGTTACCGCGAGCGGTTTCTAACCTTAATATGTCAAAACCAATGAAACCTTACACTCGGTTTGTTTTCGATATTTTGGGGTTAGAAATCACCCGCGGTCTTAGGACCTTTTAAAGTGGAACTGTGAAAATCTGAGTTTTGTATACTATAATAATAGCTTAACTATGAGTATTCATGGTCAACCAAGGAGTCATGTTTACTGATACTGATACTGTACAGTAACCTCCTTTGGATAAAATTGCAATGTTTACAAACCATAGATTCATGTCAGTTTCTGCACACGCTATTCTTTGTCTCGCATACTATAATAATCTGCAAGGCCAAATGTGGCCCATTCGTTATCTGCTATAATTAATTATGACTACACAGGACACACGTGCAACACACCATCACTTTTGTGGCCCCGTGTAATATCTTATCTTACAGACCCACGAAACTTCGTTTGTTGTCACATAAGAGAGATAGTAAGAAAGGTGTAATTAAGTAAGACTGTTTTAAAATAGACTTAATCTTTAAGCTCTTTTATGATTAAGCAAAAACGGGCCGTTTCACACGCTGCTTGATGAGTCTGATGAAGAAATACCTCTCCTTTCATACACCTTATTGTGACGTAAACGAAGTTGCGGGGTCAACTAGTACATAATATGTATTGTACATTGTACATTTCTATTATGATAAAGCATATTTTGCGTCCGGAGCGGTCGAGTACGGTAAGATCCGTAATGGGCTTTCTTCCGCGCGCGTGTAGATTATGGAATGATCTCCCTGCCTCAGTTCTCCACAGTATGGCGTTCTTCAAAACGGTTCTTAGAAGGTAACACGCTGTGGATTGTGTCATTTTACTGGTCACTATAATCGCAGACTAAGACACTGAACCTACAATTAATTACAACTAAAATGGTTGTGCATTTACCCTCACATAGACATATACCTCACACCTCCACCACAATACAATGTTAGGTACATCTTGGATCTACTTAATCTATGGCCAGTTTTAGAGTCGCACTGACCGTACGCTGATTGTCGGCGCTAACAGCCGAAACACACTCTGTCTTCGGTGAGTTAGTGTCGAGCCGAGCGAACACCGTCAGCGTGAGCCATGTTGAATCGAGATGTGGACACAAGTCTGTCTTCACAGTGATCAGCACGAGTCTGAAACATCTCGAGCTGACCTCAGCGCTGACCAACTATGCGCTGAACTGTCAGCGCCGATGGTTAGCGTGACTCTAAAACTAGCCTTAATATCCTTAATCTATATTGATCTGAAACCTGTCTGTAGATTTCCGTGTTTGTTGTGAGTATAGACTGTGGCGATGATAACAGAGGGGATGACTGAGAACTGACCACAGGTGCACTGTCCTCTTTCTCCTCGTCCATCAAAGCACCTTCACGAGTCGAGTCAACCGCGCCCTCACTCAGTGGCAACACGAAACTATCTGTACTACACTGTTCTTCAAAACTTTATTTACATGTGTCCCTAGTGTCATTGGAGCAGGCAACATCAGATAGTCGCGATCTACGACGCGATTGATGAACGAGTTTTTTGATGAATTGACCGTTATTTCCTACCACACATTATCGACGCAAACTATCTAGTCCCGCTGTACTCAACATGCGGCCCGCGGGCCACATGTCGCCTGTTGGGCCTTTGCTAGTAGCCCATCTGAAGTTACAAATTTATGTTGAACTAGCTGAGCCCGCAACTTCGATTACGTCACATAAGGTGTATGAAAGGAAAGGTATTTCTTCATCAGAGTCATCAAGCAGCGTCTGAAACTGCCCTGTTTGCTTAATCATAAAAGAGCTTAATGATTAAGTCTATTTTAAAACAATTCAGTCCACGCCTTCGGCGCGGACTGAATTGTTTAAAAATAGTCCGCATTGCAATCGATTGAGCGGTTACTGAGATTAGCGTGCACAACCGTACAGACAAACAGATATACAGACATACAGACAAACAGACAAAAATTCTAAAAATCATTGTTTTGGGTTCTATTGCGTTCATAAAGCCCCCCTATAATATTTTTTCTTATTTATCTTCCATGTACAGACAGCGACCCGTTACGATTTTATTATATGTATTGATTTTGTGCTCATCAGAAAATGGGAGATTCGAAACGGGTATGTGAGACAAGCCCTATCAGGGATATTAGCATGAATCTAAACGCAGCATCTAACGACTATTTCAGAGAGCACTATCTTAAGACTAGATTCTAGTCCTTCGATAGTGCCCTTCACTCATTTATCCCGAATACCGTAATCACGTGCCCACACTGACTCGCCTTCTTGGAAACTAAGCGGAAGGCATTCCACTTTGCGGGTTCGGCTTGTCGCTGTTAAGTTTCACGAACCCTATCTTTGAGAATACATTTAGTATGCAACATTTCGGGTCCCGTACGTAATGTACCGTTTCTGTAAGAGTATCCCAGGTGTTTCCTCAATTGTACTACATATATACGGTATTTCGATGTGCTAGCAGGAAAGTTTAATAGTAAGTACATTTTCACAATCACAAACCATTGAATTGTTTTAAAATAGCCTTAATCATTCAGCTTTTTTATGATTAAGCCAACACGCCAGTTTAGATTTACCCATTTTTAGGTTATAATGTGCATGTACGATTCTTTAAAGTGATAAAACTTTTTTATTTATAAACCGATTGACATGAAATAAACACTAATGTTAAGTGGAGCAAATCTCAACACAATAAAGAAAACCGCATTGCAATCGGTTAAGCAATTACTGAGATTAGCGTGCACAAACGTGCAGACAAACAGATATACAGACATACAAACAAACAGACAAAGAGACAGCGATTTGTGTTTGAAAGAAAGAGGATTTTACATTGTGCCTGGCCAGACAGGCACTCAGCTGGTACTCTTTTTTCTCGCAAATAAGGCAAAATAGTTTTATGCACTCTAAGACAAAATAGTTTAAAATTTATCTTTTACAGTAAGTATGTCATTGTTGTTGTTGACCGGCGAATTACAATACATTATGTTCCAAGTTATTCTAGTAGAGCGCATACATTCAACTTATTAACCTTGCTGATTACGTTCAGAGTCAAGTGCATGCACCCATTTCCCTTCCCCCCACTCGTTTATTTTCGCAATTACACCATTATCACTATAAAACAATAAGCTACAGTCCCTTTACATCAATTAATTATCAACATTGCACTTAGCAAACACTTCTCCAATATGTTCACCAAAGTGAGTTTTCGACGATTTTCCATATTAGTAAAAGTTATAGAATATACCCAGTTTATATAGTTACATTTTTATATTCACAGATCGTAGCTTTCGGTGCCCTGATGGCCGCAGTCAACGCTGGTCTTTTGGGCCATGGCCATGCTACGTCCTACCAGAGCATCCAACGTCACGACCAACCCCACCACTACAGCGCCCCAGTAGCTCATTACGCTGCTCCAGTTGCACACTACGCGACTACTATTGCCCACGCTGCTCCCATTGCCCATTACGCGGCTCCCGTTGCCCACTACGCCGCCCCTGCTGCTCACTATCATGGTCATGACTCTTATGTAAGAACTTGTCATAATGTAACTTTGGCATGATTTTACATGACGCGCTAGACTCAGGCGTAGCTAACTAATTTCTAAACATTTCAGGCTCATCCTAAATACGACTTCTCCTACTACGTGGCTGACCCACACACCGGTGACCACAAGTCCCAAGCTGAGAGCCGCGACGGTGACTCCGTGCATGGCTATTACTCTTTGGTTCAACCTGATGGCTCTATCCGCAAGGTCGTGTACACCGCTGATGCCCACAATGGGTAAGTTATAAATCAAGCTGCTTACTGCTATTCCTTTCCTTTCTTCTTTTTACGAGTGGGAATCCTCAGAGATGACTCCTTAAGATCAATAAAGATATTGTGCTCTTTTATCTGCCTACGGCCTGGACTCCCAAGTACGCCTTCGGAAGGATAACTCCAGGGTTCCTGACATACTTAGACTTTTACCACCATCGTAACCTAGCCTGCGACGATCTCGCTGCCAGCTGCGGAACTTGGTAGAGAGATTTCTCTCTGGCTCACTGCAATACACTTTTCCATAATATTTCAAACTTACAGGAATGAAATAATTTAACTTGTCTATTTCCTTTTTCAGATTCAACGCCGTAGTACACAATACTGCACCCGCCATACATCCAGCCCCCATCCACGGTCATGCCTACCATCATTATTAAATAGTCAAATACCTAATGTTTGTTGACTGACTAATGAATATGAGATTATTTTTATTTAAATAAACTGTTGTTTGAGACAGAGATTTTTTTTTGTCCGCATTATAACATAAACCAGAACTTGATCGAATACTTAATTTATAAGTACTTGCGATATTCTATGGCAGAAGATTTTTTTTAAAATAATATCTTCGCTTCTTTTACAAAGTCGACTAATTTAGGGCTTCTGAGTCCAAGTCCATAATTATTTTTTCGTGTCTGTTTGTTTATTTGTTCGGGGTCGGAGCAAAATTCAGAAGCTTGATCATAATTTTACTATAAGGATTTTGTAAATATTTTTTCAACTTAATTAACGCTGCATATTGCATCAAAACCGGTTCAGCAGAAATGATAATACAGTTTGACCTATGTTTTACTAGAAGCCCTATGCCTTTACAGGTCAAAGTCGATTGGTTATCATCGCGAAGAAAGTCGCGGGCAATGACTAGTCTTATATATAATAAAAATGAATCCACATTTCCTTGGTCACGACATCACGCGTGAACGGCTGGACCGACTTCGCTAATTCTTTTTTTGATGTGTTTGTTATTGTCAGTAGAAGGTTTTTATGGAAAAAAAGTTGAACTCGGGGTGCCGATTTCCATATTCATAGATATGGCAGGACAACGTCTGTCGGCTCAGCTAGTAATAAATAAATATTTGTGTACATTCTCACACAACATCGTTTAGCTCAAATTAAGCTAATATAAGCATGTGCTATGTGATCTAGACGACTGATGAACATACATACTATAGATAAATTACACTAAGACACAAAACAAATCAATAATTATGTTCATCACACAAAGAGACTTTTCCTGGGTGGGAATCGAACCCACGACCTCCAAATCAATAGTCAGGCACACTAACCACTAGGCCAGTCAAATTTTTATTGAATTTGAATGAACAAACAAACAAAAGCATGATTTTAGGAACAACAGGTTGGAATTTAATAATTCTTATAGAATTCTTGTAGTAAATGAATGCTCACAAGGGGGGTGTGGATGGAAAAGTCGAAAGCAGAAACTTTGACTTAGGTACTTTGTTTGGACTAGTTAGCAGATGAACATACTAAAAGCCATGACCCCTTCGAGGTGAGCCTGAGGGGGGGGGGGGGTACAAAGGTCCCGTTTTTTTTGTTTTTGCTTACTTCTCGAGAACGGGGCTTTATACAAAATTGTTTTGTACAATTTAATAAAAGCTAACTAAATTCTCTACAACTTTATCTTTTGCACTTTGTATATAATAAAATTTAAAAAAACAAAGTGTAAAAGACAAAGTTGTACAGAATTAAATTAGCTTTTATTATATTGTACAACACAATTTCGTACAAAGCACCGTTTTCGAGAAGTAAGCAAAAAACCAAAAAACGGGATCTTTGTGCTCCCCCCCTCGGGCTTACATCGGAGGGGTCAGGACTTTTAGTATGTTTATCTCTTAACTAGTCCAAACAAAGTTCCTAAGTCAAAGTTTCTGCTTTCGACTCTTCCATCCACAAGTTATTCGTTTACTAGGCTGTAAAGCCTATAGGGTATGCTCTATAACCATAGACTCGGTTTCATTGGTTTTTGACATTCTGAGGTTAGATTTTGACAATTTGAGGTTAGAAACCACAACCGAAAACCGCAGTGCGACCTCAGCCATAGACCAAGCTAAATGTAGGTAACTACTTTATTTGAAAAAACCTGCATGATTAAGATTGTGGGAACAGAGCGCTCTTCACGTTTTATGACCGAAGTCTAAACCGTTAAACCGTTTCCAAAATCACTAAAGATATATCCACTATTTAACTAAAGAAAAAGAACAGAACATCGAGCTGTATATTTTACTAAAGTAATTTCATCGATCTAGGAAATTTCACCCCTAGAATTTCCAAGGTCGTACGCTTAGATTGTGAAATGATCTTCCTGCCTCGGTTTTCCCAAACGCCTACAGTGTGGGGTTCTTCAAAAGGGGTCTTAGAACAGAAGGTTTTTACAGGGACGGCAGCGCGATTGTGGCGCCTCTGGTGTTGCAAATGTTCATAGGCTGCGGTGACCTCCGGTACATCTGGTGGGGCCGTATGTTTGTCTGCCACTTTAGTGGTATAAAAAAAAATCTTTTAAAAATCCATTTTTCATGGTGCTACCACCTAGTTTATCAATGTCCATTTTTAGGGTTCCGCACCAAAAGGGTAAAAACGGGACCCTCTTCATAAGACTGCGCTATCTGTTTGTCTGTCTGTCCGTCACGAGGCTGTATCTCATGAACAGTGATAGCTAGAAAGCTGAAAATTTCACAGATTATGTGTTTCTATTGTCGCTATAACAATAAATAATGATATTTAAGGGAGCCCTTAAATATTATTATTTTTCTGTTTTTCCATACAACAATTGTGATTTTATTGCCATTTTATTTTTAATTTTAATGAAGTTAACAAGTAGACGCTTGAAATGCTTACAGAACATGGAGCTGTATATTTTCATGAAATATATATAATTTTATTTAAATAAAATGGACATTTAAGGGGAACTGTCATACAACAAACGTGATTTTTTGTCAATTTTTGGTACGGAACTTTTGTACACCTTTGTAACACGTACAATAAAGTTATTAGCTAGTAAGTTACTCACCAACTTACTCAGAGGGAGCTTGCAGAGGACTCTTTCCCAGAGCGCCTTTCTTCAGAGTTTCCAGTGCGTGTGCAAGGGTTGGCTAGGGCTCTAACGAAAACAATGCTGAGAGGGGTGTACACACATATATTTAGAAAGTTCCCAGAGGTACAGAGCCAGTAAGAAGGAGTTATACATTAACAGACATATATCTACAGACTAGTTATTCACAGAGTAGATTCTGCAACTATGCACTAGTAGGTACTTCCTAAGTGATCTACGCAGTCGTAAGCAGGTACTACAGATTATTAATTTTAATACAGATAGTGTGGGTACTGGCCTTCGGGTAGGGTGAGCACGACACCGCCTATTGTCACTGCCAGGTGGAGTCGGCTAGCTTCTCACAAATGCACCTTGCGCGTGCAGTCCACGTATTATAGGGTGGGGCTCCTATCACCGCTACAGCCGCTTATAGCCCGAACCGAATTTTTGGTACGGAACCCTCCTTGCGCGAGTCCAACTCGCACTTTGTCGGTTTTTTATTCATTATCTCCGGTTCTACTCAACCAATTGTGAGCAAACAATTGTAAGATTTAAAGTCTGACCAAGACCTTTCAAATAAAAAAAAAAGCTTTAAAATCCGTTTAGTAGGTTTCGTATCCATCGCAGTCAAACAGACCTAAGGATAAAAAATCCAAAAAAAATCATATAACATATTTGGGACTTCACGGGAAATACACTTAAGGTATGAGTCCGAACTCGACCGCAAGCAGCACTGCTGCAGTCGCGGCCTTGCAGCGACTGCACCACCACTGGTCCCCATATATTATGTATAGATTTGTATTAGAATACATTCCGAACTCGGCTCCAGCGTCGCGACTGCACTTAGTACAGTACTGTCGCCTTGCCGCCGCGACAGCAATGCTGCTTGCGATCAAGTTCGGACGGTTACCTTTACTTGCTCCGACGTTTTGGACGCGTTGCAACGCCTGTGCCGAGAGAATGCTTGAAATAACTTTGTGTGAAACTACCCTTAATTTTTATTGTAATTTTTTTTTTTAATAAATAAATATTCACGGACATCTCACACAACGCTATCTGATCCCAAAGTAAGCTAGGAATAACCTGCTTGTGTTATGGGTATCAGACCACGGATATTAATACTTATAGTATACTTATAAATACATACATATTATACATAGAAACACCCAGACTCTTGAGACAAACATTTATGGGTCACACAAATATTTGTCTCCGGTGGGAATCGAACCCACGACCTCCAGCGCCGCAGGCGGTATCACTACCGACTGCGCCACAGAGGCAGTCATTAATTAAGGATAAGGCTGGCGTAACACCACATTTACTACGTCAGTTTTAAATGTGGTGTGACACCAGCCTTATGAGATATGTGAGCCTCTATGAGAAAAAGCACTGGCAAAACGCTTCGCACATAATAAGCAACTACAAGATTTCTTAGTGCGTGACCCGACACGCACTTCACTTATAACTATCTTCGATGATTATTTCAAAATTACTCCGGTGCTGCCACTGCATAAATGATGCAGTATCTTACCAGATTATGGATATAGGTACAATGGATGGGTTTGTTAGTTTAGTACAAATATCAAAACAACATAAAAAGGCATACTCTTCTTCGTTATGTCATTGTTTTTGTTGACCGGTAAGTTACGATATTTTTGTTCTAAATTTTTCGAGCAGCACGCATACATTCAATTAATTAACCTTGCAGGTAACATTCAGTCAAGTGCATGCACCCATTTCCCTGCCCCCCACTCGTTTGTTTTCGTAATTACACCATATCACTATAAAACTGTAAAACACAAGTCCCTTTACATCAATAAACATTGCAATTAGCAAACAATACTCCAAAATGTTCACCAAAGTGAGTTTCTACGATTTTCCTTGTAAGAAAAAAGTAAAGAAAAACACAGATTATATAACAACATTTTTATATTCACAGATCGTAGCTTTCGGTGCCCTGATGGCCGCAGTCAACGCTGGTCTTTTGGGCCAAGGCCATGCTACGTCCTACCAGAGCATCCAACGTCACGACCAACCCCACCACTACAGCGCCCCAGCAGCTCATTACGCTGCTCCAGTTGCACACTACGCGACTACTATTGCCCACGCTGCTCCCATTGCCCACTACGCCGCCCCTGCTGCTCACTATCATGGTCATGACTCTTATGTAAGAACTTGTCATAATGTAATTTTTGCATGATTTTACATGAGGCGCTAGACACAGGCGTAACTAATTTCTAAACATTTCAGGCTCATCCTAAATACGACTTCTCCTACTCCGTGGCTGACCCACACACCGGTGACCACAAGTCCCAAGCTGAAAGCCGCGACGGTGACTCCGTGCATGGCTATTACTCCTTGGTTCAACCTGATGGTTCTATCCGCAAAGTCGTGTATACCGCTGATGCCCACAATGGGTAAGTCATAAATCAAGCTACTTTTTGCTATACGCTTCCTTAAAATTTAAAATTTTCGGGAATTAAATTAACTCGTCTATTTTTTTTCAGATTTAACGCCGTAGTACACAATACCGCACCCGCTATACATCCAGTCTCTATCCATGGTCATGCCTACAATCATTATTAATTACTCAAATACTGTTTGTTGACAAGACATTATTTTATTGTAAATATATTGTTAATTTACACAAAGATTTTTTCTTTAAACATAATTATAGTTAACAAGCGTGATGTTGGTTTGAATCGATGTATTGTGCCGAACGTCCATCACTGGAAAGTAATGCCGGTCTGGTATCATCAGCATAGGTCGAGACTGTTTTGTGCCAATAGTAAATTATGAATGTTTGTGGTCACACAACATCATCTTGTCCTAATTAAGCTTGTGCTATGGGATCTAGACAACAGATAGACAGCATTATTTATTTCTAAATACATACATATTATGCATAGAAAACACCCAAACTCTGAAACAAACATTTTGTAGATCATTCAAATACTTGGACTGACCTGCGAATCGAACCCAGGACCCAAGCTCGGCAAGCGGTTACACTGAAAACGTCACCGAGGCAGTCGATAGAGCGGACGTAAAACAGGGAGACCCTGGTCCGTCACAGTAGCTATCAGACGTAGTAACGAAATAGTCTCAGAAGAAGAATAAATCCAGAAAACTGACAATGCTCGTCATGGAAACGACGGCGACGCCAAGCTCACATACCCGTAACAACGGTCGTTCGGTACAATGACATCGAAACGTCGGGAAATCAACCGTTAACTTCAAATCTCTCATCAACAAAGGTTTTAATAGAACTAGCTTCTACACGAAGAAGCGTAACAGTGACCTTTAAGTGTATACCTATTGAACCCATTTCCTAAAAATGTTGTACAGAATATTACAATATATTAAGGTCGAAGAAAACTTCACGTCTCTTAGCGGTTACACCTAGACGCGTATTCTATACATATAATAAAACTGTTGAGGCTCGAGAGTCTGTACATGATATATATTTTGAAAATTTTTTTTGGAGGGCGTTCTCTAATCGATACTGAAGCCGAAAATGTAATTTAAATTTTTCATGTCTGTCTGTCTGTCTGTATCCCGAATAAGTATCACGCCGAAACTACTGCAAACTAAGTATAATCAGAGCTTATAATCCGAGGAAGGTTCTAGGATACTTTTGATCCCGATATTTTGCGCGGTTCCTTTGGGAGAGGGGATGAAAGGCAAAACGGTTTTTTAGTTGTAACTTCAGAATGCGTGGTCCGATTCCAAATTTTTTTTTCAGTGTTGTAATGGAAATACTCTAAGGATTATTTTACATAAGTTTCAATGTTTAGGGTTTTGTGGTTCAGGAGTAAGAGACATTTCAACTTTCGCGAAACCTAAAATTTAAGAATTCCTTTAAATCTAAACTGGCCTGTTGGCTTAATCATAATAGTAGTTTATGACACTGTTGCATAATAGGGGTTCTTATAACACGAGTGTGTTTTAAAAAAACGAGCCGTAGGCGAGTTTTTTTATAGTATCACACGAGTGTTATAAGACCAAGTTATGTACAGTGTCATACACTACTTTATCTACTCTCATACTATAATACCTGATTTCATTTTGGGATATATAGTTGCTCCTTGATTTCGCCGGTAACGGTTCATGGTCATGTTTGACGCAGTTTCCAGAATGTCTGGTGGTGTACAATTACCACCATCCTCGCTTTAAGACTTCTTTTGGTGTATCTTAATGATTAAAAACTTTTATTATGATATAGGTGTCCATACAAGACCTGTATCGTAATAAAACTTTTTTTTTGGCCTGTGCGTAATGTTTGTCATATGAGTATTGATTTCAATTTTATAATCTTTGTATTATAGTATCAGAGTAGATAAAAGAGCTTAATGATTAAGGCTATTGTAAAATAATTCACTGAATTGTTTTAGAATGGACTTAATCATTAAGCTCTTTTATGATTAAGAAAACAGGGCAGTTTCATACGCTCCCATGAGTCTGTTAAAAAAATACCTGTCCTTTCATATTCACACAATTCAGTCCACGTCTTTGGCGCGGACTCAATTGTTTTAGAATAGACTTAATCTTGAAGCAATTTTTTGATTAACCAAACAGGGCAGTTTAACACGCTGCTTGATGATTTTGATAAAGAAATACCTCTCCTTTCATAGATCTTATGTGACGTAAACGAAGTTGCGAGGTCAGCTAGTAGATAATAAAAACAATATATTAAAGTCTAAACGTCTTCAATTTTCCTTTATACTTTTTTTTGGAAATGCTACATCAATGAAAAATCAATCACAAATTTTACTGTTTCACAACTTTTATTTTAATTTTCACAATAAATGACCGGTTTCGCCTTATTTACATTTTAAGAGATTTTTGATAATGCTATATGGCGAAATCGGTCAGGCATAGTGAAAATTCTCTAAAAGTTCTCTCGATATTCCCTCTTAGGGGGGTCCCAAATGAAAAGTTTGTGACCTACAGTACTTGGATGATATAAATCATAAACCTTTAAAATACATGGTTGACCTTAAATTGGACAAAAAGTAGGTACAGTGTTGCATTTAATCGATCAAAACGATAAACTATTATTTTTTTGTCAATATCAAAGAAAAACATAACAATTGGTCATTGCGTTTTTATGTCTCATTCAAGTTACAGCATCACGTACTACTGCACATAACAACCTTGTAGTTCATTATTTACCCGACTGCAGCGAGCATATCGGAGGGTTATTATTGGGATCTCTTCTTGGGATCTGTTCTCTGATAACTTTTATGCTGCCATAATTTAAGAAATGAGGTAGCGTTAGACTTTTCTTTTTCTCTCTAATTTGAAGAGCTTCATATCTTTAACGATAACAATGAGGTAGGTGCGTTGGAATCCAACCTACTAAAATCACAAGGTACCCCTTAACATCAGCTTACCGGCCCTGAAGCATTTTTGCACTAGGATTGAACTCTCTAAAATTCCTACATTTCTCGTTGGCATGACTAACGTGACACTTTTTAGAGACAGCAAAATTATACGAAAATGTTTATCTTGTTCATTGACTGCCTCTGTGGCATAGTCGGTAGCGATACCGCCTGCGGCGCCGGAGGACCTGGGTTCGATTCCTGGGTCGATCCAAATATTTGTGTGATTCACAAATGTTTGTTTCGGAGTTTGGGTGTTTTCTATGTACAATATTAATATATTTAGAAATATATAAGTAAGTATATCAATTGTCTAGATCCCATAGCACAAGTTTATATTAGCTTTATTTTGGCTAGACGATGTTGTGTGTGAATGTCCACAAATTTAAATATACAAATATCTTTACAGATTACAGTTTTCTTAATGTGCAAAGAGCCAAGCGTACACATAAAGACAACTTTGGACAAAAAAGGTAGTCATGGAATCACGTGGAGAAGATTGTTATGGTATCAACTATTTTCTTCGTAAACCTATGGCAATTTCGTGATCTAATTGATATTAAAAATTTAATACACTTATGTATTTCGTGCATGTCTTTTCTTTACTATAAACGCACAATTAGATACAAGGCACATGACCGATGCGATAATCGGCTCCATGACATAATTGTGGTTCTGTAAACTGTTTTTGACACGACCTTATCTATTGTCAATGCCACGAGGTCCGCATGTTGTCAGCCCCACTTGTTCTTATTCGATTTAAATTTAAATAAAAACCACGGCTAGCGTAAACTATCGATCAATCAATAATCAACTTTGATCTATTTCACAACAAAATGTTCAGCATAGTGCGTATAAATATTACAATATTTAGAACCTTTCCTAAATAAGATTGGTATTGTCAGTATAATTTTCAAAACTTCCATTTCAGACACTTTAATCTAAATGGATTGATTTTGGTAGACTTAGATCCCAGGTTTGTCGATCGGTTTTCTCGGCATCCTTAGACAATACCTAAAACCTGACATTTTAAAACACCAATCAAATGGCTATTAAAATAAAAAGACAGTGCATAAAATAAATAAGAGGTCTTTTTGTCGTGAAATAATTACTTTATCAACATTTGATACATCGAGTGAAATTTAAATGACGTCTTTTCTGTGTACAGATTATAGCATTCGGTGCAATGCTGGCGGTCACACAAGGCTACGGTCCTGCAGTATCATCTCAAAGTATAGTTCGCCATGATGGGGGCTTCGTGCCACTGGGACACCATGCAGTGGCACATGTGGCTCCCTATGCAGTGCCGTACGTAGCCCATTATGCTGCACCGCTGCCATACACCGCTGCCTATATTGAACATGAAAATGAAGAATACGATGTAAGTTTAAAATAATTATATTTGTATATCAAAAGGGTTGATGGAGTCACTACGACTTCGACAATTTTTAATGTGGAAAAAATTTTAAGCTGCTTTAAGCAGTTTCGACATCAAATGACTAATTGTTTTTCTTAATATTTTTAACTGGTCAAAATGATACCATCCGCCATCTCGATTTTTATAATTATATACACAAAAACCGGCCAAATGCGATTCGGGTTCCGTACTAAAAAAACGGGAAAAATCAAGTTTATTTGTTTGGGAGTCGGAGTACAGATTTAAGGCTATTACTTCACAGTACTAGACAATAAAAGGCTAGATTGTCTACGACCGTGAAGTTTACTGTTGATTATAAACTAAATTTTCTTGTGATATAATTTAAATGCATAAAAATGTTCCATGAAACTTAGTTAGATATAAGTATTATAAGTGAGGACATGGAGTTTAAACAAAGCATACTAAGGTCTTTATTTTGAATCTTTAAGCCGTTTTTTCGAATTTACTCCGTTAAGTCTCTGCGTTCACCTTCTTTAAGATATAGTAGGAATGTAAGAATTCACCAATAAATTAAATAAATAAATAAAAATTCACGGACATTTTCACGTAACACTATCTGATCCCAAAGTAAGCTAGGAATAACCTGCTTGTGTTATGGGTATTAATACTTATATACTTTAAAATATATACATTTCATACATAGAAACACCCAGACTCTCGAGACAAACAAATATGGATCACACAATTTTTTTGTCTCCGGTGGGAATCAAACCTACGACTTCGTGATGCGCAGTCGCACATTTCGACCTCTTGACCAACGAGGCAGTCGCAAATAAATAAATTATCAATTTAATATTTCAGGCGCATCCCAAATACGATTTTGCCTACACCGTGTCCGACCCCCACACTGGTGACCACAAATCGCAGCAGGAGAGTCGTGACGGTGACGTCGTCCACGGCAGCTACTCTCTGGTTCAGCCTGATGGGTCTGTTCGTCAAGTTGACTATACCGCTGATGATCACAACGGGTAAGGAAAATATATCAACTACTTTTTATCTGTACATATTATGACGGTCATGTCAAATGTCGAAATATATTAATTTTTTACATGATTTTAAAGTAAATATAAAACAAAGTCGAGTCTGTTGCAACACTTTTAATTCGAGTAGGTTCGAATTAATTATCGTGCTTTTGCCCAATGACAAAAGCACTATAAATTAGCAGAAAAGTTCGCCGGGACCATTAGTCACAAATTCATTTATTCAATACTAGCGGACGTCACGCGGTTCACCCGCGTAGTTCCCGTTCCCGTAGGAATACGGGAATTAAATATACCGCAAAGAGTGTAGCTTTCCAACAGTGAAAGAATTTTTCAAATCGGTCTAGTAGTTCCGGAGCCTATTCGTTACAAACAAACAAACAAAAAAACAAATCTTTCCTCTTTATAATATTAGTATAGATTACAGAATTGTTATATTTTAGTTGCTGAATAGGATTGTATATATTCGCATGAGTTCAACATAGATCATAGCACTGTTTATAATAATAACTGCAAAATTGCAAACACCACTTTGGGCACCATTCCTTATAGACGCAACACCTCTTAAACTTAAGTGCTAAGTAGTAGATTATGTTATAAACTATTTATTTTAGAACAAATTGCGCACATTATGTTATTTTTCAAGTACACTTTTGATATTAACCTTTTAATAAAACTGCACAGTGTTATAACAAGTCTAATTTTAATAATAGTGACCAGTCAAATCTGTATTTTAATATTTTGTTTTCTTTTTTTTAGTTTCAATGCAGTAGTACATACATCTGCTCCGTTAGTGCATGCAGAACCGGTATATCATCACTACTGATTTAAATATAGAACACAACTTAATAATACCAAATAATATGACCAATTTTAATGTATTGTTATTATTTATTAAACGAAATGAAAATTTATAATTTATTATTTTCATCCCTTTGTTTATGGAAATATCTCACAAATAGCCATGCTACATAACTTTTTAAAATTATGTATATAAACAAACATTTACAAATACGTTTTTTAATTTCGCACACTACCTACCCAACGTAAAACAGCAATCGAAAAGAAAAAAATCTACGGACACAGCACACCACACAACAGCAATAAATTTCGAAAGCTTTTATGAATTGCTTGAATATGAATAGTACTTAATATTATTCTACTATGCTTCTAATATTATAAACGTGAATGTTTGTCACGAATTAATCACCCTCTAACGGCTTAACGGATCTGGCAGAATTTGGTACAGAAATTACCCTCCACCTCCCATGGTCATTCCTGCCTCACGGCGTACAGACCGAATCGCGGGAGAGCGCCCGCTGCGGTCTGTATTATGCTATTCTCCGCGGGCGCTTTTCTTGACTCCCTACAAACCATTTCCATCCCCAGCTCGAGTCTCCTTCATCGGGGCTGGCTTTTTACCATAATATCCCCACGATCTGGGGCTGACGAACAACTGGTACAGAAATAGATTATAGTATTTAAGGTTAGCTACTTTTATCCCTGGAATATGTTCCCGTAGAATGCGGGAACAAGAACAGAATACCACGCGGGCGAAGCCACGAGCAACAGCTAGTATCACATAATTGCTACTCGAGTATAATTCATACATACATACATGTCATACATACTCGTATGATCACGCGTTTCATCCCCGAAGGGGTAGACAGAGGCATATTATATGCCCACATTACACCTTTTAAAATTTGTCCCACGTAATAGGTGGTAAGCCGTATTGCCGTGTTGATATGGACAGACGCAGGTTGTGACTGCCTGCTATTGAAATTTTTCAAGTAGCCATGGGCCTAACGTCCCTTCCTAAGCACGAAAACGCTCGCAAATAAAATTCGAGTAATTCAACAAACTCTCTAATTGCCTCAAAATAAAAATAAAGATAAAGCAGAAAATCTAAGACCAATAAAACGAGCAACCATCGTCGAGTTTATTTTGGTATTATAATACCTATTGCATTCAAGTTCAACCAGTTCAAGGGAGCTCTCTCGCTCGTTGTTACTACCGGTCTCTTAATGTTCGGAAATCATTATCGTCAGTAATTCAGACAATATAAAACTTTTATTGGGACAAAAATACTTTTAGTCATCTTTTTTTATACCACCAAGGTAGCAGACACGTATACGGCCCACCAGAAGGACTGGTGGTCACCGTAGCTTGTCCATAAGCTTGCAACACTAGAAGCGCCACACTCGCACTGCCGACCCTGTAAAAACCTTCTAAGACCCTTCTTGAAGAACCCCATACTGTAAGCGTTTGGGAAAACCGAGGCAGGGAGATCATTCCACAATCTAAGCGTGCGCGGAAGAAAGCCCCTATCGGTTCTTACCTAAAGAGTGAGGATTAACACTCTGCCAAAACTTCAGTGGTGGTAAGGAGTTGGTTAATGAGTATTTCTCTCATCTTAGCGTTAACACGCACTTGAATTTCGCGGTTTATTCATTTTGATTGGCTGCTTTATGTAAGCTCAGTGGGAGAGCATTGCTCTTAATAGACAAAGGCCACAGGTTCAAGTCCCGCTGCACCACTCTGCCTTTTTTTTTACATTGAATAACTATTAATATGATAACTTTACCATACTTTTATATAAACTTTTATTTACACGGTAAAATAAAACTTGCACTTACAAACTTCGTATTGGTTAAATGAAAAGACTTCAACGCGCGCTGCAGTTTTTCAAATCATAACTTTCATCAGACGTTAACAAGAATATAAAATAGGCTAGTTAAACAAACTGCAAACAGATTTATGTACTCAAAACATAATCACTATCATCTTCGACACGATTTATCTATAAATCTATTAGGCCCTAAAGCGGGTATTTGATCTAATATCATAGCACAAGGCTATTTACGCTTGCGTGATTCCAACCAACATATAAACTGTATCTGTTCGTATACTCAGTAATTTTCGCTTGTGCAAGCCAACTACGTTCATACCAATGTATGCCCTTGCATTTATTTCTATCTTATTTTTAGTATAATGCTTTTATTATTATATATCCATTTCCTGAGTGTGCTATAGGTGTAATTATTTAAATAACCTCTTAATGTAGTTGTTACATTCAATTCTATCGATATTAAAACGAACGATTTTGACTATAAAATCTAATTTGAATGGTTTAAGTACATAAATTAATAGGTATATAATTTTATCTCAGAAGGAAACAGCTCTAATGATTGAACCAATTTTGTATTTGAATATATAGAATTCTGCTTATTAAATTCAAAAGTTCTCTTATACGAAAGAAATAAAATAAATTATAAAACCCAAGTAGATACTACAGATCCATTTTTTTTAAGAAGTCCATGTCAATTAGGTAAAGCTATTAAAGTGGAAAATTGTACATTGAACATTGTCAGCACAAATGACATTTATCCAGAAGCACAATCTTATCTGTCCGGGCATCGACTACACAAACTGGCCCCGTAGTTCAGTGGTTAGAGTACCTACCTGACAACTGATTAGGAGCAGAGGTCGATCGGGTTCGATTCCCACCCAGGACAAATCTCTTTGTGTGATTAGCACATAGATTTTTTCTGTGTCTGAGTGTAATTTAAGTATGTTTATCAGTTGCCTAGATACTATAGCACAAGCTTATATTAGCTTAATTGGGGGTAGATAATTTTGTGAGAATTTTTTGTGGACATTCTCACACCACATCATCTAGTCAAATTAAGCTAATATAAGCTTGTGCTATGTATCTAGACAACGGATAAATATACTTATATATTTCTAAATACAAACATATTATAGATAAATTACACCCAGACACAGAACAAATCAATGTGTTCATCACAAAAAGAGATAAATAAAAACAAGTATCAAGTAAGAAAAGCAAAATAAAAAAAAAATTGTCAATAATATTTAGTCAATGTCAAGCGTAACTAGCCGTTAGACCTGGCATCAAGATAGTTGGGATTGGTTTCCGTTTACTTGCATATATCTGTGCTTGTATACATTTAAACGAATCCATATCAAACCAATGATTTCGCCAAGTCCGTTCCTCCGTCGTACCACTCAAATATCAGTTTCGTGAAATCAAATTCTCTTCCGGACCCCGGACCTAATTATTTTTTAACAAAAAATTATAAGTCTATTTGTATTGAATAATACGTTTCATAAGAAAGTATACATAATTATGGCACTATTACTCGAGAATATGGAGTAATAGCCACAAATGTCAACAAATCGAACTAATTTCGCTATATTATTTGACAACTCATAAATTACTATACTATATGGGTTAAAACGTACACCTTATAATCAAATGCGGGTTTGAAGTATGACAATACTCACTATCGACGCCGGAGGCCCAGGTAGCCTTTCATATTGTAGTAATAATGCCCGCTTTCCACTGCGAGCTAGTCGGACCCATTACGGACTCCGTTATACTCGTAATGATGATTTTCATACATGTCCTTCCACCAAAGCGGAGACAAGCGGAGCGAGTTGAAAGAGTCACTTACGAGGTTAGCGAGTTGAACGAGTTGAGCAAGTTTCCCACGGACTCCGTACGAAACTCGCTGAACTAGTTTTATTATATTTCATACAATTACTTCCACTGCAAAAGAGTGAAGCAGAGCCGAGCAAGCGAGTAAAGCGGAGTTCGCTGCGTATGCTCTTGAAAACTAGTTTTAAACGGAGTCGTAACGTCCCGCCACCCGCCTTGATGGCTGGATGGTTTTGGACATAATTTTGGTTTTGGTACCAGTTTTGTTTTTGGCAGTAGTTTTGGTTTCGAACCCAATTTTGGTTATGGCACCAGTTTAGCTTGCGATAACTAACGGTTTTGGCTATAGTACCAGTTTTGGTTTCGAACACAATTCTGGTTTCTGTTCTGGTACTAGTTTCGGTTTCAGTACTTATTTTGGTTTCGGAACCAATTTTGATCTCGGTACCAGTTTTGGTACCGGTACCAATTATGGTTTCGGTACGAGTTTTGGTTTTGGAATCAGTTTCAGTACCGGTTTTGGTACCCGTTTTGGTATCGGTACCAGTTTCGGTTTTATACAATTTTTTTCAGTTCCAGGTTTGGTTGCGATATCAGTTTTGGTTTTGATAACAATTCTGGTTTCGGTTCCAATTTCTATTTAGGAACCTATTTTAGTCTCGGTACCAGTTTCGGTGCCAGTCTTAGTTTTGTAAGCAATTTTGGTTTTGATACCAGTTTTAGAACCAATTTCGGTATTCGTATCAGTTTCGGTTTCGGTACCAGTTTTGGTTGCAATACCAGTTTTGGTTTCGGTACAGATATGGTTTCGGTACCAAATTTGGTTTAGACTATCGGCTTCCATGACCAGGGGCCTGAGGACGGTGATGGAGCTTCTCACCGTCCTTACAGAAGCAGGCACTTAGAGTCTTAGACGACAGCGCGAGGTCAGGGATTCACGCACGCCCCCCCTAAGAAGCGGCATAATACCTGAAAAACTCCCCAAAGACCTGGAGGAGCACCCGACCTCCCCTAGATGAGGCCGCAGTGGTAGTCGTAGGTCTGTTGGAAGTCCTGGGGTATCCTTCCGAGGGCTTACCCGGGGCTTCCAACCGTAGGCTGTTAGGTTTTTTTTTTTTTTGTTGACGCGGGGAACGCATTTACGCGCCTTCATCCCAACCGCGGGGGCAGCTGGGATGGTGTGTGGGACTCCCGGCCCGGTCCGGAATGGACCGTCCTACCCACTAAACCCCGCGGTGTTCCTCCTCACCCTATAGCCGGGCCGAGGGATATCAAAAGATTATTCACGTCGACCCGGCTAGGGGCGCCCGTGAATTCGGGGCTCTCCTCGGGGGAGCCAGATGGGCGACTCCCCAAAGCTCCGTAAGGAGCTGAAAAACACGCCTGCACCGCTCTCGAGCGCCCCTCTGTAATAGAGGAGACAGAGAGCGGCTGGCGCAGGCGTGCGCTAATGGGCACCCTCGGAACACGGGGAAGGTGCCCACCGCCATGTGACCGTTGGTGGGCGGGGTCCCCCGACCTTACGCCCACGGTCAACAAATATTCGGGGGCGTGCGCAAGCTCCTTGCGACGGCGCCCCGAACTGCACGGCGTAGTGGGACCAATTGTCGAGTTGCTCCCACTCCCCCACGCAGTGCGCCTCCCGCTTTGTCGCCATCGCGTCGACAGCAAGCGAAACGATGGCGGCTCAGCACGCCTGACTGCCGACCATGGCTTGCACCATGACCAGCAGTGACAGGCCCCTACCGGTGCTGTACGGAGCGGCCGCACGGACGGAACGGCCGCACAGGCGGAACGGCCGCGCAGACGGAACCACCGTACATGCGGCAGCCCGCACACACGCAGCAGTCTCTGGCAAACTGCCGCGGCACGAAACTGCCGCACAGGTGGACTGCCGTACAGGCGGAAACAGCCGCACAGGCGGAACAGCCGCACATGCGGCAGCTGCCGCACAACAAACTTGCTCCAACCGACCGCAGCCGGGAGCAAACCACCACACTGTCGCGACCGGGCTTCCACCGAGTATCCGGGAGCTGTCGCAACACCACGGGCCTTGAAGGCCCGCCATACCACGACCCCCTCGTGCAATGGGGTCAACTCCTTCAAGCGACGGCCGAAAAACGGTCCCAGTGCTTCCACCGGCCAGAAAGCCGGGAGCACTGGGGCGTCCGCCAAGGTGTGTTGCGGTGCAGAGACGCCGCAACACCGTAGGCCTAGCAGGCCCACCCAACTGCGACCCCCTCGCCATGGGGTCAGCTTGCCGGGATATTGGTACATCGACTAATGGGGGCAGCACGCCTCACCCATTAGCCGATGTTCCAGGGTGCACCGTCTTAGTCTAGTTGCCACTCCCCCCGGGCATATAGCCCAAAGGGATAGAAAACCGGACCAAGCTCACTAGGAGGTTTCCCGACCTAGCACCCCTAGGCTGTTAGGTTTTTTTTTTTTTTTTGTTGACGCGGGGAATGCGTTTAGGCACCGTCATCCCAGCTACGGGGGTAGCTGGGACGGTGTGTGGGACTCACCGGTCCCAGACAGGGACCGTCCTACCCACTAAACCCCGCGGTGTTCCGACTCACCCTATAGCCGGGCCGAGGGATATGAAAATGTAGATTCAACGTCGACCCGGCTAGGGATGCCCCGTAAGGTTGGGGCTCTCCTCGGGGGACCAGATGGTCGGCCCCCCAGAGCTCCCTAAGGAGCTGAAGAAAACAAGCCCGCATCGCACCACTCTCGAGCGCCCTTCTGCAAGCAGAGGGGGTAGAGAGCGGCCGAGCGGGTGGGCACTAAGGGCACCTCCGGAACACGGGGAGGTGCCTTCCGCCATATGGCCGTCAATGGGCGGGGTCCCCCGACCTTACGCCCACGGCCAACAAGTATTCAGGGGGGGGCGCGCAGTGACTCCTTACCGCGGCGCCCCCGAACTGCACGGCGAAGCGGGAGTATTTTTCATTACTCCCGCTCCCCTGCGCAGTGTGCCTCCCGCCGAATCGATTGCGAATCGGCACGCCTGACTGCCGACCATGACTTGCACCACGATCGGCAGTGACAGGCCCCTACTGATGCTGTACGGAGCGGCCGCACAGGCGGAAGGGCCGCACAGTCGGAACAGCCGCACAGACGGACCAGCCGTACAGGCGGAGCAGAAGCCCACACTCAAGCAGCCGCCCAAGCTGCTGTGTGCCGAGGGGCTTAACTGCCGCACAGACAGGCTGCCGTACAGGCGGAAACAGCCGCACAGGCGGAACAGCCGCATATGCGGCCACTGCCGCACAGCACCTCGCTCAAACCGGCCGCAGCCGGGAGCATACCTCGCGTGTACACCGCGGGCTTTGAAGGCCCGCCATACTACGACCCCCTCGTGCAATGGGGTCAGCTTGCCAAGATGTTAAAGGATGGCACACCCCTACAACTGCTGTATGGAGCGGCCGCACAGGCGAACGGGCTGCACAGGCGGAACGGCCGCACAGACGGACCAGCCGTACAGGCGAGCAGAAGCCCACACTCAAGCAGCCGCCCAAGCTGCTGTGTGCCGAGGGGCTTAACTGCCGCACAGACAGGCTGCCGTACAGGCGGAAACAGCCGCACAGGCAGAACACCCGCACATGCGGCCACTGACATACAGCATATTCGCTCTAACCGGCCGCTGCCGGGAGCAAACCTCGCAGATTAACGAAAACGTGGGCCTTGAAGGCTCGCCATACTACGACCCCCTCGTGCAATGGGGTCGGCTTCGGTCGGGAAGACCGACGAACGAAAGCGCTTCTACCGGCCGTAGCCGGGAGCGGACGTCACAATTGTCACGGCGGTGAACGCCGCAACCGCAGGCCTAGCAGGCCCGCCATACCACGACCCCCTGCGACATGGGGTCGGTTGTCGGGATATTGGTTCATCGACTTACAGGGGCAGCAGACTCCAGCGCTACGCCTGTTAGCCGACTATCCAGGATGCACCGTCTTAGTCCAGTTGCCACTCCCCCCGGGCATATAGCCCGAAGGGATAGGAAACCGGTCCAAGCACACTAGGAGGTTCCCCGACCTAGCACCCCCTAGGCTGTTAGGTTAGGTTAGGTTAGGTTAGGCTGTTAGGCAGGATACGTGAGGGTTTTCAGTCGGTAGAAGTCATAGCATCCATGAGGATTTTCCCTTACGTTAAGTATAAAAAAAAGGGGCTGCACAATACTGGTGCTCAGCTCCCCGCTCGCAAAAGGACACACAACCTCGCTGGATGGAGCAAATACTAGGCAGAAAATGAACGGAGTAGTCGATCATTTCCCGTTCCGCCCAGTTGACCTCGTTGTCAGTGGAAGGCGAAATAAATTATTTTAAAAACTCTTTCTCAGTGGAAGGCAAAAACTATTTATCATTTCAAACTCCGTCCCGGTCAACTATTTCTCGCTCATTGCACTTACGCAGTGGAATGCGGGCATAAGACTAAGAAAACTGGCCAAGTGCTAGTTGGTTACGTGCACGAGGATACCGTACCAATGAACTCCAAAAATATGTGTATAGCATGGAAGCCCACTTGGATCTTTTTTCTGTTGTTAGTATTTGTTGGTTTAGCGGCAACAGAAAACATTCACAATCTGTAAGTAATTGCATTATTTAGCTATCACGGTCCATGAGATAAAGCCTGGTAACGTACAGACGGACAGCGGAGTCTCCGTAATATTGTCCCGTTCTTACCCTTCGGGCACGGAACCCTAATATATGAATGATAGAACAGATCGATATAATTTTGATATCAAGCTGTTATTTAATTTATATTTAATACCTATCTAGTAAATACCTACCCAAGCTATAAAAGCTATATTAAATATGAATATTGTAACAGCTAATGATTTTGTTAACCAGTTAGCTTGACTACAAATAAATTATTGAATATAATTTAAATCTCTGTGCAATTTACCCATAAATTACTTCAATCATAAACTTTGCAATTATAACGTTCTATCTGGTACCAATAAGTTAATACAGGAAAACAAAAACCGCAATAAATGCACTAAATGACCAGGTGCGCTTTTATTAATAATGTAATTGTATTCCACTATTTTCAACTTGATACTATTTCAACAATCTACAATAGCTTTATAAAACTTTTAGAGGTAAAGTAAATGTGACGATAACCTAAACTTTAAAAGCCGTCAGATTTTATAGCGAGTCAATTATAACTCTCTGACTCTCCATAATTCATGGTTTTCTACGTTAATTCTTATTATGCGTTCCATACAAACGACAAATCCCCCTAAAACTAAAAAAAAACTATTGTGCAAAGAGAAATTTTTCGACACGAACATTTTGAAAGCTGACGTGGAATTTTTTTTTTTTTTTTTAAATTCTACTGAAAGTTTTTGTAACAAAGTTATTGAAACGCAAAGATCATTTTTATTATTATTTTTTATCACTAGTGAACTCCACTCGGGTTTATCCGCGTAGTTCTTGTTGCCGTGGAAACATGGTAATAAAATATAGACTATGACACCCAGTGAAAGTGTAGCTTCCTAACAGTGAAATAATTCTTCAAAGCGGTTCAGTAGTTTTGGAGCCTATTCAAAAAGTAAGCGTGGCCGTTCTAAGCAGACTTGGAGACGGAGTATTATTACAGAGGCGGAAGGTATAGGAAAGACATTTAGAGAAACAAATCGCTATGCTCAACACCAATAGGGATGGCAATGAACTGTGGATGTCCCTTGCCCTAACTAGTGGCCATAGGAAAATGTCGAGAATGGCAGTTTTATAAGAATGACATAGGCGTACCTATGGGCCTTACTAGGAGCGTTTTTTTGGCAGATTCCAGAGTAACAAAACTGGTAAACCAGACATTTTGACTAAGGTGTAATATCTGTATTTCCGTGCAAATAAGCTGTTTACTATGAATATTCATTGCGTAGTTGTTTGTCACAAAATTGTTGAAAATTATTCAAATCTGAGATTAGCGGGTTTGCACAAAAATCTTAAAATATACATATGTATGATATCGTTAAGCCACTAGTTGGTTTGCAACTTTATTATACGTAATAGTTGATCAAAAACCGAGCCACGTGCTACTCGCATTCGCGTATGGAGGGTTCCGTACCAAAAAATGGCAAAGTTTATCTTTTATTGCAAGGAAGCCCCTCTTAAATATTTTGTTTGTTTTTAGTGTTTGTTGTAATAGCGGCAACAGAAATACATCATCTGTGAAATTTTCAACTGTCAAGCCAGCAAGGTTAAAGAAATACATTCAGGTGACAGACAGATGGACAGCCGAGTCTCAGCAACAGGGTCCCGTTTTTAGCGTTTGGATGTAGACCCCTAAAAATATTCTGTCATATAATATTTCAAACTTAGTGTAAATGAAACTGCGAAGACATTAACATACACAAACTACCTATTATTCTCGTATACTCAACAGGGCCATAAGAAGTTTCAAGGGGTGAGAATATACTTCGAGGAAACAATAGAAGCGAGGATCTCAGGAATCTAGATGTAAACAATGCGTATAGATACGAACGTACTATGAATAGATGTATTTACTACGAGCATAAGACAAACAGTTTATTTACCTCTGCGTATGGATTTCGCAATACTCAAAAATATGTTGTTTATCTTACTAAGGTGACAGTCAAGATCACTATATCGAAGTTAGTCTCGGTAGCCTGTGATGTGTTTCTCTCAATCCTGGTTGTACCTACCTAAAATGACGTAGTTTTAGCAATCTATATCACTTTAGATACGATAAATAGATTCCAAAACTGATTTAATGACTATTGACTACTTTTATTGGTGTTAACAGTAACAAATATAATACACTAACAAAAATAAACAATAAATTAGGTAAGCTTTCAACTGCGTTGTATGCATAATTTTCACAACAGAATACAGTGAAACTTTAGTACGTATTCGAATGAACTGGTTCTGAGTTTAAAGGGATTTCAGATTTTGCCAGAGACTTTGGCAGATTTTCTTCAAATATCCTGAAACTAATGTCAAATATCAGCTGGCATTAGCAACTAATATAGGTTGATTCTAAGCTCCAAAGTGAATAATTTGTATGCAACTGTTCGTGTTAAACTGCTTGTTCAAATACACACATAATACAGAATTTTACGCATTTATGTTATTTTAACAGATGTGTCTCCACAAGATGTTATTTTAAAGAGAAACTGACTCGTGACTTTTGCGCATGTATGACCGAGTTACAATTACAGGTAACGCAATAGCTATGATATAATTCTTAGCTGTCTTGGCACTTAATAACCTAGTTTTCTAAATAAACCGACACTGAACTTCACATAAATAGTGCTTTTATACATCCGAAGAGTATCAAATTAAAATGCTATACCTGAAAGAGGGGTCATCGTATGATTGTTTTTGTTGACCTAGTATAGCATAGTATCTTAGTTCACAAACATTAAGTAATGATAATTTTTGATAGCGCGAGAATGTCCAAGACAAAGCACAGTGACCTTGTGCTGCGGGGACGAGTGCGGAGGCTTTCGGCGCCCCACCGGACCACCGTAGCCAATTCTTATAAAACCCACTGCCGGATATCATATGTATGTCAGTCACGCACTACTACCCCTAGAAATATGTTCGCTAAAGTAAGTCGTCTTCCCGTGTTCCAGTGAAGTGAATCGTGAATTCTAACGTGTGAATAAAAATAAGTTTGTTTTAAAGAAAATGAAACTAACTTTAAAATTAAAACTACAATACACAATCTTAAATTAATTCTCCGTTTTTCAAACGGAACCAAGGATCCTGGGATATTCTTCCTAAGGTTTACTCGGGGCTCCTGGCCGTTGATAGTGTTAAGGAACCGTGGGATTTTAGATGGTTTCCATGAAGAATTTCCACACGTAAATAAACTGAAGCAAGCACATTCTCGTTATTTTTGTTATTTGTTCAAAAACGCTGAATGAATTTCAATAAAATTCATATAAAAGTCTGAAGAATGAAGTAGCAAACAAAAAAGGAATCCTAAAAATCAAAATCTCCAACCTACTTCGTTATTTTAATATATCTTCTACCTAGTTGATATAGAACCTACTTTGAAATGTGTTTAAAAAGAACTTTTTTTTGTGCAGATCTTAGCCATCGGCGTTTTGGTAGCGGTGGCGCAGGCTGGTCACCTTGGATACGGGCATGGAGACTATGGTCTGACTCAGCAAAGTCTAGTGCACCACGACAGTCATTACGCAGCAGCTCCTCTTCATACCCTCGCACATGCGTCACAGCTTGTTCACGCTGCCCCTATTGTTCATGCTGCACCCATCGTTCACGCTGCCCCGATTTATGCTGCTGCTCCGATTGCCGCCCACGGAAGCTACTACGATAGCCATGGACATGAAGATTATTATGTACGTATTGACGATGAAACACCAGTTCTATCCAAAACTAGAATATAACAATTACCGTCCAAAACTCGTAAAAAGTACTCGTTCTTAAATATTCGCTGTGCAATACTATTTACTTACATGCACTGACGTTTCGGACGATTTGCTCTAGTCTATTAGTCAGTGTTTAACCTAATGCAAAAGAAGATGCTATGTTAAATTTAAACGTTTATCTAACGTTTATTATAGAATCTTTAATTTAGACGTTTCCTAAACATTAATAGAATACTTCAATCATGGTAGGTACATTTGTATCTATGACTAGTTAGCGGCGTATTCATCCTTTTCTTTTCCATCGACTTATACACGAACAACGCAATTAAGTTGTTATAAATTTTACTATCATCTGCTCTGAACGGAATATCGTTCACCACAAAATTTATTTATTTATTTACAAAACCATACACCCTATCCTTACAGGCAAAGCCTAATTCGATAGTGCAGGAACACACAGTATACATAAATTCGGTATAACAGTTTGTACACATTATTTTATATTCTATCTCTCTTACTAATTATGAAATTAATAAAATTTAATCTAAGGTCTCAATAAAGTGCTGAATGCTCACTGCGAACCTCGGCAGACTTTGACTAAATATATATATTTTGTTAGGTAATAAATTTATCAGTTTTATGGCCCGTGACATAGGAGAATGTTCCAGGAGGTTAGTCCTCGCTGGAGGCTTTCTCAGTAGTTGTAATTGTCGGCGCGCAGTAGCTCGCCCGGCGGTGCCCACAGCGCGATAGCCTCAAGCACCTCCGGGTGCTCCAGTTCACCCCTTACTACCCTATGCATATACTTGAGGAGAGCGACATCCCTCCGCACCGCCAGCCTGCTGTACCCGACCATGCCGATAACGAACAAGCTCGGGTACATCAAGGGGTAGAACGGATAGACACCAAACTCTTTCAAGTACAAGAATCTTGTAAACTTTTTTCGAATGCGTTCTATCATTTCGGAATATTTTGCTTCATATGGACTCCATACAATGGAATTATATTCGAGGTGGCTCCTAACCAATGCATTATATAAGACCCTGATCACATCTGTGTTATGGAAATCTTTGCATTCTCTTATAACAAACCCTAAGTTTTTAAATGCTCTGGTACACATGTTAACAATGTGTTTATGAAAAGTTAGATCCGCTTGCATCTCTAGACCTAGGTCCCGCATGCTATCGCGGCGCTCCAGCGTTTCGTCACCCACCTCGTAGTGTTGCAGGTGCGGCGAGCGGGCGCGACTGTTTGTCACCACACAACACTTGCCAATGTTAAACCAAAGCTTATTCTTTTTACTCCACTCAACTACCCTATTAATATCCTCTTGCAGTCGCCTTCAATCAAAAAAATGTTAAAATCAACTTGGAAATTTAAAAAAAATTCAAGGCAACGGGCAATATTTACACTTTGCTAGAGAGTAGCTTGTAAAATGCTTAAGCATCAAAGACTACAAAAAACAAAGGCCACGCATATATTAACTTTATTTAATAAGCTTTTATCAGACTTTTTTATTGACTTTTCCTTTATCTTATTTACTCTTGTTTTAGTCTCACCCCAAATACAAGTACTCATACTCCGTGGAGGACCCCCACACCGGTGACCACAAGTCCCAGCACGAAGTACGTGACGGCGATGTCGTGAAGGGAGAGTACTCTCTGCTCCAACCCGATGGCTCTTTCCGCAAGGTTTCCTACACTGCTGATGACCATAATGGGTAAGTCAAGAACTACAGCTAGAATTCGTACCTACACACAAACAGAACCTAAAACTGAAACTGATAGTTTTGGCATACACAAGACAGGAAAAAACCAATAACCTCAAAACAAGACAGAAACTCTACGCGTATTGACAAAATTTTGATGAGTACCTACACAACTTTCCCCCAATTGCACAAACCGTGTAATGACCAGTCATCATCAATATTATGTGATTACCTTTACAAACCTTTGTTTACATTCGTACGATCGTAGCTGACATCGTTTTAAGTCATATGGTGGTCAAACCGGTACAATGTCGTCTAGCCACATACGAGTCGAGCACGCGTGCGTGATTCACTCCAACAGGTTCTGATTAAATAAGTGTCAAGATTAAGAACTGGTCTCGGAACTAATTCCGACTTGTCGAGTCGTTATCACAGCCGTTTATCATTGTGGATTGATTTATTGAGTGACTGTGAGAAGTTTAGAGGTAGGTAGCGTGCTGGTAGCTGTTACAATCGTATAGTAAAACCAACAAAAATCGACACATTATAGTTTTGAGGAAATGAAAATCTTTGCAATGCAATTCTTTGTGGTAGATCATCATCGTGTTATGCCATATCAAATACTACCCATTATACTGAAAGCTCCCAAATACTCTGAAATGAATAAAAATGAAAACTTGAAAACTATACTTAGCGTAAGGGGAAGGACGATCCTTCCACTGACGCAATAGTTTTCATTTATATTTATTTCAGTATCACGTTTTGAAGCGCTCGTGGCCCCGCGGACTCAGTGTTCTGTAAACGATCACTGCAGTAAGCAACATTTACTATGGCCAGACATGGATGGGTGACCACCACGTGGACCACTTTGTGACAATTATTTACGAGCGTTTCCGTGCTTCGGAAGGCACGTTAAGCCGTTGGTCCCGGTTGCCAGTAAAATGGCAGTCGTTAAGCCAAGTTGAAGGCCCTACGGGCGGCTTGAAAAATTTCAACTGTGGGTCGTCACAACCTGCGCCCGGGTCGGCAGCGCGTGTGTAGCGCCTCTGGTGTTGCAAACGTCTATAGGCTACGGTTACCAACCTTCCGGTGGGCCGTAAGCTTGTCTGCCACCTAAGTAGTATAAAAAAAAAAAAAAAAAACCTCAATTATGACGACAAAGTTTTCGTAGCACCGCCATGGTGAACCACAATAATTTCTAATAAACTGTTCTATTTCCAGTTTCAACGCGGTCGTACAAAACTCCGGCCCCAGCCACCACGTCTACTCGTCTCAACACCACCATTACTAGATCTCTGTTACTCACGACAACCATTGAGTCGCATTGTACCTTAATTATTTATACTCGCTGTGATCTTCATGTACAAAGTACCAAGTACTTTTAATATTAACATAGTCATTAAATTAACATAAAAACGGATATTGTTTTTTTATTATTATTTTACTGTAATATCGTTAGATATTTGAAGAGTAGCCCCTAAAACATTAAGGATTTTACTACTACAGAGCAGTAAATAGTAAGTATACTTTGTTGGAGTGCGTTTTACTTACAAAATAAACCTTTTAGGGTTCCGTAATTGGAACTATCTGAAGCCTTATAGGATCAATTTGCTGTCCATTCGTCTATCTGACGAGTTATGAGAGACTGACGGATGCATAGAGTTATTCATAAACTCTATACATTATGAGCTCTAACTGCTGAACGAATTTGGCTGAAATTTAGAATAGGGATAGCATTCGGTCTGGAATACATAGGATACTTTTTACACTCGGAATATGTTCCAATGGGTTACGGAAACGAGAAAACAATTCTGCACGAGCGAAGTCGTGGGGTTCCACTAATATTTTTTTCAAACTTACAATATTTCTTTACAATGACAGCCATTATTATTGGGTTGACAAGTATATTCCCACTTGTTCTTAAAGAAATACCTATTTACCATTTTGTACTTGGGTAAATTCCCAATGGATATTATTTGTTTTCGCTGAAATCCGTATTTCATTATAAGAAAATCTCAGATATTTTTAGAAATCAATAGCTAGTTATAGGGTTGAGGCAAACTACTTATTTGAATGGACTATATTTAAAGCTAGAATTAAATACATAAACTCCAAATTTAATAATTTCAGTGCTGTCCCTCTACGTTTTTTACAAACAAAAAGGTTTTAATCTTAGGTAAACTTCATAGGATTTCAGTTGTTTGATTATTAAATAGCATATTTTAATGTTCATCGAACCATTAATTTTGCTGCGAGGCACCAACGTACTTGTCCTACGAAATGTTCTCAAATCGGTGCCGAAAAGTAATAATGTAACTTTACTCAGACGATTCCGACAGTGTCCCCTCCCCAATTACCATACCCAACACGATAGAAATACATACATACATAATATGGTCAAGCCTTTTTGTCGAAAGGGTATGCAAGGGCATATTGTACGCCCTCTTTTTTTTAATTTGTCCCGCGTAATGGGTGGTAAGCCGTATTGATATGGACAGGCGCGGGTTGTGACTGCCTGCTGTTTAAATTTTCAAGCCCTGAACTTGACTTAACGACTGCCATTTTACTGACAACTGGGACTATCGGCTTACCGTGAAACAAAACTAGCACGGGAACGTTCGCAAATAAATGTCACAAAGTGGTCACGCAGATGTCACCCATCCAAAGACCGGCCAATAAAAAATAATCTAGTACAGCCAAGTTTGTGTGCGTGTGTGGGGGTGTGTGGTTTTTAAGGAACTTTGATTAGTTATAATTTATGGTTTAAAGTAAGCGGAATTTGCAATATATCGTATTTATCCAAAACCTGCTTAATTATTGAGAATTAAAATTCTAGTTATATCCACAAGGAAGTTCTAAAATCCAACGACGGTCTAAAATGGCCTGGGTTTGAGAAAAGATAGTACGGCCATGCCGCTTTGTTCCTCGACTTGGCGGGGGCACTAATGTGCCCCTAGATAAAAAGGTTTTTAAAAACGGTACACAAATTTTTGTTATGGGGGAAGTCAAAGAAAACCCGTAAAAAATTGCATCTATGTCTCTCACAATTACTGAAAGTGTTAACGAGGTCTAGTTTTGCCATGGAGTCAGAAGTAATCATGCATCACTCTGAGAGTTGATGGATCTCAGTTTTTTTTCTGTTGACGCGGGAAATTCGTTTATGCGCCAGCAGGGGCAGCTGGGAGAGTGAGTGGAGGTCGCGGCCACGGAAAGGGACCGTCCTACTCACTAAATCTCGGGGAGTTCCTCCTCGCCCTATAGATTTCACCCTATAGGGTCGAAGGATATCAACAGATAGAAAGATATCAAAACGATTATTATTATTTTTTTTTATATTTTTTTATTTACCATTTCACAAAATCATTATACTAAAACCATACATATTGCATTTGTAAACCACAGAGGTTTGTAGAAAATGCAACAGACGCTACTGCAAGCGAAGTCGATAAAACAATTAAATATTATTTACGTCGACCTGGCTAGTGGTTGGACATTTGGAATTTTGCGCCCTCCCACGCACCGCAGTGTGGCAGTGTGTCACAAACGAGGGATGCGATGGTGGTCCAAAACTGCTGCTGCCGTAAATACCAACGCGGCCGGCAGCAGCAATTCTGGGCCACCGTCGCCTCACTCGGCACACACCAACGAGCAAATCACTGGTGAGTTACTGCCCCTTGGAAGAAATTAGCCGGAGTAACACAAATCCCCCACAGAGGAAGGAGAGTAGTCGCTACTTCGTTGACCAGGATGTACCACGAGGAGGATCCGAACCATAGGGGTTCCAAAGATGTTAGTAGGACCGCGCATCCCTGACGGATCCTAGTAAACTGAAGGAAAATCCAAGTCAAGGTCATCGTTACAGAACCGATTAACAGGAAATGCAGCAACACGGAAGCAGTTATTTTCTAGAACCTGACTATTATCTTTATGTTAAACCTTCAATTTTGACTCAGATTCTATGTATAAGAACACTACTGCACATTATTCAAAAATGTTCAAACCGTATCTCCCCCGTTTTAATTGGACTGGAACAAATATGAATATTTTCGTTACCTCATAGCGCCGTGTAGCTGGGTCCATTAAAGATAATTATATTATCCAATATGTTACAAAATATGAAACCTCGTTATCTACATTGCGAAAGTATCGGCTTCCGAGGGACTTGCAAATCCAGCAATCTGTCGAAAGTGGTGTAACTGTCGAATACCAATGTCCACAACATGTTAGATCTATTATATAATAATAATTTTCTACCTAGTTGTAGTGATTGAAATTTTTTTTTCTTATTTTAGTGCAATAATATTGCGCTTAAATAAGAACAAAAATTTTAAACAAAAAAAGCTACACAAGACATCGCATAATTATGTGATGCCTTTTTTTACGTGAGGGAAAATCCTACATGGATGCTATGCCGGAATCCTACCGATTAAAAAACCTCACGTAACGCACCTAGCAGCCTACGGTTGGGAGCCCCGGGTAAGTCCTCGGAAGGATAGCCCTGAACTCATTGTGTAGCTAAAACACACTTGCTAGCTCAGTTGGTGAGATGAAACTTTTAATTTCGCCTTAGTGGATTCTTACCTTACAATATTATAACAAAATGGTTTCATTTACATGTAGCTTTGTCGGCCGCAGCCCCGGATTCGCTCCCGACACTCACAAAATGGACTTCTTTTTATCTCTCTTCTCTGCCATGGACAAAGCCTTTTTTTTTTTTTTTTTTTTTAACGTGAGGGAAAATCCTCGTAGGATGCTATGCCGGACTCTTACCGACTAAAAAACCTCACGTAACGCCCAACAGCCTATGGTTGAGAGCCCCGGGTAAGCCCTCAGGAAGGATGTCCCGTGACTCCCAACAGACCTACGGCCGCCAATGCGGCCTCGCCCAGGGGGTGGTTCGGGTGTAATCCCGCGTCTATGGGGGGTTTCGGGTGTGACCCCGCTTCTAAGGGGGGGCGTGCGTGAGTTGCTCACGTCACGCTGCCGTCATGGGCCTGCTTCTGTAAGGACGGTGAGCGGCCCTCTCACCGTCCTCAGACCCCCGGTCATGGAGGCCGATAGTCTTCAGCGAAGACACGTCGGCGGCGCCCAGGGCGCCGACTGCGGAACTCGGGTGGGAGAGTTCTCTCCCGTACCCGGCCCGCCGCCTCCTTCGCGAGCATAACCTGCTCGCAGAAAGAGGCGGCGCAGTCCCACTTACTCCCGCTGGAGAGCATGGCTCGCACCATGGACTCGAGCGAGAGAGTGATGGACAAAGCCTGTAAGCATCTTATAGGGTTAGTCTCCTAGATATAATTATGAACTTACTCTTCCCGCGGTACTTATCGTAGTATATTAGAAGGTTGTTGCTTAGAGGTAGTTAGGTAGGTATGTATCAATAAAACAACTACACGAAATGTAGAAACACTACCTAGTGAAAAAGCCCCACGTGCTTTGTAGGTAAATTGATTCAACAAGGTTTGCTTTATCATAAACCTAAATACCTATACTAGTCTAATAAACTAGGAAATTATCTCTAAACCCTTAGTTTTACTACTTGTGTCACGAATTATGACATTTATAACTGCTCGACAATGTTGTGCCTTAAGATTTTGAGATACTGTCTTATTAATTGAAGTAACATTTCTATAAATAGTCTGTCCAACTGTCTTAATTTATTTTATTTAACTTTTATTTCTGTAATGGGTTATAATTACCGTAGATAAATATGATTAGGCAGTTTATATTTCTTTTACCTCGTATTTCAAAGTTTCCTTTTACGAATAATGGAACAGTTACGTTCTCAGGTCGCTGTCAAAAGTAAATAAAACGTTTGGACAGACTACAGGCAGATCGGCCTTCGTGTAAATTTATAAAAATAAAATAATTTGATCTTGACATTGAAATTTTTCCTTAGTAATGTTTATAATTATGTATCTACATATGCTAAAAAATCTATCTCTTCTATATAGATGTACGTAATTCTATATAAGTTCAAAGTAAGTATTTTGTTACAAAGGACACAGATTTTATTAGATAAGAACGATCCATTCGCCACAGTACGACTTTTGAGCTTCCAAAATTAACGGTAACTAAACTGTTTTGTACGCAATCCAAAGACTGTGAACTATCTAACCAATTTTAAAATATATTTCACTAATGCCAAGTTACTTTGTAGTGAGCCGCTTATCTGCCCCCCCCCCCCCCCTCAAGAAGAGCCCGGGACGTACGGAGCGCCCAGTCAATTTGAATGATCCTGAACCTTTGGCCCGGCTATGGAGTGAGGAGGAACACTACGGAGTTTAGTAGGTAGGCACATCCCAGGGCCAGTGAGTCCCACACACATTCCTAGCTGCCCCCGTGGCTGGAATGACGGTACGGAAATACATTCCCCGCGTCAACCTAAAAAAAACTGTGAATTAACAGGCTTACTATCAAGTAATACAGTATTTAGTCGTACTTTTCGACTTTTCTCAGCTCCCGGAAACGTGCCGTTAACGCCTCCGTTATGGAAATAACTTGTTTGTCGCGCAAGTTTACGATGTCACAAGCAACCAGTTTTATGAAAACCTACTGTGACTGTAATCACATATAGGCGGGCTTGTTTATTATGCAACTTACCGAACTAAGTTTATTAAGTATTAGGGTTTTACTGCTTTTACGATATGGATCCTGGATACCCTGGTTCTTTACACAATATCTAAGATTTTACCGATTGAGGCCATTGAGCTGGAAATATTAATAGGTATACCTGGAGGAAAATGGTGACGGTGCTTGTTTTAAAAACTTCATGCTGTGTGTTGCTTGAGACAAAGTTTCTAAGAAATCCTAGGCCAATTTGTAACTCTCAAATCTGTAAGTAAGAATAGTAATTGTATCTAATATGCACCCATTGCTTGATTGAGATCAATAAATAAATAGTGTAAGAAAGAGCAGTGTACTAACTAACACGTAACTATAAAAAATACGCCCAGATTTCTACAAAATAAATATCATATAGGCATTTCTGGTGACTAAAATGACCTTCAATAGTTACTGTCACTAATATTTAAACAAACGTGATCTGATAAAGTCCATCACCAATATAATCAAACGTTTCGAAAAACCATATAAAGCCTAGAAGTTAGATTAACATATTGCATTAATATTGCAATAACATTATACCCTGGCATATACCTAATTAGACTTCAAAATCATTATTCTTCAAAAGTAAGAGGTGACCAGCGGCTTTTCTTTATGAGGAAATGTTTGACATATGGTCTCTGAAGTAATTAAATGACATACATCAGTCACTGTTCCGATATTGATATTGTTGCAAGAACCTTGTTGGAGCATATTGCGCTGTGAGTAGGTAGGAACCAAATGACATTAAAGTAAAAGTGTAATTTACCTCCGACAATAAAATCTAAATCAATTGAGATTAAGTGCTCATCAACTACTGCAACGTTGATGAACTCATGATCAGAAATATCTTCACTGATTCCGCATTCTTCATTTGAAGTTGAAATACAAAGTAACTACATATCTTTAGTCTAAGAAATAATTTGTGGCAACACATTCTCACAAACACTTAAAGTTCCAGAAGTGTGTCAAAGACACTATTAAATTATAATGGTAAACACAAGCTCTTTTACAACTATCACGACAAAATAATTAATTCGTCTAATGTGTGTACACAATAAAACTGCAACTTTTGCGGAGGTGAAATAGGTAGGTATATTACTCCTTCGCAGAGTAGCCATTGCATCCATCCCCCGATAAGTTCATGAAGGCTATAAATCTATCACCATCGTGTAGAATGATGTCGCGACAAAGTGGTTTAAAAGATCTTATCGAACATACAGAAAATCTATGTTTTAAACTACTCTACGGATTTTAATGCAGTTTTCAGCAACCGATAGATTGGCTTATGAGGACACCATTCATAAAAGCCGAACTGTAATGGAAACGTAGTTAGGCGGGTCATCTAGTGATCTATATTCTCTCCTAAACGTATCTTATTGCATTTTTCTAAAATATAAATAGTGAAATACAAAGTCACAATCCTTATTACCTTGTTTTCTTTTTGTACTACGTTATGCTTATATCAAAATGTGTACTGTATACTCTATGTCTTGTGTACAATATAATTTAACATTTAAACCTTTAAGGTTTATTTCTGGTAACGATCATCCTCAACAATTACCCCGATCTATATTGAAGTTTGTAAATACACAACAAGGATTACGCATAGAGGTTTGTTTTTATTATTTTAAGATATCTTATCCAGCATGGCACTGCTAGAGGAGCTTATTTATCAGTTTATCAATCTTTTGTATGAACCTCTACACTGGCAACCTTGATAATGGTTAGTTGAACGAATGTTTAATAATAGGTACTGTGTATTAACCAATTACAAACCATTTGTTTCAATTGAGTCTTGGAAAGATAATAAGACTATGTGGTTTGACATTTTATGGCACAAATGTTGCCGGCAGTTACGCGCAACATAGATTTTGACCTACTCATTCCATTATACTCATACTCACGAATGTTATTAGGTAATTACTTTGAATGTATTGTTTACGTGGGATACAATACAACTGGACAACTATAATAATATGGTCTATGGGGCAATAAGGTGTTAGTATGTAAACATCACAATCTAGAACTGCACAAGCAGTGTAAATCAACTTAAATAACAGTAGTTCAACAAGCATCACATACATCATAAACCATATTATGTTAGACAATATGTTAAGTTAGATGGTTAATCTTTATCTTTAAGTATCTAGGTATATAAAGATATCGTTAGTCATATCTTTGATGAGCAGAATTATATAATGAACCTGCATTTACACTTTATTGATAAAGAAAATTAGAAGTATGACTTGTTATAACCTATCCGTAATGCTTTAATTTCATCGTGTTTCATGCCATTTAATTTTACGGATCTAAATGCAGTTGGGTTACCTACCAATAATATCCTTTTGCAGATAGACTTTTAAAGTGTTTGGATCGGCCTTGGTCTCAGGCAATTTTTGAAATCACATATGGTCCCATAAAATAAACACTTATGTATACTGAATTCAAGTTGAGCCTGTGAACTATTAAATTCTTAATGCCATATTTTATTTCTTCCAATAAGTTACATAAATCGAAAAATACATTTATTGTTAAAAATTACAGAGAAACATAATTATTAAATATCTATATTTACATTATTACTATCTAAACTAAACCTAAATAAGGCCCCCGTGGCATTTTGCCCAAAAGACTAGCAGCATTCCCCCTTTGAATAGCAATACCTATGCGTGCCTATGCGTTGAGCGAGAAAACTGCCAGCCCTTGGGTCACCAGTTGACTCCACAAGGCGCTTTTAAATAAATTAATAGACATAAATTTTAAATTGTTACATAAATTGTTATTGATAATTTGACTGCTTCGGTGACGCGGTCGGTAGTGTAACCGCTTGCCGCGCTTTAGGTCCTGGGTTCGATTCCTGGTTTGGTCCAAATATTTGTGTAATCTACAAATGTTTGTTTCGGACCTTGGGTGTTTTCTATGTATAATATGTATGCATTTAGAAATATATAAGTATGTCTAGCAGTCGTCTAGATTTCATAGCACAAGCTTATATTAGCTTAATTTTGGCTAGATGATGTTGTGTGAGAATATCTACAAATATTTATTCATTATTTTATATTAAATTTAGACTAATTAACAGAGTCCAAAATAGGAGGAGATTATTTAATAAATAATTAATACGGCTAATTTTAAAAATCGTTCTTGATTATAAATTATGACCTAAAATATTAATCAAAACCTATGTACTCGACCATAAAGTCATTACCATAGAGCTTCCGTGACGACAGCTATATTGGAGCACGACCATTGACAGATTACGGAGCTCCGGCCACGATATCCGACCTTTGAGAGATTATTTTCAACACAATTAAATCAGTTACGCACAATAATCGTGAGCTACTTTCAAATATTTTGAATATCGTATTCAAATATATTCTACGACGATAATAATTTAATATCAATTTGTAACCATGGTGACCCCATTCTTGCAGATTGTGGAGATGCAAGCTGTTCAGCTAAAGAAAAAGTAATATCCAATACTTTGTTTTTGTCGTGAGGAAAAACTAGACTAAAACCACTCCTTTCCTACTAACTGCCTACGGTTGGGAGCCCCGGGTAAGTACTCGGAGGGATACCCCAGGACTCCCAACAGATCTACGGCTGCCACTGCGGCCTCACCTAGGGTGGGGTCTTTGGGAGGTTGTTCGGGTGTTATCGCGCTTGTTTAGGGGGGGCCGTGCGTGAATCCCTCACTTCACGCTGTCATCTAGGGCCTGCTTCTGTAAGTACGGTGAGCAGCTCCCTTCCCCCTCATAGACGCCGATGGTCTTGGGCGAAGACACGTCTGCAGCGCCCCCGCCGCAGAGAGTTCTCTCCCGCTCACTTCCCGCCGTCTCTTTCACGAGCATGACCTGCTCACAGAAAGCAGTGAAATCCCACTTACTCCCGCTGGAGATCATGGCTAGTACCATGGTCCAATTCAGGGAGAGAATGTCCACGTCAAGACCTGCCACGAGAACTTGGCGTTGTTGCGTCCACGCCCTGCACTCCACCAATGTGTAGAGCGCTATGTCCTCGCTGTGCTCCTCGCAGTGCTGACACTCCCGTGTCCGGTAAGCATCTGTGACAACCGGTAGGAGTGTGCTCCGTGACTCCTCTCCAGCCACTCGTCCATGACCGGCCTTAGCATCCTGAGCTAGTTTAAATTTGTAGATTTACTATAATATCCAACGAGTCCAATTTAAAATTTTACAGGCGGTTTCCAAATCATTTTAACTAAGTCAAGCAGTCGTTTTCAGATCTGGGATATTCATTGCCTTCGCTCCTTTTATTTGCCTTACATAACTAGCTAATTAATGCATCAGTTGAGCCGTATGTTAGTCTGCCACCTTAGTAGTTCGAAAATCATTTAAAAATACCCTACTCATAACATATTTATAAAGATAGGATCAAAATATGCATTTAATTAAAATCTCAAATAATACTAATTAAGTAGATACACAACACTAGCGCTAATTAACGTGCAAACTGACACAGTCTGATTGGTAAGTACATGAAAAAATAATATTTTCGTACGATATTTAGTCTAGTACCTAATTGCGACAACACTTCATTTACAATATCGAGTGTCTATGATCGCGTTGCGAGCATTGGTTAGGAAACTAAATTCTACCCAATAGTAGATTCGTAGGGTTCTTACTAACCACTTCGTGAGATTGTACTCGATACATTTGATATAGAAATGTCGTAATACACATCTACGTACAAATAAATTTAGAGCAATCAAATTTCATTGTATACTTTAATTAAAAGTCTAAGGTGTGTAACAATCTTTTAATCAGCAGGTCAACTCGTTGAAAAATTATAAGTAGGTATAGCACGTGAGTGTGATCAATTTGGTTCTATACTCGTACCATACGAAACGAAGTTAACTAAAGTACGATTTCGAAGACATCTCGTTGCACGAAAATAGTCTCTCACCTGTTCTCCACCCTCAGAGAGGGGCAGGTATTAGCTACCCTGTTATTGAATTTGGGAGTCCAGGGGACAATGTTTCGAGGGCATACCCGGGGCTCCCAACCGTAGGCTGTTAGGTAGGATACGTGTAGTTTTTAGTCGGTAAGAGCCCGGCTTAGCATCCCTATAGAATTATCCTCATGTTAAAAAACCCCCTGTTATTGAAATTCTTAAAGGCATTCAACAGAATTTAACGACCACATAATAATTACTGACACCCGGGACTTTAAAGCCGATTTCCGCCTCGAACTGAGCGGGTTAATTAATGAATTCACATATCTCGCGCCAGTACCTACCTACACTGTGGTAAGGTTGCTGGAAAACAAGGTATGCAGTTTACTGTTGTGAGATAAGCAGATTCGTTAATAGGCTCGCTTAGCTCGCAGTTGAACCTGGCTTTTATGCACAGAAACGCTCATAATTAAAAATGCTAGAAACATCGCGCATCGCTTAAGGCTTGTATGTTCGAAAGACTCATCTTGGGGTGAACTTTATACTAGGAAATATTCTTTGATTTGATCTGATAAAACTATATTTTTTTAATTTATTAGATACTCTTGCTTTTTTAACGTATCAAAACACGATTAGGAATACTTTGTTCGATCGAAATTGCTCTCGAAAAATGAGAAATATTGCAATAATCTTAAGAAGTAATGTCCTTCTTTTATCTAAATAAATGAGTTTAATTCTCATAAAACTTGCCATAAAATAGATATAGGTCTTTAGAACAATATTTTACGTTTCGATTTTTTCTTTAAACCCTTGAGATTTTATAACAGTAATATAATGTATTAGAATCGAATGAAATCCGGCAAAAGCGTACGCTGTAATCGTTCGAATTGCCTTAGGATTTGTCAAGGTCGAACATTGTAGCCTTAATAATATTAGTCGATCTTTCGGCGCTGTCGAAAGTGTCATGATCACGAAGGAACTGTTGCAAGCGCTGGAATCACAGAGAAACTGGTTCCTCCACCCTCATGGCGTCTGCAATACTGCCGAAATATCGGAAACATAATAAAGGCTTGGTACATATCCCGTTAACTCTGATACTAATGTTAGTGACCATGAAAGTTTAAATAACTGTGTCCTTTAAAGGTGTGGGTGTCCAATCCCACTTCTAACTCTAACGTAAATTAAACCAAGGTTCTATAGCAGTAACTCTGTTATGTATTCAAAATATTTGATACTAGCTGTGCTTCGCCTGTTACAAACCACGAACATCGGAATTCCATTAGCCCTTAACAAATATCCGTACGAATGGAAATCTATCATATTTTTGACATTTATTACTATGTACTGCTCCGCTTCCTTGGTAACATGATGATACATAGACACATAGTCTTTCTCTGGATAACTTAATTTCCTTTAGAGAAAGTACTTTTTTATATTGATTCATTAGTTACAGTACAGCGACAAGAATACTATCGATACTAAGTCGTGATACGTATAACGATAGGTACTTAGTAAAGATAGTATTCTTAATATAACTTACCAAAAGATTGCTTATCAATCACAAACAATCGCCAAACTAAAATTGCAACATTGATTTACATGATTTTGGTAACACCGTTCAGTTATTATCATCTGAATATTATCCATCACGATTCACTTAGGTATATGGTGTCACAGGATTAAATCTAATATCAACGATCACTTGTTCAGTTTAGTGATATTATTATGCTCCGCAAAATTGGCCAAGACAAAGTGTATGCAGTGGTTCTTAACCATTGTATTTGAAAGACTGACTCAGTTACATTTTCATTATATTATTGTAGGTTAGGAATTATTTGAGCTGATAAGGTCGTCCATTGTACTGCACCTGCTGACTTATACCTATAATTTATTTGCCTAGAGAAAAATAAACTACACACTTTATTTTTAAATTTTATTGTAAAATGTTAAAAAATGCTATGCTGGTATATGAATTAGTTGATATCCTTCCTATAGAAATAGCAAGGCAATACACTCACTCGTGGGACCATACGGCAATTGCAAAGCGGCAATGCCTCTTCTCAAAGAGGAAAAACGTTGCCTCTAACAGCTTATACCTGGATGAGGTGGGAGCAGCCCATTTAATTAATGGCTACCATTGCATAGCGTGTCCATTATATATTGTGTCCCAATAGTAATGAGCACTACATAATTAGCTCGTGCTGGAGCTTGGTGGATCCTCCATCTGAATTTAGGGGTTCTTTCCAGGGATTCTGTTCGCCGCCTGGTCTTCTTTACAGAGCAGTAAATGTCTAACTGCATTTAACAATTTTAAAAAGGTTCTCTTAGTTTTAATGTCACGGATATCTCTTTATCCTGTGACATATTTTCAAAGGCTTTTGCGGGGCTCCCGGCCGTAGCTAGTGATAGGGAACCATGTGATTTTAGACAGTAAGAGTCCGGCTAGCATACGTGAAAAAATTTCCACACGTAAAAAAATTAATATCTCTTATTGACCACTAAATGCTTTACGCGTTAAAGTTTAAAGCCGTGAAGAGTTTAAGGTGTAACTTTGATAGAAATGCCTAAGTCCACAATACATCTTGTGATGACGTCTGAGTTTGCTTGTGGATAGTCTGACCCCTCTTCAAGGATGAGAGTCCCATACAAAGTCCCTCTGTTAGTCCAGCTGCAAGGTAACATAGTGCCCAACGAAATGCACTTAACGTAACATATTTAATACGTGAGGTACAGGAAACCTCTTGTTTACTCTAATTCATTATGTATGAGTTTTGTGTAAATAAAAAATGCAGTTCGTATTTTACTTTTGTCCTTTGATATCGTTATCTAAATTACAATGTAACAAAACATATTAAAATTAATTTTCTCGAAAAGACTCCATGTTGACTTAATATTTCATAATGTACTTAAATTTTAATACATATGTATAAGACTCAAACATTGTAATTACTTTATAAACTAAGTTACATTTCATAACATTATGAAACTCAAACCTTCACGCACAATAAAACATTATATCATGAGATCACCTAAGTACAAATTTACTTCTAAGTATTTTCATTGACAATACATACTAGATTGATTATTGCAATTAGCCATTCCACACGATTTTGCAAATTATGTCAGTATATGGTGGCTGAATAGTTCTAGAGAAGGCGATTATCTCTGTTTTACAATTGAACCGAATGTATGTGAGTAACCAGTGACCTCGCGGTGTCAAAGTTACGGAACTGGAGTGACCGCGCGCCCCACCACGCTGCAGGACAGCGGCTCCGTTTAGCTTTTCATATAAATAACGTACTCCGGTCCGATAATGGTATCAGTCACCTGCTCTGATTAACTAGTGCAAAATGTTCACCAAAGTAAGAGCAGTTTGCTATATTCAAATATTCCATTAAATTTTATTACGATCATAGTTATAATGAAACATTTTTTATCAGGTGTTAGCCCTTAGCGCCTTCCTGGCTGCAGCCAACGCGGGTCTCCTACATCATGGAGCCGTATCATCCCAAAGCATAGTCCGGCATGACGCCCCCGCACACTATGCTCCCGCGCATTACGCTCCCGCTGCATATGCCCATGGACACTACGCCGCCGCTCCCTTAGTACACGCCGCACCTATTGTACATGCTGCACCCCTTGCCGTCGCCCACCAAGAATATGTAAGTTCGTAATGACCATTACTGAAGCGAATTATATCTAATCCTAGTATGCTACTGTTGCCACTATTTGGGCATAATTGCATATTAACCAAGAAATAAATGGGCCTAGAAATAAAGGTAGGTAGGTACTTAAATTTGCAAAAAAACCGACATTTTATTTAAGTAAACCTTTCATGGGAATAAATTCCTTTAAAGTATTTCCGTCTGCTGCTTATAAGATAAATACTTTTACTTTAGCGAAATAAAGATTGAACCTTTTAACTCCACAGTCCCACCCTAAATACGACTACGCTTACTCCGTGGCTGACCCCCACACCGGTGACCACAAGTCCCAGCACGAGAGCCGCGACGGTGGCGCCGTGCACGGCAGCTACTCTCTGGTTGAACCCGACGGTTCCATCCGTAAAGTAGAATACACCGCTGATGACCACCATGGGTAAGTCACCACACTTCTTACTATTCTAGTAAAATTTACCACCTCGGTGCATACCACAGCGGTATGCGATTGTCGTGATAAGGATTCAGGCTCGAAACCCGAATCAAACCAAATATCTGTTAATGATTGACTCGGGGATCGGGTTTCTTAATACGTTTGTACAAATGTAAACAAAATATCTTGTTAACGAGGTATCTAGCTCGTACAGGTGTCTATTAGCTTAATTTGTGCCAGGTGAAGTTGTGTGAGACTGTTCTAAAATTTTTATTTATTCCTCATTAATTAAGTTACTTTTTCATCGTCGTATAATCGAATGTTTATATTTCAGTTTCAACGCCGTAGTCCACAAGACCGCTGGTCACCACCCCGCCCCCGTCGTCCACGCTGCCCCCATCGTACACGCCGCCCCTCTGGCGCATATCGCAGTCGCCCCCCTCGCCCACCACGGACATCATGGTCTCCATTACTAAACAATAACAACCTAGCGCTAATCGTGTGATATGATGATGGATGAAAGAATGTGATATTTATGTGTAAATAATGATGATGAAAACGAATACCTAATATACTCATTGTAAATAAAATATTCAGCTGCTGAAATATCTATACACGTTTCATTACTATCCTTCATCTAGATAGTCTTAACCTCCTAAAATATTCATAAATAATTTATTGAAACTTTATGCACAAAAACAGTACGTAACATATAAATAGTCACATAACTCACTCGGACTTATTGCCTAAGGTATTTTCTAGCAGTCAACTATTATGTAGAATAGTGCTAAACACGATATAGGCGTATTTGAGTAAGGTAAACGATAACATAATATCGTTACTAACTTTGTAATGAGTAAAGTAATGCCAAATAACTATACTAGATAAATATTACATGTAAGAAGCCAATTCCATAGGAGAACAAACTAGACATAAAAAAAATAAAACAATGTATGGTAAGGATATAGGACGAGTTGACTTGAAGAATGCTTCTGTCATAGTTTAACAATAAGAATTGGAAGAAAAAAGTCAAATAAGATGAATGTATAACGGATGAGTAAAAGTTACGATGACGGATTTACAACCTATTAAATTAGAATGAGTTAAAGACATGCTCCTCATAAAACGAATCACTTTACGAATAATCAACAAGTAGTAGAGAGAGTCAAATGACAATTCCAGTGACGATGGCAAGAGCACCGACGGCATATCACTTTCATTCTGTGGGCGATGGTCAGTTGCTAATCTGGGATGCAACTTGTATCGACACTTTGGCTCAGTCCTAATTTTTTTTTAAGTCAGGACAGCAGTGGAAATGGCAGAAAATCACAAAATCAATGAGCTAAGCAATCAGCTCGTCCTATAGGTTTCCCCTAGTTGGTGCCCTAGGTCTATGGATAGATAGTTTAAAATTTTAAAAAAGCACCTAGTTGAGACGACTTGTGAGCAAGGGCTCACAGTCAATTCTCTTGGCGTTGAAAGCTGAGGCTGCCAGTCTTTTGGGTACAATGTCACGAGGGTCTTATTTAGATTAAATTAGGTAATTTTTAAATTGGTACGCTTCATTTAAAACTAAACATGCCTATGACCATGTAAATTATTAAGTTGTTATGTATAAAAATTAATTTATTTAAACATTAATTTTTTTAATTTGAAGTCAAATTACACAATACTATACAATAATAAATACTACTATCAAATAAAAACAATAAAATAAAAAATAAATAAAAAAAAACCAAAATTGTCAGTATCAGTGTATAAAAAACCGGCCACGTGCGAGTTGGACCCGCCCATGAAGGGTTCCTTAGTAGCAAGTAACATTATATAAAGTTTTTTGTAGCTCGTTGTAACTTTGATTGATGTTTTAACACGTTCGCAGTGGTAGTGATTTTTACAGGCGACAATTGCGGTTTATGACGTATTAAAAAAAACAACCAACTCGATCTCGTTCAAACCAATTTTCGTTGGTAGTTTTTATGGCAATAATACCATTTATTTTCAGATAACAAAGATCCATTATGTTAGTAACAATATTTATCTTAAAATTATGTTAGTATTTATCTAAAAAAAGTTAATTCACAATATATTCTTTTTTTTTTCCTTTAAATATTCTTTTTTTTCCCCTTTAAATATATAAATTAAATATCAATTACCAATTAATACATTAAAATTAAATTAAACTTTGCAGAAACATAAAGTGATATTAAACTAAGGAGGTATATTTATTGAATTATATAAAATAAAATTGAATTAAAATATTTAAAGAAATTGCATTTTTAATAATCAGTTGTAATCAAAAGATAATGACATTGTATTATTAAATTTAATGAAATATTAAAATGAAATTAAAATTATATAAAATTAATATGGATATATTAAATAAAATAAAATAATTAAAATTGAAACATAACTAAAGAAATATATCTTATAATTATAATTATTAAATTATACCCCAACCCTTATACATAGGCTCATGTAGGGACTGCCAATGTCGCATAAACGGACCATCCAGCCTATCAGCAACGACTGATAACAGACTAACAGTCTGTTATCAGTCGTTGATCATTAATAGGGTGCGAGGCAGCGGCTGTTGCCTATTAACAATCGATGTAGCCCGTTTTCGCATTGTTGTGCTAAAACAATCAACCCGTGCTTCAGCAAACATTTTCGACGCACTACTAAATCGAGGCAACCGCAACAATACCCTCAGTGCGTCATTATATTCAACGCGGAGAGCGCCGTACGATTTGCGCGTGTATGACACCCACAGGTTGCTCGTATAGAAAGATGAACAGTAGGCTCTGAACAAGGTAAGTTTCACCTCCTTGGAGCTTGGAGCAATGTACATTATATATTTTTTTAGATTTATCATTCTCTTAGTTTAGAAGTTAGAGGGGGGGGGGGGACACATTTTTCCACTTTGGAAGTGTCTCTTTCGCAAACTATTCAGTTTATAAAAAAATGATGCTAGAAACCTCAATAGCATTTTTAAAGACCTATCTATAGGTCACACGTATGGGTTTGACGAAAAAAAAATTTATAGTTTCAGTTCTGAGTATGGGGACCCCCAACAGTTACTGCTTTTTTTCTAGTTTTATGTAAAAAACTTAATGCTGTTCACAAAATACATCTACTTACCAAGTTTCAATGGCATAGGTCTTATAGTTTCGGAGAAAAATGGCTGTGATATACCGACGGACAGACAGACAGACATGACGAATCTATAAGGGTTCCGTTTTTTGCCAGTCGGCTACGGAACCCTAAAAATGGGAATATCACGAATTCAGAATCATTGACTTCCATAGTTGCAGCGAGTGTAATTATATTTATTTATTTCAGCAGAACCTACTTCTATCATTACTGGCAGTGCCTAAAGTGCAACCGATGAATACGCTCCGTACGTACCCTGTTAATTCTTAATTATTATGATAAACAATTTATAATTTATGTCTGACTTTAATTACATAGATAATTAATCATGACTTTAATGCCTAATTAGTTAGCTGAGCGACCGCAGTGAGTTAGAGTCACAGTGTTATTATTCCCCTCTAGGTACAGGTCTCAAGATTTTTATGAAAATGAAATGAAAATCGTTGACTTTTTTAGTGATCTTCAATCTGCATTGAAGAAATATCAGGCGGAAAATAGACGTCATTATCGTCATTTAGAAAACACACCTACAGTTATTAGCAAACATAGTGACTTAATAAGTAAGTAATATTCTCTAGGTCAGGAATTTCTAAATGTAAATAATGTGGGAAAAGTACAAGTGTATACATAGAAGCGCTCGTGACCCCGCGGACTCAGTGTTCTGTAAACGATCACTGCAGTAAGCAATTTTCACTATGGCCGGTCCATGGATGGGTGACCATCCATGTGATCACTTTGTGGCATTTATTTGAGCGTTTTCGTGCTTCGGAAGGCACTTTAAGCCGTTGGTCCCAGTTGCCAGTAAAATGGCAGTCGTTAAGCTAAGTTGAAGGCTTTATTTCAACAGCAGGCAGTCACAACCTGCGCCTGTCCATTTAAACACGGCAATACGGCTCACCACCTATTACGTGGGACAAATTATACAAAGGTGAAATGTGGGCATATAATATGCCTCTGCCTACCCCTTCGGGGATAAAGGCGTGACCATATGTATGTATGTATGTATGTATACATTCAAGATGTGTAGCAAGTAAATTGGACCAAGTGCCACCAATCCACAGTAAAATAATAAACTATAGGTTTCATAGGACTTTTCATTCTTTAGTTTTGGAAACAAAAACTATCAAACCTCCATGGGGACCAAGCAAACAGTGCAAGGTGCGTTTGTTCAAATCGCGATCTCCGTCGCCCCGCTCGCCGCTGACATCCAGTTTGAGGCCTTAAGCTCGCGCTCTAGGAACACACTAGATCATATTATCACAGTTAAACTGTTGTGCGCTAAATCAAAGGTTGCGCCGCAGAAATCGGCAACAATACCTAGGTTAGAGTTGTGCGGAGCTGTGTTAGCTGCCAGACTCTGTAAGAAGGTGACCGAGTCACTACGATGTACCGTCGACGCGGCATATTTTTGGTGCGATTCGAAGGTTGTACTGAGATGGCTAAACACCCCCCCCCCCCCCCATAAGTTAAATGCATCGTTAATAAAAATGCATAAATGTTATCGTTCGAAGTTGACTCCATGCTATTTTGGAAATTGAACCCAAGCGTTTTTTTTTTGTTTAACGTTAGGGAAAATCCTCATGGATGTTATGCCGGACTCCTACCGACTGAAAAACCTCACGTTATGCCCAACAGCCTGTGGTTGGGAGCCCCGGGAAAGCCCTCGGAAGGATGTCCCAGAACTCCCAAGAACCCAAGCGTTTACGAATAAAAGTGCTTGCAGTTCTCTACTTCCCGTTACAGAATATTTTTAACACAAACAATTTAACAAGTTGAATCTTGCATGATGATAAGTAATTATACTTGCATACAGAAATATTGATAGCATTACATCTTCTGCTCCATTGAATGCTGCCGTTACTAACATTAGGCGATGATATCGTAATGAATTACATTTCTACGTAGTTCCTACTACAGATTACGCGCCTACCCTCAGGCACTAACTAGATGCATTGAGCACAATTAATTTCGATTATGCCCTTGAATTGTTAGACACTGGTTCAAAATAATTACTGTTGTTATTTATGTGGACACGCGCAGTAGTTGCGTTGCGTGCGGAGCTGAGGTGCCCGCGCATTCCTCGCCCGGTGATTTGGTGCGATAATTACTGAACATTATATGGAGAGTTGCGTAAATTTTTAACCGCTTTAGCTACTGCGCGATGGCCTAGAAAAACTTACTTATTATAATATTAGTTTTTATTGTCAAATCATATCACTGACGTGGCTCTGTGGGAGCAATAGACGTCAATCAACCATGACATGTAAAGCCAACACATCACAGTCCACCACGGGACGTAGGCCTCACTCATTATTTTAGTATGGCGATTAAGATTACTGTATCACTCTGACTAGACGGGTTGGTACCGGACTTTTTCATTATCCTTGTATTCACCACTATCATGGTCCCAAGACTGAAGATCAAGTTTTTATTGAACCCGGTACTTGGAAGAAAATTGCTTTTTAACGTACATTTTCATAGAATATTTTTTTGTAATGTACCTTTAACTTGGTGTACAAATAAAGGTTTTTTCTAGTCTATTCCGTTGCGCATAATTATGTCCTTCCAAAAATCCATTCAACAAAATTTTCTTACTGTGTGAAAATGTCATTTTTACATTAAATGACATCAATTTAAACGCAATCACTACAACGATTGTCAATTTGTGACACTACAAATATAATCCCATTATGTGTAAATCGTAATGATATAAATTGCCACAATTGTCTTTGAAAATATACACACAATATGTCAGCTCTATAAAAGGCTGAGTTTCAACATCTCGGTGCTGGTGATCAATCACCTGAGTTACACATTTACTGCAAAGTATACATTGAGATAAGGCTATATTAAACAAGTAGGTGTGTATTGTAGACATTGAACAAAGGAATGGTATTAAACAAAGCCTTCGACACCTTATAAATTACACACCACGTTATAATTAAAGAAAACATAAAGTCACCCAATCTCTGTAATTCATTATGCTTTTCGAGTTTCATTAATATTTTTATCTAAACGTTTCGACTATGTTATACTCGTAATATACGTTTTGGTTACCTGTTTATTTTAATTTCAGTGGATGTAATGGATATTATGCCGAAAACTCATTTTGACAAATACCACATGATGCCCTACCATCCTATCCTAGCCTATGTCGGGAGTCGTGGGCGTAGTGCCGTGCTGTCAGAATATTAGTAAGTAAGATGCGAAGAAATGCCGCAAACTATAATAAAAGGAGAATAATTTTTAAACAACACCCATATTTTTATTTGTAATAGCATAAAAATAAAAATAAAAATCTTAAGACATGTAGAAGAGGTAGAGATTAATATATTATGTTTAATCATTAATAACTTGAATGAATATTTTATTTAAATTAACAAGAGTTTTAAAAACTATTTTTCAATTAATTTATAAGTACGAGTATAACGAGCTAAATCAAAGTTTATCAGTGCTGTAATGGGCCCCACAAAATCTTTTAAATCCAAGGCAACCTCACCTGATAACCAAGGTGAGGTCTTGTTGCAGACCTTCTTACAATCTTGGAAATTCATACGAGTATGACAGTTGCTCTCAACAATGACAAAAACAGACCTATCATTGTCCTTGAAGTCAGTTATCTATAGTAATATTATAAAGAGGAAAGATTAGTTTTTTTGTTTGTTTGTTTGTTTGTAACGAACGGCTCCGGAACTACAGGACCGATTTGAAAAATTCTTTCTCTTTTGGGAAGCTACACTCTTTGCGGTGAACATAGGCTATATTTTATTCCCGTATTCCCACGGGAACGGGCACTACGCGGGTGAAACCGCGTGACGTCCGCTAGTATAATATATGCAAATGCATGCATGATTTATTTAAGTTGATTGCCGAAATATCGATTCACATTAATTGGACAAAATAAATGTATTATTGGACAAAATATGTGTATTGTTATACAAAATAGTACTGTTGAACAGAATATCAACTGCCAGGTCTTTAAGAGTATTTATATTTGAATGAAATGGGGTCATTAAAATATTCTTAAATTCAAGTTTTTTTTTTGTTTTACTCGTAGCTCCCAAACGGTTTGATCAATCCGGGAACTTGATACGGCATATTATTCAGGTCAATTAGGAGAGATGCAGTGCAATGGCACTTCCGCCTAGTTTTCATTTAAGTTAGTAATTCGTAATGTCCTTGAATATTTATATTATGAAGACTAATATCAGTGATAATAAAAATAAATCGGTTATGGAATTCTGTTTATTTATATTGATAAACTTAAATTATGTCACATTACATTAAATACAAAAAGAATTAAATAAAATGTCAAACACAAGCATAGTCTATTAGTCAAATAACCCACCCCTAACTGTTCCTGGTGCAAAGGTGCCCATATTTTTAAACATCAATGCTAAAATAAGAAAAATAAAAGACTGAAATAATTACACACATGACAATAATAAGAGTTACTAATTTGGATAATGTACATTTATATTCTCCTGAACTCCGTTATTTTGACTGTAATTTATAGTTTTATAATTATGCAATAGATATTACAGGACAACTAACTTTAACTATAGCTACAACAACTACTTATTTATTTTTTGTTACACTAATCTAAGCGCACGGCAGTGCGCAGGCCAAGTTCCAGCAATAGGCCGAGCGCATGCCGTACTCTATTTACACGAACCGCTTCGACCCACTTTTGACCCCCCTGTAGCTCAGTGCCTATTGCAAGTACAGAAATAAAATTGTACGTACATAATCATATACTAGTACTAAGGCAGTGTACCAAATTTCATAGATGTAGCTTTAGTAGATCCTGAAATATGACCCTGTGAATATAGCTAATTTTGGCACTGACTGACTCACTCACTCACTGACCGGTCATCAAAACCTCTAGGCCACTTCCAATTGTCCTAGCGTTATGAAATTTGGCACACAGATCGGGTGTTATATGTAGATTACCGAAAAATTGAGAAATTTGAGAAATCGGTCAAGCGTGAGTTGGAAAAGGGTTACAAAGTTTGTATGGGACCACAGGATTCCTTGGTCGGATCTTCTTCAAAATTTGCATAAATCATCTCTAACATAATTGATGGAAGATGTGTTTCGTATTTTATTGAAATTCATTCCAGAACAGGCTTAAAGGGGGTAACAATTGTTTTCTTCGGGGGGTTTCGATTCGAATTTGTATCAATACTTCTTAGTGATGAGAGGACTCTTTTGATTTAATTTACTTTTTATTTTAACACATGTCATGTTCAAAAACTCAATCAGATTTGAGAAAGATGTTGTCAATGTTTTGATTAATGGCAATCAAATTCTCTATACATACAAATTATGGAAAAGTCAATACTGCACATTGAATATTGTTATTCATATTTGTGAAATATTTGGATCAAATTCGTCCAGTAGTTTAGAGATCAGCAAGCATTCTAAAGGATGACTCACGCTAGACCGTGCCGGGTCCGAGCCGAGTGTCGGCCGTAGCACGGTCACCGAGCCGGTTGCATTCACGACTGCTCGGGCGAAGCTCGGTGGCACTGTATTCATGCAACGGGCCGTGGCCGAGCCGAGGCGGGACCGAGTTGTTTATGAGCGCTTTCCGTAGTTCGGCTGTCACTCAGTTGCCGCTCGGTTTAACGCGTAGATTTAGCGCGAAAAATTCTAAATCTATGGTTTAACGTGAGTTTGTTCACACAAAATATATATAATATTGACCTTGCTGCGGCCGGCACTCGGCTCGGACCCGGCACTGCGTAGCGTGAGTCATTTTTTTTCCCTAAAAAGGATTTTTCGCGCTAAATCTACGGAACCCTTTCCGTACCAAAAGGGTAAAGAACGGGACCCAATTCATGAGACTTCGCTGTCCGTCTGTCTGTCTGTCTGTCTGTCCGTCAGGAGGCTGTATCTCATGAACGGTGATAGCTAGAGAGTTAAATTTTCACAGATTATGTGTTATTGTTGCCGCTATAACAACAAATACTGAAAACAAAAACATAATAATATTTAAGGGGGGCTTTCATACAACAAACGTGTTTTTTAGCGACTTTGTCTTATATATTCGGTAATAAGGTATCCTTTACAATTTAAATACGTTAGTTAATTTGACCATTTCATCAAGATCATTCATTCCCTTTACACCATGCAAATTAAATGAATACTTTAGGAGGTACAGCACAATCAAATGTTGCTCAATGAAATTAATTTCGTGTCGCCATGATTGAACATTATACGGGTCACATACTGACTTATTTTTCGACTTTCATCGTAAATATTTGTTCTTTAAAAAGTGAACAACGCTTTCAGCAGATTACTTTAGGTAGGTGTAATATTTCAAAGATAGCTATTTCATAGGAAATGGTAAACAAATAGTCCATATTTTAGATTCTTCTCCAGTATAAACAATTTACGTACAAACACACAATTTATGTTGTAGACGTAGATATCGTGTTTATAATGTCATTATTCAAATGTCATCAATATTCTGAAAAAGAAATTAAACATAAGTTCACAAACTCTTTTTGAAATATTTACTGTACGTACCGTAGAGGATCTATACAAGGATAGTTAACACTATAGAGCAACGCGACCTGTCTAAAGACGCGCGTTGTATAACACTATAGAGCAACGCGAACTGTCTAAAGACGCGCGTTGTATAACACTATAGAGCAACGCGAACTGTCTAAAGACGCGCGTTGTATAACACTATAGAGCAACGCGAACTATCTAAGGCGCGCGTTGCTATGTGTTAATAGGTAATGAGGGCAACCAGTAGACGCTTGAAATACTCACAGAATATCGAGCATTGTATTTTCATAAAAAAATAATAATTGAAACAAAATGGACCTTTACTGGGACCTTTCGAGAGCTTGTCTTGTTGAGAGAGAGTATAAAATAATGTCATGTATACATAATGCACACTTTAAAGCTTATTAAAGACAAAATAGGTACAGTTTCTTGAAAAAAAGTATTGAAATCCCACCAAAAACATCCCTGTTGAAAAGGAGGCCAAGTTCCTATGGGCTAATTGTTCGCCTAAAAAAGGGTTGAAATCCAATCCAATGCCAAGTTTAGATGTACTTTAAATAATCTAAAAATATCTAAAATAATGTTACTTCTAAATTTGAAGTTGGCAGGTTAATTTAATTATATACATAATAAATTTAATTATACAATTAATCAAGTGTTGCGTACTGCACGAAACCCTGCCAAGTTCAAATTTAGAAGTAACATTATTTTAGATATTTTTAGATTATTTAAAGTACATCTAAACTTGGCATTGGATTGGATTTCAACCCTTTTTTAGGCGAACAATTAGCCCATAGGAACTTGGCCTCCTTTTCAACAGGGATGTTTTTGGTGGGATAATACTTACAAAAACAATGTGAATAAATTTGAATAAAGTTGTATGTAGATTTTCAAGCATTCAAGTATTCAATGAAATAATGTCCATTTCAATGATAGTAATACTCATAAAACTCTAGCGTTAATGCAATCTACGTGACTCTTGTCGTGGCCAAACATTACACCAACTAGGTATAACATCAACGCTATCTGAAATCTGACACATTCACCAGCAGACGACATTCCTTCTGTACCTCTTTAACCCTCTTCAGCCGCTATACTGGTGAAAATCGGTTATCATCATAATCTGTAAACAGCAGACATTTCAATTGGCAAAAAAAACTAAGAGAAGAGCCGACTTCAGAACCAGAAATTTATTCAAAAGATTCAGAAAAAAAAATTCCCAGACTTAAAATGAGTATTTATTAATCTCCTTCAGCTTTCCGGAATTCCCAATGTATATTTTGATTCCTATGCGATGACCGGTCTTTCGAGTCTAAGTCCAGCTTTACTGTAATGTAATGCACTTGCTGATTAACCGGCGAGCGAGGTCGTGTCTATATCAAAACCTCGAATCAAAACCCTGTATCAATCCGTGTGACCATCATTCTTGAGTAATGGCCTGCCCCAATTATTTTAGTACTACAAAAAAATTGGGACAGGCCTTCGTCCAGTAGTGGACTGTGATAGGCTGGTTTGATCGATTGAGTCTTTGATTTAGAGTGACTAGCACTGCTTACTTCCTTATTATACAATATTCTCTGAATCGAAGGTTTAATGTGAATTATAAACGTCTAGCTGTTCAAACGAAAGGTGACCTTGAGCCCACGAGATAATGATCAGGCGACTATACGTGACATAGGCCGCGTTCATTCTGGGGCATAGTGTGGAAACACAGTGGCGAGATGAAATCTTCTACTAAATTATTATGTGTAACGTGATTATTATTATTATGGGACATAGGGACTATTGTTTAATTATTGTTTCGATATCATTTTTGTAGCATTGATGTTTAATAGTTCATTGTTTATGAATACTCAATGCTAGGTGTATGGTATAGTAATTCTATGGCAAGGGCAATCAAAGCAGCATTTTGTAAAGTTTTCATACCATAGTTACATCAGAGTCCCTTCCACTGGCTTCCACTGCCTCCAAATGAACAGCTATGTACGTATGTACATTGCACACTCAGCATTATAGATTGGGTTGTAGGTCACCACAAAAATGCTTGGTTCGTTCATATACTAGTATTATTGTGGTGTACCCTGCTTATCGATCTGAATTATGAAACCGACGATAATCATAACAAGTCTTTAAATCGTGTTGAAAAACACTGCAGCCCTATGTGTCCCAGAGTTCAGAACGAATACTGACTCTACATCGTAATAAAAAAACAGGCGGAATGTTGCATTCCAAAAAAAAATCGACAAAAAGTTACGATTTTTGTATGGGAGGCCCTTATAATTATTTCTGATTTTAGTATTTGTTGATATAGCGGCAACAAAATTACATCATCTGTTAAAATTACAGTGCTATTAGCTATCGCAGCTCCTGATATACAGCCTCCTGACAGACAGACACGCACAGACACAGCGAAATTTCAGTGATAGGGACCCGTTTTCACCCTGTAGGTACGGAACCCTAAAAATCTGTTTGTCTATAAAGTTTTCGTGACGTGCGTTGGAGTATAAATTCCCGCAATCACATTGCAACGTGCATTCTACGCCGGCGCATTAGTCGGGCGTGGTAAAATATTGCTCTCGATTTCCATTCATTCATTCCTATGCATCGTAATCTGTAATTGATCTAGAAATGTTATATTGTTTTAGTTTGTTGTCTTTTGGAGTAGATTGAAAATAAATGTAAATGAATAAAAATAATACACAATTTTTTTACTTTTTTACATTTTTGTGAAGATTATTATGATTATTAGGTGCCTGTATGGACGAAGAAAGACTGCACTCGGAATTCAAATCATAAATTAAAGTGACGTAGGCGTTGGACGTGAATATAAGTGGAGTTCTTCACAGGTTTCCATCTCAGTATACTTCTACTCACCGGTCCTAACAGTGAAAATTCAAACCGGCTACAGGTTGCTCTCTCACAATTTTGTGTAGCCTGAAAAGTTAGTACACCCTTGAAAGAAATCACTCGAGACACCAATCAACCTTGATTGCCAGCATCTAGCGAACCTTGCCTGCTACTAACAAAGTACTGGGTAAAAAAGTGCCAATTTCAAATCTACGAGGAAGTTTTCTAGCCGATGTCATGCGGTTTTTTCTAGGTCCCAATCCCGTGGAAATACTAGAATAGCAAAATATAGCCTATATCTAACGGGGTTATTGTAGCCCTAACTGTGAAAGAATTGCTCCAATCGTTTCGTCGATAATAGTGAAGTATACATACATACATAATCAGGGCCTGATTTAGGGTTCCGCGCGCCCTAGGCTAGCTATGAATATGCGCCCTCAGCTGCAACTAATTTAAGTCCTACCTACAAAAGAGACTACGTAAGCTGATCCTAAGTTCCTAATCGTTACCTATTCTTTGTTAATTTGAAAATAAAATGAAACCCGATTCAGAGACTTCTTATGAAGTTATGACTTGATGCATCAGCCAGTAAAAAGCGAGATAAAAATACCATCAAAGTAACTAACAGTACCTTGGTACATCCAGTTTCCGATAAATCGAACCAGTGAATCTTAGTGAAATCCCTTCATAACTCAAGAAGTGAGCTGATGATATGCAAAATTTATAGCTAAGAACGGTTCGAAAGCCGATGTGCTGGGGATGGCCCCGGCACATTGGCTTTCGAGCATATAAAACCGCAAAATTGGCTCATCTGTTGGGCTGCTACGATGCCACAGACAGTCACACACATACATAGATACACAGGTCAAACTTAAAACACTTCTCGTTTTTCGGCGGGGTTAATTAAATCGTCAGTCCTAATATTGGTGCGATGGTGCCTTTCCAGCCACTCCTCCATGACCGGTTTCACTGTCTCAACAGCACCGTCTCACACTTTTTTTATACCACCAAAGTGGCAGAAAAGCATACGGCCCACCAGATGTACCGGTGGTCACACACAAGGAGGCAAAGTCTCATCAAATCTCACGAAAATGTTCCACACCACCTGCAAGCATGGGATCGTTGACCACTTCATGGCTCGCCTCTGCACCGAGTCGAACGGAAGAATTCAGTCAATTCATTCTGATATTCTGGTGCTCCCACCCAGCATTGGCAGCTGTACTCTATGTGCGGCCGCACTTGCGACTTAAACGGAAGCAGTGTTTGCGCCGCAGTAAGTACCGCCGCGCCCTGTTGAGCACACCGAGCGGCTTGGACGCCAGCTTGGCCTTATTCTCCAAATCACTTCGGAACTGAACTTCACTGGAGATGTCAACACCAAGGATACCTATACTGTCAGAGTAGGAGAGAGCTGTGCCCTGAAATTATGGCGGTACAGTAAATTGGGTTTTCTTTGCCGGTGAATACACAACTTGTATCTTGGTAGGGTTGTATTGAACAAGATTTTGTTTTTCCCAATCGGACACTCTATTGCGAGTTGTCTCGATTTCAAACACAAGTTGTTCACAGCTTCCACTGCAGCCCGAGAGATACCGGTGCGGTCCGTGTAACAAGTGTCGCCTGTACTGTCGTCCGCATAACGATGAATGTCGTCAATAGACAACATCTCATTGATATGCAGCAGAAACAGAGTGGGGGACAACACTGAGCCTTGTGGTACTCCAGCGTGTATGGCCATGCATTCAGAACCTATGCTTCTACCGGCCAAAAAGCTGGACACCCATTCACTTTGGTTCCTGGGTGCCTTGAACACGACACGGGTGGTGCTGTCGTATTTACTACCACGCTGCCAGGGAGATGGGCGCAGGAATTTAATTTTAACGCACGTATTTGTATTTTCACAAAATTACCAAATATTATTACTTATGTACTTTGGTGTAACAAAATGTTAACTAACAATTTTAAATATGTTGTTAGGAGCTGTTACAATCTGTTAAAAATTGCTAGATGTTTTGTGTGCTCCTTTTTGGGAGCACCGTAAGTCACAGCCCTGCGCCGAGCCCAACGCCAGGCGCCCCCTTGATCCTGGCGCCCTAAGCTTCAGCTTAGTTAGCTTATGGGTAAATCAGGCCCTGTACATAATAGTCACGCCTTTATTAATAAAATAGCAACAAAATAAGAAAATCCAAACATACTTTGTATAACCGTTTAATTTCTTGCATGAAATAGCAAAAATAAACAATACCCACAAAGCGTACAGAACAAGTATACTATATCACAGTTAACGCTTAAATGGGAGCAAACACATTTAAGAAGACAATTTTCTATTCATAGAATATTGAACTGTGAAGGTCGTTCAATTCGTTCACTCGTTCAGTCAGTCACTGTAACAGTCGAGATTCGTCACGAAACGCCTGGTTCGGTTATTATATCAGATACAGAATAAACATAACAGTTTCTCTAAATCCGTTACTGCATAATAATAGCCACCATACTAGGTTATTCAATGGTGTGGCAGTAACCTTGAAAATTGTATTCAATTAGAAAATGAAACGTACAGAATGGCTGAAGAGTCTTAAATGTAGTATTTCCTGATCTGCTGGACTCTACCTATTCACACCGACGATGTATAGACTTAACAAGCGCCACGGAAATCTGTCGAGCTGCAACAGGTTTTTTTCTAACCACGATTGTCCACAAAGCCCCTATTTTGGAGAGGAAAAAGAAGTTCACCGCATATTATCTTCGGAAGGAGGCGCTGCCTCATTTAAACCAGGTCAAGGTGACGAACTGTTTAATACATCACCAAGAGAATATTATTAGACTTTTTAAATTGCCAAAGTTACTCCCTGAATTATCTCTAATTCGTCAGGGAAGTTCACGTGACGACGAGCTGTTCGGGAGATTAACCGGAGCAAACCGGAATAATATAATCAAATGAGGGCAAGTACACACTATGGGTACACAACGCTTGTTTCACAGCAGGCAGTGAACATTCCCACGCGGTTTTAGCGGTGTACCTACTGGGCTCAGAATTACCGACAATTATCATTTTATACGTCGTCGTGCATAACGATACTTGCTGGAAGTAATTGCTTTGTTTCTTCACCATCAAATAAAATATGCGTAAATCTATGAGAATACTGCCTACGGATATTCGAGAATTGGTACCCATTGGTTGTAAGAAATTGTATGGACGCACTGACAATAAGTTTTGCAAGGTTTCAATAGTGGTCATCAGATAACTGATAATTAGAAAATCTAGAGCAGATTTTCTTTTTGTTAATTCTAATCCAGGGATCTATTTCATCACTGCGTTATCAAATAAATACACACATGCATACATATAGTCACGCCTTTATCCCCGAAGGGGTAGGCAGAGGCATAGAATTCGCCCACATTTCACCTTATAGTTTTATGTCCCACGTAATAGGTGGTGAGCCTATCGCCGTGTTGAAATGTACAGGCGCAGGTCGCCGCGACCCACAGTTGAATTTTTTCAAATAATAAGGCCTTCAACTTTGCTTAGCGATTGTCATTGCCCTTAGTCGCCTCTTACGACACCCTCGGGATGAATTGGGGTGGCGACATTTTGTACTCTTACCCGTCGAAACACAGGACCCCGTCGCCACACAGGGCATTAAATAAATAGAAAACAAAAATAAAAATAGTTTATTGCAGACAACTCAACATTATAGTAGTACCTAATATCTGCATCTCAGTTAAAAATCCATTCCAGATAACTACACACTAGTACTGAGTCATTTTTGTTATCGTTCATATAAATAGAAAACTCAATATCTAATCATCAAGGTCCTTAGGTATGTCATCAGAGAAGTGGCGGACAAGAACTTTGTGGTCAGAGCGCCTTAGCAATCAAAAGCCATCCAAGTCAGCTGGCAAAACCATGCCACTCTCGTCCTCATTATAGCAAAAAAATTCTGGCCCCTTGCTTCCGCAAACATGCTTGACTTAATCTTACAGCTGTATAAACGGATACTTCAGAAGACACTATAAGCCATTGGTCCCCGTTGCCAGTAATAACATGCCAGTTGTTGAGTCAAGTTGAAGGCAACCTGCGCGGACTGCTCAACGTCCTTACAGAAGCAGACCCTAAACGACAGCGTGACGTGAGTGATTCACGTAGGTCCCCCCACCTAAGAAGCGGGATAACACCTGAAAACCCCCCAAAGACGCGGGATAGCAACGACCCGAACCCCCAAGGTGAGGTCGCAGTGGTAGCCGTAGGTCTGTTGGGAGTCCTGGAGTACCCTTCCGAGGACTTACCCCGGGCTACCACCCGTTGGCTGTTAGGCAGGATACCTGAGGTTTTTTAGTCGGTAGGAGTCCGGCATTACATTCATGAGGATTTTTCTTCACGTAAAAAAAAGACAACCTGCGCCTGTTCATTTCAATACAGCAATAAGCTGGTGAGCTTATTGCCGTGCTCTACTACGTGCGACAAAACACAAACGGTGAAATGTGAACGAATCCTTATTAGACCTCTTCGGGAATAAAGGCATGGATGGTTATTGTTATACTTAAAAACATAATGTAACTTTTTGGGTTAAATTTGTCAATGTGTGTAAAATTTAAATTGAGAACCGCTCGTAGCTCCGCTTCCTCGTTACAAACGATCATCGAGTTGAATATGGCGCTCAATCATTTCTTTACCTTAGCAGACGCCAAATACAATAATTATTACTAAATATCTATGAAGGTATTTTTATGCCATACTCAAACCAAAAAAAAACACACGATCCATACCTATTCGTCTTGCGCCGAGGGCTTCGGGTAACTCTTCAGAAGGATGTCCCAGAAATGCCTGGGATAGTATAGTGTATGTGGTATTTGCCAACAAGTATGGCCGCGTTGTGATTTAGCACTAGGTAAGCCAAGTTGAAAACCTTGTGTGGTTTGAAATGGTAGCTACATTTGCATCTAGAATACTCGTATCTGAGTTCATGTCGGTGATTCGCATTTACCTTACAGTACAGTTCCTTCTTAAAAATAGAGATAAACCCAGAAAGTAGTGGCTTGACGTGATGAGGAATGACATAATTATGTGCTGTCGGCAGTGTCAGTCTCACAACATAGGATGCTGAAGACCGTTCGATCAATGCAGAGCGAATGTTCTGGGCTTTGTCAAAAGTTGGGCATAGGATATCGGATGGTCACAGTCAGATTGACTCTGACTGTGACCATCCGATATCCTCTCTTGAATCAACAATTTATTGGTATTAGTTCATCAATTATATCAATACCAATCACATAATTCTTAGCCTTTTCTTTTTTTTTTTGTTTAACGTGAGGGAAAATCCTCATGGATGTTATTGTGACTCCTACCGACTAAAAAAACCTCACGTCACGCCCAACAGCCTGTGGTTGGGAGCCCCGGGGAAGCCCTCGAAAGGATGTCCCACAACTCCCAACAGACCCACGGCCGCCACGGTGGCCTCGCCCAGGGGGTGGTTCGGGTGCTATCCCGCGTCTTTGGGGGTTTCGGGTGTGATCCCGCTTCTAAGGGGGGGCGTGCGTGAATTGCACATGTCACGCTGCCGTCATGGGCCTGCTTCTGTAAAGACGGTGAGCCGCCCTCACACCGTCCTCAGGCCCCCGGTCATGGTGGCCGATAGTCCTCGGCGAAGACACGTCGGCGGCGCCCAGGCCGCCGACTGCGGAACTCGGGTGGGAGAGTTCTCTCCCTTACCCGTCCCGCCGCCTCCTTCACGAGCATGACCTGCTCGCAGAAGAGGCGGCGCAGTCCCACTTACTCCCGCTGGAGATTATGGCTCGCACCATGGTCTCGAGCGAGAGAGTGTCCACGTCCAGACCCACTACGAGGACCTGGCGCTGTTGCGCCCACGCCGTATTCTTAGCCTAAGAAAATTTTAATGGAGACAGATACTTGAGCTTTGTAAAGTAACGTATAATGAGACATAGTATACTTATTTTAACAGTCACCTATTGTCAGCTGTTTCTCAATTCCGCATCGCCGCAAAACATGTGCGTGTATACTAACGAAGTCTCATTGTCGCGTTTCTTTACGTCAAGCTAATATTCTCATAGGCGTAGAAACAAATTATCTTGAGTAATACTGGCCTGTTGTACTGCTAATGTGGAAATATCCATATTTCCTTTTTATTTTTCACCAGCAATTCCATTTTCAAACACGATTGTTCAATATTTCCAAATAGTTTTACATTCAGAATTCCACGAACCAAAATTACTGGCCGATTTATTAATATATTTATTTCTTTTTGTTCAATTATAAATTATAGCTTCGAACTAAAATCGGTAACACTACTCAGCCATCTTTATGCGACGGCTAGATCCGTTCAATAATTTTTCTACATACCTCACACATTACGATAGGGCGGTTAGCCAACCCTGGGAAATTGATCAATGAATTTTTGCTCCAATAATTCCCACAATTATCACCTCTATATAAACTAATGAACTAGTACTGAAAGCATTATTGTCTTTTAGTGTTACAGACGAGAACGTTATTTATTAGCACGTGTTTGTGTTCATTAAAAATGTTTACTAAAGTAAGTTTTCCATTTAAATATTACAAATAAAAATCCAAAAGTTTATCAGTGCAAATCGTCTCCTAAAAGTGGTACTTAATAGTGATTTTAGTTTAAATTTACTATTTATGTCATTATCGATGGGTACCTAATGTACGATTTGAAGTTTGAAGAAATTTACTAATATCCTATTGCGTCAGCGTGGTTTGTTTCGCGTGCTATCATGGATTTGGTTTCCGGATTTGCAGTGGTTATAAGTTATTTTGTTAGGAAATCGGCAACATAATTGGTAAAAATGTGCGTGTCCATCTAGTACCCTTCGGAATTGGATTCTTGATGATTCAACACACAGTATAACTCAACAAAGCACGGGTATCCATTTTCTAAAGTTTCCGCATTATCTATTTAGAAAGCTTATACTTTTTGTCCCGCATAATATGTGGTGAGCCAGTAACCGTGCTTTTCAAAGCCTCGCAATAACTTTATGAATCGGAATTCGGACATATTTAAATTGTTGATTTAAATTAGTATTTCTTTTATGTTTAAGTAAATAATATCTTGTACAATTTAACATCACAGATTTCAGTTTTCCATATCTTTAGACTCTAAGTGAAACCGGAGACAAACCGATGCACATTTGTTTCATTTTCGCTAATTTCTGGGATTTGCACTTAAAAAAGGGCAAATCTACACACAGGTTCTCTTCCGTCTGACAATTTGATTACGTGTCTATAGGAGATATTGTTATTGAATTATCTTACTATAGTTTCATACAAACTATAGTTATATACTATAGTTTGTATGAAATTTTGTACGTTGATAACTTTAACTCTTCACTCTTTACTCGTTATTTGTTGGCGAGATCGATTCATCAAAAAATTTGCTTGATTATCCCGTGAAGTACAGGAGATGAGCAATTTAAGTGGTATTTATTGACTTATTTGAGCAATATTTTTAATTTAAAATCTATAGCCACGTGGGAAAAGGTGGTAGGATTTAAGTTTGAAGAAACAACAGAATGAAGGAACCAGAAGTGTGATTGGTGAAATGGGTGTTTAGTATATTACTGTCTACCCTGCCGAAGATTACAATATATGTATGTGTTCTTATGTGTGGAAAAACTAACATTTACCATTTCACAATAGCTAGGGAAATGGATCAGTGAAAGTTACAACGAGAAGTAACAAAGTTGCTATAGAACTATTGTCTTTTCCAGGCATTAACGTTGCTTGCACTGGTATCAGCCAGTCAGGCCATCTTCCCATTCCATCACCATCATCATCACGCGGCGGTATCTCACCAGGAGGTTCACAAGCATCACGGGCACCATCATCCGGTGGCTATCCACCACCCAGTGGTTCACCATCAACCGATCCTGCCTCTTCACCATCACCACGTACCGCTAATTCATCACCAGCCACATGTGTTACCTGTTCATCATGTACCGCATTATGATCATTATGTGAGTATAGTATTTACAATGAAGCAACAGTTATATCGCCTATCGTTTGAAGAATCTGAAACCGTATGTGGGCGATAAAAACAGCATTTTTTTTTTATTTTAATAGATAGATTATAGCAAAGTTCCCGCTGGGACATTACTTGAATACGTCAACTTCCAATCATTAAGCAGGGTCATTTCGGGTACCTTTTAGCCCCTCTCTATAAAATAGAGTGCAGAGGGGCTCATGTCCAGATTTTGTTAGTAGTCTGTGTGTCTGTTCCATTAAACTACGTCACTAGGTCACGTGGATCATCTATCATCACCTATTCAAAGTTTGATATAAAACAAAAATTACAACGTCAATTGGATTGAACTTTCACAATAAACGTGTTAGAGAGGCACAGTCTGGTGAGACCGATCTCTCTTGTTTGTTGTATCGGGACCAACACGAAATGTCATTCTACAAAAGAGACACTAAATACCTATAAATTAAGATTTCTGTACAACTAAACCTTAAATAGAGTTTAGTTGTATTAGCAATTAGTTTTAGCCCCTCTCTATAAAATAGATTGCAGAAGGGCTTATGGCGAGACTCGTGTCTGTAGTCTGTAACTCTGTTGCCTTTAAATTACGTCACTAGGTCACGTGGATCATCTGTTCAAAGTTTGAAATAAAACAAAAATGACAACGTCAATCGGTTTGAACTTTCACTTTCACAACAAACGTTAGAGGGGCAGTCGGTGAGACCGTCTCACGGCTCCTTGTTCATACCATGTCTTTGATTTCAAAATTATTGAGACGGAACTGTTGTAATTTACTTTATTTTCAATAAATGACGACTTCATCGCGCCCGAGAGCAAAACATGATTTTGTTACAAGAATAATCAAAGTTATAAATTTTCTATCAGGCGTTCCCTGAATACAAGTTCCAATACTCCGTGCACGACCACCACACTGGAGATGTGAAGTCTCAGCATGAACAAAGGCATGGAGACTCAGTGAAGGGAGGCTACGAGCTTGTGGAGCCTGATGGCAGGTACAGGAAGGTCGAGTACCACGCTGATGACCACACCGGGTAAGAATAATATTATAATACGTCTTATTTATCTATGTACTACCTCCATTTAAATGAATTTACAATAATGAATGGCAATCTGCCAGGTTTATTGACATTTAGTATTGCTACTCAACTCTCTTAGGCAGTAAGATGATGATTTATTACGTTACATAGCCTATTACTACAGAGTAACGTAGTTTACTAGAAGTAAACCCTTTTAAGGTTCTGCACCCATAGGCTACAAACCGGTGAATAAAAATTATGATTTTTTCACTCCTGTGTCGGTAGAACAACTCATTTTTGACGTTTTTGTAGCAAATTGTATGCACAAAGTGACTAAGCAATGTGTACGTAAATTATAATAACGCTTATGAACTTGACCTATTTGTACAATAACTGACTTTCAATAATTAGTAGGTATACGGAGTTTATACCTAATGGTTTAAAAAACCGAATATACCATCCTAATGGTTTAAATAAACGAACTGATATTAATTAACAGTTTCCTTAAAGATGTTTAGAAAAACGTACTCACATTTCTTTTGAATGTGCATGTTTGTTTATATAATTACCTAATAATTAATGTGGACGTCTGCAATGTGCAAAAAAGAAAATTATTCCAACAACAGCAATTCCTAAGCTAGGAGTGAGTTGACATCGATAGGGCCGGGCGGAAGTCGAACTATGCCCCAACGAACTCTTTTATTTGCCATCCATACGTAAAAAAACTGTGATTTTATTTACTTACAAGTAACTGTTACCTTGTTTTAGATTCAACGCCATCGTCCATCACTCGTCGCCTCATCATCATGTTCATCTTGCTCACCATCATCACCTCTAAACTCGACGTCACTGTGACGAAGATCTCAAAAACTGACCCTGATAATTATACCAAATATTGTATACCTTTTGTACAGAATAAAGCAAAAATTATCAAAAATTGTTTTATTAAGTAGGTATTTATTTGATTTGTCTTCATCATTACGTTTTCCTTCATATCTCAAAGGCCTAAACGAACTACAGCTATATACCTACTAGCAGAATGACGGAAGTAGAATAGAATAGAAAAATGCTTTATTGTATACAAATTTAGAATTACATTAATACGGAATACATGTTTTGAAATGTACAACGGGCGGCTTTATCGCTAAATGCAAATTCTTCCAATCAACCTTGGGATGGATATAATTGTTAGAGATAAAGTTCATGACTATATTATTTTATTGGTGTCTTAAGAGATAGAAGGTACCTATTATGTACTATAAAATACATAGTACAACTTTTATCCCACTAAAAACATCCCTGTTGAAAAGGGGGCCAAATTCCTATCGGCTAATTGATCGCCTAAAAAAGGGTTGAAATCCAATCCAATGCCAAGTTTAGACGCACTTTAAAATCGATCATAATAATCTTCAGCTTGATCCACTGGTAAACATTTGCCATTTCCAAGACTCGCCACCACACCCAGTCCTCCGCCTTCCGAATCCAGCCACTACCCGCCACCGTATTCACGTCAACGGACCGCATCTGGCTGAAATTCGGTACAGTGGTAGATACAGGTCTGGAATAACACGTAGGCTTTCACCCCGGGAATAAGTTCTCACGGGAAGCAGACACAGGAACAAAACTTGACGCGGGCGGAGCTGCGGGCGTCAGCTAGTATAATATAATTTAAATTAATGTAATGTGAATATTCAGTCCAAATACGTACGTGAAGGAGTCAGCAAACATAAAAAATACACCGTAATTCAAAATCTCCTGATATTCCATTTGTTGCTACACCTACGATATTTTGTATAAGGTCATTAATGAAAATAATGAAAAATATGGGATCGAGTGTAGATCCTTGTGGCACACCTGTTTTAATTTTACAAAGCTTTGATTTAACTGTAATACCTGTTTTTTAGGGGTTTACTAATGTTTGCCATAATTTAAAATGCCATAATATCATATGCCATACTAGTATTTACCATAGTTTCATTAGAAATAACGATTCAGTTGTCATAATCGTGAAAGGACATAAAATGACTTTCACTAATTCCATTGGTCATAATCGATCAAGTGTCCTATTAATTTAAATCCATAAATGTATTTGACATAATTTTCGTTTTCAATTATGCCATTTTCCATAACGTTAATTCACCATAATATACATACATATGGTCACGCCTTTATCCCCGAAGGGGTAGGCAGAGGCATTTTTATGCCCACATTTCACCTCTGTATAATTTGTCCCACGTAGTAGGTTGTGAGCCGTATTGCCGTGTTTAAATGGAGAGGCGCAGGTTGTGACTGCCTGCTGATGAAATAAAGCCTTCAACTTAGCTTAACGACTGTCATTTTACTGGCAACCGGGACCACCGGCTTATCACCATAATATAAATAAAAATAATTTATACGACAGATTTTTTATTGAGGCTACAATGTTCGACCTTGACAAATCCTAAGGCAATTGGTTTCCCGGTGTTTCCGCCACAGATACCTACCGAAGCTACCGTGCCCGGCAAGCATCTGTGTCAACCGGTAGGAGAGAGCACCGTGTCTCCTCTCCAGCCACTCGTCCATGACCGGTCTGACGGCCGCGATTGTGGCGAATCCCCCCTTTGGTTGCTCAAGTCGCACCTTCCATGTCTCCACGGTTTCCTGGTGGAGTAGGGACCGCTGGGCCTCGATTTCTCGGTAAGCGGGCTTTTGGCCCCGCTCCAGCGCCTCCTTGCGCCATCTGAACAGTGACGCAAGGGCTCTCGCTTCCAGGTCCCATGGAGGGGTCCCGGCTAGTAGACATGCCGCCTCAACGGAGATCGTGCGGTATCCTCTTATCACCCTGATGGCCATCGCTCTCTGCGGGCTCAGCAATCTAGCCACATTGCTGGCCGTCAGGGTTTCCGCCCATACAGGAGCTCCGTATAGAGCCATGCTTCGCACGATCCCCAGGTACAGTCTCCTGTAGGGAGCGTTGGGTCCCTTGATGTTGGGCATCAGCCGCGCCAGTGCGGCCGATGCTCCCCTCAGTTTTGGGACCAAACTTCGGAAGTGATGTACGAAGTTCCACCGGCCATCGAGTACGAGCCCCAGATACTTCATCGTGAGCTCGATGCCGATGCTGACGCCCCCTACCTGTAGTCTGGATCCCGCAGGTGGCCCTATCCGAGGTCCGTGGAAGCACAGAGCCTCGGATTTGTGAAGGGCTACCTCGAGACCCAGCCGCCGTATCCGACCCACGACTTGAGCAACCCTTGCCGTGGCCTTTAGTGCTGCGTCACGGTGCGTTGCTCCCCGTGCCGTAACGAGGGTGTCGTCGGCGTAACACGTTACACCGACCCCTCTGAGCAACGGACCACGCAGCACCCAGTCGTAACCGATGTTCCTCAGGAGCGGCCCTAAAACCGATCCCTGTGGAACACCGCACGACACATCTCGCCGACCCGGCCCTAGCCAGCTCGGGTAAGTTATGGCTCTCTCGGAGAGATAAGCCCCGACAATACGACGGAGGTAGGGAGGCACTCCATGATAGATAAGCGCCTCCCTGACGCAACTCCAGGGCAAGGTGTTGAATGCGTTGGCGATGTCGAGAGACACCGCCACCACCACCTCACCCCGTGAGACCGCTTCCTCCGTCAGGCCTCTAATGCGCATGATCGCGTCCACAGTGGAGCGTCCCTGACGGAAGCCAAACTGACTATTCGCCAGATCAGGCCCCACACATGTGAGGTGTCCGACGAGGCGTTGTGCAATAATGCGCTCAAAGAGCTTGCACACCTCGTCGAGCAACACGATCGGCCAGTACCCTGATGGGGAGTTTGCCGGCCGCCCCGCCTTTCGGATCAAGACCAGTTTCTCCGTCTTCCAGACCTTAGGAAACTGGCCTTTTTCGAGGCATGCGCTTTAAAGACCTATAAGTCAAGGCCCAAGCTCCTCGAGAGCCAGGACCCATGCTCGGCCTCGGAATGCCGTCGGGTCCAGGGGCGGTGTTTCTGCGGTATTTAAGCTGCAGGACAGCCGCCCCTAACTCACCCTCGGTGACTACGGGCACGTCGTTCTCGCTTCCTTCCGCGTTGGGCGCCTGAGACGGAGCCATGCGCGGAGGAATATGTTCCTCCGCTCTTGACGGGAACAAGGAGTCCAGGACCCCCTCCAGCCGCTCCGGCTTGAGACTCTGGGTCAGTGGGGGCGCCTTAGGGCGTAATTTGCCTCTTACCATGAGGTACGGGCGCCCCCACGGGTTCCGCTCCAGAGTCTCCATCAGCTCTTCGCGGCCCAACTTTTTGGACCGCTTGATGGCCGTCTGGAGGGCCCTCTTCACCTCTTTGTACCCATCGTAGAGCTCCGTCTCTCGGGCTGCCGCATCGTCTGGGCGGCGATGCCTCCGGCGGAACCTGGTGTACCGGTGGCGCGCGGTAACGCACTCCGCGCGCAACTGCGCGATCTCCGGCGTCCACCAGTACACCTGTTTCCTCGCCGGTCTGGGCCTAGCCCTGGGCATCGCCGCATCGCAGATGTGAAAGAAAGAAAGAAAGAAAGAAAGAAAAATCATTTTATTTCTGCCAGCAGCAGTAACAAAAGTGTACATAAAAAAAAAAAAAAGTATGACTGACTGTGACTGTCAACAGTGTTACATATTTTGTCAGTGTCACATCAAAAGTTGTCAATAATGTCAACATACGTCACTCAAAATGTAGAGAAATTTGTAGAGTTTTATACATTTTATACATAAGTTTTAAATCTTACCGCCTACATTAAATAATACTCTTACAAGAACAATAATAGGCGTAAATACAGTATCATACTTTACAACAAACCAAGTCGATAGCCACTGCAACTGGTGAAAGCAGGTCGTTTCTCAGCATAATGCTGTGATGCAGAGATTTTCCACACCAAGCGCTGATTTTCATCAACAACCTTAGTATCGTGTAAATGGCGTCATCCATCACAAACCCGAGATAAAAAAAGGCTTCCTTACATGAAATGTTTCAAGAGCGGCGTCTTATAATTAACAATCTTAAACTTATAATAACCCGTGAGAGAATACAATAAAGTGCATTGCAACAGTGATTATTACCTACCTACTTTTAAAAGTTTTATTTTTTGCAAGAAAGAAAAAACAGAGGTAGAGACCTACAATTAACAAAAAAATATTCTCCACTTAAGCACAATATTTAAGTTTTCCAACGAAAACATACCAAGAAAACAATTGCAACCCCATTTCTTCTACGCTATTTAGTACATAATTTAAAATTTAAAATGAAGAGTGCATAGAATCCAAAATACCACAACAAATCAAAATGTGCGACATGGCTCTCCCGAACCACTCCACCTCGGTATCAACATCGGCAGGCCTGTCCGCTGTCGGAATCCAGGCCTGCATGATTGCCGCCTCAAGGAGAGCCTCCCGATCAAGGCGATGGAGTGCCCAACGCGGTTCCGGGGGATTCGCGATTGCTGGCGGCAGGTTAGGTGGAGGGGAGACGTCAAACCGAATATATCGGTGATCTGACGACGTCTCCTCCTCCTCCACCACACGCCATCCCTGAACACAAAAATCACGAAACATCACCAGGGGGGGTGGGGGGTGTAGTGTGATATCACGTGTATTTATTTTTAATAGCAACTTTACTACCATGAATTTGAGATTACTGTAATTTCTGAACAATAAAATCTACAATATTAAAACTTGTATGGAATAATTCATAAAGCACTTAATTCCTTTCTTACATCAGAAATTAATTAAAATCGGAATAGGTACCTATGCGTTGATCATACAACACAAAAATAATTTTGTTTTTCATCATTTCTCCTAAAGGAACCGCGCAGAATATCGGCAGCAATCCGATCAATAATAATCCTAAATTATGTCAGTATTGTTTAAAATGGTACTATCTATAGTTTTGGAATGATACAGAAAGACATACAAAAAAAAACTATTTTAGCTTCAGAATCTGATGTAATGGAAGTGACATAGATATAATTTCCAGTAAAAAAAGATCTTGGAAAATAATTACAAAATATATTCGACGTACAGATTTTCGACTCTCAATAGCTTTATAATAAGTTAAATATGACTTGCCGATGCACGCAGCTATGACCCCGTCCACCGATGATCATTTGGGGGAAGGCCCCTCTCCTTGTTGCGGAGAGGCCTTCAGAGCCCACCCACTCACCGTTCTCTGCTTCCAGAGAAGCGCTCGAGAGCGGTGCGATGCGGGCGAGAACCCCGAAAGTGTTGGGAGCCCCCGGCCGGGACGGGCCGACGTGAATAATCTTTAGATATCCATGCCGGCTGTAGGATGAGGAGGGACACCGCGGGGTTTAGTGGGCAGGACGATCCTTTTTCGGGACCGGAAGCTGCCCCACACACCATTTCGGCTGCCCCCGAAGCTAGGATGATGGTGCTAAACCGCATTCCCACCGTAACAAAAAAAAAGACTCAGCTCAGTACACGTGGATACCGATAGTCGTGACCAAAAGCATAACGATCGCATGGAAATTTAACCTTTATTATTGTACTTTTGTTCGTAACTTCGCTTCTATTTAGCCAACTGCGATCAAACCAACGTAAGATTTTAAGCTTGACAAACTGACACCTTCTTTATTAGCTCCAAAATAATAAATATTATATAGCAACACGACGGGAGTAAATGCAACGGGAAATATGTTGAAATATTAATACCATATCTGGGTATTATGTGGCGCAAACGAAGTTGCGCGGATTAGCTAGTATTCGTATGGATAGATTATAACAATAGAGACTTCTATGTATACAATTTAAAAAAAACTTTGTAGTTAGATACTAAAAATACACGTGATTCGGCCCAGGGGGGGGAGGGGTAATCTGAAACCTCACCAAATATCACCAAGGGGGAGGGGGGGTCCAAAAATGCCCAAAAAAAACCTCACGCGATTAATGGACGACCCCTAACCTATCCGAGTCGGATTGCACTGAGTCGGGGTGTTAACGATAATTAATTTCGACCTAACAATATTATGTATTATTTTCATAATTATATCAAGTTTTGATTATGTTGAATATGAGATGTGTTACTTATGGACACTAATTATTATGATATATATTGTTATAGAAAGTCATTTTATAGCAAATAAAAGTTATCACTGTTGAGTTGTTAAGGCAAACGTCATCAGTATAAATGATAATAATGCAAGTAAATATTATGATCGGGGATGATTATGGCAAACAATATTAGTGCAAATGAATTTATGGAAAACGAGAGAAGACCTTTTTTAAGCATTAAACAGTTTTTTTATTTGATATCTTATGCCGTAATGTTCTATCTTTTCAATTAAGAGGTCGTGATTCACCGCATCAAATGCATAAATTGCATCAAATATCGACTTGTAAACTTTTATTAGTTGTTATCTCGCCTGCGGGGACTTCCCGTATGATGTATACCGAACGATTTAACGACCAATGAAATTGCGCCATTAACGATGCAAACAGTTTAGCTACTCTCAAATAAGTCACACAAAATCCGGTCATACTTCGACTGGTTGATTTTAAACCATTTTTTTTTAAGTTGAATTTACTAGTTTCTTCTGTAATTCATTACATTCCATAAAGGTAAGGTAGCAAAAAATGCACACCGCATACCAGCTAAAAAGTGGTGCGTACATACTAAGCTAAAAAGTGGTGCGTACATACTAATAAGAACGTTTGCAACATTGTATCACACTCATTGCTAACGCTCAGTAATTTTCACTGTAGAAAAAACAATATTAAGTTTTTTTTTTCTTACAGAACTTCCACAATTTTTTTTACTAATTCACTTATTATGGTTAACACCTTGACTCAGATAGGTTAGGTTAGAAGGCTAAGGCGGGAGCGAAGCGGAGCGGAGCTCCCGCCTTAGCCTTCGTGGTTATTTATTTTTTTTGTTTTGTCGATTGCCTTCCACTCATCTGCAAGGAGTTCGAGCTAATTATTAACAAGCAGCTCATGCGCTACCTGGAGGATCACTCGCTAATTAACGATCGTCAATATGGCTCTAGGCCGAAACGATCAACGGGTGACCTCCTGGCGTACATGGCACATACCTAGGGTGAGGCTATGGAGAGGCACGGCAAATCTCTGGCTATTGGCCTAGATATCGCTAAAGCCTTTGATAGGGTATGGCATACGTTGCTTCTTTCCAAGCACCGGCATACGGTCTACCGCCTCATTTGTGCCGCTGGTTGGCCAGCTTCCTGCACGGGCGACCTATACGGGTTCTCTGTAATGGTCAGGCTTCCTGCTTTTTGCAGGTAAATGCCGGAGTACCACAGGGATCGGTATTGTCCCCAACTCTCTTTCTTCTGCATATCAATGACATGCTGTCCCTTGGGTGCATTCATTGTTATGCAGATGATAGTACTCTACATGGGAGCTATTTTGGCCGTCCAGCGGAGGGGCGAGGCGACGTGGAAGAGAAGAGAAGGCAACTCGTGGCAGGAAAAAAACTCACTTGGAAATAATATGTTTGGTAGTTAGACTTGACTGTAATTTATTAAAACACCGGCCAAGTGCGAGTTGAACTCGCCCATGAAGGGTTCCGTAGCAGCAAGTAACATAATATAAAAGTTCTTGTACTTCGTTGTAACTTTCATTGATGTTTTAACACGTTCGCAGTGGTAGTGATTTTTCTCGGCGAAAATTACGGTTTACGACGTATTAAAAAAACTACCGACTCGATTTCGTTCAAACCAATTTTCGTTGGTAGATTTTATAGCAATGTACATTATATATTTTTCTTAGATTTATGATTCTCTTAGTTTAGAAGTTAGAGGGGGGACACATTTTTCCACTTTGGAAGTGTCTCTTGCGCAAACTATTCACTTTAGAAAAAAATAATGTTAGAAACCTTAACAACATTTTTGAAGACCTATAGATATCCCATACGTAAAGGTTTGATAAAAAAAATTAGTATGGGGACCCCCAAAATTAACTGTTTTTTTTAGTTTTATATAAAAATCTTGATGCGGTTCACAGAATACATCTACTTTTTTCGGAGAAAAGTGTGTTCTGTGACACACGGACGGACAGACAGACAGACAGACATGACGAATCTATAAGGGTTTCGTTTTTGCCATTTGGCTACGGAACCCTAAAAACGGGTGGAATGGGGAACATAAATAATCGTCTTTAATAATAAGTTTTCAGGTTGAAACGGGAACGGGTGGAAACGGCACTCACTAGAATCAGCGGTTAATTTCAGAACGAATATTATTTTAAGAAATAAGGAACTCTGCTCTCTGTACTTGATAAACTTAACTTTTCTTTAGGTGTCGGGTCGGGTTAAATCTCGAGATGAATCTAGTCCACCCAAATTGTTATTATATAGATCACTTTCTTAAGATCAGCTTTACATACATTCGAAGCTGTTTTAGTTTTTTGAATATTTTCCACTTTCCTAACATATGCAGCATGGTTAAGAAAACTCTTAGAACTGTTAGAGGAGCTATATCTTATAAAAGGTACCCACTGCCAACCCCAAGTACCTCTACCACATTTCCACGTGCGAGTGCTGCAGCAAAATATGCTGTGACCAATCTAGCCGTACCTTTTTTATAACAAATGACACCAGTTCATCATACTGCCAATGCCGGTGCGATTTGTTTCAACAGGGTACCAGCGCTAGAAGAAGCAGTCAGTGTAAACATTGCGATCATATTACCGACGATTTCAGTTTCAACTTATACTCCACTGAAGTGGAAAATAAATCAACCTTGTTACAAATAATCTATATCCACATCATTCATTATCTTGTCAACACATAATCCTAAGGATTAGGCAAAGATAATTGAGAATGTGTACCATCTGCTCTGGATGCTGAAATTTTGATTCGAATTACTGAATGGGTCATACAGCAACACGACATAAGACTTTTATAGGGAAGGAAGGCACCATACTGAGACTTTTCCTCAGTCAAAGCGTACTCCAAAAGGACGACGCTTATACACACACATAATATACAAGAAATATATATGTGTGCGTCTGAAATTATGAGTGAATTGTTTAAATGTTTTGTGTAATTTCACTAATTTCCAAAGTGACAAGCGATTGCTGTTGCAGAATGGTGCATCTTTTACAACATATGATATAAGCAGGATTGGACTATAGACAGATATGCATAGAGCAAATATACTTTTTCTACACAACGTGTCCAAATCAATGAGATTGACACTAAACTCTTCTTGAATTCCAGTAGGATAGGACGGAGATCGTTAGTAGGTACCCTACGCCATGCTTACTAATTGATACAAAAGGAAAATCAATAGTATATATTATTATCAGTTTTGTTAAGAGATTCAAAAGACTCCTTAATCCAGATGTTTAGAATGAAGAGCCACTTTGACATAGATGTAACATTTTATCTATTGGCCTGCAAATTTCAAAAATTGACCTACATTATTTTATGATTCAACATTTATGATCTGATGATGAGTGATATGATCACGCCTTTTATCCCTAAAGGGGTAGACAGAGGTATTTTATATGCCCACATTTCACCTTTTTTATTTTGTCTCACGTAATAGGAGCCGCAATTCCGTGTTGATATGGACAGGCCACAGGTTGTGACTGCCCGCTGTTAAATTTTTTCAAGCCATTTTACAGGCAACCGGGTCCAACGGCTTAACGTGTCTTCCGAAACGCGCGCAAATAAATGTCACAATGTAGTCATGTGGTGGTCACCCATCCATGACCGGCCACAATAAATGTTGCTTACTACAGTGATCGATTACTGAACACTGAGTCGGCGGGGCCACGAGCGCTTCTTGTTTTATTTTATAATTGTCTACTTAATTAGGATGTAAGCTTCATTTAAAAAGCTGAAGTGGCTCCTCGATTCATGCGGACACTACTCCCCTTGTACTGGTCGCGTTTCGCTATGAAAACGGGTATCGTTGTTCAAAAATACCCACGAAATAAATAGACTTCCTCCCTATTGTGTGGATCTAACAAAACTTCTTACTACTTCCTTAAGGATCTAGGCGTCTAGCGTAGACAAAATGGGTGTCCTACTATCGGATAATCGGACTCTAATATTTTGTAGGAGACAATCAGAACGTGTTTACGTATATCAATTGCGCAATGCACACGTCTGATTTTGTACAATCGAACCAGCAAAATAGTTCGTAAAATGGTCTACAAAACGTCTGACCAGGGCGTGCACCCGTAATAATTAGGTTGCAATTACTTTTAGACGATCATGCTTTTGTACTATTTTTTGTGATGATTGATTATATGTAGGTACTGAATTTCCCTTACACACCTTACAAAAAATACATCCATAGTTCGAAGAAATCTGCAGTAAAATGATGATAATTGCAGTTAAGTGTATTGTAGTACAGGATGCATACATTTAGGGCAAAACGTTAACTGTATAAATACTGGCCAAGATCATGACTGATTATCAATTACGCATTGGTTTTCTGGAAATATTCACGATGATTTGGAAGGTAAGATTTCAAATCTTAATTTTTTTATCTATCTTAGTATCGAACATATAATATTGGGTAGATAAGGCAATATTAGTAGGTAATCAGAAAGTGTATCAAAATATATACTGCAATGAAAGTCAGCTGAAAAATAAAACAGCTTAATTATTACTTATTTTTGAAATTTAAAGAATTAAAGAAACTAAAGTACATGTGTCAACTTGCACTCGTTAGCATCAATTATTAGTAAATAATTTTGGAAAAAAGTAGAATGATGAACATTATTGTAGACTACTGCTCATGTTTCAACGTAGTGGTTACATTTTTAGTTGCTGATAATTCTAACCCTGGTAATGCTTACAAAAAAACCAAATAGAATAAAATAAAAGCTGAAAAAATACTGTACCATTGAATCTGTAATTTACTTATTAACATTTGTACAATAAGTATATTTATTTGTTAAAATACAACTTACGCAGTAGATATTAATTTTGCACTTCACAAATTTCTGTGGTTAGTAATTATCAAATTAAAACGAAACAAGAAATTCCTACGTTAATGGAAACTTATTTTCTTAAGAAATCAGTAAACACTACTCCATCCATTTTCTCAAAAATATACTCTGAATATTATATGACATTAAAAACCTGAGTTCCATGAACCCAATGCCCTTTCACCATGATTATTATTCGGCTTAAATATAATGTTTCCCACGTTTAGTTCATGTTAATTGTGTGGATAGTCTAGTGTAGACAACAGAATTTGGAAAAAAGATCGTAGTTCTTAAAGTAATGTGATACAGTCAAATAATAAAATGTTGAATCAAGCTGATTTTAATTAATTTTAAATTGTTTCCAGACTACATTTTTCTTGAGTTTTGTGCTATGTGCGTTGGGCAAAGAACACGCAACTTCAGAGCAGCGCTTCAAGATATTCCTTAAGGAAAAACACAACAAAGATAGTGAACTTTCACATATTGGATCCAAAGACGTCGAGCATCATGAAGAATACGTTAGTATGAGTTAGGTCGAATCAACAAAAATAAATTTAAACTGAAATGATTTTTTTCCAATCTTACTATTTTCCAGGCCTGGTCGTATCCTTCGTACGAATTCTCTTACAAAGTACATGATCCAAAAACACATGATATAAAGGGACAAGAAGAATCAAGAGATGGTGATAAAGTAAAAGGCGAATATTGGCTAGTACAACCCGATGGACGTAAGCGTATCGTCAAATACAAATCGAATAAACATAGCGGGTGAGATATTAAATTCTACTCATTTTTTTTTAAACGTAGCATTCTCTTAAAATTATTTAGTCGAAATTAAGTCTTACTAAATTTGTAATACACTTATATCTTTACACAGCTTTGAGGCTGCCGTTAAATACGTAGATAATTACCATCATGAAGATAAGAAAGATGAAAAAGAAGAAGGCGATGAAAAGGAAGAATTAAGTGGAGAACAGGAAGTTGAAGAAGCGATTGAAGAAGAATCTAGCAAAAATGGCCAAGAACCAGAGGAAACCTCTAATGATGAGGCACCTGCTGAAGGTGGAGCAGAAGAGAGCGCGGATGCAGAGGAAAGTGATAAGGAAGACTTAGGTAAATGGTATCATGGCCATCACTGGGGATACCAGAACGCAAAGACATATTACAAAGGCAAATATGGCCATGGCAACGATAAACACTACCACGGGTATGAAGTGTATGAGAAACCTGCCCAAAAATCGGAGAATAAGGAGATTGAAAGCTTACAGAATAAAAACGATAATAAACAAGGACACAAGGCCTGGCATGGCGCTTACGATAAGAGTCAAGAAAGTCGAATTCAATCAGCTTACTACGGGCTGGGTGAGAAACGTGCAAACCAGCAACCGAAGAGCAAGGGACTTGTTAGGGAACACTACGCTCATCCTCGATTATACAGACAAAATCTATCTAAACTAAAAAGAGCATAAAATAAAATGAATGAAAAGTTAATACGAGTCAATTCGACATTACAAATGGCAAATGTGATATTGGTATTGATTGTTTTTATGTGATATATTTTAGTAATGTAATAATATAAACTGTAAACCTATATTTTATTTGTTATAAATATGCAAGCGATCAAAAGACGCAATTGAAAAAGATGTTGTTTTACTTAAAGATCTTATATTAACCCACAAAAGAATTTTGTATAATTTATTTTTCACCAGACGGAAGTCTTGATCGATGCTCCCCTATAATTCATTTAGGTCTCATCCAAAGTTATCGTCGAATTCTCAGATTCGTCTCGAATCGAATCTTGCAGTTTTTGATTACATACTTTGTGACCTAGACTTGATTTGTGAATGATTTTACTACAAACTCGATAAAAAACTGACACTAGCGAAGTTGTGCAAGTCAGCTAAAAGCTTCGATAGGTCTGTCGTTTTAATTAGCTGTGAGCTGTGAAGAGTTTTAGTTAGTACAAGAAAGTACTGAGTACTGCGTGTCATGGGGATGAGTTCATTGCATGTGTAAAGAGTCAGGTTAATGAATAGCGCAGGAAACTCTCGCAATATCTATAAATAATGAATGTATCAAGACTGACAAGTTGTAGGTTAGTGCAACTAAGCTACATAGTGAGAACAAACCTTTTGCTGAACTGCCTGTGTAGGACTTCTGCTGAAGAGTAAAAATCGTATTTTGGCGGCGGCTTTGTTTTTAACGTTCATTAATAAATTCATTATACAATTAATTTGCAATAGAGGGCATTTTTTCATGGCATCGTGGAATTAAATTAGAGACGTCACAGAATTTGTAGGAGGCTCCCAGCCATGGACGAGGGATTTGACCGCTAACTACACTACCACTCTGCTCTGTTCTACAATAGATTTAAGTTGGACATCATCTGACTGTTGACCCGATGCTGACAGTGCCGATATCAAAAAGGACGCCATGCTGTCCAATTTTTTGATTTCTTCCATTCTTTATGACATGACGAAATTATATGTTCTTATTCTTGAACGCCACACCTGATGTTGGTGTTTGTGATAAATATAAAATGTTGATTCAGTAGAAATCAAATAGGTATTCACTGCCGGGGGCCCTGGGACATCCTTCCGAGCATCGGGTGGTTTTAGTCAGTAGGAGTCCGGCATGCATAGCATCCATGTAGGATTTTCACACGTTAAAATGTCTCTCTCTCCCATGTATTAATGAGTACATGAGTGTACTCTTCTTAATACATGGAAGACAGAAAGACATTGAGTTATTGCTAATACTAAAGAGACATAGAGTTTACATCATAGATAATTATCATGATTTTATTTTAACAGGCGTATGATGCTGACTGTACTTAATTTGTCTTTGACGATTACATGGTGCCCTACAACGTCCGGGTAAGGGCGCTTTCAATTTAGACGTTTCGTGTCGGACCCCTGTTGCACATTTAGCGTACCGCTGGTTGTAGTCCGCTGCCGTGCTGCTGCCGTACGGTAGTAGTCCGATACCAAACGCCTAAATTGAAAGCGTATCTGACTGCCGTGCGTTTATATGCTAGTTATGTCTTAGATGTATTTGGCAGCAGTTAAGTCATGGACTCTGACGAAGAAACATTATTGTTAGTGCTCTTGTTGTTAAACATCAAACAGAAACAATAAACCGGCCAAGTGCGAGTTGGACTCGCCCATGAAGGGTTTCGTAGCTGCTAGTAACATAATAAGTATAAAAGTTCTTATAGTTCGTTGTAACTTTGATTGACGTTTGAACACGTTCGCAGTGGTAGTGATTTTTCTAACCGAAAATTGCGTTTTATAACGTATTAAAAAAAAAACTATCAGCTCTATGTCATTCAAACTAATTTTCGTTGATAGTTTTTATGGCAATGTACATCATATATTTTTTTTAGATTTATCATTCTCTTAGTTTAGAAGTTTGAGGGGGGGGGGACATTTTTCCACTTTGGAAGTGTCTCTTGTGCAAACTATTCATTTTAGAAAAAAATGATGTTAAAAACCTCAATAGCATTTTTAAAGACCTATCTATAGATACCCCACACGTATGGGTTTGATGAAAAAAAAATTTTGAGTTTCAGTTCTGAGTATGGGGACCCCCAAAATTTACTACTTTTTTCTAGTTTTATATAAGAATCTTAATGCGGTTTACAGAATACATCTAGTTGTGCTGTGACACACGGACGGACAGACAGACAGACAGACATGACGAATCTATAAGGGTTCCGTTTTTGCATTTGGCTACGAAACCCTAAAAACGATGCCCCCGTACAGAGAATCACCAATGTTTTCGTTAACATGTAATTTTGGTGATTTCCCTGATCTTTACCCGAAGCTGTGGGCATAGTTATAAACTATGCCCGCAGCTTCGCCCGCATAAAATTTGTTCCTGTTTCCTCTTCCCGTAGAAACTTATGCCGTTCAGCCGTTCGAGCGTGAAAGAGTATCAAACATCCACACATCCACACTCACAAACTTTCGCATTTATAATATTAGTAAGAAGTAAGATTTTGCTGTTGAATTCCAACCGATCATCGTAGACCAGCACCCTCTAGCGTTGCACAGTAACATTTAGCACGCTCAATGAAGTAACTAATGTTACATTTATGTATAGTTACACACCAGTACCAACGAGTGAATGGCTTTTGCGATTCAATGAATTACAAATAGAGGGCGCTCTACCTAGCATATATTTTTAAACAAAGTAAACGTAGCGTAAAGCATTATAATAAAATGCTGAGTTTTTTGAATTCACTTGTACTAACATAATTGTTTTTATTGATACCAAGTTATCATAATTTTACCTAAGTATGCAAAAGCTATTAAAGATCGTATTTGCCTAAGTAGGGTAAACCACCCAATTATTGGCACTTTTAGAATGAATTATTGGCACTTTAGTTAAGAGTATATTTCGAAAAATAAGGGAAACCTAGTTTATTTCAGTTCGGTGTTGCCCATTATGTAGTTGTAGGTATGCATTAAAAAGTAAAATAGCATTCTTTTTCTGTTAGAAATGGGCAAAATGACCTAAAGTGCCAATAATTGGAGGAGTGCCAACGATTGGGTGGTTTACCCTATATAGATAGATATCCTAACCTTTTATCAAAGAATCCAAAAATATGATTTCATTTTTAAAATTCTAGGTTGTTAAATTCTTAAAACACATTTACGCAACAGCGCAGCGTATAAGCACAGTATAAAGAGAACTTGTCAGCTGTGGTATAAGTGTACCATCCACCACCGTATGATCTTGTTATTTCAATCAATATAGCAACGTGCACCAGTCATTAACACCACGGCCAGCCATTATTAAATTAATTTCTTTATTTTATTAATTTTTTTTTCATTTAATCAGCAGATATGCATACAACCAGACTTTAGAGATTGACATTCAAGTCATTACCTATGCCAATGGTCGTGGGCTATACAAAATGTTAGTACGCAAAAAAAAAATTGTAGACACGCAAAGCTGTGACTAATTGTATACCTTAGTCACTTTAGATTTCCTCTTATCCCATCTTCTCATACACCTCCAAGTTCGTTATACTCAGTGACTGCCTCAGGTCATTTAATGTCTATCATTACATGCTGCTGTATCAAATTTCGAAAACAATACTCCTTTTTGAGGATCTGTTCCAATTCATTCGGCTTGTGCCTTCTATATTTTTCTCTCGTACCCACGTCATTCATACAAACAAAAACAAACTCGGTCTAGCAATGTGGAACTTCAGTGCGTACCGGAGAAAAATAATGAAAATCTTTATCAAATCGTTGCCCAGCTTGGAGAGGTGGTCGGGTATGAAATTCAAACGGAAGACATACGTAACTGCACGCGTGTAGCCAAACTGGATCGTTCCAGCACACGACCACGCTCTATAGTGGTGCAACTTGGCTCTCCAAGAGTTCGAGACCAGTTCCTCGCTGCCACGGCTAACTACAACAGAACTAACCCGGATAACAAACTGAATAGTGCCCTCATCTGTTTTTCAGGAATTAAGAAGCCCATATATGTGATGGAACACTTGTCTCCTACCAACAAAGCCCTCCATGCGGCTGCAAGACTCACAGATAGAGATAAAGGCTATAAATACGTTTGGGTGAGAAATGGCAGGGTCTTTGTGCGGAAAGCAGATGATGCTGGATATATTCTAATAAAAGATATTGGTATGCTGAATAAACTAACCTAGATTAAGTTACTCACTTATATTTTTTCTGTTGTTATTGTAATGTACTTGTAGTGGCTATAACTAATTAAAATTCGATCAACTAAAAATTTATTATCAGAATACATATAAAAAACCGTGAGTTTTAGTTCGTAATCCTCTAGGGATTACGAACTAAAACTCACGGTTTTTTTAACCAGCTATGTGGTACAGATTATGATATTGTTATACTTACAGAAACTTGGCTAAATAGCGATATGCTGAGCAGTGAGCTATTCGATGACAGGTATAAGGTTTTCAGAAGAGACAGGGTCGATTCAGGCTTTGATGATGAAAAAGATGGCGGTGGGACCTTAGTGGCTGTGACAAAAAACATAAATTCTGAACGCGTTTATTGCTGGGAGAGTCAGTGTGAGGACCTATGGGTTACTTTAGACATCCCCACTGCTCGTAATGTGCATTGTGTAGCTCTCTGCGCAGTGTATTTACCATCTCCTTTAAAAAGTATCATGCTGAAACATTTCTTAGATAAGTATAACACTATTAGTGAGCGCACCGACTTAAACACTTGCATAATTGGCGATTTTAATTTGCGAGATGTGAATTGGAACTTGTTGTTCAGTGCCCAGTAAAGGCCAACCCTTGGTTGATTTTTTAAACCTAAATGTCCTCACCCAACATAACCGTATAGTGAATTGCCAGGGTCGCATTCTTGACCTTGTATTAACATACACTCAGAAAACTTCTGTTACAGAGTCTCTCTCACCCCTTAGTGTCAAAGTAGACAAACTTCATCCTCCCCTAGACATTTTTATACCAATATTCGAAAGAGTCAAACTTACCTATAATGTCAACACAACAAAGTATAATTATTATAAAGCTGACTATGATCAGATACAAAAATACTTATCAGGAATTAATTGGGCAGAGATTTTCGATTGCATGGTTGGTGTGAACGAAATGGTTAGAGTTTTTTACGAATTCATTAGGAAAGTTATAGAGGAATTCGTGCCGAAAAAAGTCAATAAACGCAGTCATTACCCTCCATGGTTTAACCGTTCCTTGATTATTTCATTAAAAGAAAAATATAAACTTAGATGTCGTTTCAAAAAATATAAAAACCCTCGAGACGAACTTGAACTGAAAATTATCACTAAGAGATGTTCTTCACTCATTAACTCCAGCTATATTCAGTATGTCGAGCGATTGGAGAATAACGTCTCAAAAAATGTAAAGCACTTCTGGGCCTACGTAAAAACAAAACGGGGTGACTCCGGATCTTACTCGCTGACAATGACAAATGGCCATGAGACTGCTTCAGATGGCACCCATATATGTGAGATGTTCGCCTCATATTTCTCATCGGTTTATACCGGCATAAATAATACTAACGTAGTCGACTCATCTAACTACCTAACTAACTTGCATAACTTGAGTCTCGATTTGATACCCCCCGTCATTCAGTACGATGGCTTGTTGTCAAAATTGAAGAGTCTGGATTGTGGTAAAGGAGCGGGTCCAGATGGCATACCACCCGTTTTTATCGTATCATGTGCTGAACAACTCATTACACCCTTGCTGATGATTTTTAACAAATCTTTAACAACTGGAATCTTTCCAACAGAGTGGAAGAAAGCTAAAATAGTCCCCATCCATAAGTCAGACAAGGACGATACTGTCACTAATTACCGACCTATCTCAATACTGTCAACATTCGCAAAAGTTTTTGAGTCTCAAGTGTGTCCCTTCATAAACAAACACTTTAATTTATATGTCAACCCCAGCCAACATGGATTTGTCACATCTAGATCTACTAGTACAAACTTAGTTGCGTTTACAGAGACCCTAACCGAAGCTATGGACTCTGGCAAACAATTCCACGTTATAAATACTGACTTTAGTAAGGCGTTTGACCGCGTTCCGCATAAGATTCTTCTTCAGAAGCTATCGATGTATGGTATTTCAGGCACCTTACTGAAGTGGCTACAGTCATATCTCCATGAACGTAGTTTCTCGGTAGTTGTGAACGGTTTTGAATCAAGTACTCGAGGCGTTACTTCCGGTGTACCTCAAGGTTCCCATATTGGCCCTATTTTGTTTAATTTCTTTGTCAATGACCTTCCAACATGTCTACATTTCTCCGAGAGTTATATTTATGCGGATGACCTGAAGTTTGGCAGAATAGTAGAATCTCTGGCCGATGTCTTATTACTTCAGGATGATCTCAACAGATTGTGTGTATGGTGTGATCAAAATGGGATGCAACTTAACACCCAAAAGTGTTATCATATCAAATTTTCTAGGAAGGTTAATCTATTAGACTGCAACTACTTTATAGACAATGAGCAGATACAGGAAGTTGAACAAATAAAAGATCTCGGGGTAATCATGGATAGGAAGCTAACATTTGTTCCCCACGTGGAAAGTATAATCAAACGAGCGTCTAAAATGCTAGGTTTCGTGATACGTAACGCAAAAATTTTCCGCAGTTGTAAACCGAAAATACTATTGTACAATAGTATGGTCCGCAGTATCTTGGAGTACTGCAGCGTATCTGGAGACCTCATTTCGCTGTTCACTCGATGTGCTTGGAACGTATTCAAAAAAGGTTCTTATGGCATTTGTCGTACAAAAATTTAAAGACTAAGAAAAGAGTCACATACTGTTCAAAGCTCAAGAAATGTGGACTGATATCATTGTCAGATCGTAGGGATCTCCTTGACAACATCTTTATGTATAAGCTATTTCATAGCTACTTTAGTTGCCCACAATTATTAGGTGAGATCAATATTCGAGTACCGGCTAGATACCCTCGTAACTGCGTCACTCCCTTCTACCCTCCATTACGCAGAACAGCTTACGGGGCTAACTCCCCAATCCCAAGGTTCTCTAGGTTGGCAAATCAAACAAGTGCTCTTGTGGATATCCATGCAGACTCGCTAAACAAGTTTCGATTCACACTAATGGAATATTATAGAAGTGAAAATCACTAATTGGTTCCTTGAACTACCTTCTCTATGTTTCGAATTATCCTATTAATAATTGTCAAAATTGTTTTTTTAAGTTTAAGTGTAGGTACCTACCTAGTTTAATATAGCATGCTGTATTTACCTATAATTGTTTGTTACACTTGTTTTAAAAACGTATTTAATGTAACTCCTGAAGCTTGTATCAGTGTATTAAATGTTGGTAAATCTTAATAAATAAATAAATAAAATAAATAAACATAATATTGGTACGGATGCAAACAACTTGAAGAACCACGTATATTGTTTCATAAATTGACGCCCTACAATTTAACAATATTTATGCTTAACCATTCGGATGGGTTCCGTAAATTTATATGTAGGTACTCGTATCTATTGTTTGATTTGCTTGTTTCTCCACTTTATGTTATAAATTATTTAGAATGTGTTCCTAATATGTATAAAATAGATATGACAGGTAGGATAATGCTCAAAATATAATAAAGTAAAATATAGAATGTTCTGAAGAGCTCTTCAACCTGATCCCACCCTCTCCTTTCCGATCCCGAACAACGCGTGCCGGGCAGAGATACCACTCATACACAGTGGAGAGAAATTTTACCAGAACTGAGCGTTTTAAAAGATCATTCCTCTGTCGAACTATAAAAACATGGAACGACCTGCCCGCACACGTGTTTCCCTCATCTTACAATCGCGGGTTCTTCAAGAGGACCGTGAAGAGGCACATCACAGGGCCACCAACTTGAGGACCACTCAGAATGTCAGAAGTTTTACGGACTGTGAGAGTGGCCCCCAATCGCTAGATGCACCACAGCTTTCCATCAGGCTGGTGGCAACAGCGAACTAAATATAAAAAAAAATATTTAAAAAAAATATTGATAAATTATGGTAGGTCTACGTCAATTGCGCGGTTAGGCTATGCCATTGGCCCTTGATATTCCGAATGAATAAATTATCTACAAAGCACAAAAGCTAAAGTTTCTTTGAATTTTTGTCATACTATGTACCGGATCGAATACCTGTGCCTTTTCTTTGATGACTACAATGTTATTGCGGGCTGTGAGGGTTTTCTCTGCGTGGTTGCGTATCTCAAACAATGTTAATGATTCAATATTAATTGTTAATTTTTTCATGGCGGGATGTAGCTAAGTTACAAGTTCCGTTGGTTGGTTACTTAAGTAAGAATTATTTGCCTGAAACACGGCTACTTGTGTGAATTACGTTAGTAAAATAACATTGCTAGTAGCAGAGCGCGAAACAACGAAATGCTTCTTGTAAGTTCAAATTAAAATGATTGTTATTGAGTTAATTTAGATCGCTTTGTTAGATGGTAAAAACATCCAATCACAGAATAAAATAGGCGTTCGAATTCCGGAAAGCAAAGCGGGATAAAACCGGGTCCACCGCAAGAATTAGTTAGGTAATAAGATCAATTTTCAAAAGACCAAGTATTATTAACAAAGTCTTTTTCACAGTTCCTCCTACTAGTGACGGTGTCCGTCGCATTTGCAGAAGAAGCGAATACCGCAGAAGAACCTGTTGCGGCTGAGTCCTCTCATAGACATGAACATTCATATAGCGATGGTTTAGAACTGATTCGTGAGCGAAATCGTCAAATTTACTCTGACCGCTTTCGGGATTATGACCACCACACTGATGCACATCGAGGAGACGAGCATGATATTCCTGGGCCAGTTATTTTAAGAACACCGCATCCACTTCCAACTCATGTAAGTGAAAGAATTTTACCCAATTCATTGTGATGGTAAAAACTTTTTTAATGTTGCTTTATTATTTTACAGGGAGCCGTGGATATTGAGGCTCAAAACAGGTAAGTCCATTGTATACTTTATTCCCCTTCCTTCATCACTGCAATCTGATTATAGTATTTGCTTTTGTCAAAGGACCATGAGTCTATCTTTACCTTTAGTGTAATAAGAATAGTTAATTTTCCTCTTAAATTATTGATACCTCATACCACAAATACGATGCTTAAGTCTTTTTTGCTTTTGAATACCTATCAAAATTTTCTTTACTTGCCATATTGAAGAGTTGGTAAAAGTTTTCACAGAGTTTTGTGAACTAGGTACCTACCGTTCTTAATCCGTTACATGAATACTGCTTTAGTAGCATTTGACAATTGTTGGAAAACAGATATATAAAGTACTATATAGCTGATGCCCACAGCTTCACACGCGTAAAATTTGTTCCCGTTCCCGCTTCCCGTAGGAACTTATTCCCGGGACAAAGAGCCGGGATATAGCCTATGTGTTATTCCAGACTATAATGTATCCCTCTACCATATTTCAGCCAGATAAGTTCAGCCGTTCGAGCGTGAAAGAGTAACAAACATCCCCACATCCACACTCACGAACTTTCGCATTTATAATATTAATAAGATTTATGTGCGCAGGCACAGAGAACTGCACAGTAACACATTCTATTTATTCATTTTCAGAATAATTGAGGATGTATACAGCCCTGATTACTCCCAGCCTACTTGGGTTCTAGACTATAGATACTTGAAGACAGGCGGCAGAGATTACGTTCGCGGCCCAGGTGGCCAAATTCTCATCCTGCCTAAAGGTGTTCGCAGTAAAGAGCCTAAGGAATTCCCAGACTACGACGCATACTTGGAACACCTACGGCTTAGTCGATTAGCTAAAGAGAAACCTCACAAACACGATCACGACCGACGACACGACGACGAGAGCTACCATGAGGATGAGCATGAAGATGGACACGGTCAGACTAAGTGGCGCAAATATTAATGTCATCGGACACCTAGCTACATAATTGTGTGGCCATTGCTATTATACAGTCATAGTTATAAGTTGTTTTCTTTTAACACGCTTGGCGTGTATGTACTCGTACCTATGTAAAAGAACCTATGAACGTGATTGATTTTCTAGCATTTTAAAACGTCAGATTATGTTGAAATTTTGTACACTTGTCAGTTTCTGATGGCAAAAATTCAAAAATAAATTATTTGAAAGACTAAAAACACACTTTAACAGAAACACAACTAAAAATGCACAACAGTTGTTGTTTAAAGAATGTTCGATAAACTGAATTGTTGCTTGCAATAGAAATGCGAAATTATCAAATACCCTTGAAGTCTTTCATAAAGAGCTGGCTCTAATTTTTGAACTAAAGTATAAATTACATAGGTATATATTGAAACCTGTACTGTACAGAAGAATCCTAAAAGTAATTCCTTTTTACCCGAACTGCCGAAGAAAGGAGGGTAATGTTTTTCGAGAGAATGTATGTATGTATCCAATTCTTTGTCACGTCCTACAGCCTGAACGGCTTGACGGATTTTGACATGCGAGGTATCATTTGATTCGTCGTGATTGTGGGAGTGACACCGGCTACATTAAAATTTCTAAAAAATCTAAATGGCAGACTTTTGGCGCTAAAATGTAAAGCTTGATATTTTATCTTGGACGCTCTATAGCCTAAACGGCTTGACGGATTTTGAAATACAAAGTGTCATTTGATTCGTCGTGATTGGGTGAGGGACACCAGGTGTAATAAAATTCCTAACAAAATCAAAATGGCCGACTTTTGACGTTATAATTATTTGACTGCTATGAACGCAAAACTATTGAACCGACTTTGATGCGGTGTGTTATAAATTCTTAGTCAGACTTAAATTCTTACATTGGTTTGATTACAATCGGTTGAGTAGCACCGGAAATATGATCAAAAATATAATAATTAAGGTTTCATTTTGGTGATGACCCTTCACTACACGAAAATTAAAGACTCCACTACTAATATAACTGAAAAGTTTTAAATAAACTTAATTATTTAGAATATAAAAAACCCGACTGCCAAGTAAACATACAACTTACGCCTGTAGCACACCTCCGCCGCGAAACCATGATAGCGGAACCGCAGTAATTTCGACAAGTTCTGTCACATGTAGGAGGAGCGGAACACTAGCGAAACCGCCTGTTCTAATACATAGATTTAACTATCTTTTATCTCTTTCCCCGTGCGGTTCCGCCAATCTGCTCCTACGCCAGTCAAACCTCCGCGCTTCGGCCGCCTTTTTGTTGCGGTACCGCGTTGTCTATGCGGGGGTTTGTCAAAATTGACAAATTGACAGAGCGAAACAGCGGAACTAATATTTTTTCAGAAAATGGACGTGGAGTTTACGGAAAAACTACTTCAAGCCATCAGAAATAGACCTTTTATGTATTTATTAAGTCATCCAAAAAATAAAAATAATATAAAAAAATTGCGATAGCGTCACATCGACTAACTCGTATCAGGTTCCGTTGCCCAGTTCCGCTGTTCAATCCACACTTGATCACAGCGGAATTCATTTAGCGGTTCCGCTGTTTTGGTTTCGCGGCGGAGGTGTGCTAAGGGCGTGAAAAGTAAAAAACAAGCTCTACATTTCTTTTGTGATTTTCTTTAGCTACTTACTGTTTTACTTTGTTGGCAACATTTGCAGGCAGGATCTAGCTATGGGAACAAGTAATTATTTTGTAAACCACCACTCGCTTGACATAGCTTCTTCCCGCCTCCAAATGTTGCCCACAAAGTAAAACAATAAGTAGCTAAGAAAATCACAACAGAAATGTAGAGCTTGTTTTTTACTTTTCAGTTGTATGTTTACTTGGCAGTCGGGTTTTTTTTATTCTAAATAATTAAGTTTTTAACTTCAAGCTTTGCGATATATATAGATAAGAAGTGTGCTCCACACTGCTTATCTATATATATCGCAAGTGGTGCGGCCGCACATCGAATACTGCTGTCACCTTCCAGCTGGGGAACAAAAGGTGGTGTGGAACCCCTTCGCGATAGGACAGACTTTGCCTCCTCATTCTACCGCCTGTACAATGGAATGGTTTGTGTTCTGTACAATTATTTGATATATTATGATGCTTGATGCTACATTTCATCATCGCACAGCTTGCCACAGACAGGGTATTCATTTTCACACTTTGCGGTCAAAACTTTGCGGCTTTCTTCCACGCACTCTAGTCGTTGTAGAATGGTCTCCTAGACTCGATTTTGGCAAACGCCTAAAGTATGGGACTCTTCAAGAGTTTCCTTAGAACGTTCTTACAAGATCATCGTGTATCGGGAGCCCTTGGGTTATCCATCCCAGGACGTACCCGGAACTCCCGACCGTAGGCAAATGGAAGGGCGCTGTGTGTTTGTAGTCGTTAGAAGACCGGCATAGCGTCCTTGAGAATTTCAACACAAAAAAAAGGTCAACAGCACGAGTGTAGCGTAGCGCCTCTGGTGTTGCAAACTTCCAGACCACTTTCCTTCAGATGGGCTGTAAGCTTGTCTGCCACTTTAGTGGTATAAAAAAAACTATAAAAGGTACCCAAAATAAATCTGGAATAGGAATGAAACTTTATATGTATCAGAACTTAAAATCATCCACCTGATAGCCTAGAAGATTTCCAATTGCAAAGCCCTACGAGAAAGTGCATGTAAATAATAAGCATTAAAAATAAAATTATTTTATTTCAAGATTTATTGACGTCTGTCATCAGGCTGTTCTGTGCACCTCATTAACGCTGTGTGTAACTAGCTATCATGGTTCAAATTTTCACAGAAAAGAATTTAGGGGACGCCGATACCGCAAAAGTGATTTATGGCTCTGTTTTTTGGCTCGGTCACATAAAATTCCCTCGATCTCTATAGGAGTTCCTCGCGGGAAATACAAAATTGCACCGTTTGGCAGTTCTTATAAGCAAGCAATATCATGCAAGCTGAAATGGGTCGACTGCTTAGAGTATATATTAGATACCTACTAATTTATACTCTAAATTTGACTGCCATCTTCAGTAGTTTATCCAAAAATAAATTTAATTTATCGCTGTGGCAACTAAGGGAACACTTACGCAAAAAGATCCATAGAGTAGAGAAGTAAAGCTCGAAATGAAACCCGTTCGTCAGTAAAATGACAATCGTTAAGCACAGTTGAAGGCCCTATGGGCGGTTTAAAAATTTCAACTGCGGGTCGCGGCGACCAGTGCCTGTCCATTTTAACACGGCAATAGGCTCACCACCTATCACGTGGGACATAAAGCTGTGAGGTGAAATTTGGGCGTAAACTATGCCTCTGCCGATCCCTTCGGGGATGGAGCCGTGACTATATGTATATATGTTGCTAGGCATTAATTATTATTTAACAACCATTCGAATAAGCTTTTATTTAACTTGCCGTGTAGACGTTTAGTAGGTATTTTCTTTGGGCGGAATCTTACAACTCAATTTTGTAATCTTAAATCAATTGAACAGATTTTTACAAATTTATACACGTTTATTTGGGTGACAATGCATGGTTAGCTGTTTGATGGCGTCACATGGCTAACTATGTATTGTCGACTAAGTAAATCCAACATGACCGGAAGCTCAAGATAGTGGACTAGTTATTTTTGGTGTACCTACTTTCACAGTATGGATATCAAATTTTACTTGATAAAATGCTCAAAAATATAAGATAATGTCACTTTAAATGGGTATACTACGACAAATCGAATGCCAAATAATCGAACGTTCAAAATATCGAACGTTCAATATATCGAACGTTCAAAATATCGAAGATTACAATATATTAAACGTTCGATATTTTGAACGTTCGAGTATTTGGATGTTCGATTATTTGGCATTCGATTTGGCGTAGTATACCCCTTTAAATAGATTATGGTGGAATTAGCAATGGCGAATTGTGTAATGACGTTATAAGTTGATAGTAGAAGTTTCAAAGGAAGTGATTATTTTATCCTGTTTAGCGTATTTTAATAAAAGCTTATTAAAATACCTACCCGAACTGTCCAAAAAAGGAGGGTAATGTTTTTCTAGACTATGTTTATATGTAGGTTCAATTCTTTGTCACGTCCTACATCCTGAACGGCTTGATGGATTTTGACATGCGAGGTGTCCTTTGATTCGTCGTGATTGTGTACGTGTCACCAGGTATTTTATTTTTAGAAAATCAAAATGTCACCAAGTATAATAAAATTCCTAAAAAATAATAATGGCGGAATTTTGGCGCTATAATTATTTGACTGCGATGGACGCAAAAACTACTGAACCGATTTCGATGCGGTTTTATTTATTTATAATAAAATGTTACAATTATTTGATTGCAATCGGTTGGGTAGAACCGGAAATATAACCAAAAATATATTAATTAAGGTTGAATTTCGGTAAAGTCCCTTTACTACACAAAACCTAATAACTCCACTTCTAAGATAAATAAAAAGTTTTAAATAAACTTTTTTATTAAGAATACGAAAAACCCGACCGCAAAGTAAAAATACAACTGAAAAGCAATAAACAAGCTCTACATTTCTTTTGTAATTTTCTTTAGCTACTTACTCGTACTGTTTTACTTTGTCGACAATATTAGCAGGCACTAGCTATGGAAACATTTAGCTATTTTGTAAACCACCACATAGCTTATTCCTGCGGGCAAATGTTGCCGACAATTAAAACAGTAAGTAGCTAAAGAAAATTACAAAAGAAATGTAGAGCTTGTTTTTTGCTTTTCAGTTGTATTTTTACTATGCAGTCGGGTTTTTTGTATTCTTATTAATTAAGTTTACTTTAAAAGTTAGTTTTTCTTTCACTTATTTTCCACCATTTTTGACGGACTTACCAATATTTTTACCAAGTATTTTTATCGAATCACATAGTTGCGATGGGAACCAACGTTCCCTCGAGCAAGTCATGATCGTGCAAGAGGCGGCGGGAAGAGAGTTAGTTAGTTATGCTTTATTGTAACACCAAAACATACAGTAACATTTTATACACATTGAGAGCGGGAGGTCTCACGCCCCAAGAAGCGGTATAACACCTGAGCAACCCCTAAAGTTGCGAGATAATATCCAAGCCCCTAGGTGAGGCCGCGATTGGAGCCAAAGTCTATCGGGAATCCTTCCAAGGGCTCACCCGGGGCTCCCAGCCATAGGCAGTCGTAAGACACCGTGTGGTTTTAGTTAGTAAGAGTTCTGCATAGCATCCATGACGATTTTCCACACGTGTAAAAATATGGGCACTGGCTGGCGACTAAAGTCTACGTGACTGTTGCAATGATAGAAGGACAGGTCAGGTGATTCTAGTTATATAAGTATCATATCTATCTATTAAACAAAAGTTATGAGATATCTTCCTTTTAATGAAGGTCGTTAAGGTCATCTGGGACGTCCTAAGTCCCTTAATCACAGATGTGGGCTAATAGCTTTCTCGCGCGTCACAAAGGAAGGGTTAAGCGATCGCCTTGTAGTACAAATTTATTGCATTTAAATTGTTTAATGTAATGTTTACACATTGTTCCTATTAGTAATTTTCTGGTTTATATAAACATTGTTCCTACTTCAGTAAAAGATTACCTTCTCTAAGTACCTAGTTTATCAAGTACTAGCTGACGCCCGCAGCTCCGCCCGCGTCAAGTTTTGTTCCTGTGTCCGCTTCCCGTAAGAACTCTTTCCCGGGATAAAAAGCCTACGTATTATTCCAGACCTATATCTACCCCTGTACCGAATTTCAGACAGATGCGGTCAGCCGTTAGAGCGTGAAAGAGTAACAAACATCCACATATCCACACTCACAAACTTTCGCATCTCTACTATAATAAAATTGTAAAAATAGCTGTGACGGTACATCTATACCTACATGTAATAAAACTGTTGAGGGTCGAGAGTCTGTACATGGAAGATATTTTACTGTAGGGCGTTCTCTGTCTGTCTGTCTGTATATTGAATAAGTATCACGCCGAAACTACTAAATCGATTTGAATGAAACTTAGTACAATTAGAGCTTATAATCAGAGGAAGGTTCTAGCATACTTTTGATCCCGAAATTTTGCGCGGTTCCTTTGGAAGAGGGGATGAAAGACAAATGGTTTTTTAGTTGCAATTTCTCAATGCGTGGTCCGATTCCAAAAAAAAATCCGTGTAATAAAAGGAGTACTTTAAGAATTGTTTCACACAAGTTTCAATATAGAGGGTTTTGTAGTTCAGGAATTAGAGACATCTCAACTTTCGCAAAACCTAAAATTCAAGGATTCCTTCGAATGTAAGGGTAAATCTTCACTGGCGTGTTGGCTTTATCATAAAAGAGCTTAATGATTAAGGCTATTGAAAAATAATTCAAATGAATGATAATGCCAAGTTCTAATTTAGAAGTATCATAATTTTAGATATTTTTAACTAAGTATTTTCACAACTAAGTATACCATATTTTTAGTTGAGTGTATGGTAAAGTGAATTTCGGCCAGATAGACCATTGACGTGACTACGGTGGCGGGTAGTGGCTGGATTCGGAAGGTGGAGGACTGGGTGTGGTGGCGAGTCCTGGGAATGACAAATGTTTACCAGTGGATCAGGCTGGTTGATGAAGATGATTATGATCGATTTTAAAGTGCGTCTAAACTTGGCATTGGATTGGATTTCAACCCTTTTTTAGGCGAACAATAGCCGATAGGAACTTGGCCCCCTTTTCAACAGGGATGTTTTTAGTGGGATAAAAGTTGTACTATGTATTTTATAGTACACTAGCTGACCCGCGCAACGTGTCTTATATTTATTAGAGAGGTGTGGTAGGTATTAATATTTAAAGTGATTTAATTTTTCCCGTCGCGTCACGTCGTATTTTTTTTTTATTTATTTATTATTAGTTTATGTACACACAAATTACAATAAATAAGAAAACATATCAAAGAAAACAGCATTGTACAAGGGCCTACTTATTTCTACAGAAATCTCTTCCAGTAGGCCCGTAGTAGGAGATATAAAGAATAGAAAAAGATTATTAAGTGTGTGCAAGTTATGGACCACATTAAAAAATAATAGTAAGTATACATACTCAAATACATGTAAATTATTAAACTATACATACATAGGTACATACATACACTTACATACATTCATATTATAAATAAATAGGTATAATATTATACATAAACAATACATACATACATACATACATAAGTATTCCATTTAGATATACATAAGTTCAAATAGTTACGGCAAAGAGGAGAGGTAATGTTCTTTCAGTTTTTTTTTAAAGAGTGATACAGTTCGGCAAGATTGTATCTTCGGCGGGAGAGCATTCCACAGCCTTACCGCATGAACAGTGAAAGAGTAAGAGTAGAATTCAGATTTATGGCGAGGAATAGTAAGAAGATATTTAAGGTGTGATCTACAAAGAGCGTCAGGCTCACGCATGTAAGAAAAACCGTATTAGAGTTGACCCGCACAACTTTGTTGAAGTGATATTTATAATGTTTCCCGTCGCATTTATTTTTGTCTATTTTTGGTACGGAACTCATCGTGTCCGACTCGCACTTGATCGGTATTATCTTTCAGTTGACTGGCTACTACTGCAGAAAACATTTACTCCCGTCGCCTCGAGTTCCTCGCACAATTTTTAAATTATTTAGAGGGTTATTGTAAATGAACCTTAAAGATTGACTTAAGCTGTTCAGGACTTTTATTTGTAACTTTTGAAAAGAAAAAAAAAGGAATACAGAATTTTTAAGTAACTTTAACTATTTACGGAACGTACGCAATGGAAGCTCTCAAAAGAATTAAATTTTCCTCGTTCTCAAAACATTATTCATGGCTGCTCCGCTCCTATTTGTCTTAGCGTGATGTTGTATAGCCATGAGCCATCCTCAATAAATGGACTGCAAAACTGTGTAATTACTTTTGAAATGCAACCAGTCGTTTCTGAGATCCTAGCACAAACAAACTCTTCAGTTTGATCATATTGTGAGCTAACCTTAAAAGAAAGACAATTAAGGTTATTGTGAGCGAACCTTAAAAGATAGATATATACTGTCGCGGACTTTTTCATATAACTTTTTACGAGAAACAATTTTACAATACACAATTTTTACGTAACTTAAACCATTTAGACAGCGTACGTCTCTGAAGCTCTCAGACGGTAAAAATAATTCCCCGTTTTCGAAACATTCTTCATTGCTGCTCCGCTCCTATGCGTCTTAGCGTGATGTTATATAGCCTATAGCCATCCTCAATAAATGGACTATCAAACTGTAAAAGATTTTTTGAAATCAAACCAGTAGTTCCTGAGATCCTAGCGTTCAAACGAACAAACAAACAAACTCTTCAGCTTTATAATATATACAAAGTATACATGGTACAATACAAGTATACAAGCCTTTATCTACTTTGTGGAGTAATTTACTCTGGTGCAGGGGATTACTGGGCTGGGCCTACCAAGTCTAATCTTTTTGACCTACGTACTGAGACTATTAAAATTCTTGATTTAAATACATTACACATTACTCCTATTCTAGTAATTTCCCAGTTTATTATTTGTATACATTCTTCTAATTTAGTAAGAGATTACCTTCTCTAAGTACCTTGTTTTAGAATTATGTTTACAAGCTTTTATCTAGTAGGTATGTGGAGAAATTTACTCTGGTACAATTTTATTTTATTTTTTGGTTTTACAGAAAGCTTACAAACTAATAACATGGGTCGAAATTTCCATAATATTGAGGACAATTGCCGATTACAAGCTTCCACAAGAATAATATTGAACATACCTAACCTACACATAATATATAATCCAGATCACCAGAACCATTCAAGAATAAAAAGCAGTAAACATAACATAAAAATAAAAACAAAAAAATTTTAAATAAAAAATAGAACCGACTTCATATAAATCCTTAAAAATAAAATTTCCCTAGCACATAGTAATACGTATTTTGATTTATCAGATTTTATTCAATATCATATTGAAGCCGGCGCCAAGTAAACCCATAGGTTTAGGTAGCTATTATTAATGGCACCAACTTCAATATTATATTGAATAAAATCCGATAAATCCAAATACATATTACTATGTGCTAGGGAAATTTTATTTTTAAGGATTTATATGAAGTCGGTTCTATTTTTTATTTAAAATTTTTATTTTTTTATTTTATGTGACGGGTGGACCGAAAAGTATTTCTATCTAGGTGTAAAGTTCTCATCAACACAAATCAATCAAGCCGAAACACAAGGTAACTGCTGTAAATCGTTAAGGAATTCCCTCGACTGTCTTTCAGTTCCATCATCAGATCGACTCCAGACCTTCATTGAATTTTAGTACATTAAAGCACTTAATCAAAAAGTTAACAAACGCACTAGTTGTCCCTACAATTTTCGGTGGTTGCCCTCAATTTCTCCTGGATTCCAGCATCAGATCCTGATACCCTGGATATGGGACCACCTCAGAAGTAGCCTCTTTCAAACAAAAAAAGAATTTTCAAAATCCATCCATAATTGGCGCCGCTATCGCGTAACATACATACAAAAAAAAAAAAAAAAAAAAACATAGCGTACGAATAGAGAACCTCCTCCTTTTTTTGAAGTCGGTTAAAAATAAGGAACAAATGAGGGAAAATATAAAGCAAAAAAAATTGCAAGAATATAGTTGTCGCCGGTCGCCCAATCAATCACACATTTATGGTCTCATTGTCTTCATTAAAATATTTATCATTTAGTAAGTTGCTGTGCCTATTTAGCCTGAGCTTCTTTGCCTACGTACCGTCCCGAGACTATTAATTTTTTTAAGGTCAACGTTCCTTGTAGTATGTGGATGGAGCGACGTCTTCTATTACAGGCATTATTATGGTAATATATTAAAATACCAGAAATCAAAATGCCTTTACTTAAAATGCATTAGACCAAAATACCCGAATTCGAAATACCTTAACATTCAAAATACCTTATTTCAGTTCACCTTACCTTAAAATGTCTTAACTTAAAATACAAATAATTATTATATCAGAATTCAAAATACAAATTTTCAAATATCCTTAATTTAAAATACCGAAAATAGAATACAATGTGAATATTAAAAAAAAACCATAACCTACCCAGTTCATCGCTTTAACCTACTGGGTATTAGGTAATAAACCAGTTCATAATATAGATAGCGTGTAGTTAATAAATGAATGATTTAAGAAATAAAGATTTATTGCCACTCACACGTTTTGTTATTTGACTTTAACTTATTTACACCCCCCCCCCCCCCCACCTAAGTGTAGCCGTAGCTCTGTTGGTCCTTGGGTATCCTTCTGAGGGCTTACTTGGGGCTCCCAACTGTAGGCTGTTATGTAGGATACGTGTGGTTTTTAGTCGGTAGGAGTCCGGCATAGTATCCATGTAGGATTTACCTCATGTTAAAACACTTTGATTCAGAGTTACAAAAGTACTACAGTGGGCTAACGAAAAATCAAAAAAAAAAACACGAAGGCTAAACCTAACCTATCCGAGTCGGGATACTCTGAGGTCTCTGAGTCGAGGTGTTAACCATTCACAGATATATAGATAGATAGATAGATAGATAGATACTCTTTATTGTAATACCAAAATACAATTTATACTACTTATTTATTTATTTATTTATTTATTTAGACTTTATGCACAGAAATAGTACATTGGCGGACTTAATGCCAAAGGCATTCTCTACCAGTCAACCATAAGGTGGTGCAGAGCTATATATGAGGTAGGCGCATTTAATAAAGATCATCAATATATTTAAACTTCACTAACAAGTAAATAATATAATACATATCAATATTATAAACTAATTGTATACCTTAATAATATACATACTTATATAAAATGTATAATATACATACTTATAAAAAAAGATTCCACTACAAAATATTATAGTTATATGAATACATACACAATTAGATACATAATAATAATATAAACATACATGGAATGGTAAAATAAAATAAATACGAATACTAAATTGTTCCACCTAATTTTCCGCAACTGACAAGAGCAACTGCCGCACTCTGGCCTTAAAAATATTACGGCTGTTTGACTGTCTCACCTCGACGGGAAGCGCGTTCCAAAGAAGAACAGATTGGACTAAAAACGAAGAACCTACAAAATCTGTGGTATGAGAAGGACATAGGAGAAGTTTATTTTCAGAGGAACGCAGACTTCTATCATGGTTTGACGATAAGAATTGGAAAGAAGAAGTCAAGTAAGTAGGAGAAGTAGGAGAATTAAGAATGTTGTAAAGAGTAGTAAGTGCTCGTAGCTTACGGCGATGACGGATATTCAACCAATTAAGTTGGGAACGGAATGAAGACACATGGTCATATTTTCGAAGATTGAAAACGAATCGAATGCAGTTATTAAGAAGGCGATCAAATTTATTAAGAAGGTCTGCATTCAGGTCATAGTAACACACATCACCATAGTCGATCTGAGGAAATATTAAAGTTTGAGCCAACGTGGCCTTTATATTCGTAGGCAGAAAGTTTTTCAAACAATACAGCGCTCGAAGTGTACCAGTTACTTTCTGGCTAACATGTGCGGCCTGTGCCCGCCAGTCGAGGTTTGAGTCGATTATGAGGCCAAGGTTCTTAACCGACTTACCAAAAGGTATAATAGTGCCGTTGAACATAACAGGCGGCAGAGTGTCCGCATCCAACTTGCCTGTTACCCATCTACTCCCCACAACAATGGCCTGACACTTAGATGGGTTTACCGTTAGCCCAAACCTGCATGACCAATCACTAAGATAGTCTAGATCCGCATTCACCATTCGAATTGCAGATGTTATATCGTCCACGGGCGCCTGTGTGTACAGCTGCAAGTCATCAGCGTACAGATGATACGTACATTGAAAGTTAAAGGTAACGAGATTAATAAAAATTGAAAATAATAAGGGAGAAAGAATACCGCCTTGAGACTTGACTTATATCTACTTACACTAAATTGGTTTTACAATTGGCGGCCTTATCGCACAAGGCAATTTCTTACAGGCAACCTTATATAGAAATTAATTTATGATACTAATTCTGGGGTAGCAAGATTAACATTTTAAGATAAAAATTTTACGTAGATATTTATATACATACATACACACATACACAAACACACATACATACATATGAAACACATAAATACTCATATATTCACAAATAGAATATAGATATATATATATTCCATTATACATTATAATTATATAACTACACATATACCTAACCATTAACACACTTCCATAGATATCCTATGGGTAGATAGACAAAAATACACAGTATTAGAAAAAAAAAAAAATGTTAGTTTGCTGGTAGGCACAACTAAATATAGCCAATGTTTCTCAAGTAGTGGTCGTTCACGAGCCTCTTAAATGTGGCCAGACTCTGAGCACGTCTGATAGACACAGGGAGAGCATTCCACAACCGAACCGCTTGAATGGAGAAAGAATTGTCCATAAAGGTAGTGGAATGTCCGGGCATCTTTAGTCTCAAATTCGTCGCCGATCTCAGAAATTTATTGTGAGAGTTGCTCAGAAAGTCAAAGCGTTTTTTAAGATAGGAAGGAGTAAAGGGGTTAAAAAGTGCATATATAGCATCCATGTAGGATTTAAATCATGTTAAAAAAAAGGTATTTCGTGTTTGAACATTTTAGGATAAGGTATTTGAAAAATTTATATTTTGGGTTTCGGTTATTCGACCGTAAGGCATTTTAAATTATTTATATTATAATATTTGCCTTTTGAATATTGATATTTCGATTTCGGGTATTTTGGGCTCAGGCATTTTAAGTAAAGGCATTATGATTTCTGGTATTGTGACGGTATACCATTATTATGCCTAAAAGAAGTCGTCCATTAAAATGTGTACTGTAATATTGCTATCCAAATAAACAAAAAATGATTTGATTTGATATGAAACAACCGCTAATACTGCTCGTTCGCTCTAACTTTGCCGTTCGGCTCCATACTAAAGTCGAATTTTTGATTAGACGAAGTAAATTGACAGCAACTAATGTCACTTCTTCTTATGATGTTGCGTATTTTCTATGACGAAGTGACATTAGCTACTGTTAATTTACTTCGTCTAATTAACAATTCGGGTATACGCCTCTACGCCAGCGGCAAAGTTAGAGCGAACGGGTAGTAGATATAATTTCAATTGAGTTAAAATGTTGAATTTTAGAGTTCCGTACCCGGGTAAATAACGGGACCTTATTCATGAGACTTCGCTGTCCATCTGTCTGTCTGTCCGTCACGAGGCTGTATCTCATGAACGGTGAAACTTTCACAGATTATGTGTTTCTGTTGCCGCTATAACAACAAATACTTAAAACAAAAAAATATTAATACTTAAGGCCCATACAATAAACGTGATTTTTTTGCCTTTTTTTATATTAATATTAGTTATTAATATTAATATATAATTTCAAGCGTCTGCTTGAAATGTTTACAGAAAATCGAACAGCATATTTTCATTAAATATAAATAATTTTATTGAATCAAGTAAACATTTAAGGGGGGCTCTTATACAACAAACGTGACTTTTTGTCGTTTTTGGTCCGTAACCTCCGTGCGCGAGCCCGACTTGCACTTGGCCGGTTTTTATTATAAGCCAGTAAGTAAGTGCTGAATTATTATTAATAATCAATTTATGATTGTTGACAATTTAACTACATAATATTTATCAATTTCAGTCGCACTTAACAATAGCTACATTTACATTCCAACAGTTTTACAATTAGTTCAATCAATGAATCGCAGCGACCTTGATTTCCTAACAAATGAAACTTGAGTTTCACGAATTAGAGCTAATTAATAACATTACCAAGTTATTAGTAGGATATGACTTAATGTCATCCTATAATTATCTTACACCTGAAACTGACGATGTGGTACTATAAAGGAGACGTTTAGCCAGAATTTGTATAGTTGAAGTCCAGCAAACCACTAGAAATATCATAAAATGATATTGCAAGTAAGTATTTAATGATTTGAAATGTCTTAATCCGTCAAGAAGTACGAGTAGTCATATTGTTTAGAAATTATTTACAATTAATTTTCAAAAAGCAATATTATGTTTAATAGAATATACCGGTCGTTAGATATCAGGCCTCAGGGAGCCTTGAAGGGTCACCATTATTTTTACTAACATTGAGACAAATATTTCGTACACCTTACAATAAAAGAAGAAGTAAACTACAAAATGTTCTGTTTTCAGGTTACCGCCTTGTACATATTAGCCGTAAGTGCGCAGGCGCACGTGGCTGTATCTTATCAGGTTCGCACTGATCACATATTAGGTCATCATCATGGCCATCATAAAGATGGACTAGACGTTTTACACCATGATGGACATCATGCTGAACACCATGACGGACACCACGTAGAACACCATGACGGACATCATGCTGAACACCATGACGGACACCACGTAGAACACCATGAGGGGCATCATGCTGAGCATAATGCTGAACATCATGCTGAGCATCAAGCTGAACATCACGATGGACACCATAATGAACACCATGATCATCATCACAACGTAAGTATTAATAATCACTACACATAGTATCCTGAGACCAGTAGGCAGTTACATAAGTTCAGTAAGGATTTCGATAGGCCACCATTTACATGGGAGCAAATCAATTGGTGAAAAGAAGTTTTGGTACGACGTTGATATAATACGCGTTGTGTGTACAATTTATAGTAAGCATACATAATATTAATTTAGACGGATTGGTTTACCACACGCCTTTGCATAATATTATCTATCTACACTACTTTTATCCAGGGCGTTACTGTAACTCACTTAGTGTTTTTCTAAGTAGATGATAAGGGGTATCCGCAGATCCTGGAAAGTTAAAAATATTCAATTGATTCTAATGAGCTACATAAGCTTATTGACCGCAGCTTATTTAGTTTGTTCATGGAAGGATATGGCGGTGTAAAATGTCAAGACCCATATTGGCTTATGTTAATAATTATTTCTTCAGCACCATCCTTCATACAAGTTCACGTACTCCGTGGATGACCATCACACCAAGGACCACAAGTCGCAGCAAGAAGAGAGCGATGGCGGCCACGTAAAGGGCTCATACAGCGTTGTGGAACCCGATGGCAACAAGCGGACTGTTCATTACGAAGCTGATGACCACCATGGGTATGTAGTTTATGGTTTACTACTAACTTAAGAGTCACATTCGATGGCCTTTCGCATTTGCCGTATTTCTGTCATTTTTCTTATACATTGAAACATCAGTAACCAGAGTGAGATACACAACAACGAGTGTTCGAAAGATTGCGATAGGTATTTGTGGTGTATCTCTTCCTGAAAATAGATAGAAATACGGCAAATGACTTTCGGTAAATGTGTGTTGAACTGTTGACCCTAACACAATTATAAATATTCCTACTCTTTTTCGTGGTTCAAAATGAGACAAATGTAAATAGTCTACAAAGTTGATGTTGTTGCATAGGGTAACCTGTATTATTTAGATACGACTTTGGAGTTTACTACAGGCGTTTAGAACAAGAAATACATTATGTGTTATTCGACTGGAATAACACATAATGTATTTCTTGCACTAGGCGTCAGTAGACTCCAAAGCCGTTTAACCTATTTCTGTACCTAATTTCAGCCAGGTCTGTTCAGCCGTCAGGATATAGGATAACATTAACACAAACTTTGACGTTAAAATATCATTAGGATTAAAAAAATGCCAAATTTGTTTTAAGAGAGTATACAACTACTTTCTTTATCATTAGGGACTTAGTTTTGAAGTAGTTCAATTCTTGACAAATATTTTAAACAGTTTCAGGGCTGATGTGCATCACAGTAATAAGCATCACCATCATCATCATGTTCATGGCCATCATGACCACCATGCTCATGAACATCATGACCATCATGATCATGGCCACCATGACCATCATGGTCATGGCCACAACGAACATCATGCTCATGGCCACCAAATTCATCATGTTCATGGTCACCACGACCACCATGCTCACGGACACCATGACCATCATGCTCATGGCCACCACATTCATCATGTTCATGGTCACCACGATCATCATGCTCACGGACACCATGACCATCATGCACATGGCCACCACATTCATCATGTTCATGGTCACCACGATCATCATGCTCATGGTCACCATGATCATCATGCCCATCATCTTGATCATCATGCCCACGGCCATCATCATCATCTCGACCATCATGGCCTTCATCATCATGACCATAATGCCCATCATGCCCATCATCATCATGACCTTCTTGCCCATCATCATCATGATCATCATGCCCATGGCCACCATGACCATCAGCATCATCACGGCCATCACGATCATCATCTTCATGGCCATCATCACGGACATGATCATGGTCACCATCATCATGGTCTCTACCATTACCTTAGCCGTGTTCATCACCATCATCATGATCATCATTAATTTGGACTTATTATTGTATAACTCGAAATCTACGAAATCGACTGATTATTATATACCATTTAAGTATGCTATTCAATCAAAGTCAGCGCTGACAAATAAAAATATTAAAAGAAATATTATCTTTTATTATCATAATTGAAACAACTTGTACATAAAATTCTACATTGGGAACGGATACTTTCAGCAAAGGATTACTCATAACTTGATTTAAGAACGATAAGGTGTACGAGAAACATCGTACATCTTAATATAATAATTATAATTAAATATCACTTTCTCATCACCAGAAATTGTATTAACTTTAAAGGTAAAGGCAGATGTTTTGTGCGTAAATATTTATTTATGTCCATTGTAGAGTCAAAATACTACTAATAAATTAGTAAAATTGATTATTAACCGTGAACAACACTAAAGTCAACTCCTTTAGCTACAGAATTATTGTCCCTTGAATGATTTGCGTCATTTCCTTGGTTTAAATAAACGTTTCGTTCAGAGGAGTAATCTATTCTAGACTCGTAACCATCTTGTCCGCTACTAGGTGACATATTGTGATACCTATTGGTGTGATATTGTTGATGTTTATTCGGTTCATTTCTTTTCACAACTGCGTTGAATCTGTAACAAGTTGTTAATACACATAAATCACTTTTTTTCTGAAGGTGTAAGTAGAAACCTTAGTGTAAGTAGAACATTTCACTAGTTATATTTGGTCAGTCAGTCAGTTGTTATTACTTGTTTCTTCTTCAGCTTATTTACGTGGTGACACGGACAGTGTCTGGTGATGGCTACTTGATGTTGAAAATAAATAATAAACAAAACGCCTCCTACTTGACCTAATAATGACCATGTTACATGAACCATACTTATGTATTCAACGTGCTATCTGAAGCACGGTATTGTACTTAAATGTAAGTAATCATCCAGTCATAATTTAATAAAATGAACGTTTACCAATCATTTAGTTACCGGGGGACCACGTGCGATATACTCGTAGTATAATTTTACTTTCATATAATACAATATACTAAACTACTGCTAACTAACTGTGATGAGCAAAAATATACGAGTACTACGCAAAAAATAATGTTATGCAAATAATTATAGATAAAAATTTGTCTATCTGACAATATAGTTGTACAGTCAGCTGCAGAGAAAAGTATACAAGGCCGCCCTGTAAGGTTTCATTTATTTCAAAAATACTTTTGTATATTCCGATGAAATTTGGTACGGTTATTAAATTTGTGTGAAGGTGTGTGTGAAAGATTTTCGAAGAAAATTCAATCCTGACTGTACATAGTATACTCAGCTTCTACTCAAATTAAACTATGAAAACACACAAAATAAACCCTTGCTGACATTGTAACATCTAAAGTCGCACAATCGCAAAGCAAATTTAATCTTCATTGCAAAAAAAAACACTTCGTTTCTTTTTTGACACGGAGGGTGTGGAGATGGCAGTACAACTTAATGTAGGAATCTAGTTCTAGTGACAGCCAATCTACCCACTAAACTACCACGGTGTTTTACTTATACTCTACGATTCTCATGTTAAAGACTAAGAGTATAAGTTACAACTCGACATAATCCGTTGCTAATGTTGATACTCGTAAATTATGTCAATATCGATACTCAAAAGTAACTAAATAGAGTAACTTACCCATGAATAGCATCAGCGGTGTACTCCACAGTCCGCAACGTACCATCCGGTTCATACAAAGTATAAACGCCCCTGACATTATCACCGTCCCTTTTCTCCCAGTGACTCTTTCTGTCACCTGTCTGGTGGTCTGATACTTCATACTTAAATTCATATTTAGGGTTCTGTTGACATATAGATTTGTAATACAACAAGATGTTTCTGTAGTATAAGCATGCATGTAAAATACCTTAAATTCTCACTATACTACCGATGAGAAATTCATCCGTAAGATAAGCAACTTATGTCACTACATGAGATTAAGCTGAATTCTAGGAATTGAGGTTGCAACACGTGACTGGATTTTTTTAATAAGATATAGCTAAGTAAAGGTCGGGAAATCCTCTTATTTTTTAGTGCAAAGGGCTCTGCTAAATAGCTGAGGTGCTAGATGCTAGGTATAGGTTCGATTGTGGATATTTTAATATCGACTATCACGTGCTACAGTTTCGGAATAGTCTTTGTTAAAGTTAGGAAATGTATTTCCTTATCTTGCCAATCAATGTTTCATACTAGATATGTTTCCGTGTACAAATTTGCTAATTCCGTTTAGCCACACTTATTGTTCTTTATGCTTATTTATTTCCTATAATCGTGGCTACTTATTTTTTCAATGTAAAATTTGTACTAAACATAATCCATACAATATGTATCCAACGTCTATTTTGAGGTGCGATAGTACTACAAAATTAATTTTAATCCTGACAGGTGGTATTTTCCGCTTGGTAATGTATGACGAATTGCTCTACTCAGAGATACTCACCTCATCACCTCTACTGGACCTTAAAGGAGATGCAGCTGAAATCAAAAACACACTATCTATTAACTGTTCAAGCTATGAGCAAGTTTTAGAAGGATCAATAAGTATCTCTTAAATATAATACTTGTGACCGAAGATGTTGATGAGGTAGCCTGTGATTGGTAAAAAACAATACTCTGTGAGCTCGTGGCGCGTGGTAGCATCGGCACAGGCAACCCTCCAGCTATTAGCCAACTATTGATAAGTAGAATCACCTGAAACAGGTACAACATCTAAAAATAGTTTATAATAATTGGAAGTCAGAAAACAAAGGGCCAAAAGAAACCCCGTGGATAATTTTGTTCTTTAGCTAAACTAAACTAAATTAAGACTGACAAATGAGAGTCTCGTTTGTAAGTAAAATCTCTTGACGTAAGATGAGTCCCAGACTCTCTATATACGCATTCACACTGGTGCTTAAATATAACTTATTGAAATTTGATAGATCATTATAAGGGAAGACTATTAAACATTTAAACCTTTCTTTAACACTAATAATTACTTATAACGTGCCTTGTAGTGAATAAATTCCATAACGAAGATGTAAAAGGCGTATGTATATAAAATTAACTAGCAGATTGAACGACTAGTCTCATCGAACTGCATTTTATAGGATCATCTCATCAGATAAATGCAACAATGTGTTGGTCGGCGGATGCATTTGTCTCGACAATGGTCCTTGTCAATTAAAATAGTTAATGGCATTGCACTGTATGCAAACATACTTAAATGAGATGCGTATTTTTTCATAAGTAGTTCAAAGAATGAATCGGTGGTATAGTGTTGTGCTGTCTATCTATGTATATGTCACAGCTAATACCCGAAGAGCGGCTGCACCTAGTTTTAGCCGGTTAGAACTCGGTGTAGCCACTTAATCTTGGTTAAACCTAGTACGAGCCGATTGTTTTCGGGTAAAACTAGGTCTAGCCTTCATCATGCCGACTACAACTAGGTTTAGCCATTCCCTGTTGGATAAAACTAGATGCAAACAAGTTGAAACAAGTAACAGGCGCCTGGCTCACGCAAGACGCGTCGCGCTTATTATGGTTAACACCTCGACTCGGATAGGTTAGGTTAGAAGGCTAAGGCGGGAGCGAAGCGTATCGGAGCTCCCGCCTTGGCCTTCGTGGATATTTTTTTTATAACCATTCAACACCATCGAATACATTTATAGCCGTTTCGTTTCGGTTAATGTGCACATTAACTGGCTAAAGATGGAATATGCCGACGCAAACTAACATGTTATCGAACTTTAGCTGCTTCTCGAAGATAAACCTAAGTTTAGCCGGCTAATCTTAAGTTTATGTTCACACCTACCTTTAGCCGTAACATATATACAGGCTGAATTTTTGAAAAGGGCTTGGATGGCCAAATCCGCAACTATAAGGAATAGCAAAAATGCTCAAAGGAGTCACGAGCCCGATTTTGATGAAACTTAAAACCTCATCATTAGATTTTTGAAAAACTCATAATCCTAGCTGGGAATCGAACCCATTGATTTTGAAAAAAAAAACACACCCTTTATTATTACACCATACGATAGGGTCGCTGTTAAGGATCAAATTCTGTGAAGTAATGATAAACGGCAAATTTTAGGAACTATTGGAATTTTAATAGAATTCATATTTCATGTACCTAAATTTTGTATCATAATTTGTTTCGTTCGAAATTCCAGAAAAGATCGTAAGTATTCCGAGTTTTAAATTACGCTGAGAATGATTCTTATTCTAAACGGAATTAATAACAGTGTAATATTGAATGCAGTACGATCCTTGAAATCTCGAATCCAGCTATGTATTGAAAACAATGATCTACGTTTTGAACAATTAATCAGTTAACATAAGAAAAAAAAATGTATTTTGTTAATGATGAGTTCTTTCCTTTAGTTTGCCGTATGTCATTACTTCCCAGAATAATATCCTTAATAGCAACACTATCGTATGGTGTAATAATATAGGGTGTGTATTTTTTTTCCAAATCAATGGGATCGATTCCTAGCTAGGATAATTGATTTTTAAAATATCTAATGATGAGGTTTTAAGTTTCATCAAAATCGGGCTCGTGACTCCTTTGAGCATTTTTCGCTATTCCTTATAGTTTCGGATTTGGCCATCCAATCCCTTTTGAAAAATTCACCCTGTATAGGCTTGACGAGACACGCATCTTAGTTTTATCCAACAGGGATTGTCTGGACCTAGTTCTAGCCGGAATAATAACAGATAGACCTAGTTTTACCCGAAAACAATCGGCTTGTACTAGGTTTAACCAAGAGTAAGTGGCTACACCTAGTTCTAACCGGCTAAAACTAGGTGCAGCCGCACTTCGGGTATTAGCCGTAACAAATACATATTTGCGCAACTTTGAGGACATGAACTAACCCCACTGTCCGTGTCGGCACCGTAGGTCCTATCTGGTAGTTGTAGACTTTGATCTTCAGGCATTTCGGTGGCATTTTACAAAAAATGTAAAGGGTATGTTTTATACTATGCTATTATCTACCTTTCCTATTGCCCTTTCCATGAATAGTTTCGTCGTTTCATCGATACAGTTAGTTAGAATAATTAATGAGAATATTGCTTTTTAACATCATCTTAACTATTAAGACATTGCACTTGTCATTATTTGTGCCCCTAGACAGCAGCGTGACGTAAGGGATTCACGCACCTTACCCCCCCCCCCCCCCCCCCCCACCTCAAGCGGGATAACACCCGAACAACCCACCAAAGACGCGGGATAGCAACTGAAAGGTGAAATCGCAGTGGTAGCAGTAGGTCTGCTGGGATTCCTGGGAGTCCGGCATAGCATCACTGTAGGATATTCCACACGTAAAAAACATGCACCAAATACTTTTTCTGTCTTTCTTTCTTCTTGTAGAATAAGCAATGCCCACGACGGGGATTATCTCCGATAACTAGTAATGAGTAAGTGTGAAGTCACTACACCTATTGAACGTTTATTACACTTTTACGTAACCAGTTTACCTCTACTTGAACCGGCTTTTGCAACTATGGTAACCATCATACGCTTTCGTTTTCTATGTCTTCGCTAGAGGGCGTTTAAATAAAATACTATAAGGCCTTTTTTCTTACAAATTTAGATGATTATTTTGATTTAAACCTGGTAGGTACTTGTCGGTTCCTTTTTAAGCCAGTCACGCCTTTTTTCACTAGTGAAAATGCCTCTTGGATACCATGCTGGGCTCTTACTGCCTGAAACCACACGATGCTCTACCACTGCCTACGGCTGGGAGCCCTGAGTAAGCCCTCGAAAGCCAGTCTCATCTGCAATACTCGAAATAAATCCCTGTATCAACTGGTCTGGTCATCGTAGTAAAATAAAGCCTATCGCCCTCTCAATAAGGAGTGAATAGGAAAGGTACGTCTAGCAGTAGACTGTAAAAAAACTGAGTCATTGATTGATTTTTAGTTACATTTATTTTAGTTATTAACTTTGACAATGATACCAAAGAATGAATATTTAAAATGGGAAATAAACATTGACTGCTAAAATTTATTATAACTCAGTACCTATTTTAATTCAAAGGCACGTAAGTAATACGACCTCGTGAACAATTCGTCATTTTTTCACCTTGTAAAAATAACAATAAAGATATGACTAAAGTAAAAGAAAAGAAATATATTCTACAAAAAGTAAGTCGTAAGTGGTACTTATGGATGTTGCTACATCAGACGTTAAACTACGCTGTCGATTCTGCAAAACCCTTATGCTTCTATTCTAATACTGAAAAGTCAGGTTACGAAATTCTCTGACTTGTGAAAAATCAAACATCTTTTTCTAATCGTAATCAAAACCTTCTAAGAATGTCTCTACAATAAAACCACCCTTATAGTGATAAAAGAGAGTACAAAAGTATACCCCATTCATTAAACACTCCGTGGATGTCGTAATAGCCGAGAAACACTTTCCCAATGGTATAGGTACTCAACGAAGAAAAGGAACCAGGGTGCACAGTAGTACAGTAAGACCAATAACCCTTCAAACTCAGCGTCTTTAGTTGTGTAAAAAAATATGTAAGCCTTGTTATACCGATGTCGTTATTTATGTAATCAGAATTAGACAAGAACTGCAATAAGTTAACGCAATTTTAAAATATACCTATGTAGTAAAAAAATAGTTACTTAGCTATTATGTAATTTCCTTTCAACATCAGGACAATTGATTAACACCCAAAAATAAGGCTCTTACGCGGTCTACATTGCGATATTCAGTCAAATGAAATTACTAATTAGCAAAGTTAAAGAAATAACCTATTTGTAGTAAACGTTAAAATCCGCTTCAACCTACGCAAAAACTACCAACGTCTTTAATTAGGCATCCGTATTAGTGTAATACTTATATATTTTGCATTTATGCGGAATGCTATGAATTTGTGCGGTGCGCAAGTGCGTGCATTCATGCGTCTGCATTATTTGTTCGCGCCACTGTAACTCCTAAACGGCTTGGAGGATCCTTGCGAGAAAGGTTCACCGAAAGTGGATGAGTGGGTGTATTGTTTTACGTAAATTGCTAACAACCCGCTTATGGCATAAATACAGAAGCACAGTATACCGAAGTGTAAACTTCCACTTCAAGCCGTAACGTAACTAATTTCGGAACTGAAGAAGCTTTATGTAAACTAGCCCGATGACAATACTATGTGAAACGTACCTCCGACGCGGGATACCACTAGGCCACCGAAATGCGACTTGATGTCAAAAATAATATTCAGCAATAATTCCTTTAATTAATCTACTACTTTCCACATTGTTTTTAGTGTTTCAGGCTTCACCGTGACATGGATTTATATAAAAACCACACACAATGAGTTCTGTACCAAAAAAGGGACGGGCAAAAGTAAATGCGACGGGAAACATTAAATCATTATCACTTCACATATTAATACCACACCTCTCTCCTTCTCACTCTCATGGAACGCAAACGAAGTTGTGCGGTTCAGCGCTAATGAATATAAGCGACCGGAGTAAGAGCGAGAAGAGTAAATGCGACGGGAAACATTATATTACTTAAAACGCAAACGAAGTAGCACGGGTCAGCCAGTCAACTATAATGACAGGTGTGGCGCGGCAGGGAGTTGCCGATCTGTATGTAATACTATTAAATTATCTTTGGTAGAACAGAGAGATGAATCGCGCCCTATAGTTTTATAGAAACACCCTGAATTTCGATGTACTTTAACTATTCATACGATTAGGTCAATCTCATTCGTATGTGTAGTTGTAAGTTGGTAGATAGACCACATAGCAATGCCTCTTGTACTGGTCGAGTTGCTCTGTGCGATGGATCGTTGGATGATTGGTCTGCAGTATTTTTTTCTGTCAACATTTTTAGGGTTCCGTAGCCAAATGGCAAAAACGGAACCCTTATATATTCGTTATGTCTGTCTGTCTGTCCGTCCGTATGTCCACAGCCACTTTTCCCCTAAATTATAAGGCCTATGCTGTTGAAACTTGGTACGTAGATGTATTCTGTAAACTGTATCAAGTTTTTATATAAAACTAGAAAAAAAGCAGTTAATTTTGGGGGTCCCCATACTCAGAACTGAATCTCAAAAATTTTTTTTTCATTAAACCCATAGGTGTGCAGTGTTTATAGATAGGTCTTCTAAAATGCTATTGAGGTTACTAACATCATCTTTTTCTAAAGTGAATAGTTTGCGCAAGAGACACTTCTAAAGTGGAAAAATGTGTCCCCACCCCCCACCCCCTAACCTCTAAACTATCTAAAAAATATATATAATGTACATTGCCACAAAATCTACCAATAAAAATTGGTTTGAACGAGATTGAGTTGGTAGTTTTTTTTAATACGTCTTAAGCCGCAATTTTTGCATAGAAAAATCACTACCACTGCGAACGTAGTAAAACATCAATGAAAGTTACAACGAACTTCAAGAACTTTTATATTATGTTACTTGCTGCTACGGAACCCTTCATGGGCGAGTCCAACTCGCACTTAGCCGGTTTTTATAACATATTTTTAGATGTGCTCTCTGGATTACTAAATTAATAATAAATAGCGGCCGTCACGATTTTAAAAGATATTATCTTTAGTAAAAGGTGAGCAACGTCATACAAATTAATCAAATGGTAAATACCTATTTACATACAAGTATCACTGCAACCATATATTTACGTATATGGTTGCAGTGGTACGTCAGTGGACAGAGGTCCGTTGATCTAGATTTAATTGCCCGAGTCTATTTGATTGCGTCAGAGCTGTGAGAGTGAGTGGGTCTTTGGGGGACTGGGTTATGCAGAATACATTTGAATTTAAAATAATAATGGTTTATTACATCTCTTTTATCTTTGAATGCGTCAACATTAAAAATATTTTAGATTGAATAAAATCAACATTACGCACAGTACAGCTTTATGAACATATTATATATCCAAACGTATTGTACCTACCTATCTTAAACTTATTGAATGTCAAAATTTAGTTAAAATTCTTGTTAAAATGGAAATATATTTTAAAAACATTGTGTATTTTTATGACGAAATGTGATTGCGCTACTGAATTTTCGAGATGTTGGCACTTGAATATTAAATAAAGTATAGTTGAAATAACAGTAGGTATTGGTTGAATCGTTCGTAGAATGCCACAGACCATAGACAAAGCTTAGGTGACAGTTAGTGTTTAAACATTTCTTTCTTATATGATTGATGCCTGACGATGTTCTGCATAACGCGATCTATTGAACAATAAATTATTCAGGACGTTTACATGTTAGAATTGTAAATGAAACGTGTTTGGAACAGAACCTTTCCACGTTTCTTAATTGGCAATTTCTTTAATTGATGGATGCTCGTTAAATAATGCTAGCAAGATCAACACACACCTTCACTACAGTTACAATTTAAAAACTATTGTGCTATTGTTTGAACGCTGTCCCCTGTTGCACTCCTTGTTCTCCATTTGCTCATCATTCTATTACCCATTTTGCCTGATATACTGCATCTCAATAGTTTTGAAAACCTTTTCCGCCTTCAGATCAACACAAAAAATAGAGGCCAAGCTTGCTTAAAATAAATATTCGCTGCAAGCTGCAATTATTTCCATGGTTATACTCGTGTCTGTTTCTAAAAGTAGGAAATTATCTCTGCTTTTTAGCAGTATGTTCTCATTTCTATTGAATTTGGACAGTAAACACATTATTATGGTTGAATGACCAATCAGCAGGTGCACCACTTGCAGGTGATCATCGGATCACCTGCAAGTGGTGCACCTGCTGATTGGTCATGGCGAAGATAACCATTAAACGCCCAAAATTATTGTGGAAGATTTACTCCTCTGCCAGGTAAAATCACTAAAGTGCAGTTCATTAGGTTTTAAGATTTTTGCAACACAACCATAAAAATTGGTCAAACTGGTAGGGGTCAGCCTCGGCGTAGGCATGTCGATCAAATCAAAGACCTTCTGGAAAAAGGCCAAGTCAAGAGTGCCCTTAACCGGCGAGCGTGTATGAAAACAGTTTTAAAAGTAGATGAAGCGAAAGTTGTATACCAGGATCGTAGCAGATAGAAAACGATAGTCTCTGCTTACCCCGATGGGAAACAAGTGTAATTATATGTATGTATGTACCATAAAAGTTATAGGCCTTGAAGTTGCACTCAAGGATTAAGGCTTTTACAGATTAAAAAGTGTCTTAAAATAAAATACCGTATCTGAGTGTCGCACATTGTGTTAGGTACGTTACTATGCAATAGATAATGCACAATGCTTATTGTATGTTATCGATGCTATTAATCTTAGCCTTTGAATGTGAGAGAATTGATACAGTCTTACTTTACTGAGTGGTGGAGCAGCTGACCCCGGGATCAAAAATTTCGGAAACTACGTAGCTATTGTATACAAGCATGTTAAGGTATTGGACAAAAGACGAATACGTGACGTGTTGCAATGCCAACTGAAGAAAGTTTGCGAGGTTCAGGCGGAATTTAGCTTGGTGAATAATATAAAATAGGGTACCTATATGCCCGTTTTTTGGCTTCTTAGGTAAAGGTTTTTACCTGTGCCCGCTGCGGTTATGAGCGGCGGGAAAGAAAGATAAAAAATTAAGAGTTACCACTTATTTTGCTTGATAATGATAGAAGATGCAGATTATAGCAACATAACCTGCTCTTGTTACCAAATACTCCGGTGATTGTTAATTAACATTATTGGTAATCTATTCAGATCCAGATCTTGTTATTTGAAATGTAACTTTTGCACAAGTTGAATACCACCGATAAAACTTTATATTCAGCACTCAATAATAACGATTTTGTTTCGGATTAATGACTGACGTAAGAATAGGTCCCATTTAGATATTGACATCGCAAGAATTGGCGATAGATTTTTAACATAGATATTTTATCAGATTATCTTTTGTATATCAATGTCTGCACCGCTATTACATTATATTGACAGTGCCAATAAGAAGTGGTAACTAAGCTCTCAAGTAAAAGGTTTTTAGAAAATTAAGTTTGATGCCATTGTATTTTTGGTAATTGTAGAAGAGTATACCTACCAACATAGAGTGATAACTGCCTACTCCATAGATTTAGAATAGTAGAGAAATATTATAAATCTATCATCTACTCTTACTACGGCAGCTCTTATTCAAACAATATTAATTACTCATTTTAAAATTATAATATCTTAGCAGAATTCAATGCTTAACTTTTTTTTTAAATTTATCATAAACTTAACATGGAACCTAATCGCAATAATAAGCTCGAAAACACCGGCAAACTACGAATAACAATCTGTTATTCGTAGCAGGCAAAAGAATTTCCCTTATGTGTTTTTTTATGTTACAAAGTTTTACTCCAAGAAATAGAAAAAAGTCACAAACTTAGAACCATCTTATTTAATGGAAACCGGTTAAAAATATTTGTGTCGCAAGCTCACTCTAGCAATAAAACAAGTAACACAGATATAAATCGTTTGTTTGGTGAACACGTGTCTAAACTTACCTAAGTACACATCTATAGGTAAGTGACAGATCTATTGTCGACATTCGTGTAACTACTGTGTCGAAGTAACCTGGTTCGTGAATAAGATAATCGATCATAAACCCACTGTGGAACACTTACCAACATTCTTCACTTGCACAACCTTTACAAACATGTTGTTCAACAATTTCGGTTGTCAGGTGTCGTTGGAGTCTAATTTTTATGCCGGTAATAAAGTAACTTTCAATATACTACTGAATTTACATATCGATACTTCATGCTTATCAATATAAGAAAGTTAGTTTGTCCTTTTATCGTTTGTGTAGAAAGCTATGGAATAACAAGAATTTATAAAATGGTCCATCTTCTGCCGTACCGACTTTGAAAACTTGGGTCTATACATATATAATATACGAGCACGATTTTCGCTCCTCCCAAATCCGGGTTTTTCACGCGGCTTTCCGGCTATAGAGTGGCACTAGAAATCTGGATGTCGTCATGACTTAGCATCTGACGGATGGCGTCATTTTGACGAGCTAATTATTGTTTAGTTCTTGAGAACAAAACAGAATCCTTTTAGTTCCAGAAAAACGACTTACCTACTCTTGGAATAGTCCAATTTGAGGCAGGTCAAAACGTCTCAAAAAACCCCCTTACCACATCTTTCTGAAAACTTAAAATCACCTAATGAATTTTCAGGCAGTTTAACCCATCCATCGAGGATTTTCAGGTCCAGGAAAGTTTAAAGAAAAAAATAATAATATATTATGCTTCTCAGAAGATTTTAAAAAATCTACCAAATACGAGTATGTGTCACACGCAATTTAGTTTTCCAATGAAATGTTTTAGCATGTCATTACAAACTCACACATATTTTTTAAAATAATTGACTTCAAAATTCCCCTATTAGTTTTATACAGAACTTTGAAACAACTGTTGACTTTTTTACAAGTTTTCTTACGACTTGAGCGTCCTAGATTTCTAGGACCTAGTCAACTTTTCAAGAGATGGATGTTTGAAAGTGGTTTCCTCAGGGAGCTGTTTCCTTATACATCGTGGTTAGGTTTACCCCTGCAGTTACCCCAAATATGGGTAACTCAGCAAATAATACAATATGTTTATTTTTAATACATATATGAAATATTGAGACGTTCTCACAAATCAAAATTATTTTGTAACAGAGCAATTCTTCGCCTTTGATTTATTGTTATGGCGTAAATTGGGAGAGGCTTACGTACTGCAGTCTACTGCCATAGGCTGATTGATTGATTATTATTTATATCCTGTAATCATTGTGTGAATTTATAAGACCGGTATAATAATTTAAACAACTATAGTACCAGAGCTGTCGGATACAAATTAAATATGACGATAATGTAAACTTTATATGAGTTTGTGACTAAACGAACTCTACATGTACATGACCCGCTATTTTACCCGCGCAGTTCACGTTCCCGTGGAACACTGAAATAAAATATACCCGATATCACCCGGGGATAGTGTATACTATGTGGCTTCCCAACACTGCAAGAATTTTTCAAATTGGTTTAGTGTTTCGGAGCCTATTCAAACAAACAAACAATCATACCTTTCCTTTAGTCTGTAGAGTTCGATAAGCGACAAAGTCTAGGTTAACCAATATTTTAACAATACACTACTTACTTCAGAAGTTATCAAGCGATCAATATAAGTGACTGTGTTGATTTCAAATTATAACAAATTATAATTATACATTAGAAATTAATGATTTGTTTATTGATAGTAATCATTATACTCGACTTTTAATTGGACGATGATTGACGTGACGCGCGTGACTCTGACTTTTTTAAATTGCTGACTTCGGTATCATTTACTAATGGTATGTAAACATAGCTTCATTTAATCGCGATTGAAAAAAAAAGCTCTATTCAAACTTTTTTTGACGTGTGGAAATTCCTTATGGACGCTATGTCGGATTCTTACCGACTATAAACCACTCGTTCCCTACCTAGTGCCTACGGTTGGAAGCCCTGCGTATGCCCTTGGAAGGATGACCCACGATTCCCAACACAGTTCTTTTCAAACTTAGGTGAAAAGATGTATGCTCTTCTTGTGAATCTAACTGTAAATTAGGACAAGTAGAACTTGATCTCCATTTAGGTTACAAACCAAGTATGAAAAGGGTTATGTATTGTGCGTTTTATAAAGCGCTGGTATTCTGCTAGCTTAGAGTTCTGTAAACGCATAACGCGTTAAGCATACCTATTACACTACGGTTGGTGCTGAGATGGGTGATCGTTTGTGGCATTTCCATTAACGAGTTTTTCTGGGTTTCGAGAGTTGTTTGATGTTTCTGAGTTTCGGTTCTTAGTGCTTAAGGCAATTTGACGTCTTAATAGACGGCATGAAAACGCCACGGCTTATCCCTATCAATAGGGTCACCCGGACAATAGGATCGGCAGTACCTATGTCAAAAGTAAGTGAAATTTAGTATCGCTAATTAGGCTACGGTAACCAATTTCCTTCAAGTGGAGTCATTTGCATCCAAAGTAGTTTATAAAAGAACTGATCACAGATATCAGAAAGATCTTACCTATAGTATCTCTTCTTAAATCTGGTGTGTGTAAATTCGACTGTTGAGTAACCTTGTCTGTCAAATACTGTTCTTGCTCCAATTTTACGATCAAAATAAAGGGTTAAGTTACATTATGTCATCTGATATTCGTAATCGTTACTTACCTATCAACTTCTTTTGTGAGAATGACAGCTGATTGATATGCAATGGCTCTCTATGTAAACCGGTTTAGTTGTAATTGGCATATATTTTTTTATAAAAAAATGTCACTTAGTAATCGTGTTACTTTACGAAAATTTTATACTGCGTTATATTGTATATGCATACGTTCATTTTGTGCAAACATCTATACATATAATAAAATGATAGAAAAATCAAAACTGTACATTGGAAATATTTCTATAAAAAAAATACTCGCTGGGTGTTCAATACAAAATACCAAAGCCGAAAATATAGTTAGAAATTTTTTTGTCTGTTTGCTTTGCTTTGTTAGGAAGGATTTCGAAAAGTATTCAATAGATTCCATTAAAATTTTGTACAAATGTTAACTAGGGGTAGGGTCTTCAAATAGGCTATATATTATTACGCTACATATTCTAAGGGCTAGGCAGAGAGCAATCAAATTGGCATTATAAAATAATTTTCACGCGTACGAAGTCGTTGGCAACAGCTAGTAACCTAATACAACATACGTCAGACTCATATGAAATGGCCTATTTTACGGCACAACAAAGGTGGCGGAATACCATGGTGCTTAGTGAATAGTATGATCCTCTCCAAGGCTGGGACACACAGAGCTGACCTGCAAACTGGCAGCAAGGTAGCAAAACGCTCAAAAACCGTCTCCTGAGAAAATCGAATCGAAATTTTCTAATGAATTTTCATTCATCATGTACGTTTCCACGTCTGGAATCATTATCTAGTTCTACCCTAATTAATACCCTTTCCTTTTAGGAGTCCTGGGGTATTTGGGAGTCCTATGGTATCCTTCCGAAGGCTTACCCGGGGCTCCCAACCGTTGGCTTTTAGGCAGGATACGTGAGGTTTTCTAGTCGGTAGGAGTCCAGCATAGTATCAATGAGAATTTTCACTTACGTTAAAAAAATACCTTTTTCTTTGCACATAAAATGGAAAGTAGTAGCTACAAGGCGTGCACTATTTGAATATATTTTTTTAGTATGATTTAAAAGTAAATACCCATTTTTACATTCCAAACGGTTTCTTAGTCTACCTATAGTGATGACCTTAATATTTTTTTAAGATTAAACGTCTGTAGATCAAAGATTATTTATAAAACAGGATGCAATAAAATGGATTTTATATGTTTTGGTTATATCATTGCAACTGCAAGGTAAAACCTTAAAAATATATCAAATTAGTCATTTTATGCTATCGTACCTGCATAATGTCTACTGTAAGTAGGTCAATATACCTAATAGGAAGTGAACTTGAGGTTTTTCTGCTGTTGGTTCATATTTAAGTGCTTAAGCGCTTAAGCATCTACATTATTTGGTTTCAGACGCAAGCTTTTCAATGCTCGGTTGCACTCAGTTCCTCCTGTAGTTATGTAGATATAATGGCATTCAAAAGAAAAAGTTTAAATCAGCGCCAACTCAAATTCATTAGGTAAATAGCACGCTTAAATAATTTTCACCATTGTTCGCAAATTATGTAACAGCTGTTTTTTTTAACGTGAGGAAAAATCCTTCATGGATGCTATGCCGTACCAACCTACCAACTAATAATATTTTTGATTTATCAGATTTTATTCAATATCATATTGGAGTCGGCGCCAAGTAAATATGTAGGTATTATTCATGGCACCAACTTCAATATTATATTGAATAAAATCTGATAAATCAAAATAAATAGTACTTTGTGCCAAGTAAATTTTATTTTTCAGAATTTGTTTGAAGTCGGTTTTTTTTTTTTTTCATTATTTAAAGTGACGGGTGAACCGAAAAATATATCTATCTAGGTGAAAGTTCTCATCAATACAAACCAATCAAGCCCAAACACAAGGTAGCTACTGTAAATCGTTAAGGAATTCCCTCGACTGTCTTTCGGTTCCATCATCAGATCGACTGCAGACATTCATTAAATTGTAGTACATTAAAGCACTGAATTAAAAATTTAACAAACGCACCAGTTGTCCCTACAATTTTCGGTGGTTGCCCTCGATTTCTCCTGAATCCCATCATCAGATCCTGACGTGGTGAAATTGGGACCCCTCAGAAGTTAACTCTATCCAACAAAAAAAGAAATATTGAAATCCGTCTATAATTGACGGAAATATCGCTTAACATACATTAAAAAAAAACATACAGATGAATTGAGAACCTACTCCTTTTTTGAAGTCTGTTAAAAAACCTCAGGTAACGCCCAACAGCCTACGATTGGGAGCCCCGTGTATGCCCTCGGAAGGATGCCCCGGACTCCCAAAAATTATGTAACAGCTGTTATAAAATATTGAACACTAGCGGACGTCACGCGGTTTCACCCGCGTAGCTCCAGTTCCCGTGGGAATACGGAAATAAAATATAGCCTATGTTCACAGGGGATAGTGTAATTAATATTGAACGATTCATTGCTAATTTACATAATAACAAAACGAAGATAAAATTGCAGAATCATTTCACACGGCACATTTACTTACCTCTAATTCATTATGCCTTCGACAACTAGGTATCTAGTATTTATCGACATCGCCTGAATAGCGATCATGAATACATAACAATCACTGTATTTCTGTTTAGAATAAATTTATTACCTATACAAACTTTTTAAGACCGATTCCAATATGTTGCCTTAGCATTTTCAATGAAAATCCATAGAGTATAGAATAATTATTGGTTTGTGAACACTGTGAACAGTCTAATTAATAAAGTTCACTGCTTGTTCAATATTTGTTGCAAGAATTTTGTGGAACCCAGCAATTTGTATATACATACTACCTATTGCTTTATTCAAATGTCTTAGTACGAGACACTACAATAGCGTCCCAGTGACGTTCGGATCTCCTGCAATATGTTCTAGAACTGCGACTGTACGGGAATATCCCATAAAAAGAATGTTTTGATGTAAGAATAACTGTATTTAATAGAAATAATTAACAATCTGTCCTAAATCTAACTATGTCTGTATAATGATGGAAATGCGAGAACGTGTAGTGTACTTGAAAACTATTCACGAACTGAATTAACAATTAAAGTAATTTCTTCAATAATCGAGTCAGCAATACTGCTGACTCGGCATGTACGGGCTTGCCCGTACATATTCCCGGGCGGGAAAAGTGGGGTTAGTAGTAGTAATGAGGTGCTACAAGTTGATGAACAATGTTGCGTTAGTACGATCAAATACAACTACTGAATATAAACCAAAACTTTATATCTAGGGAGTGTCCTTTTTCACTGTATTTCCGCGTATTCACTGGGAATTTTAAAAACGGATTTAAACACTACGGGGCACGACCCCGTTTCTTTAAAAGACACTCGCGCACTCGTTTTGGGCACTTCACTGACACTTTCACTATGAGTTTGAGGTATCTCCTCCGGAACCGCAGGGCGCGAGGGCTGAGGTTGCTCACTGCCTCGTCTGGGGCAGCAGTTGCAACGTCTGTATGCTCATGCAGCAGCAGCTAAGCCTATTAGTGCGAAGAGCACATATATCGCTACATAATGGTGTACGTCATGGTAAGAAACACTGTCCGTTAATAAAGGCTCGGTTTGTTTCATAATACCTAGGCTCCTTTCAATTTCTTGGAGTTGAGTAGTATGATTAATAATAAGCTCAGATATTTCCTCGGAGTCATTCGGCATGTCAGGGAGGGAAATGTTCATGATGCTATTTAATGGTGAGACTTCTGGCCCACGAATAGAAGGGCTCACGTTCAACCTACTGAGGGCTTCTAACCGGTGAGCATAGATGATCGAATCTTCAAATCGTATGGTGCATCCTGAGTCGACACTTATAAATCCAGTGTTTGTCAAAGAAACCCGAGTGATTTCGTTGTTACATTCAAGTCTAACTTGACACTGGTTGCAACAAAGGAAGAAGTAAGTGTTAATTTTATTCAACTCCAGCCATTGGTGCTTACATGACTGGGTTTGGCTTATACATTCCCTTGTTTCCGTGAAGGTTTCGCAAAAGCTGTGATCGTCCTTGATCAAATGAATGGGTCCGGGGACGTGGCACAAACTCAAGTAGGGACCCTTGTGGAAACAAGACTTTAACTCTTCTTGTGTCACAGTTATAAACATGTCATGATGGAGATTAACCGCCACGTATTCTGCAACTGGAATAGCTTCCATATAATTGCCGTTGCCTAATAGTCTTGGGATTGGAATAACTCTCAATACCTCGAACAAATCCGCGCATAGCAAGGGAATCCTAATCTCAAAGAGAATATATCTGGCCGTGACACTGGCCCGGGCTTGTAATAGATTATATATCTCCGCTAAACTGTCAGATTTCTTGATAGGTAATGACAAATCCTTCGGTAATTCGTCAGCTATTATACCCAGCTCATGCCTCAATTGATTGGGAGAGAGCAGATGAAAATCAAACTTTCCGTTGTAAATATTGGTAACAGCATCGAGTAATGTCTGTTGAATGTTCTTCAAACTGTACAAAAGGCTGTTGGCTATCATGGCTGTTGTTAAAAAATCGCTGACAACAAACTCGATTTCGAATTGAGATTGAAGCTGAGTTATTGAGTTCTGCACTATATTGAGTTTCTGGTGGATGAACTTGCTTTGTTTGTTAACGACGAGCTCAGTGCGCTTTAACAGGTTAAACTCTGCTTCGACCACAGAGGTTTGGTTTTTCCAAAGGGCAGCTAAGTGGTTTTGGTTTTCTCTGATGAGATGAATATCCTTTTCATATTTCTGAGCGAACTTATCGTCCAAACGCCAAATAAACTATGGGCTACATATCCTATTCCGTTTATTAATCCTCGGCGACGACGTAACATATGATTCTTATTGTTATGATTCATAAGTATGTCATTATAGTACTGCAGTTCAATTACCTCGTGACGTATCTGCCACATGACACCCTCACAGTGCGAATGAGCCGCAACACTATCGCATAGGTGTTCCAGGTATTTCACGTAATTTAACAGCGCTTTATTGCCGTCTTGATATGGGCTTGTATCGTAGTACACTACTAAACGCCAATCATCTCGTATTAATTGCATATCCTTAATGCGATCGAAATAGAGGCTATTATTACCATTTACTGGGCTAACACTGTATGAACAGTTTACGTCTGAAACAGATGTAAACAAAAGCAATAACAAATATACTATCATTGTGCTGAGATTGAACATACAATTAATTTTAGCCGACTGTTTCGAAGAGCGGGCTACCGTCTCATTTTCAGAATCTTCTTCCGTATTTGTTTTACCTTCATGAACCGGTAAAACGGACAATTTCACAACAGGTCGTTGCATACAACCGTTCTTGGTTTTTAACGTGACAACTCGCACGTAGCCATCAGCTCCGGGGTGCAACTGTACGACTCTACCCATGGCCCATTTCCCGGGCGGAAGGTTGTCATCCTTGATTATGACAAGATCGTTTAGTTTTATATTCGGCTGTGGCTTTTTCCACTTGCTTCTTATGTTAAGCTGTGTTAAATATTCTTCGCGCCAACGTCGCCATATATCGTTGTATAGTTTCTGAGTAAGATGCCACCTTGTTCGTAGATCTTGCTCCGTATCGTATAAAGTTAACATAGGACCACTGGACAGAAAATGGGATGGAGTAAGATAATTTAAGTCCTCCGGATCTTCGGTGAGAGGACAAAGTGGGCGCGAGTTCATGCATCCTTCTAAACAACTGAGAAGCGTGGCGTATTCCTCAAATGTGAGATTTTGCTCTCCTACTACCCTTTTCAGGTGCCTGAAATGTCAGGCTTTTTACGCCGGCTGATTCCCACAGACCACCTGCTGATGGGAAAGACGGTGCATTGAAGTGCCACTCTATATTCATGCTTGATAACTCCATTATAAGATCTTGGTTAAATACCTTGCTTAATTCTGCTAAGTGCTGCCTCAGCACTTTGTCGGCTCCTATGAAATTTTTACCTTGATCACTATAAAGATGTCCGGGTAATCCCCTTCTAGCTATCATTCTGCGCAATGCCCCCAAAAAGGCAGACGTTGTCAGATCAGAGACAAGTTCGAGATGTACCGCCTTAGTGACCATGCATATAAATACGGCCACGTAACCCTTTGTGTCAATATTTAAATAACACATATTAATTCTCTGTGTAATTTATCAAGGATTTGTTAGACACCGGACTTGCGTTTATAAGGTTTGAAGTAAGTGCTCATCTTCACAACTATGAATCACCTTCTAGCAGGATAAATACTCGTTACTTCATTTGAATATTGTTAAACAATCTCACACAACATATCATCTAGACCAAACAAAGCTATAAGGTTGTGCTATGGGATCTAGACGACTTACATAAGTCGGAACAAAAATGGTTTCAATTCCATCGTTAAGATAAACTCTTGTCTTAGTTATAATATGTTGCTTCTTGCCGAATCAGTTAAATGGTTAAATCTGTATTTTGTACTGTACTAATACTTTACAATAATAGATAAAATAAAATGTGTATGTTTATAAGGAAACCCTAAGATGTAATAAGTATGGAGACAGAGAAGCCCTAAGAGGTAGTACCTAATATGTTTGTTTACAGAGAAACCCTAAGATGTAATAAATGTTGTGTATCTGAAGTTAGACCTATAGAGAAACTCTGATCTGAGATGTAGGTAATGTTATGAAAAAAGAAAGAGTATGTATATAAAACTAGGTTAAACAAGGAGCTACGACTGCCAACAAACTGCCCTGCAGTTTGGCAGTAGTTAAAATTTATGTATTTCGCTAAAAATTTTTTTGTGAATAAACATTTTTTTCTTTCTTTCTTTCTTTCTGAAATTGTGACACTAAACTTCCCCTCCGAACTTGTAAGTTACTTTAACTTATCTAGAGAATGTTAAAAAATTGGCAAAAAACGGGCTACATTGGACTTCTTATTAATCAACGGGATTTTGCAAGAACGTTGGTACTTTTTAACCCGGGACAACGTCTGTAGTATAAACCTATCGAAACATCAAATAAAATGGAGTGTAGAAATATGTATAGGTACAATATGTTTTATTTTATCATTAAATATAGTGCTATGACGAATCAAGGGGCTTTGCCGCCTCACCGGAGATCGTGTGGTTTTTTGTTTTTTTTTTTTTTTTACGCGGGGACTGCAGGTTAGGCACTTCGCCGCCTTGTTTCGGGGGAACAAGACGGCTTCGTGTGGGACTCACGGTCTGATATGCGGGACCGTCCTACCCACTAAACCCCGCGGTGTTCCGCCTCGCCTTAACCGGGTCACAGGATAGGCCGGTGGATAAATCACTGCGGCCCGGCAAAGGGTCGCCCCATTACGTAGGGACTCTCCACGGGGGGGACTTGATGATCTGCCCCCTCCCTGAACTCCTAAAGGAGTTATTAGTTCAGATGGCATCGTACCGCTCTCGGATGCCCTTCTGTAAGCAGAGGGGGTAGAGAGCAGTCGAGCTGGTGGGCGTGAGACGCCCCCGAATCGAAATAAGGCACCCCTGGAGCACGGGGAGGTGCCTACCGCTGTTTGATCATCGTGGGCGAGGTCTCCCGACCACCGCCCACGATTCAAGGAACTAGTCGGGGGCGCGCATCCACGCCGCCATGCGGCGCCCCCGAACGGGACGGCGTGGCGGGAGCGTCTGACCAGCACGCTCCCGAACTCGCAACTCCTCTCGTTTAGCCGCCATCACCTCGCTAGCAAACGAGGCAACGGCGGCCCAGCACGATTGGCTGCCGACCATGGCTCGCACCACGGCCGGCAGCGACAGGTCCCTGCCGATAACGCCCGAGAGGGCTATACGCGGCCCATCCCACGCCGCACACTCGGCGAGAGTGTGCTCCGCCGAGTCTACGGCGACGCTCGAGCAGTGACGGCACACAGGATCCGACTCCACGGAGATCGTGTGGTATCCCCTTATCACCCTGACGTATCAAGGAGCTTAATCAGATTCCATTATTTCCACATCTCTCTGTGATGAGGAAATAAATAATATTATTTTATAATAAGTACCAATAAATTTTATCTTCAAATTCAGTGCTGTGACGAATCCCGTTGATTAATAAAGAATCCATAGCCTTAATTTATAATTATGTAATATGTAACTGTGTGTAATTATTCATCAATTATGTAACTACGAAAAAAAACTAGTGGGTAGTTGTGACATTAATACTTATTTTTGAATTAGTCTTGAATAAATATTAAATTAAAATAAATTAAACTATTAATTATCAATTTAATGGTGAAAATCATAAAATATTAGTGGTCACCTACCAGTGTGAGTGTTTTCTCCTTTCAAAAATACCGCACTTATATATTATCACTGGAGTAACATGGAGTCAAGCATTAAACAGTCAATGGCAGACTTCAGATCTATGTTCCAAGATCAATTGGCCAATTTTGAAGCAAGGTTGTCAACCAACACTGCACCCGATTCTTCCAATTTGGTGGCTGAGTTCACTGCATTTAAGAACTTCACTGTAACTGCCTTAAACCTACTTCAGAGCCAGGTGGATCATCTGTACCGTAGGGTAGACAGTATAGAAACACGTAGTCGCCGAAAAATGCTTCTCCTGCATGGTGTGAATGAGCTGGCCGCAGAGGATACAACGGACATGGTGGTGAGTGTGGTGAAACAGCAGCTTCACATTGATAATTTTGTAGCAGGTGATGTCCAACGCTGCCATCGAATGGGGCGACCATCTGCCCCACAGAAGCCCAGACCAATACTGGTTAAATTTAACAGGGTTGCTGATCGTGATAGCATCTGGTTCACGAAAACTAAACTCAAGGGCTCTGGCGTAACAATTTCAGAGTTTCTCACGAAGCCCCGGCACGAGGCATTTATGGCTGCACGGGAACGGTTCGGCTTAAGCAAGTGCTGGACACGAGAGGGTCTTATCCACATAACGGGTCCTGATGGGACGCGTCATCGCATTTCTTCACTCCACGAACTACGCGAATTAAAAATGCCTTCGGCTGTCTCAAAGGAAACGGAGCAAGTTCATAAAGCTCCAAGGTCTGCAAGCGCCAGTGCCAAGCCCAGGCGCAATGCAGCGGCGAAAAAGTAATAGTACTCTCTGTTTCTACTATCGACTGATACCGCGATTACCTATGCGATTCCTTGTTACTTTTGTTTTCGTTTATTTTCACTTTCACTCTCGCGTATGGTTTGTATTAGAACACGAATTTGTATTTTGTTTACGTTTTGTCGTTGTGTGGCGTTTTGTCACTGTCATTGTCACTGTCAGTGCGTAACGTCAATAAATTAAGCGTCATAGACTAAATTTACTAAGTCATAGAGAACTACGTTTAGTTTTAATGGTTGCATTTCTATTTTTTGTTGATGTATCTGATGTTTTTAATTTTTGTAAATTATTTAAATAATGTTTGGATAGGTATTTGGTAATTATTTAATATTGTTATTTTGATCTGTGTTTTTAGCACTCAACTGGTGGATGAACACTGCTGTATACATACGCACCACTTTTTGATATATATATATATTTATTTTTTTTTTTGTAATATTTATTGTTTATATTTTTATTTTTATCAGTAGGTAAATATTTATATATTTTATTTATATATTTACTTAGTATATACATATATAGTGTATGTCATTGCCAATTAGGACAAATGATAGCTCAATAAGGCCTCCTTCACTCGCAGACGAGCTCGAATCGCATTTCTCAAATGTGCCTCTGAATTTTAATGTTGTGCATATTAATGCACAGAGTATTAACGCCCATTTCCCTGGTATGCTGGCAAACTTAAGCAGTAAAAACATCCATGCCATTCTTGTATCCGAGACCTGGTTAAGGCCATATATGTCTTCTCTTCCTGTCACTCTTCCAGGATATCAACTAATAAGGAATGATCGTTCGGATTGCGATGGTGGTGGTGTTGCTATCTATTTGAGAACTCAAATTCCCTATAAAATTTTACAGATATCAGCTCAGCCGCCGCCATCGGATTCGGGTGAGTTCATCTTTATTGAAATGGAGCTCCATCACATCAAGGTACTTCTTGGTGTCTACTACAGCCCCTCCTCACGAGCTAACTATTTCTCTTCTTTCGAAATCATGTTGGAAAACCTGGTACCATCCTATGAGCATAACATAATACTAGGTGATTTTAATACTTGTCTTGTGAAAACTGACCCTCTCTCTCTCTCACGAGCTTTAAAGCTTCGTAATATTTTAGACTCTTCTAATCTTTCTGTCCTTCCATTGAATACTACTCATCACTTTCCCAACTGCGCTCCTTCCTTCATTGACCTCATTATCGTTTCGTCTGATGTGCATGTAGCCAAACACGGTCAATGCACAGCTGACATCTTTTCTTATCACGATCTGATCTTTCTTTCGTACAAAGTTCGTCCCCCTAAGGCCAAGTCTAAGGTGTTCATGCAGCGAAACTTCAGTCGGATGAATGTCGAAAAACTAAGAGCTGACGTAATTAATGTAGATTGGACTTCGTTGTACAATTCTGGTTTCGTTGATGATAAGGTTAGCATTCTAACTTGCAACTTAATCAAGATTTACGATATTCATGCACCGATCCGTGCAGTAAAAATCAAACACTCTCCGTCGCCTTGGCTCACTACAGATATCAAGGAATTAATTAATAAAAAAGGTAGGGCAAAATCTAAATTTAAATACCAACCGAATGAGTACAATCGGGAGAGATATGTGAGAATACGAAATCTCTGCAATAAGGTTTGTAGGAATGCACAACGCCAGCACATTCAAATGTCCATACAAAATGGAGATCCAGCTAAAATATGGAAATTTCTAAGAACCCTGGGAGTTGGCAAGTCAAAACAAGATGTAAATTCAAGGAATATTGATCTCGACGCTTTAAATAGGCACTTCTCAACTTTTTCGAGCTTTGATGATACTACCAAAACTAACACTATTAATAGTCTTTCACAGCTTCCAACTCCCGGATATCAATCATTTACATTCAATCAGTTCACGGCTTGTGATGTTAAGAGGAGCATTACGTCTTTGGCGTCTAATGCAGTCGGCAATGACTGTATTAGCCGCAACATGATCATGCCTATTCTTGATGAAGTGTTACCAGTCATTTGTGATATTTTAAATTATTCTGTTTCCAGTGGCACATTTCCAACAGTCTGGAAGCAAGCACAAATCATACCCTTACCTAAAAAGTCTAGCCCTTCTTCTTTCTCCGATTACCGTCCTATCTCTATCTTGCCTTTTCTCTCTAAAGTTCTTGAACGTCTTGTTCACACACAACTAAACTCCTTTCTCAGTACAAATCTTCTTTTAAATGCTTACCAATCTGGTTTCCGGCCAGGGCATAGCACAGTTACAGCCCTCATTAACATTACGGATGACATCAGGATGGGCATGGAGAATGGGAAGCTTACATTACTGACGTTGCTTGACTTCAGTAATGCTTTTGGTACTGTAGATTTTCGCATAATGCTTGAAATTCTACGCTCTATTAACATATCTCCACCAGTGATTGATTGGTTTCGCAGTTACCTGACTGGTCGCCAACAACGTATATGTATTGATGATTCTGTTTCTTCCTGGAGTAATATCGGAGTTGGTGTACCGCAGGGTGGCGTTTTATCTCCTCTATTGTTCGCAATATTTATTAATTCCATTACAAAACAACTAGTTTCATCCTACCACCTTTATGCAGACGATTTACAAATATACTCGCAAGCTACTTTAAATGACATTCATGAGGCTTTCACTGTGGTGAATTGTGATTTGGAACGTATATGCGACTGGAGTAACAGCTATGGTCTGAAAGTGAACCCTACCAAAACTCAGGTAATACTTATGGGCAGTACTGGAATGATTCGTAAAGTGAACTGGGCACAGTTGCCACAAATAGTCTTTAACGGGATGCCGCTGCCTTTGAGTGATAAGGTCAAAAACCTGGGGATTTATTTTGATAAGACACTATCCTGGGGGCCTCAATTGCAGGAAGTTAATCGCAAATTATTTGCCTCAGCTGGCTCTTTGCGTAAATTGCGCAGCCTTCTTCCGATTTCGACGAAGATTTCGCTTGCACAATCATTACTTCTTCCAATATTAGACTATGCCGATGCCAGCTACCTTGATCTCACGGAGGAGCAATTAAATAAACTTGAGCGCCTTCAAAATTTTTGCATAAGGTTCATATTTGGTTTACGCAAATATGATCACGTTTCTGAATACCGCAATCAACTCAAGTGGCTCCCGATTCGCCTTCGACGTAATACTCACATCCTTTCTTTACTATATAACATATTATTTAACCCTCTCACTCCCTATTATCTCAAGGAACGTTTCGAGTTTCTAGGAAACAAGCACTCTAGGTACCTGCGATCGACAGAAAACTTAAGCCTGCTTATACCAGTGCATTCAACAAAATTTCTTGATAAGTCTTTTACAGTTGAAGCTGCACGATTGTGGAATGCACTCCCGGTTACTATCAGACGAGCTCAAACGTTGGTAACGTTTAAGGTGAGGGTGAAAGAATATTATCTTTCCCTTTAAGCTAGCTGTAAACTGAGCTATATTATGTATTTTTATATGTATGTATGTATGTTTGTATGTATGTATGTATGTATGTATGTATGTATATGTATATGTATATGTATGTATGTATCTATCTATGTATGTGTGTATGTACCTTTGTATAATATATATTATGTGTATTGTATAGGTATGCATAGTTATAGATTAAACAATATTGCATTTGTCACCAATTTAGAAAGCCCGATATTTAATCTCTGATACAGTCTTGTCCATCTAAAGGTTGCCTGGCAGAGATTGCTATTTGCAATAAGGCCGCCCATTGTACCTTCTTAATATATTTGTATTCTAGTTTTAAGTTTTATTATCTTTGGTGTACAATAAAGCATATTATTATTATTATTATTATTACTACTTACTGCATGTTTTTAATATATGTATTAGTTATTTGTATGATTAATAGTCGACCATTACGCTGTATTGACTGCGCTTTATCAAATACTGTAAGAATCGAGCTTTAAGAGTCTTCTTCACTATGGTACCTTTGTATGACTCTGAGGTGTGATCAAAAACGTTCATAATTCCTAAGATCTCTAGCTGCCCATGACACAGATCTCATGGAATTTTCACTTCTCTTTGATTATTATAGCTGCAATCTTCTACAGAATAGTACCCAAAGACTCTGAAATTCTCTGAACACCTTTTAAGAGTAACATGGCAAGTATTGTGGCGTAATTTGGGAGAGGCCTACGTCCAGCAGTGGATTTCCAAAGGCTGATTTGATGATTGATATAGCAAGTTGTCTCTTTCACTTTAAATACAATGTATACGTATAAGTCATCATACTAAATTATACTCTACGAATTTGTTCATCAGCTATTAGGTATGTTGAATGCTGAGTTTCAGAAATATTGCAATTTGCAGTTCAATTGAATGTATTTTGAATAACCCCAGTGCACCGCAAACATGTTGACTCAGTGAACGAACAAATCGTATGCAATACCTACTAATAAGCTGCACCCATCGTTGCGTACTCGTTTTTACAATCTATTGAGCTTTTGTCCCATTTCAATACCACATAAGTTCTCTATACGTTCCCTTCATTGAGTTGCACACACATTACCTATTCGTAACTCTAAATGTACTAGTCTTATTCAACCAGTCAATTAAACCAAATGATTTAAGAGGAATGAGTCCCTATTTCTGTTATACATACATACATACAGCCATGCCTTTATCCCCGAAGGGGTAGACAGAGGCATATAAGTAAAGGTACGCCCATAATTCACCTTATAGTTTTATGTCCCACGTAATAGGTGCAGAGCCTATTGCTGTGTTAAAATGGACAGGTGCAAGTCATGACGACTCGCAGTAGACATTTTTCAAACCGCCCATAAGGCCTTTAGCTTGGCTTAACGATTGTCATTTTACTGACAACCGGGTCTGATTTCGAGTTTTCCGTCTCCACGCGATGGATAGCTTTGCGAAAAGGTTCCATTAGTCACTCTCGGGATGAATTCGGGTGATGACATTTTGTAAACTTTCCGGTCGCCACACGGGGCCCGTCGACACAAAGGGGGGTGGGGGGCATTTCTGTTATGTATAGAGCTAAAATGATTCCACCACTGCTGTTTAAATATGGTTTTTATAGGGCGTTCCTGTGATCTTCGAAATACAAGTCAACTTTACCTGCTCACTAACGGACGAGGTCATGGCAAAGTGAAGGTAAACTCGAAGCAAAACTCCTCACAAACTCGTCTGGGCAAGCAACGTGGGTAGGGACAAACACCCTCCCCATTGTGACAAAGCTTTTGAGAGGCCTATGTCCAGTAATAGATTGTCATAAGCTACTTGTTTAATATATTTAGCTAGCCATAATAAGATAATCTGAAGATAATCCATGGAGACTCCTAGCTAAAGATTTATCTATACTAATATTATAAATAGGAAAGATTTGATTGTTTGTTTGCTCACATCGAATAGTTTTTTATGTTGAAAGGGTTGGCATAAAATTAGTTGTAAATGTATAGTAAACCTGTAGGAACTTAGTGTAAAATAGAACTTTTTCTCAATTCAAACACAATGTATACCTATAATGTGCTATTTATTGTTAAAAATTACAGAGAAACATAAATATTACATATCTATATTTACACTATTACTATCTAAACTAAACCTAAATAAGGCCCCCGTGGCATTGTGCCCAAAAGACTAGCAGCATTCCCCCTTTGAATAGCAATACCTATTCGTTGAGCGAGAAAACTGCCAGCCCTTGGGTCACCAGTTGACTCCACAAGGCGCTTTTTCAAATTCTTGAAAAATTTTTGCGCATTGGGACCCCATGGACCTAGGGTCTCGACACCGACTGGACAAAAACGATACGATGAGTCGAGACCCTTATATTTATTAATTTTAATATTTTCAGCCGCTTCCGCTGCTGCACTGGCTTTTAATTTTGTTTTAGGAAGATGGGACGGGGCTAGAGTGTCAACACAAGTTGCATCCCACACCAGGACCCGACCCATCTCCCACGGTATCAAAGTTATACCATCCGGTCTCTTGCCATCGTCCCTGAAAACGCCGTTTGGCTCTAAGAGCGCAGGCACATTGGCGGTGGCAAGAGCACGGCGGATGATGTCATTCAGCGCAGCGTGGCGTGAGAAGCGGCCTGCGCTCTTTAAACATGAAAGACCATGATGCCCCAAAGTGTCAACGTTAAAACCTCAGGGGCATCGATGTGAAGCGCAAAGCGTGACGCCAAGTCTCAAACCAACTGAAATTCTTAGGATGTCCGGTTCCAAAAAAGTTCCGGTGTTGGCTATAGGGAAAGCTTTCAACCAATCACCGGATTCCTTTCTACTGAGCGCTAATAATCTGGCCCGATCCGGGCCTAGACTAGCATTTAAAAAGGAGTCAAAGGTTAATTTTGACATAGCGTCGTCCCAGCTCCGTTGTAAATTTGGATGGGTGGGTAAATTTTGACCCGGACAAGCCATTAGCCAAGCATTCTTGGCATCTGTAAGGCCAGTCGTCTCATAGTCTGTAAGACAATTCGTCAGAATTTTACCTACGAGACTCGACGTGGCATGTACAGATGACAAAAAGGCTGGCAAAGCCACACTAGAAATTTTGCGGATCCCTAGCCCACTATATTTAATGGGAAGAGATGCCTGGGACCAAGATTGTTCGCTCAGTTGTATATTGAGAATTGATTCCAAAGAAGATTTGATTAACGAATCAATAGAAAATAAATGACTTTGATGTTTCCAAAAAGGACAACAGCGAAGCAAATAAATAGATTTGGGAACAAACATACAAAATTTCAGAATTGTGATTGCGTAATGTGAACTAATAGAATGTAGCCGATCTACATTGGATGCAAATTTTGAAATTTTTTGTGCTATTAATTCGGGAATAGCATCTTCAAATATAGGGGACCCTAGGAGGTAAAGATTCTCTCTGCTAACAATTTTAATATTCGGACATAGGGAATTGAATTTTTCAACGAGTTCCGAATTGATGTGATTATTATGAAAAAATAATTCACACTTATTAAAATTTAATTCCAAACCAATTAAATGAAAATTATTTTTAATTTCTATAAGATCTGACAGAACAGAATCTGCATCACCTCCAAGAGTCCCGTCATCTAAATACCAGACGTTAAATTTTGACTTTAAATTTTGGATGATGGGGTTAATGGCTAGGCTGAAAATGGCTGGTCCGAGGGGATCACCCTGCTGGCAACCGACTTCAGAAGAAAGTTCGTTGCATTTATACATTAATTTGGAAGGTTCGTGATAACAGTTAAGTAAATAGTTATAAATTTCAGGAACATTGCTTCTAATTTCTGACAGCAGGATGTCACGGTTTACTGAATTAAAAGCATTTTTCACATCAATTTTTAGCAAAACCTCACACTCACCTTTATTAAGGTAGGTGCGTAAGGCGTGGACCGCCGCCTCACACCCACATTTGGTACCAAACCCTAATTGAGTCGGTTCAAATTTTTGTTGTAATTTTGACAAGATGTATCGGACAGAAATTTTGGATGCTAAACGCCTAAAAGTGGACCCAACAGCAATAGGACGGACTCCTCCGTCTTTTTTAGTGAGAGCAATGAGATTAGCTCCATAGATAACAGGAGCGATCTCAGGGTTAATGTTACCAGAGAGCATGAGGTTTACTAATTTTGTTAAACAACCGATGAGGTGCTTACCTGCATCACCCACACAGTGAGAGGTTAGGTCTTTTAGGTGTTGTGGAGAAAGACCATCAAGACCAGCTGCTGATCCGACTTTAAAAGCATTAATCGCACTCACTGTGTCCTTATCCTGTGCAAGTAAACACACATCGGGTGATGTAGGCGGGTCCAGAACGTAGTCCGAGACTGGAGCTGAGGGATGTTTTGTCTGTAAAGACGTAAGGGTATCTGTTGTATCTGGAGACAGTACATCACTTGAAAACAGGAGATGTGCGGCTCCTTTTAAATCTCCGTCGCTAACTTTTGCTTCTACAAGCTTGTTAACATCATAAATCTTTTTGTTATAATTTCCAGTAAAACAGCAATTTTGAGTCGGAAGTGTGGGGTTAGAACAATTTTTTTTATTTTTTGTGTGAGAGATATAGTCTCGTCACTAAATTTAGCATGTAATACTTTATAAGGAAATAGCAAAAGATTTTGCCAATTTTCAATGCTATTACTATCCAAACACTGCGTTATAAATTGAGACAAAAGTGTAGCGACAGAGATCCTGGCACCTCGAGGAATTCGTTTAACTAAACTCACATTATTTTTTAAATTACTCAAAAGGTGATGAAAAGGCGTGCCAGAAGGGTTACTATCAGATGGAATAGAAACATGAGGTTGTGCGAAATTATCTGAAAGTAACGTTGTTGAGTTTTGGCTGGGGCATTTATGTAATTTTGATATATGTATACGAAGTCCTCGAGCACTTTTAAAAGATTTTAAACAAATAGAACAAGAAAAAGTATAAAGTGACGTACCATCTTCCGATTGCGTCAAGCTTTGCATTTACTTATTAGTTATTATAAAACAGAAACTACAAAAACAAACACAAATAAAAATACAATAAAAATAATCTTGACGTTCGCGTTGACGCTCTGTCACCGGGCGCCGGGCGCATGCGGAGGAGCCAGCAAAACCAGAAATAATTTTCAGCCTGAAAAATAACAAATATAATTAGATAAATCGCATTTAGACTTAAATATTACTTAAAACCAAGCCTTAGGTGGGCCAAAATTATATAATTGTTATTTAAAACAATTATATAATTTTTGTTAGACCGGTTGACATAGTTGACGTTGACGTTATACATGTATACCTATTGTTTTATGAATAAATAAATAAATAAAATAACATCGAATAGGCTCTGAAACTACTAAACCACTAAATATTCAATATCAGTAAAGAAATACTTCGCAATATAAATACACCGTAATCCAGTCCTATTAAATCATTTGTCAAAGCAGATATATAAGCCTGCCAAAAGATCGAAATCTAAAGCAATCTAAAGTCAAAAAGAATAATATTTAAACAGATCCACTGTAAGTTTCAGAAAAAAAAACACAGATATATACCTAGACTAGCTGATGCCCGCAGCTTCGCCCGCGATGGCACTGTATGTGAAAAATGATTTTCCCGCTTTTCTGTTGAAATTTTTCTTGAATTTTCTTTGCTATAAACCTCTCGGAGCCCGAGACCTTTCCAACGAATGCAAAACCGTGGAAATCGGTTCGTGCGTTCTGGAGTTATAGCGTCAGGAAGGAAAACCCGACTTATTTTTATATAATAGACTAGCTGATGCCCGCAGCTTCGCCCGCGATGGCGCTGTATGTGAAATTTTGCTGAATTTTCTTTGCTATAAACCTCACGGAGCCCGAGACCTTTCCAACGAATGCAAATCCGTGGAAATCGGTTCGTGCGTTCTAAAGTTATAGCGTCAGGAAGGAAAACCCGACTTATTTTTATATAATAGATAAGTAGAGTAAAAATGATGACAGTAGGTATATAATATCTAGAGCAAAACTTTAAAACAAAGTGTTTAACAAAATAAACCAAACCCATTAACAATTGAACAAATCCACTGTCTCAAGGTAAAAATAAATACGAAAAAGCTCATTAAATTAAAAGCAATTTACAAAATACAAATCGACCTTGCAACGGGACTATTAAAGTAATAGTTAGTGGACCACCTTTACTTATATGTGTTAGTTTGTTACGTAAATGAATTACTAACTAGTTAATAAAACAAATATTTGTTGAACAACAATCAGGTTTTAGGAATACTGATACTTGTGACACGAAATCTACTGCATTGGACTCCGTAACATAGATTCATTGAACGAATTCAATTTATTGCGAAACAACCTTTTGTCGGAGTGTGAGAGAGGCCATTATGGCTTTCCATCAGGCAGGTGACGTCAATTCGTCAAACTTAATATTAAAGAACAAGAAGCCGTGAGATCGTTCTCACCCGACTGCCCCTCTCTAACACGTTTATTGTGAAAGTTCAATCCGATTGACGTTGTCATTTTTGTTATAATTCAAACTTTGAACAGATGATCTACTTTTTCTTTACGTGAGAGAAAATCCTCTTGGATGTTATGCCGGACTCCTATCGACTAAAAAAAAACCTCACGTAACGCCCAACAGCCTATGGTTGTGAGCCCCGGGTAAGCCCTCGGAAGAATGTCCCAGGAACAGATGATCTACTTGACCTAGTGACGTAGTTTAATGCGACACAGTCACAGACCACAGACAAAGTCTCGACATAAGCCTCTTTGCACTCTATTTTATAGAGCGGGGCTAAAAGGCTGCATTGATTGATGATTTTATATTCTCTCTTTTTAAATCCTTCCGCTTACGTCAAGTACGTCACGACAGACGAAGGGAAATGTAGATTCATTTGATTAAGTATAGATGGAGTGCTTCCCACTTTTCATGGAAACTTATAACCGGGATCAAAGTATATGTTATTCCAGTCTATACTCCGTCTCTGTAACAAATTTTAGCCAACCTCGTCCAGCCGTTAAAGCGTGAAAGAGTAACAATCGTATTTATAACTAGCTGTTGCCCACGACTTCGTACGCGTGAAAATTATGTTATAATGCAAATTTGATTGCTCTCTGCTTAGCCCCTAGGATATGTAGCGTGATAATATATAGCTTATTTAAAGACCCTACCCCTAGTTAATATTTGTGCAGATTTTGAATCAAATCTACGGACAAAGCAAAGCAAACAGAGAATTTTTTTTCTAACTTTATTTTCGTCTTTGGTATCTTATGTTAAACACCCAGCGAGTTTTTTTTTGTTTATTTCCAATGTACAGTTTTGACTTTTCTATCATTTTATTATGTGTAGATATAGATATTAGTAAGATTGCTCTTTGAAACGAGTTTTACTTTGAAAACGTTATCTCATCCTATCTAACTGAACTGAACTTTATGTATTATCACCGGTGTTGATACCTAACGTAAGTATATCGGCGTCTAACTACTAAACCAACCATGTATTATCATGGTGACAATCTCTCACTGTGTTTATTGCGCTACTAGATTGTATATAAGTATTACAAGCACTTGACTTTAACAGGTTCATGCTGAGCTGTTACATAATGACAATGTGGATTATCGGGCAAGGCTTGCACGCTTATCTATTCGTATAGATTTACATGAGAGGTTATGACACCATTGTCGAAATTGGTAATCTATACTTATATTAGAAGATGAAAGATTTGTTTGTTTGAAATATACAGGATGATCAATCCAAATAGGTCAGTAGGGAGAAGTCAGAAAGTATGAGAGATAGCAACATCTGTTCTTAGGAATCATGGCTTCGATTTTAGATATGACTAGCTGATGCCCGCAGCTTCGCCCGGGTAATATTTGTTCCCGTTCCCGCTTCCCGTATTTTATCCCCTTGGGGGTAGAATTTATCAAAATCCTTTCTTAGCGGATGCCTACGTCATAACATCTACCTGCATGCCAAATTTCAGCCCGATCTGTCCTGTTGTTTGGGCTGTGCGTTGATAGATCACTATGTCAGTCAGTCAGTCACCTTTGAGTTATATATATTTAGATATGACATTCAAACTTTTTTTCAAACTCACATGCATAACCGGGAATCGAACCCCTGTAAACAATGATAAGTTAGGTTAGGTTAGTAGGTACTTTTTGTTTTCTTGGGATGAATGTCGTGTTTTAAATCAAACGAGCCTTTTCAAAACCACTTTTGTGTTAATTTTAGATAACTTTCACATTAATATTGTATTATTTTAGTTATTGTTTTTTTTATTTTTTTACTTCAACTTATGATTCGCCCCATCAACAATAACAACGAAAAACTTGCATAATTTGGAACTACATAAAAACCTAACCTATCATTGTTTACAGAGGTTCGATTCCCGGTTACGTATGGCATTTTGAAAAAAGTTTGAATGACATTACTATTAAATATAAAATCGAAGCCACGGTTCCTAAGAACAGGTGTCGCTATCTCTCATAATTTCTGACTTCTCCCTACCGACCCATTTGGATTGATCATTCTGTATAAACTCTGAAACTACTGAACAGGATTCATAACAATGTGGCATATTTCCATACATATTTAAATAGGTACTACGGGCCTCATATACTATCGTACGTCACAGGTGAAGTCATGGGACACAGCTAGCATATAATATGCGCAGTGATTAGAACAATCAATAAGATCAAATACCTAACTACAATGCATATTATGAAATTTAGGTAAGATAAGTAGATGTGAACACCTAGTTAACTATAACTCAATCGGAGCGTGAAGAGGCACATCATAGGGCTAGTCAACTTGAGGTCCACTTTTAACTTGAAGACTGTGAGAGTGCCCTTCAAATGGTGATATAAGATAAGATAATATAATATAAGATAAGATAAGATAAGATAAGATAAGATAACATAAGATACGATAAGATAATATAAATATGCTTTATTGTGCTAACAACATAAAATTTACAATAGTGCAAGTACAGGTGAGTATGGTATATGAGGTGAATTAAACCCATAGGTGTGTAATTTACCTCTGCTTACCTCCTCGGGGATATTATACTTGTTTCTTATTTTATTTGCGTCAACTAATTATACAAAAACATGAGGTAAAAGAAAACAGTTTCATAGAACCTTGTAAAGTACGCGTTCTCCGATATGTGACCCCGCTTACTGCTTACCTACATTTAGAATGATTATAAAGTTCTACATTAGATCACATGACCCAAGATTTGTTACTTTATATATTTTTTTTTTTTTGTTTGTCCAGGGAAATCTTTTGTGGATACCACCTGTATATGAACAGAGTGGTTATGTGGGGCTCCCCAAAAATTGGTATACCCACTAAAACCCTGGAGTGTTCCTTCACGTCGCTATTGTTGGGTTACAGGTAAGGCAAGCGTTCAACTTCTGCAACCCAACAAGCGTTGCCTGCGACAGGCTCGACACTGGGGGGTCTAGAAATTACCCCCCGAAACTGCACTGACTGTGACCCCGGAACACGAGGGGCGCACCTTAGTCAGTCGCACGGCTGGCATAAAGCTGCCGTCGACGACCGCGCGTGCGAGGTTGGCGAGGTGGAAGTGTGAGACCACTCATCTCTCGCACTCGCAGCGCTTCTCTCTTTGCCGTCAAGACTGCCTCGGCAACGGCGGCGACGGCGAACCAATTTTCTGCGCTGACCAGCATAGCGGAAGCTATGGTAGATAGCGAAACGACAGGGCCTTGTTACTTTATATTAATTTATACCTTTTTTATATTATTAGATATATAGGATTGTACTAAAAAGTGAAAAACCGAGCATCAAGAGACTAGCAAATATTTGCTAAAAATTGCATTTACAGCGCTTATATTACAGGCCAATTGCCTAGGTGCTTGGATGTTTGGATGACTTATATGGAGTTTTATTTTTATTACATATTCATTGACTGCCCCAAGGCAGTCAGTGCCACCAATGGCACAGTCAGAGCATACGATACTTCCCATTATAATTTGCAATACTATACAATTATCAAGGATGTTTTTAATGAATGCGCAAACAAGAACGTTCTACGTTCATAGGCTGCTGTGACCGCCAGTTCTTTTGGTGAGCCGTAACGTATGCTTATCTGCCACCTAGTTTTATAAAAAATAAAAAAATATCCAATCACCGTTGCCCCATGCGCAATTCTTTCTGTATTAATGTAAAAAATATACAATTTATATCGGAGCTTACTTTGAGACTGTTTTCAACATCGAACCACAAATCAATTCTATTTGTTAATCAAATTCTTTTAGATTGTGATAAACGATATACTTACATAGTTGAAATCCTTATATTAGGCATACGAGTTTCGCCATTTGCATGTAAGTTGTATAGAGCTTAGGGGCGTGTGGGCTTGTGCAAGAAAGCGAGTACTATAACCCGTATCAATGTTTTATATGACAAATTACTGGAGCTCGTGTGAAGAAATATTAATCTACCAACGCAATTAGTTCGAATGCTAAATTTACGAGTCTGTAATATGTGGTAAAATCACCATATTTAGTAGTAGCAAAGTTATTATATACTTACATAGCTGTCGAGCTTTTTAGAAAATTGTTATGTTGACCTTACTCGCTGACCAGACGCGTTGTTTTGTTATCAATTTCCTCTTCCCTGCACAATGGTTCGCGGTCGGTACTACTGCGGAAGTTATCTTGAAGCCTTTACAATACCCACAAAACAAATGAAAGGCTGATAATACTGTAAACAACCAGCTTATCTATTTCAAATCAACAATAACATTATTATCAAAATCCAATTAAAAGAATGTACATAAAGACCTCGTGCAATTAAATCCAACTTAAACGCTTAGTAAATGGATTTAAATGAATTAATTATGAGGAATTAAATACACACTCAACTGAAGCTAGGCTTTACTACTGTCATAACATTTATTCTGCACTTATCGATATTTAATATAAGAACTATAATATGTTCACTGTGATAATACGTAGACAAATCTATCTATATTAATGTCTAATTGTGGGATTAAGTTCGTGAGATTAATCCTACTGTACAGTATATTATATAACCTGCCTAATTAAGTGATTGCACACAATGTATTAAACGTTTATAATTCCGCCGACAGTAATTGCTGTTTAATATTTTATAATCTAACTAGATGACACTCGCTGCTGATTGACAGCGGCGCAAGACCAAACGATGTTAATCTGCTGAAGCCTTCGAATTCTAAACTCGTTAGTCAGTGATAAATATTATAATTTTTACTCGTTAGTTAGTGTTATAGAGCTTCCAAACCGTTTGATTGATCCGAGAACCTGAAACTGCATATCGTTCAAGTCTTTAACATATCTTTTCCGATTATATACGACCAAACGCCAATATCTACTGCTATTGTAGTTATATTGCTTAGATAACTCTACCAGACGCCTGCGAAGTCATGTATAAAGTCACACAAAAACCTTCTTTAGAACCCTATAGACATTAAAGATTAACAAGGAAAATAATTTGGGTAAAATTAGAGCTTTTTGCGGCTTTCAGACACTTCATAAGGTTTTACAAAGTGATTTTGACTATCATAATCATTTATCTTGAGTACCCCTGTTAGAGAAAATATGGAACTGAAATGGCACTTTCTCTGAAAACAAAGTACCTAACTTCTATTATGTGAAGTTGTTTACTGTCAACGATCATTGACAGTGAACATTTACCTTGACCGATGCTGGGCACGAGAATATTAGACGCATAATTAACATAATATTGACGTTCTATTGAGGATATTGAAAATTTAACAACTTGTACGCAGAATAAATAATTTTTATTTGATCGATTATCATGTCGATCACAAAATGACACTTGTGGTCGAATTAATATTTACTGCATGGGCGCCCTTTTTCATTTGTACGACACCGATCGTTTATAAAAGTTGGTGTAATGTTTTTTGTCTCATCTTTCAGCCGTTTCAAAATAAGAGACAAATGAAATTTCACCAGTTTTCCATCTTCTACCCATTGATGGTCTATGGTTGAAAATTGCCGCCCTGATCTACATACAAAGTAATATGTCTAGGAGCGAATCGGTGCACGCCCAATTCCGAAACAGATTAAAAGACCCTACTTACTGATTTTAAAGGCGCTACGCACAAGTCGGGCAGAAATAATAGGTATTATGTTGAAAATACGAGCGAGTCGATTACATATCTCTTATTCGATTGTAAGGAAATTCTTATCACTCTTATGACTGTGTAACGAAATTATATTCTATAGTCAAGAAAGGTTAGTTTTCGTAATATGAAAGATAATATAATAGTATTTCGGCAACTCCCTGCCGCGCCACAGCTGTCATTATAGTTGACGGACGTGTTGAGGGAACATTTGCTTAGAGTTATTGGTCACACACACACATTCAAGCTGGAGTTTCCGCGTAATATAAAACGTTCAATTGTTTCTTGAGTTTTGAGAAACGTTATGTAATACAGCCCTTAGTGATCGTTTACAGAACACTGAGCAAGCGGGGCTACGAGTGCTTGTATAATAAAACTATTACCTACCAAGTTTTGAGGACGACTCGAACCAAAAAAAATGTAATTCATTTTGATCACTAAGTGTAGGTATGCTTCTCTATCACCTTGGTAGTATAGAAATAATTGATATCTTAGCGGCATCAACTTGATTCTTGTTAGGACCAAGTGCTCTTTCAATCAACTTGCAAAATTTCAATGTAATCTGTTTCGAATCAAAGGTCGATTGGGAAAATTTCACATTATGGTTACAACCTGACGCGGGGTATTTCAGGAAATATCAACACCATAAAATAATTCTTACCTACTTGATTCTTACGAATCATCATAAAAACAAAGATGACGGTTTTAAATACCCATATGCCACACAAAAAGTGACTTAAGTTCATATTAACCTAGAAACCTCTAAAATGTTGGACCAGTAATTTTATAACTTTTATTCATAAGCATAACTCTGGTTACATATTTGAGGAAATATAAATTTTATTCTTAAATTGTATTGTATTATATTATGCTTTACAATTAGTGGCCCTTGCATTTTAAACACGAGCGTAGGTATTTTGGCGGTTGTTCATACCTACCTACGGTGCACGCTCTCATTAGTCTTTTTATAGGAGCGACAAATAAAATCGGACTTGCAAAAATCGCCTTTTTAGGAAATGCAATATCCCATTGGGATGAAACGATTCTTTCCACTTACTGCTGCAGTAGCTTTACTTGCACTCCTTCTGCCTCCTTGCCGTATATTTCATAATCCAATCGGCTCCTATGGTATGGTCATCTTCAGAGCCTTTAATTTATACATTTTGTTATTCCTTAGTTAAATAAAACCGGTCGACTGATAGTAGGTATCACGTGTACTTTAATATGCTGTAGCAGCTCATTACCGTTTTCGTAACAATGTAAACACAAAAGTGTCGATAAGAAGTGTAGGAAAATAAATTTTGACTGGAATTTTCTTTCCTAGTTTTTTTATACCACTAACGTGGCAGTCCAGCATACTGCCCACTAGATGGGCTGGTGGTCACCGTAACCTATGAACGTTTGCAACACTTAAGAGGCACTACAATCGCGCTTCCGACCCTGCAAGAACTTTCTAGGACCTCCTTTGAAGAACCCCATACTGAAGTTTGGACTATTGCTTGTTAGAAATTTAAAATCCTTGCCGGTTGCTTATAGCGTCATCATATCATACACATTATTATGATTCTAATGTGTTTTAAAATTTATAACAATAATTGTAAAGTTAATGAGAATCAAATTAATTTGCAAAATATTCGCAGTGTTGTATCAACACTGTATGAATATTTTCTTTAGATATTGTTGCCGCCTGGGCGCCAAGGCGTGAACTAGGTAGACATGACTTTAAAATGTGACCACAAAATGCTAGTGAGGCTGAAGAGAGAAGTCTATCAAACCAACATTAACTGTAAGGTGAAACCATGATGCAGTAGTAGTTATGCAATCACTAGTTTTTATCGGGTTTGGAAGTATGCAACCGTGGCAGAAGGAAGCCCTTAAGGTGCGCGTCCTTAAAATCCACAAAAAGTCATTTAGGATTATGGAAATATTCAAGAACTCACTTCATTAAATGACACTAAAATGGAACCTTAACTACATTGCACCTTGTGCTTTTTAGAAAATACACTCGAGAGCAATGAATCCGGGTCACTTAAAGAATCCTAAAAATCTCGGAAACTAAAAATGCTAGGTTAATGCAATAAATTGTATTTAATAGACAATGTAATACTCCTTAAATGAAGGTATTAAAACTTCTTAGTTATTGTAAAGTTATATCATAAAAAAATCAAATTTGAAAAAGGGCCACTTTAGAAGATGGAACTACGAAATTACAGCATTTGGTGTTGCTTTTGTTTGTAATCTGTCATTTATGTGGGTACATAAACCATGTTGATAGTGCTCTATATTCATTAATCAAGCTGAAATTATGTCGCTTACGCCTGAAGAATGCACCAGAATACTTACAATGCTGGAAACCGGCCGGAGTCAGCGCGATACAGCCAGGACTGTCGGTGTGTCGCTGTCAACAGTACAAAGAGTTCTCCGACGTTACGAAGAAACTGGTTCTAACCTACGCAGACCAGGAACGGGCAGAACCAGGTGTACCACAGCACGAGAAGACCGATACTTGGTGAACACCATGCTTCGAAATCGCTTTCTCACAGGAACTGAACTCACCAATCAGTTTCGACGCCTCGGAGGAAGTAACCCAAGTGCATGGACAGTAAGACGTCGGCTTGCTGAATCTAACTTAAAACCCCTTAGACCTGCAAACGGCCCTAAACTGGAGCGTGGGCATCGTATTTCGAGACTAAGGTATGCCCAGAGCCACGTAAATTGGAGTATTGAAGATTGGTCAAAAGTTATGTTCTCCGACGAATCAAAATTTATGCTCTACAAGCACGATGGAAGACACAGAGTGTATCGAAGACCAGGGGAAAGATTCAAGCAAGCATGCATCGAAGAAAAAGTAGCCTACGGTGGTGGGTCTGTACTTGTGTGGGCCGGAATTTCTTCTGAAAGTCGCACAGAGCTGGTGATCATAGAAAACGGCTCTTTAACTAGCGTAAGATATGTGGAAGAAATCCTCAATGATCACGTTGGTCCATTTATGGTCAATTTAGGTGAGGATGCTATATTTATGCATGACAATGCCCGACCTCATACAGGTAGGATTGTGAATGACTACCTTCAAGAGATGAACATTACTCGTATGGAGTGGCCAGCGCGCAGCCCGGATATCAACCCGATCGAGCATGCTTGGGACGAGCTAGGCAGATGCGTAAAACAACGAAACCCTCCCCCAATCACGCTTCGTGAGCTCAAAATTGCTCTCACAGAGGAATGGGAGAATATTCCCCAAAATCGTATAAGGAACTTGGTGTACAGCATGCCAAACCGCGTAAACGCAGTAATGGAAGCACGAGGAGGCAATACGAAGTATTAAAATTCAAGAAAATCGTAATAAAGTTCAAAAATTTCATGTTTCCTATTTTTGTTTTAAGGAGAGATCGGCAGTTTTTTCTTTATGTAATTTTGTGTTAATAAAATGTATGGTGACTCATATTTTTTTTACTTTCATTTAAAGAGTATTACATTGTCTATTAAATACAATTTATTGCATTAACCTATCATTTTTAGTTTCCGAGATTTTTAACATTCTCTAAGTGACCCAGATTCATTGCTCTCGAGTGTAATTATTTACTTGCGAAAAAACCTCTTTAAATCATCGAAATTAACCTGTGTCAATTTGATTATTCCTGCTATTTCGATAATAATATGTGATAATGTCTCATCTATTAAGAATTTAAGGTTCCATTTTAATGTCATTTAATGAAATGAGTTCTTGAATATTTCCAAAATCCAAAGTGCACTTTTTGCGGACGCGCCCCTTAAGTTCATGGTTATATTGGAGTTATAGAGAGATAGAGGAGAAAGAACGTTTATCATCGTCCGAGCATTAGTCAAGGTGACTTCCAAAGCTTTTTTTAAGAGCTCGAGGTTCATTTTGTTACCCTGCTTCTTTCTATCTTCTAATTGCAGGGAGACCAATAGCAGTATCAACTGAACCACGTCTTGTCACAATTTTTAAGGTTTATCTTTCTTGCTCGAGTTCTGGAGTGGAGACCGCGACTTGGCAAACGTAGCAGACTTGGCAACAGGGCGTCCACTCGCCAGATGTACCGAAGATATGGAAAAGGTCGCAGGCTGGGACTGGATGCGGAAGGCGCAGCACCGTGTGTTGTGGCGTAAATTGGCAGAGGCCTAAGTCCAGGAGAGGACTGCCATAGGCTGGTTTTATTGACCTTTCTTGTTTGGTTCAGACGGAGGCGGCATTTTGGTGTTTATGTATTTAAGTGGTCTTCTTAAAACGTGGCTGATAATTACTGGAACTCCAAGGCTGCAGTGGATGCAGGTTCTTTCGCATGACGCCTCACATCTTCCGCAGCACATTCATCTTCGGAAAATGATACTTCTGTATGTTGTCTGTACATTGGCTTTAATTCTCAGCTGTAAAGACGTCGCATCATCCACATTCATTCAAAGATGAAGTATGGTTACAATCGGTTTAAATGGGACATGCGTTTAGATTTTCAGGAAAAAGAAGCATACCTAGTGATAATTTTTGGCTATTGGCGTCAATTTTTTTATATTACGCATATTAGAAACACTATCCATATTACTCTTATAAATAAATAGAAAAAAGTACTTCATATAATACCTACATTTTTTTACGAGCAATACAAATATTCAACTTTATGTCAGTTCTTAAGTAATTTACAGTAGGGAAAGATTACAACTGTTTGTTAATTGTTAAGTAATATTTTTACAGTCATTTGAAACTTTTGTAATATCTCAGTTTGTCTTTCCAGTAGTAACTTATTCCGCAAGCGACCTGCTGTAACACTAAAGGCAATATTTTGTCATGTATGTACTAAAATAACAAAAATTTGACAATCGGACATTGACTCCTTATATTACTTTCAGTACCACTGAAGGGGTCTAATGGGAGTCCTGGGGTATCCTTCCGAGGGTTTATCCGAGGCTCCCAACCGTAGGCTGTTAGGCGGTTTACGTGAGGTTTTTTAGTCGGTTGGAGTCTGGCTTAGCATCCATGTAGGACTTTCCCTCACATTAAAGAAAAAGCACTGAAGGGGTTAAAAGAGTGACTAGCTTTTCGGGGATTTGATGTCAAGCTTTCGCTCTAGTATTCTAACTCCTGGGCCGCAGACACTCATGAGGAAGAACCATATGTTTTTAGTCGATTCGAATCCGGTAAAAGCCAACAGCTAAAAGGAATATATCCTTCCACATCTCTGTTAACTATAGTGGAATGTAGTATTCCACTTACAAAATGAACTATCGTTTTTACGATATAATATATACTTATGTACACAAATAACGAATTAGTCGGGGTTGGTACTTAATTGTTAAAACACTTAAAAGTTTAATCATTCAAAATTACGCAAACGGATTATTGAAATGAAAATTATTCATGAACACCCCACACGAACAATTTATCCGCTCTAAAAGACAAACGGCTGAGATTAACTTTTAGTTTCATTAGCTCTTTAGTAAAGTACGGCGGCTTATCTAATTAGACTGTTATTTAATATACTTAACAGTGACGTATTAGAAAATAGTCCGAAGCGTACACGACACATAGCCCACACGCGCCGCGCCCACCGAACTGCGCCCGTACTCACTGTGAAGGCGAATGTGAAAAAGTGTGACCCGTTCTTACACATATGAGTTCGCTATATAAGTCTTGGCGGACCCATTTTACTCTCATTTCAATTTACGTTTAAGTTTGGCAAATACACTTCAAGCTATCATTACTCAATACATTTACGCGTTATTGTTTAAACAGTGCATAGGATTTACATTATAATGAAGCCGGTGAGCAGATTAATATTAAGTTCATTATATATTTTAATTTGTTTTATTTAGTGCAAAAGTGAGTAGTGTCTATTAAATAATCTTTCTTTTATTTCTAGATTATACTCTTTGCGTTATGTGCACAACTAGCTTACGCTTATCATGATCCCGACCTGAATTACCATCTCAGCAAAATACAACAAGTAACTGGTTGTGACAATGGATACTCATACGCTGCTCCCTCAGTACAACTGACTACAGCAGGAGTTAAATACGCAGCACCAGCAGCTCCTATATTGTCGCAGACTATTTTTAATTCTCCTGGGTATCAATACTCTTCACAAACGGGATATCCGACCGGTATTACTTACCTGTCTAATGTTCCTAACAGTGCAGAATCTCGGGTCACATACAAAACTGCATCATTTGGATCGGCTAAAGGATACACACGAAAGGAAGTGCACGGCTATGCTACCTCAGCAGGACTCTCATCAGCTGCGACAAGGCCAATAAAACCTGCAGCAACATTTGCCCAAGCACCGATTATTGCCAAACAGACTGGGGCTCCACTAATCGCACAATTCGCCGTAGTACCTACAAAGACTGCGTATGCTACTCAAAACTCAATTCAACAAGGATACACAGGAACATACACAGAATCACTAGAAAAGGGGCCCCTGAACATTGGTGACAGTGTGCAGCCAGCAGGACCAATAGTAACTCAAGTCTACTCTGCTCCGGAAACTGGTTATGCAATTGCGGACAATTTAAAAGTGCCACAAAACCCTCAATATTTCTCACAACTGCAATATTCAAAGAGGCCACCAACTTATAATCAAGTACAGCAAGCTCGTCCAGTGTTCTCGCAATATTACTCATCTGGAGCATCAAAGTTCGCTGGTGGCCGAACAATAGTTCACAATTTGCCGCAGAAAGTAGTCCAATACTCTAGTCAACCGGTAGTGTCACAGGTGCTTACTCACGCAGTTCAACCCACCGCTCCAATTTCGGTACACCATGTATCAGCACAGAATAAGATCGCTGCTGCAGCCGTCAAAAATGTGCACACTGATTTCGTGGATAACTACGTAAGTATCTTTTAAATTTTCTTGCTTTTGCTACGAGTTTAAGTCCCCGCCTCTTCAGTTTAAAATAAATATTTAGTGTTTATCTAAAGCACAGCCTAATTTAGAATAAACTTAACTTATGAAACTAATCTAAACCCGACCCTCGAAAACTCCCGGCGCAAAAGTGCTCATCACTTGCCTCGTTTCCACCTTGGTCAGTCTCTATTCCAGGAACGGTCTTTGTTTAAAATGGGAAAATTTTACACAACATCATCTAGTCTAAATTAAGCTAGTATAAGTTTGTGATACATAGATAGGATTTTGGCCATAGACAAAATAAAGGGATACCAATTTTAGTTTATACGGATAATATACAAGTTTGGGCGTTTGAACTTCGGTAGTACCTCAAGTGAAACGGGTTATCCATTGGGTAGTTTGAGAGCTATATTAAAAAAATAACAACATAATACATTTATTGAAACGAGATGATGCAAGCGAATTCGTACGTACAAAGTATTCTGCTCGCAAAATAATATGAATACTCGTAACATTTTTTTAAGACGTCACCATTATATCAACCAAGCTTTAGTTCACGTTCACGGAATTCTCCCTTCAGAGCTCGGAAGTTGGCTATTTATTGCCCGGCGCGTCCCCTTTTCTAGTGCCCAATTCCACGAATCCTATCAAAATAGGTTCAGCTAGTTAAAAAAAAATCTCACTAACCTAAGTTATATTATTTTAAGTTAACTGTTTCAAAAAAGGTTCGGTTTTCGGTAGGTATACCTACAGAAACAAAATTACAGTGTGAAAATTGTTTACTTTAGATGTATTTACATGATGTAGTGGTCATCAAATTAGTTTTTTTTGTACCTTTGAGAAAGCCGAGAGGCGAAACCGGTCAGGTGTAACGTAAATAAATGTTTATTTATTTAACAGTTTATGTACACACATTAAAAATTCATACAGTAATATAGTTAGGAGAAAAGGAGTACAATGGCGCTGCTTATTTCTATTAGAAATCTCTTCCAGCAGGCCGGCGAGAGGAGAATGACATGAAACAATAGAGAAAGGCAGAAGTGTGAGAGAGAACTAGACAGAAAATGCTTACCTACACATACTTTTGTACAAATACGTACATAAATATACTTGCTCATACAACAATGTTGTGGAACAGTACATGTGGTGCTATTCAATATGTGCAGCAAGTTCCACCAAGTGCCATCAACCAACAGTATAAATAAAATTACAGTGTGACAGACGAACAGCGAAGTTTTTGCCCTTTGGTTACGGAACCCTAATAAACGAGTTCTGCTTTGTAGGAGACCGTACACCTACTGTAGGAAAAACTATCTACTAAATATCAGGACATATGTTTCAGTACGGTTCAGTAGCTCACTTCAGCAAATTGTGTATCTATTGTTTAGGCAGACATCAATTCTGAAATCGTCCCAATACCTACTTATACCTTTTTTTACGTAAGGATAAGGAAATCTCCACAAATATCATGCCCGAACCAACTAAAATCACAGTCTCTATCTAATTTTTTACCGCCTAGTCTTGAAATAATCAAAGATATAATAGAGCTACTTATAATAATATTACGATTTCGTGAAAAATCTAATCGCGGAAATTTAAATTATCTACAGGTAGAAGTTAGTGAGCTCCCTACCCCAAACCTCACGTAACGCCCAACAGCTTCTGGTTGGGAGCCCCGGGTAAGCCCTCGGGAGGCTGTCCCAGGACTCCCAACAAACCTGCGGCCTCGCCTAGGGGGTGGTTCGGGTGCTATCCCGCGTCTTTGGAGGGTTTCGGGTGTGACCTCGCTTCTAAGGGCATGAATGCGTGAATCTCTCACGTCACGCTGCCGTCATGAGCCTGCTTCTGTAACGACGGTGAGCAGCCCCCTCACCGTCCTCAGGCCGTCGGTCATGGAGGCCGATAGTCTTCGGCGAAGACACGTCGGCGGCGCCCAAGCCGCCAACTGCGGAACTCGGGTGGGAGAGTTCTCTCCCGTTCCCGCCCCGACGCCTCTTTCAAGAGCATGGCCTGCTCGCAGAAAGAGGCGGGAGCTCCCTACCCCTACGCCAACTACCAGTAACATAGGTACGAGTTATAATCTTCAATTATCTGTAGGTGCAGATTTACATAAATTATAGCAAAAAAAATTTTCAATAAAAAATACAACCGACTTCGAACAAATCCTGAAAAATAAAATTTACTTAGCACAAAGTAATATGTAATTTCATTTATCAGATTTTTTATTCAATATCATATTGAAGTCGGCGCCAAGTAAATTCATAGGTTTAGTTAGGTATTATTCATGGCGCCAACTTCAATATTATATTGAATAAAATCTTATAAATCAAAATACATATTACTATGCGCTAAGTAAATTTTATTTTTCAGGATTTGTTCGAAGTCGGTTGTATTTTTTATTGAAAAATTTTTTTTCAACATTTTAAGTGACGGGTGAACCGAAAAATATATCAATCTAGGTGAAAGTTCTCATTAATACAAATCAATCAAGCCCCAACACAATGTAGCTGCTCTGTAAATCGTCAAGGAATTCCCTCTACTGTCTTTTGGTTCCATCATCGGATTGACTCCAGACCTTCATTAACTGTAGTACATTAAAGCACTGAATTAAAAAGTTAACAAACGCACTAGTTGTCCCTATAATTATCGGTGGTTGCCCTCGATTTATCCAGGATCCCATAATCAGATTATAACCTGGTTAAATTGGGACCACCTCAGAAGTAAACCCTATTCAACAAAAAAAAAATTAAATCCGTCTATAATTGACAGAAATATCGGTGAACATACATAAAACATTGAGAACTTTCTTTTTTTTTAAGTCTGATCTATCAATCTAGGTGTAAAGTTCTCATCAATACAAATCAATCAAGCCCAAACACAAGATAACTGCTGTAAATTGTTAAGGAATGCCCTCGACTGTCTTTCGACTCTATCATCAGATCGACGCCAGACCTTCATTAAAATGTAGAACATTAAAGCACTTAATTAAAAAGTTAACATGCGCACTAGTTCTCCCTACAATTTTCCGTGGTTGCCCTCGATTTCTCCTGGATCCCTTCATCAGATCCTGACCTGGTGAAAATGGGACCACCGCAGAAGTAACCCCTATTCAACCAAAAAAAAATTTTTGAAATCCGTCTATAATTGACGGAAATATCGCTTAACATACATAAAAAAAATACATACAGACGAATTGAGAACCTCCTCCTTTTTTTGAAGTCGGTTAAAAATACAATTTCGATCATGTTTGTTTTTAAACGAAAAGGAAACTGCTACTTTATTAAAATAATTTAACTAATCAGTGACTTCCAATTAATGAGATTTTAATAGATATGAACGTTATATTTAACACTGCTGACTCACCATCTAATATGTAGGACAAATAATACTAAAGGTGAAATATTGGCATACACACTATGCCTCTGCCCACCCCTTCAGGGATTCATAGGATTTACCTAATTCGGTTACAGGACTTGGAGGTACCTTACCTCAGAGTTTCTTTTTAGGGTTCCGTAGCCATATGGCAAAAAACAGAACCCTTATAGATTCGCCATGTCTGTCTGTCTGTCCGTCCGTATGTCACAACCACTTTTCTCCGAAATTATAAGACCTATGCTATTGAAACTTGGTAAGTAGATGTATTCCGTTGTAACCGCATTAAGATTATTACATAAAACTAGAAAAAAGCAGTAAATTTTGGGGGACCCCATACTCAGAACTGAAACTCAATTTTTTTTAAGTTTCAGTTAGTCAGCTAAACCCATACCTACGTGTGTTTCCCCAATTCCCCTCTAACTTCTAAACTAAGAGAATGATAAATCTAAAAAATATATATATAATGTATATTGCCATAAAACTTCCAACAAAAATTGGTTTGAATGATAGTAGTTTTTTTTTAAAACGTTATTAACCGCGATTTTCGCCTAGAAAACCACTACCACAGCGAACGTGTCAAAACATCAATCAAAGTTACAACTAACTACAAGAACTTTAATATTATGGTAGATACTTTCTGCTACGGAACCTTTAATGGGCGAGTTCGACTCGCACTTGGCCGGTTTTTTATTAATTCTTATAGGGATTACATCGTCCCAAGAACCTTAAGAGTTGATGTTATTAATCTTAAGTTTATGACAATTACTATGGCATAAATTAGTTACAAGTGTTTCGGGAAAAATAAATCATTTAATGACTCGATAAACGTGTTTATAAACATGACAATTAGGTGTACATGAGAATTTATTAATTATCTCGATACAACTTATTTATTATTCAAATTATAAACAAGTTAATTGATTATTTCAATAACACACATTGCGAAATGCGTGCCTGCCTACATGTTCGTATGTGGTATGTATGGCTTGTTACTCCATATCCCAATGACGCAGAGCTAGTGATGTAACTATGATTGGCCGTCGAGATCTGTCCAGGACTGGTTAGGCCACATCAAAATCTTGATGACCGATTAGTTCAAATGCACCGATAGCTACCTATATCGCACAGTTCGTTGCTTATACATACATACTTGCTGGGATATAATCTTGTGCAATATGTAATTCACGAACTTTTAGCCCCTCTCTATAAAATAGAGTGCAGAGGGGCTTATGGCGAGACTTTGTCTGTAGTCTGTGACTCTGTCGCATTAAACTACGTCACTAGGTCACGTGGATCATCTGTTCAAAGTTTGAAATAAAACAAAACCGACAACGTCAATCGGATTGAACTTTCACTTTCACAATAAACGTGTTAGAGAGGGGCAGTGTGGTGAGAACGATCTCACGGCTTGCTTGTTTTGATCGGCGATAGTTTAGATGTTAGAAGTCTACATAAATACAATATAGAAATAGTGAATGATCTACCTAATACTTATACACAAAACCATCTAATTTCCATATTAAGCTAATATACCTAGACTTGTTATGAGATCTACTTACTTCTTTTTCCCTACTCACAAGGGAAGTCTAAGAAAGCGCATCGTGGAGGATGTAGGAAACTGAGGAAAAGGAGTAGGAAAACGGAACCGGACTCCGAGCTATGTTACCGAGACTAGCGCTAAGATGAGTTAAAATAACAAGCGAAGCTAAGTGACGCCATGAATACGAAAAATAATGAAATCAAAGTGTCATAATGTTGGTTTTAGCCCCTCTCTATAAAATAGATTGCAGAGCTTATGGCGGGACTATGCCTGTAGTCTGTGACTGTTGCATTATATTACGACACTAGGTCACGTCGTAGATCATCTGTTCAAAGTTTGAAATAAAACTAAAATCACAACGTCAATTGGAGTGAACTTTCACTTTCGCAGAGGGGCAGTTGGGTGAGACCGTCTCACGGCTTCTTGTTTGTTTTTGAAACTATCCTAATTATTGTTTTTTATAAATATTTTCTTTCAAAAATTGTCCGTTGCGTTGTTGTAGTTCAATCTAAATTTGCAAATTTGAATTTGACAATTAATGTTATGGTTGGCTTCCGATTCCTCAATCGTGACAATATTAGTTATCCGTGTAGTTTAAATAGTAGGTAGTAATTTCCGTGATAGTTGTTCGAGCCACGGAAATCCTGATATATTTGTGGAACTATTGTTCAAGCGTTTATTTTATTATTCTGATTTGTTGTATGCCTATTCCGTATTATCTATTCATTAATCAATCCAGTTCATTACAATAAGGCTGGTATTTAGCTCCGGTTAACAAGACCTAGAAATGGGTGAACGCAACTGAATTTATAACAACACGCAGCGGAATATATTAAACAGCGCACGCGCTCTTAGAGTCCAGATAATGACATAATTTAAATAAAAAATAACCCATTGATTTTTCCTTGTGTGAGACAATTTTTACACAGCGCCAATTAAGTAGTCTTAATCAAGCTAATATATGTGTGTGCTTAGATCCCAATCTAGACAACTGATAACCATACACATTACTTATTTCTATACACATACATTACAGAGAAAACGCCCAAACACCTAAACAAAAATTAACGCATCAAACAAATATTTGTTCCGACCCGGAGACCCCAACAGCCCAACACCAACTACCAAAGTAGATTCTGATTCTACTATGCTACCACTGCGACACCGTGGCAGCTTTCAGCTTCAGACCCATATTCTTGCTTATCACATATCACTCTATTCGCGGTTTTTACTAAGTAGATACCTATATTGTTTTGAAAAATAACGACGCATCAAGAGTTTCAAGTCCTGCTTGTTTGAGCTGCTACTGTTTGACAGATCGTGTCTAGCGATGCACTAAAAGTAACATAAAGGAGATTGCCCATTATTTCATGGACCGCCGTTTCGTAACAAATAATTTTGTATGACAGCGAAAATTTGATATTAAATTGGATGGATATCGTACTTTCATAGGAAATACAAAATATTCTATTATGTTGTAGGGTTTTCTCTCATTCTTCGTTTTGCTGTTCAAATTAGAGGTTAGTTTAAAAGCAAATGTCCATCAATCCGTCAAATCAATGTTGTCCAGAAGGGGCTAATCGTTACATGGATGAACATGGATTTAACTCAAATAAGATAGAAGTAATAATTCCAACACTAATAAATAACCCTGAAAATGTAATACCTACCTAGTTACCTACACATCAATGTTTATATGTTATCTCTATATAATGCATGGTCGCACCTGGTTCAGTAGTTGCGATAAAACTTTTTCAACCTATAGCTTGCACTTGCGTGAAAGTCAAAGACATAATTTGAAACCGGCAGGTCCGACATAGCATCCACGAGGATTTTCCCTCACGTTAAACAAAAAAATAACAAAAAGCTACTGCAATCTGGGCATAGGACTGTGCCGAGCAAAGCCGGGGTGGGTCAGCTAGTACTTATTAGGTTATGCAGGTTTGTTTAGGAAGAAGAAAATGAAATTGCTAGAATATTTTTAAGCAAGTTTTATTCATCTATGATGTCTATATCATCACCCCCATATTCATGAAACATGTTGTGCAAAAATGCAGCTGGCGATTCAATGTATCTAAATCGAGTCCAACATAGGTACCACAATATAGTCATAATGTGGGCACAGCATCCCACCGTTCGAAAGCCTACCAAACAATAATTGTTTGGTAGGCTTTCGTACGGTGCGATACTGTGCCATTTTCACATTGATGAAAAATACAATTCCGTGAAATCGCAGCAGCCCTTTTGTATATATTTGACGATATTTTAGGAATATGTACAACATTTGGAACATGGTACACTTGATAAGTGGGTTGTGGTGGTGGTGTAGGTATAGGCCTTAAGGGACTAGCAGATTGTGAAACACTGTCTAACTGTTGTCTTGAAGTTGTGAGGACTTCCATATTCTCATGTGGTGTAACAGCACCTTCATGTATAACCTGCTGCCGCCTACTCTGATCGTCCTGGGTCTGTGTCCTTACAGTTTTATACGCATTAGTCCAACAAGCCAGTCAATTTTTTTGAAGTCTGTGAACCTGTAAGCAAAGAAAAGATGCAGCAAAGACATGATGGGATTTCCTTCAGGGCTATTAATCATCACTTTTTGCGTCTTAGCTCTCAGTATGGAAGACCCACAGGCTAAGCCACTAGCTGATGTCCATAAGCTCGTACGGCTGCTGATTCACTAGATGAGCTTTGAGATGCTCTTTGTAATAGGTATTACAAAACATTCTTGACTAAGAAAATCCTCCACCGATATCTGCAAATAAATAAAATAAAATTATATACCTTCTAGTCTAATATTTTCTGTTATAATAGTGATTGGGAAAAATCTATTGTAATGTAACACATCACGGATATGGAAAACACAACATCAGGCAAAAACCTGTAGCACAATTGGTTATTGTCATGCTTCATTATGTATTTTCTTAACCATTTGAACATAACTTAATAAACTAATTTACTATTACAAATACATTTCAAGTATGTTACAAGTACAGAAGACAAAACTTAATTGAATTAGATATAGGTACTAACCACTTCTGAATCAATCCAGGATCGTAAAATTCGAATCATGACATCTGTTGCCTCCACGACTCGACGTCGAGGTAGAGGATGTACCAAAGATAGTGAACAATTCACACACCGTGGTATTTTTATCTAATCTAATCTACCTACTGCAAAACCGCACATTCGACACCGAAAAGACGTTTTGTTCAAAAGTTTTCAATTTTTGACAGTTGGTATTATAGGGGCCGCACATTGATATTTGCGAGTGGCGGCCATCTTCGTCACGTCAGTCCGCGGCGCGTAAAAAGATTACACCTCGAATTATATCAAAGTTTACGCCACAAAATATTTTATTCGAGTGAATGAAAAGATTGGTAAAATAATATTAAATGATTTATCAATTTACTTAGGTAGCCATACACTTTTTACTTAGGTTTTTCGAAAAGAAACGAAGCCTGGGCGTTCTTCTTTAGATGCGAAAAATTCTAAATCTATGAAAAATTCGATGTAGGTAAAAGCATGCCCTTATCTCCTAACTAATACTCCACAAATTTTAGTCCTGGTACCAGGACAAGGCTACCAAAAAATTCAATCAATGACATCACTGTTACGATTCCCACTTCATTCACCATTAGGTACCTTGGTATGTTTAGACATTGCCTAGGATGTAGATATGTCTTAGATTTTACATTACGTACTTAGGTATTTAAGGAAAACTACACTTTATCTACCGTGACCTGGCTGTTCACGTGATTCAGTCGCATTGTCGACCCCAACCGGCTTTATGCAATAAAAACTTATTGTATGAATCCTTCGATATCATTCGCGTTACCAAATCTTTTATTATAAACGAAGGGCATGAGATGCATATTGAAAAAGTTAAGTCTGCTACATTCACCAATATACCTAACAATTAGTGCAACCCGTCCGACTGAATGTCGACCACTTTCACACATTTACGTCCTATCATCTTACTGTCGACTCATAATAAATCAAACAGATAAAACCCATTTTTAAACGAGTGAAAATCTCTCATGGATGATATTCCTTTATCTTTTGCCGACTATAACCATCAATACCCTACCACAACCTATAGCCGGAAGTCCCGGATAAACTTTCGGAATGATATTCCAAGATTTGCGACAGACAAATTTTACAGACATACCTAATTTATTTTCTATGTATAATACGAAGATATGTTTTTAAAAAGTATATAAGTATTAATATCCGTGGTCTGATACCCATAACACAAGCAGGTTATTCCTAGCTTACTTTGGGATCAGATATCTAGCGTTGTGTGAAATGTCCGTGAATATTTATTCATTTATTTAATCTAGTTTTAGTCAAAGACAGAACTTCGACAAGTACAATGCATGATATCCGGATTCTTTTTGCGTACTAGCTCTCGGGTCTACCCATTATAATAATAATATAGCCAAAACGTCGAGAGGTAAGCAGAGCAATCGAACACGAAAAAAATACCTGATAGCAAACCCTTGAATCACTCCGAGAGTCCAATCACTATTATATTTGACAACATTTCTAATTTATCTTCCTCGATAAAATATGAGTAGTAGGTAGGTACTTGGTTGATGTCTTGAAAAAAAATAAAACACATTCATCCGCAGTTTCACACCACTTTTACAAGTCCATTATCACTATACTAGGCACGTTAGGCAGGTATAAAGTTCACTTATTGCGTTGGTCACGATCTTTATTGCAAGTTTGCAACTGACATTCTCACGACACCATCTAAATTGTGATAACCCTTCTTACAGGACGCCCATCCACGATACACTTACGAATATAGTGTCAGCGATCCGCACACCGGTGATGTTAAACAACAAAAGGAGGAGAGAGATGGTGAAACTGTTAAAGGTAACTTAATTCATAGAAATTTTCAATTACATTTCCAATATATGGTGATCAGCTGTAACAACAAAAAGGAAAAACCGCTACCTTTCTCTACTAATTACTTCTGAGTTGAATTGCGACACAAGCTCTCGAGCGTGGAACGGGGCAGATGTTTCTTAGTAAGCTTGTTGGGGGCGTACAATCGTACATCTGGCCTCCCAAGGAGAACATTCTGGGGCGTTCCATTGCTGGGTTGCAGTGAAATATATGTAATGTCTGGCTTATACAACACACGGCACAACTGGGACAAGGCTAAAATATCGCAGCGGTTTAGAGGGTAGTCTGACCCTTCTCTAGGGCTGGGAATCCCACAAAAAGCCATCCTTTTGTCCCCGCAGTAGGGTAGTTTATTCCACTTAGGTAATTCTTTAAGTTGTAACCTTTATTGTACCTACTTAGGTAAAGGTTATAACTTAAAGCTTTAAGTATTTAGATATCCCTAGGTATAACATAACCTCGGTAGATTTAACACGAAATTAACGCAGATGTAATTTATTGCAAAGGACACCGGAGATAGCTATACCTACTTTACGTTGATATAATATTTGACTAGTTATACCTACTTACGTAATATTCGATAACAACATTGATTTTCCTACAGGTCAGTATTCCCTGGTGGAGCCCGACGGCTCTGTAAGAACGGTGAACTACGTTGCTGATTGGGAGACTGGTTTCCATGCCGACGTACACAATAGCAAAAACAATCATTAGGTATAGTAAGAGATGACTTATCATAGGTAGGTTATCCTGTAATTTTCTTAAGCAGCATGCATGCCCCATAGCCAATATAAGGGAGGGAGTTGTATCTCTTTTACCAAAGAAATTGCAGAAAAGCTATGAAAATTACGTCACTCTCCTCAAAGCTTTCGTATTACACATACATAATGGAATGAGGGGAAAATAGGCATCCATGACGTGTTCATAAATTACCATTTCATTTTAAATAAATAGGCTTGGAAGTCGAATTTTAGGCGTGCTGTTAAAGAAAGCTAATCTTCTTCTTGTATTTTTACGAGAAATCCAAAACACTAACTTTCAGAAGTCAGTTTGAAAATTTTCTTGTAATATAATTAGTTATAGGTATATATATTAATTACTTAGTTAATTATAATAAGGGACTACTATTTAAGCGATTTATAATAATTAATAGGTATTACAAGTATAAGTATAGAAGTAAAGTCTCTTAAAAGTGTAAACCCTAAAAAAGCAGCAGGTACGTATTTAGAAGAAGGTACGTAGGTACTTTCTATTGCCGTCGCTTGCTACATATGAAATTATTATTTGCCAGCAATATGAATAAACAATATTATGAACAAAAAAGAAGACATACTTAACTAGATAACAATTTTCAAATTTGTTTAGTAAAATCACAAATGATATCTTAGCATTTCTGAGAGGAGTCAATTTATCAAACACTCATATTTTTGACAGTTCGTTGTTTGTTTGAAAAACCTTTTCAATCAAAAGTTGTTCATAATAATTACCTTCTTTAAATTTCATTGAATTTCGCCCAAATGCAATACGGGGCTATAAATTAATGCATAAGAATTTGTGAACCGAGTTTAGTTTTAATAATGACGACACTCAGATTAAATATATTCTTTGACGACACTAGAATCATTTTAACAACAATATCAAGTGACTAGTAAACATAGATTTCTTTTTTGTAAATATTTGTATAACAGAAGTTGAGTATTATTTCACAGTGAATCATTTACAGTCAGTACCTAGGTACTATAAAGTACCTACCTACAATTAAATTATGGAATAATGTAAACAACAACTAACCTATATCGTGATCAGTTCTAACTTATCGAGTTATCTCCTAGAAAATCGTTAGCACGCAAGGCCACAGAATAAGTAAAAGTAGCAAGGTGTCCTTAGTCAAACGTACTCAGTGTCCTCTTAGTGCTGATTAATTTAGGATAGATATTTTTGCCATATTTTGAGATTAATCCGTTTGGCTGATATGTTTGTCAGGTCTTATGCTAATATATTTTAAGGCCATGAAAAATATTTATTAGGTACCTACTTATGGCAGTTAATCAATCAATAAAATCAGCCTATGGTAGCCTGCTGGACGTAGGCCTCTCCTAAATTACACCACAATAGGTGCACTTATGTACTTTGTCCAATAGGTAGACTCCCTAGAGTACCTACCTATAAATTAGAAGGTCCTTGTAATTTACACTCCAAGGTAGACTCTTTTTACTTTTAATACCTTCTTATTTATATCTACTCTAAGGTAGACTCTTTTTACTTTTGATTGAAACCCTTATTTGTAAATTTATCTCATATCGATTTAGCAGAACCTCCTGTCTTGTTGTACCGGTTATATACAAAGAAATATGCAAGTTCATAAACGGAAGTAAGGTGTTATTAAACCTTTCCATGACAGATCTTTTGATCTATGACATTTGTAAACGTGTGAATCAACTTTTGATTTCGATATACTGTGACCCGTTTGAGAATTGCCTAATAGTAATAGGTTTTAAGAACATTATCCTAGCAAATAATCAAGTTCGTTCAAGGGCATGTTCTGCATTTTATCTACAACTTGAATGTTGTTTAAATAGATAGATTTTCTATCAACTAGCAACCCGTTGGCCCTCAAAAGTAGGTAGGTAATTAATTAAATAATAGCTTCATGCACTTTTTTTCCATAAAAACTAACAGTGTTATAGGTCGTTCATCCGCTTACGCAATTATTCTAAAAGAGAGTACTTGGGTATAGAGTTTTCGGCTCACCTTATTTTTATTTTTTAAATTGTTGTTGTAATAGGTAGGTATACTAGGTATAGATGTATTTTGTCCGCGTTTACAAAACTACGATTAAATACTTAGGTACCTAGGTACCCAGCTCTGATTTGAAATGAGCTACAAAAGAAAATCGGTCTGGAGTCTCTCACATCCAAATGTATCTACCTATTATTTGGTTTATTATTACTTTCTAAAAACTCTGCCTCGGTATCAAAGTGGTGTAAACGACTATTATTGTTGTTCAGCTAGGTATCTGGTTCGACTCCTAGGTCAGATCTCTTATTTGTTGTTTAATATGTAAAAACGTCCCAATATTTATAAAATATCTACAGACACAAAATTGGAACATTTTATAAAGTAAAAACTTTTTTCAAATAATAAAAAATTCGTAATTCTAGGTGTGATCACATGAGTCACGCAATTTAAATTCATATTTTCCTTTCAGCACAAATATCTATTTAATAAATGATACACTGTGACAATAACTAATTAAACTCGATAGTGCCATTAAATTTACCTACTTGAAAAGAATCTATTTAAAAGTGATAGATAAGGCTAAAATATTTTTATTTTATCTATAGGACATGATATAGACAAGGCCTGCGCAGACGTCTGTAAATAAATCCCGAAAGCCTTCTTTTGTTCAAAGGAATTTATAGGGACCGGTACTTTTGGTCCTTCGTAGGTTATAGGTATACGATGCAGTTGCAAAAATATTTAGAAGGACTTAAAAGTATTCTAGGGCTATTTCCCTCGTCTGCGCAAGTCTAAGGCTCTGAATATTACTATACCTCAAATGACAATAGTTAGGTAGGTACTGAAAAAAATGGATACCTACTGTCGATCATCTGTGACAAGATACCAATTGTACCTAACTTAGGTACTTTACAAATGTACCTGTATGTATAATTATTATATAAGGGAAGAATTGAAGAACAAATTTGTGACTGATGTATACAATAAATTATTTACAGATCTATTCAGACTTTTTTATACCTCTCTAATTACCTACTTTCGTATCACCACTTTGTTCTCTACTTCATTTGGCTGAAGCGTCGTGTGCGTTTCCTCTCGAGACAGAATCTCGAATGTGAAAAATAAATAAATATTGTTTATCTATACCAATAATATAAAGAGGAAAGATTTGATTGTTTGTTTGCATCGAATAGGCTCCGAAACTACTGAACCGATTTGAAAATTCTTTCACTGTTGGGAAGCTACGCTATCCGGATAACATCCAGACAAGCTCGAACTTTTTTTTATACCACTAAGGTGGCAGACAAGCATACGGCCCACCAGTGGTACCGGTGGTCACCGCAGCCTATGGACGTTTGCAACACCAGAGGCACTACACTCGCGCTGCCGACCCTGTAAAAACCTTCTAAGACCCCTCTTGAAGAACCCCAAATTGTAGGCGTTTGGGAAAACCGAGGCTGGGAGATCATTCCACAACCTAAGCGTACGTGGAAGAAAGCCCCTATCGGATCTAACCGTGCTCGAGCGCTCTGGATGCAACGTGTGAGGATGAACACCCTGTCTGTGGCGAGCAGTGTGATGAAAGAATGTAGCCGTAGGCATCATATCAAAAAATTCCTCAGAACACAAACCGTTGTACAGGCGTTAGAACACGCATAAGGAGGCAAAGTCTCTCCTGTCGCGAGGAGGTTCCAGACCACCTGCAAGCATGAAATCGCCGAACACTCTCATAGCTCGCCGTTGCACCGAGTCAAATGGACGAAGCTGATATTCAGGTGCCCCCCGCTTTTACGAAACTTAAGAAAGTTACAAAAAATTTGAACACTAAAAAGGACCTAGAGAGAAAGAACCACCGTTATACTTTCGATTGTTGGCACTTGATGGAACTTGTTATAATACATTATGAAAATTCACTTGTACTATTCCACTTTTATTTTAATTTAAAAATACCTGACCGGTTTCGCTTTTAAAGCATTATCAAAGGTTCTTTCATTATCGAAGAACCTTTGATAATGCTTTAAAAGCGAATCCGGTCAGGTATTTTTAAATTAAAATAAAAGTGGAATAGTACAAGTGAATTTTCATAATGTAGAAAGAACCACCTTTTTCAATTAACTGTCGGATCAGGGATGCTAAAATCACATAGTTAGGTACTACACCTCTACATGGTGTTAAATCCCATTAATTTGTACATTGAAATAAAACTGAATAAAAATTTCTTATAAAGTTGTGTATTACTTATTATATCTTAGTAACTAAAGACCTCACTGGTTATATGGCAGAAATTTAGTCTTTCGAGGAGGTAACAGACAGTACTAGCGTACAACAGTCAAGGATAACCTCAACTAATTGTAACGGAGGAATGGCGAACCGAACTCCTCAAAGAAAGGGATCCTTGCCTCACGGCGTACTGTCCAAACGTCTGTTGCGGTCTGCATAATGCTATTCTCCGCGGGTGCTTTCTTGACTCCCTACAAATCATTTCTATCCCTAACTCGATTCTCCTCCATAGGGGCTGCCTTTGTCAAGTTTGTGTGCCACTTGCTGGTTTCCACGTGGTGGTGGTGAGCTTATTGCCGTGTTGAAATGGACAGGCGCAGGTCGCCGCATAAGGTCTTGTGCCATAATACCCCCCTTCTGGGGCTTTGGAACAATACACAATACTGTGCGTCCTGCTAATTGATTTCTTCATGCAAAGCGATGTAGGACAGAAAGAAAAGGTAGTAGGTGCTCTTAGCCAACAAGTGTTATTTTTAAATTGACGTCGCCCGCCTGACGGAATGCCGGGGTAGTAACAGGAGGGAAACATGTGCACTGGTTATTGCAAATTTTTGTAGTATCTTGAGGATCGCTCAGTTCCGGCGAAAGTTCTCTCCTCTGTGTATGACCTCTGGCCGGCACGCGTAGATCACCCTTCAGAGTGTTGGCAATGCGCAATACTCCTCTTTAAAGTGTTACTTATTACGCCGAAACGTGTATAGCCCATAGATTTAAAAATTTTCGCTACTATAATTTAGCCTGTTCACAAGAATGTTTGGCAGCAAATGAGATCACTTATAAAATATAGGTTAGTTAACCTAACTGGTTTACATAATACAGTACTATTATTAAAACACCTATATCTTTCTTACAAATATTATTGATCACAGCACCATATTTTCCCTGAAAATATAAAATTCTTAGTACCTAGAGTAGAGGATTATTTCAGTTTTATGCCACCATTTCAAATTTAATAATATCTTTTCCATTAAAATAGCACTTAGGACAGGCATAATCTTCATCAGCACTTTTGTTGGCCTGTGGAAAGAAAATACAGATTGTAAGTTCGTTCGTAAAAAAAAACATTTACAGAGATTTTTGAGCCTTAAGTCAGTCTCGCATGCAATTGGTGCATATGCTGAATAACAAACAAGATCATGGCGAAAAGAAAAAATAAGCGTAAAAGAAACCCTATTTTGCCTGTCTGGTCAGCGTGGTACAGTAAGGTCTAAGTTTTAACTGGCAGAGTCTACATCCAGTGGTGTACCAAGGCTATTTAATTTGAGAATGAACTAGCAAGAGAGCATTAATATGACACATACAGTTATGCTTATGCTTTTTCCCCGATGCCGAGGTAGATTATGTAAATTTGGGTCAGATGACGACAAAAAATATTATAAGCACCGTCGAGACCCCTTATGTCGCCTAGGTTACCAAATTTCGCCTGATTTCACAAAATTCAAAATTACCAAAATACCCTTTGAGTAGACCGCTTATGAAACTGCTCATGAGCAAGTATATTTCATTCATAGCAAGATTCTTCAGCTAAATTGCGACTAACTTACCTATGTTCATTACAAAAGCTTTTTTTGTGTTGGAAAATGTACTACGTTTTTTGGTCGGTGTAGAAAATTTAGTATTTAAGCAGTGTTGTAGGCAGTGGAATGTTAAACATTTTATTTGACTACAACATACATTTATTTGGCTGTAATATAACGTAATTATTTTTTATCTAGCGTACAATTTGAGCTCAAAATGGCATAAAATGCTGCCGAGGTGGTAGTGACGGTCACATTGTTACCAATCTTCGCCTACCCGTAGGGTTGTCAATTCTAAAATCACGTTATTAGTAATAAAATGTATAGTAATGACCATGTTAGTTTAAAATCATATAGGTATTGTGAATTCTGTTGTGCTATGAATGCAAATGACGCAGTGAGAATTTCTTAGGTTGGGACTTTGAAAAACCAACCATCTCCGATTAATTTTTCGTAAAATTCAATGGGAAACACCTTTTCTGAGAGATACGGGATTCTCAACTTGGTTATCTGATGAGCAAATTGTGGGTACTATTGACTAAGTGACTTCATTTTTTATTGTAGATGATTATTTTTTATAACAATTATTTTCTTAATTCATTAATCACCTTTTTCACAGTAAGGCAAGTTACCAAGAATTGTGACAACCCTATCAAAGTTAGATCAATTGTATGGAACATCTTCAAATCGCTTCCAAAGGACATCATTCATTTTGGACCAAAAACTGAAAGTGCCGGCCAGAAAAAGAAAATGTGATATTCGCATAGAACACACAATTTCTAGCAAAAAATACTACTACATTAACCCTGTGCGTGCTATGGTTTTTTTGTTACATGCTTTTAAAATTCGTGAAAAATGTTATTTCGAAAGAGTCATTCTAATTGATATGAGCAGTTGAAAAGTGATTTATTTTATTAAATAAGTCTTTCAGCACACATAATAAGCACACATACATATAATTATACCTGTTTCTCCGAAGGGTGAGGCAGAGGCATATTTTATGCCCAATTTTGATTTCTCGTTCCTACATAAAGGAGCATGTAAAATAAAGATAAAGAGTATTTTATTTCGACAGAGTCAAAGGCCTTCCTGTAGTCCACAAAAGCCATACACAGCGGCTGATTGTACTCGTTTGTTTTCTGTACAATCTGCCGTACAGTATGGATGTGGTCCACGGTTCTGAAGCCTTTTTGAAATCCGGCTTGCTCCTTTGGCTGAAACTCGTCGAGCCTTCCGGCGAGGCGGTTTGTGGCTACTCTCGAGAACAACTTGTAAACATGGCTCAGTAATTCCTCAGCAAGGTCTTATCACCTTTCTTGAAGAACAGAGCCACCGCACTCCCGCTCCACGCTTCAGGTGTTTGTCCCTGTTGGAGGACGGAATAAACAAACATGTCAGCTCGTTGAGAACCGGAGCCCCCCCCCCCCCCCCGCCATCAGTAGTTCAGTTGTAATTCCGTCCTCCCCAGGGGACTTGTTGTTTTTTAAGTTGTCCGAGAGCCACCCTCACCTCGCCCTGACCGATGTCCGGAATGTCCTCGTTATAGTGGCGCGATAGTGGGACTCGGTGGTCACAATCAGAAGGGGCCTACTCGTCGGCCTTTTTGTCCGTGATACATACAGGTCTCTGTAAAAGCTCTTAATTTCCTCGAGAATCTCGAACCTAGAGGTCACAGTTCAGCCATCCGCTGTTTTCAGTTTCATCAGACGGGGTCTTCCAAGCTGTTGGGCAAATACTTTGGTACCCCTGTTCTGCTCGATTGCTGCCTCGACGATGCTGGTGTTATAGCGTCTAAGGTCGCGTCGTATCAGCTTTCGGATTCTGAGATTTAGATCCCGCTGGTCTGACGAAGACGAGTGCGCAGATGACGTTTCCCGTCTTATTCTCATAAGTTCGAGAGTCTCGGGCGAGAGCTTAGAGCACCTGTTATTGCTTTTTCCGGACAAAAACCTTCGGGACACTTGCTGTAGCGTCCTGACCATATTCTCGGCCTTATCGTGAATATTGCTAGTGGTTTCCAGCAGATCAAAACGATTTTGAAGTTCTAACGTTTCTCAGCCCCTTAGGCTAACTGGAGCGCGGTAGATCGGAGAGTAGGCTTTAACCACAGAGACATCTCTGAAAGGAAGTCTATAACTTCTTGTCCGTCATGATGAAGTCTATCTCGTTCCTTGTGACCTTGTCGGGGCATCACCAAGTCCATTTTCTGTGGGGCTTCTTCTTAAAGAAAGAGTTCATCAAGAAGAGCCCCTGAGACTCAAGAAAACTGACAAGCATATGGCCCCGGTCATTTCTGCGCACTACACCAAAGGGGACGATCTTCGTTTGGCCGCGTTCTTGTACTCCCACTTTGGCATTGAAGTCCCCCATCACAACGCTGTAGTGAGTCTTGGCAGAACCATGTAGTGCTTTTGCTATGTCCTCGTACACGGTCTCAACTGCCTCGACAGTGCTTTTCGAGGTCGGGGCGTACACTTGTATCACCTTCAGGGTGTACCTGTTGGTGAGTCTCAGTATTAAGTACGCTACCCGAGGCGAAACACTGCTGATCTCCACAAAGCTGCTAACAAGGTCCTTTTTCACCATAAAGCCAATCCTGCCCTCGGAAGAATGTCTTCCGTCACCTTCCCGAAAGTAAAACAGGTCGCCTGAGGCAAGGGTTAGCGTGTCCTCCCCTTTTCTTCGGACCTCGCACAATACTGGATGTGCCAGTTAATATGACCTAGTTCTACCTCGAGTTCGGTGAGCCGCTCGTCCAGGCGCAGAGTAATTCCATTAAACGTAGCCAGGGTAAGTTTTGTATGGCAGCATCCCGTGACCCGGAGATTCTTAGCATCCCCCCTCCCGCCATCACTCCGACCGCTGCCGTGATCGGGGACAGCGGGAGTGCCGAGAACTGGGGGCCGTTGTTTTGTTGTGTGTATCATAGGAGGATATTTGGCCTTACTGTGCCAGACGGGTTGGTATAGGGTTTAGTTTCGAATTTTCCTTTTCTGTGCGCCATGACCTCATCCGTTTATCAGCAGGTGCACCACTCGCAGGTGAGGCTGGCTTGGACCCCGGGGTTGGTGGTAGGGCCCCATCGCACCCATCGGGCTTCGGGAGGTGGCGGGGTGATTTGCCAGGTACCTGTCGCTTAAGCCTGGGGGGAAGCGCGCGCGGCACCTTTGTCTAAGTTTTTTGAAACAAGTTTGGACTTGTTGTGAATCGTTACGTACGTTTGTTTGTGCGTAGGTACGTAGATAATTAGTAAAATGATAATTCTTTCTTATTACAATAGAATAACGTAAAAACAAATCACTATTCAAGTCATGAAATGTATCAAAATACATCATCAAAATAACATTTTTCTCGTATTTTAAAAGCATGTAACAACAAAACCATAGCACGCATAGGGTTAATGTAGTAGTATTTTTTGCTAGAAATTGTGTGTTCTATGCGAATATTACATTCTTTTTTTCTGGCCGGCACTTTCAGAATTGGCCCAAAAATGTATGAAACGTGAATGATCTCCTTTCGCCTACTATAAATTTTTTAAAGAAATTGTGTCTTTATTGCGTTCCGGGTAAGGTTAATATTTCTTTTTTCGGATTCTAAATTTAATAGCCTAGTTGACAACAAACATAAGCTTCATAAGACCCCGTAATATACCGTAGGCGAAGTTAGGAAAAAGACCGAAACTTCGCCTATGACCTTTAGAGTCAATTTGTAGCCTAATTATAATGATATTCGATACTTACATCGTCTAAAGTAATAGCCTGTGTTAAGTAAAATCGTTTTTTACTCAAGTCAATTTAAAATACTTTCAAAATAAAAAGATATGATGAAAAAAGTGTCAAAACCCAGGCGAAATAAGGGGTCTCGACGGCACCAATAGCTAAAGCCGTGATAATGACTTCCATAATATCAACTTACCGTCAGACAATAATAACAAAATATATGACTGCAGCCCATAACATGAGGTAGAACTGGTTTACTGTTACAACAAGCACAGACAGTGCTTATAGTCATTATGGCTTTATCACCGCCAACACTAGACTTCACATGGTTACGCCACCAAACATACTTGAGTATACCCGACAGCTTCTTTTTCAATCCAAACATATTTATCAGCGCTATTGTTGTGCCGATAAGTTCCTGGAAACATCACAATTTTTTCTTTTTTAAATTAAATATTCAGAATGACAAGAGACCAGGTGGAGTCTAAAGTCATTTCGTTTTGAATTTACACCAAACTATGCTTGAATGGTTTTGCCTTGCAGCAACCACAAGGCAACGTAAGTTTGTGACTGAGGGGGCAGACCAATGTAAATGCTAGAAGTCAAAGAGGCTGACATGCTTGCCAAGTGGTCTGTGTACTACTACTAAACATAACAAGAGAAAAGCAGACATCAGCAAGGATTTCAGAAGTAATGTGAATGACACTCTAATGATGATGAAAATGCAACTTTTCTGATAATTTGGATTCACATTAATCTTATAGGGAATGCAATCCCGCAACAGTATTGTAATCCCGGTATTTGCGGGACTGAGTGATCTCAGTCCCGCGGGATCCCGGTATTTGCGGGATCCCGCATATTTTTGAAAGTCATTGAGAAAAGAATAGAATTCTGTATCATACATCCATCTAGAACTGAAAAATAGTCACCCCTTAATCCCCGAAGGGGTAGGCAGAGGCATATTATATGCCCACATTTCACCTTTTAAGATTTCGTACCACGTAATATGTGGTGAGCCGTATTGCCGTCTTGAAATGGAAAGGTGCAGGTTGCGACTGCTTGCTGTTGAAATTTTTCAAGCTGGGCCTTCAACTTATATTAACTGCCATTTTACCAGCAAACGGTCACAACAGCTTAACGTGCCTTCCGAAGCACGGCAACGCTCAAATAAATGTCAGAAGTGGTCACCCATCTAAGGACCGGCCATAGAAAGCTGTAGTGATCTTTTACAGAACACTGAGTTTGCAGGGCCACAAGGAAAAAAAAAATATTACTTATGTATTGAGATTATTAAACGGATATTCATCTAAGTAATAAAATACCTACTGCAAATTATTAGAAGCGCAAAAAACATAGCATGTCAAAATTCTTGTCTGCCAAACGACTCCTTACTTTACATGTCCGATAGCCAGCAAGCAATTTACGAGATAATTGAATAATTTTCTAACTGTTTATGGTACAAGAAAAGTCTAATATCCCTAATTTAATCACTAAAACAAATAAGTACGTTATTAGGTTATACTTATATTACGTCACAATTATAACTTTCTCAAACCGAATCAGTTTGCGCGCTTCCGCTTACAGAACAACACATGACGTTTTCCTTTGCACAGTCCCGCTAATCCCGCGGGATCCCGCACGATTTACGTGCGGGACTGATCCCGCAAAAATACTGCGGGATCCCGGTATTTCGGGATCCCGGTATCCCGGTATTGCATTCCCTCTTAGCTAATATTATATAGCTGAGGAGTTTGTTTGCTTTTATTGATTGCAGAAACTAAACAAAGGAACTACTAATACTATTTCTACAAATCATTTTGCTTTGTAGGTGGGACTAGAGCAGTAAGACAGATGAAATGATTGCATGCAATTGAAATCTGTTGATAAAAATAGACAGGTCTTAAAAGGTTTGACGCATACCGATCCATAATAGAAATGGTAAATCTGAGTGTGACCATTTTACAAATAGGACAAAATGCGAATGGGACCTAATGCAAATTGGACCGAATGCGAATGGGACGGTATGCGTCAAACCCGTCTTAAAAATGGAGGATCAAAACGCAATAATCTACTTACAATAAAATTATGCCACAGAAGCTCTCTGGTCCATGACAAGTCTGTAAGATCCTCTCTTGTCAAATTTTCTGCAGATAAGTGAAGTCCTAATAGGCAATCTATAACCGTTGGATATTTGCCAGTTTGAATAAATCTACAGAAATTTAGTATGTCTGCTATTAATTGGAAAGTTTCTAGTTTCTGTACAAAATTCTGCACGTTTCTATTAGAGGTGAAGCTGTACATGGCTCTCTCTCTAAAGTACTTAAAACCAATAGTATATCCATAGTACCAAATCAGTTTACTCTTGCTAAAATTGTCAGGCTTATATTTCAATGAAAGCATTTGATGTCCAAATGTGCTTTTTTTGTTGACAACAGAATACTTGAAAATCCATGTTCTTATTAGAAGTTCGAGTTCCGGTAGTACAGATTGGAAATATCTGGGCTGAAACAATATTGCTCTTTAATATTAAGACTTTAAAGATTTTACTTAAATCAGAAGTTCCATACCAAACAGTTGTATTAACATATCTATATTGGGATAATACACCATTTGTGATAGATCTGAAACTAAATAGCCAATACAAAATAGATTACTTACAGTAGTTTATTTAGTAATTTGACGCAAATCTTGCCATTTAATGATAAAATTTACGTGATACCTACATACTAAATGAGAAAAAAACAAATACCTCTATATACTTCGTAGCCTGAAAAACCAACTGTTTGAACAATTCTTCAACTTGGTTGTCTAATTGCACAGCATCCAACTGTAAAAAAATTCAAACTGCAGTAGTACAAGAAAATGTAAGCACTGGTAGTACTGTGCAGCAATGTTCTATATAACCAAAGATAATATAATAGTATTACATACAGATCGGCAACTCCCATGCCTCCCACCGAGTAAGCTTCCCCATCCCCCCACCAAAATTAAAGTGTGTTTGCCGTGTCAGTACTTGAGAGTGTCACTGCGTTGCATTACGTATTACTAGCTACGTACTTTGTGCTATTGCTTTGGTTTAATTTGTGCTAAGCCGAGCGTAGACTTGAAAAAAAAGTACCTACATACATGAGATTGCGTTCTGTTCCTTATTATTTAATTTCCATAGCTAGTGTCCCTAGTATACTCACACACACATTCAAGCTTGATTCAAGCATTCACATTACGTGTATATTAGTGTGAGTGAAAAGGAACATTTTTGTATGGAGTTTCCACACTGTGATATAACTACACTAAACTTGCATGACTATTTTTCTGCTTGACAATTTTATTGAAAGAGTAATCAGTACAAAATTTTACCTGTGTTACTCGAGGTATATAAGTAATTGACATTGTGACTGCTATTCTCAATTACATACAATTAATTGCGTAATGCAATTTCAGGGGTGTGAGTTTTTTTTTATCAGATAGGTAAATAAATCAGATTAGAATTGTCTTTCGCTAATAACATCGATGAAGTAGATTCTTTGCCTCTAGCAATTGCCTCAATTGTCATCAGATTTACCAGATCAGGATTGATTTCGTATGTAATTTTATAGTGCAGCTTTATGATGTTAAATAGGTATCTTTGTTTTTGAAAATTAATTAAACTGCTCTGAGTCGTGTTGTGTTTACAAAAGTTTTGACACTTTAGACAAGTTTTTTTCTTAGCTCAACTTTTTAATTTGTACATGTCTTTTACTTTTCATCTTTAAATTATAGGATCTTTTGACGGGAACTGGAAGGGAATCATGGCGCTACATTAAATTCAAAATTAGTGTATTTTCGAGTGTTTTGTGTGTTTCATTCAATGGTGGATTCTCAAACATGAAAGTTCTACAACGTGCACTAGTGTTGGCAAGTGATAAAACGCAGTGAATCGCAACTTTGCAGTTACTGACAAAACGTCCAAAGAAACTTTCAGAAATTTATCCACCGCTTTTCTGAAGGAAGACTGACTTTGACTTAGGGCTGTACTTGTACTAGACTTTGACTGTGCTTTGAGGACGAGGACTGTGACATATTTATGCAAATCTTAGACCATATATCACGGGACTAGCCTTTGCGAACCACCGCATACAAAAATATTCTGCCAGTTTTCATACAAGTGAAGGGGGAAACACAAAGACATATAAAATTTCATTGCATTTAAAAATGTATTAATCGACAAACGCGTAATGGCTGTTGTGTGTTAATTTTTATTGTACAGTCAACTACAATGAAATGTACTAGTTTAATCATATAAAATGATGTACTGATGTACAGTGCTTTTTATAAAGCCAAAAGACCAAATGGTCATGTGCAATGGCAGAAAACAATGCTTAAGTAAGGCGCATCCTGTGGTTAGATGATCTAAGATGCAAATATAATAAATATAAGACTAGGCTGTATGGCTCCAATTGCCTTTGCCTATTCGAAAATGGATTTAATAAATAAATCTTTATTTATTTTTTTCAATGTTGTTTATATGTTTGTATTAGAAATCCTTAGACCATATAACACGGGACTAGCCTTTGCGAACCACCGCATACAAAAATATTCTGCCAGTTTTCATACAAGTGAAGGGGGAAACACAAAGACATATAAAATTTCATTGCATTTAAAAATGTATTAATCGACAAACGCGTCATGGCTGTTGTGTGTTAATTGTTATTGTACAGTCAACTACAATGTAATGTACTAGTTTAATCATATAAAATGATGTACTGATGTACAGGCTTTTCATAAAGCCAAAAGACCAAATGGTCATGTGCAATGGCAGAAAACAATGCTTAAGTAAGGCGCATCCTGTGGCTAGATGATCTAAGTAGAAATCACTACAAATAAAAAAGTTCAGGTGGTCGGTTGGGAATGGGGGTTGTATATCAGTCGTCTAGATCCCGTAGCACAAGCTTATATTTTATTAGCTTAATTTGGGCTAGATTGAAGCGCTCGTGGCCCCGCGGACTCAGTGTTCTGTAAACGATCACTGCAGTAAGCAACATTTACTATGGCTGGATATGGATGGGTGACCACCACGTGGACCACTTTGTGACATTTATTTACGAGCGTTTCCGTGCTTCGGAAGGCACGATAAGCCGTTTGTGTGAACGTTCAAAAATATTTATTCTCTTCATTTTTCATATCATCATCATAAATATTATTCACATGGAACAGGCTAAAGTAAGAGAGACCATGCTATTTAGTTAACGGTAACATTTTCAGTCATTACTTCTAGGGACTTGGTATTAGAAAGTAAGGCAATCAGCGCGCCAGTCTAGACCATATATCACGGGACTAGCCTTTGCTCAGTCATAGCGGGTGAAGGGGGAAACACAAACACATATAAAATTTCATTATATTTAAAAATGTATTAATCGACAAACGCGTAATGGCTGTTATGTGTTAATTTTTATTGTACAGTCAACTACAATGAAATGCACTAGTTTAATCATATAAAATGATGTACTGATGTACAGTGCTTTTTATAAAGCCAATAGACCAAATGGTCTATTGGAATGGCAGAAAACAATGCTTAAGTAAGGCGCATCCTGTGGTTAGATGATCTAAGGCGCCAGTGGACTGCTTTATGGCTGATTAAAATAGAATGCCTGGTACCTATAACCTATAAACTCTTGTAGGAACTTTACTAGTACCTAACCAAGCCATGAAATCGAAAAAAAATGACATGACATGCATAACTGACTTAGGAGTTATAGTCCGTTCACAGTTTATTTACCTCTGACAGATCGTTTTCTGTATGTTGGTATTGCAGTAAAGTCCCCCTATGAGTGCCAGCTTAAGACATTTTGCCGCGGTATAGGGGAGATTAAAAGATGTATAAACGTTAGCACTAACAATTATTTTTTTATGTAAATATCTAATTGTCAATATGCATAACTTTACTAAACATGTGAATCTGATACTATAAGATTGTACTTAAGTTTTATATTTAGTGACATGGATATTTAAAAAGACACTCATTACTATCACCAAGGAGGGTGAAATTACTCCTTTTATATCTCAAATAATTTCCGCGCACGAAAAACGACAGCACAAAAGAAAATAAGTTTTGACTTTAAGGTTAGAGTACATGGGATAAACAAAATCTTAATATGGTAACACGAAAATCAAGCAAGCCAACATCAGCGCCAGAGGTAAATTAACTATGAACGGACATACACATGACAGCTGAAGTCAATCGCTCGTTTTCGATTTCGTGTTGTTGATCACAAAATAATAATTTTGTCTCGTTTTCGACTAATCACCTCATGTTTACATTCTTAATTATGGAAGTGTAAAGGTTGAAGATTCCAACAATCGACATGGTTGTATCACCACAGACCCCCGAAAACGATACTCCAAACACGCAAGCTAAACGAAACAACATGGCGTCGAAACAATCATCAGTAGCTGATACAAGAGCAGAGTTAGCTGAATTGGTGAAAAGGAAAGCTGAAGTCGCTGTCAGTGATATTATGCATTTATTTCATACACTCTTATTATGTATTTAAAATTAATAAAAAAACTTCTGGAATAGTGGAGCCCAATGTTAGGTCAATTTTGATTTATCTAAATAAACTACTACTTCTATTACCCAGTAATAGTCGAATGAAAATAACGAAATTACTACCTGCACTACTCAGGACTACTATCCCAATTATCATACCTTATCCCAATTATCATACCTTACATTGAGCACAAATTTTTGAATTAAATATTTAGTCTCCATTTACAATCATACCTGCTTTTCCAGGAGACACTTGCAAACTTGGAACGCCAAATATATGCCTTTGAAGGATCTTATTTAGAAGACACACAACTGTATGGAAATATAATAAGGGGTTGGGACAGATACCTCGCTACAAACAAAAGCACTAATTCAAAAGCTGACAAACGTAACAGAAAGTTCAAAGAAGCTGAGCGTCTCTTTTCTAAATCCAGTATTACATCTATAGCAGTAAGTTTTATGAAATAAAATTCAATTGATCTTGATGTACATAATAGATCACTAATTTGTATATTATTGTGTTTATAGGCTGTTAGTGGTCTTGTGGATCCTGCTGAAGCAAAAAGTAAGATATTGTTTCAATTTAATAATTACCTATTATTTACTATGTGACACATTTTTATTAATGTTTTTTTTTTGTTGTAGATGAAAGGAACAGTGAAACAGAATCACAAACCAATGAAGATTCTTCAGATACTCAGATTAGCACAGGAATTAATGTTGGCAGTTTAAATCACACCACCATACATGGTTCCACAGAAAGTATAGCATCTAAGCCTGCTGGTAAACAACATATTAATGGTAGCATTGACAAAGTTATTAGCCACTCACAAAACAAACAAAGTATGGCACAGAAAATAGCATCGTCATCGAGCATGCTACAGAAATCAATTAGTAGTGATAATAAATTGTTGACAGCAGTTGGCCTAGACAGCAGACCAGGCACACCAAAAGACAAGGATATAATGAATATTATGAGCAAAGGCGATATTACACCCAACTCCTTAAAACACAAGATGTCCAGTAGCTCAAGTAGTAATAGTAACATGAAGAAAAATAACAATAAAAAAGCTAGACATAGGTAACTCAACTGAAAGTGTTATAGTCTGGCCATAACTGCTGTGCACTCTCTGAGGTATGTGCGGCGAGGTGGGAGCCAGGGGAAACACATCGGACAAATCTTACGATATCAGTTTACATTTTTAAAACTGATGAATTTTTCTTCTGATAACTCCAAGATCAAAATCATCGACAACATGCGAGTGCACAGCAGTTGCATGGCCAGACTATAGTTGGTTGTATGTGCCTCAAGGTACTTAAAAGGAGGTTCAAGATGAATATCATATTTCACAAAAATATTCTTTTATTCTTTGGTCATTAATTAATTACATAATTATTATATTACACTTAGGTCTCTTATTATTATCTTCAATTTGTTCTTCTTTTCAGTGATCTTATGATAGTCTGCTTAAATCTTGATTCTGTAAAACAAAGGATGATTTTTGATATATTTATTTCGTTAAAAAAATGTCTATCGAAATGTGTTAATAAGAGTAGTGCTACATTAGCATAAGGACAAAGTCAATAAAGAGACCTGATTCTTAGCATCCCATGGATTCACCGTGCGCGCGCGGGGTCCTTAGCGTGACACAAGGGGGAACACCCTGACGGCGTCTGGGACTTACTTCCGATCCATTTTGCAGATTTAGAGTAAACACCTTAGTAGGGTTACTGCACACATCGCGACCTACTAACATAGTCCAGTCATTATATACATTTGGAAATGCAAATGAACCGAGAAAGCCAAATTTTGGATATTACATGTGGAGGGGCTAGAAAAGCTTAAGTTCAAATTGTCGACCAAAATAACCTGGTGGGTTTTCCGCCATCTTGAAAAAAGGGTTATATTCAGTTTTTTCATCATAATTCGGTTCCCCGTTGAGATACGAAAATTTAAATGAAAAGTTTTTTGTTGCTCTTTGTACGATCTACAATTAAGGTCTACACATTTTTCACTTATCGATCACTGTTATCGAAATATCGATCCAAAAAGCCACAATTTGGGGAGAAAAAAATGTTTTTAGCTATTTCCATCTTTCTCGTGAAATGTATCGAAAAATGTCCATAAAGAAAATTGTTGAGCGTGTTCAGACCTACAAATTCGTTTTTTTATTTTTGACAAGAATTACGGCCTCTATGGCGCCACAAAGTTGGCCCAGCGCGTCTCGAGTCTTTTGAAGCGAGCGTACACGTATTTGAAATTTTTTTTTTTTACCACGTCGTCTTTTTATAATATTGGAAAGTCGAAATTCATCAGCACCCTCGAGAAGAACCCAAACCTCCGGTCATCGGTAGAACTATTCAAGCAAGAAAAGGTCGATCCGGAGATGCTAGCTTGCGCGGGAAAACTATTCCTTATCGCTCTGTATGGTGGTCGTAAAGAGGATACAACGATGGATAGATTGCAATTCCACCGCTTTGCGAAAGCGCAGTCCGCCAACACGTTTTCCGGACATATCTACAAGTACAAACGTGGCTCGGAATTTTCAAATATCCTCAGGAATGGCGTTGGCGACAGACGAATTACGGGCTTGAACCAATTTGCACCACAGCCGCACACGCTTCACCTGAACTTTTAAATGTAAAGGAAAGTGTGGGGCTGCTTGTGGGTGCAGGAAAGCAGGAATTAGTTGCTCCGTTATTTGCCTGCACTGTAGTGGACAGACATGCAACAATGTCGCCAGAGTCAAGATTTTATTCAACGACGATCACGATGATGATGATTATGTTTTTTCAACCGTCCCAGCATAATTTACTGCGATTCAAGAGTTTTCACGACTCGAAGAGTCTACCGAGGAAGAACTTCTACAGCCATGACCATCGAAACGGCGACAAACATGTGAAAAAAATTACCACCTGCCTAATTATTGTTTTTTGCTGCATAAAAATTATTTGATCAATAATTTTCATGTGTTAGATTTATAATTTGGCTGGTTTATTAATTTATTTGGTATTAAAATAATTGCTTGAACAACCATTCATCCATTTTGACTTGAGAGTAGCGAAAAATCCTAAATCTATGATTTCGACGTAGGTATGGATACAACCGTGCGAGCGGCTAAATCAAAACCAGGCACAGTCTTACTGACTTTGCGCCGCGCTAGAGGTCGTAATTCTTATCGAAAATAAAAAATAAAAAAACGAATTTGTAGGTCTGAACACGCTCACCAATTTTCTTTACGGACATTTTTCGATATCTTTCACGAGAAAGAAGGAAATAGCTAAAAACAATTTTTTCTCCCCAAATTTATGGCTTTTTGGATCGATATTTCGATAACGGTGATCGATACGTGAAAAATGTGTGGACCTTAATTGTAGATCGTACAAAGAGCAACAAAAAACTTTTCATTAAACTTTTCGTATCTCAACGGGGAACCAAATTATGATGAAAAAACTGAATATAACCCTTTTTTCAAGATGGCGGAAAACCCACCAGGTTATTTTGGTCGACAATTTAAACTTAAGCTTTTCTAGCCCCTCCCCACGTAATATCCAAAATTTGGCTTTCTCGGTTCATTTGCATTTCTAACCCGATTTTTTCGACGTAATGACTGGACTAACAGTAGTTGTTAGTATTTACGATTCGTCATTGTTAATGCTGCGGTGCAGTGCAGTTTACCTACTAATCTCTATATTTAGGTAATTATTGAAACATTCAAAATATGTCGTCTCTGAGATGACCGTACAACCACATTTCTGTGCGGGCGCCACGGTCACGCATGTGCTCACAAACACAAGGTGGCCCCAACCGATTTAGAACTCCTAGTTCGGACAGACAGTAGGTGATTATTCCAATAGGTATAGGCAAGTGAGATAGACCTGTCAACACCAATACTATTGTGTGTGGCATATTTTTGAACTGTTTGTTATGTACCTTGGAAAAGTTTTCCTGCTCTACTCATACAACAGGACAGTTTTTCCAAAATGTAATATTATAAGGGGTCCTCTTTTCTCTTCAATTGTATATCCCAATGTGTTCATACTTATCTTCTCCATATGTGATTTTAAAGTTATTACCTTACACCAGGTTCAAATCCAACCCTGCTCTTTTGCAGACCCAGTTAAATGGCAGTTGGCAATATGTTCATACTTACGTTTCAAAACATTAGGAAAATCTCTGATTGGTCCACAATATCTTATAAGAACGTAATATAACAATGGCAATGATGATATGATCCCAGCACAACATAAAAATATTATTTCAGGTGTCTTTCTAATTTTACAACAATCCAGAGTTTTACTCCAAGTTGATCTTGTTGCATTCATCTGAAAGTAATTAGAAATGGTTCTCAAATGTGCACTACTTTCACAGTACTGGTTATACACTCTAGTCTAGCCCATAGATATAGAATGTTCTGGAATTCTGAAATCATCATGAGATTGACATGGGATCTACAGATCTTTATAAAAAAAAACTAACTCATAGACTTGTGTAGGTGTAGGATGTGTTATTTGGAAATCCAGTGTACTGCTTCAGTACACAGTATGTGACAAAATTTAGCAGGGCATCAGGACCTTTCTGTACACATTATAATCATAATCATAAATCATTTTATTGTGGATCATGATTTATGATAATGATCATAATGTGTACGGAAATATATTGTACCACCCCAGGCAGTATAATGATGCAGGGAACAGCTAGTATGTTTATAAATATCTGCATATAGTACAGTGTGACAGAGAACTAAGACTAGTCGGTTAATTGAGAAGCGAGCTGTAGAAGTGAATCCGTCCTATTTTTTTTACTATTATTGTTGATGGTTTTAGGCTTGCCTCCTATTATGTGGTGGGACCAACAGAACTAGTAAAATGTGGGTGTAGAATTCACCACTGCTGAAAAAGGTTTGAGGCATGTTTATAAGTAGGTACAATAAAAAACAAGAATACAAACCGAATCAAATATATCCATGCAAACGCTTTCAACACCTACTCCATCAGAACTAAGAGTTTTGTAGAAATTGTCCAATAGCACATACTCCTGCATACATTTCTCACAGACTTTGTTATTACTTTCTTTCATATATTTTTGTATGCAAGCATCAGTTTCTTTGTACAATATATTGAACTGTAGTGTAGCATTAGACCGAACTGGTACATTATTAGTCCAATCATAGCAGGCTGGAAATGATGGAAATAAGTATTATCAATAGCGCAGGTGATATCAATAATGAAATAGGTCATTTACTAAAATATTTAGTATAATTATTATCCCAGTTAAATTCATATTGTACCATCAATCTAAATATTAGTGACTCACTGATTGCTGTTACATCCATAAATCTTTAAAAAGCTATGCCACCTTGGAATAATGGTTTACTTAATAAATATCTATCGAAAAGGCTGTAACCCGCTCCCAACAAATCAAATCTTGAACATAGTCTCAATCGAGCTAACATTAATGTGTGCTGAGAGACCTAGACAGCTGATAACATAAATGATCCTATTATTCTCTTGCACTTGTGGGGACGCCGGGTGGACGGTTCAACTGTCTTTCTGCTGCCCATTTCTTCCAACGAAACATACTACCTCTGAAGCAAAACATTGTGGATCTCACAAAATTTGTTTCAACCCAGGATTAGAAGTAGAACCCAAAGCCAGAGACAGCAGTTGTATACACTACCACTATGAAGAAAGAAAGACTAAGAAGAGAGAAACTCCTTTGATAAACGTGAGAAATTTGATATATCAAAAAAAGAAAGCACTTGAAGTACCATTACAATGTCCTTTGTCCCAGATACTTAATATATTATCATGATATTCTTGTACTGCATTTAGGCGATCTTGCGATATAAACTGGGACTTGCAAGAAGTTCCATTGATTATTGTTGTCACTAATTCCTGATACTTTTCATGAAAATTCATGTACTGATCTATGCAGTTTTCACATAGTTTTATAGGTTTAGCAAACATTATTGCACATTTGGTCAGCTCTGATGAATAATTAGCAAAGTCATTTAGTATTATTGTGCAATTATCTTGATTGACATCTGATCTGGAAAGAAACCATCATTGATATTTATCATAAAACAGGTTCGTAGGTAGAATACTTAGCCCTTCGTAATAATCAACTGTTACTAACTTTTCTTTGTTTACTTGTACATCAGCCTTCAATTTAATAGAAAATTGCAATAGAAAAATCAAGGAGTAATAATATGTATTCATCGTATTTGATATCGGTCACTATCTTACAAGTATTTATCAATATTTAATAGTCTAGTATATTTTGTAATTTATACTTTAAACTATTTTCATATCACAAAGTCACAAACTGAATCACAGCAGGCTCCAAAATAAATAAAATATCCCACTGAATGACAAATTGTCATCTATGACACTTAGTTGAAGTTCCGATTTTCTCTTTTTCTTGGGCATTCTCGGCTTTGCGAGTTTGCGCAAGTCCAATAATGTTTAGTCAAAAATATGAATCAATCTTTTTCATTAATGATTTTTATTTATTTATGAATGAAAATGTGTCTACATACACAATTATAACCATTCTGACCCCTATTCCGTCCACCTAAGACGACCTAAGTTATAATGTGCCTAGCACAGAATAATAAAAACTTTTTTTTTTCTGTGGTGCCTAGGTCCACGGTTATCTTCTTTTGTAAACCTGGCCCATCTAGATGTTTCACGGTGAGTACGGGACTTTACACTTATGATAATTACCATTCATTGATACCAACCATCCTCTTTCCCTTCTGAAGATTCCTTTCGAAGATCGTAACTAAAGGACTTTGTAACCATGATCGTGAAATATTTTTTTTTAAAAAGTTATTACCTTTACTGTCATGTCACTAATGTCATATTATATGTCACTTGATCTGATCACTTCACTTTCCTTTCCAACAAAAAAGTTTGTTTTGTTTACGTTACGTTACGTACTTTGCAATAATCTAGTTTTCAAACGTTTGTTAAAATATTTTCCTTTTGTGTCCAAAACTTTAATTTCATTTGCATGTTCTTTATCCTTGGTAATAAGAAACAACAATTTCTGTCATGGACTCCAGTGAACCAACACCTGAAATTTTGCAAAGGAAGTTGTATTTTTTACTAGAGCAACTGCAAGATATGGCGAGAGAGCTTCCACCGTAAGTTAAGTACATATAATGAAAAATCCATGCAAATATTTATATTATTATGCTGAACACACCAACTCAAAGTTTCTTTGAAAAAATTTAGAGATGCTCAAAATAAAAACCATGCGCATATAGTAAAATAAATAATACAGTAAAGGTCGAAGCACTAAACTAGTGAAATACAAAAGGCGGTCCTATAAAACACGCTTTACATTTCAGCAACTTCCTGTAATTATATGAAATTGAAAGAATGAAAAAGAAACGAGTATTGAAAATCAAACTCTAATTCTCTTAATAAATTCATGTATGTTTGCAGAAAATATCAGATGAGAGTTCCAATAGAGTTGCTGTCTGGCCTAGCAAATTGCCTTCTGAATGAAACAGTTTTTGAGATAGTAATAGGTCTAATGGAGATTCAACATGTTACAGAAAAACATTTATTTCAACAGAGACAACAAGTTATTAATAAACATGTTTGTAAGTATAGGTCTTTTTATAAGAACTTAATTGACTAATAAAAAAAATTAATAATAAACCTTGGATGGGTGACAACTTTGTGACATTTATTTGCAAGTGTTTCTGTGCTTCAGGTAACGTTAAGCCATTGGTCCCGGATGCCAGTAAATTGTCAGTTGCTAAGCCAATAACTTGTGCTAGCTTTCTTATCTATTTATTTAATCATTGAAAACTGTCTATTGGCTTCATTTTCAAATGAAGTATGTAATGAATAAGTATTAAAGAGTACATAATTTTTATATTTTCCAGTGGAAGTTCAGACTATGATCCAAACAACAGCAGCTGAACAGCAAGAACTTCAAAAAGCTATTTTATTGGAAAGACATAAAGAAGAGCTGCGACAAACTGATATGAAACTAGTTCTACAGCTTGATCAAAAAGTAATAATCTGTACTAATATTGTAAAGAGAAAGGATTTAATTTTTTGCATTGAATAGACTATCCCTGGGTGCCTTCCGGTCGACTTTGTCCATTTCCTAACTTGACCACTTCCAAACTTGTCCACTTCCTAAATTGTCCTCTTCCTAACTTGACCACTTCCAAACTTGTCCACTTCCTAAATTGTCCTCTTCCTAACTTGACCATTTCCAAAGTTGTCACTTCCTAACTTGACTACTTCCCGATTCGTCTTCTTTTTAAATTGTCATTTTTTTAGACGTAGGTATTAGATACAATCATGAAACAAATGAAGGTCAATGAAACAAATGAAGATCGATTAAACAAAAGAAGATCGGTAAAACAAAAGAAGATCGACAAAATAAATAAAAATCGGCGAAACAAATGAAAATCGGCTAAACAAATGAACATCGGAAAAACAAATGAAGATTGACAAAAAAAATGAAGATCGAAAAAATAAATTAAGACCGTTAAAGCATATGCAGATCAATAAAACTAAACGACTATAAGCAATTTGATAAGGTCAAAAACTACTCGCAGCCATATTTTGTAATCTAGATGCGATTGCCATTCAAAAAAATAGGTGCAAGCAATTCTCGACCATAATGACACTTTTCTAAAAATGTGCTTTTAGGCGTTTATAGACATCACTGATCACGAATATATAAAAAATAAATAGATATTATGCATGGTCATAAGGTTGAAATTCGCTTGGACCCATTTTTTGAAATCTAGATGCGATAAACATTCAAAAAAATAGGTGCAAGCAATTCTCGACTTTATGAACATGCATAATATTTATTTATTTTTGACACATTCATTATCAGTGAGGTCTATAGACGCCAAAAAGCACATTTTTAAGATGTGTCATTAAGGTTGAGAATTGCTTGCACCTATTTTTTTGAATGTTTATCGCATCTAGATTACAAAATATGGCTGCAAGTAGTTTTTGACCTCATAAACTTGCTTAGAGTCTTTTGTTTTAATGATCTGCATATGTTTTATCGAACTTCATTTGTTTTTCGATCTTTATTTGTTTTGCCGATCTTCATTTGTTTCGCCGATCTTCATTTGTTTCACCGATCTTCATTTGTTTTGTCGATCTTCATTTGTTTCGTCGGTCTTCATTTTTTTGTTGATCTTCATTTATTTGATCGATCTTCATTTGTTTTGTTGATCTTCATTTATTTGATCGATCTTCATTTGTTTTGTTGATTTTCATTTGTTTTACCGATCTTAACGAGATACAGGTTGGCGACAGACAGACGAATAGACAGACAAGGAGGTGGATGTGACAGAATAGGAAATGACGAATTTGGAATGGACTATCTGAGAAGTAGACAAATTAAGAATGAAGGAATGGCCAATTCAGGAAAAGGACAACTTAGGAGTGGACAATTTAGGAAGTGGACAAGTTTGGAAGTGGTCAAGTTAGGAAATGGACAAAGTCGACCGGAAGGCCTGGGTGACATAGGCTATATTTTATTCCCATATTCCCACAGAATCTAAGTAGGTCAAACTCATGCAGTTTAACCTACTTAGATTCAGCCTACCGACCTACTTAGATCAATAGACACATTAACAGACATTTTTTACACAGCGCCATCTGTTTGTATTATGGGTATCAAACAATAGATCTAAGTACAAACGTTTTTTTGTTGATAAAGGTATTTAAATCTCTATTGAGCTCAGTGACAGACAGGTAGCTATCCTCTTTTCTCAAAGTCGACTCCTTCATAATCTCTAAACATCTTTTACTAAACTCTGTAAAATATAGCTTGATCTCTGTGACAGTTCTACAAACGACTTTATGTCAACGGCATAAAGCTTTTGTGGTTGAAATGCAGAGAGTGAGAACACAGAGGTGCAAACTGTAAAAAACAACTTTATTTATTATTTATTTATTATTATACACTTTATTGTACACCATGTAAATATAAACAGAGCAGATTCCTTACAAGAAGCAGGTACAATATGTCTTTGAAATAAGAAACAATTTTGTTTACGTTAATATATCTAACTGTCACAAAGATCAAGCTATATTTTACAGAGTATAGATAGCGCCTATGGTTCTGAACTTACCAACTTTTGCATTTTGAAATATTAGTAATGATAATTATATTTACAGGTCAGTGATCAGCAAGTAACACTGGAAAAGGCTGGAGTACCAGGATTCTTTGTAACCAATAAACCCATAGAAGTAAAAGTACAGATGTACCTCCTAGATTTTATTCTTAGGTTAAGCAAGATGGATATTCCATAAAAGTATTTAGGTTTAAATAAATGTAATATTTATTGAACTTGAGTTCTTTTTAATCTGTGCTAAGTCCCCATTGCTTTCAACATTATTGCCAGTGACTCGCTTCGATTGGTTATAAACAGCTTTGATTTGGCCAATTTAGACATTGTTGAAGGCGACTGCTGCCTGAATCCCTTAACAGGAGCCAATGCTTTCCTGAGATTTGAATCAGCTTTTTGGCTTCAAATCTGCGCTATATGTACCTACCTTAAATTGTTCAGTTGGATTAGGTTGCTACACCAAAGGTCGGCCTTTGGTGTAGCAACCTAATCCAACTGCACTATGCACAGAGTTGAGCGGTCTTATCATTAATGAATATGCTTTATGCATAACCGTAAACTGCATACTTGTTGTACATATGGGCGTTGGAAACTGGCCTTTACATTTAATAGGTACTACTGCATACCTACTTGTTTTCCCGCAACCGCACAACAGTTTACTCGTGCGAGTTATGTGGATTCATTAATGGGTCTTTAACTGACCTTTAGCATCATGCTTTTAGTCATTAATGCTTTAAATATAAATATTTTCGGACACTTCACACAACGCTATCTGAGGGGCAAGTGCGAGTTTTTGCGTGAGCCTGTCGACATTCAGGGCGCGCCAATTCGTATGGAATCGACACCCCGCCACTAGCTGTAAACGCGGAAACTTGTCTCAATTCCATACAAATCGGCAATAACGCGCTCACTCGTGAATGTCGACAGGCGCACGCAGAAACTCGCACTTGCCCCTCTGATCCCAAAGTAAGTTAGGGATAACCTGCTTGTGTTATGGGTGTCAGACCACGGATATTAATACTTATATACTTTTAAATACATACATATTATACATAGAAACACCCAGACTCTTGAGACAAACATTTATGGGTCACACAAATATTTGTCTCCGGTGGGAATCGAACCCACGACCTCCAGCGCCGCAGGCGGTATCACTCCCGACTGCGCCACAAAGGCAGTCAACAAACAGGCCAGCTGATCGCCCGGTGCCCGTAAATTATATTGTTTGCATTGTACAGAAGCTACGCTTCAATTCAATTCGTTTGGACAAACCTTTTCTGTGATGTGAATTTAGTTGATGCAGCTTCCTACCGATTACTTGATAGAACAGTAGGATTTCAGGATAATAATAAAATAGTGAATTAATTAGTACAACTTTAATAATAATAAACATACGTACAAAGTTACAACATATATGTCTATTGAACAGAGAAAACGCAACTTTAAATCTATATTGTACAGAAGTCAAATTGTGTTATTTGTAATAATTAATCCTTATCGGGTCAATTTGGCATATCACAAATATAAAAAATATCTCACACATGTAAAAAAGTAACATATCCTTCGACGCTTAACACCATTTTTGAGAAAATTCTTTCGCTATTCAGTATTAATAATAAAATGTATAGGTATTTCTTAAAACAAACTATATCTAGATGCCTTACAGGAACAGCAAATCCATTATTATTTTCGCTAAGGTATTTTACTTACTAGGTTTTGTTTTATTCGAATCGTTTTTGTTTCCATGTAAATATCTACCATAGGATTGTATGTTAACTTCAGAGACCCATTCCGTTGTTTTTGGTAGCTGATGTGCACTGCACTGCGCATTCATAAAAAAATACCGTTTGAAATATGTTTCAAATTATTTTCATTACAATTTATAATGTTTGCTATATTCTACAATGAAACACTCTAAAATACAAATTTGAATGAAATATTACATAGGTACCGTACAGAAATTTTTAGTAATGTTATATCAAAAATATTACAATCATCTCTACTGGGGCAATGCAGCAAACATGTAGGGTAAACCACCCAATTATTGGCACTTTTAGAATGAATTATTGGCACTTTAGTTAAGAGTATATTTCGAAAAATAAGGGAAACCTAGTTTATTTCAGTTCGGTGTTGTCCATTATGTAGTTGTAGGTATGCATTAAAAAGTAAAATAGCATTCTTTTTCTGTTAGAAATGGGCAAAATTACCTAAAGTGCCAATAATTGGAGGAGTGCCAACGATTGGGTGGTTTACCCTAGGCACTTATTAGTTTAGGTACTTGTAATATTGTTTATGAATAAATGTTTCCTACATTTATAGAAATTTAGGTCAGTACCTACTTAAGCTAGTCATATAGCGCACAGATACGACTAGATATAAGCCATAGCAATGATATTATCGGCACAAAGGAGTGATGCTGAAAGTAGTAAAGCTGAATAATAAAAAAGAATAACAATCTGCGAGAACGTGTTTCATTTGTGCATTGTTTGTGTGCTGCTTACGCGTAACGCGATGCAATAATGGTTACAATACAGCTTAACAAATTTTTAATCTACTAGAAAACAATCTCAGGGTAGCCAACTTACGTGTTCTCGTATTTTGAAAACAGGCTTTGACCATCAGCCATCAAATCCCATGCATTGTCGAATATTTAAATGTGATTAATTAATAAAACATAACAAGCCGTGATAGTACGAGAGCGTCAAAGCAATCGAAATTATAAATGGAGTTTAAAACTGTGCCGTACATTGTGCGAGTCTTTGGATCTTCTCAAATGCCATTCGTAATGCAATACATCTTTTACATAAATGCTTGTGCTCCTTTTTCATAACTAAAGTAATCAAAATAAGAACTGCAATATTTGTATAAAATAAATCGAAATTACAAACGGGTCTCAAAATTGTGTGGACTTTTGCACTCTTTTCGTAGCGGTACAAAAGACCGTTATCTTAATTCGTTTGCCGCAAAAGCATACGGGACTGCAATAAATCTTTACATCAATATTTTTGTACCCTTATCAGAACAAAATCTATTAAAATAAGAACTGTAAAATTTGTACAAAAACAGTTAAAATGGAACGGTCTTTAAAACTTTCCCAGGACAATTGTGAGTTTTAAAAATGCACTTTGTTCCGCTCCTGCTTTGTATCTCTTATCTTTATATTAATAGCTAGCCAACAGCATCTGATTTAAAATTTTGCAGTAGACTAGAAAAAGCATTTTCTAAATAGTTATTTAATAACTTTACAATGCTTTATTCATATAAAAAAATATGATTTGCGTGCAGTTTTCGTCGAATGTACTTTAAATATTTCCTATTTTCGTTATTTATTTTAAAAGAAGCCGTTTCACTCATATACTAAAAGAAATTCTATAATATGTACTAGTTGCTGTTCTCAGCGACACTACATTTGTGCTTTATAATGTTTATTTTGTGCATAAGATATTTAACTTTCCATCTATTGTATTACTGACAGTGATTTAAAAAATGTATATAAATATGTTAATTGCACACAGAACATCGTCATTCGTATTTACAAAACTACAAAGAAGGTCATGCCGATCATTTTTGCATTTATATGCAGTAACTTGATAAGTGCACAACTTAATAAATTAGATATCAAATCCGACTCTAGCTATTGGGAAGTTAGAAAAATCGTCTTGAATACGACAATATGTAATTACTTTGGGCTTGTACTATAGGCCCTGATCTAATAGCAAATCACATACCACATTCCCTAAAATGGATGATACTATGTAGTGCAATTCTCCTTTATGTCTGTGGCGAACATGTGAGGGTTCCATTAAGCAGTCACCAACTCACCACACCATCCTCATTAGGTGTTAGTAATTTCAGTTACATTTCATTGCCTTTATCCCTACGTTTGTGGCACTCTCAGTACTGAAATACTGGCTCTATATAGCAAGCGTTGGTGTTTTAGATGTGTCGTGCGTAATATTAGCGATTGAAACATAAACATAGTCGATAGCGAAGCGACTTGTACGCTATGTAATAGGCACCTCATCAAATTACTACATTTAGGTAGGTAGAACTGAACAACATCCGCCTCCTTAACAGATCGAATAAAATAGATGTAATTTTACGCATTTTGTACATAATTTTTATCCATCCTAAATCTAATAAGACCGTTATGTAGCTTAACGTTTAATACTTACAAATCAGTACCTTTAATACAGATTTATCATAACAATACAACAATATCTAGAATATAATCTATGAAATGGAGAGATGTAAAAATATATAGAAAAAGGGTAAGTATTGTATTGGCAACGGAGTTTTCAAAATGAGTCATGAACCTGATTGCATTGTATTGCACATTTTCGATTACTAACATTATAATGCTTCATAATTGCTCGTTACCTAATATAAAATTGTTATTTATAATGGAACCTTGTAATTGGCTGGCGTCTCGACACCTTCAACGGTTAGGTTTTAGAAATTATCAAATTAATAACAATCCGTCATCTAATGGTTTAGAATGACGTTACACATCAATCCATGCACTTACGAGTATAAAAAATTCAGCGCAACTTATTGAAGATATCTGCTTCAAAATTGAGTTGAAAGATTCCACCCGAACAAACATAAATACATTGCAAGTTAAATAAAAATATTCAAAAAAGATCACCCACTGAAACTACTTATTCAGCTGCCTGTGGAATATTTGTGCAGCCTGTTAGGCAAGAATTACCACGGGAAGATCTTAGCTATTCCACAATGTACTTGAGCATTTAATTTAGCTACAATACATTTGAAAGTAAAAAGGACAATTTGGTTCAGACAGAAATTGAACCAGCGACCTTTGCCTTAGCCAAGGCAACGGCTCTTTGAACTGAGCTACTGAACCAAAATTTATTAGTCAATTTGTCCAGTTGTGGTCAATTTCAATAGTAACCTTCGCCGCATTACTCTCGACTACGACACTGATCGAGTGTTATGTCGAGCAGTTCAAAATATTCTGTACTTAAATCATAATCATTATATTGTAGATTAAATATTTTAAACTCTAAAATATAATAAACAGATAACATTACCGAAACTAGTCATTGAAAAGGTATATCAACTCAAGGCTACTAATAAAGAACTAACAACAGAATATAAATAAAATGAGTTGATATAATCTAATCGACATGAGTAATGTATACTAAGCTAACTCGAATTTCAGGTAAATGCATTGTTTTATGCTAAAATGTGGAAAAATATGTAAAAAATAAGGGGAGAGGGTAGACAAAAATGACAAAATTACAAACCTTATACAGTGCTAACTAAACTTACTTTTCAAATCATCTCGATTTACATTACACCAACTACTATTAGTGGTGTACGCCTAAAAATCGTGTTGGCGTAGTATAGATTGCCCATGTCGTATTGTACATTTTTCCACTTTTATACACACAATAAAATCTAGGCTATCCATGTAGTTATATAATACTAAATTTAATTTTACCATCAGCCCTTGATCATTAGACAAAAAAGGATTTAGAAAACTACATGATTTATTTGGTTTAAAACACAATTTATTCAGGCCTGATGTACGTAAGCAGAAGTAATGGTAGGTACCTTATTTATTTCCGGCTCCGTATGAAGATCCTTGACTGATTTTGGACATTCCAATGGATTTTTGGAGGAGAATGAAAACTAGAAAAAGAACAAGTGTTGGGTTAGGTGCATTCTGAAGTAATTACATAAATAATTATCAAAGAAAACCAATAATATATACAGGATGGTGTGCATGGATAACATGGCAGTAAAATTTCTTACACAATTTAGCCAGTACGGCACACAAAATTCGTTCTAAAGTTGATAATTATGCTGGTTCTTAGTTCTGTTATTCCGAGCACTCCATCCTGTACAGTAAAGGAAGATGATACTTACATGCACCGAATATGGCACAAGCAATCGAGAAATAAAGTAGTTTCCCGCTGAACAGCAGTCCTAATAGGTAATACAGCATTGGAGTGAGTGTGACGACTGCCCAGCCCAGTGTGTTATATAACGAGTACTTTGGAGGCGGCACTGTGAATGGCTCAACACGCTCTACGCCCGATTGGAGGAAGAAATCTCCCGTGTTGAGAAAAGAGTCTTGCATTTTGTCCTGAAAAATATAGAATTATTATTAACTAGCTGTTGCCAGCGACTTCGTACGCTGTGATTCTTTAGATAGATATAACTTTTTTATTTATGAACCGATTGACATGAAACAAACACTAAATGTTAAGTCGAGCAAACTGCAACCGCATTGCAATCGGTTGAGCGGTTGCTGAGATTAGCGTGCACAAACGTACAGACAAACAGAAAAAAATATCATTGTTTTGAGTTCTATTGCGTTCATAAAGTCCCCCTATAATTTTTTTCTGGTCGCTGTCTGTACATTGAAGATATATAATCTTCAATGTACAGACAGCGACCTGTTACCATTTTATTATATGTATTGATTGACGATATTGATGATTGATTGATAACTGGTAAATCACCGCCAAGTCGAGCAACAAAGCGGCACGGCCGTACCACCTTTTCTCGATCTATTTTATTGTAATCTAATTATATTAAATACCGGAAGTGAAAACTTATACACACCCCTTTTTTGGGAAATTGGCTGAAGAGATGTACGTGTAATTGACACAGTTAAAATTTGTAAGTGGAAGAAGTTCATAAAGTTAATTTTTAATGAATTATTGTCGAATTTCGCAGGCCTATAGGTTTCTACTACTAATACCCAATTAAATGATGGGACAGGACAATTAACTGGCCAATTCGCCGGGTTCCGCTTAACTAAATAGTAAGTAGAGCAAATTAATGTCTCTTGTACTTTTTATCAAGATTTTGGATGTCTCTGGTTCTACTCAACTTAAGGTAAGGCATCGAACGTTATGCAGTTTCTAGGTCATTGAAAGACCTCTAAAGTCAAAAGAAATAACTAACAACATTCAATGATATAACTTTAGCAGATTCGGTTAAAAAGTATTTTAAAATATTAGGTGCTTACACATCAAATTGGCGTTTTTCGTACTGGCCACTTTAATTACGATTTTCTCCTCTTTGGTAAGGAATTCCAAATTCAAATTTTCCCAGCTATTTACTCATGTATTTATCCTTCGATGACCGTCATTCATTTGTTTTTTTCTTCTGTTTTTTTCTGTTTGCGTCACTCATTTTACAAAATGGAAAACTTAAAATATCGCATTATTTACGAGTACGAGTTCCGCCGTGGCACTAGTGCTGCGGAAACGACTAGAAGGGTGAATGATGTGTATGGCGGTCATGTTGCAAAAGAAAACACAGTTCGTTTTTGGTTCCAACGTTTTCGTTCAGGAAATGTCGACCTGCAGAACAAGCCCCGTGGACGGCCTGAGACTCAAGTTGATAATGAAGTATTGAAGGCTATTGTGGAAGCGGATCCATCGCAAACCACGTCCGAGTTAGCTGCAGGCTGCGGTGTTAGTGATAAAACTGTTTTAATTCACTTGAAGCAAATTGGGAAGATTGAAAAGCTTGAAAGGTGGGTACCTCACGAATTGACTGAAGCAAACCGGCAAAAGCGCGTCGACTGCTGCGTTACATTACTGAACCGGCACAATAATGAAGGTATTTTAAACCGAATCATTACCTGTGACGAAAAATGGATTCTTTACGATAATCGAAAGCGCTCAGCGCAATGGTTGGATCCTGGCCAGCCAGCCAAATCCTGCCCCAAGCGAAAATTAACCCCAAAAAAGTTACTTGTAAGCGTTTGGTGGACTAGTGCCGGTATTGTTCATTACAGTTTTCTCAAATCTGGCCAGACTATTACGGCTGATGTCTATTGTCAGCAATTGCAAACCATGATGGAAAAGCTAGCGGCTAAACAACCTAGGCTGGTCAATCGCTCCACGCCACTGCTGCTTCACGACAACGCTAGACCACACACTGCACAACAGACGGCTACCAAATTAGAAGAGCTTCAATTGGAATGTCTAAAACATCCTCCGTACTCCCCGGATCTTGCTCCAACAGATTACCATTTTTTTCGAAATTTGGACAACTTCTTGCAAGGGAAAAAGTTCAACTCTGATGGGGCAGTCCAAATCGCCTTCACAGATTTTATTGATTCCCGTCCGACTGGTTTTTTTAGTAAAGGGATCAATGAACTACCTATGAGATGGCAAAAATGCATAGAAAACAATGGTTCATACTTTGATTAATTAAATATATTATATTTAAAAATATTCGACTTTTTGTTCCTCCTATACAAAACGCCAATTTCATATGTAAGCACCTAATATATAAATAAGCAAATTAAAAAAATATATTTTTTATATCTCCAATATACATTTTTAAATTTTATTATAGATTTACAAGTTTAAAATATAGACATCTTTTAATCTTGATCAAGAGGGAACGAAAAACAGTATATCGATTAAAAACTTATGACCTGATTACGAAAAACCAAACAATAGGTAGTAGGTACAGATTACAGACCTAGATAAGGTTGCTATCAGGGTGTTTAAAAGAAACGTGTACAATATATATTTATAGATTGTGATAAGCTACTATTAATAACAATATTTATGACGCACACTGGTCCGAAGTCCAATGTTTCACAATCTAGGTATTGTCTGTGTTTACTATCGCACTACTTTTTGCGCTTTACTACCTATATACCTATTTATATGTTCTATACTTTATTGCACACCAATAAAACCCTATAAAACAGTAAAAAATTCTTACAAATTATGTTATTAAAAGATAAAACTATGTTATTAAGAGTGACTGGTAGTTGGTGTTCTATGTATTTTTATTCCAGTTCAGGTATATTAACTTTAGATGAACGCTGATCCGGAAGGAGCTACGTATATTGCATTACAATGATAGCACTTGACACTTTTAGCATTGCACAATTAATTTTAGAGGCCAGCCACGCACATATTGCGAAAGCACTGCACGGCGCACTGTCAAGGCTTACTACAATGTTACTAAGATAGTACAAGAGCGCAGCGAAACGATATAATCGGTTCCATCGGTGTAAAGTGCAAAAACGATCAGAGACAAAGTTTTCTCGACTTTCAAGGTCCCAAAGAAAGGGGACTTTGCAAAGCGCCGAGACAGTAAACACGAACGCGATAGACTTCTTCATTACAGAAGTGTATCAGTAACAGGTTTAGTACCCGAAGTGATTACTGACTAGTCCAAGTTTCTCTAGAATAGGCTTTCAAGCGTCATGAGGAGCCAGATGATGAAGCCTACTTATATGACCTACCCACGCACAAAAAATGTTCCAATGAGTGTGTTGAGTGGCAATTTTTATGATAAAACCGATACAATGTGCAGAACCACCGTGGTGCCTTGAAGGGTTTTGTTCATATAAAGCAATAACATCAAAACTCAACTCACTTTCGAACTTACGCGAATGAAACGCGAAATGCCACCGACGCACATGTCTTGTCCATATCGGAGGCTACACTACAACACCTACATCGTTGAAAAAGTGCACTTAGGTTTTCGCCCAACATTTCGGGGATGCAAAATTTAATCTATATATATAAAAATCAATGCCACTTTTCGTTGTAATTTTATAACTCAAGAACGGGCTCACCTATCCAAACCAAATGTTTAGGCTTTGTTCGGGCTCTTTAGTAGATGGTTTATGTGAAGTTTGCACAAAATCGGTCGAGCAGTTCTTTATTTATAACGCAAACGAAGTTGCACGGGTCAGCTAGTACAATATATTAAATTTTGCAATGCAAGGATGGCTGCGCGACTGCGCGACGTATAGTAGGTACCTATACCTACAGGGTGAATTTTTGAAAAGGGATTGGATGGCCAAATCCGAAACTATAAGGAATAGAGAAAAATGCTGAAAGGAGTCACGAGCCCGATTTTGATGAAACTTAAAACCTCATCATTAGATTTTTGAAAAACTCATAATCCTAGCTGGGAATCGAACTTGTTGATTTTGAAAAAAAAAACACCCTTTATTATTACCCCATACGATAGAGTCGCTGTTAAGGATCAATTTTTGCAAAGTAATGATATACGCCAAATTTAAGGAACATTTGAAATTTTAATAGAATGCATATTTCATGTACCTAAATTTTGTATCATAATTTGTTTCGTTCGAAATCCCAGAAATCATCGTAACTATTCCGTGTTTTAAATTATGCTCAGAATGATTTTTTTAGAGAATATTCTCAACGGAATCAATAATATTCCTTAATTATTCCTTGAGGTTTCGAATCCAGCTATGTATTGCAAAGATTTTGAACAATTAATCAGTCAACGTAAGAAAAATAAAATGTATTTTGTTAAAGATGAGCTCTTTCCTGTAGTTTGCCGTATACCATTACTTCCCAGAATATGATCCTTAATAGCAATACTATCGTATGGTGTAATAATAAAGGGTGTGTTTTTTTTTTCAAAATCAATGGATTTGATTCCCAGCTAGGATTATTGGTTTTTCAAAATTCTAATGATGAGGTTTTAAGTTTCATCAAAATCGGGCTCGTGACTCCTTTGAGCATTTTTCGTTATTCCTTATAGTTTCGGATTTGGCCATCCAATCCCTTTTGAAAAATTCACCCTGTATAGGAAGGGGGAATTGTCTACATTCAGTCATGGCCGAGAACCACATGGTTTCAGCCGAATCTGATGTGTCCATCTGTCCCCGTTAGATCCGGGTGGGGTAAAGTCCAAGGAAGATTGTTCTATTATCTTCCGATTCGCAAATTCGTAGTTTTAATCACATTTACGGATGTTTATGAATTGATAGACGGCTTTATTATAATTTACAAGATACTTGAAGGAATTATCGACCAGATACCTACCCAAACATTGCTGATAAAACCATTACTCAATTAAGCTTTATTTTGATCGCAACTACTTGCTGTAGTGTTATATTAAAGTGATTAAAATGTCGTCGAGATAAATATTCCCCTGCATTAACCACAGGTGGGCGAATAATCGTAACAAAGATAAGATCAGACCATTGGCTCGACGATTCGACTATAACATTGATAAGAATTTAGTTAACTTCGTGCACTTAAATGTGAAAAAAAAACTAAACAGGATAGTCTTCGAAGACTTTGGGCTGCAAAATTGCAAAAAAAAAAAAAAAAAAAAAGAGGGTAGTCAAGGTGTAAACATCTTAAATAATTAGCTCCGTTTTTAATAATTAATTATAATAACTTTAATACAATTTTTAAACTATAAATGATATTAACTGACTAAATATAGTGCCTACCTGCCAGTATAGTGTGTTTTCTCAGTTCTACAAGCTATTAAAACAATATTTAAAACATGGTCGAGTCAGTGCAGAAATCCTTGTGCAACCTGAAGGAGTTCTTTGGCAAACGTATGGCAGAATTTGAGGCGGAGTTGCCTAAGACACAGGCCACTACTTCTGTGGGTGGTCTCTCATCGGAATTTGCATCCTTCAAGACTTTCATTTTGGAAATCATGAATAACTTACAGCATCAGGTTGACACACTCTCAAAAACTGTAGACGCAATGGAGATGAGAGCGCGCAGGAAAATGCTCCTGCTGCATGGTGTGCCCGAGGAACAAAATGAAGAAGCAGCTGAAGTCATTGTTAAGGTTGTGCAACAACACCTTGCAATCACACTGTCAAAGACTGATATCCGCCGCTGCCATCGTATGGGACGTCCCTCTGGTGAGCGCAAGCCTAGGCCACTCGTCGTCAAATTTCAGAGTAATGTGATCCGTGACAGGTTGTGGTACGCAAAAACCAAATTCAAGAACACGGGTATAACAGCTACAGAATTCCTAACAAAAGAGCGCCACCAGACCTTCATGCTGGCCCGTTCGAAGTTTGGCATCACTCAATGTTGGACCCGGGAGGGTTTCATCCACATAGTGGCACCAGATGGACAGCGACACCGTATTGCTTCTCACAATGAACTACTTGAGATTTTACCCCAAATTGTGAATAAGCCAATTCCCAGCCCAGCAGCAAAACCCGCGGCAAAGGCAAAGAGAACAGCAACTGGTACTCAGAGAAATAAGTAACATCTACATGTGTCATTTGTCTGGGTAACTAACTTTTAACATATTCTTCCAATTTGTGTTGTCAAGTTTCATCTCTATTCCTTAGTCACTTATTCGCTATTGCTTTATGTAATGTAACACACTTGTGTTGCTAGTTAGTGCATATCTATACAATTTGTATTTATATACTTTAATTGCATACTTTTCACTTGTACTTTCAATAATTATGTTTCGTTTAATTTCACTTGGTAAAACTTTCACTTTCTTCTGTTTGTATTGTGTGTGTGGTGTATACTTGCATGACACTGACACTGACATGACGTATGACATCGATCTGTCAAATTAAGTAGTAGTAGTAGTATATTTATCCATTTTCGGAAAGGCAAAGGCAATTTAAGCCATACAGCCTATCTGACAAATTAATATCAAACGCAGATACTTCATACTATAAGGGCGAGTACACACAGCGCACTCACAATGCTCTTTTTGAGTGTGCACAATCTATTTCCCATGTAGCAATTTTGTATTTTAAAATTCATTCTAATTAGTGCTTGCGTATAAATAAGTGTATATATTCTTTTATTTTGCATTGTTGTTTAGCTTGTAGACTTTTGGCTGTACGTAAGTGGCTTTTGTGAATATTTGGTAGGTAGCTATGTAGTATTTAATAATATGTGATTGCATTGATATCAGCACAGCTGGCAGGTGGTGAATGTTGGTTTGTGTGTTAGGTAGTATTGTAAAGTAGGTAATTAGTACATAATTACTACTATTTATTTGATAATATCATTATATATCTATATATAAATATATATATGTTTATGAGTGATGTAGAAAGTGAAAGCGATTCTGAAAGTTTTCACTCGGCCCTCTCCGGCCCAGACAGCTTCACTAGTGTGCCGTCTCTCGCCCAGTTCGTCGATTCGCAGTTTTCCGATGTACCAAAGAATTTCAATGCAGTTCACATCAACGCCCAAAGCATCTCGGCTCACTTCCCGGATATGCTGACAACGTTTGACTGTAAGAACATCCATGCCGTTTTAGTTTCAGAGTCGTGGCTTAAATCAACACACTCTTCCGCTCTAATCTCCCTTCCCGGGTTTCAACTTATCAGAAATGACCGCTGGCAATGCGGAGATAGGCGAGGGGGTGGTGTAGCTATATATCTTCGAACATATATTCCTTTTAAACTTATTAGCATGTCAGCGCAACCACCCCCCGCCAATGCTGGCGAGCATATTTTTCTGGAAGTTGAACTCAATCACTCTAAAGTCCTTCTCGGCGTTTACTATTGTAACTTATCAAGTGTACATTTCTTTCCCTCTCTCGAAACCTTGCTGGTAAATCTAATGCCCTCTTACAGTCATGTGATCCTTATGGGTGACTTTAACGCTTGTTTAGTTAGAAATGACTCTCGTACCTTTGCCTTTAATGCCCTTGCCAACTCCTGTAACCTATCCATTCTTCCCTCAAATACAACGCATCACGTCCCAAATTGCAAACCAAGCCTAATTGACGTTATATTAGTTTCCTCCCGTCAACACGTCGCTAAGCATGGTCAATATCCAGCTGACGCATTCTCTCTCCACGATTTGATATTCCTTTCCTACAAAATTCATGTCCCGAGAGCTAAGCGAAAAGTCCTATTGCAGCGCAATTTTGGTGGCATGAATCTGGAAAGCCTTCGTCAGGATATCAATAACATTGATTGGAGTCCTCTTACCACCTCGGGGTCAACAGATGAACAAGTCACTATATTCACCACCAACATTATTCAAGTTTATGATAAGCATGCGCCTGTTCGAGCTGTTAAAATTAAGCACCCCCCTGCCCCATGGCTCACTCCTGACATCAAAAATCTTCTACATAAAAAAGCAGCTACTAGATTTAAATATAAAATAAAACCAAATGAAGACAACTACAATAAATATGTCTCCTTACGAAATCACTGTAACAAGGTGTGTAGGAAAGCCCAACGCCAACACATTCACAATAATATACAAAATGGAGACACTGGTAAAGTGTGGAAATTTCTTAAATCTTTGGGGGTTGGAAGTAAGCGACAAGACACAATTCCAAAGGATATAAATGTTGATTTGTTAAATCAACACTTCGCGGCCTCTTCCAACTTTGATGGGATAACAAAGGCACAAACAATTGATTTTCTTTCATCTCTTCCAAAACCCAACTATCCACCATTCGTCTTTGATCTGTTCACTGCAAGTGATGTTCGGAGAGCTATTACATCAATTTCATCCGATTCAACAGGCGTTGACTGCATCAGTCGTAAAATGATCCTTCCCATCCTCAATGAACTCCTTCCCATTATATGTTACATTTTAAACTATTCCATCTCCAGCGGTGTCTTCCCAACTTCTTGGAAAAGCAGTCACATAATTCCTATACCTAAAAAACCTAAGCCCCAGACTTTCACGGACTACCGGCCAATATCTATACTCCCATTCCTATCCAAAGTCCTTGAGCGTCTGGTGCACTCACAAATCAGTAGATTCCTCTGTAAACATAATGTCCTTAATCCCTTTCAATCCGGCTTCCGTCCTGGTCATAGTACAGCCACAGCTCTTATCAATATTACTGAAGACATTAGGTCCGGTATGGAATCTGGAAAGTTAACAATTCTCGCTTTGCTGGATTTCAGCAATGCTTTCAATACCGTTGACTTTGATGTATTGCTATATGTTTGCCGCTCTCTGAACATATCTCCAACAGTGATCGATTGGCTTCAAAGTTACCTGTGTGGTCGCCGGCAACGTGTATGTATTGACAACGCTCTATCAAATTGGTGTGATACTACGGTTGGCGTACCCCAGGGTGGCGTTCTCTCTCCTTTACTTTTCTCAATTTTCATAAATTCCATCTCAACTCATATATCTTCTTCTTACCACCTATATGCAGATGATTTGCAAATATACTGCCAGACACCAATTCTACAGTTGAGTGATGCTGTGGAGTCTATAAATAAGGACTTGGGTCATATAAGCGAGTGGAGTAGATCTCATGGTCTCAAGGTAAACCCTAGCAAGACACAAGTCGCAATCTTGGGCAGTTCCCAAATGAAATCAAAAATCGTGTGGGCAAATATTCCCCCGGTAATATTTGACAACATTATTATTCCAATTAGCGATAAGGTTAGGAACTTGGGAGTGTACCTGGACTCTACACTATCATGGGAGCCACAGATGCAGGAATTGAGCCGTAAGATGTTTGTATCGGTGGGCTCATTACGGAAGTTACAAAGCCTTCTGCCTATGACCACCAAAATTGCGCTTGCAAACGCGCTACTGTTGCCCATACTCGATTATGCAGATGTCAGCTATCCTGATCTTGCCGAAAACCAATTAGACAAACTTGAGCGTCTTCAAAATGTTTGCATAAGGTTCATTTTTGGTTTACGCAAATATGACCATGTTTCTCAATTCAGAACGCAGCTTGGGTGGTTATCAATACGACTTCGCCGAGATGCTCACGTTCTTTCACAACTGTACAGTATCTTATTTAACCCTTCAACTCCTTCCTATCTAAAGGAACGCTTCGAGTTCCTCCACAATACGCATTCGAAATGTCTGAGGTCATCGGAAAACTTAATATTAAAGATGCCGTCTCACTCGTCTACGTTCTTTGACAAATCTTTCACGGTTACGGCCATAAGACTATGGAATAAACTTCCAGTAGGGATAAGACGAGCGCAGACGATAGCAAAATTCAAAAAAATGGTGAAGGATCACTATCTATCTGTGTAATATGTAGATTATGTATGTATTTATATTCGTATGTACGTATGTGTGTATGTATCTATGTATGTGTATTCGTATGTATGTATGTATGTTGTGTTGATATATATTCTTATTATGCTGTATATATTTTTAATATTTATGTGTTAAATGTAGAAATTTTTATACCTATAATTAAAAAGCTTTATTCGATCTAAGAGTACGCCTAAGAACTACCGCTCGTTACCTTCAATCAACTTTCTCCATCCAAAGGTTGCCTGGTAGAAATTGCTTTTTAGCGATAAGGCCGCCCATTGTACATCTTCTTGCAGTGTATTCGTGTACCTTAATTGTATTTACTTGGCGTACAATAAAGTGTAAAATAAATAAATAAATAAATAAATAAAATTGGTGCGCCTACTTGGTACTACAAAATTGGTGACAGACAAGCATACGGTCTGCCTGACCGAAAGTGGTCACCGTCGCATATTATGGACGTTTGCAAGACAAAGGTGCCGCCGAATAATTGCAGTTAGTGGATAATATGCTCTTTGTACAAACAATAATCGTCGTTTTATAATGAGCTTGAACTGTAGAACGAGGGTCCACAAAAGATTCAAAATGCCGTCTCCGAGGGTGCCCTATACTTCTGAATGACTCATTTTACAATGCACAAGGCCATATATGCTAGAGAATCAAAGAGAAAAGAGGCTATTGCAGTTGTTTTGCTGACTGTTATAGTGAGAATGTCCAAGGACATTAAATAGACAATGACAAAATATAGACTCAAAACCGTACCTTACACAATCCCAATCACGTTTTGAATGGTATGCACCCTTTTAGTAAAGAATCCTAAAATCATACTTATTGGTTAAGAACAAAATTCTTAACTTACTTTTACAACGAAGAGATCGTGTAACCACTTCGTGGCTTCTGCTTCATCCTCAGGAACACTTTCGACGGGTATCCGCTCGATGTACAAATGGCCGTGAACGGGCTTGCCATATAACAGACTCGTTAACGTTGGTGGAGTCTGAAATATAAAAAGGTTAATGATGACAAATCTGTAAATCAACATATCAGGTACTGTTCCCCATGGCCTCGCATAACCCGGACCCGGACCCATTGAACCAATGTATTGTCTGTATTTACAATAGGGTATGGAAATCTGAGATATTATCATAACTGCTTCTTTTCCTTGGGAAGTAATATGATGAGGTTACTTTAGAATAACTTGACTTTCTAATGGTGATAAAGTAAATACGTTGAGTAGTTTCATGTTTCAGTGGGTTTGTAATCGATAAACTATTGATTACAAACGAAACAAATCTTTCCTTTTTGCAAGGCTGAGTCGTGCTATCGATATAATTTAAAATATACTAAACTTCTTCGTATTTTGATATCGTTCTGTAGTATATTATGTACTTATCAGTGTCTCGAAAAATATAGACGACCTCAGTTTGAATACGTTAAACTTGAAACATTCTCATACAGACAAGATCAAGGGTAAATTAAAGTTCATGACATTTCATTCAACCCAATGTTAGAGTTAAACTTAACTAAGATAAACCCAACGCCAAACGTAAGAGATCCTGCTTAAAATGTCATGAATACGAGGTTTCATCAAAAAATAATAAAGGATTTGTCATAATATGACAAATTGTTGATTTAATTAAATAATAAAATTAAGTACTCAAGACAAAAACACTATTTACATATTATGTAAATAGTGTTTTTGTCTCGAGTATATATTACTCAGATGAAGTTTTCATGAATTGAGGTTGCTTGTGGCATAGCGCCAATTCCTTAGACCTTAGGTCCTAATATCTTTATCAATATATTAGTACTTTTTGAATATTTTGTAACTTTAAAATTAGCCCTCAAGTCGTAAAAGGTTCCTAGGTAGCATTATATTTAGCCCTAACAAAACAGTGAGCGCCATAAGGCCCTAACAAGATTATCAGGGTCTAAGCCAACACAACACATGCAAGTTGTGCACCTACCGACGAACGGACGAGGTCATGACCACAGTATATATGTATATGTTGTTTATATATGTTGTTTATATACAGTGTCATGACGAAGAAAAGGAAAACTCGAAACAAAGCACTCTACTAAAGCCGTACCTACTGAGCTACAAGCGTAGCAGAGTAGGGTTCGAGGCCTACGTCCAGCAGTGATAGGAAAGTTGTATAAGAAAACTGCAACATAGTAACAAATCAATTCCCAACAGTGCCAACTATTCATACTGTGTGGGAAGATTAAGATAATTACGTACAATACAAAGTCCGGACTTGGTCATGTTTATTCGTATGACACAATAGCTAAACATAACACGTATGTTCCATCAGTTATTACACTTGATAGGTGGCGAGACTAAAACCTTGACAAATAGTGTCAGGTATGTTATTGCTTACCGATCCAATCAATATAGTTGGATTATTTCTCGTAGCACTTGGCGGAATACGATAATTATTCGTTTAAATCGGATTTGTTTAAAGTGCTCAGTGCACGATTTCATTAAATCGTAGTAAAATTACGTAACATATTATCCGTCCGGCATTATGTAAATCAACCTTGGGATCGTTGTAGTTTCTTACTACTACGAAACGAAATCAGTCATTTACCTCTCGCATAATTATTATAGTCAAGGTCAAATGAATGAATTGTTACTTCATACTTATATCTTGCCGGTTGCATCTAAAGCCCAGAGTCCCCTTCCTTCGCTACAGCCTTTTTTGTTCCAAGAGTGTACCAGTGCTAGCTAAAACTATAATATACGAATTTAACTTGAATCCGAAGAACTTGGTAGGATCCCTTGCTGCTGTTAAGTCGTTTTTTTTTCGTACTTCGGTGGCATTTGGATACAGCGAGGTGAAGTCGAAATTTCTTCACTGCACCGATTGTAAAGAACTGTCTATAGTAATTTTAAAACAGCCTCTAAATATTTTAGTGCGTTTTACACGCTTGGTACAAAATATTACGAATATTTATGTCAAACATGAGGTCATTTAAGTACGGGTCGGGCGATTAAGCTCTGTACTAACCACCAAGCGGTTTCGAGGCTGTGACTGAAGTAGAAACGCTAAGGTTAACGACAACTTAATTGAATTTACATTAGACTTTAGAGGGACAATGTGACGATTTTAATTTAATTTCTAGAAATAGTAAATCTAATCTTACTAATATTATAAATGCGAAAGTTTGTGAGTGTGGATGTTTGTTACTCTTTCACGCTCAAACCGCTGAACGGAAATTTGGTACAGAGATACATTATAGTCTGGAATAACACATAGGCTACCTTTTATCCCGGGAATAACTTCCCGCGGGAACAAATTTTACGCGGGCGAAGCTGCGGGCATCAGCTAGTCATCTATAAAAGTATAGATTCAATACGTTCAACTTAATTTTGATAGGTACTATAGTCCGCGCCAGTTAGCGTGGCAATACAAGTCATTCACACCCCCCTACCACTGTTACGTGATTTGCAAATACGACAGATTCAATGTTCATAAAACGACAGAAAATGCTGTCGTTAGTGAATCGTGGTATAGTCGTCTAGACAGCTCCGAGTTAGGCAGAGGATGATAACCGTAGGATGCATTATTGAAGCAACACATAATTAAATATCAGTCATTTATTTTACACAATAATAGTTATTATTTACAACACAAAAAAAATACTACGCATAATTATAATTCATTACTATCAGTTTTCTTTGAAATTAAATACAACTGTTGCCGAGAGTTTTTCGTATTCTGCCTTAAAGATTTAAGGCAGCTTTCAGCTGTTTTTTTCACCAAATCGTGATTAGTGAAGTGTTCATGCTCCGGCGTTGATTTTTTCACATATTTATATATTATGTTAATTATCATAAGTTTTTCGCCACTGGTGATAACTTTTGATGGCCGTTTCTGTGTCGGGGAAGTAAAAGGTATACGCCCGGAACCGGCTTCTGCTTGTAAAATATTACGTCGACGGCGGCGTTTAATGGGTTAACCAGTAGATGGTCCGGCCTCTGGTTACATTTCTTTACAATAAAAATCAACAACACAATAACAAAAATAACAGCAACAATAACAACAACATTAACAACAAAGAAATAACAAAAACTTCCCACAACTATCACACGAAGAACAAAATTAACAACAATCATAAGTTTCCGAAATACGTCTGTGCACGACTTGCACGAGGCGCATGTGACACGGTAATTCACGGTATAAACAAACAGGATGGTGGAGCTGTGCCGACACACCGGCGCGGGCGCGGACGGCGGCAGGCCGAGGGTGCCGCATCCCTGGCGAGTCGAGGGCTGTGCAGTGTTCTGCCGTGGTATAACTAAAACGCCGTTATGTAACATTTTGTCGATTTTTACTTTTTGATGCTATCTTAGTCAGAAAAAAAATCTCTATCGATCTGTATTTCCAGTATTTTCCTACCTCGAATAGTTACTGAAATAATAATAGTAAGAAAGCCGTTATATGATTTGATTTTACTTGTGTATTATTCAAAAATGCCGTAAAGTGACTTTGTTAATCTATATAGCCGCTATAGTTCAATAAAATCAAATATTCACAAAAAAGAACTTAAGATTGTTTCGCTTGATTGCGGTTAACGAATTTTAATTCACTTTAATGTGATTAAAGTACTTTTACTGCTTTAAAGTTACTCAATTTCATGAATAGAAATTTTAGCTATATTAAGCTTTAATGCCGTTAATTGAAAATGTTAGACATAAATGTGTTTAAAGATACTTAACGGCTTTACAGTTTAACTTTATTGAAAAAAACATTTTGACTTATTCATCGTTATGCGCCAGTTAGCGATGTTTCGCATATTGAATAAAATCAAAATGGTAACAACAGTGAGACTAAATTGCCGTTATCCAAAATTAATACGCTAAAAGGCCGTTATATGATCTCGCGAGGGGTGATGATCGGGGTGGTCATGGATGTCCTGTGGGTTTTTGCAGTGCCGCACCATACCCTTGTGGGACGAGGTCGCGCTGTGGTTCGCGGGATTCCCGCTAATATTGAAATCATGGCGAATCGTTAGTATTTAATAAGTTAGTTTTTATTGATTTAGTTTTATAAGTATTATTTCGCGTGACGGTGATGACAAAAAGAACAGTTATAATTTTTTTTAGAAAAATATAATAAAAACAAGCAAAAGAAATATTTATGTAACTGGCCAACGGTAGTAGACACCGTTGGTTGTGAGGAAAGGTATTGTTGGCGGTGTCGCTGGACATTATGAACCCTTTAACACCATCCCTAGGCACAGAGCATCGCCGAGGTACTTAGGTACCTACCACAGCGTCAGGTAGTATTTGACAGTCGAAGTACGAAAATCTGGGTGCGATAGGCCCCACTAACGCGCCACTATGCCGAGGACATTCCGGATATCGACCAGGATGAGTTCAGAGCGGCTCTCGGGCAACGAAAGAACAACAAGTCACTGGGGAGGACGGAATTACGACTGAAATCCTAAAGGCAGGGGGTCCTCAAGGAGTTAGCGACTATCTTCAATTCTGTTCTCCAACAGGGACAAACACCTTAAGCATGGAGAGGGAGTGCGGTGACTCTGTTTTAAGAAAGGTGCTAAGTGGATGCTCTGCAGCAATGTCGTGTCGACTGGCGATATATCGAGGTGTTCAGATGTTTGTACGACATCGCTACAGCTGGAAAACTATAAAACCAACTACATTGAACTGGGTAGAGGTGTAAGACAAGGCGATGTTATATCGTCTAAGTTTTTCATCAATGCGCTCGAGGACATATTCAAGACGCTCACGCAAGACATCGTGATACGAGTAGTAGCGGAGACGGAGACGCTGGAACAGTTAGGCGGAATGCTGCTCAGCCTAAAGTATTGGTCTCGGATGGAACTTGGATAAAACCAAGATCATGTTCAATGAACACGTCACACCGGGACCAATCTACGTTGAAGGATCGAGGCTGGAGGTTTTCGAGGAGTATACCTTGTAACATTTATATTGTATGTGTAGTATTGTCAAGTTTTCGACTTGACAATCATCATTGAGCGTGTCAAAGCGCCTTATTCAATTCATTGTTTTTTTTGGCTTTGGCAACATCTCTCTGGTAAGGAGTCGATACCTAGTCGCTGGTTTTTTGCGTTGTCAGACAGGAACTACAATATAAAACGGGTTTTGAAGGAATTTTCTGGTGGAGTGCATAGTCAGGGTATAAATAGCCCTGCCATGAGGTCACAAGCTCTCTTCTAACATCTAGCCAATACGATTCACATCTTGGTTAACGTTGAGCTCTGATGATTTAGCGCACCTCATGTGTTGCGAGGTTATAGTTTGACGCAGGCACTGTACAAACCTGAGGACTTGTTGAGGAATATAGCCTAGGTTCTACTTTCCTCACAAAGAATAAGTTTCTGTTTCAACCTACACCCGGGACACCGGTAAGTGTCATTTCTTGTTTGCAAAGCGGTTCGAATTTCGTCGGTCGCGATGTCAGTTATTTCATTTGTCGTTTACTTGTCATAACAGGTTTTTTTTACTACGGAGAAAGCGGCCCGTCCACGGTTGGCAGAGCCACATCCAAAGACACGTGGACTGCACGAGCGAGGGGTTTTGAGGGGAACCAGCCGCCTCCACGTGGCATTCTCGTGCTGTGCTGCTCTCAGCTTCACTCAAGGCCAGTAATTGTCACCCAATTATAAGCGTAGTTAGCTGCTTACCAGTTTTACCTGCTCACGCGGCAGTGGTCTATTGAGTAATATTAGTACCTAAGCCGTGACTATACTTCTGTGTACCTGTGATATTTGTGTCTATCAGTGAATAAGCTCTCTGTGTGTCTCTGTGTATCTCTGTGTTATATAAATATATGGGTGTACACCCTACCTGACTGTTTTCGTCAGAGCCCTGGCCTACCCTTGCACGCACACTGGAATCTCTGTAGTAAGGCGCCCTGGGAAAGAGTTCTCTGCATAGCTACCTCGCGCTAGTTGGTGAGTAACACTGATCATCACTGTGTTACAACCTATCTTAGGTAAGTTATTTTCAGGCAGCACGCTTGGAAAAAAGAACCTGGACAAGGAAATCGCCGGACGGATCCAGCTGGGCTGGGCACCATTCAGTAAACTGCGTCGAGTTTTCAATTCGCCTAAACCTCAATGCCTGAAGACGAAAGTCTACAACCAGTGCGTTCTACCCGTTATGACTTACGTGCCGAGACGTGGACACACGGTGGGGTTGAACCGCGCCCTTAAGGTCGCGCAGCGAGCTATAGAACGAGCTATGCTAGGAGTGTCTTTGCAGGATAAACTTCGGAATGAGGTTATCTGACAGAGAACTAAAGTGGTCGGCATAGCTCGAAGAATAATCACTTTAAAGTGGCATTGGGCCGGCCACATTAGCAGAACAACCGACGGCCGTTGGAGCAAGCGAGTTCGGGATTGGAGATCGTGACTTAGCAAACGTAGCATACAGACTTAGACTTAGCCCACCCACCAGATGGACCGACGATCTGGAAAAGTTCGCAGGCTGGGACTAGTTGCGAAAGACGCAGAAGCGTGTGTTGTGGCGTAAATTGGAAGAGCCCTACGTCCAGGAGCAGTGGACTACCATAGACTGATTTGAATGATTGATAAATAATTTAAAAACGGCTTTGTCAACAGCATGTATTTTACCCAGTCCGACTTTACTGCTGTTTGAGTCAAGTACTCCTGCAGATGCAAATTTGATGTGTGATGAATTAATGCCGCCAAGAACTCTATGCAGTTATAAGGTTTCCAATACAGAATGCCATGATTCGCCTGCCGCCGACCAACTTGATTTTGATTTCGATGACTCCGTACGAGACAGAGATTACTCGTCTTATTTTAAATTATGCTCATTTTACATGATTGATATCCATGATTATGATAATTTTCATAAGTTTTAGACATACTTTTACATTGGTGTTATTTTATTAAAGACTAGAGGACGTCACGCGGTTTCACCCGCGTAGTTCCCGTTCCTTGAGAATTACCTTCTCCTGAGAATACCTTACAGAACAAAAAAAGAATTAGTGAAATCGGTCCACTCGTTCTGAAGTTATGCGCTTACCAACACATTTTGCGATTCATTTTTATATATAGGATTTATAATGTAAATTACTAACATTTGAATGCTAGTTTTAAGTAAAAATTATAATTACACTCATTTTTATACCACTATGTGGTAATTTTAAAAGTGTAGAAGACTGACTTTGGTCAATAAAACAACGATTTTATAAAAAATAAAATGATTATTTTTTATTCTTAACTACGTTTTCATAAACTTGCTCACTCATCATCTCGGCATTGTGTCGCTATAGTGCCGTTAAGATTTAAGGTTCTTGACTTAACTGCGTTTAAGTTTAACAATGCTTCAAGTTTCTTAACAATACGCCTAGGATAATATACTTAAAAGCGGTAAAATGACATTAGCTGCATTTAAGTCTAACATATAGCAAGTTCAGAGCTATTATTATTTAGCTAAAACGACTCTATGTGTTGTAACGGCGCTTTAGTTAATTAATTATTGTAGTTTTTTCAAGAATATTATTGGACATTGTTATTTCTTGTTAGTTTTTCACTAAAATGCCGCTACGCTATGCATAGCGGCGTTTTAGCTTATACCCTCTAAACTCTTTTTATTACAAATGTTAAGTTAAAACGCATGAAACGTTTTTTATATAAAAACATATTCTAAGTACTAAAATTCATAAACGGCATTTAAAAGTACTCCAATTTACCTATCTTTTGATATTTTTAATTCTAAGTTATGAGTTGTCATTAATGAGTTACATCAATTTAAAGTTTTTCTCACGTTTTTTGCGCTTATTTCAAAAAGTGGTTTCGGTAGATAACGGCATTCTAGTTATACCACGGCAGTGTTCGTAATCTACCAGAAGCGCCGCGTTTGTCTAAAATTTTCGATTTTTTTATTTTCAATGATACTCAATTATCAGAAATTGTAATGTTTCCGGTTTTTTATTTGAATGTAATGATATTCTTTAATTTATGTGACAGTTGTTAAGGTTTTAACATTACAATAAACGATTTTATTAGTACTTAACAGTCAAAATGTCGACCTCTTATACAATTTACACTCATAATAATCAGTTCTGATGCGGCACATTTTTGCAATTATCATTTACTACTAGAAAAGTGATTATGTAAAAATCTTTAATTCTTTATTTTTAGTGCGTTCTCTTGTAGCTTCGTAGGACTACATTCCCCCGTATTATGATAATCGACCGATGTCCGTTTTCGGCAGTTTATCAATGGGAGCGATACTATAACGATACTATAGTAATCTATCGTTTTTTTCGGGAAGAAGGTGGGTTTAATGTCCTGTATTGCCACGCTAACTGGCGCGGACTATAGGTATATAATTTGTATTTTTATACTTCCCTACTATATAATAAAATATTATAAATGCGAAAGTAACTCTGTCTGTCTGTCTATCTGTCTGTTACGCTTTCACGTCTAAACGGCTGGAGTGATTGAGATGAAATTTGTATAGGGATAGTTTGAGGCCCCGGGAAAGACATAAGCTACTTTTTAACAGACTGCGCAAAAGTAGGGTTATGATTTTACGCGATAACGACTTCTACGCGGTCGAAGCTGCGGGGAACAGCTAGTTCCTTTATAATTGCAGTGGTAGTTGGTGGTAGTGTATGCGGAATTACGGATGCTGTTAATTCCCGAATAGGAACAAATAAATTATGCCTATGAGCTACGAATAATGTATTCTATAGAAGTGTAATTCGGCTCAAAAAATGGCTCCACCAAATGGGGACCGCGGAAGGTGGGGCTTAAAAAGGGGACCGCGCGACACAGTTAGTCCACGCTGTCACGCGTAACGTACGGTTGTGTCGCTGGAACCAATCAGTCAGTGTTATTAATTGTGTTTTTGCGTTAAATATATCCCAAAAATGCCTTCGTGTGTTGTGAAGTGGTGCAGAAGCCATACGGATATGAAAAACTCTGGAACCACCTTCCATAAGTTAGTAAATATTCATTTTAAAAACACGTACTTGGGGAAGTTGAAATGTGTTATGCAACATGAACGCAATTCCAAAATTAAATTATTTTTATGCAGTGTTCATAGTATGTTAAGCGCTGAGGTAATATTGTTAGTAAGATATTATATTAGTAGGATGATATTATGCATAGAAATTAAATTATAATTTTTGTTTGTTTCGGAGTTTGCATGGCGTTGTCAAATATGCTGTATGTGGAACGTCAACTTCCAGTTGAGCAAATTGTGGGCTATATTGCAGGGTTCGTAGCAAAAAAGTTGCAAACCAAAATATAATGTTTGTCCTGCATCAATTTATTACTGGCAACGGAAAAACTTTTTTTTCACAAACTAATTTGTTTGAAAGATTTTGGAGGATTAGTTTATCCCTCATTCATTGTTTTCAAAATATGACTTTGGTCTGAAACATTACTCAGACAGCTTGTCAACATAGAAGGAAAAGGGTTGTCTAGGGCACACAATTTGAAAATAATGGTAAATAAGTGTTTTGCCAAAATAATAGAAAGAAATGACGTCACGAAACTCCTGAAAGACAGTCATCCTATAGAAAGCAATCACGATGTTATGTTGCTGAAGGCTATAATCGAACAATTTCTAATAATTCGTTTGCATTATATTGCTAAAAACGAGTCCTTATTAAATTCCAACCGCCATAAATTAAATAAACTAATTATTTTTAGAGGTTCATAATTGTGAAAAAAAAACAACGTATTTTAATTTGTATATACGCATACAAAGTAGTTCAATCAATAGAAAAATAATAACAATCCAGTTATTATTTTTCTGATGATTAAACTTTGATTGAACCTATTCTTATTATTGCATAAAACCATCCACGCTTATCACGTTCGCCGCTTCGGGTGGGGCGTCGAGCCGGTATGACCTTGGCGCGACCAATCGCATGCAAGTATTCAACGATGGATGTGTGAGTGTTATGTTTTATTGCTGATTTTTAGTATGCGTAAGTTACTCCAAGATTTAAGCGGTAACTTTATAGGTGTTACATTTCTATAGAATACATTATTCGTAGCCTATGAGCAATCCGTAAATGTTCGCTAAATAGTTTCGGTTGTTTTCTCCGCCCGCTGGATCGAAAGGGCCACTTTCCCAACTTGACGACTTTAAGATATGACTCGCCACGTTACCTACCCTTGTAGAAGCAAGGGTTGTGTAAGAGGGATTTATTGCAATTCATAGAGCAACGCGAACTGTCTAGGGGAGACGACATAGAACGATTGCTCGGTACAGTCAAAAGCAATAATATGTATACATTGTCAAGGCTCCTAAAATATGTAAACACCTTCGGCTCCAAAACGAAGTACTCAACGTGAAGAGCATAAAATTGTAACCACGAGTTCACACCATAAATATATATACACTATTGCTTCATTAACATGTATTCACGCGTTGATTCATAAGGTGTACTCATCTTATATTCCATTAAATTATATTTAACTTCTCCGCCAAAAACATGTATCTGAACGGTGCTGCATAAATATGTATTCACTTTTGATGAAAACCTCCAAATTAGATATATATGATTTAATATCTAAATAGAACCTTAGACAAAAAGAATACTGAACTGAAAAAATAATGTGTACTCAAAATTGCATAGGTTTATATTGATATTTTGCTGGCACCGACTCTCAAAAATATTTTTTAATAATTTATTGTTGTAAATCCCTACTAATATTATAAATGCGAAAGTAACTCTGTCTGTCTGTCTGTTACGCTTTCACGCCTAAACGGGTGGAGTGATTGAGATGAAATTTGAAATAGGGATAGTTTGAGGCCCTGGGAAGGACATAGGCTACTTTTTAACCGACTGCGCAAAATAGTGGTTATGATTTTACGCGATAACGGCTTCTACGCGGTCGAAGCCGCGGGGAACAGCTAGTATTTGATAAATACAAAAATCGTCATATGTGTACCTATAATGTTTGAGGAGTTCCCTCATAAACTTTTTTTTCACAAGGAGAGCTCCGCTTATGGACTACCCACGCTGACGAGGCATGGGCTCGTGTGAGGGGCGCCTGGGAATACTCACTAAAACTCCTTGACACCGATCTGCCTCTGTGACGGTGTTCTGTGATCTGTCTACTAATGCACCAAAACACTGAAGTCCTCATAAAGCTACCCATCAGAACAAAATTTCGAAAAAAAAAAATACCAATCTGGAAATATATCCTTTATTCCGGTTTATTCCGGTCTGTAAATGTCGGAGTTATGAGGTACAAACATTAAAAAAAAACCTCCTCTTTTTTGGAGTCTGTTAAAACATATTCGGGTTTGCGATACCAAACAACCTGTGCAAAGGTTTCAGATCGATTAACTAAAACTAATATTATAATACGGCACTTTAAAGAAAACAAACAAACAAACTTTGTTATTTTCATACACATATATAAGCCCCACAAATTATAATAAAGAATTTTTCTGAGAAAATAGATCGGTGATATTCGTATGGTTCGCGAAGGTGCCCGACCTACAGACAGGAACTCTAGCATGCATTCGTTTCTCACAATTATAAAGAATTTGTTTGTATACAGAGTTATGAAATTTTAGTTGTTTACTTATTATTGGTGGAGTGTATATATATTTATGGTGTGAACTCGTGGTTACAATTTTATGCTCTTCACGTTGAGTACTTCGTTTTGGAGCCGAAGGTGTTTACATATTTTAGGAGCCTTGACAATGTATACATATTATTGCTTTTGACTGTACATATTTGTCTATCATATTTTGCGGGTGGCGGGGGGAAATCTTCCTCACCCACACTTTCTTAGACTCGCACTACAATAGCAATCGACTGTCAATACAAATCCCATATATACAATTAAAACAATACATCAATACACATGATACATTTTGTGTCATAACACCCCAAGTCGCTCAACCGATCCATGTATTGTGTGTGACGTTCGGCGAAGTTAGTAAACAAATCTGAATAAACACGACTATATCTATACCTTTAAATAGGTGTAAATAATAATAACTTGTTATAAAATTACTTACTTATAAAAGATAATGCCATTTTTCTTTCAATTTCTTTCATCACATTTCTTTTTGTATTAATATCTACCTAATTATTTCATCACTTTTATAAAATGACAATTCAACCGCGCACGCTGTCAACTAGACTTAGTCTAGTGAAAGAAACTTCAAAAAACAGTTTTTATGTAAGTAGGCTCTTTTGGTTGTCAAAATGTCACATTATTGCCAGAGGGGGTGTTCTAAGCAAGGCCTCTCCCTCTGTAAAGGCGCGCGATGCTCTGTGTTGCAATTTGACGGTGGATACTTAAATATTTAACAATAAATATATGAAGTAATACATCTATATATATATATATATAAATGTTGTGTGTGTTTAAGTACTTATTAAAAACTCAAAATTTACTGAATCGACTGAGCTCAAAATTGGACACGATATACAATAGTATTCAGAGATGGTTTTAGGCTACTTTATACACTTTTATCATAACAGCAATAAGAATAAAACAGCTTTAGAAAGTGATTTTACTAATAGATGGCACTGGTCGTTTTTTTTTAAATTATATTCTGCCAGCTTCAAAACAAAATATTATAAACAACCTATTTAGAAGGTACCTACCAGATTGCTGTTTTTAAGAGAAGTTTGATTGCGGCCTCCTTGCATTCAGAATAATAAAAGAGAGTACTTACCTAATAAAGAGTTCAGATATGTTTTGCATGTAATTTTTAGGGTTTCGTAGCCAAATGGCAAAAACGGAACCCTTATAGATTCGTCATGTCTGTCTGTCTGTCTGTCCGTCTGTCTGTCCGTCCGTGTGTCACAGCCACTTTTCTCCGAAACTATAAGGTCTATGCTTTTGAAACTTGGTAAGTAGATGTATTCAGTGAACCGCATTAAGATTCTTATATAAAACTAGAAAAAAAGCAGTAAATTTTGGGGGTCCCCATACTCAGAACTGAAACTCAAAATTTTTTTTTCATCAAGCCCGAACGTGTGTGGTATCTATAGATAGGTCTTTAAAAATGCTATTAAGGTTCCTAAAATCATGTTTTTCTAAAGTGAATAGTAGCAAGAGACACTTCCAAAGTGGAAAAATGTGTGTCCCCCCCCTCTAACTTCTAAACTAAGAGTATGATAAATCTAAAAAAAATACATGATGTACATTGCTATAAAAACTACCAACGAAAATTGGTTTGACCGAGATAGAGCTGGTAGTTTCTTTTTAATACGTCATAAACCGCAATTTTCGGTTACAAAAATCACTACCACTGCGAACGTGTTAAAACATCAATCAAAGAAGAACTTTTCTATTATGTTACTTGCTGCAACGAAACCCTTGACGGGCGAGTCCAACTCGCACTTGGCCGGTTTTTGAAGTTAGAGTTTTGGCGCGTTAGGGAAATATTATTAGAGTGAATTTATTTTTTTGAAGCGTGCGAACGATGTTTTAAAAACTGAACATTGATCACAGAATAGATTTTTTTTTCAAGTGAAGCTTCTATTGATTTGGAATTTAATTGGATTTTCAGAAAAATTAATAATTTTGGTTACGGCTCAACATGATTTTTTTTTGTAATGTACCCATCCTTTGGTTTGTTACCCATTTCTCATAGGTACATACAACCACCATAAAAAGTCACAGCGAAGCGTGGCAGGGTACCGCTAGCCTTTCGACGCATATGACCAGATACGCAAATGACCCGTTACGCAAGTGACCAGATTTCAAATACGCTAATGACCAGACACGCAAATGACCCGATACGCGAATGACCAGAATAAAAACGCATTCGACCAGAAACGCAAACGACCTGACATGTTAATCGTAATCGACCAGATACGCCAACGACCAGAAATTAATACGCTATCGACCAGGTATTGACAAAAGTTCCTTTTACTAAGATGTTTGGATAAAACAAATGAAGATCGAAAAAACAAATGAAGATCGACAAAACAAATGAAGATCGAAAAAACAAATAAAGATCGAAAAAACAAATGAAGATCGGCAAAATAAATGAAAATCGAAAAAACAAATGAAGATCGGTGAAACAAATGACGGTCGGATAAACAAATGACGATCGAAAAAACATATACAGATCATTAAAACAAAAGTCTATAAGCAAGTTGACAAGGTCCAAAATTACTTGCAGCCATATTTTGTAATCTAGATGTGTGTACCATTAAAAAAAATAGGTGCAAGCAATTCTCGACCTTAATTACACAAATCTAAAAATGTGCTTTTAGGCGCTTATAGAGATCACTGATCACTAATTTATAAAAAATAAATAGATATTATGAATGCTAATAAGTTCGAAATTCGCTTAGACCCATTTTTTGTTATCAAAATGCGATTGCCATTCAAAAAAATAGGTGCAAGCAATTCTCGACCTTATGAACATGCATGAAATGTATTTATTTTTTACATATTCATGATCAGTGATGTCTATAAACGCCGAAAAGTACATTTTTAGATAAGTGTCATTAAGGTCGAAAATTGCTTGCACCTATTTTTTTTAATGGTAATCAAATCTAGATTACAAAATATATGGCTGCAAGTAATTTTTTACCTTATCAACTTGCTTATAGACTTTTGTTTTAATGATCTGCATATGTTTTTCGATCGTCATTTGTTTTGCCGATCTTAATTTGTTTTTTCGATCTTCATTTGTTTTTTCGATTTTCATTTGTTTTTAGATCTTCATTTGTTTTTAGATCATTTGTTTTTTGATCTTCATTTGTTTTGTAGATCTTCATTTGTTTTCTGGTCGTATAAGTATATTTTAAAATACTGATAAACTGCAAAAAAGAAATTCAGGTCATATGCGTCTCTGGTCTTATGCGTATTTGTTAAATACTGGTCTCTTGCGTAAATAAATTTGGGTCATATGCGTATCTGGTCGTTTGCTTATGAAAATATGGTCATTTGCGTGTCGGGTCATTTGCGTTTCTGGTCATATGCGTCGAAAGGACCGCTAGTTAGGTATATAAATTGTTGTTAAACCTTTTTGACGTCAATTGTCTTATACGTTTAACACTAATTTTGTAGTGATGAAGTAATTTTAAATTAATGTATATTTATTCACATTTAAGTACCATAACACTGCATAGATTACGAATACAGGTTTTATTTGACAAGTAATTCTCGAATGAAAAATCTTACCTACGTTCAATTCATTTAGTTTTATTGTTGTAACTTTTTGTACGGTAATGAATTTTAATGAGAAATAAGCTTTTATTAGCAGTTAACAGTTTTTTGTGCGCTAACACATTTTTTTGTAAAAAAGATAATCCATGAAAACATCTTGAATCCGCTGAGAGCGAGTTTCTCATAATATTTACAACGTGGTACGTGGACCCCGCGATGATTGTTTTTAGACTGTCTTGCTGCGGATGGCCGTGTCGTGCCAAATCTTTAAGGGGATCTACACGTCAAATCTTTGAGGGGATCTAAATAGTATTCTCTCTCTGAGATTACTCGTAGAACACGATGGTTATAAAAATAAAATAACTTTAATGGCTTCGTAAAATGAAAGAAAGATGGATTTAAGAATTTTGAAAATCGATGTAGATTGAATACTTTTGTAACGGCGAAGTGCCAGCGATACCACTTCGAACATTGATTTTAATAATAAATGAATGAGGTTTTTTAACCATTAATCCTATTTTTTTAAAGTAGGTACCTACCTAGTTTGGGGAATAAATATTATTTGAAAATTGTAGCAAAAATAAATACATACACTTAATTGCTCTTTCTTCTCTCTAATTTTTGAAGTATTTTAAAGTCAAACCAATTTTATACATAATAAGTATATGCCATTACGATATTTTGTCAAGTCTAACCTAATCATAGTACTAGATCGTTCGTCAAAATTCGAACATTCGACATTCTGCGAAAGAGACGTTTTACGACCAGGGTGCCGATTCTCGACCACACGACGTAAATGCGTGGACGCAAATTTACGGGTGAAACGTCGCCCGTCTCATGTTTCGCCGTTTCTAAATATGAGACAGGCGACGCGTCACCCACCGATTTCCGACCAAGCATTCATGTCGTGCGTGTTAAGCGAGAATCGGTGGCCAGGTGACATTTTGCGAAAAAGACGTTTTGCGCCTGAGCCTCTGTTTTGTAATTTATGTATTTGTATAAGCTATTACAATATATTGTCAATCTTACCTTACTATCCTTGTCAAACGCCAGTTGGATGTTATAAATAGCCGGTATCTTCCCTCTAAAGAACGGTAAGCTTGTTGTGAAACCTCTGGTGCGGGGAGTTAAGTGATGTTTTAGAACTGGTAAATTCTTCTCCATTGCGAACTTTATCGATGCTTCGTGCTTCTTTTTGGTGTAGCGTGTTCCTTCTGGTGTCATTAACAGCTAAAACAAGTTTATTGCATACATTATCTTTATATCTAAGTAGCACATCTTTTCTGTCCATCCTAAGGTTGCCCGGAAGAATTCGCTTTTTAGCGATAAGGTCGCCCTCTCAGACTAAAAGAATATATTCTTTTAGTATTATTAAAATATTCTTCTTATATATTCATATATTCCTCTTCTTTTAATATGTATGTGGAATTGATTGTAAGCGTGATGCATGAAAGGAAACGTTGTGAACGAAGTATTGAGTGAGAGTAGTGACCGAGACGAATGAATGGGATGAATATATGAGTGTCCGGAGACCCGGAGTCGTGAAAAGATTGTCAAGGTGTTCAACGGTGTAACGGTGTGCTTAAAGTAATTTGGAAGAAGCTAATAAAAGAAGTTTAAGATCCACAGTCGCTTTATTTTGAACAAAATCCCACAATTTTGGGGGCTCGTCCGGGATTGTTCAAAAAAGCGACTTTTTTTTCAAGACGACAACGACGACGGGTGTGGCAGGTACCTACCTACATTACGACGGCGATACCTACCTACCAACACCGTACGTATTTTTTAAAAATTTTAAGAAGACTATTAAGACGCGATTATGGATGCGAAGACGCAATCTGGTGCTGGCACATCTGGTCATATGTTTGGCCTCGTGGAGGGCAGCATCAGTAAATTTAGTGGCGATGACAAGATGTACACCTCGATGAAATGGGCGCTAGACATAGAGGAAAACGCCGAAATATTCGGATGGACAGACCAGCAGCAACTAATTATGGCGCGTAGATCACTCACAGGTACGGCGGCATTATGGCTACGCACTGAGAGACCTCACAAGACGTATGAAGACCTGAAGGCGGCAGTGCTAAAAGAGTTCCCAGAAACGATCAACGTAAAGGAAATGCACGAAATTATGGCAGCACGTAAGAAACGACGCGATGAATCGTATACCATTATATGCTGACAATGAAGGAGTTAGGTAAGCGTGCTAAATTTCCCGACTACGTTGCTATCCAATATATAATTGACGGGATAGTGGATAGTCCCGTCAATAAGACTATTTTGTTCGGTGTGACGTCATACGCTACGTTAAAAGAAAAATTGGTGATTTATGAAACCATGAAAAAGGTGCAAGCTGTGGAAAAATCATCAAAACCATCAAATACGCCTCGAAGGCCAGAGGTAAGAGTAAGCAGGCGCTGCTACAACTGTGGCGAGACTGATCACGTAGCATCTGCGTGTAACAACGGCTTAAAGTGCTTCAAATGTAATCAGTATGGTCACATAGGCCGGTATTGTACCCAAGATGGCGGTCAAGATGTCGCCGCCGGCGCCGTTGCAAAAACATTCACGAATCGGGAAACATCGGGTTCATTCGGCAAGCACGAAGCACAGCGGAAGACAGCAAACGGAAATCCGATTCACCCGAGGCAAGTTTATTACAATTCGACTGAAGGTGGCGCTACGTACAATCATATTGAAGATGATGCTTATGTTGCGATTGGCAGCTCTGAATGCGAGGCTGCGATTGGTCGGCGCTTGGACCTCATTCAACATGGCGGTCGGTCAATCACTTCAGTCACTGACTTTGACGTTTATGATGTAAACAAACAGGAACGATGTATTATGAAGCCGAAAAAGCCGTTTAAATTGATAACTATCTTCGATAATAAGAAAATAAGTGCCCTAGTAGATTCAGGCTGTGATGTAAACCTTATTTCGGACAAATGTTACAGTGAACTTTGTGTAAACAGTTGTGACAAAAACACTAACATAACCTTGACCGGTTTCGGGTTTTCCAAAGTGAAATCTTACGGCGCTGTAACATTAAATATTACTATAGATAATTGTGAATATGCAGGGATAACTTTTCATATTATATCCAGAGACACTATGCCATTTGACATAATATTAGGTAGTGAATTTATTTGTAAAACTGTTATGTTTATGAAAGATTGCTTTGTATGGTTTGTGCCTAAAGATGAAGAATGGTTCCGATGCTTGATGTCTAACTGTGGTGTGATTAACGATTTTACGTGTTTTAATCATATTCAGGACTTGAAAATAAGACGAGATGTACAGCAAGTGGTAAACAACTATCACCCTCTACAAATCAAAGAAGCCCCAATCTCAATGAAGATTATATTAAAAGATGATGCACCTGTGAGGTCCCATCCAAGACGAATCTCACTTATGGAGCAATCTGAAGTTGAAAAACAAATCGACGAGTGGTTGGAGAAGGGGATCATACGTGTTAGTTATTCTGAATATTCTAGTCCTCTAGTACTTGTTCGTAAAAAGAATGGTTCTTTAAGAATTTGTGTAGACTATAGAAAGTTAAATCAGAAAATAGTTAAAGATGAGTTTCCACTGCCTCTCATAGATGATTGTATTGATAAATTGTGTGATGCACGAGTATTTAGTGTATTAGATTTGAAAGATGGCTTTTTCCATTTACGTATCAGTGAGGAATCTATAAAATATACTGCATTTGTTACCCATCATGGACATTTTGAGTATCTTCGTGCTCCGTTCGGAATGTCTATCTGTCCTAGTTATTTTATGAGGTTTATTACTATAATTTTCAGAGATTTAATAGCAAAAGGTTGGTTATTAATATTTATCGATGATATTTTGATCACAGCTAGAAGTGAACACGAAGCTTTGGAAAGACTGAAAGAGGTTACGAACACTGCTTCCCAGTACGGTCTACAAGTTAACTGGAAAAAGGCAGAGCTAATTGTGAAGAGTGTAACATTTTTAGGTCATAGGATTGAAAATGGTGAAGTAAGTCCTTCTGAAGAAAAAATAGAAGCAGTTATGAAATATCCTGTGCCTCGCACAACTAAACAGGTACAGTCTTTCGTTGGTTTAGCTTCATATTTCAGGAAATACATACAGAACTTTGCCCTAATCGCTAGTCCGTTGACATCCTTGTTGAAACGGGATGTTCCTTTTGTGTTTGGGCAAAGAGAGAGTGAAGCTTTTCAGATACTGAAACAAAGATTGAGCAGCCATCCGGTGTTAAAAATATTCAACCCAAGATTACAAACTGAACTGCATACAGATGCATCAAGTCATGCATTGGCTGCAATCCTCATGCAGAAGCATGAGAACGATGAGTTACATCCTGTCTACTTCATGAGCCACAAAACTAGTGAGACTGAAAGCAGATATTCAAGCTATGAGTTAGAGGCTATGGCAGTCATACTGGCTGTAAAGAAATTTAGGCATTATTTATTTGGTTCACGATTTAAAATTGTAACTGATTGCAGAGCGTTCGAGTTGACACTCAAGAAGAAAGATCTAACTCCTAAAGTGGCACGATGGGCTATGTTGTTACAAGAATTTGATTTTGTGATTGAGCATCGAGCAGGAACACAGATGAGACATGTTGATGCTCTAAGTCGCCATGCATATACTGGTGAGGTGAGAACAATTCATGATAATTTGCGAACCTGTCAACAAAGTGATGATGCTTTAAGAGCTATAGCTACCATTCTTAGAGAGAAGTCCTATGAGGACTACTGGATTGATAATGGATTGCTTTATAAGGGCAATGATAAGCTATTGGTAGTCCCGAAGAGAATGGAGTTATCTATTATTGAAAATGCTCATTCTAATGGCCATTTTTCTACAAAAAAGACAGTAGAAGCAATAAGTAAAAACTATTATATTAAAGATTTGAATAAAAAGGTGCAAGAGTACATTTCAGCATGCATACCATGTCTTCTAGCTATAAATAAATCTGGAAGGAAGGAAGGATATTTGCATCCTATTGATAAGGGAGATGTCCCCCTTCATACAATTCATTTGGATCATGTAGGACCTATGTCAGAAACCAAGAAGCAATATAATTACATACTTACAGTTGTGGATGGTTTCACAAAGTTTGTTTGGTTATTTCCCACAAAGGGTTTGACAAGTAAGGAAGTTATTGATAAGGTTATGATACACCAACAAACATTTGGTAACCCAGGGAGGTTCATAACAGACAGAGGTACAGCATTCACTAGTCAAGATTTCAATGATTACTGTTCGGAGAGAGGCATAGAACACATCAAGATTACCACTGGAGTGCCACGTGGAAATGGCCAAGTAGAGAGAATGCATCGGACAATTATTGCTGTACTTACAAAGCTGTGCATCGAGACTCCTTCTTTATGGTACAGACATGTTAGTGCTGTACAGCGTGCCCTGAACAGCACTTATAATAGAAGTATAAATACTACACCCTTTGAACTCTTCCTTGGAGTAAAAATGAAAAATGGAGATAAGGAAATCTATAATTTATTACAAGAAGAAGAGATTAATAGTTTTACAGCGCAAAGAGAAGAGCTTAGGGAGAAGGCTAAGCAACAAATTCTAAGAGTTCAAGAAGAGAATTGTAAAAACTTTAATAAAGGAAGAAAAGAAAGTATTAAGTATGAAGTAAATGATTTAGTCGCTATTAAGCGTACACAGTATGGAACCTGTATGAAATTAAAACCTAAGTTTTTAGGCCCTTATCGCATAACTAAAGTAAAGAGGAATGATAGATATGAAGTGGAGAAGGCTGACCCTGCTGCAGAAGGTCCTCATAAGACCTCTACGTCAGTAGACTTCATGAAGCCCTGGCCATCTGGCTTCTAACTTTAGGTAAGTAAGGAATTAGTTGTGTAAAGGATTTAGTATGTAAGGGAAGGATGAATGGCTTCTATTATATCTATGTTGTAGCTATAGTACTCTAATGTTTTATTATTGTATAGTACTCTAATGTTTTATTATTGTATAAACATCTACATCAATGTTGTATAGTCCCGATTGCATCTATGGCTATTATGTTGTTTAAGATTTGTAATTATTTTACATTGTATGTAGTATCCAAGGTGTTAGTCTTAAGATGTAAACTGTTTTGGTATGTCTGAGGACAGCCATAATGTCAGGACGGCCGAATGTGGAATTGATTGTAAGCGTGATGCATGAAAGGAAACGTTGTGAACGAAGTATTGAGTGAGAGTAGTGACCGAGACGAATGAATGGGATGAATATATGAGTGTCCGGAGACCCGGAGTCGTGAAAAGATTGTCAAGGTGTTCAACGGTGTAACGGTGTGCTTAAAGTAATTTGGAAGAAGCTAATAAAAGAAGTTTAAGATCCACAGTCGCTTTATTTTGAACAAAATCCCACATGTATTCTTTTAATCTGAGGTCGCCCTTTGTACAATAAATAGTTTTAACCCAATAAGTGTTTTTGTAAATAGTTTTAACGAGGTGTACAAATGAGTTTCATTCTATTCTATTCTAATTTTATCTTGAAATGTAAAAATGTTGTCACCTTTGTTTTTAAATGAGTGCGAAACGTTTATTGCAGTTGTATTTAATTGTTGTCGAGTCTGGTGAATTTCCTGACTTAATGAATTAAAACATAGTGAAGTGAATGCCTTTGTTTTAAGGCCGGTGATATTGTTAAGCCCTTTAACTTAACTTTCGGCCTGTTCCTTTACTACTTACCTAAACTTAGTAAAATTTTAGAAAAACAAATTCTTGGTTAAGTTGGCTGGTTGGTTGCTAAGTCAATTAAATTTACATTATTTACTACACAGGAAACAGTTCTGATAAACAAAGGCTTGCTCATCGGAGGATAAACGAGTTGCTTTACTTAAAATTTTTCATTAACTCCAAATGTAATGGGTGTCTCACAGGGGTCTATTCTCAATCCATTAATGGTTTTTATGTAAATGGTATTTGGGGAATACATTTAAGATTGTACTGCTAGTAATTGTAATTTTAATTGTATTCTTTATTGCATTTCCACAATGTAAATCAGGTATTATAATACAAAATTAAAGTATCAATTGTGGATGGGCACAGCAACATTTACACAGTAGTATGATACAACACTACACGGGCATGCTGTTAAATTCATTTGAAAATTTCTCAAAAAAGCACTTACATTACACTATATCTATTAAGTATTCATTAATTTTAGTTACAAAATGTCAATTCCTAATTAATTGGATGTCAATGTAATTTACAATTTACAATAACTTGTGGATGATACTTCGTTGGAATTGAAGTTAATGAATTAAGACGATATTAAGCTCTCAAAAATTGTCTATAGGCTTAGAGTTCACAACCATTTTTTTAATGATAAAAACACTAAAATAATTGAGTTTCCAATACTTCTGAACCAAATTATTTAGAAGTAACGTAGTCTATGTATTATCATACTTATTAATTCCTAAGGGAGCGGAGCAGTAATAATAAATGTCAAAAATTAAATACAGGTTTCTATGGTTAAAATGGAGTGTTCGTTGTATATCACAGGGGAAGTCATGGGGTTCAGCTATTAGCCAATAAACAAATTTAAGGCAGGTTTCCAGGTCAAAAAGTGTTGCAGGGCTTAGTATTTAACTTCGAACTATTTCAAAGATTAAAATGGCGTAAAATTAATTTAACAAAATGTTGTTTTTTAAGGATTTAATGTGTTTTTAGCAGTGCCTCTCAGTAATCAGTGTGGCAAAAAAAAATACAATTACGACATTTGAACATTATGGTTCAAGCACAGATTACTAAATAGTTACTACGTAAGTTCAAGGCTAATGAAACGTTGACGCTATGTTAACTCTTTACAAAAAATTACAAAGATTTTGTTAAATTGTTAAGGATTTAAAGTATTTTTAGCACTGCCTCTCAGTCATCAGTAGGGCGAAAAAAATACAATTACGATATTTAAATATTATGGTTCAAGGTTATTTAAACTTTGACGCTATGTTAACTCTATGACGAGATATTTAAGATTCTTTGAAATAGCGTCTACAACGACTTTTAGCAAAAGAAGCCGATGAAAAGAAGAAGATGATATAAACAATCTTTAGATGTGAGATTTTTAACCTTTGAGCCCTCGAAGGCAGATCACAGAACCCTGAAAGAATGATCTGGGCTGAACTGATAGCATCTAAGAACGTCGGCACTGCGCGGGAGGTAAGGTTCGGCTAATGCCGGATATGGATGGGTGACCACCACGTGGACCACTTTGTGACATTTATTTACGAGCGTTTCCGTGCTTCGGAAGGCACGATAAGCCGTTGGTCCCGGTTGTCAGTAAAATGACAGTCGTTAAGCCAAGTTGAAGGCCTTACGGGCGGCTTGAAAAATTTCAACTGTGGGTCGTCACAACCTGCGCCGGGTCGGCAGCGCGTGTGTAGCGCCTCTGGTGTTGCAAACGTCTATAGGCTACGGTTACCAACCTTCCGGTGGGCCGTAAGCTTGTCTGCCACCTAAGTAGTATTAAAAAAAATGCCTAGTTCGATATGAGAGCTCGTCCCAAGACGATGCACAATTTAGTCTACCTATATATATTATGTATAAATCGTTGAGTTATAATATAAGACTCTAGAAGCTACCGCGAAGAAACAATATAGCGCTATTTGATGCCAGCGTGCCATCGTTGTTTGTCATGAAATATAACTATCGTTGAAAAAATATATAATACAACTTACCCATACAGGATCAGGATAGTCGCAAAGTTCTGATATTTGATTTTTTATAATTTCCTTATCTTTATCAAATGATCGTTCTAAAAATACAAATTCAGAAAATTTCCACATCCAGCCAATTGGTGGTAGATATTGTATTGATTTTTTCGCATATGCCTTACAGTTCTGAAATGAAAATCGTTGTTAGAAAATAGAAGTAAAATACCTACTTAAAAGTAATTAACATTAACATCAGTATAATAAAAGTGCTGTAAATTGTGAATATAATGACATTGGAAAGCTAGACTGTAACATTTATAGCTTATCAAATAGCACGTACCCATCATTGCAGATCCCTACTTAATATTATAAATGCGAAAGTAACTCTGCCTGTCTATCTGTCTGTTACGCTTTCACGCCTAAAACGCTGAAGCGGTTTAGTTGAAATTTCGTATATAGATAGTTTGAGTCCCTGGGAAGGACATAGGCTACTTTTTAACCGACTACTCAAAAAGTTATGATCTTACTCGATAACGACTTCTACGTGGACGAAGCCGCGAGCAACAGCTAGTACCTATACTCTGTAAAATATAGCTTGATCTCTGTGACAGTTCTACAAACGTAAACAAGAATAGACTTTATGTCAGCGGCATAAAGTTTTTGTGGTTGAAATGCAAACCGTGAGAACACAGAGGTGCAAACTGTAAATAACAACTTTATTCCTTTGTAATAAAAGTCAAATTTGTTTACGTTAATATGACTGTCAAAGAGATCAAGCTATATTTTACAGAGTACATATAATACATGAATAGTTAAAACCACAACCTTATGAATATAATTATAGTCATTACGTGTCATTGTCGTGACCTTTTTCATGGTTCCGTACCCAAACGGTAAAAACAGAATACTATTACCACAGTATCCTGGGACATCCTTCCGAGGGCTTACCCGTGGCTCCCAACTCCCAACCATAGGCTGTTGGGCGTTACGTGAGGTTTAAGATAAAATCTATGATCTGAAGACTGAGATGTAGACGTGCTGAGACTTCGCTTCGCATTATTTTTTGTAAAACATTTTTTAATTCAAATGGCCTTCATTATCATTCAGCTCGTTTGTAATCTTTGAACCATCGAAAGAAACGGCGATTTCCTGTACAGAATTCCTTGATTGGCTTTACGTCACGGTAAACGAATAAATTTCTGTCAAGAACAATAACTTCGAAAAGTCAAAGTTGCATGACCTACTATCACTGCTTATCAGTTATTGTCAGACAATGGGCGCTTGCACACTGCCACGATAACCGTAACGACACGATATCGTACGATATCGTAGGAGCGGTGTTTTGATACAATTACTACTACACGCTTTCACACTGCCACGATATCGTCACGATATCGCACGATATCGTGGACGATATTTACTGTCGTGACAATATACAGATACTTACAACAGTAGAGTAACTTCATAGAAATGTGCGAAACAGCTCACTCACACAGACGTGCGCATCTACTGACCCGTGACATTCCTAGAGCATGACTTGTAGTGAGCTACAAGTCATGCTCCAGGTATCGTTTTAGGGGTTTTTTTGGTATGCTGAGTACGAATCACGTGATAATTTTGCAATCCAATATGGCCGCCGCGCCGTAATCACGAAATTTTATGATGGGTATCGTTAAAGGGGTTTTTTGGTATGCTGAGTACGAATCACGTGATAATTTTGCAATCCAATATGGCCGCCGCGCCGTAATCACAAAATTTCATGATGGGTATCGTTTAAGGGGTTTTTTGGTATGCTGATTACGAATCACGTGATAATTTTGCAATCCAATATGGCCGCCGCGCCGTAATCACAAAATTCCATAATGGGTATCGTTTAAGGGTTTTTTCGTATGCTAGGTACCAATTTAATGTAATTGGCCTTAATTTTACAATAAAAATCTTATGTCATAGTATTTTCGCATTGCTAGTTCAGAATGCCTAAACTTAACAAGCCAATCTTTTTAGTTTACTACTGTAAATAGCTTAGGCGGCCATATTGGATTGCAAAATTATCACGTAATTCGTACTCAGCATTCGAAAAAACCCCTTAAATGATATCCATCACGAAATTTTGTGATTACGGCGCGGCGCCCATATTGGATTGCAAAATTATCACGTGATTCGTACTCAGCATACCAAAAACCCCTAAAACGATACCCATCATGAAATTTTGTGATTACGGCGCTATGGGGGGTGTGCGTGAGCTCCTCACGTCACGCTGCCGTCATGTGCCTGCTTCTGCTGCCTTCTTCTACCTTATGGCGATTTGTTTGTTCAGGTTATTTTTTCCCAATGTGATAACCTGCCCAAGGTAGGTATACTCCTGAACAACCTCCAGCCTCGATCCGTCGACGTATAGTATCCCCGGCGCGGTCATTGAATATGACCTTGGTTTTTTCTAAGTCCATGCACAGACCAACACGTCGAGACGCTCTGTTGAGGTTGTGCAGCGGAGACACTGGAACAGGTAAGCGGAACTTATCTGTTCCAGTGTCTACGATACTATAACGATGTCGTCGGCAAACCGAAGGTGCAAGATTCGCGTGCCATTGATGTTCACGCCACACCCTTCCCAGTCCAGCGACTTAAAGATGTCCTCAAGTGCATTCATGAAGAGATTCGGCGATATCACATCACCTTGTCTAATACTAACATTCCCCGCTAACATTTACCGCGGTGGTATTGCCATCCGGAAGTTAGTGTCTTGTTTTTTTAAAACCTCCAACAAATGACACAGTATGAACTCGAAAGTGTTCTGGGTCATTCGAAAAAAAATATTAAACATTTTACTTCGCGCACACAGTCTATCGAAGAGAAGGTAATAAGTTCCCTCTAAATATCGCACTTGTAGAAGAGGATCAACCCAAAATGTTCTTCCTACAGTATCGTTTTTTTCTCCGTAAATATAAAAGATAAAGTAAACGTAACTTGTTCACTGCTGCCATTATTGCTTCTAATATTTTAATTAGCTTTAAGAATCGCGCGGTTACTGGCGCAAAGCTACTAACCGAATAACAAGCTGTGGGATATACTGTGTCATTTCGTTCGGTTATATCGTTGCACGATATCGTACGATATCGTGAAACGATGTCGTACAATATCGTGAAACGATATCGTACGATATCGTGGACGATATCGTGCCACGATATCGTGCAATGTGCAAGCGCCCAATACACGGATACAATATAAAATTGTTAATTTCAATAAATAGCGGACTTTGGCATTGTCTGGATGTAACAATATATTGCAGACTGTATGTATGCATAGCATAGGCTAAATTCGCTGATAGATTGGCGTAAAGGGCTTCACAGATTAATCGCAGTTCTTTGCGACCAACTGAAGACATGCAAATTCTGCCAGCGGACCCGTTAATCTTTGCGGACATCAAGGATGCCTTTCCACCAGAGATGTATGTAGATGCGTTTGATATCTACCATTCACATCTTTCGATCCACAAGTACGTTGAACATTTATATTGTCGAATTGTGCAACCGACGTATATGATTGGTGGATTTTAAGCACATCCACATAGCACATCTCTGGTAGAAAGATGGCCTAAGGGCTCCCGTCATTCGCACACATAGATAAGATCAACCAGCTATTCTCTTTAATGGATTGATGTAGGTATCTATTGTACTTCAAATAAGTAGGTAAAATAATTGTTTAAATTAAAATTATTGCACAAAGACAGGCAACGATTACCTACCATAAGTTATGTTCATAATAATTAAGTAAGGTAAGTACTTGCAACCTAAACGAAAACGTGACGAACTTAAACTTGACCCTGACGGACAAAGAGCTCATGCATTGACTCGAAATTGAATAAGTAGATATGTGTGTAGATATAATATTATAATCGATGCCATTCAGCCATTGAATTGAATATCATTTTGGAGCATAAAGGTATGAAATTCTTTCCTTTGACGATATTCATGGTCTGATATGAGGTTTTGAAATATTGATGAAGTAAATAGGTAAGTACACTCGTTATTCTTTACGTTTTGACGTGTGATGATGATGACGAAAAATAAACAACATAATTCTTTATCCACTTTATCATTGATTGACACAAGCCATTGACTTCGGCCATATCTATCTTTTCATCAATATGTTGCCTACATATATCAGTTGTGCCGCTGGTTGGCCAGCTTCCTGCACGGGCGACGTATACGGGTTCTCTGTGATGGTCAGGCCTCCTGCTTTTTGCAGATATATGCCGGAGTACCACAGGGATCGGTATTGTCCCCAACTCTCTTTCTTCTGCATATCAATGACAAATGCTGTCCCTTGGGTGCATTCATTGTTATGCGGATGATAGAACGCTACATGGGAGCTATTCTGGCCGTCCAGCGGAGGGGCGTGGTGACGTGGAGGAGAAGAGACGGCAACTCGTGGCGGATCTCGACTGGGACCTGGGTCACATTGCCCAATGGGGTTCACAACCTGGTCGAGTTCAATGCCAAAAAAACACAGGCGTATGCGTTTACAGCTAAGAAGTCCCAATTCCTTCCTCTACCCTCTCTTCAGAGCATTACGGTTCCACTAAAGGACAACCTGGAGATCCTCGGTATAGACGTCCGGCGTGAGTTCAATCATAAAAACTACATAGAGAGTTGTATTGGGCTGGCCTCGCGTAAACTTGGAGTCCTAAATAAGGTGAGGCGGTACTTAACGCCACATCAGAGATGTTTACTCTACAAGACGCAGATTCGTTCCTGCGTCGAGTACTGTTCTCACCTTTGGGATGACTCTGCGAGGTACTTACTAGACGTGCTTGACGCTATGCAGAGACGTGCTATCCGAATAATTGATTGTCCTGAGGTGACGGAAGGCCTCGAACCGTTAGCGCAGCGAAGAACCATAGCGTCCTTGGCTGCTTTCTACCGAATGTATCACGGCGAATGTTCTGAAGAGCTCTTCAACCTGATCCCTCCCTCTCCTTTCCGATCCCGAACAACGCGTGCCGGGCAGAGATGCCACTCATACACAGTGGAGAGAATCGTCGCTAGAACTGAGCGTTTCAAAAGATCGTTCCTCAGTCGAACTGTAAAAACTTGGAACGACCTGCCCGCACACGTTTTTCCCCCATCTTACAATCCCGGGTTCTTTAAGAGGAGCGTGAAGAGGCACATCACAGGGCCGCCAACTTGAGGAACACTGTCAAAAGTGGCCCCCAATTGCTAGATGCACCACGGCTTTCCATCAGGCTGGTGGCGACGTCAATTTGGCGTGCTGAATATAAAACAAAAATATATAATAAAGTCTGTTTCTTATTCAAATACTTGGAAGCTGCTATGTGTATTAGTAGCGTAGCAGTAATGTGGTAGTAGGTTGTGTAAAATTAATATTAACTGTGATTCAACTCCTTTGTTAGGTAGCAAAAAACCTAAGCCTCCTTTGTTAGGTAGTTAGGTTGACTCGACGTCATTCATTAGTCGGTAAAGAAATAAACAAAGTTGGTCACAATCTCACAATAGTAGATTGCATAACAAGGGAGCAAAAGTGAGGGATTCTAACGTAGAGTCAAGAGCGCAGTGAGGGATTCAAAGTACACCGCCCGAGGGAAAGATAATTTGCTCTCGAGTAAATATACTCTACTTTTCATTCCCTTTCTATGAGAAAAAATAAGTTTTGCACGACGTAATTAACTTCTAATAGTTATTCACTCAGGATGTAATGCATTGTCACTGTCATAATTCGACGTAGAACTCATTATATTTGCAGAATAAAATAAAATATGTAGGTATAATGATTACAGGAGCAGAGAGATAAGTCGCGCTCTTTAGTTATTGGAACGAAGTTCCTTATCGCGCGTTGTGAAAGGGGGCTAGACGGAAAAAATTCTCACGAAAAGTTGTAACGACACTTTTGGTAGTGATAGTGGTAGTGATAGTGGTAGTGATAGTGGTAGTGATAGTGGTAGTAATAGTAGTAATGATAGTGGTAGTGGTAATGATAGTGATAGTGGTAGTGCTAGTGCTAGCCAGGGGATGAACATGAACTCTACGAGCAACACCAAAGCAAATAAGAGTTTCACTCTCTTCAGTTTCAGTCGCGCGTAAAGGTTACACGCACTCACTTTTTTTTTATATTTGTTTTCTTTTTGTTTTTGTTTCTGTTTTTGTTTTTGATTACAATAAAATTTTAAAATTAAAATAAAATTTTATTACAATTCCTTCACTTTAATCGAAAGGAACTTCGTTCCATCCGGGTGTCCCTTGACACCTCTCAAGTTTTTTTTAATAAGCACAGGTCACCGCGGTCCTTTGCAGCCAACACGTACCGGCCAGTAATCCAATATAATAGAATCATCAATCCATAATAATACAATTTGCGTTCGATTTCTATGAATGTTTCAAGTTCCAAATTCTAATCACTTTGCCGCCCGCTAAAAAGCTCTTAACAGAAAAGAGCTATTTTGCGCCCCGTTATCGAGGTAAAAAGTGATACTTTTCGAATAGAAGGGATAAAAAAAAGGCTTGTACAGACACGTAGGTAAAAAAAAAAAATTAACCTAGGTAGTTACGTTTTTGATCTGCCTCTATACCCTGCCTTCTTGAATGCCTTGCGTGATTTATTTTTTTAAACACGCGTAGCTCGTTCATTTTAATCCGGAATCTTGATAAAATAAAGTTTAGGTAGGTAAATTAGGAGAGGCATAACGGCAGTTCCGGTTGACGGTCAACGGGAAGAAAGAAGTTTTTTTTTTCATGTATTCTGGGTAAGCAATTGATGCCGCTCTCCTTCATGCTGCTCTGGACATCGACTTGAGTCACTGTTCGTATTTTTACTCCTATGGCAGGGTCCGTATTTGAAAACTTTTTGTGTATTGACATGCCTCTCAAGAAATAGACTGTGTAAAATTATTAAATCATAGGAATGATACTTTATTTGTGAACGCGACGATGCTTGAAGCGGGCAGTAGCACCGTACTGCCCAACCATGCGCCACCGAACACTTCACGTGGCTACATAAAATTAGATACCTAGCACGTGAGGCGTAGCGTAGCATGAGCTTAACGCGTTAGACCAGTCGGCACTGGTCGGCACGATGTTATTGTACTCGGAACAGTATGCCATTTTCTTCAGTTACTTTGCCTGACATCAGCTGCTGAAGTCTGACTCGACATAAAGCGCGCATTGTAAAGCGACAGCATACCTAGTTCGCTGATTCGAAAAGCAAGTAGCAGGATGAATAATAAAACCGACAAGTTCAGGCTAGAGACCAGGGGACTTTAGGTCTTTCCAATAACCTCACATAAATCATTGAAATGCTTGATCCTAAGCACCAATCTCACAAAATAATTTGTACTTCGTTAAGGAGGCAATCTCACAGACCAGATTCTTACGTATGCAATAGTATCGACGTTTTTATGAAGTACAAATCCAGAGCTTGTATTCGCTGATTCGTGGTACATAGGAATACTCATCGGGAAAACGCTGAAGTCGCCTCCGGGTTAAGATTGAATTGTGTTGTCTATAGCCCTGTATGGTTATCCAATATGGGAAACTTTGCAGCTTTGGTAACCAAGCGCAAGAGACTTCGAAAATGAATCGATCAGATCGACATTCAGGAATAAAAGGACCACTCCAGCTGTGCAAGCGCAAAAAATATGCCATGCATAAGAATGCATGACATAATATTTTCTCCCGATTTTGACACACGCAACGAAAGTTGCAGGGGGATGTAGTGAGTAAAGAATGTTGCAAGTTGCAACGGTGATTCTCAAGATTATGTGCGTAAAAGGCGCGGCGGCAAGGTGCACTGGGTGAAAGAGTCTCAAGATTATGTGCGTAAAAGGCGCGCCGGCAAGGTGCACTGGGTGCTGCAGAATCGGGCGGCAGGTCATTGCTTCCTGTGCATCATTCTTTTGTGGAAATATAACGTTTAACAACTGGGCTAATCCCTACCATCAAACAATCTTTTAATGTAGATAAATGTAGGTATGGAAAGTGCCTTTTTTTAACGTGATCTAAATCCTACATGGATTGACACATTGCTATGACACATCTCCCTACCTAGTACCTTGGTTGGAAGCCCCGGGAATGCCCACCAACAGGGTGGAAAGTGCATAGAAAACATCCTCTGTCTGGAGTCTGTCTACAACAAGAGTTTGAATGTGTCATTCTTAAATAAATGCCTCTCGTTTTATGTTGTATAGCACAACAACACACAAAGTAAATGATTAAGCCTAAGATTTATGATTAAGCCAACACGCCAGTTTAGGTTCACTCACATTCAAAGAAACCCCTACAATAAAAATTTTCAAAATATCTGATTCTTAAAAGTGTTATAACTCTTTTATTTCTAAACCGATTTACATGAAACAAACCCTAAATGTTAACTGGAGCAAACCTCAACACAATAAAAAAAACCGCATTGCAATCGGTTGAGCGGTTACTGAGATTAGCGTGCACAACCGTACAGACAAACAGATATACAGACATACAGACATACGACATACAGACATACAGACAAACAGACAAAAATTCTAAAAATCATTGTTTTGGGTTCTATTGCGTTCATAAAGCCTCCCTATAATATTTTTTCTTGTTTATCTTCCATGTACAGACAGCGACCTGTTACGATTTTATTATATGTATTGATATTGATTGATAAATAATTTTCTAATTTTGTAAACGTAAGTAATTAGTATCATAAGAATGTATAATATTTAAAACATTAAAGATTGATGTTAAATACAATTACTTCAAACGGGAAATGTACCCTACCTTACATTGCTGTGCCCGTACAGGGTTTCATGTTGTAAGTACCTTATCTATAAGCAACAACTGTATGTACACATGAATGCAATAAAGAATTGAATTGAATTGAATTAAAATATAATGGACTACGTAGTCAACTATTATGTCACCATCTGTAGTTATTAACAGCTATGATTATACATGTTTAGCTGATAACTGCATAACTCATTAAGAGAATAATGACAACTTTGCGCTATTTCAATGTCAGTTGATTTCTACAAATATTTTTGTCCCTATATTTTTCACATAGTGAAATAGTTATTAATTTGGCTTTTTTTTTGTCAAGGGAAATTCTCATGGACTTCTATAGACTAAAATACCTCATGTATCCTGTCTAACAGCCTACGGTTGGAAGCCCCAGGTAGGAAGGATACCCCAGGACTGGATTTTGATATCATGCTTCTCTAAATGACAATATTTTTTTTATCATAATGACGAGATCAAGAGATTTTTTACTTACCCCTAATACTTTAATACCATCGCAGAAATGCCATCCCATCAACCAATCAATTTCATAGCTGTGGTTCATCAGAAGATATCCATGTTCTTTACCATAATATTTATTATATTCGTCTTTTTTTATGTAAATAGACAACTTAGAATTTGACCACCATTCTGACATAAACACTAATTCTGAAAGAGACGAGACATTATTACAATATATTTCTTTGCTATACCTACATTTTTTATTATTGTATTTTTAAGTAAGATTCGCAAACCTCTGCCGTTTTATTATATTATGTATAGATTAGCTATCAAAGATCTCAGAAGAAAAATCACTTTTTGAACAACCTTAGTGGTATAAAAAAACACATAAGAATTTAATTACAATAAAATTACAGTTAAGGTATATTCAAAAGAATACTTACGGCAGTAAAATGAATATGATAGATAATAATTTATCTTTCTGTATAAATATTTATTGAATGGTCTAAGCCCAATGTATAAAATGCTCTGAATAAAAGTTAAAATCAGACCAGATGTGAAATATGAAATAGCAAAGCATAAGTGGACAATAGTGGACTTCTTTAGAATCTGCAAGTTGATCATTTTGAACTTCTAGTTTTCGCCTTAAAGTTTTAAGTCATAAAATCTGAAATAGAACTTGTGGATTATTATGGAATCACTTAAATACAGTACATTTTTATCACTACAAAAGACAACATGAAACCAGATATAATAATAAACATGCTATAATTACGTAATCAATCTAAATATTTAAAAAAAAAATGTAAAACCAATATTCGAGGTTGTCCTACTATGTTCACGCGGTTGGGCAAATACAGTACATCATATCACCTTACGGTCCAAAAGTACAAATGTGTTTTAACTTGATTGATTTAGATATTTTATGGTGTAACAATCGTAAAGAATTTAGTATTATTAAAACAGACATTTAGCAAATATTAGAGCTTTGTTTATTTACTCGACTAATCGTACACTTTATTGTATGTTCTACATACCACTGCGATCCAAACTAAACGAGTAGACAGCGGAGTGCACGAGACAATTTAATTCAGAGCGCGAAACTAAACAACGTAACCCTCGCTGCGTAAGACTAAGACCAAGTCTCGCTATGTACGGTATTTATTTTATTTTACGGACTATATTCAAAAAATAAATTATCCTGGGCTTACGTTATATTTTATTGATAAAAACAATTCCTTGCTTGCTTTGACTCTTGCTCTTGTCGAATTTTCAGATTGATCAAATCAGTGCGGTGAATTCTGTGCAGAAAGCAGATAATAGCTGTCAATGCTGTCATCTCTCAATGTCAGTCTCGACAGTTGACAGCTAAGTCAGCTATTTATTTACTATTTTAATTTTAAAATTGTTATGGCTTGTTTGCCAAAAATATTAATCTCAGTCTCAATTGATCAGGGGGAGGGACTATGCCACTTGGAAGGCGAAGATACACGCCAGCGTTGGAGCCTGCTTCTTTAAGCGTAACCAACATTCCGTTCTCAGGCCCTTAGATATGGAGACCGGATGGAATACCGCACGATATTACCCTCGTTCCCAATCCCAACCGACCACCTGAGTTATCCACCTGGTTGGTCAGTTAGGAATAAAAGTTCCTAACCACCCACCTTCCACGAACGACCAACAAAATAAAGTAATTTTAGTTTCCGAAAAAGTACAACTCGTCGCCCATCCTGGGCAAGTTTAGCCCCAGCCTAGCACCCTGTGATTTCTGTATTTTCCCCAAAATCAAAGATTTGATGAGAGATTTCACTTTTTTATCAACTGCCGAAGAGGCAGTGATAGCTTTCAATCAGCATGTAGAAAACATTCCATCAGATATGTGGTCCTGCTGTTTTGAAAAATGGTTCGATCGCATGAAAATATGTTTGAAATGTAAAGGAGAGTATTTTGAAAAGTAATAAACATAATATTTTTGCTATAACGTGGTGTTTTTACGTAAACTTATAGTGTGACCTATGTATTAATTAATTAAACTACCCAATCAGTCTTACTTACTTATGTAGTAGAGACTTAGATCATCTAACCACAGGATGCGCCTTACTTAAGCATTGTTTTCTGCCATTGCACATGACCATTTGGTCTTTTGGCTTTATGAAAAGCCTGTACATCGGTACATCATTTTATATGATTAAACTAGTACATTACATTGTAGTTGACTGTACAATAACAATTAACACACAACAGCCATTACGCGTTTGTCGATTAATACATTTTTAAATGCAATGAAATTTTATATGTCTTTGTGTTTCCCCCTTCACTTGTATGAAAACTGGCAGAATATTTTTGTATGCGGTGGTTCGCAAAGGCTAGTCCCGTGTTATATGGTCTAAGAGTAGAGATGATGCATTTATGTTTAGTTAGGACAAAATCAATAATGATTGCTAAGGATAGATTTTTTTTTCATTATAAATACTCTTAGACCATATAACACGGGACTAGCCTTTGCGAACCACCGCATACAAAAATATTCTGCCAGTTTTCATACAAGTGAAGGGGGAAACACAAAGACATATAAAATTTCATTGCATTTAAAAATGTATTAATCGACAAACGCGTAATGGCTGTTGTGTGTTAATTGTTATTGTACAGTCAACTACAATGTAATGTACTAGTTTAATCATATAAAATGATGTACTGATGTACAGGCTTTTCATAAAGCCAAAAGACCAAATGGTCATGTGCAATGGCAGAAAACAATGCTTAAGTAAGGCGCATCCTGTGGTTAGATGATCTAAGTAAATACTACTGTAACATTTACAAAACTACTTATAATAAATTGGGAAGTATACTCTGCTGCTACTCCTAGTTCAAGTTTCATCATCTTAAGCTAGGTAGCTTAGTTCCAGAGATAAAAATAAAATAAAATAAAAACTTTAAACGCATTCTGAAAAGTTTCAAAGAGGCAGTTAAGCGTTTTTCGCAATCACGGCCAGAACATAGAGCAACGCGAACTGTAAGCGCGCATTGCTCTGTGCTGTTGTCTTTAAAATTGTTATTCGTAGGTTTGACTCTTAAGTTAGGCCCATACACGGAGCATCGCGCGCCTTTACAGAGGGAGAGGCCAAAGCTGGCAAACCCCCTCTGGCAATAATTTGACATTTTGACGACTAAAAGTGCCCAGTTACATAAAAACTGTTTTTTGTAATTTCTTTCACTAGACTAAGTCTAGTTGACAGCGTGAGCGGTTGAATTGTCATTTTATAAAAATGATGAAATAATTAGATATTAAAACAAAAAGAAATGTGATTAAATAAATCTGAATAAAAATGGCATTATCTTGTGTAAGTAAGTAATTTTATAACATACATACATACATACAATTGGTCACGCCTTTATCCCCGAAGGGGTAGGCAGAGGCATATTGTATGCCCACATTTCACCTTTTTGTATATAATTTGTCCCACGTAATAGGTGGTGAGCCGTATTGCCGTGTTTAAATGGACAGGCGCAGGTTGTGACTGCCTGCTGTTGAAATAAAGCCTTCAACTTAGCTTAACGACTGCCATTTTACTGGCAACCGGGATCAACGGCTTAACGTGCCTTCCGAAGCACGGAAACGCTCAAATAAATGTCACAAAGTGATCACATGGATGGTCACCCATCCATGGACCGGCCATAGTGAAAGTTGCTTACTGCAGTGATCGTTTACAGAACACTGAGTCCGCGGGGCCACGAGCGCTTCTCGCTGTAATTTTATAACAAGTTATTATTATTTACACCTATTTAAACGTATAGATAATATTCAGATTTGTTTAGCAACTTTACCGGACGTCACATCAATACATGGATTGGTTGAGCGACTTGGGGTGATATGACACAAAATGTATCATGTGTGTGTAAAATTTATGAGTGTATTGTTTAAAGTGTATATATAGGCTTCGTATTGACAGTCGATTGCTATTATAGTGCGAGTCTAAGAAAGTGTGGGTGAGGAAGATTTCCCCCCGTCACCCGCAAAATATGACAGACAAATTTGTACCGAGCAATCGTTCTATGCCGTCTCCCCTTAGTGCGAGGCCGCATTTGCGTTTTTCAGCGGCGGTTTCTAACCTCAAAATGTCATCAAACTGTCAAAATCAATGAAATCAAGTCAATGTTTTGACATTTTGAGGTCAGAAACCGCCGCGATAACCGCAAGTGCGGCCTCGCCCTTAGACAGTTCGCGTTGCTCTACTCTATGGGCCCATAGATTTAGAATTTTTCGCTGGTAGACCTATGTGGACCTTGAATGTAGCTTTGTTATTTTAGCGTAAAATTATTCTAAATCTATGCATTTAAGTCTGTGACCTAGCCAAATCTGAAATAATTTTTCTACCAAGGATTATTATTACAGGTCAGTGCTACCAAGCCAAACTTTAAAAAATAAAAATGTCACTTGTCAATAGTGTTGCCGCAATATCGATAGTTTGACTATCGATAGTTGACCTCGAAAATAATCTATAATATCGATTGGTCTATCGATAGTATCGATATTGTCAATAGTACCGATAGTATCGAAGTTCAATATCAAATTTACTATCGATATTATCAATACTATCGATAGTATTATATAACAATTTTTAATACTATCGGTAGTATCGATACTATCTATATTTTTGCGCATACAAGACAGCCAGTCGAGCGACCGTGACAGAAACCGTATTGCCAGTCACTGAGCAGGTCATGTTTTTCAAGGTACCTCAGATAAAAGGAATAACCTAAGATAAAAGGGAGGTAACGGCTATAGGCCTGTAATTGGCCGGGTCGGTTCTATCACCCTTCTTGGGTAAAGGATGCACGTGCGCGATCTTCCACGAAGCTGAGACTTTTTCATAGAATATGAAAGTATGAAAAGACGAGTAAGCACAGGACACAACTCAGGACCAAACTACCACCGCAGGTATGCCATCTGGTCCACTCGACTTATGAACGGGATCACGGATTGAAGCTCCCGCCTACCGTCCCGCTGACTAAATTTAATTTCTGGAATGGAAGTGCCACACCAGGGTATGCCAGGCGGCGAAGAACCCACGTCATTCATATTCGAGTTGGAGGTAGAGAGAGAACCCAAAAGGTCGGCTTTCTCCTTGGTACTCTGAGCCAGTCTACCATCCGGTTCAATAAGGGGTGGCAAACCCGACCGACAATTGTTTCTCTAGGCAGCTTTGGCAAGCGACCACAATTCACGACTCCCAGAAAGGCAGTCCACCAGTCCGTATCATCGCTGTGATACCTGTACAAACACGCGTACTAGTAGATCCGATGCGATCCGATCCCTGTCTTAAAGGTACATAATGATACAAACACACCCCAGCTTTTCACCTAAAGCTGTAGCTGTGCTCCAGCTTGTAGCCACGGAACATTAAGTCCGGGCAGGAGATTTGCGTCTCCGTCAAGAAAAATAGGATCGGCTGCGCAGATTCCAGGTGGTGGTGGACTACGTTGATGTTCTTGTGTATGTCTCTGATGTGACAAAAGTCCATTTGAAGTGTGGACGACAATGCCTCTGTAAACCGTTTCATATTTTTCTTTTTCCTTGCCATGGTGTTGACATGGTGGTGACACAGGCTGCTGTTTCAGCCCCCTGGGTCGGAGATAAATTAATTCTCAGGTTTGGGTCCCGTGCAGCCTGCGGGGGCCCTGTGGTCAACCGTTTCACCGGGTTTCCCTGACCACCGCGCCGTACGAATGTTCCGCGCCCATACCAGCTAATGAAAGCAGACAAGCCTCTGGTCTCACCATCACCCGCATATAACCACCCCAATGAGCTCTGGAACCCTGCTCACCGACGGAAAACACAACCCAACACGAAGCCCGATTACTATTACCGCTGTCTTCTGCAGAGCGGAGGTACTGCGCCAGGCGGGCTGCTCAAAGAAGGGATTACCCGTACCGTTACCGTTATGCCCTCCCTTCTAATGTGGCCTTTTATTTAATTCCAAAGATATTTGATTTAAGGGAGCTAATTAAAAAAGCCAAATTTACTGTGCCCAAAGGGTGTTGCGTTAGCTCCGTGAAGAAGTAACACATATCCCCTGATCCCTGAGGGGTTCTGGCCTGGAATAAGACATAGGCTATTTAAATAGAAAGAAAGAAAAACAATTTATTTCTGCCAGCTGCAGTAACAAAAGCGTACATCCCAAAAAACAAAAAAAAAGAGATATTTATTAGCTTAGCCTAGCTCTCAATAGAGCTCTTCAACCTAATCCTACCCTCCCATTTTCGATCCTGAAATTATGCATGCCAGCCAAAACGTAAGTAACGCTCTTAGAGCGGAGAGTACTTCGCCAGAACTAAGCGATTCAAATGATCGTTCCTCTGTCGATCTATAAAAGTTTGAAACGACCTGTTCGCGCACGTACTTCTCTCCTCTTACAATCCCGGGTTCTTCAAGCGGAGCGTCAAAAGGAACAACACAGGGTCGCCAACTTGAGGACCACTGTCAGAAGTCTTACGGACTGTGAGAATGGCCCGCAATCGTTAAATGTCGCTATGGCTTCCATCAGTCAATTTGATGAGCTTAATAAAAAAGCTTTATTATCCCGGAAAAACGTTTCCATGGAAAGCGGGAATGGTAACAGGATTTCACGCAGGTGGAACCACGGACATTGTCTAACTAGCTAGTTTGCTATAATCTTTTATGGGGTTCCGTAGAATAAACCATATTTGCTTGGTGTTCCGTAACCTTAAAAGTTTAGGAAGCCCTGTTTTAGACTACAGACTCCAACCAATACTATTGAAGGAAAGGTCACTATCGATAAAACAAAACTATCGATATTATCGATACTATCGACACTATCGATTGTCATTGCAATGTTCAGCATCAATAGTATTGATACTATCGATATTATCGATAGTACATTGGGTATTGAAAAACGATTCTATCGATTCTATCGATAGTATCACTGTGTGTCGATAGTATTTATACTAATGGTGCTATCGATACAATCGATAGTTTCGACACTATCGATTCTATCGATAGAATTATCGATAGGCTAACAATAGTCGACTATCGATAGCCTATCGATATAATATCGATAGTCAACTATTGAGCGGCAACACTACTTGTCAACTTGAAATTTACATTCTGCTGTCACTGTCATTCTCGTTGTGATAGATCGTAGATTGAGAAAATGTATTCTCCTTCTACGAATTTGAATTAAGTAAATATGTACCTACATACTACCAAACAGCTTTTGTATAGAGAGAATTATAATTTAATATTCTTAGAACATTTAACTTCCGAACATATAGGTTATCCATCGTTGCTAATAGATTGAAACGTTGGCTAATTTCAAAATCACACGATTCATTTCAGTCCTTCATCCAAAAATAGAACTGGATAATGTTTCATTACAACTACATAATTAGAGCAACTAGACAAATCAGTGTTGGCAGCAGGAAATGTTACAATTTCCAAAATCCGATCATATTAGGAATAGAAACCTCGTGCGATGATACTGGTTGTGCCGTGTTAGATGGGACTGGCAAAATATTAGGGGAATCGTTGTACTCCCAAAACGCCATTCACACTAAATTTGGTGGTGTTAACCCTTTAATGGCTCGTGAATTACACCGAAATAACATAGAAGCAGCTGTAGCAGATGCATTAAATGAAGCCAACAAAGGAATTGATGCCATAGATGCTATAGCGGTTACAATTAAACCAGGTTTGCTTGCAAGCCTTCAAGTTGGAGTGAAGTATGCAAAATATCTAGCAAGGATACATAACAAACCTTTAATACCTGTGCATCACATGGAAGCTCATGCATTAGTTGCCCGAATGTATCACAAATTGTCATTTCCTTTTTTAGTATTACTTATTTCAGGAGGCCACTGTTTACTTGCTGTAGTAAAAAATGTTGAAGAATATACTTTATTAGGCAAGGGGTTGGATAATGCACCAGGAGAAGTGTTGGATAAAGTTGCCAGAAGAATGAAATTAAAGAACATACCAGAGTACTCAAAAATAAGTGGTGGGCGAGCTGTTGAGTTAGCAGCATTGCAAGCTACAAACATAGGGTCTTTTGAATTCCCTTTACCCTTAGTAAGAAATAGGGATTGTAATTTTAGTTTCAGTGGACTTAAGGATTCTTTAGTCAGAAAACTGTTAAAGAAAGAAGCTGAACATGCAGTAATGGGTTGTGAATTAATACCCGAAGTTAATGACTTATGTGCAGATTTTCAACTTGCTGTAGCTGAACACTTGGTACAAAGGACTCATAGAGCAATCTCATTTTGTGAGAAGAATCAGTTAATTGCTCCTGAAAATAAAAGCCTAGTTGTTTCTGGTGGTGTTGCTTGCAATGAATTTATCTTTAAATCTATTGAACTGTTAGGAAGTATGACTGGATATACAGTGTGTCGACCACCACCTAGATTGTGCACTGATAATGGCGTAATGATTGCATGGAATGGTTTAGAAAAAGTAAGAAATCAGTGTGATATGAAGAAAGATATTAGCTGGGAGGATGTAGATCCAATAGCTCCATTTGGCATTAATTTGATTGATGATGTTATAAATGCTAACATCAAAACAAAGCCAATAAGATTAAAAGCTCTGTATAAAACATAATTATCACCTAGTTTTATTTAAATTATTCACAATTTTATCACAAGGCCACAAAGTCACATTATGCCGTTAAATTTATTTTATGACTATGTTCAGTTCATTGCAGAAATATAGGTACCCTTTTATGGCTAAATAGGTTTGAACATAAAAGAATTAAATTTCTTAGTTCAAAATGTGAATTAAAATGAAAGAATCGTGACATTGGTAAACTAGACCAACATTGGGGTAAATAAACAGTAAATTACAGTAAAAAGTTTTTACAACAATAATTTATTGAACAGATATAAGTCTAACACTGTTATTTGTTGATAATCATGCATGTTGGTGAACAATTCCTGTTCATTTGGGTGCAGACGCTTGTAGATCTGGAAAAATAATAATTTGTATTAGTCAATCAAATTATAGTGGATATAAAGTACAAGTAGCCAAATCTCATATACATTATGTGAACAAACACATTCTAACACAGCCGACAAACAATAATTTGTTATATCATTCAATAGTTAGTGGCAACAAACACTCCTATAAAACTAGGGAAGGCTAAAATTAGTATATTATTGTGGGGCTACTAATTTCTTTAGAAAGGGAGAGCACAACTTCTCTTTTGGTTTAAATCACCAACCTAATTTACTTCATTGATTAATCCTTCTCATCTGAAAAAACAATGTCAATTGGATATAAGTGATACAATATAAGTATTACATATATAATGGTGAAAACTAAGACCATATGAATATGGATAACCCTATAGGATTCCTTTTTTGTGTAAATAGCAGGGTGCTCCATAATATATGTTGCATTCTTTAATTTATATTGGGCTCCTGAGACAGTCAATGCGATTTGACAAGGTTCATGTGTACATACTCGTGCAAAGAAAGCACACACAGTTCAAAGTAGAAATGCTACGATGAGATATATTGATGTTAACTTATTGATAATTTTTGACCATCTCCAGAGCCCATAAAACATAAGAGAAAAAGTAGATACGAGGACCTCACACTATCAGTAAGATTGACCTCACTGATGTCATCTTCTCTCGCAGCAGATGAAGCCCAGTGCTGGGTATAGGCCTCCCATGGTGCTGATGTTTCGTTGCAGATCGTTTACCAAGGTCTATGCGAAACTTTGTAACACGTTAAAATAATAGTTAATACGTACGTGCTGGTCTTCCATTGGCCCAAGGAGTAATGCGGACATGTGATTCATCGCGTTTAAGAGCCTCAGTACGTAGTTCTGGTTTCAGGGCTCGCCGCAGCACCTTAGCCGCTATGTTCGAGTAGTTTATGTAACTAGAAAAACATAACCTTCAATATTCGCAACCACCCATAATTTATACAAATACTAAATATATTTCACTTTAGATAACTTACTTAAGACCAACTTGTCTCCAAGCACTCATGTTGAGTTTATCAATTAACTTTTACAGTAAAAACTTTGACTCCTAAATCGATCGATATCTGATGGAGGAGAAGAATTTAGAATAGTTTTTTTTTTCGGAATCCTGGGTTGCTTGATGAAATATTTGACATTCCCTTATCTTTCCCCGAATTTTTTTAAACTTAATCTGCGAAATGTACATTCTACCTACAGACCTAAAAGACTAGTCTAATGGGCTCCGGCGACCAGTGGCGGATACAGAAAAATATCAAGGGGGGGGCGCAAAAGATATTTTGCTCTCTACTACTCCAGCGGGAGTAAGTGGGACTGCGCCGCCTCTTTCTGCTAGCAGGTCATGCTTGTGCAGGAGGCGGCGCGGCGGCGGGGCGGGTACGGGAGAGAACTCTCCCACCCCAGTTCCGCAGTCGGCGGCCTGGTCGCCGCCGACGTGTCTTCGCCGAGGACTATCGGTCTCCATGACCGGGGGTCTGAGAACGGTGAGAGGGTCGCTCACCGTCCTTACAGAAGCAGGCCCATGACAGCAGCGTTACGTGAGGATCTCACCCCTCCCCCCCCGCCCTTAGAAGCGAGATCACACCCGAAACCCCCCCAAGGACGCGAGATAGCACCCGAGCCACCCCTGGGCGAAGCCGCAGCGGCGGCCGTAGGTCTGTTGGGAGTCCTGGGGCATCCTTCTGAGGGCTTACCCGGGGCTCACAACTAGACTGTTACGTGAGGTTTTTTAGTCGTTAGGAGTCCGGCATTTTGAAGATTTTGTCTGATAAGAAAAAAGCATGGTTAAACTGGCTGGCTGCAAAAACCAATCAGAGAATGCAAAAGGCAATGGATGAGGATGTAAAAATGGCAAAGGATGGTAAAAGGTATAAGCATGTCGCAAAAGAGGTGATAAAAGGAAAGAGGGAGGATGATAGTAATGTATTTCATAACCGGCTATCTGATAACTTCCAAGCAAATATGAAATTCTTTTGGAAGTCTATAAGATCAATGGGGCTCAAAAGACTACATCACAACTCACATAAGAAATCGTGAGGAAAGTTTAGTGAAAGAAGAAGAATGTGTGCTAAAACGATGGAAGGAATATTTTGAAAGTTTGTTTGAAAAAGAGGATTTACAAGGAGAGACTCATGTCTTGGAATGGAATGAAGTTGACGATGAAAGCGATTTAAGTATGAAAGAAATTGTGGAAGCGTTGAATGGTATGAAATTAGGAAAGGCTGCTGGAATTGATAGGATTTCTGTCGAGATGCTGAAAGCCGGACGTGCCGTGGTAGCTTGCCAGCTGTACCGCCTTTTTAACCTTTGCTGGCGAAGTGGCAGAGTACCAGAGAAATGGTGTAAATCTGTCATAGTGCCGTTGTACAAAGGGAAAGAGTCGCAGCAAAAGTGCAAGAACTACCGCGGCATAAGCTTGCTCAGTGTTGTAGACAAACTATATGTAAAAGTGCTGATAAAAAGAGTAATAATTAAAACGGAAGCAAAAATGTGGGATGTGCAAGCAGGATTTTGGAAAGAAAGGGGATGCACGGATCAGGTCTTTTCCTTACGTGCGTAGCTGAAAAGGTTTTGGCAAAAAGTCAAAAAGTCAACTGCATCTTAGTAGACTTGAAAAAGGAGTAGTGATGAATGAAATGTGGACAACACTGTCCAGGTATGGAGTTAACGGAACCTTGATACGAGCACTGAAATCTCTGTATGAAGACTCCAGTACTTGTGTCAGGATAAACGGAGCTTGCACAGACTTTTTTCACATTGAAAAAGGTGTGAGACAAGATCGAGTAGCGTCACCGTGTCTGTTTAACCTGTACATGGACAGCTGCTTGAAAGAACTGCAAGAGTGTGCGTATGGATTAAAAATTAATGAGCTGACCATCAAATGCTTCCTATACGCGGACGATCAGGTGACATTCGCTTCATCGGCGGAGGAGTTGCAGTTGATGGTTAACATAATGCATGATGCGCTTTAAAGTAGAGATATAAAAGAGAATGAAAAAAGACGAAAGTAATGGTTTTTGAAAGAGAAGAAAATATGACGAATTGCCCTATTTACATCGAAGGGCAAAGAGTGAAACAGGTAAAAGAGTTTGTGTACTTAGGGTCAAAATTTGCAAGAGATGCGAAGTGTGACTATGATGTTTAACGAAGAGTTTTAGCAGGTAATCAAGTGAATGGAGCCATTCACGACTTTATGAGCAGTCAGGATGTGTCTAAAAAGGCTAGGATAGCTGTACATAGAGCAGTGCTTAGGTATGCCTACATGGCATGGCAGTGAAAGTTGGGTGTTGCCGAAGACGCATGAAATAAAATTAATGCAGTGGAAATGAGAAGTTTGCGAATTATAGTGGAGTGACATTGATGGATAAAGAAAGAAACTGTGATTAGGGAACATTGCGGCTTGGCAGAAGAAGTATTGTCTAAGAAAGAGAAAGGGATGCTCTGATGGTTCGTACATGTGGAGAGAATGGATGAAAAGAGACTGACAAAAGAGATTTATAAGGCGAGAGTGAATGGACAATCTTTTGGAAAAGGGCTTGGTCAAGAGTACCCTAAACCGGAGAACATGTATGAAAGCAAAGCGAGAGTGATATGTCAGAATCGTGGCAAGTGGAAAGCCATAGTCTCTGCCTACCCCGTTGGGAAACAAGCGTGATGTTATGTATGTATGTTCGAGTGTGTGCCCGCCAACGCTTGTCGCATTCGTAGTATTTTATACACTATATGAGCAGGATAGACAATGAACACACACGATCGCGTCGTCCGCGCCGTCCGTCCGCATAAGATTGTATGCTTCCTCTACATTACATGCGAAGTTGAACGAAGTTCGTTGGCGAAGTCGCCCGAGGAAAGAAAACTTTTGACGAAGTGCCTTCTACACTATCGTATTCGTCCAACTTCGTAACTAATGTAGAGGAAGCATAATAGTTAAAAACCAAAATATTTTGGGTAGCCTGGCGCGGCGCGGACGAACGACGCGTGCGTGCGCCACCCAAGGGGGGGGCGCGCGCCCCCCGCTCCCCTACCCTGTATCCGCCACTGCCGGCGACACGACGGTCCATGACATGGCTTCGGTTCGGTGGCGTTGTTGGTAGTGCAATCGACTGGGACAAATCTCTTTGCGTGATGAGCACATTTATTTGTTCTGTGTCTGGGTGTTATTTGTCCTGGGTACTCCCACCCAGGACAAATCTCTTTGTGTAGTATAGTAATGTATCTTTATTTAGAAAATAAATATGTAAGTATAACTATCATTCGTCTAGATCCCAAAGTACATGCTTATATTAGCTTTATTTCGGCTAGATGGTGTTTTGCGTGAATGTCCAACATTATTATTTATTTATTTAATAACAATCAATAAATCTCAGATTGTATGAAAGTAGCTTTAAGTGTGCGTGCTATCTTTGCACTGTCGATGATGATGCACACCCAGTGCATCATCGTCTGTTTTACACATAAAGCTTGTCAAGGATTGATTGTCTCAATAATCTTATTACTCGTCCATGATTTTACCCTATTTCCTCATAATTACCCATAAGCATAAAGTATAGTAACACTTTGCCTGTCATCAGTGTCATCGCACCTAGCTGTCAGCTGATGTGTCTATTTGACGTGGGTCTTGCTCGAGCGAATGCGATAAAATTTTAACAAAAGGCAAAGCAAAAGGCAATCGTAGAAACCGGAATACCAGATGGACTGCAAGTATCTAATTAGTTAGTAGTAATGAACAACAAATACCAAGAATTTACATGCTAACATCGCAAGGGTCAGAATATTCACAATTGAAAGTGTTCTACATTTAGCTCATTTAAAGGTAAATACAACATTTCTTTCCACAAAAAAGGAATGAGGTGGCACAATCATTTATAATACCGTCTTCTATTTATCTTGCTTTTATGTATTTTTTATGTAAGTAGCTATTAAAAGTCAGTTATTTAAATTCAAAGGATATTGTGCAATAAATTTCTACTAGCAGCTGTTAAGCTTATAAATCAAGTGCCATTGTAATTTGCAGTAATTCGGAAATAAAATGGATGCTGCTGATCGTCTACTCAATAGGGACAGATTGGTTACACAGGAATTGGAAGAAGATCAATTGATGTCTAACAGAAAGCCATCAGAAGTTAGACGTGACTTAGTAAATGAATGCAAGTTGTTTTTAAGTGCTGAAGATGGAGGTGGTGACAAACATTTGAATACATCTGCAGCCATGGTTCAGGATACGGCAGGTACTACAAACTTCTTAATGTTATAAATTTTAAAGCTTGTAAAGGTGTTTGGATATTTGAGTGTTTGTTACTGAATCGTGATCTATCACCTGTACGGACATTGCTGAAATTTGGTACAGGGTTAGGTAAACTGGAATGTTCATCCTTGCAATATGTTTCCAAGGGATGCCAGAGTGGGAACAGAATTTTAAGTGGGTAAAGCGGGGGGCATCAGCAAGTATTTTATAATTTTTCTTTTTTAGTCATAACAGGCACCAACACTGATTTACCAAGAAAATGTAAGACTACCAGAAATAGGGTCAGCAGAGGGAGTGTGGCATCAATGCTTTGAATTTAGAGACTTTGGACAGACAAAACATTGACGCACATGTCCATATTGAACAACAAATATGTTTAAAATCAAATCAGCCTATGACAGTTCACTGCTGACCTGCTGCTGCTTCTTCATAAAATATGGTAGGATGCTATCTGAATAGCATCTGGCCATCACTGCTCGTTCGCTCTAACTTTGCCGCTCTGCTCCATACTAAAGTCGATTTTTTTATTAGACAAAGTAAATAGACAGCAACTATTGTCACTTCTTCATACAATGTTGCGTATTTTCTATGACGAAGTGACATTAGCTACTCTCAATTTACTTTGTCTAATTAACAATTCGGGTATACGCCTCTATGTCAGCGGCAAAGTTAGAGTGAACGGATAGTATGTCAAATGACACCTGTTAAATTTGTTGAATGATGGACACACTGAAGGACTTTTGACACTTACAACCTTTGATGTTCTTGCAACTTTAACAACAGGGCATCCAGCCACTTAACCTGAAATTCAATGTGTTTCAGATAACTCTAATATTGGCACTCCTATACCAGATCTGAAAAAAGAATCACCAACTGAACAACAAACTGATTCAAATCCTGAATGTGATATGAATGGTGAGTAAACAATCCATAACATATAGATTACAATTTGCCACTTTTATTATGCAGCCTTCAGTTTTAATTTATCATTTTATGCCCTTCATGGTCAACTGAGCCCACATTCCATTGTATGAAGCAAGGAAAAAGAACTTTTTCAGAAGACTGCCCATTTAAGCTTTAGCTTAGCTTTACAAAATCTTACTTGTATTCTATCAGTTTTTGACATGATAACATGTTATAAATTGATGACCACAGGCTTCACACACAAAAAGCATGACTTATTTAGCCAGAGCCGACTGTGCAAGGTAGAGAGCGAAACAATAGATCAAGAAACGTGATTAACATAAGCATTCAGCTTTTACTGCATCTATCTCTCTTCCACTCCATCAACTGATTATGTTTATGCTTTTTTTTGTCAATCGATATCACATCGAATTATCTACAGTAATACAACTTTACAGGCAAACCCCTTTTTTACATTATCATATTGAAATTGAAACCTTTGGTGTAATTATAATAGAAATTCATTTTTTTTTTCAAGATGTTCCAGAGTTACCCATGGATATTGGTCTTCCAAGCACTGTGACAGTTTTAGACACAGTAGACGGTGGCAAAGTGTATTTAGTCGGCACTGCCCATTTTAGCCTACAATCTCAAGAAGATGTGTCCAGGGTAAGATTTTGATGTTTTTTTTTATACCACTAAGGTGGCAGACAAGCATACGGCCCACCAGATGGACTGGTGGTCACCGCTGCCCATGGATGCTTGCAACACCGGAGGCGCTACATACATGTTACATCATTATCTGTTTTTTAAATGTATAGGACAGACATCCATTGAAATTTCCATAGCTTATGTATTTTTATTTATTTGACTGCCTCATTGGCGCATTTGGTAGTGTGTAGTGGGTCTGATTCCCGGGTCAGTCCAAATATTTGTGTAAATTCGGAATTTGGGTGTTGCTATGTATACTTACGTAATATGTATGTATTTAAAAGATGCATTTGTCAGTTGTCTAGAACCTATAGCACAAAATTATATTAAGTACCTTAATTTAGGCTAGATGGCTTTGTGTGAGACTGTCCAACAATATTAAAAAAATTACTGAAAAACTGTCATAATGAATGATATCAACATATTCGATTCCTCCTATTTAAAAACAATAAAACTATAAAAAAATCGTGTTTTGATTAGATAACATCACATGCACATTTGATTGTTGTGTATGATGCAACTTGTAGTGGCAAGGAGCAATTTTTTTATAGGGTTCATTTCTAGACTTAGACTTTTGATATTTTCACTGGGATCATTCATCAGCTGACTGGTCGACAGCTAGTTATAATCAGATAAACCTCTTACAACCTTCTCTTAAAACTTTAACAGGTAATACAGGAAGTTAATCCACATATTGTGATGGTGGAGCTATGTGAACAAAGAACTAATATCCTATTACTTGATGAAGAAGTCATACTCAGAGAAGCCAAAAACATAAACATCAAAAAGATCAGGTAATTTTTTTTTCTTTTCATTTCATTTATTTATCACTAGCTGATCTGCGTAACTTCGATTACGTCACGTAACAGAGAGATAGAAAGAGAGAGGTGTGGTATCATGTTTCCCCTCGCCTTTACTCCTGTAGCGTCGCTAATATTCATTATTTTAGAAATAATAAGAAGTTTATTGTAAGCAAATGGCCCGTCATGAAGGATTAGGTAGAGCTCTTCTTACCAATAGACTGTTCTAAGGACACTGTTCTTAACCCACTGCCAGTGTTCAGTGTGGATGGAGAAACAAGACTGGCCTATACATTGCTGATAAAAACCACTAAGATAGATTGGCAATATCCTTCTATATGTAACAGACTGTTGAACAGGCGTAGCGTAAACAGGATTTTTATTATTCGAGAGAGTGGCTTTTCTAGCCTATAAGTGAGTATCGCTCTGAGCTTTGCATTTTGTATGACAATAAACGTCATAAGCTTACAAACGTTACCTCTTTGTAATATTACAAGTATGATCTATACTCGTAGTACTATAGATGTTATGATTAACCCATGTTTGTCACAGGGCAACTATGGCACAAAACGGCGTATTTAACGGGTTGATGTATATTCTCCTGTTGAATATGTCGGCTCATATCACACGGGAGCTCGGAATGGCGCCTGGTGGTGAATTCCGACGTGCTATGGCTGAGGTATGAAGTAATCATTGTTATTGTTATTATTTAACTGCCTCGGTGGTGCAGGTTCGAATCTCCAGTCGGACCAAAAACTTGTGTGATGTGCAAATGTTTGGTTTCGAGTTGGATGTTTTCTATGTATAATATGTATGTTTTTAGGAATATATAAGTACGTCTATGAGTTTTATAAATTTGAGTTTGGGTTTGATATTAAATATAAATTGGAGCAGTGGTTAGTCCCATAGGAGCTGGTCATGATCTTTCTGGCAGAGTGATTTACCTAGCAGAGAATTATGTTAATTAGTAGCAATAATGTTATTCTTTTTAAAATTGATTGTTATGTATTTGCAGGCAAAGAAAATACCCAATTGTATTGTACAGTTGGGAGACCGTGCAATAGATGTGACATTGCACAGAGCTATTGCGTCCTTATCGTGGGGACAAACGATTAAGTTTATCTGGCATCTGCTTACTTCGAATCAGACAATAAGGTCAGTTTCTTTTTAAATCTATTATCTCTTGGGGTAGTTTTCCACCATTATCTTTGACTGCACTGATTTAGAGGTCGTTAAGTGCGACTGCGGATCACGAGGTCGCGGGTTTAACTTTTGACTTCCTACGGGCACAAAAATTTGCGTGATCTATAAATATTTGTCTCGAAGAGTCTGGGTGTTTCTATGAAGTAATTTTTTTTGTAAATACATGCTAAAAAGAATATTTAATTATGGTCAATGTTCTGACCCCGATAACACAAGTAGGTTAATCCTAGCTTACTTTGTGATCAGATGATGTTGTGTAAAAATGTCTGTCAATTATCTTTGGGACCCAAGCGACCTCACCTGTTTGCTATGCACCTGCTGGCTTATTAACGGACGAGGCAACAAAGCAGACTTCCTTATGGAGTTTGGAGCATGGACGGTAGTCAGTCCCAAAGACGCTTTTTTTTTTATATTTAGCTCGCCAAAATAATGCCGCCGTCCGATGAATAGTCACAGCGAAATCTAGCGATTGGGGGCCATCGTCCTCAAGTTGGCGGCCCTATGACGTGCCTCTTCAAGCTCCGCTTGAAAAACCCAGGATTGTAAGAGGAGGGAAACACGTGCGCTGGCAGGTCGTTCCATGTTTTTATGATTCGACAAAGAAACGATCTTTTAAATCATTCAGTTCTAAAACGCTAACATAGCTTCACACTACACCTAACAGCCTATGGAAGGTGGACCTCCGACTTTAAATTGAAGTATTATTATTTATTAAGCCGTTGGTTCTGGTAGCCTGTAAAGTGGCAGTTGTTAAACTATGTTGCTGGCCATATGGGCAACTTGAGAAATTTCAACAGCAGACAGTCACAACCTGCTCCTGGGCTCACCGCCTATTACGTGGGACAAAAAAATTTAAGATGAAATGTGGGACGTAAAGTATGCATTTGCCGGTGTGACCATCTGTATGTGAGTATGTTATTTATTCAGGATTCTCCGGAAGGTATTCCAGTAGCTCATTTCTGTTTTTGACTTTTTGGAATACGGTGAATCTGAAAATGAAAGTGCAAAGACTGGGTGCTTGCCTATAACTTTGTCCTGCGCTAGCATTGATTTTGTTGAAAGCAGTGTGAGGTGATTCTCAATTGTGTGACATCATTTTTTTTTATTTATCTCGACAAAATAATGTCGTTCTCCTGATGGAAAGCTATAACGATATCTGCGAATTAGGAGCCACTCTCACAGTCCACAAGACAATGACAGTAGCCCTCAATTTGGGGGCCCAATGATGTTCACGCTCCGCAAGAACCCGGGGTTGTCCATCAATCAATCGAGCACTTTTTCTGCCGGTGCCTTTAAATCTTTGGAACTACTCAACGGATTTTAGCACAGTTTTCACTTTAGCCGGTCCTTGGATGGGTGACCACTGGCCATCACGTAACCACTGTGTGACATTGATTTGCGTCTGTGCTTCGGAAGGCACGTTAAGCCGTTGGCCTCGATTGTCAGTAACATTGTGGACAGTCGTTAAGCTAAGTAGCTAAGTTAAAGGCCTTATTGGGGCGGCCTTGAAGAAATTGGAACTTGAAGAATTTCAACACGGCAATAGACTCATCAACAGGTGTGTCTAAAATCTATGAGGTGAAAGTGGTCGTATACTGTGCTTCTGCCTACCCCTTTGGGACCCAACCAGCTTTAATAATTTATGTAAAGAAAACGGGATTTTTCAAAAATACATTATTTAGAAAAACTGTGGCACTTCGGAAGTGTCGACAGAAGTGAAGACAATACACTTCAATACAGTGTTGTAATCATTGTGTAAAAATGATACAAAAAAAATTGCATAGCTGTGCTTTGATAGTGCGTTGGTTCAGAAGCCAAGATTTTCTAGAATGTATTTTGTGGAAATTTTATCACCAGATTACAGCAAATTAATTTTAACATTTCAGTCTTGAAGAAGTGGAAAAATGTAAACAGAAGAAAATGTTGGAAGATATGCTAGAGGAAATGGCTGAGGAATTTCCAGCCTTGAAGCGCGTGTTTGTTGTGGAAAGAGACATGTATCTTTGTCATTCCTTGCAAGTCGCCGCTTTGCAACCACGTAAGTTTCTAAGGCCTGAAAGTGGATGTCAGCAGCGAGCGGAGCGAAGGCGATTTCAGCTAAAGCGCGGCGTCAGAGTACAAGAGAGTAGGCAACTTCGATCTAACGATAACGGTGTCGCCTTAAGGTATGAGTCCGAACTGGGCAGCAAGCAGCACTGCCATCATATGCCACATGACATCACTGTAGCCGCCGCGACATATCAGTAGTGATGTTTTAATGAATTTATCTGATTGAAAAGAGGCACAATTAATTGACTTGATGAATTTATATGCTCGCTTTGATAGCGGTCTTAAAAAGTATTGTTGTAATTTAATTAAACATAGTAATATTGAAGTATAACATCACATCCAGAGCGGCACTGCTGCCGTGCTAAGAATTAACGACAGCAAGCAGCAGTGCAGCGACTGCTGCTTGCTGTCGAGATCGGATTCATACCTTTAATGCCCGCCTTCCACTGCCAGCTAGTCGGACCCATTACGGACTCCGCTATACTCGTAACGATGATTTTCAAAACATGTCATGTCCGCTTTGGTGGATGGACATGTATGAAAATCATCGTTACGAGTATAGCGAAGTCCGTAATGGGTCCGACTCGATCGCAGTGAAAGGCGGGCATTATACTCGGGCGCCGTGCTCTCGCCGAAATCGCAGTCGCCCCGCTGACCTCTGACATACAGTTTTAAGCCTAATCTCTATACTTCTGTAGAATGACTCGATTGGATTGACCGTTGTATTAACGTAAACAAAAATAGACTCTATCGTTACGACATTAAGTTTTGTGGTTGAAATGCAAAAAGTGAAAACACATAGGTTTCAACTGTAAATAAATACTTTATACGAGTTCATTTAAAAGTTGGATGTGGATTACGTTAATATAACTTTTACATTGTGCAAGCTATTGTTTACAGATTTTAGTCTATACTTACTTTAGCTTTATGAATGGCTTAGTCTTTCCTTTCTTCTTATTGTTTTTTTGTATATTTATTTTAATTTTTTAATACATACACACGAAGAATATGAAAAGGAAATAACTCAGATAGTAAAATACATAGGCACTACTTATTTAAAAAGAAACCTTTTTCATTAGACCTGAGACAAAAGATGAATACAACTTATAAAACGATGTATGTGAGGATTAATCAACTTACATGACCTATCGCTACATAAATATAGATACCTAAATAAATACATATTCTTGTGTGATAAACCTACATAAAAATACTAAATTCTATCGTAAAGACGAGAGGTAGTGTTATCGCATTATTTTTATGAACACTAATAATAGACACTTGTGAAAGTCAGCCGGACGTGACTTCCATAGCTTAACCACATGGACAGTAAAGGGTAAAAATAAAAGTCGGTTTTGTGTGAAGGCTAATTGAGACGGAAAGTGGGTGTGTGACCTGCAGAGAGACGCTGCCGTAGATATGAAAGATATGATAGGATATTGAATAGGAGGCAAAATATTCGAGTATTCTTATGAAGGCGAATTGGAAGCAACTTGTGCTCTGCACGAAACTGCGAGACATGATCATACTGGATTATTCCACTTTGTTCACCTGGGTGATATCACCTAGGTGAACAAGGAATTGATTAGTCTACTTTGATCACCTCGGAAATAAATCATTTCAAATTCATTGCTTTAACCATATCACGACGGACAGGTTGTAACTTCTCGGTATCGACTCGAAAGTGCAAAGACGCATTAAAACATCTGTTTTATTCATTTCTTTTCTGTTTATAAAAATCAAGGATTCGAATCAATTCCACTTTGTTCACCTAGGTGAAATCACCCAGGTGATTTATTTCTGAGGTGATCAAAGTAGACTAATCAATTCCACTTTGTTCACCTAGGTGATATCACCCAGGTGAACAAAGTGGAATAAGCCCCGAGTAGCAGGAGTTCGCATAGTTCAAGGTGACTTGGATTGGAGTGTAAACCAGTGAACGGTGTTTTGTAGTGGACCTACTATTTCGTCCCACTTTTTGTATTCAATAGTAGGAACTCGGGATGCACCTGAGCATTTTTTTGATGACCGAGTGAGTATGAGTTTTTCAAGACAAGCTGTATGCTTCTCAAATCAAGTTTAATTGGTTGCTAGGATTTATTTGAATTTCAAATTTAGCCCACTGGTAAATAGACCCCAAGTCAAGATTCATTGCAGCAAAATATTCACTCCATGTACTGTGACCTGCGATACAGTAGCAGATAGCCTAGAGATAAAAGCTAGAGGAAATAACTAGTAATGATTTGATAAAATTAAAAAAACAAAGGAGGCAAAAAGTATCCCTGAAGTACGCCAGAGCCGAGGTTATACCATTCTGAATGAGAATTATTATGGTGAACACACTGCGAGTGTCCTCGACGATACGAGTCATATCCAGGTCACAATCCGTCCCAAATTGTCGAATTTTAGAACTCCAAAGAGGATTTGAAAATCCACGAAGTTAAATGCACTACTGAAACCCAGTAGCCCCCGAATCGTGAGCAACTAGTTCTTCATAGCCCAGCAGATACCCTCCGTGACCTATAAAAAGACGTTCCGGTAATGTGACCAGGCCTAAAACTAACCAGGCCTAAAAAACGTTTGAAAGGAGCCCAGAAGGTTATTCTGTGATAGGTAACTTGACGGACAGAAAGGAAGCATGGTTATGGGTCGATATTATGATCATAGTGTAGAATTTGGTGCCTTGGGCAGTGGAATGAGTTCGGATGGAAATTAATGGGGCATTGTGGGAGCGAATATTTTAGAGAGCCTATCAACATTACCAACAACAGAAGAAGTTATAGATAGGAAAGTGTTTTATTTTTTTCTTATCGGCCAATCTATATTATGTGTCTTTATTTGAGCTTATTAGCTTGAGCTTTTATTTACATTGCAATCTATACTGAATGAATTATAATTATGTAATAAAATTAATGCCCACAAATTCCTCGCCAAATATTTCCTTATCCGTTTGCCATAGAAACTTGTCGTCTATAATCTTTCCCAAGCTCTATTCTATTTATCTCACCTCATTCTTCAATAACCAATAGCAAAATAATCGTGATGAGAGAACTCTTGCTAACCATGGCAACCCTTGGCTATTATTTGGGTTCATTCCCTACCTCCTCTCCGTAACAATGGCGCGTGCGGGAAAGTGTGTCACCGCTGTGGGCCCGCTTACCGCTTACGAGCGACTAATAACCCAAATCATTCCAAGCCCACGCTCACGAAATACGGAAATATTATTGGGACCTCCGATGCTCCTTGCCCATTACGGGAATACTATTCCGTACTTTTTCCAACGCCTTATTTCAAATCAGTAAGGCAAAATTCTCACGCACTCTTGATTATACAGCAGAGGCCGATATCACGGTCTGTAGTGTAATGTTGTTGCTCCTTTGGATGCCACGAGATCATCTCACAGCTTCATCTACGCTGGATATTCTGCTAGATTGTCAGAAAAGCATTAGCAGTGATTTGGGTCGTTGGCTTTCCTCAAAATAGCATGTGATAATTTTCAGATCTTAGATCTCTAGCACCTAGTAAAGGTGCAGTACCACAAGGGGCGTTAACTCCAGGATCCTTGAAGAGGTCCCGGCTCTAGACTTGTCTCCTAAAAAGTGACCTATGACCCTGTTGGCCAGTTGCTGGAGTTCCAGGAATACAATTTTGTTGGCGGTCAGGATCTCCATCCTTAATCGGTTCCCATACAAGTCCCTGCATGATCCTAATGTAAAGCCTCCTATAGGATGCGTCGTGTCCCCTCAAGCAGGGCAATAGCCCCTTGAGCGGACACCAGACTACAGATAATCATCATAAATTGGATCTTGCAGGTAACCGCGTGAAAGTAAATCGCAGAGTGGATTTGTGGGCTGCCAAGTTACGTCATGGCTCAGCTGTCGGAAAAGTCCATCCAGAAAGAAAAACCTGGACAGGACCTTTGTGGTCACCTCGTGGTAAATCTGAAATCCACCTTTCTTTTGGAAATGATTTGGTAATAGAGTCTAGTAGTCGTCTATCTTCCTCTTCCTATGTATGAAAAATAATTACTGTTCGTTAGGCTCTATATTTTTAGGCTCATGGGTGCGAAGGGACCCTACCAACAACCCCAGGGTCATAGCCAGCCTCACCTGCGAATGGTGCACCTGTTGATTAACGAACGAGGTCATGGCGTAGAGAAGGAAAACTCGAAATGAAACCCTGTGCCAACCCGTCTGGCCAGCGTGGTACAGTAAGGCCAAAACCCTCCCAGAAATGATGGCACAAAACAGAAAAAGGCCCCTAGTTCCCGACACTTCCGCTGTTCCCGATCACGGTAGCGGTCGGGGTGACGGCGGAAGAAGGGGTGCGAAGAATCACCGGGCTACGGATGGCTACCACTCACGACTGACCCTGGCTAATAAAGGACGCAGTCTACGGCTGGACGAACACCTCACCGTACTCGAGGTAGAACTAGGTTGCATAAACTGGCACATACCAGGGTTGTGCGAGGTCCGAAGAAAGGGAGAGGACACGGTAACCCTCGCATCAGGCGGCCTGTTCTACTTTCGAGAGGGTGACGGAAGGAGCCCTTCCGATGGCGGTATCGGTTTTATGGTGAAAAACGACCTCGTTAGCAGCGTTGTGGAAATCAGTAGTGTTTCGGCTCGGGTAGTATACCTTATACTGAAGCTCACCGACAGGTACTCCCTGAAAGTGATTCAGGTGTATGCCCCGACCTCGAAGAGCACTGCCGAGGCAGTCGAGGCCGTGTACGAGGACGTTGCCGAGGCACTACATGGCACTGCCCAGGCACACTACAACGTTGTTATGGGGGACTTCAACGCCAAACAAGAACGCGGCGAAAAGAAAATCGGACCTTTTGGCGTCGGGCGGAGGAATGACCGGGGGCACATGCTTGTCAACTTTCTCCAGTCCCAGGGGCTCTTCTTGATGAACTCCTTCTTTAAGAAGAAGCCCCAGGAAGTGGACTTGGCGAAGCCCCGACAAGGTCACTAGGAACGAGATAGACTTCTTCATAAAGGACAGAAGGTTTAAATTTAGAGATATTTCTGTGATTAACAGGTTTAATACCGGTGATCACCGACTTGTCTGAGCATCTCTAAATTTAGACTTCCGCGCCGTAAGGGCCCGGATGATGAAGCCTACCCTCCGACCTACTGCGCTCCAGACGTCATTGGGATCCGAAAGGTTCCAATTGGAACTTCAAAATCGTTTCGATTCGGTAGAAACCACTGACTGCGTTCACGATAAAACCGATACAATGGTGTTGAGAGTTTTGACAAATCTAAATAGTTTTTTTACGAATTTCAAAGGGAATAAATTTTATTTTATTTATTTTGGTCAAAACGCTGCACCAAGTGTCCCGAAAGTTTTTGTACGGGAAAGGTAAAAAGAGGTGTTCGAAGCTCTCGCTCGAGACTCTCGAACTTATGAGGATCAGACGGGAAACGCCACCTACGCCAGCATATTCGTTAGAACTAAGAGACATAAACGTGAAAATCTTAAAGCTGGTAAGACGCGACCTCAGACGCTACAACACCACCGTTCTTGGAGACGCTATTGAACAGAACAGGGGCACCACCCAGGGGTGTCTTTGTCCAGCAGCTCGGAAGACCCCGTCTAACGAAACTAAAAACAGCGGGTGGCAAAACCGTGACCTCAGGGTTCGAGATTCTCGAGGAAATCGAGTACTTTTACACAGACCTCTATGCATCACGGACACAAAAACCCACGGGACCAAGCGAGAATGACCACAGAGCCCCGTTAACGCGCCACTACACGGAGGATATACGGGACATCGACCAGGGCGAGGGATAGGATCCGAAACGATGTTATCCGTCAGAGAACAAGAGTGGTCGACATAGCTCGCAGAGTATGCGTTTTTTTTTTTTGACATTTCACACAACGCTATCTGATCCTAAAGTAAGCTAGGAATAACCTGCTTGTGTTATGGGTATCAGACCACGGATATTAATACTTATATACTTTTTAAATACATACCTACATATTATACATGGAAACACCCAGACTCTTGAGACAAACATTTATGGGTCACACAAATATTTGTCTCCGTTGGGAATCGAACCCACGACCTCCGGCGTCGCAGGCGGTATCACTACCGACTGCGCCACAGAGGCAGTCAAAGTTTTGAAGTGGAAGTTTTGAAGTGGCAGTGGGCTGGCCACATTTGTGGAAGAACTGATGGCCGATGGAGCAAGCGAGTTCTGCAGTGGAGACCGCGTCTTGGTAAACGTGGGGTAGGACAACCCCCTGCCAGATGGAGCGACGATCTAAAGCAGGTTGCAGGGATTGACTGGATGCGCAAAGTGCAGGACCGTGTGTTGTTACGAAATTTGGGAGAGGCCTATGTCCAGCAGTGTACTGCTATACGCTAAATTGATAGGCTCTATAAAATTCAGATTTTGATACCTTTATGGAAGTTCAGGGAAGGTTTAAAAGGTAAGAAAGTATAAAAAAATCAAAGAAAGTACCTAATAAAACAATAATTTGATTTTGCCATACACAATATTCGTACTGTAGGTATATTATGTCAATCCGATATAATTTGAATATGAGGTGCTACTATGGGGCAAATATAAAGAGAGGAGAGGGCCTAAGGCACACACACTAACTGTGCACATGCAACTGCAGCCAATACTCGAACGTGTTTATGTTGCACCTTTATGTACTTAATTTATATATGTTTTGTGAATAAGTTGTTGAATTTGTTGAAAACAGTTGAAGTTGTTGAAAACAGGAGAGACTTTGCCTCCTTATGCGTGTTCTACCGCCTGTACAATGGTATGTGCTCTGAGGAATTGTTTGATATGATGCCCACGGCTACGTTCTATCATCGCACCGCTCGCCACAGACAGGGAGTTCATCCTCACACTCTGCGTCCGGTGCGTTCCAGCACGGTTAGATCCGATAGGTGTTTTCTTCCACGCACGCTTAGGTTGTGGAATGACCTCCCTGCCTCGGTTTTCCCAAACGCCTATAGTATGGGGTTCTTCAAAAGGGGTCTTAGAAGGTTTTTACAGGGTCGGCAGCGCGAGTGTGGCACCTCTGGTGTTGCAAACGTTCATAGGCTGCGGTGACCACCGGTCCTTCTGGTGGGCCGTATGCTTGTCTGCCACCTTAGTGGTATAAAAAAAAAAATATATATATAAAAAAAACTAGGCCTCAAGGTCTTCAAAGTGGGTGTAGCTTGAGTCAGTATAGCTGCCAACAGTCTCCGTGGTTCGTTCTATGTTTAGATTTGTCGAAATAAGCATTATCTCGGATTAGAAGAAAACTATAAAATAAGCATGAAGTGTTGTGTCGTACCGTGTAAAAATATACTCTGATAGGATGTTCTATGATTGGCATCCCATTTCATTTATATGATCAGTTTACTTCAAACTTAATCAATTGCTTAATTATTGCAAATATATATTAATGCTTTTTATACAATGGTTACAAAAAGAAACTAAACTCAATTATATCGCTATTAATATTTCATAAGTGAACGAACATCTTTCTTAAATTGGTGATAGTATTCTTGATATTTTCTTTATATGTTCTAGTACAGTGCTATTTTTGACGGTTTAGGCCTACAATGTCAGAAACGCAAAATGACAGATTAGCGAATTGACAGAAACGCATAATGCCAGGTGTCGCAAAATAACAGATTCGCAAAATGAAAGATTCGCTTAATAACAGACGATCGCAGAATGACTCGAATAAAAAACATCGAGTTATATTAATCAAATTCTTTATTTGTTAGTATGAATCAACATAAATTTCCGAAACTTAAATCAAGACGAATCAACCGTCTCATCTCATAATGTCCTTTTCTCGAAATGTCCTTTTCCCAAAATGTCCTTTTCTCGAAATGTCCTTTCCTCAAAATGTCCCTTTCTCAAAATATGTACACTACAGGACAAACCCTGGTAATTTTTTTGATAACCATCAAGTTACCACCACTCACTTGATAAATTTGATGTTATTTTTATATAGCCACCTAAACAAAACTTAGGTGGTTATAAAAAAAATAACCACGAAGGCTAATGCGGAAGCTCCACTGCGCTCCGCTTCCGCCTTAGCCTTCTAACCTAACGTATCCAAGTCAGATTGAGCGGGGTTAATCCTGTAGTGCACATATTTTGAGAAAAGACTTTTGAGAAAAGAACATTATGAGATGAGACGTACCGTAAAGGATTAACCCCGGTAAATTTTTTGGTCTCATCTCATAATGTCCTTTTCTCGAAATGTCCTTTCTCATTATGTCCTTTATCACAATTTCCTTTTTCAAAATGTCCTTTTCCCAAAATGTCCTTTTCTCAAAATGTCCTTTTCAGAAAATGTCCTTTTCGCGAAATGTTCTTTTCTCAAAAAGTTCATTTCGCGAAATGTCCTTTACTCAAAATGTCCCTTTCTCAAAATATGTGCACTACAGGATTAACCCCGCTCAATCTGACTTGGATACGTTAGGTTAGAAAGCTAAGGCGGAAGCGGAGCGCAGCGGAGCTTCCGCATTAGCCTTCGTGGTTATTTTATTTATAACCACCTAAGTTTTGTTTAGGTGGCTAGTAAAATTAAACCAAATAAAAAGAAAAATAATGGTTAAATCGGAATCACTCGCAAAACTAAGATCTGGCATTTTGCGAATCTGTCATTTTGCGATTCTGTCATTTTGCGAATGTGTCATATTGCGATTCTGTCATTTTGCGCATCTGTCTTTTTGCGTTTCTGACCATTTGCGAAAAAATGCCAACATTTGGCATTCTGCGAATCTGTCATTTTGCGTTTCTGACATTGTACGCCTAAACCTTTTGACAACAAGCAATCATACTTATAGCTGGCAAGCGGGCACAACTTACAACCTTAATACTTCACAAAATGAAACAAGAAGCCGTGATAGTACGAGAGCCCACGACCAAAACCATGTCTCATAGCAATACGGCAAAAACCCTATAAAATCGTTAGATTGTATGATTCTGAACCCGACTAGGTGTGTAGTAACGGTCGAAAGTGTAGCAACTGCGTGGGAGGCCATTTCTGCTGTGTCAAAAAAAAAAGGCAGTCGGTATTATAGCAATACGTCTGATAGTGAAAATGTACATAGATTTTATAATTGTATTACGAAAAAGTTTGTTTTCAGACATTTTGCGCGTAGCACATAGCCTGAGCGCATTTTTGAAAATGTCAACAAATTTAGCCGACCTGTATCATAGCAATACGGATATTATTTTTTTTTAACTTTTCGTATTGCTGCCATGATTACCAAAAACCTGTTTTCAGACACTTTAAGTGTAGCATATACTCCCAAAAACGAAAATAACGTTTCGGAGTCGCCTGGCCGACGCCTCTGTTAAATGTTTTTTTTTAAATTTACAGCCTTCATAGATATTCAAGAATCTCCCTTGTCTATTATATGTCCTTTGACAGTGTGTGCATCTGTTGACAGATGACAGATCTCATTACTTATTTCATTTGTAAAAGTTACTAAGTGTGCTTTAAATAAACGACGACGACGACAATTCCGAATCCGACAGCGATTGAATACGAGAATATTTTGTAACTTTGAATAAACCGTTTTTTTTAACTTCATCCCAGCTTCCTTTTGTGCGATTTATTTCAGTCCTTCAACTTCAATGTTACGGTTTCGGGTAAATTCTTTGTTAATTATCATCTATTAAATTCAGGGTCGCAACGTATCATTGGTTTGTAACAGAGAATTCAAGATGCTTCAATACGATTTTTAAATGATATCTGAGTATCGAAAAGTTGTCTGATAGAGAAGGTGCTACACTTAATTTGTCTGATACAAATTTTTTGCACATGTGGACAACTTATTTTATCATGTCCAACAATTTTCAGACATATTGCTATGATACCGATCGGTAAAATTTGTTAACGTTTTCAAAACGGTCCCAAAATTTAATGCGTTCACATTTCCGTCTGAAAATTGTTTTGTTCGCATCAAATAACCAAAATTTACTAATAAAAAAGATTTTCAGACGTATTGCTATGAGACATTTTTTTTGTCTCATTTTTAATTTTTTTACGTGATTTTACGGGTTTGCGCTACACCACTAACGTCTGAAAAATATGTTTCCGGTATCTCAGAACTATCATTCAACTACAGTCTGCAAATCAGACATATTGCTATGATGCAGTTCGGTAAAATTCTTTGACAATTTTGAAAATTCGGTCAGATCAAACGCTACGCGGAAAATGTCTGATATTGGTATTTTCAAGTTCAGGATAATCGTATCTATCGATTTGATGCGGTTTTGGCTGTATTGCTATGAGTCAAAAATTTTGGTCGTGGGCTCTCGTACTATGAGACTGTCTCACCCGACTTCCCCTCTAACATTCATTGTGAACGTTCAATCCAATTGAGGTTGTCATTATTGTTTTATATCAAACTTTGAACAGATGAACCACGTGACCTAATGACGTAATTTAATGCAACAGAGTCACAGACTACAGACAAAGTCTCGCCATAAGCCCGTCTGCAATCTATTTTATAGAGAGAGGCTAATACGATTTTAGCAAACCCAAAATAATTTTAAAAGCCCTATCTAACTATAAGTACTAATAACCATAATCTTTTTGTGTATGTGATTATAATGTAAGTAACTTTATTAGTTACGTATTTATTTATCGTGCCATTTATGTAAGCTGCTGTAATCGCTAGTATCATACAAATATTAGAAACATGAAAATTTGTAAAGATTTTTGTGACTCAATTACGCCCTAACCCCTAAACGTTTTTGGCTGAAACTTGGTTTACAGGTCGATCGATCTTTTACTCCGACATGCTTTCCCTTACCCGCCGTCCACAAGAACTTGTCCTGTCGAAAACGGGTACAGGAAATGTTCACGGGTTGAGTAGCCAGTTAAATATATTATAGACATTAAAACTTTTGCGAGTGTTTGAAGTTTAGTCAAGTAATAAAACTATATTACGTTGGGCAGGTCGGGACCCGTGCCGCATTGTGGGAGTCGTCGGCATTGGACATGTGGCGGGAATTGTGGAGCATTGGGGAAAGATAAGCCCCGACGATATTCCACCACTTCTGCGGTAAGTTCATATCTATCTGCAGTACATGTTGTATTAATACGTGAAGTGAAAATTTTGTGCCTACCCATTTTTAAGAAAATGTTTTTAACGGTGTTTTCATAGGTGAACGTTAAAGTCGACGCAGTAGGAGTTGAAATGAGTGCATAAAGATATATTTTTAAATAATTTACTGTCTTGTATTGACGGTGGATTTGTCCATAAGTACCTACTACTATTATACTCTGAAAGTGTGTTGTGAAATGGATTCAGCTGATGTTGACTTCAAACTTCAAACTTCAAACTTCAAATACTTTATTGTGCAACATGGGTACAAATTGATGGTGTTAAGCAAAATTTTCATGCTCGGCCATGTTCTGTCATTTCGACATACAATATTTAACAACAATAACACAACGTTAAAAAATAATACAATATTTAAAAATTACACTTCATTAACAGATTAGAATGAGTATCATATTATTTCTTTCACATATAATAAACTTATAAATTAAAATGTCATATTCTTACCATGATTACAATTTGAATGTCATACCTTTGTTACAATTAAATTTTGAATTCATTATAATAATCCAGATGTCTAGTCTTTATTTACAATTATTATTTTAAATTTTATGAAGTACGTCCAATTTTCAAAAGAAAGTAGAAACTATAGTACACATAAACCATTATACAGAATACTGGAGAAGAACCATATCTTACAAAAATTATACATAATAAATTACTTGCCTGTGCTTATATCCTATAATATTTATTACTTTACTAGCTGTTACCCGCAACTTCGTTCGCGTGGAAATTATGTTGTAAGCAAATTTTGAACTGTATTCTATCGAGCCTCTAAGATAAGTCGTAACCAAAATGTGGGGACAAAGTCAGGACATCCTCCAACTTACCCGGGGAGCTATGCGCTACATGGTTTTTTTTTAATGTGAGGTAAATCCCACATGAATATACTATAACTCCTACTGACAAAAAACCACACGTATCCGGTAGGACTCCCAACCGTAGGCTGTTAGGTATAACAGCCTACGGTTGGGAGCCCCTGCTAAGCCCTCTAAAGGATACCCCAGGACTGCGCTAGATGGATGGGTAGAGACCTCATGGTTTTAGCGGGTCCAAGGCCGGTATGACGTACGTCTTTATTAATTGGCCCCTTTAATAATAAAAAGATTAAGTAGTATGGTGGAGCGCGAATACGAAACGTTTGTTAGATTTGGGCCACAGACTGAAAACTTTAAGTACTTATAACCGAAAGATTTGAGACGATAACACTAACGCTAACGGTAGCCAGTAAATGGCAGTCGTTAAACCAAGTTATTAGCCTTTTAGAGTTAATAACTTTCAAAAGTAGAGAGAACTCTCCCACCCAAGTTCCAAGTACCCAAGTGCCGGCGAGTTGTCTTCGCCTAAGACTATCGGCCTACATGACCGGGGGCCTGAGGTCGATGAGGAGGCCGCTCACCGTCCTTACAGAAGCAGGCCCTAGACAACAGCGTGACGCGAGGGATGCTTATATAAACCTATCCTCATATAAAAATTGAACTTAACCTATTTCGTAAGCATGTCATTTGCCCATGTAGTATACCTATAGATTTTAATCCTTCTCTGTCAAGCCCCTAGGCTAAGTAGTGTGATTAAATATTTACAACTAAACTAAAATAGCTGTTCCCCGCGACTTCGACCGTGTAGAAGTCGTTATCGCGTGAAAGTCGTTATCACGTAAAATCATAACACTCCTTTTGCGCATTCGGTTAAAAAGTAGCCTATGTCCTTCACAGGGCCTCGAACTATCGCCATACCCAATTTCATCTCAATCGCTCCAGCCGTTTAGCGTGAAAACGTAACAGACAGACAGACAGACAGACCGAGTTATGTACTTTCGCATTTATAACATTAGTAGGGATAGCTGTTCCCGCGACTTCGACCGCGTAGAAGTCGTTATCGCGTGAAAATCGTTATCACGTAAAATCGGTTAAAAAGTAGCCTATGTCCTTCCCAGGGCCTCGAACTATCCACATACCAAATTTTATCTCAATCGCTCCAGCCGTTTAGGCGTGAAAGCGTAACAGCGTGAAAGTCGTTATCACGTAAAATCATAACACTCCTTTTGCGCAGTCGGTTAAAAAGTAGCCTATGTCCTTCCCAGGGCCTCGAACTATCCACATACCATATTTCATCTCAATCGCTCCAGCCGTTTAGGCGTGAAAGCGTAACAGCCTGAAAGTCGTTATCACGTAAAATCATAACACTCCTTTTGTGCAGTCGGTTAAAAAGTAGCCTATGTCCTTCCCAGGGCCTCGAACTATCCCCATACCAAATTTCATCTCAATCGCTCCAGCCGTTTAGGCGTGAAAGCGTAACAGCGTGAAAGTCGTTATCACGTAAAATCATAACACTCCTTTTGCGCAGTCGGTTTAAAAGTAGCCTATGTCCTTTCCAGGACCTCGAACTATCCACATACCAAATTTCATCTCAATCGCTTTAGCCGTTTAGGCGTGAAAGCGTAACAGCCTGAAAGTCGTTATCACGTAAAATCATAACACTCCTTTTGTGCAGTCGGTTAAAAAGTAGCCTATGTCCTTCCCAGGGCCTCGAACTATCCCCATACCAAATTTCATCTCAATCGCTCTAGCCGTTTAGGCGTGAAAGCGTAACAGACAGACAGACAGACAGACAGACAGACAGACAGACAGACAGACAGACAGAGTTACTTTCGCATTTATAATATTAGTAGGGATATCTTGTCGTCTAAATATTGTTGAACCGAGTAGTAGCATTTAGCTATTAGTAGTTCATGCAGCAGTTTCTTAAAAGATTTTATTTTACTTTCATTTCTAATATGAATCGGGATTTTATTAAATATGTGTTGGGCTGTGCAAAAAATACTATCATGCAACAGTTTGGTCGAGCTTTTTAATAGCTTAAGTTTGTGTTTATGGCGCTCTCTTGTGCGAAACTCAAACAATTCGAGATTGGATTTGACGAAAACAGCAGTTTCGTATATAAATAAGGCAGGCATCGTCAGTATACCTAACCTAACAAAATGTATACCGTAACATAAAGCTGCGGTCCCACTGAGGCGGAGCGTAGCCGAGCGGAGACGAGCTGTGCCGCAATTTAACAATCACGTGGCGCTTCAAAGGAAACAGCTGTTTAAAATATCGGGATAACAGGCTAGATTAGACTAGCGACGCGGAGCGGAGAGGGGCGGGGCGGAGCAGCGCGGAGCGGGGCGGGGCGGCTCATTCGCTCACTGTGATCTGACTGAGAGAACGCGTGTCACTGGGTCACTCACGCACCAGATGATGCGAATAGGCAAAGCAGCTCCGCTCTAGCCAGCTCCGCTGAGCTCTACCCCGCTCCGCTTCAGTGGAAACACCTACCTCTTTTCACAGCTCAGCCCCGCTCCGCACCGCTCCACTCCACCTCAGTGGAACCGCATGGGCGGAGCGGAGACGAGCTGTGCCGCGATTCACTAATCACATGGCTTAACATCCACATCTCTTCTCCACTCCATCGCGGCACAGCTTCTCTCCGCTCCGCCTGAGTGGAACCGCACCTTAAAACTTGGCGTGCGGAGCGTTTGAACGCTCGGACTTACGGTTATGATTTGCCTCGGTTTTCCCAAACACCTACAGTACAGGGGTTGTAGATAGTTCTTAACAGCGCGAGTGTCCCATAATGTGGTAAAGGTCCCTAGACTACGATGAGCACTTTCCATAAGCCCCCTTAGTGCTATAAAAAACTGTTCCTAAGCTGACTTTCTTTGTCAGGATCCCGCCGCCCTCGATGTCGACGCGCGTCATCCGCGTATCGATCCGCGTGGCGTGCGTGGGCGCGCTCATCTACGCCGGGTACAAGCTCATGCCGCGCCGTTGGTTGCCATGATGACCTTATCTGGATTTCTTACTCATATTCTTATGGTAAGTATCATATTATGATAAAAAACATACTACTAATTAAAACTTGTGCGGGGAGTGACTAAATGCGGACGGCGCAGGACCTTGTATTGTAGCCAAATTTGAAAGAGGCTGCCTGCAGTGGACTGCCATAGGCTAATTTGATTGAATTAAAATTATGTGATCGATATATGTAAAAAGCAATTTGTAAATACAAATTGGTTTTATATCCTGATCCTGAAATTGATTTTATATCCTATTTCATATCCTGTTTTTGTGTTTTGTCGCTTGACTTTTTGTGTTTGATGTGATTATTGAATAAGTACTTACTTATTAATAACTAGCTGAGCCCGCAACTTCGTTTACGTCACATAAGGTGTATGAAAGGAGAGGTATTTCTTCATCAGACTCATCAAGCAGCGTGTGAAACTGCCCTGTTTGCTTAATCATAAAAGAGCTTAATGATGAAGTCTATTCTAAATCAATTCAGTCCACGCCTTCGTCGCGGACTGAATTGTTTTAAAATAGCCTTAATCATTAAGCTCTTTTATGATTAAGCCAACACGCCAGTTTAGATTTACCCATTTTTTGATTCATAAGTCTATGTATGATTCTTTAAGAGGGTTTATCACCCAGCGCGGACAAAATTGAAAAAGTATCAAGTGGCGTTGAGCACACTCAAAGTATTCGAAGATTACGATAATACCTGACTGGGAACGCGGGAAATAAAGTGATACCTCCTCCCCCTGGAAGGCCTCGGCCGGTACTAATTTCTCGCGGCCCGTGCATCGAGTTTGAGGACTCTTTTTATTACGTTATTATAGATATGTTTAAAGAGGTTTCTAGAATATTACTGATGTACCTATTCAATTGGTGATATCATGATCAGTCTGTAAATGTAAAAAGATCACCATTTTGTAAACTAGAAGTGTACCAAAAATCGTGATGAAGTTCATCAAAGTACGACGTTTTTTGGAAACTTTATTTGTCATGTTTTGGTGATAAGAAATATATTTCGGTATAATTTTCTTAGGCGGATTTAAAGAAGACAATACGAAGATACTTATAGCAGCTTTAATTTCTGTGTACATCAATTAATTTTATACCACCCGATTGGCAAAGATGCCTTGTTTCGTGAATTTCTTCAAACGAGGTGTGTAAACACTGTTTTTAATAAAAACCTAGTTATGCCACGTTTATTTTGATTAGAACAATTTTTAGACAAGGAAATATATTACTCTTACACATTAATCATACTTACTAAACATTGGTAGTTTCTTCAGAAACAAACGTTTCAAACGCGTGAAATCATGTATTTGGGTGTTAACCCTCTTAAAGTGATGTAACTTTTTTATTTATTAACCGATTGATATGAAATAAATTTCACTAAATGTTAAGCGGAGCAAACCTTAACACAATAAAGAAAACCGCATTGCAACCGGTTAAGCGGTTGCTGAGATTAGCGTGCGCAAACGTACAGACAAACAGACAATCAGACAAAAATTCTAAAAATCATTGTTTTGGGTTCTATTGCGTTCATAAAGCCCCCTATAATATATTTTCTCATTTATCTTCCATGTACAGACAGCGACCCGTTACGATTCTATTATATGTATATTGATTGATTGATATTGATATTGATTGATTTTAAAAAATATGCACGTTTTCAAGATTAAAATCGACATGAAAATAAGCATATTTTACATTTTATGAATTAAGTTATTAAAAAAATAACACCAACAATTAATAAGTACTAATTGCGCAGATATAGGCATTCCAGCGACTTTATACTACTGATAAGCCAATGGTTTATATGGGAAGTTAGTGGTTTAGTTGATTAGGTTAAATACATATAAAATTTTCTTGGACTCTGTGCCAAACGGTTTCTTATCAAAACTTAATGTTTTGTCTTGATAAAGATACTTTATTAGTATGTTACAAAGACATGTCTTTTCCAGGATCGGTTGGTTGATTGTGGCGCTAAAGTCTTCAAAACGGTCCAAACGAAGAGTAATGTCGAGATCCGCGGTGCAATATTGAGTGATTTGATGAAATGGACTTAGCGTGTAGTTTAATTTGACTAATAATGAATAACTTTTGGTTCCTTAATTCAATTTTTGATCCGTAGTCGTTACTTCTAAGATATTACGTGTATAGTATATAACATTTTCTTAAGATTAGTAAATAATTGTCTTAAATATAAGGATGAGACGGAAATTCTTTTCATTTATAAAGGAATATTGTCTAAGACAGTACTTGCTAACGATACGAGTAATTTGACTGGAAGTGAGGCGGCTTAGTGTAACTATGTGTTGTGTCGTTTTTCGACGAATTTTGTGGGCTTTTTCGTGTTAGAGCGTAAATATTAATGTTTGCCCCATTCTGTAGAACTTAAGATATTCCACAACTGTATTTTTATTACCTACCTACTTTAAAAGAAGGTAAAAGGTTATTAACTTTGTTTTGACCGGGATCAAGGGTAAATACGAAAACTTTGAAATTGACCTACGTAATGATTGTCGATACTATTTTGGAATAGGTAATCCATAAATAAGTACTAAGTCTCCACTGGCCTTCCACATAACTCTTATTGGTACCTATAATACTGAATTTACTCCCGAATTATTAATAAATAAAGTTTTTACATTGTAATTGTAATAAATTGAAATTGTGAGCAAATCAAGTACGTGCAGTTTTTCCAATTCCATTTCATTCCACATCTTGAGCAATATTTCCTCTAAGATTACATATTGTACTGGTTATTCGAATGTTTCTGATTCGGAGTAAGCGCGATGCCCCATAACACTCACAAAAGTTATTATTCAGAACTTTATACACATAAATAAGTATATAATTGTGCTTTTCCATATAGAAGACGATTTTACAGAATAATTTAAGCCGTTTTGAAGAGTTTAAATAGCATTTTAAGCAATTCGTACTACTGCCAATTGTAATAAATTTATTTTTCAGCTCAGACATTAATAGATCTCAAATTCTGTCTGTTAATAGCTGGTCTACAAAAAAAAACTTTTGGCCGAATTGAGTTGTAGTTGTAATAATGTTTGTGTATAATTAAGTTGTTTTGTTCGTTCAGTAAAGTGTTACTTGTTTTTACTTTAGTTTTTAAGTATACCTGTTTAGGATTTATATGACCAATGTTTTTTGTGAATCTGTAATAGGTGCTGTCCCATAATGTTGTGCAGGTTTGAAATTATTTATAAAAAGTACTTTCATTCTTTAAAATCCTTCGTCCTTGTTAGTATATTGACAAAAATTTGACGTAATGTATGGTAATCAATTTCTTATAAATTATTCTTGGTGTTGTATATTAGAAGAAAACTAATATATTGATGTTTACTATGCAAGACATTAAAGCACTAAGGAACTTCATTCGTTGTATGTTTATTTCTATATATATTATAAAAATCTTGTAAGAAAAGGATTTCACTAAGAAACCTTAGTATAAAACTATAAAGTAATGAAACGAGCATCACACACACAGAAAAAGTTGAAAAAGTACTTATAGAATGCTTCCTCCAGAATATCCTGTATATAATTCATGCATTTGTTATCACAATAAATTGCAATAAAAGACCACAGTGTTATTACTATTAAAGTTAACGAGATATTATTATTATATACAGGAACAACGCGAAACGTGGCGTTTGCAACATTGCCGAAATTTCGGAAACGCTAGACGGCAAATCTAATTCTACACTAAACTGAATCCTATCCGCACTTAGCTTATTAATGTACAAAAACAACTCGTTCTTGGCCTTAGGGCGAGAGCGGGTTGGAAACTTCAACAGTTAGTTACAGCCTGAGAAGAACTGGCAAGAAACTCACTTGCTTATTCGCTAAACGCCTTTACTTATTCGTAAAATGTATTTCGCGCAGAATATAATTGTAGCACAATGTCGCTTTCCCAGTCACATGTGGTAAATATCCCGTTAACTCTAATACCCACTGTTCGTGACCATGCAAAAATTAAGTAAACAAGAAGCCGTGAGATCGTTCTCACCCGACTGCCCCTCTCTAACACGTTTATTGTGAATGTTAAATCCGATTGACTTTGTCATTTTTGTTTTATTTCAAACTTTGAACAGATGATCCACGTGACCTAGTGACGTAGTTTAATGCGACCGAGTCACAGACTACAGACAAAGTCTCGACATAAGCCCCTCTGCACTCTATTTTATAGAGAGGGGCTAAAACCCACATTACTAATTTCCTATCTCTTAATCTTATATTTCTTTCTCTTTCGCGTAATTCTTTTATATTCTGACGATGACGTAAAGTTAATAAATAAATTTCATCCATATCTATATATATAAAAATCAATGCCACTTTTCGTTGTAATTTTATAACTCAAGAACGGGCTCACCTATTCAAACCAAATTTTAAGGTTTTATTCGGACCATTTAGTAGATGGTTTATGTGAAGTTTGCTCAAAATGCGCGTTCTTCATTTATCACGCAAACGAAGTTGCGCGGGTCAGCTAGTCTTAATTAAAACAAACTATCCTGTTATTCTATTACTGTCATTTTTGCTTGAACCAGCTTATGTCTTGCGGCTTCTCTCGAGACCTTTTAAATCCTTGTTATCCAGGCGTGAGATTTTAAAATCCTATCGAAGCCTACGTCTTTATTTAATATAAAATCTTTCTATCGGTTTGAACTGTGCGTTGATAGAATCAGTCTGCGTTAAAAACAGAGTTTCAAGAAAATGTTGAAATATTAGTTACATGTGGTTCTCCTGACAAATAATGTAATTAAATGTTACTCTTAAAATAAAGAAACTTATGCTAGACATAAGTTTAGTCAGCATACTTGGCCAATTTATACCTATTGGTATAAAATATACCTAATTACTCACTTATCTTTAGAACTGTGATAATTGTAAGAAATTGTAAATGATGTTTCCAGAAACTTATGCTAGACATAAGTTTAGTCAGCATACTTGGCCAATTTATACTATAAATATAATATACCTAATTACTCACTTATCTTTAGAACTGTGATAATTGTAAGAAATTGTAAATGATGTTTCCATCCGTGTTAACGTATAGATAAGCTTATAATAAATGTATGAAATATTCATGAAAATATACTTATATCGTGTTATTATATTCTTAGAATGCAAAAAAAAAGTAGAAGCTGCCAGGCTACATCTGTAAGAACTCTCAATGAAAAGCTTAGTAGTTCAATGTCTATGTGAAATTGATTACATACTTAAATAAATATTATAAATAACGCATTTAGTTTTTGTTTGTGCCCGTTCTCAACTAACGGTAATTAATGTCTTGTGAATATAACAGGAACCTATTTCAATTATGTCAGAGTAGAATGGTAATCGTAGCTCTATAGCTGCGAATGGCTGCGATAACGGTCAAATTGTACCCATCAGGTGCAGCGCAGACGAAAGATTTTTTGTTCGATTAAGTCTGCAGCGCACAAAGAGACAGCATGACTCGCATGATATCCATTGCCCCATCACACATTTTCAGAGACAGTGCATCACGGATAGTCTGTCGTCTGCGCAGAACTTCACAGATATCAGAAAAGATTTTTTTGGTACCCATAGCTGAGTCGTCGGCTTTAGATTGACCTACGGTTACGATTCTGTTTTGACACTATTGAAATAGCATACTTGGGCCCCTGATCTGGTTGCATACGTTTCCGTGGTTGGCAGTCGTTAAGTTCCCGTAAAATAATTAATAACAGGTAATCACAACCTGCGTCTTGGAGTTTTGACGTGAAATTGGAGACAAACTGATGCCACTCCGTTGTACAAATTTTCCAAAATTTGTGTATTTCCAAAATTTATGCAAATAGGGAAATGTGGGCGTATCGTATGCCTACTATGCCTCTGCCTAACGACCTACCCCTTCGGGGATCAAGGCATGGCTCTGTGCATGTATGACACTTATACACAACCGAAGGTAGAACGTAGAACGCCAAGGTCGAAAACACGTGGTTGCTTGTTCCGTTGTTGGAAGTTGGAAAAGGAAGTCTGAGATCTGGTTAGTGTCGATAGCACGTGTGAAACCACATTTTTACCCGTGTGCCTACCGCTACGCACCTCGGTTGGGACCACGGTGCCCGGATAAAAGAAATTGATTTGACCCAACTACGACAAAAAAGGAGGATTGTGATTTAACCAGTACAGAGACTCGTCCTACGTGTATGTAATTTGTATCCTTATCACCTACCTATGACAAGACGAATTACACCAATTATGTGGTGCTGCCACCACTGATCTGTATTATAAGTGGGTGCTGCTTTGAACCATAGATTTAAAATTTTTCTTTCTTTATACGTCTGTGATTTTTCGCTACCTAAATCTATGCTTTTAGCTTATCCTATCCGAATCAGTGTACAATAGGATCTCTTTTAAACAAACTAACCTTTTCTCCACTGACAATCTACTGAAAAATGAATACTTTAAACTGAAAGCCTGAAACGTCAAAATAGCTCCGTATAAATTATACAGTGAAACAGTATGGACAATTTGGAAAAATATTAATCTCAAAAGTAATTGAAATAATAGGTCATCAATAATGCGTCAATATTATTTTATTTTAAAATACTCATGAAATATGATATATCAGTCATGTATCTTTGCAAAACGTTTGTTGAACAAAAGTATCGAACTGAGTTTAATATGTAATCAATTACAAAGAGCGAATCGTCGTAAGTGACTTTATATTACTTATTGAGTTTCTGTTCATGTACTCAACATAGTCAAGTACCTACCCCCAACGCAAAAAGAGGAGCTTTATAAATTTGACCGGAGTGTAGATTGCTCTTTTTTGAAAGCAGATTTTTAACGTTATTTCATAAACATGTTTTATGAAAATCGATTTAGCCGTTTTTGTAGATCTTTTTGTGTGTTAAATTAATTTACTGTTTTATACTTGTTAAATTTCAGCGATTTGCTCAGCATTAACCAAAAGTTTTAGTTCTGCAAACGATTTAAAATTACCGCCTGCTGCGACTCTAATTCAAAACGATGGTGCCGCAACAGTGGTGCTCTTGGGCACCGTGCATTTCAGCAAACAATCTGTAGAAGATGTGTCCGAGGTACCTATTTTTGTGTGAATTGTCTAAATGAACACGGTTAACAATCAAAGCGAAGTTTTTTGGACATCTCTCCGAGGAGTTACTATATGGATAGGTAGGGGCCATGTGGTTATAATCGGTAGTCCATGACATCCATGGGGACTTTCAGCTCACAGATATGACACACCGGAATTCCTTAAAGGGCATGACTTTCATCCTAGCACATACAGGTCGGGTCATACTCAACATTAGTATGCAAACTTTTGTAGTAAGGCGCGTTGGCATTTTTGTACAGGGATCAAATTTTTGAATTCTCGATCGTCATGCTTACCGATACCTCTGAACATTCACCACTTTCGGACACCCACTACTAACACACACACTAAGTTTGAAACTGTCACCTCGACACTGTAACTTACCTACTGTATGCTTGAAAATGTTCGAGGAAATGGTTTCGAATTCGATTGTGATTTTGGATCGGATGTAGGATCTTGGAACTTGGAGCTAGTTGCTTTTTTTTACTTATGAATGTGGTCAGTCGAGCTTGATGAAACATCATTTTTCATAGATAGTACGAGTACTGAGTCCAAATGCCATCCTTATCGAATTGTGCCGGCAAAGAGTGTCACTTTTAGAACTTGATGACAAGAAATTCTTGGAAGATGCTAAAAATTTCGATGCTGCGAAAATGAAGTGAGTACTTAACTATCTTTTTAATATACCTATGTCTTATCATCGAATCCTGCTATTTGCTCCCGCCGGAGATCATGGCTCGCACCCTAGTTTCATTGGTAAGACGCATTTGACCACACCACAAAAGTCGATGTGATGTAGTCCGACGTTAATTTATAATGGAAGTATCTAGTGAATGGGATTAAATTAAGTTATTAATTAAAAATTATTTAAACAGGGAAGCCGTGAAAGGGCAGAGCTTTGTGTCGGGCATGCTCCACGCAATGTTATTAAAAACTTACGCCGATATCGCAAAAGAACTAGGAGTCGCACCTGGAGGCGAGTTTCGAAGAGCTTATCATGAGGTAAGTTCACTTAGAAGAAAATATACCTTTAGATATGATGTGTACCTAGGTATATTATACTGAAAGACACCTTGTACTTATTGGTTTGAATTGCAGTATTAGGTACCTTATATGGAGTTAATTTGGGACTGCGCAATTTCTTCTTCTAACTACTTCTTTTTCTCTGCAAATATATTTTTGTGGGCCACTCTGTCTCCAACATTCTCTACACGTTTTCTTTTTTTATTTAGCCAGCCTGTTAGAAATCTTATACTGGTTGCTACTGCCAGTACTTTGAGTTTATAACATGCAACTAAATAATAACGCTTCGTACATTTTTTTTTACCCCTAAGCAGCTAAGGTAGCAGACAAGCGCACGGCCCACTAGTTGTACTGGTGGTTACGTAGCCTTTGGACGTTTGCAACACCAGAGGCGTCACACTCGCGCTGCCGACCCTTTAAAAACCTTTTTTTATCAGTATGCAACGATATTACCTTTTTTTTTCAGATGAAAAGGATTCCTGGGTGCAAATTGTTTCTAGGTGATCGACCAATCCAAATAACTATAGCTCGAGCATTTCAATCTTTAAGCGTTTACGAATTGGGCCAAGTCATGTATCATTTGACAACATCAACTCCTAAACCATTAGAGTACGTATTATTATCTTGACTCCTTTCTCTAAGGGCCTATGCACACAGCACGTTGTTAATACTACAAAGGTGAACGAGAATAGCGTCTCGATCAAGTTCAGGCACGTATAAAATGTAGAATTTTTTATATTACAGTGCGCGTTTTTGTCACCATTTTGAATGTGTGCCAGTGTTTGAATTTGCATCAATCAAATCAGCCTATATTAGTCCCAAATTACGCCACAAAACACGGTCCTGTGCCTACCGCTACCAGTCACTCCCTGTGACTTTAATTGCCGTTGCTTTTATTTGGGAGGGTTTATTGACCTTACTGTACCACTCTGGCCAAACGTGTTGGTACAGGGTTTCATTTCGAGTTTCCCTTCTCTACGCCACGTTCTCGTCCGTTAATCGGCAGGTGCACCTCTGGCAGATGAGACCGGCTTGGACCCTGGGGATGTTGGTAGGGTCCCATCGCACGCACTATCATCATCCACCGCGCTGCGCCGTTTGCAAATGCTTCAAGAGAATACTTACTCGTATTAAGATGAACCGTCAGCAATACAGGGCGACTCATTCTAGATTTCATACTTTAAAAAATTACGAATGTATTTAATGGGCCATAAAAAGCCTCCACTGTCTACCCACGATGCGCACCTGACCACGGTACTACAATGGTTAAAAGTTCCCCGAATCGATCCACAGCCACTGTTAGCTCGGATACCCGCAAATTTATAAATGACCTGAGTAGGTGAGTCACGAGACCCCCAGTATTAAAGACTGAACTGGTTAATATTTCTTGTGTTTTGTAGCAAACAACAGCTGGAAAAATATAAAGACCGCGATTTTGTTCAAGCACAATTCAATGAAATAACAAAGGATGTGCCGGCATTTAAAAAAATATTTCACGTTTTCGTTGATGAGCGGGATAAATGTCTTGCATATTCGTTACAGGAATGTGTTCGCTCAGGCAAGTACATAAAGCTTGTTTCAAACTATAGACGTGAAGAAAGTCTAACGTTTAGCTATTTTAATAATCCAGTAATTTGACAAATTGAACAGATTTGACGTATCGGTTTCATAATCTTGATTAGATAGTAAGTTTTCAAATCCCATTAAACCAATAAACTTAATAGTACCATTTCAGAGGTAGAAACAACAAACTGTTGAATGAGTGGGCACCTGGAGATTTTGTTGAAATTACCTTCATTTAAAAGGTCAAATGTTGACATAGTACGTAGTAGTCATATAGTTTTGTATCCCGGGACTGCAACTGCAATACTGTTAGTGTTACATTTTTTTCAGTAGTAAGCAAACCTCGCGTTCTGGCAGTGGTGGGTATGGGTCACGTGGATGGTATTGTCAAATATTATGGTAAAATGAATCAAGAAGACATTGTGCCGCTACTGTTGTAAGTGCTTATAGTTATTTCTCTTTAGGTAGGTATTACTAAACTAGATGTAGGTACCTTTCGTGATCGTGAGCCCAATCCTCACACAGGCAATATAGCTGACCTGGAGAGGTTAAATATTATGTAAAACTAATGATTGGCGTGCAAATTATTTTATTGTGGCCTAGAAACCAAATTCGTATACCATTTTTGTTAAGATTAATACCGACCACGTCACTACTTCTACTCACGAGGTTCAACACCAGTGACGACTACTGAAATTACTCTGGGAAGATTTCTTGGAACACTACCTACGACAAATAAATTATAGATATGATTTCTTCTGTTGTACTTTTCAAAATAAGCGTGTAGTTTTCATAATATATATTACAATCCCGGTATTCCGGAAACGTCCATACAAAGATAACGTATCGCAAGTACACAATAGCACTACCTACTCGGAACACGGGTTACACGGGTAATTAGTAATTGTACCTTTCTGTATATATTTAAGTAAATTCTTTACTTTAAACTGGCATAATGTTATACCTACGACCAATTCAATTGATTGACATTATCATGGATCACGATAGTGACGATAGTTTGACTATTTTGTGCACGTGACTAGTTTTGACTAGGTCATTTATGATATCCTATAATCGTTATTTTTCACTGTTGATGATGATTAGTATGACATTGCCGCACTCCAAATAAGACTTGGAATGCTGCAATGAATCTTGAAAAATTGCGATACGTAAAAGAAGCCAAGGTACAGCGTTGTGTAAATAATTTCATATATTTTTTAACTGCTCATTATTGTCGTAGTGATGCCACGAGATCTCCCGGGACTTGAGCTGCAAACAGTACCTAAACAACAAAATTGGATGAATTTGTGTAGCAAGTTCTTTTCGTGGGACCTTTTAATAATATAACATGGATACGAGCCAAAGCCTCTTAGAAACGTCGAAGACTTATGCTTTGGATATATTTTGCTCAGCATAAAAAACGGAAAATCGTCAAAGAGAGTAAAATCGGAGGGATAGGAAGGAAAATATAATAATCTCTTTAACAATCATTAAAGTGTTTCAAAATATGTTCGTCTTTTAGTACGTTTTGAAAATAAATTATTGTGTAACATTTACAGTATTTTTGTACTTATTTTCAAAATGAGTTATTATTGCTGAAGGTATTTGGTAAGAAAGTATTTAGATATACCTAATCTTATTTTAAATTATTATCTTATTTGCTTTAAAGGGTAAATAAATTATTACCTTTGGCTATAATCTTTAGATATGAAGGTATAAAGAAGGCCACTACTGAGGTGTCAGTCCGCAGTAGTCCTAATATTCTTAGCCCGAAAGAGTCGAAGCTCCAAGCTTGACTTTTTAGGGCCAAGAATATTAATAGATCTCCCTGTTTGGCTCTTTTTTTGAGCTACGTTGCTTTGCCCTTATTTCTATATTGTAAGTACAGAACTTTCTCCAGCTAAGTTAAATTGCTTGTTTAAAGTTTGGGCTCACGTTGACTTGCCTTCTGGTCAGTATTAGTATCTATAGCATAATGTACCGTGCACGCAAATTTGAGTTTCCAATATTTTTAAATCTAGCATCTGTCTATTCACAGAATTTTAGATACCTATCTACTTTTGCTATTTGGGACTATGTATAAATTAGTATTCACGGACATTTTTACGCAAAGTTATCTTATCCCAGTATAAGCAAGGATTAACCTGCTTGTGTTATGAGCATCAGACCACGGATATTAATTCTTAAATACTTTATTTTTAGATTATTTTTGAAAAGCAATTAGTATGCTAACTAATCATAAATTTTTCGCAAAAAATACTTTTTTTGTAAACACATACTTATTATAGGTACTTGTGTATACAAAAAAAATGTATGTAGGTATGTGTTTCTAAGTAGATATTATACGTAAGTTATAATTATAATACGTAGAAACACACTAGACTCTCGAGATAAATATTGATGGAACACACAACTTTTTGTCCCCGTTGAGAATCGAGTGACCTCGTCGCACTTAACGACCTCTAGAATTAGATCAACGAGGCAGTCAGTAACCTATTTGGTAAGGGCCATAATTTAGGGATTACGAAAAACAAGTGTTAGGAACTTTCGACCTTAATCGCAATTAGGTATTTAAAGACCTTGGCCATCTAGGCAGGCAGATGACGCTAATTATCCCATGTACCTAATATTTAAGACAAAAAACTTGATATTTGAAGTCAATAAGTCAAAAAGGTTGCTGGCGCGGTTTGCACTTGTTATAACCTGCACTTGGTTACCTCTCGGTAGACCCATGTGACACATAGATACATGACCGCAGTAAGTACCTACCTAAATCAGCTCAAGTTTTTTTTAACGTGAGGGAAAATCCATCATGGATGCTATGCCGGACTCCTACCGACTAAAAACCTCACGTAACTCCGAAGGCCTATGGTTGGGAGCCCCGGGTAAGCCCGCGGAAGTATGTCCCAGGACTCCCAACAGACCCACGGCCACCACTGCGACTTTGCCCAGGGGGCGGTTCGGGTGCTATTTATACCGCGTCTTTGGGGGGCTTTCGGGTGTGATCCCGCTTCTTAGGGAGAGCGTGCGTGAATCCCTCTCGTCACGCTGCCGTCATGGGCCTGCTTCTGTAAGGACGGTGAGCAGCCCACTCATACACTCACCGTCCTCAGGTCCCCGGTCATGGAGGCCGATAGTCTTCGGCGAAGACATGTCGGGCGCCGCTGACTGCGGAACTGGGGACCGCTGGGCTGCAATTTCCTGAGATGCAGACCTTTGGCCCCGCTACAGCGCCATCTAAACAGAGTTTGCGTCTCTGTTCGCGGCTCTCGCTTCCAGGTCCCATGGAGGAGTCCCGGCTATGAGACATGCCGCCTGAGATCGTGCGGTATCCCCTTATCACCCTGACGGCCATCGCCCTCAGCGAGCTCAGCAAACTAGCCACATTGCTGGCCGTCAGGGTCTCCGCCCATACGGGGGCGCCGTATGGGGCCATACTTCGCACAAATCAGCTCGGCTAATTCCAGAAAAGTTTGGATAATATGAAACAGTAATGCCTATTCGTCGATTATCTATATATTATATTCATGTCACAAGCATTTAACTTAACTGGAGGCAGCAGGGATTTAATAAAGCATAAGGCCGTAAAGTTTATTCAGTGAAACCTTGTTTATTAGGCGTAAATTTTCTTCTTTGCAGCTTACCCCAACGTTCCCGGTTCAACGTTCTGCTGGCGAAAGGACTAAAATTTGGACTGTACTTCTTAGTGTTTTCATTTTTCTATAGACTCCTCTTTGGTTGATAAAATAGGTAGATTTATGTAATGAAATATTTTTTTGGAGTAGAGTAGATGAAACTGAGAGGGTGGGGTGGAAGCGGGAGGCGGAGGATGTGCTATGTGAAAGTAATCACTAAATATAAATAATGACCCGTAGGTAAAAACACATGAAGTAGGCTAAATATAGGAGAAAGTCTTAATCACGTGTGTTTTGGGTCTAGTTAGGTATATGCCTGTGTACAGAAAAAACCTGAAGCCAAGCGATACGTTCCAGCAAGATTTATGTGGCATGTACCGTTTGGCCCGATGTGATGAAGTAAAACACTACGTGAGGGTGTGCCTCACTCATGTTTTTCCTTATCACATCGGGTATGTACCCTCAGGTCACAAAATTAAATCACACTCTTTTTATTAGTGACAACGGGTAATTACACATTGCCTTACCAAGTATCCCCCCCACCAGTGGACAAAAGAGGAACGCATATAGAATTCCAGCGAGAAGGAAAAAACGTCGAATTTTGCTTGCGCCTATTTTTTAAAATATCTGCTGCATATCACTTTTAGAACTTAACAAAAATGGGTGCACGTGCAGGCAATTTTTGTTTTCGACCTTGCTCGGTCTGAATTTCATTTGTTTTATCCGCCTACTAGGTATATGAATTGGCGAACATTTCACTTGGAAGGGCTCTGTTCAATTATACTCTGTTAAAATTAGGTTGATAAATTTGACAGCTCTGAATAGTGCACCCCATAGTGTATAATCGTTAATGAATCTATTCGATTATCGTTCCAGTAAAATTTGAAATCGATAGTAACAAAAACGGTTTTATTATCTATATATATAAAAACAAGAACTGACTGACTGACGACGTCCATATTAATTCCCCCCATTCCCAACCGACCACCTGAGTTATCCACCTGGTTGGTCAGTTAGGAATAAAAGTTCCTAACCACCCACCTTGTGCACCTGGTTGGTCAGTTAGGAATAAAAATTCCTAACCACCCACCAGTGACTGTATAAAATAAATAATGTTCATAATGTCTACTTTATCAATATACCCACATGTCTATATGGCAAAACAAATGAAGATCAACAAAACAAATGAAGATCTACAAAACAAATGAAGATCGACAAAACAAATGAAGATCGACAAAACAAATGAAAATCGACAAAACAAATGAAGATCTACAAAACAAATGAAGATCGACAAAACAAATAAGGATCGACAAAACAAATGAAAATCGACAAAACAAATGAAGATCGGCAAAACAAATGAAAATCAACAAAATAAATGACGGTCGGATAAACAAATGCCGCCCTCCGGCACGTTACATTTTATTACCGGAATGTCCAGTCGGTTCATTACGTCTATTTCCCTAAATGTCCATTTCCCTGATAGTCCATTTCCCTGAATGTCCACTTCGCCGATAGTCCACTTCCCTGAACGTTCATTCCCTGATAGTCCAATTCCCTGAACGTCCAAATCCGGTCGGATAAACAAATGACTATCGGCAAAACAAATGACGGTAGAAAAAACATATGCAGATCAATAAAACAAAAGACTATATGCAATTTGATAAGATCAAAAATACTTGCAGCCATATTTAGTAATCTAGATGCGTTTGCCATTAAAAAAAATAGGTGCAAGCAAATCTCGACCTTAGTGACACTTCTCTAAAAATGTGCTTTCAGGCGTTTATAGACATCACTGATCACGAATATATGAAAAATAAATAAATATTATGCATGTTCATAAGGTCGAAATTTGCTTGCACCCATTTTTTGTAATCTAGATGCTAACACCATTCAAAAAAATAGGTGCAAGCAATTCTCAACCTTATGAACATGCATTATATTTATTAAATTTTTACATATTCGTGATCAGTGATGTCAATAAATGCCTAAAAGCACATTTTTAGAGAAGTGTCATTAAGGTCGAGATTTGCTTGCACCTATTTTTTTAATGGCAAACGCATCTAGATTACTAAATATGGCTGCAAGTATTTTGGATCTTATCAAATTGCTTATAGTCTTTTGTTTTATTGATCTGCATATGTTTTTTCTATCGTCATTTGTTTTGCCGATCGTCATTTGTTTTTTCTATCGTCATTTGTTTTGCCGATCGTCATTTGTTTATCCGACCGTCATTTGTTTATCCGACCGTCATTTGTTTTGTCGATTTTCATTTGTTTTGTCGATCTTCATTTATTTTGTCGATCTTCATTTGTTTTGTAGATCTTCATTTGTTTTGTCGATCTTCATTTGTTTTGCCATATAGAAATGTGGGTATATTGATAAAGTAGACATTATGACATTATTTATTTTATACAGTCACAGGTGGGTGGTTAGGAATTTTTATTCCTAACTGACCAACCAAGTGCACAAGGTGGGTGGTTAGGAACTTTTATTCCTAACTGACCAACCAGGTGGATAACTCAGGTGGTCGGTTGGGAAAGGGGGATTAATTCAGGAGCCACCTTAAACCTTTTTAAATTAAATTCACGTAAGGACGTGACGCGAAATGAAAAAAAAAATTAAAGCCCTCTCACGACTACGATCTTGCGCATTTTTTTTCGGTACCTAATGAACTTGTTCAGTAGAATATACGCAAGCCCCAAATCGTTGTTGAGGAAGAGCCTCTTTTTTAAGTGTGGAATCTAACATGGATGCTATGGAATCCTAATTACTAAGACCACAGAATGCCTTACAACTGTCTCGGAAGGATGTCCCGGGGCTCCCGGCAGACTTTGGCGACCACTTAGGCCTGTCTAGGGGGTTCAGGTGCTATCCCACGTCTGGGGAGAGATCTCAGTACTTGGGGAAGAGGAGGAGAGTTGAGTCCTATCCGCCACTAAGAGGGGCAAAGAAACACGGCACCGTTTTGGCCTGCTTCAGCAAGAACGGCTAGCAGCCAACTCGCCTTTCTCAGGCCGCCGAGTCGTGGACTGCGGAACTACGGAAGGATATTTCTCCCCGCTCCTTACCCGCTGCCGAGGAAGGGCCTTAGGTGAAATGAAACGAAAAATAAATCTAAATTACTATTTTAATTATTTCAGGGGTGCACAACCTAAATCCTCATCTTCTTCATCACTACCTACTCGAACTATCACCAAGGCAAATAATAAATTCTTGCTGTTCACAGATGTTATCAAAGTGAACATCGCGCTCCCTGTCCTCTTCAATATTTTTTTTCGCATGTTCTATGACTTTCCTCCAGTAATATTATCACACGCATTTTGTAAAAGTGTGAGATTTTTTTCTTGGCAGTAAATGGTGGAGAAGTATTGTGTTTGGCTGCATGACCTATAAAACATAAATAAATAATATAAATAATAACGTAAATTATCTGTTTTTACCAATTGAGGTGCTAGGATAAAGAAAAAAATACCTTTGATATTAGCGCAAATCAGTTCGATGGCATTGTAGTGGCAGTGATACGGTGGCAATCTGAGAACTGTATGGCCACGTTGCTCAGCAATCTCGTCCAAAATGAATATTGGCTTTTTTGGTCTATTTTCTTGAACTAAACAGAGCAGTTCTTGTTTTAACATTGTTTCCTTTGCTTCTACTCCTTTGCTTTGGAGCCAGGATATCAATTCCAGTTTGTTATTGGCTGATGTTGGAGCTTTGTTTTTTTGCACGGAGTGGTATGGCGCGTTATCCATTATTATAATATGTGGTTCATGTAAATTTTCTAGTAACACCAAAAACCACTCTTTGAATTTCTCAAAATTCATTTCTTCGTGATACTCATTTGTTTTCGTTGATTTGAAGGCTAAGAAACAATTAGGTACAAAACCATTTGCCGATCCTGCGTGTGTAATTATAAGTCGCTGTCCTTTGCCTTCGGGTACTTTTGAAACAGATAGTGCTGTGTCATCGGTCCATGCTTTCGGCACGGTGTGATTGGCATTAAGCCACGTCTCATCGAGAAAAATAACAGAGCCCCAATTTGTAATTTTTTTAGCTTTTCTTAAAAAATCTATGCGTGCTAGCATAATATCTGTACGCTCCATAACAATCTTTCTTTTATTCCATTTTTTGAACGAAAATCCAATATTATGCATAATATGGCGCCTATAATATTTATATTATTTAATAACGTGCTTAATATTTAGGTTAATATTACAAAACATGCTTAATATTACAAAAAAAAACTAGTAGATTCCCACGTAATAATTTTACTTTCATTTAAAATAATATAGTTTAATTCGATTTTTCGATTCATTTGTCTATGGTCAATTTGTGCGGTATTCTTGGAAGACGCTTCACTACGATAAGTGGGCGGTACTCGTCTATGTGCTACGTAAATTTTTTGAGGTATTATTGACATAAACAAATACGGTACTTCATAGGCGTGAGCTATCAAAATTATCATCCTAGTTTTAACAGAGTATAGGTACCTACTCATAAATAGATACTTAAATTTTACGCGGTCATGATTTCTGGACGTTATGTTTGAGGAAATTCTCTACCAAAAGGTGATTATGATAGATATAGCGGAACGTGGACATAGTACCTAGCGAAAAATTGGATAGGCGCAGTTTGTGGCCCCCCTTGCATGAAACTTGTGACTGACTCGAACGTTCAAACATATTCACAAACTTTCACATATTTGTGTATTTATAAATTAGTATCATAGACTTATTATAAATATTAGTAATGGCTAGGCAGCATGGTTTCCGATCTTAGCCTAGACCGCAGTAAAAATAGAAACAGCTGATATAAGATGTCATTCACGTCATTCGCTCATTCGTCACAATCATCAATGTCATTTGATTGTCTACTAATTCAGATTTTTAGTTTTTTGTTTGTTTGTATTTGATTTGATATTTGTTTAAATTATTATTAAATGTCTATGAGTGTTATTATGTTTTTTATTACTTTTATTGTGACACTTCAAATCAGCGTTTCACTCAACGAGGAGACTGGATGTGGTTGCGATCTAAGTAGATCTGGGGAAAGAAAGTTAGATCAAGAAAATGTTCTCATTAGTAGAGCAAACGATGAATTACAATACTGTGAGGATAAGACATGCAGTGACGTAGAAGAAGAAAATGTAGGACCTCCAATGGTTCTTGTCTTAGCTGGAGAGTATCAACTTGGCACTGACGATGTAGCCATTGAAAATGATAAAGAGGGACCTAAGAGAATGATGAAACTAAATAGCTTTAATCTTGATAAGTATGAAGTTTCCAACAAAGATTTTAATAATTTTATTACTTCTACTAAATACAAGACTGAAGCTGAACAATATGGGGACAGTTTTGTGTTCAGTGCATTTTTAAACTCTACTTTTAAGGAACAGCTAAAAGATTTTCGTGCTGTGCAGGCTATTTGGTGGTACAAAGTATCAGGTGCTGATTGGAGACACCCATATGGACCAGACTCGGATATTCAAGGTAATATGTACTTACTTATAAAACTCTTTTTCAATTTCTTCACTTAACATTAATTCGTTCATCAAAGAATGAATTGCTAGGAAGTAGCTGCTCAAGATACTTTTCCAAAACTTACTTATGTTATATATTTTAGATCTGATGGATCATCCAGTGGTTCATGTCTCCTGGAAAGATGCTCAAGAATACTGTAAATGGAGAGGTGGCCGGTTACCCACTGAGGCAGAATGGGAAGCAGGCTGCCGGGGAGGACACCAGGACACCAAATATCCTTGGGGTGACAAGCTCTTCCCAGATCGAAAATATATGTTAGTATCATCATATTACTGACGAGATACATTTGGTTATGTACCTATGTAGAAATAATTTACTGTGAGTATATAGCCTGTTGTTTGGTTTTCTCATGTTTTGTGTGATCTTCTTAAGAGGGCTAACATATTTCGCGCCACATATTGCTCAGAATCTATACTTTTCACTGCATTTAAAGTCATTAAATATTTATCGTACAAACATGGTATTCACTAACATACTTAGTAAATTTAGCTCTCTAAACATTTATTAAAACATATTTTACCTAACAACAGATTACATATGGTTAATATCAACGAACGTGAAGTATGTTTTTCAAATCATACGATTTGCATAGTTTTTGATGCTTAAATTCATGTCAAATTACTGATAAATTTAATAAACAAGGGATACGAAGCAATTGCAAAGGGGGTTGGCTATCTGTTTGTAGAATAACCTGATATCAAGTAGGTTCCTTTTTCTAGAGAAAAATGACTGTAAAGTTTGCTCAAATAGTGAGAAATTTCACCAAAATAAAGTTGTCTTTTCACCAGCTTCTGTAGTTTAAATCATTATGATAATTATGTAATATTGTGTCAGAACTTCTCCTTTGACAATAAAAATATTTCTTTTTATATAACTAGATACAGATTTTTTTTTACAAAGTATTTTGTGAACCCCTATAAATGCAGATACGCGAACAAATACGATTTAGTACCGCCGAGAGGCTCTCAGAGAGTGGTCATGTCGCTCGATGTTCCATTTTTGAATACGAAAAAATGAACAAAAATAGTCTAATTCTAGCGTGACCAAACAATCTTAGTACTTTGTGACGTATAATATAATATATATAAATATTTATGGTCGATATACAACGTGAACTTTTGTATAGTGCAAAGCTCAGATACCCCGACTAGAGTTTCGCTTCGAAATACTGTATAAAAAAAATTGAATGAAACTAACGAAAACTGACCAAGTTATAAGCTTTTACAGTTGCACAATTTTCTTCACGAACAGCGTAGGTGTAGGTATTATACGCAAGGCAGGTAGTCACTATTCGTGTGGTATTGATAATAACACATTAACACACCATTTTCATAAGTGGTAATTATGGAACACCTGTGAGGAACCAGACCAGGATTGGGACGGCTATAAAGCCGCTAAAGCAAAATACAAGTAGCGACTGAGATACAAAATTACCAAGTCTTGGAGAAACCTCTGATAGAGTCAGACTAATACTAGCCAAACAAGGGACTGAACTGTGAGTATCTATAAAGAAACCTGACGGCGCGGCGGCCTGACCCACACATGAAAAGAATTATTTATACTTTTGATTGATGGCACTTGGTGAAACCTTTCGGCATTTTCAAAGGCAAATTAACATTATATAATGACCACTAAATCACTTAATTACTCGAAAACAATAAATTAATAACATATAAATTACCACTACATCATTCTACTAACGTTAACTATCATGAAAAGAAGCCGAGAGTATTTTGATACAAACGCACTTCCCAGAATGCCAATTGCTGCAGACACTCATGTGGCTGGTGGAAAACGTATCCACAGAAGAATTCCAGTGGGAGATCGCAAGACCTATTCTAATCTATTCTGTCAACTTACAAAAAACTGAATGGGTAATTAACAGCTTCAAGTCCTTCAAATCTCCAGGACAAGATGAAGTCTTCCCTGCAGTGATAAAATAGGGGAGGACACAAGTTGATATTGTCAGTTACATAGTATCTATACGCCAGACTATGAATGGGACTGTGACCCAGACTGTGGAGAGAGGTCTAAGTGATCTTTATACCAAACCCCGGTAAAGGGATTATGTTTGTGATTCAGACCTCTGGTTATACAGACCGATAAGCCCTTCGTCTTTCCTGCTAAAATCTCTGGAAAGATTGTGTGACAGAGACAAACTAGGGACGGCCCTTCAAAATAAGCCACTGCATTCCAACCAACGCGCATAATGCCCCCGGCAAGTCTACAGACTCAGCACTACATGCAGTGGTACACAAAATAGAAGAGGTCATCCAGAATCAATCAATCAATGTGCCTCGGCACTTTCATAAACATAGAGGGAGCTTTCGACAGAAGAAGCATAACCACGGCACTGGCAAAACACCGAGTATACACGGTAGTCAGTGAATGGATAGATAACATGCTAAATAAACTCATTTTAAAGCTACAGACAAGCAGAAACCAGTGCGCAGCCATGGCCAAAGGTTGTCCACAAGGGGGCGTGGTCTCACCACTGCTAAAGAACCTTGTTGTAGACGACCTAATAACCAATCAATCAATCAATTTACCCTAGAACAGTCCCTATATACATGGATGTGGAACAAGCCATAGCAGATGGTTAAATTAACCCTTAGCCACCTACCATATTTTTTTGTCACACAACCACCTATCATACGTCTATGAGACTCCTGAGTAAAATGGTTCTTTAAAGTAATATCTTGTTTATTGAGGTATATTTTTTTAGTAATAATCATCTTAGGAAAGCATTAAACTCTTTAGTAAAGGTACAAGAGAATCATTTTTATAGGCATTTTGTCTTAATTACTATTATTCAACAATATCTCCTATTTTTAGCTTACCAACTAAGTCATTTGGTAAATGAGATCTATAAAAAATAATCACATGGATAGCAACTTCTTTTATAATTTTGTACTTGTTCAATAAGCAACCATAGCAAAAAAATACAAAAAGATGAAAATTAAATTAAATTAAAACAAAATTGCAAGCCCTAAACTTATAGTTTTTCACGACAATTATTGCAATTATTGCAATTACCGCACAATTAGCGCACGTACGACCTTGATGAGCAGTTGCACGTAGGGTTACCATATGCCAGGCTTTCGCCTGATTTGCCAGGCATTTTAGCACTTGATCAGGCGCCCGGCCGGCATTGTTCTATGTCAGGCGAAATGATTAATTGTAAAGAGTTGCATACCTATATTTTAACTTAAAAAGACTGGTTAAAAATGGCGTCATAATATAATTATCATTAGAAGTAAGAAAACGTACAGTGGAATTCCTTTTTCATTTATTAAAAAACAAATCATTTATTAAAAAATATATATATTTGACTGATTTTCTTACAACCTACTCTAATGTGTATGAAAATTGATGATTTCAAATTAAAAAATCATTTAAGCAATGTATTTTATTTATTAATTAAAAATATTTCTTTTATTATGCGGCATTTTTCAAGAAAATCAGGCATTTTTCGTGAAAATCAGGCGTTTTTACCATGTAAATCAGGCATACATTTCTTCAGAAATGGTAACCCTAGTTGCACGGCACTGAAGGGGGGCGGGGAAAAGGTACAGGAATGGACGAGTTCGTAAACGACTCCGTCTCAGATATAATTACGTTTTAAATAACTGCTGGATCTGTGAGACGTATGGTGGGGTTAAATTATGGAGAAAAACGGATCTGTTTACAAAGCATGACTGGTATTTTGAAATCAAAGGCCAACTTCAAATCAAGTGAGAAGCTGCGTTTATTTTATCTTCTAGTGATCTTGTGTATATAATAAATATTTTTAATGAATTGTATTAAAATTACTTTCAGTCAAGCCAACATTTATCGATTTGCGGTGTAGGCTGAACACTAATTTGCCCATAAGCACATTAAAAAATATTTCGCAAGACGACGAGTTCTGGACTACGAGGACGGAACCTAAATTGTTAAATTTTTACGACTAATGTCTGTTGCCCAAAATTATTGAGCCCAGAAAGAGCCGATAAAATAAAATAAAATAAAATTTATTACCTTTGAAATTAAAAAAAAAATAGGTTTGTCAACATTTTTTCGGAAATGCTACAAACTGAGAAGAACACCCCAAGAAACTCAGTTCGGTCCCTTCCAAAATTCATCTTAGTAGGTATCTAATAATCGATCAATGCCGATACGGAATGGCTTTTTCCTGGCGGTGTGCATTGTTATACACATACCTCTTAATAAATATTGGGTTGTTGTAAATGAAAAACACCTACTATCAATTAAGATTAGATTTAGATCCCATAGCTCAAGCTTATAGCTTAGTTTGGGCTAGATGATGTTGTGTGAGAATATCCAACAATATTTATTGATTATTTATTAAAAATATTTTAACGTTCCTGCCAGCACTGAATCTGCAGTAGGCAGCAAAACATCGTACCATGCCAAGCACCTGCGCATTGCTACGTTAATATTATTGTTTTTAACTATGATTATTGTCAAATTTAAATATTTATAGTGTAAAATAGAACATTGTCCATTACTTTCTACAATTTTCGTATATTTAGATACTTTAAAAATAAACTTGTGGACCGTTTTCATGTATGTGTGTATTATATACTATACTATCTTCACGCCAAATCCCTTGCGGGGTAGGCAGGAAGAACCGAGCGCCACACGGCACGCTCCATACACACCTTACTTGCTTCTTCAACTTTTATTTTTCTTTTCATGCATGCACGTCGGTTCCTTCGGTTCGGTATTTCTAATTGCAATATTGATATTAGTTAGGTAAATAAATGTCAACTTTATTAATTTTATGATGTCAGTGTCTATCACTACTTAATATCAATCAATTTGCAATAAAATAATCAATAATTATTAACTAATATTACTAACATAAAAATTAAATTAAAAGATTGAACGCTTAGACTAAGAATATGACACCGGTAATAAATCAAGGAAAACAAAAGTATCAAACTTGTTGGTAGCAATAAATGGCACTATACAGCTATGTGCGCCGCGCCGCGCTGATTTCTTACGATCGTAAAGAAATTTGAAAACCGAATTTACGCTCTTAAGAGGAAATTCATAAAGAGATGACATGAAGCAGGCACACATTTTGTTTGGTGTCATTCAAAGCCATTGGTATGGGGTATCTTCTTGTCTATGATCACTAATCACACTAGATCAGTGATGGGCAAAGTACAGCCTGCAGGGCAACTCCAGCCTGCAAAAGCATTAAATCCGGCCCGCCAACGGTCCTAACTAAATGATTAGCTCGCGAAGTTGCGACAATTATATTTAGATGGTCCAGAAGTATTATGTAACTAGGTAGATTCTTTTTAGTAGAACAAATAGACACACAGGTGACGAGACCATGAAAGAGTAACATACAGCCACGCATCAAATATAATAGTAAGATTAAAAGTTTCAGCACAAAATGCATTATTCCTATAATTCTGGCCCTCCTCTGAAAACTTTTAATTTTTCTGGCCCCCCATTATAAAAGTTTGCCCAGCTTTTTCTGGCCCCCCATTATAAAAGTTTGCCCAGCACTGCACTAGATTAATAAATGCTCGGTTTTCCCAAACGCCTACAGTAAGGGGTTGTTCAAGAGGGGTCTTAGAAGGTTTTTACAGGGTCGGCAGCGGGAGTTTGTCGCCTCTGGTGTTGCAAACATCCATAGGCTGCGGTGACCACCGGTACATCTGGTGGGCCGTATGCTTGTCTGCCACCTTAGTGGTTTAAAAAAAAAATGGTATCAGTGAAACTAGCATAAAGGCCAGTAAAGTCACACTCGCAATGGAGTATCTTGGGTTCCTTGGTATATTGGAACTGTCAGGGTTCAGGGCTCAGTTTCAATTTTGCAAGATTAATCAAATTTTCATTTAGTTAATTATTTCTAATGAATAATTAGTTTATACTGTCAACCATGTGGCTAATCAATATCTATTTCGTCCATTGGTTTTTGGTATTTCATTATCGTCCAAAAATTTATTACCTTTTGCAGGGCAAATATATGGCAAGGGACTTTTCCTTCACATAATTCTGCTAAGGATGGTTATGTGGGGACCAACCCTGTTGATAAATTCCCTCCAAATGATTTTGGATTGCACAACATGGCTGGTAATGTCTGGGAGTGGACAGAAGATTCCTGGAGTCAAGAAAATGTAAGTACCTAATAGACTTTGAAATATGAGCTAAGCCCAAAAATCCAGAAAGTAAGATTTTTGACTGAAGTGGCTTTGGACTTTTTTGTCACCAAGCTTAAGACACAGTAGGTACCTCTAAGACTATTCAATCATCAAACAATCCAATCAGGCTATATCATACCACTCTGTTAGAGTCAGACACAGGTGATAGATCTAACTGCACCATGTTGGACATCTGGGTTGATACAGAGTTTTTTTTAACTTTTCCTTTCTTCGCCGCGACTTTGTAAACAAAAGTGTACCACTAGCAGGTGAAGCCGGCTTAGATCCCGAAGATGGTGCGCCCAAATTTCATGTTCCTATAGGTTTTATCCCATTTAATAGGTGGTGAGCTTAATTGACATGTTGAAATGGATAGGTGTAGGTTATGACTACCCACTGTTGAAATTTTTCAAGCAGCCCATAAGACCTTCAATCTGGCTTAATTGCTGCCATGTTACTGTCAACGAGACCAACAGCTTAGTGTTCCTTCCAAAAGCAGGGAAAGCCTCGGAAATGTAAATGTCACTGACTGGTCAGTGGTCACCCATATGAGGACAGCTACAGCGAAAGTTGCTTACTGCAGTGATCATATACAGAACACTTGAGTCATCTGGGCTTTGAACACTTCATTATGCGTAAGTACATGAACAGAACTGTAAAATAAAAATACCTACATAAAATATTTTTTGTTTTCAGCCTAAAGAAAAAGTCAAGAAAGGTGGTTCATATTTGTGTCATCACTCATACTGCTACCGATACAGATGTTCTGCACGTTCGCACAACACCGACGATAGTTCGGCAGGCAATTTAGGATTCAGGTGTGCTAAATCTGTGTAGCATACCTTATATGGATATAAGATTATTTATTATTTGTACTTAATTACCTATGAACAAAGATCTGTGTAAGTGGAGAGTAACTGTAAATAATTGCATTTATTTATATGGATTGTTAATTGTTATATTATTATGTGTTATACATATAAGTATCAGAACTCCAAATAAGTTGCTTTATTTGATGAAACCTCAGTTAACTGAATTACAAGTAGTTACAGTCATTTGCATTCAAATTAAGAGAGCTACTTGGAATGTTTTCCGGAAAGCTTATTTTTTACACGACGTAATATTTCTGCCAGTATTCCACAAGTTGGCGGCCCTATGATACCTCAGAGCGGCCTAACATTTAATATACTTATTGTCACTGAAGCGATGCCATACCCCTCCGGTAAACGAGTAAACTGAAAGCACCTAAATCTATACTCTTCAGCCAGACGCACTGTTCCTCGCGTTGTCACGAATATTAGCTTACCAGCCACATACTCCTCTACTCGCGGTCTTTCTCGTATTGCAGCTTCTTTGACTCGTGCTAAAAACCGACAAATGATGAATCGCAACACTCGCGGCATGAAGAGGCAAATACACGACGTCTCTGCCCATTTCCCTCGCTTTGTCGAGTGTGCAGCCGGTCCAATAGATAGGGCCATCCACAAAGATGCGCCTCACTGTTTTCCCAAATCGCTCAAAGAGCAGCAATCAAAGTGCAAGTGTGTATGTAATCCAAATGCATTTTGCTTTTATATCGTGTTACAACCAAAGACGTATTATAATATAGACACGTCATGTACGAACATCACGGCATTCAAAAACGGCAAATATTTTATACATTCAAAAAAAGAATTTCTATGAAATTATCTATGATAGCATGTATGGAGATTAAGGCAATTGCCTGACTTTTTTGTTGCCATTTTTCAGTGTTGATAACGTATCTATAGTAGTTTTCATATATCATTGGTTACAATACGTTCCTGTTTTAGAATACGGATCTCATAATTTTGTAAGCGCGTTTCAAACATGATGTTTGAAAAGCGCTTAATTACTAGCACTAATTTGACTGCCTCTGTGGCGCAGTCGGTAGTTATACCGTCTGCGGCGCTGGAGGTCGTGGGTTCGATTCGACTCAAGAGTCCGGGTGTTTCTATGTATAATATGTATATATTTAAAAATTATATAAGTATTAATATCCGTAGTCTGATACCCATAACACAAGCAAGTTATTCCTAGCTTACTTTGGGATCAGATAGCGTTGTGTGAAATGTCCGTGAATATATTATATTAATTACGCACAATATTATCTCTTCTCTACTATTATAAAATTGTAAAAATATCTGTGACGGTACATTCAAGATAAATTTAAAAAAAATACTGTAATCGACTAATTTAGTGCTTCCGAGTCCAAATCTATAATTGTTTTTCTTCTTGTCTGCTTGTTTGTTTATTTTTTCGGGGTTGGAGCAAAATTCCGTAGCTTGATCATAATTGTACTATCTATTAGGATTTAGTAGGTATTTATTCAAATTAAATATCGCTGTATGTTTCATAAAAATCGGTTCAGCGGAAATAAAATACAGCTTGACCTATTTTTACTAGAAGCCCTATGCATTGGACAGGTCAAAATCGATTGGTTGTTAGTTAAAATCACCTTGCGAACGAAGTCGCGGGCAAAAGCTAGTATTATTATAATATGTGCGTAATTAACGTAGTATTTAACAAGAGTTAATTTGAAATTTAATAAACTCCCGATCCTACGACTGTTCTAAAGCGTGTCGTGGAAATACTATCAAAATAACAGTAGGAATATCCAATTTCCGATGAATCGGACCTGTAAATTTTATAGCTAAGAACCATCCCCGTCACATCGGCTTTGGAACAAAAAAGCCGCATCAAAATCGGTCCAAGTATACGGTGGTCCAAGCGTTGGGCCGCTAGGATGTGACAGACACACAGTTTCAAACTTATAACTTCGTCTAATCTAATCTTCTTCGTTTTCGTCGGGGGTTAATAAGAAAAATCATTATTATTACACTTATCATTTAATTGCATAATTTTTGTATAAAAATTACAATAGGTACATAAATTGCTTTCTATACGATAATGAAACAAAATTTATATTTACAAAACTGAGCTTCAGCTGCCTGTCTGCTATCGCAAGCAGAATATTTTGAGTACAAAAAGCACCCTAAAAATTTGGTAAGTACAAAACAAAACGGAAGACTAAAAAGGAAGATTGAAGCTATCTATAAACCCGTTATCGATTTGATCTTATATACATAATTTTGGTATAAATAAACGATAAATTAAACAAAATAAATAACCAACACAACCACTTTAGTGACATAAATCTAAAAATAAATTGAACATTCGGTTGAAATTATAACAGTTATTGTACTTAAAATAGAAAAATAATCACTTCAATTTACAACAAAAAGAGTTGTATTTTAAACAATTTATACCTTTTGTGTCATAAATTAACACAGAAAGGCATTAGTTAAAAAGATATACAGCTTTGTTAAACCATAGCCATTATTGCCGAGCAACTGTTCAGTCACCTTCACATTGTGAACGTGTGTTGTCGTGTCGCGACAATCATGAGCTTGTAAAAATACTGATTCACACTTATATTCTAAACTTGGATTGCATCTGGACATTGTCAGTTCTATGAAGATCAAATACATTTAATTTACACATATAATTTATTGCATAGTCAGCATTTGAATATTGTAATATTCTTGAAAAATTATTTAAAATTATATTTGCAATTAATATGTTAATTGAAATATTACATTATGCAACTTGTCATGTATCGTATGATCAAATGTATAATTTTCTATAACAAATTTTATTAAACATGACACCGTTAAATAAAAACATTATTGCATTTGAATTTGCATTGTCAAATGTGCATTGGCAATTTTTTTTACAACAGGCAAAGTACCTACACATATGCGAGGTAAAAACTGGTCAAAGTATTCGGGGGATTTCCCCCTATTGCACTTGGGAATAAAATCCATACCATTCAAACTTTTATACATTTCTCTATTTTGGCGTTCGTTATGAGATAAAGGACCCTGACATCTGTTCCTTTCTTGTCGTAGGTGGGAAGAAAATCGAGAAAGAATCAATAGAGGAAATTTTCCGAATATTAATTTTCTTTCCATTTACATTTTTAGTATCCACCTGTAGTACACGATAAGGAGGACTGATTTTAAACAAGGCATAGTTTAAGTAAAGGTAAGTTTAGAGCTGTAATTCAAAATATTGATTACAAAGATAGAATAAGGAGAATCGGGGGTAGATTGTGAGAGAAGGGGCACAAAAACATTCGGTTTTCACGTTTACAAGCTCATTCCATTTCAACTAATTTCTTGAAAGCACCATGTACTGAATACATGCCACATTTGAGTTACATCTGTCTTCCTCCAGAGTTCATTCCGACCTCCGAGAGCAACATAACATTAACTAAACCTAACAAAGTATAAAACGCTATGCGATCACAAATCTAGCTATACATTTACATCGATAGAATAAAATATACACCATCAACACCGCCTAACCGTATGTACACGAATCACACGCACCGCTACGAGTGGGGGGGCGAGTCCACGTTTTAAATAAGGTTAATACAAGGTCCGACTTGAGGCTACGAATCACAGAGTACGGAATGCTAGGGGGGGCGCGGGCTCGGGCGTCAATTGCCGGCGGGCAGCACGGTCCGGGCCCGCGGCAGGCTGCCGTTGGTCAGCGTGTGCCCGTTGGTGTAGCCGTTCTTGAGCGAGCCGTTCTTGTGCACGGGCTCGGCCTGCAGCGCCGTCAGCGCCGGCGAGGGGGAGCGCCGCCGCCCGAACTGTACAGTCATATTTATACTGAACTAAACTAATAATACAAATGAAATGTGAAAGTTTGTGAAGTTGTTTGGATGTATAGATGTGTTTTACTCAATCACGCTCTGAGTCCTGGGACATCCTTCCGAGGGCTTACCCGGGGCTCCCAACCATAGGCTGTTGGGCGTTACGAGAGGTTTTTTAGTCTGTAGGAGTCCGGCATAGCATCCCTCACGTTAAATAAAAAACAAAAACTCAATCGCGATCTAACGGCTGAACGGATTGGGCTGAAATTTGGTACAGAGATAGCTTATAGTCTGGAATAACACATAGGCTTTTCATCCCGGGAAAATGTTCCCACGAGAAGCGGGAACGTGTACCGAATTTCACGCGGGCGGAGCCGCGAGCATCATCTAGTATATAAGGGACGATTCATTCAGTCGCAGAATGTACTTTGAGCAAATTGCACCGTTCTTTTTTTTGCTCGCAAATCATCAATCAACGCTATGTTAATTAATGACGTGAACGTGATGATTGAGACACAATATTGCATTGGATTTTTTTTCTTAATTATTATAATAAGTGTTATGCGCGTGTGGCTCATCATCCTAGCGCTACGCAGAGCAGGAAAAATAAGGTATTTTGCAAAAGGTACCATTGCGCGACTGAACCGGTCCATTGAAGCTGAGGGCGAATCGAACAGCTGCGATTTTTATTGCAAAGGGTTTAGTAAACTAAACCCTTTTATTTTAGTGAACAAAGGGTAAACCCTTTGTTCACTAAAATTCACTACAAAGATCCACCATGGATCTTTGTGGACATAATTATGTGCATTTTAGATTTTTAAACATGTTCATTTTATACATTACTTAGAAAAATAGGCCGAAAATTTGCGAATTTGATTTTATGTAATTGACGACAGAAAATTTGCTGCGTTTCGAATTGCCTTTAGCATGATGAATCGACCCTTATAGAAGAAACTGACGTTCACTCAAACGACACAAATAACGATCGCTTCCGAATATACCGGAAACGAAAAAAAATGGCAACAAGCATACAAGATGCTGCTTTGTATGGAGTATGGACCACCCACTAAGGCCGTCCATTCCAGCTACTTAACTCTTCTGTCAGTCTGAACGGGAAAGAAGGGATGCAGGTGGATTCTTACTATTCCACGTTACATTGATTTGGGTTAGCGACATATCCCAGGAGTTCCAAAGTCTAGTTCTACCACAGGGCGGAAACTCCAGCTTGAATATGTGCGTGTGATCAATAAAATGTAAGCAAATTGTCCGCCAACTCTACTGACAGCTAGGGATTGCAATCCGGTGTCATTTTGAATCCGGCCGGATCCGTACCGGATTTCTCAAATCCGGCCGGGTCCGACCGGATCCGGCCGGATTGAGTTAACCAGGGTAACTTGCTTTCTTTTTTTTATTCCAACATGTATAAAATTAAAAACGATACCGCTTATACGGATTCAATCTTCTTATATATAAAAATGAATGGCAAAATGTGTTGGTAAGCGCATAACTTCAGAACAGGTGGACCAATTTCACTAATTCTTTTTTTGTTGTGTAAGGTATTGTCGGAGAAGGTTCTTATGGAAGAAAAAATATTGTATTCCTACGGGAACGGGAACTACGCGGGTGAAACTGCGTGACTTTCTCTATTTTATATAAAAGTAAAGATTGTTTTTTAAAGAGCCGTAAATATTCATCTTCCGACATTAGTGTCGGAAGATGAATATTTACGGCTCTTTAAAAAACAAATCTAAAGTTAAGGTATTAGTCCAGTCAAAAAAGCACAAAGCAATGTAGAGTGAACGGAAACCTAAGCTGTTTCTTTAGAAATTTAATCAGGTTGTTTAAGAAGAAAACATACTAGTCCATAATGCGTGCCGGAAAAAGGGCGGCTGTGACAAAGATTAAATTTTTGTAGTTTTTCGGCTATATATCTAAATCAGTGCTTTGTAGCAAAACATATGCTAAGATAAAATTAAAACTTATAAAGTATCAATAACTTTCGTTCTAAACACTTTTACATAATTCCAACCGTTTATGAACTACACGCTCCAAAATATACAGAAAACTACCTGATGCTTGCAGTTTTGTCCGCGTGAAATTTGGTTTGCGTTCCGCTTCCCATAGGAACATATTCCCGGGATGAAATGTAGCCTATGTTACGTTACAATGTACCTCGGTTACAAACTCAAGCCCGATCAGGTTCAGCTGTTACAGCGTGATTGAGTAACAAACGTCCAAACATCTTCACAAACTTTCACATTTATAATATTATAGTATGATAAAGCTATTCTCCGTGATCGTTTGTTCGTCCCTGAGTAACAAACGTCCAAACCACTGTGGGAAAACTTAGTATCAGGCTTCTATTCATGTAAGCAAAAATTTATTCTGCTCGTATAACCTCTGCAACAAGAATAGCTCTAGGGATCTAGTTTTGGGTAACTGACGGGTTTCAGAAAAATATAATAGCATTCTTTGTGATATTTTGCTCCTTTAGCAAACAATATTATTAATGCGGGACAAACGATAAAAACTTCGTAACCCCAGGCATTATTCTTCAAATTACCTCTCTGACACTATACCTATATTTCATTTAAAATCTCAACCGAATGTTGAAATAAGCTAAATCACTATCATTTCTACATTTCGGAAGAGTGTAGTTAAAAAACTGTTGCGAATATGGGAACAGTATGGAATCAAAGTTGTGGAGAATTTTGTAAGTTTTTATTTCATGTTTTGCTACAACGCACTGTTTTTGGGATATTGGTGAAAAACTTAAAATTGGGACCTTTGTCACGACCCTCTCTCCGCCCCACGTCCTAGATGTTGGAACTATTAGTATGTATCATCTCATCGTAACCTGTAAGTTACACACTGAAGGGTGACTCAAACGACTCGCGTGCAGTGCAAGCTTTTTACATTTGTACCATCCTTGGCGACGGTTATTTTGCCAAAATATGCAAACACCGGATCCGGTCGCCGCCGGATCCGGCGGTGTATTGGTACCGGATCCGGTGGACGAAAAATGATGCCGGATCCGCCGGATTACCGGATCCGATTTTCCGGATTGCAATCCCTACTGACAGCTGTGGCGCGACAGGGAGTTGCCGATCTGTATGTTATCTATTATATTATCTTTGATTCTATGATGGAACTATGGAACAAAAATAGCAGTAGTTCCATGGCAAGCGGTTAATATTAAGCTTAGGGTAGAGGGCAGCACCAGGACGAAATCCTTACTTGAATTAATGGACACGCATAACTTCATGCGCGGGGAATTACACATTATGAAAACCTTATTTTGTACCTCTTCATGGCCTTCATACATACACACATAATTAGTCACGCTTCTATCCCCCCAGTGGATACTGATATACGACCACTTTTCACCATTTGTTTTGATCACACATGATATATGTTGGGCTTGGTCACACATGATATATGTTGAGCCCATTGAATTTCAAAGTCCCTTGTGCCAACTTCAACTTGGTTTAACAACTGCTGTTACTGAAAACCAGGACCAACAACAGCTTAACATTAATTCCAAACCTCAGCAACGCTCGTAAATTTAAATGTCCCAAAGTAGTCACCCATCTTACGACCTTTTTTTTTTTTTTTACGTGAGGGAAAATCCTCATGGATGCTATGCCGGACTCCTACCGACTAAAAAAACCTCACGCAACGCCCTACAGCCTATGGTTGTGAGCCCCGGGTAAGCCCTCGGAAGGATGTCCCAGGACCATCTTACGACCTAGCAAAAGATGGTTAACGCGACAATGCTTTACAGGTCACGGTTCCCCATCCATTGGTGAAAACCCCCTGTTGTCTCGTGGTCCCATTACTTTTTATCTACTACATTCAAACCGATATGTTCACCAATATACCGAAACTCAATGTTTAAGTGAATACCTACCTTAGGTCTAGTGTAAGATTGATTGTAGAAGTCTTTGAAAAGGAAGAAGAACATGACAGCGTGCATGCCGATCCACCAAACGAAGGCGCGAGGGTAGTCGCACTCTATGAACAGCAGTTGGAACGCGTGCACCATGATACCCACGAATTGTACCTATAAATGTATAAACAAATATATGTTAATGACAGAGTTGGACACACAATAATTAGGTATGTATTATGCAGCACGTGCTAATTGCTGGCACGACCTCTTCTTTGTTCTCTACATAATAAATAAATAAGTAGTAATTCATCGACAATTTTCTGTATACTTTTTTGTATACAGGGTGAATTTTTCAAAAGGGATTGGATGGCCAAATCCGAAACTATAAGGAATAGCGAAAAATACTCAAAGGAGTCACGAGCCCGATTTTGATGAAACTTAAAACCTCATCATTAGATTTTTTAAAAACCCATAATCCTAGCTGGGAATCGAATCCATTGATTTTGAAAAAAAAAACACACCCTTTATTATTACACCATACGATAGTGTTGCTATTAAGGATCATATTCTGGGAAGTAATGATATACGGCAAACTACAGGAAAGAGCTCATCTTTAACAAAATACATTTTATTTTTCTTACGTTAACTGATTAATTGTTCAAAATCTTTGCAATACATAGCTGGATTCGAAACCTCAAGGAATAACTAAGGAATATTATTGATTCCGTTGAGAATATTCTCTAAAAAATCATTCTGAGCATAATTTAAAACACGGAATAGTTACGATCTTTTCTGGGATTTCCAACGAAACAAACTATGATACAAAATTTAGGTACATGAAATATGCATTCTATTAAAATTCCAAATGTTCCTTAAATTTGGCGTATATCATTACTTTGCAAAATTTGATCCTTAACAGCGACTCTATCGTATGGTGTAATAATAAAGGGTGTGTTTTTTTTTTGAGAAATCAACAAGTTCGATTCCCAGCTAGGATTATGGGTTTTTCGAAAATCTAATGATGAGGTTTTAAGTTTCATCAAAATCGGGCTCGTGACTCCTTTCAGCGTTTTTCGCTATTCCTTATAGTTTCGGATTTGGCCATCCAATCCCTTTTCAAAAATTCACCCTGTATACTTGCTACTATTTACAGTTCAATATAATTATATATTCAATGAGTTTTTGCTAACGGCGTGATCTCATACACTTATTGAAAACGCTATAAACAACATTGTACAAGTAGAATAATGGAGTGCTGCTGTGTGGTTTATTGAATTTGGTTTTTAGATACATAATTATTTACTTCTTCAATGATATTAATTTTGTACTTATGGAAATCTCAAACAAAAATAGACTTTATTACAATGTTATAAAGTTTTTGCGGCTGAACTGCAGAGAATGAGAACACAGAGGTCTAACACTAAGCTCATCCATAATAACTCAACGTGCTTTCGTCCTTAGCCTAGTGGTGGTAAATTTTGGCACATCTGTTTATACTTAAAAATGCATTATTTGTTTGAAAGCAAGCAGTTATAGAGACTTCCAAAAGGTTGCAGATGACCAGAGTTTCACCACTTTTGAGGATATTATCACAAAGAGATGTATGGTTCTGTTCTGGACCTCATAGGCTGTTACGTCCAAAATGCCAACATTGTTCTTAACAATTCTCAATATCTTCGTGAGTTCCGAACCTTGACATCACATATATTTCCTACTCGTTGTTTTCAATTTCGTTGTGAAGGATTGGAGGGCCTTAGTTCCCTTTTTTTCTGTTCGACCAAAAACCTCGACGATATGGGTTGATGTCTGAGATCGCGTTTCATAAGTTTATTTAAATATTTAGCTCAGCTAAATGATGCCACCTGCCTGACGGTAAGCCATGGTGATATCTAGCTATTGGAGGCCACTCACAGTCCACCAGAGTAATGGCAGTGGTCCTCCAGTTGGTGGCCCTATGATGTGCCTCCGCTTGAAGAAACCGTCGTTCTAAGTTTGTATGTTTCGACAGAGTAATCGGGCGAAGATTCTCTCCACTGGAGTGGCATTACGCATTGTACGGAATCGAAAATAAAGAGGGTGGGATTAGGTTGAAGAGTTCTTCAGAATACTCGCCGTACTAGATTCCAGCCAGTTACTTAGTAGTAGCCAGAGAAGCTATAGCCTTATGCTTAGTCAAGGGCGCAAAACTTTCCGTACCCTCAGGGCAACTGATAATGCGTATACTACGCCTTTGGATAGCATCGGCCGTCGAGTGCGTCCAGTACCTCGCGAAGTCATCCCAAAGGTGAGAGCAGTATTCGAATCAGAGACGAATCTGCGTATTGTATTTGCTGTTGTCTGCACGCCGAACGTCTATGCCGAAGATGTCCAGATTGTCCGTAAGTGGACTAGACGTATTCTGAAGAGAGGGTATTGGTAGGAATGGGTGATTTTTTAGCTGTGAACGCAAACGTCTCAGTTTTGCAAGCATTGTTATCGACCAGGTTTTCGGATCCCCATTGGGAAATGCGGTCCAGGTCCCGGTCGAGTTCGCCCACAAGATACAGTCTCCTCTCCACAAAGTCGTTTGTCCGTGGAGACGACTTTGAAGTGAGGAGACGGGAACTTGTGGACGGGCCGAAAAATTCCCGTGCAGAGTGTTATTGCCGTGCTATGCTCCCGAGAGACAGCATATCGATGTGCAGAAAAAAAGAGGGTTGGGTATAACACAGAACCCTGTGGTAGGAAGTCTGGCCATAACAGAGGAGCCGTATACTTCGCCTGTAGAGGAAGTTCGTTATCCAGCAGCACAATAAGGCGGTAGACTTACCGTCATTTTCCATAAAGCTACGTGTTCTAGCGTTCTCACCGAAGAATTGGTGGAATAGACGAGCTCTTGAGTGGATACCGCGAATCGGCAAAAGTATTGTAGGACTTTCGAGATGAAACGAAAGCCTCAAAATGTGTTTGGAGAAACTTGAAAAAGGTTAGATACGTCCCGCAATTAGACTGCGATACTCTGTTGATTGAATTGACGACAGTTTGAAAGGACTGCTCTGATTTTCGAACTATAGCATGGCTGAGTAAGTACTAGAAAATATATCCATAGCTTCCAAAATATCAGATGTTGAAAGTGATTACTTACCATCTGTAAAGTAGTAAGGTACTTCTTCCACCAGAGGTACCTTCGCATATGTGGGCCCATCGCTGCCAGCATGTAATACGAATACATGATGATGTGCACGAATGTATTGAGCAGCCCGAAGAACGTCGAATGACCGCCAGGTGTGAATTTAACTCCAAACCACACGGACATGGGCATTACACCGTGATGGATCACGTGCAAAGTTGACACATGATCAAATTTCTTTCTTAGTACAAAGAAGATCTGTAAAAGAAATAGTATAAAATCGGTAAAGCATCGTTATAGTGTAGACAGCTTTTGTGGTTCGCAATGAGGCATTTGACAAGGAGACAATACAATGATGTGATTCTCGCCGAGTTTACTCGAATAACTATTTAATTTCTATAAATAGGTAATAGAGGAGCATAATTCAAGGTTTCTGTCAAGATTCATAACAACGGTAGCACTTTATCAAAAATTTGAATTTTACATTTCGAGGTGATTATGTATTTATTTACGATGTTTAAAAATATTACTCAGTTTAACTATGCTGCTTGCTTTTCTGTGGTTTGTAGATAAGTTCTAAAATGCAATGAATTTGGCAAAAATTCAATGTTGGTTGAAGTAAATGCCACGTTTTCTAACTTTAATCCCCACAATGGAGGTGCCAGACAAGGTTACTAAAGGAAAGCACAGTCTGTTGTCATGCGACATTATAATTTATGCAACACATACATAAAAATTGCTCGGATGACGGTTTTTAAACATCCTTCATGGCTATTTGTACAGAAGTTAGGTACATAGATATAAATGACATTTGTGCCACCTGAATATTAACTATTCTCCTCAATAAGCAGACCGCTCATTCGCATCGAGGTTATCTAAGTACTTTACATTAAATTGAAAATGGTGTAACATGAGTGCACGCACTGTGCTATGGTACTTACCGTATCAAAGAATTCGGTGAATTTTGAGAAATAGTACCACCAACACGCGTGTACCATCTGTAATATAATATTGTATTAGACATGTTTGAATTTTATAATTTGAATGAGAAATACAAAAAATAGGTATATCTTGCAAGAAGCATTCAAGCTAATTAAGCACTGTTATGAGCATATGTTTATTCTTTAGGTTAGGAACTAGTTTATGAATGGGTGATAAACGGAAGATTGTGTGAATTAGGTGATCATGGATGGATGAATGGTCTGGTTTGTTTCTGATGATATGAGCTATATACAAATGTGAACAAACTATTATCTAACAGGGATATCTATATTTATTTTTACTTATCACTTGCAATTGAAATATCTAACTATATCCCAGTATTTTGTAAATGACATTCGTTTATTAAATCGAAAATATTTAGCATGTAATCATTTTAGTCAAACAAATTACCAGATTGAGAGTTGACCATGTTTATACAATGCTTCGGATTAAGATAGAAAGGTTTTATTTAAGCATTTGATTAAAATACATCCTAGATGACCTAGGCACTTTTGCGCTAGCTACATTGCGATGTAACATGAAGACATGTAAACACTTCATGTTTGTAATTTTGGAGAGGAACGAAATGTGGGATTGGAATGGTTTTATGTTGAGCAGGAAACCATATCCAATTGAAGATATAGTTAAGTAGGTACATATGGTAAACTTGTGTTCTAGTGAAAGGCGGTGGAACATACAATTGAGAGGGAGAGGTAGTGACTTGGGGTGAGAGGTCAATAATATAAATGCAAGTGATAATTCACCCTCATAGTTTGTGGATGTTTCGAGTGGTCGACCGGCTGACATTGAAAGTTATACCTGCCTGTGAACCAGCCGGCGGCTCCGATCTGAAACAATATGCCGACACCAGGCCCTTATATACAAAGTTTGCACTTCACCAAATGTATTTATTTTGTGTAGCTGGTTCTGTGTTAATCCTTATTAGATAATGTTGGCGCAAGTGGGTAGTTTTATATTGTTACGAGTGTTAGTTGCGTATTTGCGATATAATCCAAATTTTATTTAGATAATATTATTAAATATTCTTATATTATACTACCTTAAAATATTTGATACCAATCGCTGCACCCTGTAACTATATACAATTGTTTTATAGAAATCCTGATGATTCAATGATCAGAGTATATTTACAATGCGTGTTGGTTAGTGAGTTCTTATATAGTACCAATGTAATAATTGAGATAGTGTTGCCTGGTACTTCACTTACTCTAATGGCTACCGGGTTGTCGGTATAGTCCACAGGTTGGCACCTATAGCTGTAATGATTCAGCCATCCCCCCATCAAACTCTAAAGTGAAGCATGTCAAAAATATATGGTTAACAGTTCGTGTCAGTATAGTGTATTTTGTAAGGTAATATGTTATGTCAAGTATGTAACATTTTCTGTTTCTGTAAATGTTATTATTCTAGCAGCATATACCTACTTCATCTTTCTTCTCTGAAAGTTAGTCTGACCTATTATATACTATGTCTCGGAAATATGTAAATAGTACAACAATATCAATCAATTGTAAAACAAAAAAAATACGATATATTATGAAAGTATCTTCTAGAACAAATAATTCTATATGATTAAAAATACATTTTATCTTTATATATTGTAAAAAGTATATAAAGATAAAAGATAAGAATGCTCAAAATGGATATAAATAAATTGGTATGTGTACCTACTTACATATTAATCCGAGGTTTAATATTCATGGTCAGTACCAGTAGAAAACAGAGTAAGCTAACTAATTGCCTAACTAATAGAATATTATGTATTGAAACATATTTACCAATCAATATAAATGCTGGAATAAAATTATCTTTACTACCCGTTCGCTCTAACTTTGCCGATGGCGTAGAGGCGTATACCCGAATTGTTAATTAGACTAAGTAAATTAACAGTAGCTAATGTCACTTCGTCATGGAAAATACGCAACATTGTATGAAGAAGTGACATTAATTGCTGTCAATTTACTTCGTCTAATTAAAAATTCGACTTTAGTATGGAGCCGAGCGGCAAAGTTAGAGCGAACGAGCAGTAGATATTATTTTAGTAAATTAGTAAAATACTAAAAGTATTTACTGAATATTACCAATTTGTACAAGGTGTAAAGATTTTTGTATATTAAAGGTACCTAACTCATTTTATTATAATAGGGGTTAGGGGAAACTGGGGATACTTGATCCTTACAGGAGACTAGGTACACAAGATTTACAGAACTTGTATAAGCCGTATTTAGTTTTATATTGGCAATATCGATTGTATATGGTACCCGATAACTTTCTAAAGATGGTACATCTATCACATTTGACACTTTGGCAAACGGCGGCCGAGTAAGTAATTGTTGCGGCAGAAAGAAAATTTTGGTGAGTTTTTATTTTGACTAAACATTAATTTAAAATAGGATTTTAAGTGTGTATGCATTTAATACGAGCCATTATCTATATTATTAGCCATTCTTTACGTAATAAAGTGGTAATATTATAGACATTTGAAAATATTTTTGTTTATAACCTCAAATAGCTCAGGGTATACTTGGTACACTTTATTATGGGAGATTTGATCCACCTGACTCAAGTGTCCCGTACCATTTTTTTTATCAAATCATTGCAGAACAATATCCCAAGAGCCTGCAAAACCAGAGAAGGTGCCCGAAAAATGGTGCCAGAGAACGAAAATAAAGCTAGTCCAATGCCCTTAAAGTTGCACAGCGAGCAATAGAACGAGCTATGCTATGAATGCCTCTGAGGGATAAAATCCGGAACGATGTTCTCCGTAAGAGAACCAGAGTGGTCGACATAGCTCGCAGAAGCATGCGTCTTGAAATGGCAGTGGGCTGGCCACATCTCTGTTGGATCCCCCTGTTAATCCCCCAGGATCAGGTCATACAGACCGGGGGGATCAAGTCTTACGTATATACGGGACACATGGTACGATTCCTTATTATTGATTTAAGTCAAATAACTACTAAATTTAGATAGTCATATCTTTGGCTTTTACAGCAATTATAAGCAAATAAATTTTATGTATTTTAGTACCAACGATTTTTTATACGGATACTCGATATAGAAATTGGGGATAAAAAACAAAAGGGGGGATCAAGTGTCCCCAGTTTCCCTTAAAGTATGAAATTGCCGTTTTATTGCATTGGTTCTTTGAATTGACATGGAATCTTCGTTTCGAATGAAACTTTTTTAACATAGTTTCTATAATGTTCTTTTTTTTAAAAATGTGAAACATTTGAATATCGACTTTCAATTGTTTTTGATATTCAACTTAGACAAGAAAGATGGATACTGCGAAAATTCGAGTAATTTTTGAATACGAGTTCCGACGCGGAAGTAACGCGGCAGAAACAGGCCCGCAATATCAATGTTGCGTTTGGAGAGGGGTCTACTAATGAACGCACCGTGCGATTTTGGTTCATGAAGGAAACTTCGACTTGAAGAACGAGCCACGAGGAAGACCCGCCCACACAGGTGAATAACAATGAATTAAGAGAGATGGTGGAAGCCGATCCTAGTCAAACTACCAAGGAATTAGCGGTATGGTTTAACGTTACCTTACCCACAATATAATATTTATTACTTACAATGCTGTACAAAACACTTTCTCTACCAGGTTATTAATAGTTTTTATTTTATGTTGCCCACCCGTCAAACAATGTAACAAAAGACTCATTTGCATCAAATCAATAAAATAAAAAAATACGAAAAATGGGTGCCTCACGATTTGACCGATCTGCAGAAAGAAACGCGTGTTGAAACTTGTGTTGCCTTGTTGAATCGGTACAGAAATGAAGGAATATTGGATCGAATTGTGACATGTGATGAAAAGGGGATTCTTTATGATAACCGTAAAAGAAAATGCAATGGCTGACCCCAGGTCAAACGCCACAACAGTGTCCTAAAGCGAAACTTACCAATAAAAAGGTACCTAATGGTAACTGTTGTGGTGGTCTCAGCATGGTGTTATTCACTATAACTTTCTCCGATCTGGTCAAGCAATAACGGCAGATGTCTATTGTGCCGAACTCCGTACAATGTCGGTAAAACTAGCAGTAAAACAGCCCTGACTCATGAATCGATCTTCACCATTATTGCTCCATGACAACGCGAGACCTCATACAGCACGAGAAACCATTTTAACCCTACAGGAACTGCGCTTAGAAACCATTCGTCATCCTCCGTATTCACCAGATCTTGCTCCAACGGACTACCATTTTTTTCGTGATTTGGACAATTATCTACGTGACAAGAAGTTATCTTCCCAGGAGGCAGCACAAAATACTTTCACAGAGTTTGTGCAGTCTAGATCCTTAGAGTTCTATCGCAAAGGCATAAATGACCTTCCTATTAGATGGCAGCAATGTATAGATAATAATGGTAACTATTTTGAATAAATAAGTTTGTTAAAAATAAAAAAAAATAAACAATTTAGATTTTCGGTACTAATCGGCAATTTCATACTTTAATCCCTAATATTAAGATAGGTACGTAATAAATTGAGTTTATTTTTAAATTTAAAAAAATAAAAATATTCTATTACTAAATAATTTCAAAGTAATTTTTTTTCATACTTATTAAATGTTTACACCTTGTATTATGTTTTTTTTATAATATAGCTATGTATGTATTAAGAAGAGTATTAATTAGCACTAAAATAATAGCTTTATCTAATCATTCGTGAATTATATGGTGGGATATAACATTAATACAAATAGGTCTCGCCATAACTTTCTTTTCCTCTGGCGACATAAAAACATAATATTACCTTGTGTATTGCCACCCTAAGGAAAAGATAAAATTACTTAATAATAATGCCAACCTAAGGGTAATAAGTTTGGTGAGACCTTTAACAAAAAAAAAATTGCCGTCACGGAACGCCTTGCAGATGAGAAATTATTTTGCAAAAATCGAAATTCATATTCAGAGTTCTGACAAATATAGCTCTGCGAAAGCGTCGCCAGCTATGGCGACGCCGTGTCGTCGCGAACTCTGGCAACGGCTTCGTTTTTCCCAGTAGGGATAGGAAGCATACATCTGGTCTATTATTTATGTGACTAGATATGGCTTTAAACCCCTCCTATCTATTATATAAAAATAAGTCGGGTTTTCCTTCCTGACGCTATAACTCCAGAACGCACGAACCGATTTCCACGGTTTTGCATTCGTTGGAAAGGTCTCGGGCTCCGTGAGGTTTATAGCCAAGAAAATTCAGGAAAAATTTCAACAGAAAAGCGGGAAAATCATTTTTCACACACAGCGCCATCGCGGGCGAAGCTGCAGGCATCAGCTAGTAGGTTATATAATATTACACTATAATGACACAGCCATAGAATTGATCAATTTACTGTATTGTCGTTTGACACCCTGTCAGGAGAAATGTATTTTCTAGTAGCACCCTGGGCTTTTAAGTCTTTTATTAATTTTGGCTCTATTTTTTTTAACTAATTGCTATTGGGAGGTGCCAGCGTTGCAGTCATCATTAACAGATCATTTTAGCTTTGACTTCTTACAGGGATCCTCATAAGTATTATGAGGGGACCCTCCCTTTACTGTCTTAATAAATATAAAGAAATGGTAACAAAATGTGTTGAAAAACCGGCCAAGTGCGAGTCGTACTCGCGCATGGAGCGTTCCATACCAAAAAATTTCGAAGAAGTCGCGTTTGTTGCGTGGGACTTCCCTTTATACGTCTTTATTTTAATTAAATTATTTATATTTAATGGAAATATACAACCTAATATTCTGTGAGTACTTATTTCAAGCATCTAAGTAGCTGTTATTAATATATAAAATAAACTGGCAAGAAAACTATGTTTGTTGTATGGGAGCCCCCCTGAAATATTATTATTTTTCTATTTTTAGTATATTTTGTTAAAGTGGCAACAGAAACACTATCTGTGAAAATTTCAGCTCTTTAGCCACCACTGAACAGTGCACTGTTCCCGAGATACAGCCTCATGACGGACAGACAGACAGATGGACTGCAAAGTCTCATGAATAGGGTCCCGTTATTTACCCTTTGTGTACGGAACCCTAAAAATGGAATGCAATAATTATAAAAATCTTACCTCATAAAATAACCATGTACTGAACAGGACTTGTGCTAAGTTATAAAATATTAGAACATTCTTTAATTCATATGGTTTTCTATTTTCCATAAATCGGGGCCCTAGAACCTGAAAGAGTAATAAAAATATTAATTGAAATTGCTTGTAAATAAAAAATATACAAAATACAAAAATAGTTGAATAGAATACCTTGACTAGATAAATATAGCTTAGACAAATTAATAATGTGGGTAGTGGTGAACTCATCAGAAACCATGGATTGGTCCTGGGATCTGTAATTTGAAAGAAATTTGACTGTGAAATTATAAACATTAGAAAGGTATAATGGGCTATGGGCTGCAGAGACGGTCAATGTGACTTGAAAAGTCTCATGTGCCATTGCACACACATACAAAGAAAGCACACATACTTAAAACTACTTTCATTCACATTTTAGCAGACTTGTAAAGCAGCATTGACCGTCTCTGAAGCCAATAACACTATGAATAGATTGAATATCGTAAATTTTAATAATGGTACATGTAACCTGAAGGTTGGTCTTTATTTACTAGATATTTGCGTTAGGTATAGTAAAACCACCAAGCTTATAGGTCCTCCCAGCAGTAATAAATGGGGAAGACTTTCATGATGTTGGTAGCATAGATGTGTCGATTAATTGTTAGGATAATTTTTATTTTTTAAGTATAAGTAGGTACTAAAGTTTGCTTACTTTTAATCTTTATTTTATTATACTCCTCAACTTATAAGTACATTAAATTCAAATTTTTGTGTCATAAAAGCCTTCCACATCATGATTACTGTAGAAATTCCTGAATAGATATCACTAGATTCCTATTAGGAGTGTGTGCAGTGATTATAGACAAATGGGAGACTGCACACAGTTTTTGGGTCATCTATAAATACTCTGTGTGTAACTGGAACTATGCTGATGGTCTATGACATATTATACATTATTTGGTACATGAGTGACCACTTTATAAATATATTGTCAGATGTGGTACACTGCCAAAAACATAAATAGATACTTACAGTAATTAATAATATCAATTAGCTGTAAATAAATATTGATTTGCACTAAATTATTAAATTGAGGTGCGAAAAGAGGTTCGTAAGGTTCTAAAAAAAAAATTGGTAATTTAAAAAAATATTTTAAGAACACTGAATAAAAATATAATTTATTCTAAGCTATGTAGGTACTGAATTACATATTAAAAAAGTTTAACATTTTAGAGATGTAATTATAAAACCGGGCTGTACAAATTGCATCGGCTTTAGTATGTTATCAGATTTAAAATAAACTAAAATATTTCGTGGAAAATAAATGATAATTTTGCTTACCTCCGTACTTTTCCATGAACAGGTGCATATCATTTAAATATTCTAATATTAGCGCCATTGTATCGATTTCTGAAATAAAAAAATATTATTTAAATAAAACAAATGATTGTAAGTCACTGGTTATCAAGACGAGTTGGTTTTATGCTGTGCGTTAACAATAATACTTAGTACCTGTTAAATAAAAAAATATACATCAAATATTACATAGTATTTAGATAATTTTCAATAGTTTCATTCACACATTTATAGTCAATAAGTATATTTAAATTAATTTTATTCATTGAAGATAGAAATAGGTTATATTACAGGCTTCGGCCGCACTGACAGCAGCGCAGAAATGTCAGACAGAAATTGAATTTTAATAAAACCAACTAGTAGGTAGATGGCGCTCAACGATTCGTATTGGTTTTACTGAGTTTCTAAACGAAAAAATATTTTTGTAGGATCTCAAAGTCAAAGGATCTCGATCTTTTTGTTTGGGCTATGGGCGGGATATTATATTTAGATTTAAATAATTCAATATATTTATTGGGCGTTTATAAATAATGTTAACTAAGAATAAGGTGGTATTGAGGTTTGTGGCCTATTGTAAATCAGGTTGGTAGGTAAAGTAGGTTCAAGGTTGAAAGACAATTTACTATGGAACCATTTCAAATACAGTACATGTGTGAGTATTAGAAGTAGCACGGAAGTTTACCCATGTGTAACCCTCCAGTTTCTGTTAATAAAACTGGCACCAGTTCCCATTTCACGTTGGACATAGAATAACTTTCAGCTCTGCTACTTAAAAGACTCATCGTCATTATAAAATAGTAGGTAAGTAGGTGTGGCTTAAAACAGAATAAATAAATATTTGTGGACATTCATACACAACATCATCTAGCCCGAATTAAGCTAACATAAGCTTGTCCTATAAGATCTAGACGACTGATATACATACTTATATATTTCTAAATACATTATGTACCTACATATTTTTTATAGAAAACACCCAAACTCCGAAACAAACATTTGTGGATCACACAAATATTTAGACTGACCCAGGAATCGAACCCAGGACCTCCAGCGCCGCAGGCCATAGAAGACATATGGCCACTTTTATCCCCGAAGGAGTAGGCAGAGTCATTACCTTTAGTTATGCCCAAATTTCACCTTTTGATTTTGTCCTATGTAGATAATTGGCGGATAATGCCGTGTTATATATATAGACCTTAAACTTTGCTTAACGACTGCAACCGGGACCAACAGCTTAACGTGCCTTCCAAAGCACGGAAATGCTCGCAAATAAATGTCACAAGCTGGTCACGTCACGTGGTGGTCACCCATCCAAGTACCGGCCATAACAAATGTTGCTTACTGCAGTGATCGTTTACAGAAAACTGAGTCTGCAGGGCCACGAGCGCTTTACAAAATTTATGAACCAAATAAATACCAATGACTTTATTCAAGTCAGACGAGACTTAATCATGTCGTTCTCAGGGGGTAGGTAAGTACGGTGCCGGGTCTTACTGCGAGTAGGTCATGATCGTGAAAGAATCGGCGGGGACGCTTGTCTATGCCCAAGACTTTCGGCCTACATGACCGGGGGCCTGCTAGCGGTCCCTACAGAAGCAGGCCCAAGACAGACGCGTAATGTGAGAGTTTCATGCACGACTTAAACCCCAAGAAGCGTGATAACACCCGAACCAACCCCCAAAGACGCGGGATAGTACCTGAACCCCTAGGTGAGGCCGCAGTGGTAGCCAAAGTCTGTCAGAAATTCTGGGACATCCTTCCTAAGGCATTAGTACTGACTGAGTAGCATCTCGGTGTTACAAACGTATTTAGGCTACAGTGACCACCGTAAGTACTACAGGTCTCCTGGGGATTACTATGGAAAAAAAAGAAAAGGTATCCACCGCGAAGGAGATATCTCCACATTACCAGTTGTTAGAAAATGGTTTGGCCCTTCGACTATCTTTTGTCATTAGGTATATCTGGAGGCCCTTCTTCTCTAGGATTTCGTCCTTCCCTGTCTGTACCTAATAGAACATTATAAGTAACCCTCAGGTTAGAGAAATTCTCAAAGACTATAATAAGTATAGCCTTAGAGAATGCCGTAAGGCGAAACCGGCTAGATATATACATAGGTACAAGTGAAACTTATCAATATTGGAGGCAAGTTCTAGCAAGTGTCATCATCAATATTTGAAGTAAGTTTTATCCAGCGTCATCAATAACAGTAGATATAAATAATCTGAAACTCGTAAATTGTATTTACCTACCTAGGTATACGTCAATTGATTGGAAATTCAAGGTGTTTTTAATATTTTTTTTATTTATAAAGTAAGTACAGTAAAATTTAGCTATGCCTTATTTTCTGTACGTTAGTAGCAAGTAGAGTGATCTATCGACACTTAAATGCACTGGTTAACTGGTTAATCTACTATACTAATATTATAAAGACGAAAGATTTGATCGTTTGTTTGTTTGCATCGAATAGGCTCCGAAACTACTGGCGCGATATGAAAAATTCTTTCACTTTTGGGAAGCTACACTCTTTGCGGTGAACATGGGCTATATTTTATTCCCGTATTTCCATGGAAACGGGAATTACGCGAGTGAAACCGCGTGACGTCCGCTAGTCGTTAATATTTAGTATTGCGTAATCATCACAATATTGGCCAAGAGTCATGAGCCTAGGTACTAACTTTGGGGTCAAGGTCAAGGTCAAGGTCAATGTAAAAAATTCGTATGTGTTCCAAATTATTCACATTCAATACTTGCGTGTTATATATATTTGACCTTATACATTCTCACAACTATCTTTAATTTTTAGAGTGTGTCTTTCCTTACATAACGGCCTACTTATTATTCTTTCGATACCCACCTATTATATTATTGACTTGAAAGAATTTGGAAGCGCTCGTGACTCGCGGAGTCAGTGTTCTGTAAACGATCACTGCAGTAAGCAACGTTCACGATGCCCAGTCCTTGGATGGATGACCATCCATGTGACCACTTTGTTCCATTTATTTGAGCGTTTCCATGCTTCGGAATGCACGGTAAGCCGTCGTTGTCGTTCGCCCGGTTGCCAGTAAAATGGCAGTCGTTAAGCCAAGTCGAAAGCCTTTTTAGGCGGCTTAAAAGAATTCAACAGCAGGCAGTCACAACCTGAACCTGTCCATCTCAACGCGGCAATATGGGGATAAAGGCGTGACCGTGTGTATGTGTGTTAAAGAATTTGAAGACAGACAAGGATGTATCTTCGAAACCTATGAATGTAAATAAGTACTTATAAATATTGATCTTAGACGTCAGTACGATAGTTAGTTGGGTATACATATGGTTGGGTATACCTACTGATTTCGGTACAGTGGCTGTGACTTTAGGAAAAACATAAAATTGCGCCTGTTTTCCTTCGGGGCTAGGCAGGTGTACAACAGGTATACGCCTTTTTTAACGTGAGGAAAATCCTACAGGAATGCTATGCCGGACTCCTACCGAATAAAAACCTCACGTATCCTACCTAACAGATACCCCAGGACTCCCAACACAGGTATACGCCTACATTTCGTCAGCTGTATTATTTTTACATCACCAAAGTAGCAGACAAGCATACCTACCTACGGCATCACTTGATCGAAAGTAATCACCGTAGCCTATCGACTCTGTGAGCTACCGTCTCTGTTTAAATGGGTACCTTCTAAATCACCATACCACAGTATAAAGAAAACAATCTGTAGGCTGTAACCATGGCGGCCGACAAACACCCCATCAGGGTACCGGCCGATCGTGTTGCTCCACGAGGTGTGCAAGCTCTTTGAGCGCAATATTGTACAACGCCTCGTCGGGCACCTCACACGCGTGGGGCCTGGTCTATCGGATAGCCAGTTTGGCTTCCGTCAGGGGCGGGCACGCGATCATGCGCATTAGAGGCCGGGGCCGAGGGGTGAGGTGGTTGTGGCGGCCTTCGCCAACGCCTTCAACACCTTGCCCTGGAGTGCGTTAGGGAGGCGCTTATCTACCATGGAGTGCTACAGTCCTACATCCGTCGAATTGTCGGGGCTTATCTCTCCGAGAAGGCCATGACTTACCCGAGCTGGCTAGGGTCGGGTCGGTGAGATGTGTCGTACGGTGTTCCACAGGGATTCGTATTAAGACCGCTCCTGTGGAACATCGGTTACGATTGGGTGCTGCGTGGTCCATTGCTCAGAGGGGTCGGCGTAACGTGTTACGCCGGCGACACCCTCGTTACGGGGCGGGGAGCAACGCACCGTGACGCAGCACTAAAGGCCACGGCAGGGGTTGCTCAAGTCGTGGGTCGGATACGGCGGCTGGGTCTCGAGGTCGCCCTTCACAAATCCGAGGCTCTGTACTTCCATGGACCTTAGATGGGTCCACCTGCGGGATCCAGCCTACAGGTAGGGGGTGTCAGCATCGGCATCGAGTCCTCGATGAAGTATCTCGGGCACGTACTCGTTGGCCGGTGGAACTTCGGACATCACTTCCGAAGTTTGGTCCCAAAACTGAGGGGGACCCAACGCTCCATACAGGAGATTGTACCTGGGGATCGTGCGAAGTATAGTCCTATACAGGGCCCCCGTATGGACGAAGACCCTGACGGCCAGCAATGTGGCTAGATTGCTAAGCCCGCTGAGGGCAATGGCCGTCAGGGTGACCCATCCATGGGACCTGGAAGCGAGAGCCCTTGCGTCACTATTTAAATGGCGCAAGGAGGCGCTGGAGCGGGGCCAAAGGCCTGCGTCTCGAGAAATCGAGGCCCAGCGGTCCCTGCTCCACCGGGAAACCGTGGAGACATGGAAACCTTAAGACAACCAAATGGGGGTCAAACCGGTCATGGACGAGTGGCTGGAGAGGAGACACGGTGCTCTCTCCTACAGGTTGTCACAGATACTTACCGGGAACGGTAGCTTCGGTAAGTATCTGTGGCGAAGACACCGGGAAACCACGGCCGAGTGCCAGCGCTGTGGGGACTGCAGCGATGTCACAGCGCTCCACACGCTCGTGGTGTGCACGGCGTGGGCGCAACGGCCCCAGGTACTCGTGGTGGGTCTGGACGTGGACACTCTCTCGCTCGAGACCATGGTGCGAGCCATGGTCTCCAGCGGGAGTAAGTGGAACTGCACCGCATCTTTCTGCGAGCAGGTCATGCTCGTGAAAGAGGCGGCGGTGGCCCTCACGTAAAAAAAAAGGAGTCCGGAATAGAATCCATGGCGATTTTTCCACACGTTAAAAAAATGTATAGGTAGGTACTTATATCACAATCACAACTGAAAATGTCTATTTGGCATTGTCGATTGTGGTTGGTACAGTAAGAATGAGACCACAAAAAGTCTCGTCAATTATGTTTTCGGAGTAATAAATAAAGCCAGTCATCCCCTTCAAGACGACTATAAACGTCCTGAATTTATAATAATATCTAGTCCTGTTGAATCAAAAGACTTTGATTATTAATTAGATTACTTATACAAAAGATAAGATCTGACTTCTTACATATAAATAGTTACTATTACTAAGGTATAACGCTAGATTAGAAATAACCCTGTAGATACTAAGAATAAAACTCATTCTAAAAGAGTTAACGGGTTTCAAAATATGTCACGGACCTATTAGTGCGTAAATTAACATGTAATGATGAAATCTATCTACATAGGTGTACGATCAATAGAGCATTTTATTTGTTAGTTCCAAGGCTCAATCGAAAATGACTCATAACTTTTCATTGATCATTTCATTGACTTCTATTCATCCAACTCTAAAAACATGTTAGAAAAGTGACCTTCTATTCTCGTATAAAACTAGCAGCCTGCAATACTGAACGAGTCTCATCCTAGCGTTAAAGATTTCATGCTCAAGCTGGAGCAATGAAAAGAAAATAGGATTTTCCGGGTAAGACTGACATCTGACTCTTAGCCACCCTTTTTTTATATGTCAAAGTTCCCTTCCATCTGCCTAGGTACGCTCTCGGAAGGATAGCTCCAGGGCAGCTCATACCCCCTGTTTCATAATAAAAGGAGAGTATGGGTATGATTGCACTATCATGCAGTTGTGCTTGGCTTGGACTCAATAACTCTTGGTGGGTAAACAAAAAGGTAATTGAGCAGGTACATTTTTTTAATGTGAGGTAAAATCCATTATGGATGCTATGCCGAACTCCTACCGACTAAAAAACCTCATGTAACGCCCAACAGCCTATGGTTGGGAGCCCCGGGTAAGCCCTCGGAAAGATGTCCCAGGACTCAGAGTAGGTACCTACCTCTTGTATAATTGGTCTCACTTACTGCTATTTTCGAGGCAATTGTAATTTCTTGCTTCTCAGCGAATCTGAAAAGAAAATATAAGGATAAATAACAAAATATTTCAAAAGGTAAAATCTCTTGCAATTACTGCTGGTTATTTTGATGTTGGTATTACAGTTTTATTGTAATATCTAGGCCAGCTGGACCAAAGAACCTATCTAGTCCTAGATTTTCCGGTGTGAATGCCATCAAGGATTACAATTAAATACAGTTTCACAACATGAAATACATGAAAAGGTACACCAATTGAAGAGAACGTAATAGGGCAAATATATAGAAATACCCTTTTTATTTTTTACGTGCTGGAAATTCCATCATGGATGCTATGCCGCACTCCTACCGACTAAAAAACCTCACGTAACGCTCAACAGCCTACGGTTGGGAGCCCCGGGTAAGCCCTCGGAAGGATGTCCCAGGACGATAGAAATACCCTTATCTAATAGATATCTAAATATAATAGATAATATTCACCTGCGATTAACAGTATATTGAACTAGATTCTTTCAAATTACGTAAGTAAGTAGTACAATTCGTTAGTAAATTCACATAGCCATGATACATTGTTGATGAATGACGTTATTCTTTGTTTCAAGGAATCGCGATGGCCAATTTTCGATACCGTTCCGACGTGCAATTAACGAATACATGTTGTTTGGAATGAACGATTTAAAATTTGAAACCGGAGTTTGTGGTAGGTTCCTAGTACCTATATGGTTAAAATCGTAGGATGTTTTCTTAAATGAATACAATCTTACTAATATTACAAATGCGAAAGTTTGTGAGTGTGGATGAAATTTTAACTTTAAACGGATCAAAATTTTACTCGGGTGAAGCTGCGGGTATCAGCTAGTTAGATAATAATTCAATCGATTAGAAACAGGTTACAGTTCAGAGCTTGATAAAATGCGCCCTGCTGTGTCTGTAAATCATAAATTTGGTCGCACCTGATAATGTTTGTTACAATCGACGTGGTTTGGCACTGGCACTCAAGAAATCTCTCAGAATTTTTTGCTTTAGTTTTTCTTTAGTCAAAAAAACACTCAAAAAAGGGATCATACCCAAGCTGCTAGCGACACGGTCAAACAGCAATTGTCATGCCTCGTCAATATCATGTGATACACGTCGATGCACACACACTTGCAAAGAAATCACGCACACTGTAACAACTTCCATTCATAAATATCAGACTTGACTCAATATATTAACCCGTGTCGGGAGCCCATAATTAATTCCTAGTGCTAGCCATAATTGCATCGGCAAACCAAAGGTCTACCTGCGCAGGAGCAAAATCGAAAATCAATTCCTTCAAGTGCTAAGAAGGCTAGCATTAGATAGCTTATCAGTGGAGAAGCATATCTGACAGTTGGTCTATGTCAGGGACATAGACCAACTGAATCTAGCTACTTATCATTGAGTACATAGAACAAGAATATTTGAAAAAAAAAAAAGACGTGTGGCACTCGGGGACTGCCGCGGTAAAGCTATTACATAGCATTTTTTATCAACTATGCTAGTATAATTATTTCTATATAAGAATACTAGCTGATGCCCGCAGCTTCGCCCGCGTAAAATTTGTTCCCGCGGGAAGTTATTCCCGGGATAAAAGGTAGCCTATGTGTTATTCCAGACTATAATGTATCTCTGTACCAAATTTCAGCCCGATCCGTTCAGCGGTTTGAGCGTGAAAGAATAACAAACATCCACACTCACAAACTTTCGCATTTATAATCTACTAGCTGAAGCGCGCGGCTTCGCCCGCGTGAAATTTGGTTCCCGTTCCCGTTTCCCGTGGGAACATTTTTCCGGGATAAAAAGTAGCCTATGTGTTATTCCGAGCTATACTCTATCCCTGTACCAAATTTCAGCCAGATCCATTCAACCGTTAGAATGTGATTGAGTAACAAACATCCAAACATCTAAACATCCAAACATCTTCACAAACTTTCACATTTATAATATTAGTAGGAAGTAGGAAGTAGGATACTAATATTATAAAGAAGTAAAGTTCGTGTGTTTGTTAAATTGTAAGGGGTAATCTCGGGATCTACTGAACCGATTTAAAAAAATCTTTCACCAATAGAAAGCTACGTTATTGTGGAGTGTCATAGGCTATATAACATCACGCTACAACGAATAGAAGCGGAGCAGTAATAATAAATGTTTCAAAAACGGGGGAAAAGTTATTCCTTTTGAGAGCTTCGTTGCGTGTGCTGCGTAAATATTTATAGTTATGGAAAAAATATGTTATTTGCCTGCCTCGGTGGCATTCGGTAATATAACTGACTGTCGCGCTGGGGTCCTGGGTTCGATTCCCGGGCAGGCCAAAAAATCGTGGGTGTGTGTGTGTGTGTGTGTGTGTGTGTGTGTGCGCGTGTGAGTGTGCGTGAGTGTGTGTGTGTGTGTGAGAGTGTGTGTGTGTGTGTGTGTGTGTGTGTGTGTGTGTGTGTGTGTGTGTGTGTGTGTGTGTGCGTGTGAGTGTGTGTGTGTGTGTGAGTGTGTGTGTGTGTGTGTGTGTGTGTGCGAGTGTGTGTGTGTGAGTGTGTGTGTGTGTGTGTGAGTGTGTGTGTGGGTGTGTGTGTGTGTGTTTGTTTGTTGCATGTATGTTTATGTGAGTTGATTTTTGAGTGTGTGTGTGTGAGTGTGTGTGTGGGTGTGGGTGTGTGTGTGTGTGTGTGTGTGTTGCATGTATGTTTATGTGAGTTGATTTTAAAGAACTTGTAGAAAGTCTTCCACAGATTCATATTCCATTGGTTTTAATCACTCAGTTACTGCCGTTTTAAATTCTCCGTATGTATGCATACTTAGAAATTATATGAGTATGTATAAAAAAGTTTTAATTAGATCGCAAAGAAAATGTCCGAAAGCCAAAGTACTTGAAGCAAAGTCGTTGATATACCTAATTAGAGATAATAGATAAACCTCGCAGAACTTCAGAACAATACACACTCACACAGTACTGTTTTACGATTACCGATTATAATTATTTAAAGTTAAAGTTCATTTTTAAATAATTTATTATACTATTAAACTAATTGTTGTCAAACTGATTATGATTAAACCTCTTTTCATAATCAATACCGTTAAACAACACTATGTCAAAGACAAACAAGACTGAGAAAAAATAATTTAATGACAAGCAAGAATGACAGGTTTAAATTTTTATCATCGAAGTATTTTTCATGAAATTATTCTATATTCTAAAGGTAAATTAGTGTCGAAATGGCCGCATAAATCTAACTATGGTCCCTTAAAACGAATATGATCAGGATTGATATTTAAATGTAAGTAATTATGGAGAGTCGAGATCCAATCTGTTATTGTTTACTACATTGTTTGAATCTGTTGAATTCCACTATATATGAAGTGCAAGATACACGAACGTGGCCGAAGGTAGCCGAGAGTGTGATTCGTTTTCGTGACAGAATTTCTGGATTCGGTCTCCACCCAAGGCCCGCGATAGAAGCTATGCAATAGCTTAAAAAAAAAACAATCTACAAATAAATTTGTCTCAACATTCATACGTGTATTGAAACTGTGTACCACAGTGTTTAAGTACCTATGCATATCAGTCATCTTGGTGTCATAGTGTCAAGCGAAGCAAAGCATGTAACCTTTAAAATGTCAGAATATTTTATTAATATTTATTCATATCCTTTGAAATTTCGTTCTAAGGCATATAAATGACAATGAACCTTCAAAATATTATGAAAATACGTTTGTGAATTTGTTTATTGGAGCATGATGTTATATTTCGTGAAAAATAATAATCGTAATAGAAACGGTAGGTAGATATATAATTAAGTTATATGAGGATTATAACATGTTTATATATAAGGATATTATCAATGTTATAAATAGATCTGATTTTAATTTAGATTGATATTAACGAGTTTGATAAGCGTCTTAATTCAAATATCTATTTAAAATTTAAATCTTGATAAATCTATTTATATCATTACCACTTATACAAGTGTAGAAATATTATCATCTATGCTAACTATTTCATCGATTTTCTTATGATTTTATTTTGGTAAGTCAAAGGCGCCTGAGAGACCTTAAAAAATATTCAAAAACGATTAACAATTTTGGAAAAAATACACATAAATATTAGCTACATTCGTAGTTAGAGGTTTTTACTGTTTTGTGGTTATTGTTGAGCTCAATGTGTGTGCTCGTGTGTGGCTTCGTGACTTCATGATTTAAATATAAGTTTATCTTAATCTTTCATTTATGTAAGGTGCCTACCTAATCTATGTATTTGTGTTCTGAAATAGGTACTCGTAAGTAGCAACTTTTTTAAATATCTCTATAAAGGGAAATAATACTATATTGCATGCACTTACACTATTACTAGTATTTTTATAAAGACATTGGCTTAAAAATAATTTTCACGGCAAGTTAATAAATAAATAAATATTCACGGACATCTCACACAACGCTATCTGATCCCGAAGTAAGCTAGGAATAACCTGCTTGTGTTATGGGTATCAGACCACGGATATTAATACTTATATACTTTTAAATACATTCATATTATACATAGAAACACCCAGACTCTTGAGACAAACAATTATGGGTCACACAAATATTTGTCTCCGGTGGGAATCCAACCCACAACCTCCAGCGCCGCAGGCGGTATCACTACCGACTGCGCCACAGAGGCAGTCAAAGTTAATTGCCCATTGATAGAAAAGCTTTAGGAATCCAAGCTATGGGAGGCAGCATAGCAACTGTGCAAGACGAGTCGTTATCAAATCAGGCGTTGAATTAATATTTGTGGTCTGTTCTTTATATTGATAGCGATATAATTAAAGTTCTTTAAAAAAAACTTAAATGTAGTTACTAGGTTATTACTCTATTTCTAATTTTAGAAACTCCGATGAATTAAAAATATTTCAGTGTTGTAATGAATTGCACAAGGCCGGGTTCACTCACACCAATATTATGTCATTCATAATACAGGTGCCTTAAGTTCGTTAGATTCAGCAACCTTGATAGTGTGGCAATTGGCTCTACGACATCAAACCACGTTAATTCACGCAGGTCAGGTCAAATCCACAAGGAGATTTTATCCATGACCGGGAGCCTGAAGACGGTGAGAGGGTCACTCACCGTCCTTACAGAAGCAGGCCCATGACGGCAGCGGGACGTGAGGTATTCACGCACGCCCCCCCTTAGAAGCCGGATCACACCCGAAAGACGCGGGATAGCACCCGAACCACCCCCTACTAGGCGAGGCCGCATTGCCGGCCGTGGTTCTGTTGGGAGTCCTGGGACATACTTCCGAGGGCTTACCCGGGGCTCCCAACCATAGGCTGTTGGGCGTTACGTGAGGTTTTTTAGTCGGTAGGAGTCCGGCATAGCATTCATGAGTATTTACCCTCACATAAAAAAAAGGAGATGTCATTCCTCAGTAGAAATTTCACTCGACCTACATTTATGAGCTTGTGTGATCGGTGTTGATAAGATAGTAATAACTAGTTTCAAAAACGGTTCTCTTGTCGGGAGGTGTTGGCTTTGGGTATCATGAATTCGTAAGATAGACGCACGGTATCGCCTCATATTGATAACGTATCTGTCTACCACGTCGTATCTATATTTATTTCACTGATAACATTACTCATACTTGCTTATGGTTCAATGTACATTCGATTATTTTACGTAATTTCGCGAGTAAATTGTTACAACTCGGTAGATTGGCATACTTCTGTCATATTTAGGTATTTTATATTGTGGAATTCTGTTTTCTTATCTATTGTGAGTCGTTGATGAGTGATCTAACAACGCCAGCTCATGCCACTGTACGGATATGGATCAAATTTGGCTTATTTAATAGTAATTAATCTCATTACATTTACTACAATACATACATACACACACAGACGAGGCATTGTTTACGCCCACATTTCACCTTATAATTTTATGTCCCACGTAATAGGTGGTGAGCCTATTACCGTGTTGGACAGGCGCAGGTTGTGACAACCTATAATTGAAAATTTTCCAGCCGTTACCATAAGGCCTTCAACTAGGCTTAACGATTGTCATTTTACTGTCAACCGGGTTTCGTTTCGAGTTTTCCTTTTCTACGCAATGGATCTTTTTGTGAAAGTGTTCCCTTAGTCGCCTCTTATGACACCCTCGGGATTTAATGGGGTGGCGACATTTTGTACTCTTACTTGTCGCCACACGGGGCTCTACAAAAGGTCATGGAAAATATAGCAGCAAACGTTACGTTAGTCGTAGTAACAAATTAAGTAAAAGCTTTTTGGTTTCTGAAAGGGAGTACTTTAAGCATTATTCCACACTATTATCAATATTGAGGGTTATATAGTTCAGAAATTAGGGGCATCTCAACTTTCGGTAAACCAAGAATTCAAGGGTTATTTTGAATGTGAGGGTAAATATAAACGGGCGTGTTGGCTTAATCATAAAAGAGCTTAATGATTAAGGCTATTGTAAAATAATTCAGTACGCGCCGAAGGCATGGACTGAATTGTTTTAGAATAGACTTAATCTTTAAGCTCTTTTATGATTAAGCAAACAGGGCCGTTTCACACGCTGCTTGATGAGTCTCATGAAGAAGTGCCCCTCCTTTTTCGTACACCTTATGTGACGTAAACGAAGTTGCGAGGGTCAGCTAGTGGAAAATATAGCAGCAAACGTTACGTTAGTCGTAGTAACAAATTAAGTAAAAGCTTGACATAACTTATCACTGACTTGCAATTTGTACTAGGTATAACCTACTTATATTTCATGACGTTAGATTGTCAAGTTTGTCACAGAGATATTAATAGCCTATTTTTTTTTTGCCTAATTTCGATCATGTCATTTTTATTCCCTTCCTCACCGAGATTATTTACATCTTTTGATAGGATTAATACTTCTTGACCGCAAGAAGACGTCCAAACTTGAACTTGCATCATGTTTCCTTCAGTTCTTTAGTACACGTTGAAGTGCTGCAAGCCTTTTCAGTCTATCCATTATCATAAAGCGGTTCCTAGTCGATCGATTATGAAAAAGAAAACGTTCTATACTTACTTAGCCTACTGACAGTTGTTTGCTAATCTTTGCTTATCACTTTTATTTCCTACTACGATAATTATTTATTTGATTAAGACTATCATCATGTTATCTAATTGATTTAAAATTTGGCAGAATGTGGTTTCGGTATCTAATCAAAAAAATAATATCAGTTTAGTGATAAGTGACCATTCAAAAATCTTTCAGTGCCTACGAAATGGCCTGTCGCTTAAAAGCTTTTAACGCTGTGAAAGTATAAACAGGTACTTATTTAGCCGAATGATCTTTTCCCTTTTTATTACCTACTAGCGGACGTCACGCGGTTTCGCTCGAGTAGTTCCCGTTCCCGTGGGAATACGGAAATAAAATATAGCCTATGTTCACCGCATAGAGTGTAGCTTTCCAACAGTGAAAGAATTTTTCTAATCGGTCCAGTAGTTCCGGAGCCTATTCGTTACAAACAAACAAACAAAAAAACAAAAAAAAAAAACAAATCTTTCCTCTTTATAATATTATATTACCTATGTATTAACTTGTGAATATACGTTTAAAATAAATAATATTCGATGCCTTGCCAAGTTCCATAAAACCTTAGTTCTTCAGAAGTCATAATGAGAACATAAATGGTCTTTCTTGATCATGAAAAGGTCAATAAATAATTAGAGCTATACAGCCATTTATGTTCTTTTTTTGAAATGATTTCTGTTACATTTTGTGTACATACCTACGTATTTTTTTTTAACGTGAGGGAAAATCCATCATGGATGCTATGCCGGACTCCTACAGACTAAAAAACCTCACGTAACGCCCAACAACCTATAGTTAGGAGCCCCGGGTAAGCCCTCGGAAGGATATGTCCCAGGATTCCCAACAGACCCACGGCTACCACTCGGCCTAGCCTAGGGGGTGGTTCGGGTGCTATCCCGCGTCTTTGGGGGGTTTCGGGTGCGATCTCGCTTCTAAGGGGCGGCGTGCGTAAATCTCTTACGTCACGCTGCCGTCTTTGTGTACATATTACAGCTGGCTATGTATGGTATTATTATATTATCTGGCCTCCAGCTTTAAGCCAATGATGGGTAAAATCATCGCCGATCAATCAAAAACTTGCCGAGGTGTGAACAGACTGATTTTCGGCGTTTCGGCGTGGCGAAAATGTCGCCACCGGTGGTGATATCGCAACGTCATTTTTTATAGCAATGCTTCTAAAGCATTGGTAGAGTTATGTATAGGAACTCCAAACTCTGTCTGTCTGTTTGACGGCCAGACGGGTTGGTACAGGGTTTAGTTTCGAATTTTCCTTTTCTGTGCGCCATGACCTCGTCCGTTTATCAGCAGGTGCACCACTCGCAGGTGACGCTGGCTTGGACACCGGGGCCCCATCGCACCCATCGGGCGTCGGGAAGTGGCGGGGTGATTTGCCAGGTACCTGTCGCTTGAGCCTAGGGGGCTGCGCGCGCGGCACCTTTGTCTAAGTTTTTTGCAACAAGTTTGGACTTGTTGTGAATCGTTAGGTGCGTTTTGTTTCTGCGTAGGTACGTAGATAATTAGTAAAATGATAATTCTTTCTTATTACAATAGAATAATGTAAAAACAAATTACTATTCAAGTGATAAAATGTATCAAAATACATCATCAAAATAACATTCTTCTCGTATTTTAAAAGCATGTAACAACAAAACCATAGCACGCACAGGGTTAATGCAGTAGTATTTTTTGCTAGAAATTGTGTGTTCTATGCGAATATTACATTTTTTTTTTCTGGCCGGCACTTTCAGAATTGGCCCAAAAATGTATGAAACGTGAATGATCTCCTTTGGGTTTTAGAATAATAATTTCCATGTTTCTCATCTGCCAGGAGTCCCGTGACGGATCACTATTATTTCATTATATTTGCATAAATTAAACTCGGTTTCGTAAACGACTGTAGATAATCTAGGGTAGACTAGAGATAATCATGCTGTCCTACGCGTTACCGTAAGCAAGTTAGCATTAGGGGTACATTTTTGGGAGTTCTGGGACATCCTTCCGAGGGCTTCCCCGGGGCTCCCAACCACAGGCTGTTGGGCGTGACGTGAGGTTTTTTAGTCGGTAGGAGTCCGGCATAACATCCATGAGGATTTTCCCTCACGCTAAACAAAAAAAAAAAAAAAAAGGGGTACATTTTGAAGGCGGCATTTCTTTGTGCTGGTCGTTCAGCAGTTCATGGAATACGATTGCAGTTTCTTCATGGTAACATTGCAGGTTCTCACATTTCAGATTACGGTAAAGGTCAAACAACAATTTTTTTCGCAATCTTGTCACTTTGAGTAAGTATATTCTATCTATTAATATGACAAGTATTTTATGTGTGAAAATTTGTTAATGTTTGTTTCTCAATTATGCGGTAACCTTTGACCCAATTTAACTGGATTTTGTTTTTTTAACGTGAGGAAACCATGCATAGATGCTATGCCGTAGTCCTGCCGAGTAAAAACCACACGTATCCTGTTTAACAGCCTACGTTTGGGAGTCCCGGGTAAGCCTTCGGAAGGATACCCCAGGACTCTGGAACATGTATAGAAGTAACTGCAGGGTATCAGTTTCTTCTGATTTACTTCTGATGACGCAGTTGGGCGAATTGGAAAATGGAATTTTAATACAACTAGTTTCTGTGCGAAATGGTAAAAAGGATAATTTCATCAAGAGGGCGTTCCCGCGGGTTTTTCCTAGTTGATTATAATCAACTGTTAGTGTTGCCCCACCGGGGGACTATACTATATCTCGGAATGTATGTATGTCGTTACGTCCGGCTTTAACTATAGGTCACCTATGGACAAGCCTTGCAGTCCTGCACGCGCATAGGGCTGTCATTTATTTCTGTAATAAATTATTTATACTTATTAGATTTCATATTATTTTATAGCTATATTAATTACATGTCCAGCATATGATGACATTCTGTTTTACAATGTGATTGGTGACAGACTAATCGCGATCTATACCTATAAGTAGGTAGTACTCGTATTAATTGCAATTTAAACTTATCAAGATTTAGTAGAAACTGGATAGTCTTATCGAGATGTAGTTTTATAGCTGCTAGCCTTCGATCAAAAATACCATTGTTGATGGAGCTGCTAGCCCATAGATATGAAATAGTATTCATTTATACCTATATGTATACTAATTTATATGTTGTATGTTGTAACCCAAGCGCTACACTCGCCCACTTATTGTAACCCATTCAGAGATGAGAAGAGAGATAATTGTAATTTAATACAATTTATAGTAGTTTGGTTAACATCAAAAGATGAACATACCCGAATAGAAGCTGTGTAAACCGTATGTTCAGAGGACTGATATTTATTATTTCATATAGCGTAAGTATTATAATTTATTAGGCTACTGTGCCTGCATGTTTTACCCGTGACTTTCGACCTGAAGTTTCTGAAGAAGGAGCTAGGTACAAATTTCCAAAACTTATTTTTAACAGTCAAAAACAAAACCTTAATAATACCCGTGTGAAATATCTAGGTACTCATTAAGTACTCAATAACAATGTTATCGATGTCTGGATGTTTTGTGGCGTGTATCGAATGCCGTTTTATCGAACATTGGTACGAGGTAGGTAATTATTAGTATTGGCAATTAATCACATTAATTACTTGTTTTAAACATACATAGACAAATCCGATTATTGTCTGAACAAGTAATTTGTAGTGACAATAATCAAAATATTTCAATGAAAACGATATTAAATGATTGAGTAAGAAGTTAGCAGTGACGTAACAAGAATGCGTTTATTGCAACACATGATTCGCGGCGTACGACTTCAGCTGAGCAAGTGGCGGTACATAGGCAAGGACGGACGACTGGTCGCCACCGCGACCGGTAGTGCCACTTGCAAAACAAATTATATATGTATCAACATTGTTGACTTTGCTACCGGATGCTGAAAAGCAATGTCTTTTTTTGAAGAATATGCGTAGTCTATTTAATCTGTTTGTATTGGTCTTTAGGTCGATCAGTCACCTCGTGTCTAAGTGGGTCATTGGCTGCACGTCGCGTCGTGTTATGTAATAAATAGCAACTCGGTGCGCAGCTCGCTTCGTTTACAAGTGCATCCTGACAAGCGTTTTGCCACATCTGATGCCTATCAGATGTGGTTCCTCTACAGAAGCTGCCATTTAAAAATAAACCAGTTTTATAATAAGAACTGAATAATACTTTACATGATTTTTGTAGGCTGTTTTCTTGAGCAACCAAGTGTGACGTAAAAGTAGAGTAAAGAAAAAAGGATTGTCATAGGCTAGCTAAAACTAAATGGACGAAAGGCACATGGTTGGGTTGGACGAAGTTATAGCGTCCTCCAATACTGCTAGGACCATCTATGATGACTACACATTATCTATGACACAAATTGACACTTGTTGTCTGTACATTGACGGTAGTTGCCTCCATGGTCGTCGCGTGGGAATACACGTACTTGGCATTATAATTACATTTACATTCTTACTGCGTTCTGTGTTTTATGCCGATAAGTGCCTTTAAACAATGAACACTTGATAACAATAAGGATTCTATGAAAAAAGCAAAGATGACATCAATACAGAGTCGACGTTGATTGTTTTCTCAAGGAAAATGGATGAAAGGCGTTGAGTCTATGGGTTGGTATCCACCGATAAATATTGTTGTGATGTATTACATCGTGTCACAATCAGTTACAGTATATTGTTAACATTTACGAGATCTTATAAGTACTGCCATTTTGTAAGTACCGATGAGAGGAATATATCTACCTCGGTACGAATTAAAGAGTCTTGACTTTGACACGTAGAGCGTTGAGAAATACAAATAGAAGCAGTAGGTACAGCCAAACCTTTTTTTGGACAATTTCAAACAGTGATGGCTGTACCAAGCAGTTATCACTGGAAAATGGTTACCAAGAAGGTCAGTCTATATTTAATACGAATGTTCTTGCAAGGAAAATCTTTTCCAACCTTACAACGTAGGTCGTTTGCGTGACAATGAATTCTGTGCCTGCATCTAACAGTGCGATAGTATTAAGTAGCAACTCATTGCTACTGAATACTATCGCACAGTTAATCAAAATGATTCTTAAAATCATTTTGATTAACTTATATTAAACTATATACTATATATACTTTTTTTAAACATATAACTTGGTGTCATTTGACGTAGGCCGCTCTCAATTTTCGCCATAAGTAGAGGGTTGATTTAACTTTTTTGGTTTGGTTTGGTAATCCTTTTTTTCGCCAAGACGAGAGTAGTCTCTCAATCATCAGATGCACCGCATGCAGATGAGACTGACTTGTGCCTCCAAGATCTCTGCAGGTCCTCATCCAGGAATGGGTACAGACGCCACAGAAGTCATAGGATCCAGATAGATTGATAACATTATACAATATCATATGAAGGTCGTGCGAGATTATTAAAAATAGTTTACGAATGTTAAGATATTTCTGCTTAGCATAATAATCATCAATGATAGTATCGTCAATAAGATACTCATGACTCTGCCGTGGTAGGTAATAATATTATACAGTACTCTATTTCGAGTACAATGGCTTATTTAGTAGCTGATGAGTCACAAAGACGTTGAAACAACTGCATGGAGAACATAGACGTCTGTGGGGAAGCCCGTAACAATATTGTCATTCTAGAGATGTTCCGGGTGCGAACAGATAAATAGATACTGCTGGTAATGATTTATGTTTAACGCGTAATTTTACGCATAATACATAAAACCTAGTCTTGTCAGGAAATATTTATAATGTATGGAGATGCTTGAAGCATATTACATTATGTTTTATTATCAGTATTAGTTAATGCCATCGGCTCTACCAGCGTAGTGTATTTTAAAACCCTGTTCACGTTTGAAAATGAAATAAATATCATAACAATCATTTAGGTCACGAAATAACACTTACATACTTCAAGATTATTGCTTCTGAACTACATTTACTGCCATAGGTATTTAAACTTTCATGGTTACTGACATTAGTATTAAAGTTACACTGACATTAGTATTTACCATGTATTGTTGTGAGTTTCCGATATTTTGTAACAGCGCCGAAATATCGGAAACTCACAACAATACATGGTAAATATCCCGCTAACTTTAATACTAATACATTTACTGCCATATTCGCAAGACAAATAAAAGGTAGAGCCTGTGAGAAAAGAACCTGGGAAACTCATTGCACGTTCAGTTCTTTCTTATTTCCAATAATTTCATTAGTTTTCTAAATAAGACACAAATGTTTTTACATAATTAAAATGTTATTTAATGTCCTAAATAGCTAGAACGAGTAGCAAGTAACTCTCTTAAATTTATTTCTATTTTCATTCAAATAATAAAGCCTTCAGGAGCTCTTAGGGGCCGTCCTTTAATCGCGTGAGGTTTTTTTGGACCCCCCCTCCCCCTTGGTGATATTTTGTGAGGTTTCAGATTACCCCCCCCCCCCCTGAGCCGAATCGCGTGTATTTTTAGTAACTACCTACAAAGTTTTTTTAAAATTTTATAAATAGAAGTCTCTATTAATATTATCTATTCAAACTTCTAGCTAATCCGCGCAACTTCGTTTGCGTCAAATAGAGACAGATATCGTATTAAAATTATAATATATTTCCCGTTGCATTTACTCCCGTCGCGTTTCTATATAATATTCATTATTTTGGAGCTAATAAAGAAAGTGTCAGTATGTCAAGTTTAAAATCTTACGTTAGTTTGATCGCAGTTGGCTAAATAGATGCGAAGTTATGAGCAAAAGTCTTAGACCATATATCACGGGACTAGCCTTTTGTAAACCACCGCATACAAAAATATTCTGCTAGTCATAGCGGGTGAAGGGGGAACACAAACACATAAAATTTCATTATATATATTAAAAATGTATTAATTCGACAAACGCGTAATGGCTGTTGTGTGTTAATTTTTATTGTACAGTCAACTACAATGAAATGTACTAGTTTAATAATATAAAATGACGTACTGATGTACAGTGCTTTTTATAAAGCCAATCGACCAAATTGTCTATTGGCTTGGCAGAAAGGAATGCTTAAGTAAGGCGCATCCTGTGGTTAGATGATCTAAGGCAAAAGTACAATAATCAAGGTTGAATTTCCATGCGATCATTATGCTTTTGGTCACGACTATCGATATCCACGTTGACTGAGCTGCGTTTTTTTTTGTTATGGGGGGAACGCGGTTTGGCACCATCATCCTAGCTGCGGGGGCAGCACCTACCCTCTAAACCCCGCGTGTTCCTCCTCATCCTACAACCGGCATTGATATCCAAAGATTATTCACGTCGGCCCGGCCCGGCCGAGGGGCCCCCAACACTTGTAAACGTTGTATGTCTTTCTGTATCACGCCAAAACTATGAGATTATTATTGATCGGATTGATGCCTATATTCTGCGCGGTTCCTTAGGGAGACACGATGAAAAACAAAATTATTTTTGTGTTGTATGATCAACGCCGTCATAGGTATTCCGATTTCAATTAATTTCTGATGTAAGAAAAGAATTAAGTGCTTTATGAATTATTTCATACAAGTTTTAATATTGTAGGTTTTGTTGTTCAGAAATTACTGTGCTATCAAATTCAGGGTTGTAAAGTTGCTGTTCGAAATAAATACACGTGATATCTCACTACACCCCCCACCCCCCCTGGCGATGTTTCGTGATTTTTGTCAGACCCCCTCCCCCCTTTCGAGCCTCACGTGATTAATGGACGACCCCTTACAGGAACTTGTTCTGAGATGAAAAGCATATGTTTTAATCCAAAGCGCTAGTTATCTGTACACCAAAAAGCCAAATTGATGAGTCGGAGAGGATTGAAAAACAAACGTTTGCACTAACTTCACAATTAATTTTATAATATAAGTAGGAATTCTTAAATGTGAATGAAGGTACGGGTATTTGCATTGTTCTATCAGCTGCAAATAATAAGTAACAATAATAATGTTGATTAACAGTTTCGTGCAGTTGTCGTTGTTCATTATGCGTTCTGCCTGACATTGGTAATTGTCTGTAAGTAGTTGAGCAGCCATTAACTGGAGTAGGTCATTATGCGGTAAGTCAGCTTTGTCATGTTATTCAACTGAACTTCACCTTTTCAGGGTTACCTAACCAGTAATTAGACCCTCGGTAACCGTCGGGTTTTATGTCAGTTTTTGCCTTTATTGCTGGTAAGCTAAGGAATAATTTTTCCTTTAGATACTGTAAGTAGGTATGTTCGAAGTGCAGAGATTGGATTTATGAATGACATGAATGAAGGCAGGATTGTATGTTCTGTAATTTTGAGAATCACTCTAACAAGAGGTAACAAACATACATGCATACATATAGTCACGCCTTTATCCCTGAAGGGAGGCAGAGGCATAGTATACGCCCACATTTCACCTTTCGGTCTTATGTCCCACGTAGTAGGTGGTGAGCCTATTGCCGTGTTGAAATGAACAGGCGCAGGTTGTGTCAAACCACAGTTGAAAATTTTCAAGCCGCCGATAAGACCTTCAACTTGGGTTAACGATTATCATTTTACTGACATCCGGTTTTCATTTCGAATTTTCCTTCTCTGCGCAATGGATCGTTTTACAAAAGTTTTCCCTTAGTCGCCTATTACGACCCCTCGGGATGAATTGGGGTGGCGACAGTTTGTACTATTTCCCGTCGTTACACGGGGTTAGAAAGAAGAGATATTCAGCGATATTTCATGTACTTTGATTAAGTCTTTCAAAAATATTTTATTGTTTCTGGAAATGTGAAGAAGGAACCGGATGAAATAGGGTGGTGTCTTTTGAACTATAAACTCTACTATTTTAAACCCCATGTAAACTGCATTGCCTCGGTGGCGCATTCTGTAGTGTAACCGCCTGCCGCGCTGAGGTCCTGGGTTCGATTCCCGAGTCGGTTCAAATATTGATCCGAAAATGTAATGTTTGTTTCGCAGTTTCAGTGTTGTCTATGTATTATAATGTATGTATTGAGAAATAGGTACATATATAAGTAGGTCTATAACTCGTCTAGATCTTATAGCACAACCTTATAAGTATTAGCTTAATTTAGGCTAGATGACGTTGTGTGAGAATGCCCACCAATATTTATTTTTATTTTTAAATTGCAATGCACTGCATTCTTAGCGAGAACGTATTATCGTACTTACATTATTAAACTTAGACAGCTCATTAACACATTTTATAGTCCAATAAATAGTATTGTAAATAATTAAGTACATTTTTATTATAGCACGGTAATAAATAGACAGTAAATTATTAATTTCTTTGTAATGATAACATTTTTAAGTAATTATCGCAGTATTTATTAGTTCGTTATATTTATATGATACCAACTGCCGACATAGAAAATCGAAGCATGTAGTGTAATGAAGATGAATCGGATGCAGAAGTTTCTCACACAGTCCACTTGGCTGTGTGATACATAAATAATACATAATAATAATAATACATGGATAATACATACACACAAATATAGAAAGAAAGAAAGAAAAGTTTTTTATTCAGTAGCTTTCGAGATACATAATAATGGAGATAAAACACTTTTAGGTAAAATGATATTATCTTTTTTTTAATGCAATCCCTCAAGCTTACCGAATGGGGCCTGGTTCAGCGTGTGCTGGACTGATGCCTAGCGCTGATTTTCAACATAATATATGTATGTATGTATGTATTATCCAAAGTCCAAATGTCAAAATCGTTACATGCACGTTCTGTTTGCGCCGCTCAAGCAAACAAAAGTACAGGTCTAAGGTTTTATAGCCTTATTTTCTAGCTTCACTTTGCTCAACAATTCGAGATGTGACGTCCAGCAGATGTGACTGGACGCGAAAGCGAATCTCAGATATTTAAGCTGGTCCGTAAGTATGATTCTGTCATCACACTGAAGCAACAAAATAGCTGTGGAATTTACGTCCGATGTAGAGACCGCGACTTGGCAAACGCAGCGTAGGACGTCCACCCGCCAGATGGACCGACGATCTGGAAAATGTCGCAGGCTGGGACTGAATGCGAATTGCACAGGACCGAGTGTTGTGGCGTAAATTGGGAGAGGCCTACGTCCAGGAGTGGACTGCCATTGGCTGATTTGATACGTCCAATGTATGGACCATGTCATTACGTATTTAGTTTCTAACCTTACGTTGGAAGCCTAATCTTCTATCTAGTAGACTCTAGACGCCATGTAACAAGAACTGGCACACTTATAGCAGTTACCAGGTCACAGTTCAAACCGACATTTAATTACCGAAAATGCCATTCAACGGTAACAAGTGTAATGTTTGTATTGTTTTCATTGATTACCTATTTGGCAGACAGTGTTCCGATTACTCACCACCAGTAATTATCCAACCATTCGCCGTCAAAGGCGCATGGTTGCACGCTATCCAACGTCGAAAATTCCATTTTGTAAATAACTTTCAATTGAAACGTATCGACGCAGCGCAGCAGCCGTGAAGGCATTTTTGCTCGGGCGATGCAACTCAGCGTTTTGTCACATATTGTAGTGTTGCTTCAAGCGAAAATGTTTCTTGTTTATGCTGATCCTCAGTTTTTTAACGGGGACACTTGATTTTTTATGTTAATATTATACTAGATTGTATGTATTGAGTGATTGAATACGTCCATATTTCACAAACATGACATAAAATAGCATAATTATTTTGGCGCTTTTTTCATATCACTAGACATACGGCATGCAAGCATACGGCCTACCTGATCGAAATAGGTCACCATAGGATGTTTACAACACAAGGTTGCACTAACGCTGCTGACCCGACGCTTGATAAACCTCTAAGGCCTGTTTTCAAGAACCCCGTACTGTCATCATCCATATAAGGGTACGCAGAAGAAAGTCATAATCGAACCTGATTATATACGAGCGCTCCGGACGCAAAGTGTGAGGATTAAAACACCTTGTCGATGACGAGCTGTGCGATGATAAAAGTAGCCGTTGGCATCATATCATTTTTTTCAAGTCTACCCTCAACAGAATCTATTTGAAAATCAAAATTTCCATGACTTTGTTTAACTACGGACCGAGGTATATTCGAGCTACCCAGTTATTATTGTCATTTGCAAAGCAATCGATGCGGTCAATTGACAACGTGTCATTGATAGGTATGCAAAAAAATACCTATGTTCTACCGAATATACCGAATTTTATTTGCCAATTTTTTTATTGAAATTCCTAGTCAAATAATATTAAACACTAATTAGTACCTTTAAAGCAATTTAAACCGCCAAAACAATCACATTCTTAATGTCTAAATGCTAATTGTTAATGTGTATATTTTGATAATATAGTCTCTACCTAGAGAATATAAATTGTCTAGGTAGAGACTATAATATTATCAGTATATTAAATAGCTTTATTTGTCTTCGCTTCTTTTTCTCTCTATCAGAGTAAAGGCAGGACACTTTTTGCATATATTTGGCTATATTTATTAACTGTTTGTTTTAATATCTTTTAAAATTTTCGATTGCTTGATTGCTAGACTCGAATACTTTTATAACTTTTGCACCAACAGTTGTCGCCTCGGGGTCTGCTGATATCTCACAACATAACTAATACGATATGAGTAAATATAAAATGGGGGAACAATCATGCTGCGGTATTTAAAGTGTGGTGACGGCAAACAAAATATTACTTGGTAGTGTCAAGGAATGTTTGTCCTCTAAACGCCTAGCACGAGTAGCATGTATGTATGTACATTGGACTGACACCTCAACGCAAAATGGTAAAATGAGTCAAGGAATCGTAGCTATTGGCACTGCACTTCCTCTCAAGGGACAACTGGTCGACTCTTACCATTGTTATGTTATGTTAGCTGAAGCTATGGATGTATTAAATGCAACTATAGTAAAATATATTAATAAGTGAAGCAAAAACTGTTTCCTCGTTTCACAGTTTTCCTTTTAAGAAAATTGTTAAACGAGGAATTTGAAATAGTTATAATTGTTAGTATGGAGATAAGTGAATATAGAGCCTTAGAAGCTATTTTTAACGATTACATGGGATTTGCTGTATCATTTCGGTTTCTAGTTATATTACATATGATAATTAGATGACAAAAGACAATGAGTGGGTGTGGTAACAAAAAGAATGTGATAATGAGCAATTATCGTAATGTGATGAATGACGTTATTTTTACGTGAAGAATTTATCACGCGTATTAATATCAGACTCGAATCGACTCAAACCACACGTTCCGTACCCATATGTCTATGGCTGAGGCCGCACTTCGGTTGGCGGTTGCGGTTTCTAACCTCAAAATGTCAAATTCAAACCTCAAAATGTAAAAAACCAATGAAACTGAGTCTTTGATTTCATTGGTTTTGACATTTTGAGGTTGGAAACCGCATTTGCCAGCCGCAATGCGGCCTTAGCCTACGAAATAGCCCCCGGGAAACTTTTTGAAAGGATGTCTGAGGAATCGTGACTTTTAAAAAAATAAGAATAGATGAGCCGGATATATAGGATAAGACGCGAAGATACATCATTGGTAGAGGCTGAGGCAATAGCGCATAAAGCTGGTAAATAAGATTATAATAAGAAAAGAGGTAGTGAAAAAACTCAATGCTTTCAAAGCATATTAGGCACACAAAGCAAAATTAAAAATGAAGTCCGGTCAAGGAAGGATTCTAGGACTCCCAGTCCTTTTTTAGTACACTACGACAGGTTTAATTTAAATTAAAATTAAATTGGGGCTGTTTAAATCTTGTAGAATGAGAAAATACACTTAAATTAGTTTGGAAAGGTATATAATAATAGCGAAGTAATAAAGTGTAACATATGCAATGCCTTCGAAGACTTTCAAAGTTCTTTGTGGTTCCAGGTTTCAAAACTGAAGCTGAATATATAGAGATAGAGATTAGAGTATTAGACAGTCAATTCAGTTTACTTTGTATAGGGCTGCAAGAAGTGACAATACATTCGTGATATTAACATATTAATTACTAGCTTTCGTACGCGTCTCCATACATGTTTTATGTGGAATAAGGTATACGGTTTATCGTTTTTCCGACATCAAAGTGGCGTTTGTATGACAATGTTCAGAAAAATAATAATCAATTGGTATGTAATACAATGTAGTACTAAAATATTTATTTTTGGTAATGTACTCATGTCCGCATACTTAATTACAAGTAAATTCTCCTCACTAGGCATATGGTTAATTTACTTAAATATAGGTAAGTACTATACTTAACACAGACATCTGTCGAATCGAACTTGAATTACTACAATTTCCTTATAGAAAGGAGGATCTGTGTAATGATTTTGAAATAAGCAAATATTCGCTGAGCCAGTTTTGTCCAGATTTATACAGAACTGTAATTTAAGTACTGTATTTTTAATTTATGTCTATTATTTTCATTGGTACGAAACTCATAAAATTACATTATATTAGGTGTAATAAAAGAAATAAACTATGCTTCGTTGACATGATACAAGTACTTAAGTTTTTTTTTACTCTTAACATATACTACACTATAAACATATACTATACAAATGAAGCTCATAAAAGCATACAGCCATAGTTGGTACTATATAGGAAGTAGCGGAATCTCAGAATGTGATTTTCCTCGACTTCAAACCTTGAATAAAATTCAAGTTATCATCAAGGCTCGGTGACAATACTTACAACACCTATATTGAAGCCAATCTCAAATCAAGATAAATACTCGTATTATTCACAGATATTATTTATGGATGATATTTTGGAACATTTTTCACAAGATCCCTTCATAAGTAAACAAAAAAAACTTATAAGTATAAAGTTGTGCTGTGGTATTAAAACAAGTGATAGAGAAAACAATTTTAAAGTGAATAATAAACTGTTTCAGCCTTTAATGTTTAATACAAGCAACTAAAAAGGAGAATTGGACGTAACAGACTAACAGTATGCCAAATTTCAAGTCAAACGGACTAGTCAATATTGATGAAATACTATATATAGTACTATATATATATAGTGACTACATTATTAACAATTTGACGAATACCAAGATTTCACGCAAAACGTGCTTGGAAGAACTTGCTTTATGCTATAAAGTCGCCCATTATATTTTTCTCCGTTCTTCATTCTGATCTGTCTCTTTGTGTTTTTAAAAGAAATCACAAAAAAACAGAAATAAAATAAAAAAACCTCACTGAGCTTTGACTGTCGCGTCAACACGTGCACGGCCACTGTGACTTCCGGTTGACCAATGGCCAACTGGCACTTCCAGTTTTTTCATTATTTTTTAAATTATAATTATTATTGTTGTATCAAGTTTTCGCTGCACCGTTTTTAATTAATATTGTCGCATCCAGTTCTAACAGGTCAAACCGTTTGGGAGCGACGCCTGTAGCAAATAAACGATCACGCATAAAATTAATTAACATAGAGAACAGGGGCCATTCAGAAACAGAGCGAAGAGTATCTAAAGTACTAACCGTAGCAGATTCATCGGACTCAGGAGATTCATATACCTCTTCACAGCCATATAATACGATGACATAGCAACTAACAAGTTCCTCACTACCGACACTTCCTCTTTGCTTCGTGGCGCGTATTGTAATAAACGGGGTCGACCAGTCAAAGACCCTTGACCGTGGAAATTCGACAACAATTATTAAAAGCTTTATAAACTTTTCCATTTAATATATCCATTCTTCTAATTTTAATTATGTAACGTAATGGGAACATTAATGGTCCATATAAGAAAAACCTTTAATGTAAAGTGGTAAATGTGGGAACACTGGGAACACAAGAATGGAAGATAAAAAAAAGAAAATAAAAACAGGTTCCTACGGGAAGCGGGAACGGGAACAAATTTTACGCGGGCGAAGCTGCGGGCATCAGCTAGTAATACAATAATGTGCCCGCTTTAGTCTGTATCTGTAGTTGTTAACAAAGTCGCGTACGGATAAAGTCTTTTCAGACTTTTAATTTATGTATCATTCGATGCATCGATTTATGCATCGAGTTTTCACTCGATGCAAAAATTATAGCGGGATAATCTAGAAATAGAAAACAATAGAAAACGAGCGCCAGCCAGTCTCTGACAACAGCAGGTGAACCTGCCCGAAAAGGTGTGTGTCAGAATGGCGTGAATGGTGTCTGAATAGTCACAAAACTAGGACCAAAAAACTGTACCTAAACTGTACTAAACTGTACCTATGTTAAAAAAAACTGTACCTCAAGCAATTCTATATAAATAGAAAAAAATATGGACACGCCATTCTGACGTCAGGTTGGCGCGCATAGTCGTGTATCGCCCCAACGTGTGGAAACTATGTTCTGGAACATATATCAATAAACTGTACCTAAACTGTACCTCATAAAACTGCTATTAAAAAAATTAAAATCACACGTGATATCTGTCAAATCAAGAACAAAAATTTGTTAGGGTTTTGAAACTCACACGACTTGCACTACACATTATAATACAATTCTGGTCTTTTTGCGTATACTTCTACCTGTTCTCACCTCTAGACGTTTCGGCTATATTGCAACAGCCAGCCGTGGTCAATTTTTTGTTCTTGATTTGACAGCTTTCACGTGTGATTTTAATTTTTTCTCCACATGGAATCAGGTAGTTAAAATCGCGTAGTATTCGTTCAGACATAGTGAGTGTAGTGCGTCGCAACCCTAATGAGTGTTAACAAAAATCTTTATGCTGGGTACGAGAGCACAGCGCCCGCTGCTTTCCTCAGTCTACTCGTGACCACGGCTATAGTCGAAACGTCTAGAGGTGAGAACAGGTAGAAGTATAAAAAGACCAGAATTATATTATAATGTGTAGTACAAATCGTGTGAGTTTCAAAACCTCAGCAAATTTTTATTCTTGATTTGACAGATATCACGTGTGCTTTTAATTTTTTTAATAGCAGTTTTATGAGGTACAGTTTAGGTACAGTGTATTGATATATGTTCCAGAACATAGTTTCCACACGTTGGGGCGATACACGACTATGCGCGCCAACCTGACGTCAGAATGGCGTGTCCATATTTTTTTCTATTTATATAGAATTGCTTGAGGTACAGTTTTTTTTAACATAGGTACAGTTTAGTACAGTTTAGGTACAGTTTTTTGGTCCTAGTTTTGTGACTATTCAGACACCATTCACGCCATTCTGACACACACCCGAAAAGTCATGCAAGAAAATGTTCATTCGTAGATTTCATTCATGCGGTAGCTCAAAATTTAAATCAAGAATTTTCAAGTTGACAACCTCCAAGGTCATCAAACGTCTATTCCCGAATGGATTATTGTTTAAGTTATACTGTATTTTTTACGCGTCTGATGTTAACAGGTTTTGTATTTATAGTATGAATTGGTGATTAGTTGATGAGGCCTTGTAACCTTTCACATATCGCTAACTGTCACTAGGTATCCGTACCGTAGAGTCTTCCATCGAATCATTGAGTAATTTGGCAAGGTCCGGTTAATGCGGACTCTTAAGCAGGATATCTTAAGATTATTGAATATTTTGGTGACATTTAATATTTAATATTCACGGACATTTCACACAACGCTATCTGATCCCAAAGTAAACTAGGAATAACCTTATATTTATTATTACATACTTTTAAATACATATATATTATACATAGAAACACCCAGACTCTTGAGACAAATATTTATGGGTCACACAAATATTTGTCTCCGGTGGGAATCGAACCCACGACCTCCAGCGCCGCAGGCGGTATCATTTCCAACTGCGCCATTTAAACACAATGCCGTCTCTTTTTTTTTACGTGTGAAAAATCCGTCATGGATGCTATGCCGGACTCTTACCGACTATAAACCACTCGTTTCCTGCTACTGCCTACGGTTGGGGGCCCGGGTAAGCCCTCGGAATATCCCTAGAATCCACAAACTGAAACTTTCACGTCACGCTGTCGTCTTGGGCCTGCTTCTGTAAGAAAGGTGAGCATCCCCCCCCCCCCCGTCGTCGTCTTTAGGACACCTGTCATGGCCCATGACCTGCTTGCAGAAAAACTCAGTGGTATACCACTTACTCCCATTGGAGATCATGCCTCGCAGCATGGTTTCCAGCGAGATAATGTCCACGTCCAGACCTGCCACGAGAACCTTGCGCTATTGCACCCACGCTGTGAACTACACGCATAGAAATAAGCAGTACTAATTGTTACTATTTCTTTTACTTTTATAGTGTGTGCATGAACAAATAATAGATATCAGATAGCAAACACTGACATGAGATTTTTATAGATTACATCCAGAAGCAAAACAATCCAGCTGAGCATTGATCGTTGTGCAAATATACATCATGTGAATAGCCTCTGTTACTTCCGGTTGACGTATGTCCAACCGGAAGAGCCGTTGCACAATGCACCTCTCATTTAACCTGAACAGTATGCCGTATCAAGTTCCCGGATCGGTCAAACCGTTTGGGAGCTACGCGTGTAACAAAAAGTTAACCACGCAAGGAATTCAAGAAGAGTCGAATTTGGGGCCATTCCAAAACGTGGTTCTCTGACAGCGCTCTTCTACGTGTGATCGCACAGAGCACGAATGACATTACATCAAGTTTAATACGGTTCCATTGTTATATATTTGTATTAACCCATGGGAACAAATGCTGTTGGTTATATCAACATAATACACAAAAAATTGGCGTGACGTCACTTCTGCAGTAACGTGACGATATGAAAACGTTTTCGACTGAGAATAATTTTCCATTGAACACGATAATCTGTTACAACAACAAATTATGTAGAACATGAGAGGAACAACATTAAAATTTGTCGTTTTAAAGAACTTAAGGTAACTTGTTACATGGAATTGGCAAACGTAAAACATGCGTGGCAAAATTATATTATGTGGCGCAGTCGGTAGTGTAACCGCCTGGAGGTCCTGGTTTCGATTCCTGGGTCGTTCCAAATATTAATATAATATGTGATCTACAAATGTTTGCTTCGGAGTGGGTGCTTTCTATGTATAATATGTATGTATTTACTAATCTATGTATGTTTATGAGTCGTCTAGATCCCTAGATGATGTTGTGTGAGATTGTCCACAAATATTATTTATTTATTTTATTTATTACATGACGTCGGCGGATCCGCATGTGTGGAATTTCGATCCTGTTCCCGCTTCTCATGGGTTTTATTCCCTGAATAAAAAGTAGTCTATGAGTTATACCAGATTGTAATCTATCCCAGTACCAAGTTCCAAACCTTTAGAAAGCCAACCCCAATGGGGGAGAATCAAGTTAGTGCTGGAAATGATTTGTAGAGAGTCAAGAAAGCGTCCGCGGAGAATAGTATTAAACAGGCCGCAACATGCGCTCTAGCGCGATTCGGTCAGTACGCGCCGTGAGGCAGGAATGACCATGGGTGCCAGGCCGCAACCGGCACTCACCCGCTATTCGGTCCGTATCACAGAAATATATGGTCCTTATACCATGAGGCAGAAATGACCATTGGTGGTGGAGGGTTAAAGCCCTGTACAGATTTTAGCCAGATCATTTCAGCGGTTAAAGTGTGAAAGAGTAACAAACATCCAGACAACCACATAGACAGAACAGCATTAAGCAGGCTGCAACGGGCGCTCTACCGCGATTCGGTCAGTACGCGCCGTGAGGCAGGAATGACCATGGGTGCCAGGCCGCAACCGGCACTCACCCGCTATTCGGTCCGTATGCCATGTGGCAGGAATGACCATCGGTGGTGGAGGGTTAAAGCCCTGTACAGATTTTAGCCAGATCATTTCAGCGGTTAAAGTGTGAAAGAGTAACAAACATCCAGACAACCACATAGACAGAACAGCATTAAGCAGGCTGCAACGGGCGCTCTACCGCGATTCGGTCAGTACGCGCCGTGAGGCAGGAATGACCATGGGTGCCAGGCCGCAACCGGCACTAACCCGCTATTCGGTCCGTATGCCATGTGGCAGGAATGACCATCGGTGGTGGAGGGTCAAAGCCCTGTACAGATTTCAGCCAGATCTGTTCAGCGGTTAAAGTGTGAAAGAGTAACAAACATCCAGACAACCACATAGACAGAAAAGCATTAAGCAGGCAGCAACGGGCGCTCTACCGCGATTCGGTCAGTACGCGCCGTGAGGCAGGAATGACCATGGGTGCCAGGCCGCAACCGGCACTAACCCGCTATTCGGTCCGTATGCCATGTGGCAGGAATGACCATCGGTGGTGGAGGGTCAAAGCCCTGTACAGATTTCAGCCAGATCTGTTCAGCGGTTAAAGTGTGAAAGAGTAACAAACATCCAGACAACCACATAGACAGAAAAGCATTAAGCAGGCAGCAACGGGCGCTCTACCGCGATTCGGTCAGTACGCGCCGTGAGGCAGGAATGACCATGGGTGCCAGGCCGCAACCGGCACTAACCCGCTATTCGGTCCGTATGCCATGTGGCAGGAATGACCATCGGTGGTGGAGGGTCAAAGCCCTGTACAGATTTCAGCCAGATCTGTTCAGCGGTTAAAGTGTGAAAGAGTAACAAACATCCAGACAACCACATAGACAGAAAAGCATTAAGCAGGCAGCAACGGGCGCTCTACCGCGATTCGGTCAGTACGCGCCGTGAGGCAGGAATGACCATGGGTGCCAGGCCGCAACCGGCACTAACCCGCTATTCGGTCCGTATGCCATGTGGCAGGAATGACCATCGGTGGTGGAGGGTCAAAGCCCTGTACAGATTTCAGCCAGATCTGTTCAGCGGTTAAAGTGTGAAAGAGTAACAAACATCCAGACAACCACATAGACAGAAAAGCATTAAGCAGGCAGCAACGGGCGCTCTACCGCGATTCGGTCAGTACGCGCCGTGAGGCAGGAATGACCATGGGTGCCAGGCCGCAACCGGCACTAACCCGCTATTCGGTCCGTATGCCATGTGGCAGGAATGACCATCGGTGGTGGAGGGTCAAAGCCCTGTACAGATTTCAGCCAGATCTGTTCAGCGGTTAAAGTGTGAAAGAGTAACAAACATCCAGACAACCACATAGACAGAAAAGCATTAAGCAGGCAGCAACGGGCGCTCTACCGCGATTCGGTCAGTACGCGCCGTGAGGCAGGAATGACCATGGGTGCCAGGCCGCAACCGGCACTCACCCGCTATTCGGTCTGTACGCCATGAGGCAGGAATGACCATTGGTGGTGGAGGGTTAAATCCCTGTACAGATTTCAGCTAGATCTGTTCAGCCGTTAAAGTGCGAAAGAGTAACAAACATACAGACATCCACATATCTACACTCACAATCTTTCGCATTTATAAAATGAGTAAGATTGACGAAATTAGAAAGGAATTGTGCGTGCTAATATATTTTATGCGTGCATACATTATTTATATGATTTATACATAATGGTTATGAGATTGCAAAACACGATTGCTCTATTATTATTTGCCTTTTTATCAACGGTAGATTATTGAAATAGTTAATCCTAGTAGCAAGAGGGTAGACTGTATAAAAGTAAAAGATGGTAGATTACAACATAGACTTAGTTTAGTTACTTATTTAAAAAGTGCCTTAAGGTTTTAATCATGATTCTACATGAAATTAAAGACCTTTTTGTTGAGACTCGTTGAGAGAGACAACATTTTAATGAATCCTTTCCTTTTTTTTTTATGTGTGAAAATTCTCAGCACCAGTACCATGCCTACCCCTGAGCCTAAATGTTGTCTAAAAATGCTCTAAAGTTTTTAAGCAGAAGTAGTTACTACAATATTTAGGTAGGTATCCTTGATAAGGGTGCATAGTTTCAGTTGTCATCTTATTTCCAGAGGTGGGTGAAAATGACGTTCAAAAATATATAAGTAGCAGTGAAGCTAATAAAAGCAGGTTTAAATATTTTTCAGTGCCAAACGAAAGTACCTACAATCCAAAACTTTTCATTACTTAAATAGTAAAGACATTTTTTTTAATACAGTCATATCAGTGTATAAGAATGTACCGTATCTTCACTTTTTTAATCCATCTAAGGTCATATTCCTATAAGTATATATAAAGAACTAGGTAGGTAACGTACCTACTTACTCGTAACTTTGTAAATATCACTATCTAATGACCTTGTTAGAAAAATATTATTGAGATAGACGTGCAAAATTATGTCGAAATTAAAAAAAAGAATCAATTGAAGGTTTGCCTACTGTGTGTATAGCGTTACTATACGATGTGAAATCACGTAAAGAGATGATATTTATTACCACCTATAATGTGATTTACAAAACAAATAAGCTCATTTGTTAGAAACCTTCGACAAATATTTGTTTCACTATCATTGTAATGATACCTTGAAGTTGAAGTATCACTTTAATATACTATGTGCAGCAGAAACGCTTGTAAAAAAGTTAATTTACTTTCAAATTAGTATTAAATTAAACTTATTCCGTAAAAACGTGCAGTTATTGCGTCAAAAAATCTAATTCAAGTGTCATACCCCTGTATGCAAAGAAAACAATTGTTTTATTTTATTTTTTCCTACACCCTTGTAGGCAAAAAGAAAATAAAATAATTGTTTTCTTTGTTAGTGAAATGGTTGGGCGTCGCGTTGTCTTTGCGCAACACCCGGAGGCAACACCGCCGACCCTGAACTCAATTCGACTGCGATCATTTTGCAACTAATCGTTGGTCGCTGTGGGCACGATGGACGTCGCCGGCGCAAATGTAAACATTTGCAGGCGCGAGTCGAACGCACGAGGCCGGCGTGGACGTGCTCTAACACTACACACACCATTAAATGACTATATCCTTGCTAAGCATTAAAGTATTCCTTGTCATCTCATTTTACATAATTCTTTTGTATGTGAGTTTGTCACCGACCTCGATTTGGAAGAAATTTTGAGGTATTTTCAACTGGTTTCTGTATGGTTTCAAAACAAAATTGAAATTTAGAACTTACTGCCTGTTCACGCCGAACAACGTTTGCCGGGCACGCTAGTATTTTAATGAATTTACAAAATTCTTGTAATTTATCTACAAGTAAGTAGGTACAGCTAAATACAAAAAAAAACCATTAGTCGATTCCTGGAAAGAATTCTAAGTTCGTTCATTATTTCAAACTCATATCTGGTTCTTTTCCACTATTTAATATTAATATTACATAATCTGACTGGTTTCGTCGTATGGCATTCTCAAAGGTGTTCATACAATACCTGTTCATTTCATTTCTAAGCATTTCTAAGTTGGTTAATTTATGAATTATCATATCCGTGGGATATGTGTAACGAGTACTTAAAATTTACGAGACATTTGTCGTAAATATCACTCAATTAGGTCGAGACTTCCAAAAATATTTTCACACCCGATTCTGATCGAAAATGTCCAAGTAGACGTTTATGTTTTGCTTCATAACGCAACTTCATAATTGTGATTTGTTGTGGAGAATATATTTAGGCATTAAAGAGATTATTCACGGAAGTGGCTGTTGCATTAGATACACGACTAAAAAACGTTAGTTAATGGATTATCATCCTGCAAATACACCCCTCTTACTCTTTAAAAATCTTCTATTATATCGCAAGAGCCTTTAGTTTGTTTCAAAACGCATTCGAAGATAATGTTATTGTAGAGGTTCGTTGGAGGTTAAGATGACTTGAATTTAGAATGTTGAAATTCGTATGAAAAATTTTCACATACGGGTACTATAAAAATATTTTTCACAGATCTTGCTCAACAATGTTCAATTATTATAGGTATGTCAAGAAGCGTCATAATAAAGCTTTTGTTTTTTAAAAGGAAACACAGATAGTACCTATTGCAGAAATTCCCTAGATATTATTAGATATAATTTAAATATTGAATGTAGAAAAGATTTTTAAACTTCTTAGCATATATGAGCATTCTAAAAACATTTTACTAAAATTCGAACTTTGCATTGTTGATGTAGAGACGAATATCGCATTGGCTACAATAAATATGTAGAACACAAAGAATATAACAGAATAAGTTTACCATATTAAAGAAGAACATTCATCAGAAAAATGATAAACCTTGGACACCTTTGGCCCCAAAGCTATCGAAATCAAGATAATAATAATACTTATCAATGTAGCGACAGAAAACCCGTTGCCTCAAGCAGCGTCATCAACGTTTACGGATTAAAACGACACCAATTTCAGTAACAAAAAATCAAGTAAACTAATATTATATACACGATTTTTTTGTGTTTATGAATGCCTATTACTCTATCGCTCTTTAACAGCTGAAAGAATCTGGCTGTAGTACAGCTGCAAGGATATGTTGTGATTATAGTCGGGTTTAAGACATTATCGTTTTTTTTTCCTTGATTAAGTTTCCATGAGATGCGGGATGTGGTCCAAGCGGGCCGTGGGCACAATAAACAATTTTTTGGGAACTTTTCCAATTTATCAAAATTGTAAATAGAGTACAAAAAAGTCGCGTTGTGAACTGGTGGTAGAGTTCTTTGTTTTATATTCTGAACATTTTACAAGCGCATCTGTATAATGCCTAAGTGAAATAAATATAATTTTGAATTTTTGCATTTTATTATAATATTTAGATCCTTGGACACGTTTGGTTCCATAATCTTATGCTGTAGTGTAGCGACAGAAAACTGGCTGCAGCTTTATCCTTCCATAATTGCAATGTATTTTTCAATATGTGAACAAAACTTTAAGTAGCAGCAACATCTTTCGTTGTATTTTGTGTAGAAGAAGAGTATTAATCTTTAGAATAAAGTAGGTACCATGTCTGGTATCAATTGATTCAAAGCTCTTACTGCATTTCGGTTCTATTTTAGTAACGTAAACAAATGACCCTAGACGGCTAGACAGTTTATTTCGGAACGAAGAAGTAAAACAACAATAAATTACCAAAAATAAAACTGACGTCAAACAAAAACTGAAAAAAAAAATTTACTTAGCACAAAGTAATTTGTATTTTAATATATTACTATGTATAAAAAAAAGTCGGTTCTAGTTTTGGTAATTTTTTTTTCATTATTTTAGGTGACGGATGGACTGAAAAATTTATCTAAGTATCTCGATGTAAAGTTCTCATCAATACAAATCTATCAAGCCCAAACATTAGGTAACTGCTGTAAATTCTTAAGGAATTCCCTCAACTGTCTTTCGACTCTATCATCAGATCAACTCCAAATTTTCATTAAATTGTAGTACATACATTAAAGCACTTAATTAAAAAGTTAGCAAACACACTAGTTGTCCCTACAATTTTACAGTGATTGCCCTCATTTCTCCTGGATTCCATCATCAGATCTTGAACTGGAGAAAATGGGACCACCTCAGAAGTAAACACTATTCAACAAAAGAAAAAGAAATGAAATCCGTCTATAATTGACGGAAATATCAGTGAACGTACATTAAAAAACATACAGACGAATTGAAAACCTCCTCCTTTTTTGTAGTCGGTTAAAAGTAATGTTAATTGGTGTTTTAGTAAGTGCACTTATCGGGTAGATTACGGAGTTAGTAAATTGAATACGATAATTCAAATAAAATAGGTAAACTATAATGAAAACCAATAAATTTATACAAGTAGGTACCTATATGAAAATCTCACATATTTAAACAATGTAACTTAACATACACTTGTATAGTATGTAACTTAACCTACACTTAACATACATAAAAATTCAAATGTATTAACGTTCCAAAACAAAACACTATTGCAACCAAATCTTGGCGAAGGCAAATCTCAGAATCTCCTGGTAGTGACATAACATGAATGGACCGACTATCTGCAAAGCATCTTTAAAAATACACTCGAGAGCAATGAATCCGGGTCACTTAAAGAATCCTAAAAATCTCGGAAACTAAAAATGCTAGGTTAATGCAATAAATTGTATTTAATAGACAATGTAATACTCCTTAAATGAAGGTATTAAAACTTCTTAGTTATTGTAAAGTTATATCATAAAAAAATCAAATTTGAAAAAGGGCCACTTTCGAAGATGGAACTACGAAATTACAGCATTTGGTGTTGCTTTTGTTTGTAATCTGTCATTTATGTGGGTACATAAACCATGTTGATAGTGCTCTATATTCATTAATCAAGCTGAAATTATGTCGCTTACGCCTGAAGAATGCACCAGAATACTTACAATGCTGGAAACCGGCCGGAGTCAGCGCGATACAGCCAGGACTGTCGGTGTGTCGCTGTCAACAGTACAAAGAGTTCTCCGACGTTACGAAGAAACTGGTTCTAACCTACGCAGACCAGGAACGGGCAGAACCAGGTGTACCACAGCACGAGAAGACCGATACTTGGTGAACACCATGCTTCGAAATCGCTTTCTCACAGGAACTGAACTCACCAATCAGTTTCGACGCCTCGGAGGAAGTAACCCAAGTGCATGGACAGTAAGACGTCGGCTTGCTGAATCTAACTTAAAACCCCTTAGACCTGCAAACGGCCCTAAACTGGAGCGTGGGCATCGTATTTCGAGACTAAGGTATGCCCAGAGCCACGTAAATTGGAGTATTGAAGATTGGTCAAAAGTTATGTTCTCCGACGAATCAAAATTTATGCTCTACAAGCACGATGGAAGACACAGAGTGTATCGAAGACCAGGGGAAAGATTCAAGCAAGCATGCATCGAAGAAAAAGTAGCCTACGGTGGCGGTACTTGTGTGGGCCGGAATTTCTTCTGAAAGTCGCACAGAGCTGGTGATCATAGAAAACGGCTCTTTAACTAGCGTAAGATATGTGGAAGAAATCCTCAATGATCACGTTGGTCCATTTATGGTCAATTTAGGTGAGGATGCTATATTTATGCATGACAATGCCCGACCTCATACAGGTAGGATTGTGAATGACTACCTTCAAGAGATGAACATTACTCGTATGGAGTGGCCAGCGCGCAGCCCGGATATCAACCCGATCGAGCATGCTTGGGACGAGCTAGGCAGATGCGTAAAACAACGAAACCCTCCCCCAATCACGCTTCGTGAGCTCAAAATTGCTCTCACAGAGGAATGGGAGAATATTCCCCAAAATCGTATAAGGAACTTGGTGTATAGCATGCCAAACCGCGTAAACGCAGTAATGGAAGCACGAGGAGGCAATACGAAGTATTAAAATTCAAGAAAATCGTAATAAAGTTCAAAAATTTCATGTTTCCTATTTTTGTTTTAAGGAGAGATCGGCAGTTTTTTCTTTATGTAATTTTGTGTTAATAAAATGTATGGTGACTCATATTTTTTTTACTTTCATTTAAGGAGTATTACATTGTCTATTAAATACAATTTATTGCATTAACCTATCATTTTTAGTTTCCGAGATTTTTAACATTCTTTAAGTGACCCGGATTCATTGCTCTCGAGTGTATTTTGAATGTCAATGGCATCAACCTCTACATCTATTCGAACGCCCACGGCGGCGACGTTGCAAACTACGGCATTTCTAGCAAATTAAAATCACAAGACAACATTTGGCATTGAATTTAAATCGGAGATAGGTATGGCAATGTTTATAAGGCTACTACATCAAGTTGGGCAACCGTTGACCAACATTTTATGCTCAAATGATTGCCTCGTTGGTATAGCAGTAGCGAGTGTGGCTGGGAAACGTCGGTTTTAGTTTGATTTCATGTTAAGTAGAATGTTATCCTTTATTCGGATTAAGCGAGATTCTGTTTAAGACAGATTTTGCTTACGACTGATTCTGTTGACGACAGATTCGCTTTAAGACAGAATTTGTACCTTCAAGTAGGAAATTTATTTGGTTTCCGATCAAGAGGTAGGTATAGGTCTAATTATGTTACTTTGGAGTCGAAACACGTAAAGTTCCGCGAGACTTTAAAGAGTATTACAGAGAGAAGAAATACTTATAAGTTTTATAAGCCCTGTCTTTATCTCAAGTAAAGAAAGAGTCTTGCCAGTCAAAATAAAAACACGAGATACTATATTCCACGTTCCTACGCGTGGCATGTCATCACGTCTTTAAACTGCGACGTGCTCCATGACAATACTTGAAGGACTTCCTCCTCAATATCAGATGGTACCTTAATCTATAACTAAACACCTGTAAGTAGTATCAATTCTATATTATTATTCTATCTGTAGAAGAACAACTTAATACTTTTTTCTCTTTTTCTTAGTGTCCTTCCAGTTACTTCCGAACTCTACCTGTATTAAGAGCCTGGGTACGTTTTTGTAGTACGTGCAAGAAGCAGTCACAACTTGGGTTTTACTTTCGTCATTGTTGGAGCACGTGCCGTCTATCTTTCCAACGTAATTATTTTTATTCTTTCATGGTATTATTAAAAACAGCGTTATTGTCTTTAGTAAGTATCCATTACTTCTTCTTTTGTACTACTGCCATCTATAAAGAAAATAAAACTTACCTTCGGTTTTGCTGTTGTGTTACAATGTAATTTTGATAATCATATTGTATCAATATGTGAACCAAATGATTCACTTTTCATTTCGTTTCAATACTTAAGGCCATATTACAAAATGATACTTAAGAAACACTGGAGGTTAGTTTTCGCCTTATAAAACTGCGCTCAAGCGTTTCTTGAATTTTGAGAAACGAGAAATGAATACGGCCCTTAGTTTGTTAAGGGGCTAGTCCGCAAAAAATGCACTTAGGATTTTGGAAATATTTAAGGACTCACTTCATTAAATGACACTAAAATGGAACCTTAAATTCTCAATAGATGAAACTACAATAACACCATGCGTTTTTTACAAAATAATTATTTACATTAGAAAAAACACCCCTCAAAGTTATTAAAAATCATCGAAATAGCAGAAATAATCAAATTGACAAAGGTAAATTTCTATGATTTTCAGAGGTTTTTTCGCAAGTAAATAATTATTTTGTAAAAAGCGCGCGGTGCTAGTGTAGTCACATCTATTAAGAATTTAAGGTTTCATTTTAGAGTCATTTAATGAAGTAAGTTCTTGAATATTTCCAAAATCCTAAATGTATTTTTGTGCATTTTGCGGACGCGCCCCTTAAATGTAATTTGAAAATATTTCTGATTTGTTTCAAAGAGAATGTTTTATTTTAGTAATGTACTAATTATTACAGATATCACAATATTTGTCCGGGATGAACGCTAAAAGTATCTTCTTAAATTCGCTCGGGTACCTAGCTATTTAATTTAAAATAATTTTAGGGTATGCAGATAGAGGTAATTCTTGATTTTTCAATTATTGTATCTTCTCAAAAAACGTGATGTTTCACAAAAATGATATATAAAAACCAACCATTAGGTACTTTTTGTCAGTAAGTAAATAGAAATACTGATAGCAAAGCGCAAATGAATGACGAACGAAGCTAGTTTATTATAAACTAGCAGTTGCCCGCGACTTCGTACGCTGCATTTTATATGTGATTACATATTTAGATTGATATAACTTTTTGTTTATGATCCGATTGACATGAAACAAACATAAAATGTTAAGTGGAGCAAACCGCAATGCAATAAAGAAAACCGCATTGCAATCGGTTTAGCGGTTGCTGAGATTAACGTGCACAAATGTACAGACAAACAGACAAAAATTCCAAGAATCATTGTTTTTGGTTCTTTTGCGTTCATAAGGCCTCCCTATAATTTTTTTATTATATACCTTCAATGTACAGACAGCGACCTGTTACGATTTTATTATTATGTATTGATATAATGAAAATAAAAACGTATTTTAAAGGGTTGTTAAAAAAAATTCTTTTGTTTCAATGTTACAATATGGATGGATTGTATAAATAACTAGCTGACCCGCGCAACTTCGTTTGCGTGATAAATGAAGAACCGCTGGACCAATTTTGTGCAAACTTCACATAAACCATCTACTAAATAGTCCAAACAAACCCTGAACATTTGGTTTGGATAGGTGAGCCCGTTCTTGAGTTATAAAATTACAACGAAAAGTGGCATTGATTTTTATATATATAGATAAATTGTTTAAATTTTAAAGTTTTTTACTGCTTACTTAAAAACTTTATAAGAGTAATCGGTAGCAGCGTTTTTGCATTCTTTTTCAAGGAAGCAATCTTATCATCAGTTCAATCACTGCCTGTTGAGTCAGACCAGAATACAAACAAGTAAGTTTCTAAATAGGTATATTACCTATTAAAGAATTCAGGGAATGATCCTAATGAGTGAGTCTTTACTTCTAAATGTCAAATTTTCTTTGGTGTCTGTTTATCGATAAATGAATGTTTATGGTGTCAAATCCATTCTTTAACCGATATTCATGCAATTGATCACAAATTTAATGTTCACTGAATGTGAATCTGAAGTTTTGTGACAGTGAATATGAAAACGTAAGAATCCCGTAAGTTTTACGCTTCAATTCAAGCTGCCTATTTAGCCTATTATAGCTTGCCGAAAAAAGTAGAAAATTATGGAGGCGTCACCGCGTCCGTCACTGTGAAGTTAGTTCATATGCCAGTCCGTTAGAAAAAACCAAATTTATTTTACAGTAAAATGTTTGAAATATTTGTTTTTGAAAATGTTAACAATGCTGTATCTAGTACCTAAATGGTCTAAGGCTGTACCTCATTTTGCCGACACTCGCTGTTGGTTTTAAGGAGGTGATGTGCGAGTAGTTCAACATCTATTTTAAAGATAGTATTATCCCTTCTTCTTCTTCTTCGTGTCAATGACGACAATAAAAAAAAATAGCTAAATAAGCTCAGCCCAAAACTCTGCAAGATTGATAGCACGTTCCGTCGCTTGGTTCAGGTCACCAACTGTGCAGGTGTAAGGGCACAGCGAACACGAAAGTAGATGGTCCATCGACTCCAGGAGTGCACCACCGTCACAGCCTTCGTCCCCCGGGTCCAGGTAACCCCATCTTACCTGGTTCGCCCTACAGCAGCCGACCTGGAACCTCGGCCTATTTAGCGACTTCCAGGTGGCCCATTTCAGTTCATGCCCGGGTGGTAGGCTCTCAGCAGGTTGGATGTTGTCTGGAGCGGGTGCATATCTCACCTCTGGTTACGAACGCTCTCGGGTTGACCCACCACAGCAGTGGTACATCGGAGGAAGCTCCTCCTGCTTTTATGACGGGAGCTTGGTATTACATGTCATGTTGGATGAGTGGGTGCCGCGCATCGGTCTCCTGCTTCCCCTTCTCAATCTCACATGCAACCTGTCGCCGTACACTAGGTGGAGCGATCCCGGCAAGTGGATACAGTCTGTTTAGGAGAGTAGGCTTAAAGCAGCCCGTTATTATGCGACATGTGTCATTTAGGGCAGTATCAACCTCCTTCGCATGCGGAGAGCGGTGCCACACTGGGCACGCGAACTCACCCGCTGAAAAGGAGAGAGCGAGGCCCTAGTATTATCCCTAGTTCCTGGACACATTTCGTAATTCCGCAGACTTCTTGAAAAGTCACATCACACATTCACTTTCCTACCTATAATATTTGTAATATTTACTGCATCGTAAAATCTTTTAGTTTTATTACGTGTTTCAAATCCTAGATTATGCTTTACAACATAACTCAAGTATTGCTTAGTAGCAAATAAATTAGAATACTAGGTACCTGTGCTATAGTTATTGACTAATGTAAAGTGATGAGTTGGCATTATTTATCCTCTTGTAAGATAATAATTATTATCATCTATTCCACCTAGACCTAGATGTCAGGTTATGCTCATAACTAGATGCATGTTGTTTTAACAATTACATGAATGATTGTTCCACTGATTATAATTACTCTTATCTACAAATCGCGACCTAATTGTGCTGCTACTTTAACCTTAATATTTAAAAAATTACGTACTTACATGTTTTTTACATAGTTTTATTATTATTAATAGTTGTAGGTAGTGTCCAGCTGTGGTACCCAGTCAGGTACTAATATTTAACAAAAAGTATTATGTTATTTTTAAACTATCGCGGTTTTAACACTCATGCTTATCAAATTCGGGACTTCACGCGAAATACTATTAACTTACATTCACTGAATGTAAGTTAATAGTATTTCTCGTGAAGTCTCGAATTCTATAAGTAAAAAGTATTATGTAGAGTATTGTAGAGCGGTTTGTAATCGGTAAACTCGGAAACTTTAACCAACTGGATTCTAAATGGCAACTAGAATTTTTCATGTTTCGTGAATTGACTTACGTAGTTAGTCCGGAATCTCCGTTGCAAGACCTCAATGATCCATTGTCACACCAATAAGAGTGGTGAGAAATCCCATGTACCTTGTATAGTCAAGTCTTAGTACACGCCCACATTTCACCTTATAGTTTTATGTCCTACATAATAGGTGGTGAGCCTATTGCCGCTACAAATACAGTCGCAGAAAATGGTCAGTAATATTTATTGCGTCGCACCTTCTTCCACCTCATACGTAGCCCAAGATGTATGAGGTAAAAGAATTCGTCGGTCGCGAGTAATGTCTCCGTGGGAAAGTTGATAAGCGTCTGACTCGGCGTGTCAATAGACGAAGGTTTGAGTCCTGCTATAGTTTTTTCACATTAAATGTAGGTATATGTCCTCTCATCAGGGGACAATAAAACTGTCAACATTGCATTATCCAATTTTCAATGTCCAATTAATAAAAAATTAAGACCTTGTAGGATGTAAGGAAAATAATTTACTGTTACAAACATGTGGCTATGCAGGTGGACCACGGGTAAAAAAAAATTCCCGTGGTTCACCTGGGTGGACTACGAGGTGGACCACGGGAAATAAAGGGTAAAACTATATGTATTTTGAAGAATACCATGTATTTGACACAATAAAAATAAATAAAAACCAAACAGCACAAGTTACAATACATTTTTAAAGCTTGCTGATAGCGCTTTATCCGGTAAAAATTCAATTGGAATGTTTTCAAAACGAATTAATAAACACTTTTGAAGGTTGCTAAACGCAATAACGTATAATATAATATAATATAATATAATATAATAAATTATGCGAAAGATAAGTTAACACGCTCTTTAGTTACATTTCGTTATAAAATAGATAATAATCGCGGGAATAGCGAAAACGTTGTGTTTGAATTTGAAGGGCACTGCGGAATGTTACCAGAACATACCAATCGGAATTTAAAACTCTTTTTTTCGGGCTGCTCGATAATGTTAGGTCGCCTGATAAGTAGAGTATTTTAAATGACTTTGGTTTCTAACAACTTCTTTGTTCCTACGTTTTATATGTTCCTTTCATCATAAGACTAGTAAGTAGTATCACAGACAACAGAATACCCGGCCGCCACCCGATCAAAAAGGACGACAACGATTAGTCAGTTTCCAATGTAACAAGATCGTCACAATAATTTTGAAAAACTTTTCTAATATCTACTAGACGTCAGGAAGTGTGCCTCAACGTTTATCTATACATATAATAAAACTGTAGAGGGTTGAGAGTCTGTATATGGAAGATATTTATTTTAATTGTAGGGCGTTCTCTAATCGATACTTTTTTTTAACGTTAGGGAAAATCCATCATGGATGCTATGCCGGACTCCTACCGACTAAAAAACCTCACGTAACGCCCATCAGCCTATGGTTAGGAGCCCCGCCGACTGCGGAACTCCGGTTGGAGAGGTCTCTCCCGTTCCCACCCCGCTGCCTCTTTTACGAGCATGACCTGGTCACAGAAAGAGGCGGCGCAGTCCCACTTACTCCCGCTGCAGATCATGGCTCGCACCATGGTCTCGAGCGAGAGAGTGTCCACGTCCAGACCCACTACGAGGACCTGGCGCTGCTGCGCGAACGCCGTGCACTCCACCAGTGTGTGGAGCGCCGTGTCATCGCTGCAGTCCTCGCAGTGCTGACACTCGGCCGTGGTTTCCCAGTGTCTTCGCCACAGATACCTACTGAAGCTACCGTGCCCGTTCAGTGTCTGTGACAACCGGTAGGAGAGAGCACCGTGTCTCCTCTGAAGCCACTCGTCCATGACCGGTCTGACGGCCGCGATTGTGGCGAATTCCCTCTTTGGTTGCTCAAGTCGCACATTTCATGTCTCCACGGTTTCCTGGTGGAGCAGGAACCACTGGGCCTCTCTCTAATCGATACTAAAGCCGAAAATGTAATTTAAATTTTTCATGTCTGTCTGTCTGTCTATCTGTCTGTCTGTATCCCGAATAAGTACATACCTATCACGCCGAAACAACTGAATTGATTTGAATGATACTTGCCACAAATAGAGCTTATGGTCAGAGGAAGGTTCTAGGATACTTTTGATCCCGATATTATGCGCGGTTCCTTCAGGAGAGGGAATGAAAGACATGGTTTTTCAGCTGTTACTTCTCACCGCATGGTCTGATTTCAAATATTATGGTATATCAGAAAGGGAGTACTGAAAGCATTGTTCCACACAATTATCAATGTTGAGCGTACAGAAATTAGAGACATCTCAACTTTCGCTAAACCTAGAATTCTAGGGTTTCTTTGAATGTGAGGGTAAATCTAAACTGACGTGTTGGCTTAATCATAAAATAGCTTAATGATTAAGGCTATTGTAAAATAAGGCGAGGTCTGAATTGTTTTAGAATATACTTTATCTTTAAGCTCTTTCATGATTTAGCAAACATCGCAGTTTCAGACACTGCTTGATGAATCTGATAAAAAAATACCTATTCTGTCAACACCTTACGTGACGTAAACGAAGTTGCGAGGGTCAGCTCGTTTTTAAGTAAATCAATTTAAGATAATGAAGTAGATAATATACTCTCGTACGATCTCGATTTTTTGAGTTAGTTTAAAATGTATTTTAATAAAATAATATACTTATTTTAAAGAATATATTTAATTTAATACATTGTTGCCAGTATATGTGTGAATAGTTTACGTAATTACATAAATAGTTTAATGTAATTAAAAATAATGCAAACATGTAGAAAAAAAATGTTAATAAATTTTCGTAATGTAGGCACTTTATATAGTTGTCGAGTGTAGAATGTTGTACGCAACGCGTAGATACAGTACTAAAGAGTCATATAAATATATTTAAAAAAAAATTAAGATTTCAGTACAAAAAGTGACCAACAGATGTCGCTTACCATTTTAAATTCGAGGTAGCATTTGGTTTCCTGTAAGTTTATATTATAAAGATGTCATCTGGTCTACAGTTTACGTATTTATAATAGTAGAGATATGTACAACATATAGGTATGATTCTTTCTTACAAATATTTAAAAAAATATTCGGAAATAAGTAACTTTGACATAATTATGATTCATGTAAGGAAGGAGGTAATCAAGTTTACTGGTCAACAAATATACCTATCTGCATGTAGCGGATATTAAGGAAGTGCAGTTAATAGACGGCGGTTACACATCAGAATGCTTAATATCCGCCGTCTTTACAAAGCATCCCTCATAACTTAATAGATTTTTTTTTTCTGCGTGTGGACATCCGTCATGGATGCTTTGCCGGACTCATACCGACTAAAACCACACAATTCCTACCACTGCCTATGGTCAGCAGCCCCGGGTAAGCCTTTGGAAAAAGTCCTTGGATTCCCAACTTTTTCATAGACACTTGCCCTGGTACAGACATGTTTTACCTCGATCACCTGACTACGTAGAGAACATGTGTTTGACTATTAGTCCTTAACAGGGTCTGGGTCACACAAAAACGGACTGAACCAGTCACTACTGTACATAGTAAAGGGTGTTTTTTTTAGAGGTATAGAACTTTGAAATGGAATAAAACGAAGGTGATTGTTTTTATTGATATGAAAATGACTTTATTCGAAAGGAAATCTTCTGGCATTATAATTAAAATATGATTTCTGGCAAATAACCGCCACGGCTGGCTCGGACGTAGTCTAATCTAGAGGTCCAATTTTCGATGACTTTCCCAACATTTTTGGCCGTATATCGACAATAACGCGCCGAATGTTGTCCTCCAAGTGGTCAATCGTTTCGGGCTTATCGGCGTAGACGAGCGACTTCACATATCTCCACAGAAAATAGTCAAGTGGCGTAAAATCGCACGACCCTGGAGGCCAATCCACTTGTCCAAAACGCGAAACTATGCGGTAACCAAACGTTTCCTTCAATAAATCAATTGTGGCACGAGCTATGTGACATGTTGTGCCGTCTTGTTGAAACCACTACTACAGCACATGACTTCATTGTTCAATTGATGAACAAAAAAGTCAGTAATCATCGCTCTATAGCAGTCACAATTGACTGTAACGTTCTGGTCAGCATCGTTTCTAAAGAAGTACGGACCAATTATTTCACCAGCCTATAAAGCACACCACACAGTCAGTTTTTCTGGATGTAACGGTGTCTCAACATACACTTGAGGATCATCTTCACCCCAAATATGGCAGTTTTGTTTATTGACGTATCCATTCAACCAAAAGTGAGCGGCACCGCTAAACAAAATTCGCTTATGAAAATCACGATACGCATTACGGACAGAACCAATATTTTCAAAATAAATTTGCACAATTTGGAAGCGTTGTTCAGGCTTCAGTCTATTCATGTTGAAATGCCCAACCAAACTAAACATAAATCACTTTACAGCTGATAATAATACCGCCAGTTAAAACAGTTATGCCGACTTAAAGTTCTATACCTCTAAAAAAAACACCCGTTACATAACTAGAGTGTAAATATCATACAGGCATTAGAATCTATGAACTATCTATGATATAACTGTTGAAAAGGCGGAGATAAAGAGAAGTGGAAAGATCAAGCACCGAAACAAGAGCTTCAGATAAAAACCGGAAAAATGCGCTTATGATGATGTAGTAAGAACCTTATCAAAAGAAAAAAAAATGCCAGAAACCGGTCCGAACTACTCCAAAGTTTCTTAATATTTAACGAAAGACGTTAAAAAGAGGTTTTCCCCGAGTCTTTAGACACAAAGAAAAATCTACTTTTTATTTCCAAACTTAATTTTGAATTATTACTAGTACTTCTGCTAAGAGCACCCAGGAAAAAAAAAGAAAAAAACAACCTGTGAGGAATCATAATGGTCCTCTATGTTTCAGTTATAAATCATCAAGATCCGTTCATAAATAACGCGACCACAAGCTTCACCCTTTTTCTCCCCCATTTCCCTCTTATCAAAAAAAGCTCTCGATGAAAGTTGTATCTTAAATCAAAGAACACGTACCAAGTTTGATGAAAATCGTTTAAGAATTGCGTTCTCTAGACCAGAACGGAACTGACATTCACACAGACATACGGACGAAAGCAAAATCGTCCAAACTGTTGAATCGGAGACTCTCGTTCGCTTCGCTCACTCGGTCAATCATTAAAAGTATTTTATTAAATAGGAATTGCATTCGTATTCAATTCTTAATTTAAATTTCATCAGCCAGTTCTCAACTTGATTGTAAGTTTTTTTTTCAATTAATTTATACTGGCTTTGGTTACTTAGACCATATTATGCCAAATATAGATTCCATATATTATCAACAGCGTATTCAAGTATGTCCAAGGTTGGAACAAGGAACTTATACTTCTAAATAAGTTTCTTGAGTCGGACTAAGTTCTACTCTAGTAAAGCGGTGGTGGTACTTTACTAGAGCTTGCTGTGGAATTTGTCGATAAACCTAAAAAGTCGCGTATCACTGCGCTTTATCACTTTCCAACACTTGTGCACGTTGTCGAACCTTTATATTTAAGAATCCACCATAAATTATACATAAACACTCAAAAATACACTAGTTTTTAAAAAACTTTTAGCTGAGGAAAACGCTAGTCTGTAAGTTTCGCGCGCAAAATCTCTGACATTGTTGATTGTAAGTAATCTCTACCATAGACCCTAATCACACTTTGTTTTCTACATAAATATTTTAAAAAAAAACTTATATTTACAAGACGTCTATTGGTTTCTACGGCAAAAAAATCTCATAATATTTATGCTTTCTGTACTTACTTTTAACGTGAATTATTTCGCTACTATAGTTTATTCCAATAAAGTTTACGTTCTTTTGTATATTTGACCTTTCTATGTTAATGGAGTAATTGTACTTCCTAGACTGATTTGGTCATTTGAATTTAAGGAATCTTGTCGGAACCATAGACTACTTATTCAAAGAGGATAAGTAATGTGAAACTCCATTAGAACTTATGTACTAAATACCTAGTACGTGAGCGTAGGTCAACATGCTGTTATATTTGTACAGATTATATATTGAACATGTATTCTGATTCAGGAAATTGTCCATCTGATCTGAGTTGATAGAGTCAGGCAAAGAAGTGACCACTATGAACTTGGTAAGGACCTACGTATATGAAATCAGCTAAAATTACTCCAATTAATTGCTATTAGGTAATTCAAAGTAGAGTTCGATAATCCAATGGAAAAGTATTTCTTTTTAGTATTTCTGGTCCGTGGTAATTAAAAGAAGATACAAGAAGTAATAAGTCACTCTTACTAGTATCGATAACAAACAATGAATCTGATTCTGTTAATAAGAGTAGAATGTATTGACAAGTATTGATAATAAATTATAATAACTGAATTTAATCTGCTGATTTGGTACGTCGAACAAAGACACATGTCACTCTTCTTTAAACGTATCCCATTTTGTTGGAAAACATCGGAAAGTTTGGTCATATTTTTGCTTCTATTAAACCAATCTCAATGAAACAGCAATTTTTAAGTCAGACATAGAGTCTTCGAATAAAAAACACATCAAAATTCTTCAGGTAGTTCTCAAGGCTTTAAAAAACGCACTGACAGACCGACAAAACAGTCAAAATTTAAAATAATATGTTCAGAAATGGTAACATACATATATCCCAATTTTTTTATATTTATAAACATTACTTTTAGGTAATTTATAAATAGTTTTATATTATGTTCCGTTCGCGCTACTAAACGAGTGAGCTATTTGTTTCTTGACCTTCAAGATGTTAGCTTTCCGTATTAAGTTGACTGCCTTCGTAAATGACTGCATTTGGTACATAAATATTTCCCATTTTGTTAAGATTTATTCATATCACGATATGTACAAGTTCCATATTATAGTTTTAAATTTCAAATCACGTAAAACAAATTATTATCACAAATAGATCGTGGCATATAAGTGAAAAAATATTGCTTACATATTCGAAATGTTCAGAACGTGAGTAATCTACGTTAGTTTCATATCAAGATCAGGTAGATAGCGATAACGATAAGTTGCATGCGGTAGCGATAATGGTGCAGCACGTGAGTATAGCTGTGTCCCTCGACGTGCCCATGCCAATGTCTACAACGTCCACGTTACGTAGCTGGGCCCACTAGGGAGGCATGTTAATCTCGTGTCATGTCAGTGGCCAGGCGCGGTGACCTTACGTCACGCGCCTATCGCACCGCGCCGCCACACGCGCTGGGAATACTAACGCCACCAGAACACCTTGGTGGATCCTTGGCTTCAAAACCGAGCTCCTTTCTGAGTAGACTGTTGCGTCTGTTGCAAGTTGTCTAGTATCCAATTCACACTTAAATTTATCGTCTGCAGAACAGTTCACTGGTCAATTATCGTCTACAGAGTAGTTCACAGTTAAATTATTGTCTGCAGAGCAGTTCACTGTTCCATTATTGTCTGCGCATGTTTTAAAAATAATGTATTGATTGGTACTTGATTTCTCGTCACACGGATGTTGTCCACTGTTGATAAACTTCTTACCTTGATCGGAAACCAAATTGTTAATGTCAAGTATTGAATGAGATACGTTGAGCCTGACTTGGTTTAAATTTTTAAAGTGCAATTCAAATGTTAATTGTATTCGTTTGATCTGTATGATTTTGACCCCTGATCGGGAACGGGTCCGTGAACCCAATTAACGCCTCACAGTAAAGTACGGCACTGAGACACTTGTCATCTATTAGACGTAATTACGTATTCGTACAGGTACTGTACATATTTATTACTAAGCTTCTAATGGAGGAAAACAAACTAGACTATATTATAGTTATTATTGACATTTTATGACACCTCTGATTAACCTTGTACATAAATTACATTTTAATTATATTATAGTGAATCATGTGCAGACGTATCGGGTACCTACGATCATTTCGCATGTTTCCGTTGGTACATTGGCAGCATACTGTGTCGTTAATTGAACCTCATGCGGTACATACAACCCAAACTACACATCGATGTCGTAACCACTAATCAATGCTCTTGAAGTTTTTTACACAACTAATCATATAGCCTTTGTGTTAACCGTGCACCGGTCACTGAAAACATTGATGCAGTCTTCTTTCCTGCTTATCACATGATCGGACGTAACCCGTTTAGATAATTATGGTTATCCTCACCTGAGCTATCGATCTGTCGAGACAGGACAGGTCCTATTTCGGAATTAAGTCCTCCAGGTCGAACTGCTTTGCGCACACATTCACTACCGGTGGTATGTGATGGACAGCTGATGTCCTGTCTAGTTTAACGTACGATAGAGGGCGCGAGATAGTGCGGTCCAAGGTATCGCGGACGGAGATCGCGGACGGCGCGAAACAGCGCCTGCGCTCAGCTAACAGGTGAGCTCAGTACTGGCGGCGCGCGCTCAGCCCGTGCGCTTTTATCACATCGCACTTCACGCGCCTTCAACTTGACTTCTCGTGTCATCGTTAACTGGTAACTCATTGATACTGCACCAGAATTTGAATAATCCTTGATCCTTCCCTCCAGCTATGACAATACTTTTCACAACCCATCATTCGGGCACCCTAGGTATGGGTAACCTGCCGGCATTTCAGTTAGAGGAACATCTAGCACACCCTTACCGAGTAAAACGTCTCCTTGTTACTGTTACCGAAATACAAATTACATCAAGGTTAAGGTTTTATTTTTGATTGGCTACAAATCTATACATACCAATATTTACAATATTGGTATGTATAGATTTGTAGCTGAAGAGTTTGTTTGTTTGTCTGAAAGCTCAAGAATACTATTGTTGACTAGCCCATTTATTAAAGAAGGCTACATAGTATGTAACATCACGCTACTGCCAATAGGACCAGAGTACAGAAATGAAGTTGCGTAGGTCAAATAGTTGTATATATTTTTCTCACATAGGTACACTGTTTTAGACTCTTCAATTTTGGATTTGTTTATATCATCACATTTATCACCTTGGTTTATGGATATTTTCTGATAAACACTCTCTCAATCGACTCTGTAGACGCTACACTTACTTAGTCATAAATATTTTTGATCAAAGACGTCGGCGTTGAGAATACTGTTTACGTCGTCATCCTATCGTCATTAGCAACTTTGCTATAAGATATCATTCAGTGTGGGCACAGTATGACATCAAAATTAAATATTGGTCATAATGAGATAATATGTAGTTCTATTTCACGAGTAAACGAGTCAAGTTTTAGCGATCAATAGACATAATATCTACTATGTACAAGAACTCTGCTCTTGATTTTCAAAAGTGCGTGAGTGTATGTATTTGCAGGTAGCAGGTAGGTACCTATGTGTGGAGGTCTACCAAAGCGGTCTTAGAAGGTTTCTACAGTCTACATTTCTACTCTAGCTCTGGTGTTGCCTACGTATATAGACTACTAGTCTTGCATCTTTGTTTTAGTAACAATTGTTTTAATTCTTAAGAAGGTATTTATTTATTTATAACTAGCTGATGCCCGCAGCTTCGCCCGCGGAAAATTTGTTACCGTGGGAACTTATCCCCGGGATAAAAAGTAGCCTATATGTTATTCCAGACTATAATGTATCTCTGTACCAAATTTCAGCCAGATCCGTTCAGCCGTTTCCACACTCACAAACTTTCGCATTTATAATATTAGAGACCGTATTCTTAGCATTCCATGGATTCTCCGTGCGGGCGCCGGGTCCATAGCGTGGCACAGGGGGGAACACCCCGACGGATAAAAGGCGCATAAAAGATCACCTTCCACCGTCAACAATGTTCCCCCCCCCCCCTGCCCAACCAGATTTGGTAAGATCCTATCAATGCCGCTTTGGATACTCGTTTTAGTAAAGAGCTTACTGAAGCTCTTGGCAATCCAAGGTCCTTAAATAAATTATACAGGGATTTAGCTGGAATTCCCCTTGCTCCTACTTCTACGGCATAGAGTTTAACCACATAGCCATTTTTGGTTAACTCATTGGTCAAGTCAAAGTATTTATTTGTCTTCATGGCGTGGTCTTTCGGTATGTTGGTCTCCCACGGCACCGTCAGCTCCACGAGCACCGCACGCCTGTGTATCCTCGAAAACAGGAATATGTCGGGTCTGGATGACGAGGCACATACATCCTCCGGAATTTTGTAGTGTTTTTCATACGTGTCTGAGAGTATAGTCCAATCGCCGGCAGCCATCAAAATTGAGTATGACTTTTGAGGTACTTTCTTTGAACAGCCTTCCTTTACAAACGCAATGTCATTTCTTTTGTTTGTGGTTAATCCCTTTTTCGCTCTCGCTACCGCCAAACTTACAGCCTTTTTTTTTTTTTTAACGCAGGTAGCAAATGTCCTCCGGCACTACCCAGGCGCGGGGACACCTGGGCGAGTGTGGGGCTCTCACCCACTAAAAACTTTCTGCGGTGTGCCATACTCCGCGCCTTGGCGGGAGGCCGGGCGCGGCAAGCCATTACATCAGCAACCCCCCAGCGCGAGCCCGCTGTGAGTCGCGGGCACCATACCATATTTACGACCCTACCTTATTATAATGTTAAACCTCTCTTTGGGCAACGTCAGGCACACTGCACGCTGCCCCTTCGCGGGTGGCTATGTAAACGCGGGTGAAGGGTCCCCATCCCTTACACCCGCAGCCATATTCAGGGTGGCATTTGTCGGAGATACTCGCGCCTCCGCCGTCCCATGCGTGGGCAGCGGATTGGGTCAGCGAGTGGATCTCTCTCTCTTACCCGCTCCGCAGCTTCTTTCTGCGAGATTATATCCTCACTGAAAGTTGCTACTGCGGTAAATTTGCTCTCGCTGACCAGCATTGCTTGAATAACAGCTGGCAGCAAGAGATCCTCTCCGATAACTGCAGTGAGATCCCGGCGCTGCGCGTCCCAAGCCGGACATACCGCAAGCGTATGCTGCGCCGAGTCCTCACTGCAGTCGCAGTGATGGCAAGAGGGGGTCCTCTCCCTCCTAGCAACCGAGAACAGATACTTTCCGAAGCAACCATGATCGGAAAGCATCTGTGTCAGTCGGAAGGTAAGGATCCCATGGTGCCTCTCCGCCCCGCCAAACTGACAGCCTCACGTATGATTTCCAATACCCTATCGTGTCGACGTGAGTAATGACCCCGGTCTAGTAACGTCCTACAACCTACCAGCAGGTGCCTAGCAGTTCCAATCGCTTCTCCACATGTATTACATGTTTTATCTGTGGCTTTCCCCCACCTGACCAGATTACTTGGGTCGGGGAGGGTCAATTGAAACGCGTTCAGGTAGAACTTAAGCAAAGCCGGCGACCAGTCGTACAATAAGGTACGCCACTGCAAGGCCATGGGAATACAAAATTCGCCCAGAGTAAGCCATTCATTCTGCATCTCCAGGTTCATCGCGTGCACCTTATAGGCATCGCTCTCATCCTGCTCCAGAATTAAAGATATTAAGAAGATATTAAGATTGTAACAACGTAAATTTTATGGTTTTATTATTTTAGGACATAGGTATAATAATTTAATTAGACATTCATGGTTTTGATTTTTACCCACGACGGAACCACAGTATAAATATAAATATACGTTGTTAAACCGGAACGGAGACGGTATATGCGTTTGGGTGGCGAGGATGCTTGTTTGTTTGTTTGTGCAACCACATATTGCTATTTTTCTCCAAAACTACTGATCAGATTTTAATACAGTTTTCAGTTATGGGTTCAGGGTTGATTGGTGCATGTTTTTAGATAGGTGTCACGGTGACAACTCACTAGGGGGCGCTGCAGCGAACATTATTTCTGAAAATCAATGTTGCCACCGTTCTCAAAAACTACTAGTTCGATTTTGATATAGTTTTCAGTTATGGGTTTGGGTTTGGGTTTGATTGGTGCGTGTTCTTAGATAGGTGTTACAGTGATAACTCACCAGGGGGCGCTGCAGCAAGCATTATATGTGATGAAAAATCAATGTTGCCACTTTTCTCCTAAACGACTAGTCCGATTTTCATGCAGTTTACGGTTATGGGTCTGGGATTGATTGGTACATGTTCTTAGATAGATGTTACCATGACAACTCACCAGGGGGCGCTACAGCTAACATAATTTGTGAATCAATTTTGATGCGGTTTTCATTTACCCACGACGAAACGGGGAAGGTATAATTTGAGTTTTTGTTTGTAGTGAGAGGATGTTTGTTTGTCTACTTGTTTCTACAAATATATATATTGTTATTTTTTCTACGAAACTACTAGTCGGATATTGATGCAGTTTTCAGTTATGTTTTCAGGTTTGATTGGTGCATGTTATTAGATAGGTGTTAGGGTGACTACTCAACAGCGGTGACGAAAATTAAAATGAAATTAAAATTTTGAAAAAAACTCACGACGCACGGTTAAACAGTAATTGAAAAAACCGGCCAAGTGCGAGTCGGACTCGCGCACGGAGGGTTCCGAACTAAAAAACAACAAAAAGGCTTATTTGTTGCATGGGAGCCACCCTATTTTATTTTTTTTATTTGACGTGAGGAAAAATCCTTCATGGATGCTATTCCGGACTCCTATTGACTAAAAAACCTCACGTAACGCCTAACAGCCTACGGTTGGGAGCCCCGGGTTAGCCCTCGGAAAGATGTCCCAGTAAATGTTCAATTTGTTTTAATTAGATTTTTTTTATGTAAATAGACTGCTCGATATTCTGTGAGTATTTCAAACGTCTACTGGTTGCCCTTATATCATAATATCACTACATATTATAAAACAAGTATTGCTCTATTATGGTGTTTGTTAACCACAGAGCAACGCGCGCCTTAGACAGTTCGTGTTGCTCTATGTTGTTAACTATCCTATTATCCTCAAATAGATCCTCTACGGTGGGTACAGTATGTATTTCTCTATGTTTAATTTCTTTTTCAGAATATTGATGACATTTGAATGATGACATTATTAACACGATAAGTCTACAACATCGGCGCATGTAATTGAATTGTGTGTTTGTAGGTACGTAAATTGTATAAACTGAAAAAAAAAAAAAAAAAATTGACAAATATGGGCTCTTTGTTTTCTATTTCCTATGAAATTGCTATCTTTGAATATTATATTTACCTAAAGTAATCTGCTGGAAGCGATGTTAACTTGGGATGCGGGGTCCAACTAACATCTTAAGGACCCCAATGGGTCGGATCCTCCTCGTGGTGCATCCTGGGCAACGGAGTAGCGACCACTCCCCTTCCTCTGTGGGGGAGTTGTGCTACTCTGGCTAATTCCGGCCGAGGCGAGAGTAACCCACCTGTGGGTTGCTCGGTGGTGTGTGGTGCTGCCGGCCGTGCCGTTATTCACGGCCGGCAGCAGCAATGCTGGGTCGCCGTCGCTTCGCCACCTTGCTGGCGAGACGATGGCGGCAAAGTGGGAGAGGCACTGCGTGGGGGGCGGGAGTTTGGGTAAATGCTCCCGCCCTGCCATGCAGTTCGGGCTGCCGGCCGTGAATAACGGCGCGACCGGCGGCAACAGTGCTGGGCCGCTGTCACCTCGCCAGTTGGCAAGGTGATGGCGGAAAAGCGGGAGATGCACTGTGCGGGGGAGCGGGAGTAACGGATAATGCTCCCGCCCTGCCATGCAGTTCGGGGGCGCCGCGGTGAGGAGTCACTGCGCGCCCCCGATTGTTTCTTGACCGTGGGCGTAAGGTCGGGGGACCCCGCCCACCAACGGTCACATGGCGGTGGGCACCTTTCCCGTGTTCCAGGGGTGCCCATTAGCGCACGCCTGCGCCAGCCGCTCTCTGTCTCCTCTATTACAGAGGGGCGCTCGAGAGCGGTGCAGGCGTGATATTCAGCTCCTTAGGGAACTTTGGGGAGCCGCCCATCTGGCTCCCCCGAGGAGAGCCCCGAATAAACGGGGCGCCCCTAGCCGGGTCGACGTGAATAATCTTTTGATATCCCTCGGCCCGGCTAAAGGGTGAGGAGGAACACCGCGGGGTTTAGTGGGTAGGACGGTCCATTCCGGACTCGGCCGGGAGTCCCACACACCATCCCAGCTGCCCCCGCAGCTGGGATGAAGGCGCGTAAAGGCGTTCCCCGCGTCAAAAAAAAAAAAAAAAACGATGTTAACTTTTTAATGAAAAAATATTTACGATGAAAGTCGAAAAATAAATTGAGTCGTTAAATATCAAACTCGCGTAAGTCCATCCACATCCCAAACTGACCTATGAATGGCGCCAAATTCAAAAATTAAAAATTAATCATTTCATCTCTTTCAACTTAAGGTAAGTCAGTCGTATCTCGTACAAAATACGGGTCAAACTCTATGATTTTTTTCAAACTTCTGTACGTCCCATGAATGTGACATATCAAAGTCGCGCATGTCCATATTCACCAATCAGAACGGAGCATGAGTCTAAAATGGCCGCCATTTCCAATAAGTTTTGTGACGCAAGTCCATAACTGACATTTCAAAGTCCGGCAACTCCAAGGTTATATTTTTCAAACGACGGTAAGTTTCGCTGGTAAATATCAAACTCCTATATGTCCAAACTTAATTCCTATTTTGTGACTTAATTAACTATTTAAACATAGTTGTTTTGCTTCAATAACGTTTTAACTGAGTATGTCGTAAGGCTATTATAAATTAGAAATATATTACTTGCTTATTTTACGAGATAATGAATGTGCCATGATTCCCAAAAATCACTTAGAATGGACATACGGCTTTTTGATATTTAACGACTCAATTAGTATGTGACCCGTTTAATGTTCAATCATGGCGACACGAAGTTAATTTCCATCCGCAATATTTGACTTTGCTATACCTCCTAAAGTATTAACTTAATTTGCATGGTGTAAAGGGAAGAAATAGTAGGCCATCACATACGTAGCTATAATATATATTAATATATTGAGATATATATTATATTATGGCAAGCTATCACACACGGGAGCTATAGTATAATATATATTTTGCCCTCACTCGTGCTCACTCGGTCTGCGTCCGTCTTTGTAAGTGTACGGTTTTAATGCTTATTTTATGTACAGGCTGTTCAAGTTCTAGCGTACCTATCCTAAAAACCGGCCAAGTGCGAGTCGGATTCGCGCACGATCGGTTGCGTACCAAATAAGGCAAAAAATCACGTTAATTCTTTGAACGAGAAATAGGGAAGCCCTATGGTCAGGAAAGGAGTCAACTAGACGCTTTACGACTTCACCTTACATCGATCTTCAATTGTTTTAACAATATTCATAGTTTTGTCAATCTTCACTTATTTTAACGATCCTCATTTGTTTTGTCGATCTTCATTTGTTATACCGAACTTCATTTTTTTCTTCCATTAAAGTATGAGCCTGAACTCGGCAGCACTGCTGCCGCTGCATTGCGGCTACAGAACCTCTGATCCCCATATATTTTGTTTAGAATACATTCCGAACTTGGCAGCAGTGCACTGCTGGACGTAGGCCTCTCCCAACTCACGCCACATTACATGGGACAAAATCTTACAGGTGAACTGTGGGCATATAATATGCCTATCACCACACACCTTCGGAGAAAAAGGCGTGACTATATGTATGTATGTGCCACCACGTGCAGCGCGACACTGCTGCTGTGCTCGGAATCAACGCGGCAGGTAGCATTGACGCGCAGCACCTCAGCAGCAGCACTGCAGCGACAGCAGTGCTTCTTGCTGCCGAGTTCGAGCTCATACCTTTAAGATTTTCAATTCAAGATTCCAGGAAGATTACAAGCAAGATTAATTTTATTATGATTAACTAGCTGACCCTCGCAACTTCGTTTACGTCACATATGGTCCATGAAAGGAGAGGTATTTCTTAATCAGATTCCTATCAGCGTGTGAAACTGCCCTGTTTGCTTAATCATAAAAGAGCTTAAAGATTCAGTCTATTATAAAACCATTCAGCCCACGCCCTCGGCGCGGACTGAATTGTTTTACAATAGCCTTAATCATTAAGCTCTTTTATGATTAAGCCAACACGCCAGTTTAGATTTACCCTCACATTCAAAGAAACCCTTGAATTCTAGGTTTAGCGAAAGTTGAGATGCCTCTAATTTCTGAACTACAAAATTCTCAATAATGAAACTTATGTGGAACAATGCTAAAAGCATTCCCTTTTTGACACTAAAAAACTATTTAAAATCGGACCACGCGGTGAGAACTTACAGCTGAAAAACCATTTTATCTTTCATCTCCTCTCCCGCAGGAACCGCGCAAAATTTCGGGATCAAAAGTATCCAAGAACCTTCCTCGGACTATAAGTTTGGAATGTACCAAGTATCATTCAAATCGGTTCAGTAGTTTCGGCGTGATACTTATTCGGGATACAGACAGACATGAAAATTTTAAATTACATATTCGGCTTCAGAATCGATTATAGAACGCCCTACAATTGAAATTTTCAAAATATCTTCCATGTACAGACTCTCGACCCTCAACAGTTTTATTATAAGTATAGATTTACCATTTACTTGCTTTAGTCATACAATGGAAGTACTACCACTGATGATGATACTCTCCCAGAATGATCGGTAACCAAACAGAACAGCCTTTATCTTTAAAATATACAAAAATATCCATACTAATATTATAAAGCTGAAGAGTTTGTTTGTTTGTTTGAACGCTAGGATCTCCGGAACTACTGGTTCGATTTCAAAACTTCTTTTACAGTTTGATAGTCCATTTATTGAGGATGGCTATAGGCTATGTAACATCACGCTAAGGTGAATAGGAGCGGAGCAGCAACAAAGAATGTTTCGAAAACGGGGAATTATTTATACGGTCTGAGAGCTTCCGAGGCGTACGCTGCCTAAATGGTTAAAGTTACGTAAAAGTTGTGTAATAAAAAAATATTGCTCTTAAAAAGTTCTATAAAAAGTCCGACAGCATATGTCTATCTTTAAAGGTTTGCTCACAATAACCTAATTTACCTTTCTTTTAAGAAAAGCTCACAATATTATCAAACTGAAGAGTTTGTTTGTGCTAGGATCTCAGAAACTACTGGTTGCATTTCAAAAATAATTTCACAGTTTTATAGTCCATTTATTGAGGATGGCTAATGGCTGACGCTAAGACAAATAGGAGCGGAGCAGCCATGAATAATGTTTTGAGAACGGGGAAAATTTATTTCTTTTGAGAGCTTCCATTGCGTATGTTGCGTAAATGGTTAAAGTTACGTAAAAATTGTGTACTATTTTTTTAAATACGGCAACTCGACCATAGTCGATTCAGTCTACTGAAAGATTATACCGGCAAAGTGCGAGTTGGACTCGCACACGATGAGTTCCGTACCAAAAACCGGGTTGTGCGGGTCAACTCTAATGGTAATGAATATAAGCGACGTGACGCGACGGGAAAAATTATATCACTTTAAATATTAATACCTACCACACCTCTCTAATAAATATAAGACACGCGACGGGAGTAAGCGCGACGGGATTATATTACTTAAAATATTAATACTATACCACTCTCTTTCTCACTCTCATGTGACGCAAACGAAGTTGCGCGGGTCAGCTAGTATATTAATATACCAAAATATATATAAATATACAAAATATATAGTAATATGCTAAAATATACCAAGCTATATCTGTCGACATATTTTGATGACGTCATAGAAATATATATACCTATTATAGCAGCGTGTGTGGTCCTTCGAAAATTTATATGGAAAATATGTCGTAATATGCCTTGCTATTATTTCATATTAATATATATTATAGCTACGTTTGTGGTGGCCAGCCAACTAACGTATTTAAATTGAGAAGGATACCTTATTACCTAATATATAAGAAAAAATGGCGAAAAAACACGTTTGTTGTATGGGAGCCCCCCTTTGATATTATTATGTTTTGGTTTTTAGTATTTGTTGTTATAGCGGCAACAAAAACACATAATCTGTGAAAATTTCAACTCTCTAGCTATCACTGTTCGTGAGATACAGCCTCCTGACGGACAGACAGACAGACAGACAGACAGACGGACAGCAAAGTCTCATGAATAGGGTCCCGTTCTTTACCCTTTGGGTACGGAACCCCCGACTTAAAATTTGATAAACCCCCAGCATAATAAATACCTCCAAAATAGGTATTGCTCTCTAAAAAGTAAAAAAAAAACAAAATTAAAAATTTTGAAAAGACCCACGACTGTTAAATGCCCTTGAAAAAAGGATAAAATAATTTAAAAACGCCCCCGACTTCAAAATTTTAAAACCCCCGACATGAAAAAATTCTTAATCTATTTTGATGCATATTGGTTCAGATATGTAACTGAGAGAGACAGAGATGGATAGAGATGGCACTGACTACTTTGACTCTACTAAAATACAGCCAATTTTCAAGCAATAATTTTATTGCTGCTGTGGTAGAGTCACAAAAATTTTGACAAACTATTTTTTTTTAATTTCAAGCGGATTATTTTTTTTTTAATTTTGTTTATGTAATTATTTTGTGGTTTGGTTTCTATACTAGTGCTATTATGAGATTGTTTATTCTTCCAACAACAACGGCGCCAGCGCCTTCAATAGATACTGTCACCAATTGGCTTGGGTACGGCTAGGAAACACCTGAAAACGTGTCACTTCCTTGCAATCCTTGATCACTTTGGTTTAGTTATTCTCGGATTTTTCCTACAAACAAACAAAAATCCTTTACCGATAAGCAACTTGATAATGTGCCCTACCGGTTGTGTGAAACGGGTTGGGTAACAACTATTAACGTATGAGATGCTATATACATACGTTTATGTATAATAACACCAAAATAACGTAAATATATGCGTTACCGTGAAATTAAACTTGATTGAGCTACTGCTTTAAAATGTAACTAAATTATGTCTTATTAAATGATTCTGCGCCAACTATAATAAAAAATAATCCTATGATCAATGACGACTTATTTTTGTAGTAGGATCCAAATTGTGAGGTAAGTAAATTCGTATTTGATATTAATTTCCTTTTTTTATTTTGTAAGGCATTAAGAAATTAATTTAAGTAGGCAGTTATATTTTTTTTTTGTAATTGTGACTTTCACGAGTACTTCTCCGAGTTCGAGGTTAACATGTTAAATCATATGTTACGCTGTTGTTCTAGTGCCCGGAATTTAGGTTTAGATACATAGATAGATATTATTTATTATAACCCCAAAAATACATTTTATATCTATTACTTTACACTAATTGGTATTACAAAATTGGCGGCCTTTTCGCACGAGGCAATTTCTTACAGTCAACCTTTGTCATTTTATAGAACTAGGTACCTACTAATAGTTTTGCATAAAGGAAACTCATGAACCACTAAAGAGTAACCTTACTGATTGTCTCGAAGCTATGTTTTTTTTATACCACCACGTGGTGGACAAGCATACGGCCCACCTGATGAAAAGTGGTCACCGTAGCCTATGGAAGTTTGCGATACCAGAAGAGGTACTACGCTCGCGCATCCAATTAAGCAAAAACCTACCTCTTTTGAACCACCCCAAATTGTAGGAGTTTGGAAAAACCGAGACAGGGAGCTCATTCCAAAATCTAAAGCTCCGGACACAGAGTATTGGTGATGAACACCCTATCTGTGGCTTATTAAGAGCTATGATATTATCTGAATTGACATTTCTGGGTGCTAGCTATTAGATTAATATTAACATATAGGTACTTACATAGAAATTAGAATTCTATTAATTAATAATTTAAGTGACATCTAATAATTCAAAATCTTAGTGACATAATGTATTTATAAATAACTAGCTGACCCGCGCAACTTCGTTTGCGTGATAAATCAAGAACCGCTCGACCGATTTTGTGCAAACTTCACATAAACCATCTACAAAATAGTCCGAACAAAGCTTAAAAATTTGGTTTGGATAGGTGAACCCGTTCTTGAGTTATAAAATTACAACGAAAAGTGGCATTGATTTTTATATATATAGATTTGATTGACATTTTTAAATTCATAAGACTGACATGATAAAACAAGTGTATTGCTAGTTTTAGCGGTAGATTAAAATTGTATAATTTGACATTGGGGGTCGTCCATTAATCGCGTGAGGTTTTTTTGGGCATTTTTTGGACCCCCCCTCCCCCTTGGTGATATTTGGTGAGGTTTCAGATTACCCCTCCCCCCCCTGGGCCGAATCACGTGTATTTTTAGTAACTACAAAGATTTTTTTAAATTTTATATAAGTCCCTATATTGTATAATGTATCTATCTATACGAATATTAGCTGACCCGCGCAACTTCGTTTTCATCACATAATAAAGAGAGATATGATATTAATTAATATTTTAATATATTTCCCGTCGCATTTACTCCCGGTATATAATATTCATTATTTGAAAACTAATTAAGAAGGTGTCAGTTTGTCAAGCTTAAAATCTTACGTTTGTTTGATCGCAGTTGGCTAAATAGAAGTGAAGTTATGGACAAAAGTAGAATAATCAAGGTTGAATTTCCATGCGATCATTATGCTTTTTGTCACGACTATCGATATCTACGTGGACAAAGCTGCGTTTATTCTTTTGGCTACGGGGGGAATGCGGTTAGGCACCCTCCAGCTGTTAGGGCATCCCGGATGGTGTGTGGAGCTCCCGGTTCCGGAAAGGGACCGCCCTATCCACTAAACCCCGCGGTGTTCCTCCTCATCCCATAGCTGGGCCGAAGGATATCCAAAGATTTTCACGTCGGTCCGGCCAGGGGCTCCCCGGGCTTCCGGGTCTCTCCTCGGAGGAGCAAGATTAGCGGCTTCCCCGGAGCTGACAAAAACCCAAGCCCGTATCGCACCGCTCTCGGGCGCTTCTCTGGAAGCAGAGAGGGTAGAGAGCGGTCGAGCGGGTGGGCGCTGAAGGCATCTCCGGAACACGGAGAGGGGCCCTCTAAATCATCATTGGTGGATGGGGTCCCACGACCTTCACCCACCAGTGGACAGAGCTGCGTGCATCGGCTAGTCTAGGATATATGTATATCTTATAATAAGGCTATAGAGAGTCGAAAATCTACAGATCATCGAATATATTTGATAATTCCTTGACAAGATTATTTTTACTGGACATTCTATATAACTTCCATTACATCCGATGCTAAAACTAAAATTGTTTATTTTTTGTATGTCTTTCTGTATCACGCCAAAACTATAGTGCTTAGGTACCATTTTATATAATACTGACATAATTTGAGATTATCATTGATCGGATTGATGCCTATAATCTGCGCGGTTCCTTTGGGAGAGACGATGAAAGATAAAATTATTTTTGTGTTGTATGATCAACGCATAAGTATTCCTATTTCAATAATTTCTGATGTAAGAAAGGAATTAGGTGCTTAATGAATTATTCCATACAAGTTTTAATACCGTAGGTTTTGTTGTTCAGAAGTAAGAGAGATCGCAAATTCAGGGTTGTAAAGTTGTTGTTCAAAATAAATACACGTGATATCTCAATACACCCCCCACCCCCCCTGGTGATGTTTCGTGATTTTTGTCAGACCCCCTCCCCCCCCTTTCGAGCCTCACGTGATTAATGGACGATCCCTTGGCTTATGTAACGCCTAGATTTATGATTAAGTTAAGATCACATTTCTACACAATGTATATTGTTCTGAAATAAACTGAATTAAATTGAATTAAAAAACTGAATTCAATTTTTCAATTGGCCTTTTTTTAACGTGTGGAAAATTCGTCATGGATGCTATGCCGGACTCTGAACGACTAAAAACCACACGTTCTCTGTCTACTGCCTACGGTTAGGAGCCCGGGTAAGTCCTCGGAAGGAAATCCCTAGGATTCCCAAAGAAGATTTATATCGAGTGACCCAAATACATATATACCTACCTCTTTATTTAAAACACACATAACTATGCGCCTACATGTTAGGTACTGTTTTGAATATTTTACTATCTTGTAAAATAAATTAAATATAATCAAGCTACCCCAAGAGTTAGCCACAGAAGAATTACACACCCACAGTTTCCCAGTAGTAGGTTTCACGTAACAGGGGGAGGGTTATTGCCGTCAACGAACACTATATGTATTTGAACCAAAATTCCAATAGTGAGGAGATAGGTACACATGTCCTGGGACATCCTTTCGAGGGCTGACTCGGGGCTCCCAGCCATTAGGCATTAGGCAGCGGTGGGAAATCGTATGATTTTAGTCGGTAAGAGTCCGGTGCAGCATCCATGAGGAATTTCCCCACATAAAAATGTATAAAATATTATTGAATTGTAAAAATAAATACCACTAATGGCACCAAACACTAACAGGCACTATTGCACTAAAAACTACAAAATACGAAATCACAGGTTTTATACTTTGACATATGGAATGTATTATATGGATTATATGCAAATTGTATGTAGGTAAGTACATTATATTCTTTTCGAATACATAATTGAAACAGGTATAAAGTTTCTATGAATATTAAATATTTCATATACCTACTTAAATTTTAAAAACTACTTATTCACAAATACAGTATCTGAAGTGCGAGCAATGTGAATAGTAAGTATACCCACACTGCATAAACATTAATTTTCACACACTGACACACCTACAATGGCCAAAGCTTCTGCCAATTTTCCACCATGGCCAAAACCTTTGATATTTTAGAGATTGCCATTAAATAAGTAGTTGGTAGCTGGTAAAACTAATGAATGTGGACGTGATGGATACAGTAAGCACAGCTCGCAGAGTAAGCGCATTAAAGAGGCAATCGGCTGCCCACATCTGTAGAATAGCCGACGACCGAACGAACAAACGAGTTCTGGATTGGAGACCACGGCTTGGTAAGCGTATGGTGGGTCGACCCCGGCTAGATGGACCGACGACCTGTAAAAGATCGCAGGGATGAACTGGATGCTGAAAGCGCAGGAAATCGTTCGGTGGCGTAAATTGGGAGAGACCCACGTTCAACAGTGGACCGCTATAAGCTGATTTGATTGCTTTATTGCTTACTAGCAGACGTCACGCGGTTTAAGCCGCGTAGTTCCCGTTCCTGTGGGAATACGGGAATAAAATATAGCCTATGTTCACCGCAAAGAGTGTATTTTCCCAACAATGAAATAATTTTTCAAAACGGTCCAGTAGTTCCGGAGCCTATTCGTTACAAACAAACAAACAAAAAAACAAATCTTTCCTCTTTATAATATTAGCATAGATAGTACTGCTCGTTCGCTCTAACTTTGCCGCTCGGCTCCATACTAAAGTCGATTTTTTAATTAGACGAAGTAAATTGACAGCAACTAATGTCACTTCTTCATACAATGTTGCTTATTTTCAATGACGAAGTGACATTAGCTACTGTCAATTTACTTCGTATAATTAACAATTCGGGTATACGCCTCTACGCCAGCGGCAAAGTTAGAGCGTACGGGTAGTATATAGCATAGACTAGCGGACTTCACGCGGTTTCACCCACGTAGTTCCCATTCCCGTGGGAATACGGAAATAAAATATAGCCTATGTCACCGCAAACAGTGTAGCTTCCCAATAGTGAAAGAATTTTTCAAATCGGTCCAGTAGTTCCAGGCTCTGGAACTACTGGACCGATTTGAAAAATCTTCGATGCAAACAAATAAACAAACAATCAAATATTTCCTCTTTATAATATTAGTATAGATATAGATATGTATAGTAAATATTGACAGAGGCAGGTACCAAGTTGCCCTCGACAATACTTACTTCCATCTAATTAATTTTACGTGGGGACTCTATTCTCTTCGTTTACATTATAACTGACCTCCCTCTTTGATAGTTTGTGCGTACAGATTTAAATAATAATGACCTATTATAAAAGAATCTAATATGTACATATTGCAAAATGTGTGCTTGACCTTTGTATACTTCACTAATCCAAACTTTAAGTTCACAAATACTCTTGCGCAATATGTATCTTACTCAATAAAAAAATATAATTAAGTCGACCATTTTAGATAATGCGCACTACGAGTAACATCACCGTCATCAAGCAATTGTTTTTTCTATTTATAATGCATTTTTTACATGTACATCAACAACGAGCAATCTAGTTGGCAGTGGTTTGAGAAACGTGTCTATTATAATAAACTTAAGAGTTTGACGAGAAATATAATAGTTTACTCGGAAACTATTAGCAATTATACCGTCAATATTATTGTGATATACCTTCGGTAATAACATGACTATTTCCCTTACTTATAAGTATGATAGTAGCCATTTTAGTTAGTTTTCCATCAAGTGGGTCGTGAGCTGGTCTGCTAACTTACATACATACATACATATGGTCACGCCTTTATCCCCGAAGGGGTAGGCAGAGGCATATTATATGCCCACATTTCACCTTTGTATAATTTGTCCCACGTAACAGGTGGTGAGCCGTATTGCCGTGTTTAAATGGACAGGCGCAGGTTGTGACTGCCTGCTGTTGAAATAAAGCCTTCAACTTAGCTTAACGACTGCCATTTTACTGGCAACCGGGACCAACGGCTTAACGTGCCTTCCGAAGCACGGAAACGCTCAAATAAATGTCACAAAGTGATCACATGGATGGTCACCCATCCATGGACCGGCCATAGTGAAAGTTGCTTACTGCAGTGATCGTTTACAGAACACTGAGTCCGCGGGGCCACGAGCGCTTCACTGCTGTCTTAGTAGTATGTAAATAGAAGTATTACATGAGCCTTGAGAGGAGGAGGTGGATTGGTGAACTGTGCATTTTGTATAAAATTGCGAATGGTGGTCTGGATGGTTACCTTGTGGGTAAATTAGGCTTTAAGATACCGACGCGATCTGTACGCATCCCACAGTTGTTTGTCGTATCTAGCTGCAATAACAAAGTTTCGGCAAATAGTCCGCTCTTTAGAATGTGTAAGCAGTATAATTCCGTGTGCTCTCGTGTAGATGTTTTCTATAATAATCTACTTCAATTTAAAAGAATTATCAGTGAAGAGGGTTAAATATATTAGTAATATGTTTCTTTGTTTATTCTTCTTTGTGCTAAGTATAACATTTATTGTTAAAAATTACAGAAATTTAAATTTAAATTCTTCTTTGTTGATGTTGGTCAAATATATTTGTTGTAATTAGTAGATAAAACTTAGGTCTAAGAACAAAAACCGAATGTCTCAAAAAAGTTGTGGTACTTAAGTTATTGGACTTCAGGTTTAGAATGATAAGCAACTGTAACACTTTTTTTTTATATCCTGTTGTCTGTTTTTGTACCCTTTTTAATAAAATAAAATAAAATAAAATAAAATGACATTAGTTGAATCTAATGTCGTATTGATAGAGTCGAGATCTTCGATCTACAAAAGTAGGGATAGCGTCAAATTAAAAGCCACTTTGTTTTATTAATGGTCTAGTGGTCTAGTGTATTTTTAATTAAGACTTCTAGGCCTTTTAGCATTATTTTATATGAATTTTCCATAGAGAGTCTATGGAAAATTCATGTAATAGTTATTTATGATACTTGTATCTGTGTGTAATGACCAACATACCTCACTTGTGAGGTATGTTGGTCATTACACTCGAGGTGATATTGCACAGCCCGAGCCAAAGGCGAGGGCTGTAAGGAAACCGAGAGTGTAATGACCAAACCTCACGTGTGTCATACGACGTTTTTCAACACACTTACGAGTAAAAAAACAAATTTTATTATTATTCATACTCAAATAAACAATGCACACGCCTCACAGCACAGACGGAAAGTTTGTCAAAAAGGCGCGCTACGCGCTGATTTTTTCTGCGCGCGGGATGTTAGCTTTTGGCCTGTTGGAGCTAAACAGCCAAAACCCTAATGTTCAAAATTTATTTTTTTATGTATTCATAAGTTAGTTTCACGTTGAATTATTAATTATTAGTTGTTGAAAATTTATCATATTCAAGGTACACTTCTTATTTTTTACAAAAATTGTGTTATTTTTAATCATAATGTTGAAACGAAACGTATCTAAGTCAATACTTTTTTCCGAGATTTAAAAATGAAACTATAACCCAGTTAAGTTAAGAGCAAATAGAATGCATAAATAATATCTTTCAGGGAGGTACCAACTTAATTTGATGGAATATAAAATAAAACACTAGTGCGATAAAGAAAGAAAAAGCACAAGTGTTTAATACCATGGTTTATGAGTGTAAAAGCCATGTGATAAAAACCAATTTATGAGCAAGGGTGTTGAAAAATACCTTATCGGTGATAGTGAAGAATGATTACTGAATTTATTTGACTTACCACTTCTTCGACAAGACTAATGTGTCCATGTCAAATTGCAGCTTCCATAATCATAGCTTAATATTTGTTGTCCGTGTACCTACCTAGTTGAGATTTTTCTTGTTATGTTTGGGTGTGCAATTTGTGGTAATTTTATATGAATTATATTTTGGATAGTCACTGCTTACTAATTTCGTGTAACCACGACTCGGTGAATCGTGCAAAAATAGAAGTAGCAGCTTGCTTGGTGTTGTTTTAAAAGTTTTTTTACCATCTTGCTATTGTAACACACAATGTTTATCTTTATCTACACAGCAAAATGCTTAACGTTGCCAATATTGCATTCCGGCAGGTTTTCGCCGGATTTGTCTGTTTGCGGCATCTGAGGAGTTGATTCCGAGTTAGGGTTTATAAAGGTCGCAAGAAGCTTATTAACTTTACTTGAAATAAACTTAATTACCTAAGTATTTAGAATACAAAAAACCCGACTGACAAGTAAACATACAACTGAAAAGCAAAAAACAAGCTCTACATTTCTTTTGTGATTTTCTTTAGCTACTTACTGTTTTACTTTGTCGGCAATATTTGCAGGTGGGAAGAAGCTATGTCAAGTGAGTGGTGGCTTACAAAATAGTAACATGTTCCCATAGCTTTTTCCCGCCTGCAAATATTGCCGACAAAGTAAAACAGTAAGTAGCTAAAGAAAATCACAAAAGAAATGTAGAGCTTGTTTTTTGCTTTTCAGTTGTATGTTTACTTGTCAGTCGGGTTTTTTGTATTCTAAATAGGTAATTAAGTTTATTTAAAACTTTTTAGTTATGTTAATAACTCCACTACCACACTACAATAAAAGGGACATCACCAAAATTCAACCTTAATTATAGATTTGGTCATATTTCTGGTGCTACTCAACCGATTGCAATCAAACAAATGTTAGAATTTAAGTCTGACCAAGGCCTTATAAACACATAATACCGCATCGAAATCGGTTCAGTAGTTTTGCGTTCATTGCAGTTAAATAATTATAACGCCAAAAGTCCGCCATTTTGATTTCCCATGAATTTTATTACACCTGGTGTCACGCACACAATCACGACGAATCAAATGACACCTGGTATTTAAAAATCCATCAAGCCGTTCAGGCTGTAGAGTGTCCAAGAAAAATTATTTTAGTGCCAAAAGTCTGCCATTTTCAATTTTCAAAAATTTTAATATAGGTACCTGGTGTCACTCACACAATCACGACGAATCAAATGACACCTCGTATGTTATAATCCGTCAAGCCGTTGAGTCTGTCGAGCGTGCAAGAAAAAAAATCAACCTTTTTATTTTAGCGCCAAAAGTCAGCCATTTTGATTTTTTAGAAATTTTAATGTACCTGGTGTCACTCACACAATCACGACGAATCAAATGACACCTCGCATGTGAAAATCCGTGAAGCCGTTCAGGCTGTAGGACGTGACAAAGAATTATACATACATACATACATTATCTCGAAAAACATTACCCTTCTGTCTTCGGCAGTTCGGGTAAAAAAGCTTATAAGTATGTAAGCCTTTTAATTTCTAGATAGTTATATAACAATAACTAAAGACTAGTATCTGTAAGAAGGTGTATGTGAAGGTGAAGTGTAAGAAGAGGTAAGTAATAAACAAGCAAAAGCTATCGGCGATGAAACCGCCACCAACGATGAAATTGAAGGTATTAAAATGAAATGGCGCGTCCCGCATCTGTCTGTGAATGGAACTATGTTTACAAGAAGGGCTCTGGTGACCTCAATCATTCCCAGGGTGTAATTCCCTCTTGTTCTAAAGCAGCGCGCAATGAAACATGACTTTAAAAAAAAATTAAAAACAGTGTAGTGTGTGGCTCGCCTCACCTTATACCTATAATGTAACTGCACACATTATTTAGAACATTATTACACTCATTATGGCATCGAACAGTTGTCTCTAATTTACCCTACGTCACTCTATTACATGGCGACCCTTAGCCAGCAGTTTTTTTTTTAAAGTAATTGAAAGTGGTACCGAAACGTTATGAAGAAGAAGCCGTCAAATACTTATTCCCGAGATAAAAAGTAGCCTATTCCAGACCTATATCTACCCTTGTACCTACTGAATTTCATCCAGATCCGTTCAGCCATTGAAAGAGAAACTAACATCCACACTCACAAACTTTCGCATTTATAATATTAAGTAAGATTATTTCAATGCATAACAATATCAATCAATCATTAGGTAGTAAAGTATAAATTACTATTTACAACATAGCAAAGATTCTTTACAATAATATATTGCAATCAACGTCTTATTACGTTGATAATTGCAATATGTCTATAAGGTCAATTGTTTAAATTATGACGGCAAACAAATAACGTCATGACAGTACAAATCGGCGACATACAGGTTTTTACTCGAAATTTTGTAGGGATATTTTAGTAAGCGAATTTGCCCTATTAAGGTTGCAATGTTCGACCTTGACAAATCCTAAGGCAATTCCAACGATTGCAGCGTACGCTTTTGCCGGATTTCATTCGATTCTAATACATTATATTATTGTTATAAAATCTGAGGGGTTTTGAGAAAAATCTATACGTAAAATACTGTTCTAAAGACCTATGTCTATTTTATGACAAGTTTTTATGAGAATTAAACTCATTTATTTAGATAAAAAAAGTACATTACTTGTTAAGATTTTTGTAATATTTCTCATTTTTCGAGAGCGATTTCGATCTAACAAAGTATTCCTAATTGTATTTTGATATGTAAAAAAAGCTATTTCTATCTAATAAATTACAATAATATAGTTTTATCAGATCAAATCGAAGAATATTTCCTAGTATAAAGTTCACCCCAAGATGAGTCTCTTTCGAACATACAAGCCTTAACCAATCTACGTCGTTCTGAATGTATCCCTTCTATCTTATCCCAAGCTAATCACCCTCCAGGAACATAGGGGTGAAGTTAGGTCTTTCCGAGACTTGATGAACCCGTTGTACCGCATTCCAGGGAGAGACTTCCGTACAGAGACAAACTAATTTAGACGAAAAAACCGGCCAAGTTCGAGTTGGACTCTCCCATGAAGGGTTTCGTAGCAGCAAGTAACATACTTAATATAAAAGTTCTTATAGTTCGTTGTAACTTTGATTGATGTTTTAACACGTTCGCAGTGGTAGTGATTTTTCTAACCGAAAATTGCGGTTTATGACGTATTAAAAAAAAACTACCAGCTCTATCTCGTTCAAACCAATTTTCGTTGGTAGTTTTTATGGCAATGTACATCATATCTTCTTTTTAGCTTTATCATTCTCTTAGTTTGGAAGTTAGAGAGGTTGAGACACATTTTTCCACTTTGGAAGTGTCTCTTGCCCAAACTATTCAGTTTAGAAAAATATGATGTTAGATACCTCAATGGCATTTTTGAAGACCTATCTATAGATACCCTACACGTACCTATGGTTTTGATGAATAAAAATAATTTGAGTTTCAGTTCTGAGTATGGGGACCCCCAAAATTTACTGCTTTTTTTCTAGTTTTACATAAGAATCTTAATGCTGTTCACAGAATACATCTAGTTACCAAGTTTCAATGTCATAGGTCTTATAGTTTCGGAGAACAGTGGCTGTGACACAGGGACGGGCAGACAGACGGACAGACAGACAGACAGACACGACGAATCTATAAGGGTTCCGTTTTTTCCATTTGGAAAAGTGGCTGTGACACAGGGACGGGCAGACAGACGGACAGACAGACAGACAGACAGACATGACGAATCTATAAGGGTTCCGTTTTTTCCATTTGGAAAAGTGGCTGTGACACAGGGACGGGCAGACAGACGGACAGACAGACAGACAGACAGACAGGCATGACGAATCTATAAGGGTTCCGTTTTTTCCATTTGGCTACGAAACCCTAAAAACCAGTTGTGCCCGCAACGTCATTCGCGTGCAAGCTTTCAGTATTAGCGTAAATTATCTTTGTTAGCTTAGTTCTTAAAATATATATAAAAAAAAATATTGAGTACAGAACTATAACTATAAGACTAAAGACTATCAGAAGGTGTATGTGAAGGTGAAGTGTAAGAACTATTGCCATTCTCGTAGAACTAAATACCTATTCTCATTTGATCGAACTCTTTTCCACACAATCAGCTGTTTTGTTCGGCTTCGAGGCATTCTTAACAAGAAAGAAATTTCTAACTTTATAATGGAATACGTCCCCGGTTGTCATTCTAATCACTTAAAGGAGTATGACACCATGTTCTCGTAATAAATCAAAGTATTCGTCAAAAATTTCTTTCGGTGTTGGAACAAAGGAATATTACATAGTTCTATTTCCATTTCAAAATTTCCAAATTATTAATATTAGAGACAGCTAATTGACAATTTGATAACAATTTTAGGTACTTTAATCTAAATATAAATATTAATCTAAATATATATAACCCAAAGGTGACTGACTGACTGACATAGGGATCACTGGACGCATCGGGCTGAAATTTTGAATACAGGTAGATGTTATGACGTAGGCATCCGCCAAGAAAGGATTTTTATAAATTCTACCCCTACTAAAATACGGGAAGCGGGAAAGGAAACAAATTTTACGCGGGCGAAGCTGCGGGCATCAGCTAGTATTAAATAAAAACGTAGCCAATTACGGCGATGATTCAGGTTTCAGAACTTACCTAAGCAAAGTAAGTTATGCCTCCTTGAGCTTGTTGCCTCGCTGCTTCTCATAACCGACTTCAAAAAAGGAGGAGGTTCTCAATTCGTCTGTATGTTTATTTTTTTATGTATGTTAACCGATATTTTCGTCAATTACAGACGGATTTCAATTTATTTTCTTTTGTTGAATAGGGTTTACTTCTGAGGTGGTCCCATTTTCACCAGGTCAGGATCTGATAATGGGATCCAGGAGAAATCGGGGGCAACCACCGAAAATTTCAAATTCATTTTTAATTAAGTGCTTTAATGTACTAAAATTTAATAAAGGTCTGTAGTCGATCTGATGATGGAACCGAAAGACAGTCCAAGGAATTCCTTAATGATTTACAGCAGTTACTTTGTGTTTGGGCTTGATTGATTTGTGTGAGATGTCGGTGAATATTTTTTATTTATATTGATGAGAACTTTACACCTAGTTAGGTATATTTTTCGGTCCAGCTGTCACTTAAAATAATGAAAAAAAAAAAATTTTGTAAAAAATAAAACCGACTTCAAACAAATCCTGAAAAATAAAAATTACCTAGCGCAAAGTAATTGTATTTTGATTTATCAGATTTTGTTCAATATAATATTGAAATTGGTGGCATTAACAATAACTACCTAAACCTATGGATTTACTTTGCGCCTACTTCAATATGATATTGAATGAAATCTGATAAATCAAAATACAATTACTTTGTGCCAGGTACATTTTATTTTTCAGGATTTGTTTGAAGTCGGTTTTATTTTTTATCAATTTTTTTTTATTTTAATCCCTAGTCCGTGACGAGTATTCAGTGAACAAAATCAAATAAATGAGATGACCTTTCATGATAACACGATATACCTTTTCTAATATTTATATGCGTAAATATTACGACTAGGAAATAATTAGGTATTGTATTCTATTTGTGTAACGTTTTATTTTATAACAAATCGTCAGCCTAATACACATCAGGAACTACCGCTATGTTACCAGTGGAAAACTCAACATGAAACCCGGTTGTCAGTAAAATGACAATGCCAAATTGAAGGCCTTGCCGGAGGGGTTGGAAAAATTCAACTTCGAGTCGTTACAACCTACGCCTGTCCATTTTAACACGGGAATAGGCTCACCACCTTACGCGGGGTATAAAACTATAAAGTGAAATGTGGGCGTATGCTATGCCTTTTTTTTCTTTTTTCATTTTTATAAATATTCACGGACATTTCAGACAACGCTATCTGATCCCAAAGAAAGCTCGGAATAACCTGCTTCTGTTATGGGTATTAGACCACGGATATTATTTACGGATTTGCCTACTATAGAGGCGTGATTACATGTATGTATGTATATGCGTATAGATCAAAATTGATACCGATTCATTATGTAAGTAGCGCGCTTCTAGAGCCAAGAGTTTTCAAGTTTTCATTATCACTTAGGACTTAGGTGATTGATATCGATGTAGCCGGCAAGCATCATCTTCAGAAGTAGAAAAAACTTGACAAAGAATTGATAGAAGCCTAGCTGTTCCTATTTTTGAAAAGCTATCATTTTCAATATTAAGCACTTCATAAACTGTGATGACTGAACTTCAAACTTGTTACACGATGGTTAGTTAACTATCAGGGATTGAAAATTAAAAGGTTCTAATTTGCCCTTGTGCCGTTGTAACAGCATATTTGTCGAACGTTACTACACTAAAGCTATTGTTGATGTCAGTTGTGGACTTGTCGTCTACGCTTTCATCTCACATCATCCTATTGATAGGCTTTAGTACCTTGTGATGCATCATTACACACTCGTCCTTGGTCGTCATTAGAGCCCATATTTCGAAAAGACACTGATGTGTAAATATCACTATATTACACATCTGTGTTTTTGATATCTCTATTGACATTTGACATCATAAAAATTACGTGGGATACTTTTCTAACCGTTCAAAACTGGCAGAAACATTTCCATGAAAATTTCATAGTAGATAATTATTAAATTAAATTAAATAGGTAGTCATTTATTTCAGGTCATATGTCACCTTAGATCATCTAACCACAGGATGCGCCTTACTTAAGCATTGTTTTCTGCCATTGCACATGACCATTTGGTCTTTTGGCTTTATGAAAAGCCTGTACATCAGTACATCATTTTATATGATTAAACTAGTACATTACATTGTAGTTGACTGTACAATAACAATTAACACACAACAGCCATTACGCGTTTGTCGATTAATACATTTTTAAATGCAATGAAATTTTTTATATGTCTTTGTGTTTCCCCCTTCACTTGTATGAAAACTGGCAGAATATTTTTGTATGCGGTGGTTCGCAAAGGCTAGTCCCGTGTTATATGGTCTAAGTATGTCACCCATAAACTACAAAATAAATAAATGAAATATACAAATTCATAAAAGTAATAATAAAATAAACACAATTATTTAAAAAAAAACATAATAATACAGCTAGCTGAAATATTGAGGGTCATATACGAAGAAGAGGTCAGCATCATTTTTAGCTTCAATTTTTAGCCCTCAATATTTTATTGTCGAAAATGTGTTATGTTACGGGCAACTTGAGAAGTCTGGTCCCTACGAATAGTGATCGGCCTGTATACATAATGCATATGTCACATGGGCAATTTGATTACAACTTCATGCCTAACCACTTAAATAGAGCATAGTATAGGGCACCTCTGGCACTAGGCAGCCGCTGCCGCGGCACGTTCGCTTCGCTCGTTCACCTTCGCGCGTGATTGGTCACAGTTCCAACCTAATCTAACCATAATATACTTAAAAACTTAAAAAGTAACATTTTTACTCGGCCCTTATTAATACGGCCCTGTTAATCAAATTGCCTGTAACATGTACACGGTTCACAACGGCGGTCCAGGGCGCCTATTCTCGACCACACGACGTGAATGCGTTTTCCACCCGACGTCGTACGTCTCATGTTTCACCGTTCCTAAATATGAGACTGGTGACGTTTTACACGTCGATTTCCGTCCACGCATTTAGGTCGTATGAAGCGAGAATCGGCGCCCTGGACTTTCATATGACGGCATAGAAATCATCCACTCTGTTTTCAGCCAACATACCAGACACACTACATCTCCACGGTAACGCACTACATCTCCTTGGTAGTATTATTACCATAGGAGTGTTAAAATTTACTCCCAATCCCCTAAAATAGTGTGTACCTATGTATTTTAATTAATAAGTACATTTAATTCTTTCAATAAATTTACTGCCGACATTATTTGAATAAATTTTTTTTTTTTTTTTTTTTTTTTTTTTATAACTTAAATAATTTATTCAATAAAATATTAGACAAATGGTATGTACATTAAAGCGTAATAACTATTTACAAAATAAATAAAACTAAACTAAATCTAAATAGGGCCCCCGTGGCATTGTGCCCAAAAGACTGGCAGCATTCCCCCTTTGAACGGCGATGCCTATTCGTTGGGAGAAATAACTGCCAGCCCTTAGGTCACCAGTAGACTCCACAAGACGCTTCTTCAAAATTTTAAAGAATTTATGCGCCTTGGGACCCCAAGGACCTAGGGTCTCGACACCGACTGGAATAAAATTGTACGACGAGCCGAGACCCTTATACTTGGTTATCTTTTTATTTTCTGCCGCTTCCGCTGCTGCGCTGGCTTTTTCTTTTGTTCTAGGAAGATGGGACGGGGCCAATGTGTCTACGCAAGTGGCATCCCAGACTAGGACCCGCCCCATCTCCCACGGAATTAAGGTCATCCCATCCGGTCTCTTGCCATCGTCCCTAAAAATGCCATTTGGCTCTAAGAGAGCGGGCACACCGACGGTGGCAAGAGCACGGCGAATGATATCGTTAAGCGCAGCGTGGCGAGAGAAGCGACCTGCACTCTTTAAGCAGGATAGTCCATGGTGTCCCATAGAGTCAACGGTAACACCACAGGGGCAAAGGTGTGGGGCGCAGAGCGGGACGCCAAGTCTCAAGCCAACTGCCATTCTCAAAGTGTCCGGATCAAGAAAGGTTCCGGTGTTAGCAGTTGGAAAAGCATTTAGCCAATCACCGGATTCCTTTCTGCTGAGCGCTAATAATCTTGCACGATCTGTGCCTAAGCTGGCGTTTAAAATCGAGTCAAAAGTTAATTTTGAAATTGTGTCATCCCAGCTCCGTTGTGAATTTGGATGAATAGGAAAATTTTGACCTGGGCAAGCCATAAGCCAAGCATCCTTGGCATCTGTACAGCCAGCCATCTCATAGTTAGTAAAACAATTGTTTAGGATTTTACCTACGAGTGCTGACGTGGCATGTACAGATGACAAAAAGGCTGGCAAAGCCACACTGGAAATTTTGCGGATCCCTAATCCACTGTATTTAATTGGAAGGGAAGCTTGATTCCAAGATTGTTCATTTAGATGTATATTCAGAATACGTTCTAAAGACGTTTTTATGAGGGAATCAATCGCTAATAAACAATTCTGATGTTTCCAAAAAGGACAACACCGAAGCAGATACATAGATTTAGGAACAAATAGACAAAATTTTAAAATTGTGATTGCATAATGTGAATTTATATTGAGAAGTCGATCCACATTTGATTCAAATTTTAAAATTTTTAATGCTATTATTTCTGGAATAGCATCTTCAAAAATTGGAGACCCTAAGAGGTTAAGATTCTCTCTATCAATTACTTTGATATTTGGACATAAGAAATTGAATTTTTCTATGAGTTCGGAACGGTTGTGAGCGTTATGAATATATAATTCACACTTATTAAAATTTAGTTCTAAACCAATCAACTTAAATTTGTTTTTTATTTCCAAAAGATCTGAGAGAACAGTAACAGCATCACCTCCAAGAGTCCCATCATCTAAATACCACACGTTAAATTTTGATTTTAAATTTTGAATTATAGGGTTAATAGCTAGGCTGAATATGGCTGGCCCAAGGGGATCACCCTGCTGGCAACCGACTTCAGAAGAGATTTCGTTGCATTTATACATTAATTTTGATGGTTCATGATAACAATTTAGTAAATAGTTGTAAATTTCCGGAATATTGTTTCGAATTTCTGAAAGCAGGGTGTCCCTATTTACCGAATTAAAGGCATTTTTGACGTCAATTTTTAATAAAACCTCACACTCATCTTTATTAAGGTACGTGCGCAAGGCGTGAACCGCCGCTTCACACCCACCTTTGGTACCAAAACCTAATTGAGTAGGTTCAAATTGTTGTTGTAATTTTGACAAAATGTAACGAACTGAAATTTTGGATGTTAAACGCCGAAAAGTAGAACCAACTGCAATAGGACGAACTCCTCCGTCTTTTTTAGTGAGGGCAATGAGATTTGCTCCATAGATAACTGGAACAATCTCGGTGTTAATGTTCCCAGAGAGCATGAGGTTAACTAATTTTGTTAAACAACCAATGAGGTGCTTACCTGCATCACCCACACAGTGAGAAGTTAGGTCTTTCAGGTGTTGTGGAGAAAGACCATCAAGGCCAGCTGCCGATCCAACTTTAAAACCATTAATAGCACTCACTGTGTCTTTTTCTTGTGCCAGCAAACACACATCGGGCGATGTAGGCGGGTCCAAAAAGTAGTCCGAAACAGGAGCTGGGGGATGTTTTGTCTGTAAAGCCGTAAGGGTGTCTGTTGTATCCGGAGATAGTACATCACTTGAAAAAAGAAGACGAGCTGCACCTTTCAAATCTCCGTCGCTAACTTTTGCTTCTACTAGTTTGTTAAAATTATGGTACTTTCTGTTGATATTTACTCGAAAATCGCAATTTTGAGACGGAAGTGTGGGGTTGTTACAATTATTCTTTATTTTTTGTGTTAGAGAAATGGACTGATCATTAGTTTTGGCATGCAAAATTTTATAAGGAAATGTTAAAAGGTTTTGCCAATCTTCAATACAATTGCTATCCAAACATTGTGTAATAATTTTTGACAAAAGTGTAGCGACGGAGATCCTGGCGCCTCGAGGAATTCGTTTTACCAAACTAATGTTCTTTTTTAAATGACTTAGAAGGAGATGAAAAGGGGTGGCTGAAGGGTTACTATTAGATGGAACAGTAGTATGTGGAGTAAAATTGTGTGAATGTAACAAAGTAGAATTTTGACTGAGGCGTTTATGTACTTTTGCAATATGAATATTAAGGCCTCTAACACTCTTAAATGATTTATTACAAATGGAGCATGAATGAGTTAAAAGTGACGTACCATCTTCGGATTGCGTCGCGCTCTGCATCTTAAAAACTATACCAATAAAGAAACTTATTGACTAAACAAAAACTATAAAAAGTAAACACAAATATAAACACAAAATAAATAATTTTGGCACACGCCTTGTCACCCAGGGCGCATGCGGGGAAGTCTTCAAAATAAATTTCTTCTTATAAATTCAGCCAGCAATAATTTTGGGCTCGCAATCTCGACTTGTGGAACACTTGTAGAGGTTCGAGGTGCTCTGTAGTGGAACAGGTACGTATTGGGTTATCGGGGTAATGGCGTTTTGCGCAAAAGAATATTCCGCAGAGGAAACAACCACCATCCACCAAAAATTTTTCAGTATCTGTCAAATTTGTGAAAAAATATTGTATTTGTAAATTGGATAAATTCTGATTCTTTATTATTGACTGTATTTATCCTGCTTTTCACGTTATAAATTAATCAAAACATTTAATAAGTATACATATTTTTAAAATTAAATGAAATTTTCTAAAACACGACCGACTCAGTCAATTTGACATTTCAATCAATAAATAAAACGTAGCCTATGTTCACCGGAATAGTGTACCTTTCCAACTATGAAAGATTTTTTCAAATCGGTTCAATAGTTTCGGAGCCTATTCGATGCAACTTTTTGCAATTTTTCATTGAATAAATTAAATGTACTTACCTACTTAAATTAGATTTAATAGTAGGTAAGTACTAACTTAAATTTTAGCATTGACATTATTATTTCAGTTTGTGGTGAATATTTAGGTAATTCATTTAATGAAATTATTTTTCTTTCATCACCTTTAACTCTATTGTTGTCTCCTATGTAAATATATTTATGTTAAAATACAGGCTTATTGAAACACCCAAATTCCCTGCCAACTTGAATTCTGTGCGTGGTTAATATTTTGTTTCATGCATAGCTCCCAAACGGTCCCGATCCGTTAACAGTTAACGGTTAACTGAATATTGCGTAATGTTCAGGACAATTAGTAGAGTTGTACGGCCACCACTGCGACCTCACACCCGAAAACCCCCCGAAGACGCGGGATAGCACCTGAACCACCCCCGTAGGCGAGGCCGCAGTGGTGGCCGTAGGTCTGTTGGTAGTCCTGAGACATCCTTCCGAGGGCTTATCCGGGGCTCCCAACCATAGGCTGTTGGCCGTTACGTGAGAGTATTTTTAGGTAGTAGGAGTCCGGCATAGCATCCATGATGGATTTTCCCTCACGTTACTAAAAAAAAAGAGGAAAGATTTGTTTGTTTATTTGGTTGCATCGAATAGGCTCCGAAACTATTGAACCGATTTGAAAAAATCTTTCACTGTTGGAAAGGTACACTATTCCGGTGAACATAGGCTACGTTTTATTTCCGTATTCCCACGGGAACTACGCGGGTGAAACCGCGTGACGTTCACAAGATCCACTTATATTGTACCTGCAAACATATTATATTTTTTATCGGTTACATCTCCTATCTCAGGCCTACTGGAAGAGATTTCTATGGCAATAAGTAGTGCCTTTGTACTTTCTTCTCTCTCTGTAATTGCTGTTTCATGTTTTTGTTTGTGTGTACATAAATTAAATAAATAAATAAAATAAATATAATTGTACCACACGTATGGTTAATAAATTATTATGATTGTTTCGACCTGTGAACACAGGCTCATCTTTAGGACCCTGAGCAAATCAGAATTACGCTTAACATTTTTGAGCATCCTAGCTATAAATAATAAATAAAATAAAATATTCACAGATATTTTTCACACAACGCTATCTGATCCCAAAGTAAGCTAGGAAAAATCTGCTTATGTTATGGGTATCAGACCACGGATATTAATACTTATATACTTTTAAATAAATACTTAACATACACTCTCGTGAAGGAGGGAAGCGCTCGTGGTCCCGCGGACTCAGTGTTCTGTAAACGATCACTGCAGTACCTAAGCAACTTTCACCATGACTAGTCCTTGGATGGATGACCATCAATGTGACCACTTTGTGACATTTATTTGAGCGTTTCCGTGCTTCGCAAGGCACGTTAAGCCGTTGGTCCACACAACTTGCGTCTGTCCATCGCAACACGGCAATACGGCTCACCACCTATTACGTGGTACAAATTCTAAAAAGATGAAATGTGGGTACTATAATATGCCTCTGCCTAACCCTTCGGGGATAAAGGCGTGACTATATGTATGTATGTATGTTATAATACACAGAAACACTCCCGAGATAAACATTTATCGAGGCAGCCAAAAATAAAGATCTAGCCGTGTATAACGATGTTCATCTACAATTTCGAAACCTCTCTCTCTTCGCTTCTGAAAGGGGAACTCTTTATGGAGCCAGATCAGCTGAAGACTGAATCAACATTGGTGAAAGAAAAAAAGAAAAGGTGGGTTTGGATGTTTTATCGATTAGAATTACGAGTGAGAGAATGTGTGTACCTACATCTATACATATAATAAAACTGTTGAGGGTCGAGAGTCTGTACATGGAAGATATTTAGAAAATTTTGATTGTAGGGCATTCTCTAATCGATACCGAAGCCGAAAATGTAATTCAAACTTTTCATGTTCATAAAAAGTTTCTGTCTGCATCCCGAATAAGTATCACGCGAAACTACTGAATGGATTTGAATGATACTTGGCACAATCCAAGCTTATAATCAGAGGAAAGTACTGGTAAGGATACTTTTGATCCCGATATTTTGTCCGGTTCCCTCAGGAGAGAGGATGAAAGAAAATGGGTTTTAGCTGTAATTTCTCACCGCGTGGTCCGATTTCAAATATTTTTTAAATGTTACAAAGGGAGTACTTCCAGGATTGTTTCATACAAGTTTCAACATTGAGGGTTTTGTAGATCAGAAATTAGAGACATCTCAACTTTAGCCAAACCTAGAATTCAAGGGTTTCTTTGAATGTGATTGTAAATCTAAACTGTAGTGTTGGCTTAATCATAAAAAAGTTTTTTTTAGAATGGAAGCTTTAAGCTCTTTTATGATTAAGCAAACAGGGCAGTTTTATAAGCTCCCATGAGTCTGATGAAAAAACCTCTCCTATCATATACCTTAAGTGGCATAAACGAAGCTGCGAGGGTCAGCTAGTATTTTATATATTCGGGTAATAAGGTATCCTTCTCAATTTAATTACGTTAGTTGGCTTGAACATATCATCAAGATTATTTATTCCCTTTACACCATGCAAATTGAATTAATACTTTAGGAGACATAAAAAAATCTAAATATTGCGCAACGAAATTAATTTCGTGTCGCCATGATTGAACAATACACGAGTCACATAGGTACTAACTTATTTTTCTACTTTGATCGTACTTAAATATTTTTTTCTTTAAAAAGTGAACAACGCTTTCAGCAGATTACTTTAGGTAGGTGTAACATTTCAAAGATAGCAATTTCGTAGGAAATAGTAAACCAAGAGCCCCTATTTTAGATTTTTCTTTAGTATAAACAATTTATGTACCTACAAACACCGCCGGCGTGTTACCGTATTGTATGCCTATGTTAGACGTATCGTGTTTATAATGTCATCATTCAAATGTCATCAATATTCTGAAAAAGAAATTAAACAAAGAGTTCACAAACAAAACGCACCTACCGTAGAGGATCTTTATGAGGATAACAGGGTACATACTTAACAACCACCACAGAGCAATACCTACTTGTTTTATAATTATTTAGTGATATTAGGTATTAAAGGCAACCAGTAGACGCTTAATATACTCGCAGAATATCGAGTGTATTTTCATTAAACATAATATGGCCAACATGGTCAGTATGGACACAACTCAATGTTATGGTGTGTGAGTGAGTCCTTATTGTTCCTCCTTCTCCGTACATGGTGTTCTGCAAAGCAGTACATCGGTGTGCATGCATGCATGCGGTGTCGTCGGCATCTGCCAACTTGTAGATGGGGATATTTGTTAGTCTGTGGCAGCATTGGTGTACGTATTTATCGTCTGCATTTGCATCTGTCGGCAATCCGTTAGTTGTTGGTTATTTGGCAATCATGAATGGGTTTTAGCGTGAGTTCGTCCACGCGTCTGGTGACGTATTAGCGCTATCGCGAATAGGAGCTTTGTCTATACAATACTCTGTAAAATATAGATTGATCTCTGTGTCAGTTCTACAAACGTAAAAAAGGATAGACTGTATGTCAACGGCATAAAGTTTTTGTAGTTGAAATGCAGAGAGTGAGAACACAGAGGTGCAAACTGTAAATAACAACTTTATGCCTTTAAAATAAAAGTAAATTTGGTTTACGTTTGTAGAACTGTCACAAAGATCAAGCTATATTTTACAGAGTATAACGATATTTTGTATCGAAAATGTAAATTAAATTTTATTTAACTTACAGCGTGTACAATTCAATTCGTTTCTTATTACAATATTTAATTATTATATGTTGTTATTTTTTTTATAATTGGAACGTTAGTTAAATCACGGGGGTAGAACATACATATTATTAATCTTTCAGTTAAAATCTTAGGAAATTTTATTAATTTACAGCATTGTTTCATAACAGGCAAAATATATTCCACGGTTAACATATATTCCACCACAGATAAAATAAATATTCTCATGTGCCATTAAATTTTTTATGTAGACTATGCAACGTATTATTTTTAGTACAATTTTATTAAAAAATTTGGTAGGTTAGTTCTAGAAGATGTTTATTCGTTTGGAACTGAAGAACATTATAAATGTTTATAAAATGTTGAAATCAGATATGAAAATCTGATTTGAACATTTATACATATTTTATTATTTCTACTACCTATCTGACTTTTTAGAGAGCCTCGTGTGACAACGAGAAAGAGTACAAAATGTCGCCACAATTCATCTCGAGGGTGTCGTACGTAAGAGACGTCTAACGGAACACTATCGCAAAACGATCCATTGCGTAGAGAAGGAAAACACGAAATGAAACCTGGTTGTCAGTAAATATTCATATTAATCAGGAGACAGATGAGCTTCTGGTCTCACCGGCACAGAGTAGCACCCCAATGAGGTCTGGAACCCTGCATAACCCAGCACGAAGCCAGGTTATTATTACCGCGGTCTTCTGCAGGGTGGAGGTACTACCCCAGGCGGGTTGCTCACCGAATTGGATGCCGTTATACCCTTCGTCATAATGTAGACTTTTTCGACAATGAAAATTTCAACAGACGTAGTCACGACCTGCGGACATAAAACTAGCAGCGCTCGTGGCCCCGCGGACTCAGTGTTCTGTAAACGATCACTGCAGTAAGCTACTTTCACTATGGCCGGTCGTTGGATGGGTGACCATCCATGTGACCACTTTGTGACATTTATTTGAGCGTTTCCATGCTTCGGAAGGCACGTTAAGCCGTTGGTCCCAGTTGCAAGTAAAATGGCAGTAGTTTAGCCAAGATGAAGGCCTTTATTGGCGGCTTGAAAATTTTCAACAGCAAGCAGTCACAACCTGCGCCTGTCAGTTCAACACGGCAAAACGGCTCACCACCTATTACGTGGGACAAATTCTAAAAAGGTGAAATGTGGGCATATAATTTGCCTCTGCCTACCCCTTCGGGGATAAAGGCGTGACTGTATGTATGTATGTATGTTATAATACACAGAAACACTCAGACTCCCGAGATAAACATTTATCGAGGCAGCCAAAAAAAAAGATCTAGCCGTGTATAACGATGTTCATCTACAATCAATACATATAATAAAATCGTAACAGGTCGCTGTCTGTACATGGAAGATAAATAAGAAAAAATATTATAGGGGGGCTTTATGAACGCAATAGAACCCAAAACAATGATTTTTAGAATTTTTGTCTGTTTGTCTGTATGTCTGTATGTCTGTATATCTGTTTGTCTGTACGGTTGTGCACGCTAATCTCAGTAACCGCTCAACCGATTGCAATGCGGTTTTTTTTATTGTGTTGAGGTTTGCTCCAGTTAACATTTAGCGTATGTTTTATGTAAATCGGTTTAGAAATAAAAGAGTTATAACACTTTTAAGAATCAGATATTTTGAAAATTTTAATTGTAGGGGTTTCTTTGAATGTGAGTGAACCTAAACTGGCGTGTTGGCTTAATCATAAAAGAGCTTAATGATTAAGACTATTTTTAAACAATTCAGTCCGCGCCGAAGGCGTGGACTGAATTGTTTTAAAATAGACTTAATCATTAAGCTCTTTTATGATTAAGCAAACAGGGCAGTTTCAGACGCTGCTTGATGACTCTGATGAAGAAATACCTTTCCTTTCATACACCTTATGTGACGTAAACGAAGTTGCGGGCTCAGCTAGTTTAAAATAAAACTATAAGGTGTAATGGGAGCGTATACTATGCCTCTTCCTATCCCTTCGGGGATAGGTAAATGCGTGACTATATGTATGTAACTATTTTATGGTTCGCTACTTGTGCCCGTATGTCTAGGATGGGAGCCCCCTTATTTTTTTACTATTTTTAGCATTTGTTGTGGCAGCGGCAACAGAAATACACGATCTGTGAAAATTTCAACAATCAGTTATATCGGTTCATGAAAAACAGTCTGGTGACAGTTAGACGGAAAGACAGACAGACAGTTAGAGGGACAGTGGAGTCTCTATAATGGAGTACTTTTTTTTCCATATTTAAAATTTATGATTCAGTCAGCCTACTATAGTCTGTCCAACCGTTTATTTTACTTTAGGCAGCGGCCTGAGAACGAATTTCTTCATAAATAACACAAATAACATTCACTGCCTTCGCTAGGCAATAAGTAGAGCGGATGTGGGCGGATAAGCGCAGGATGCGATTCTCGATCATACGATTTGAATGCGTAGTTGGAAAACTGGTAAAATGTTAATCACTCAATCAAGTCAGCCTATGGCATTTCACTGCTGGACGTAGGCCTCTCTCAATTTACTCCAAAAAACACCGTCCTGCTCCTGACACATCCAGTCCCAGACTTCTTAGATATTTTGTGATTCACATGATTATAGATTTATTTTTCTAACTAGCTGTTGCCCGCGACTTCGTACGCGTGAAAATTGTGTTATAATGCCAATTTAATTGCTCTCTGCTTAGCCCCTAGGATATGTATCGTGATAATATATAGCCTATTTGAAGACCCTATCCCTAGTTAATATTTGTGCAAAATTTAAATCAAATCTATTGAGTACTTTTCGAGATCCTTCCGGACAAAGCAAAACGAACAGACAAACAGACAAACCGACAAACAGACAAAAAAAATTCTAACTATATTTTCGGCTTCGGTATATATGTTGAACAACCGGCGAGTATTTTTTTTTAAATATTTCCATAGTACAGTTTTGACTCTTCTATCATTTTATTATTGTATAGATGAGATATAGGTAAGTACAACAATTTATGCCACATTACACCGTCCTGCGCCTTCCACATCCAGTCCCTGCTTTCTTAACTATCTTCAACTTCTTTGATATTTTGTGATTCACATGATTATAGATTTCTTTTTCTATTAAAATCGTACGATTATGTATGAGATATAGGTACAACAATTTACGCCACATTACACCGTCCTGCGCCTGCATCCAGTCCCTGCTTTCTAAACTATCTTCAACTTCTTTGATATTTTGTGATTCACATGATTATAGATTTATTTTTCTAATATCGTTCGATTATGAGATATAGGTACAACAGTTATCTCTTGGTTTGAGAGCGTTGGCCTTTGAATGTGGTACAATATTGTACGCCTAATTTATTTTTCACTTAAATTAATGACCAGATGGCAAACAGGTTTGGCCCATTTATTACTTTGCCATAGAATTATTTAATTTACGCAGTTTCTATGCCAATATATTAACCACCTGTTACACATAAAATATTAACTAATTAATTATTTTTTTTTTATTTATTTCAATCCTTTTTCATTCAATATTTCAAAGAAGGACATACATATCCGCATATGAAAATAATAACTGCTAATAAAAATGCCCTTCATTTGAGTAGGTACGTTGTTTCGGTATAACATTGGCACACTTCCGAAATTCAGGCCTGATAACATTGAAGAACGAGTTGAACTCGCTCACCGAGGGTTCCGTACCGGATTTTGCAGAACTTCTTGTTTTGTTCTTCGAACAAGAAGTTCAGGACTCATATCTCGCAGTTGCAACTAACTAGAAACTTTAGGGATCGACTTTCGTAGTTTTTGATTAAGTACGTACCTACTTTAAGGACAGTTTTTTTATGATTTCATTACAAATGCACAAATTTTAGATTTTTTCCTGTATTCCTGGTAGGTCTTAGATCATCTAACCACAGGATGCGCCTTACTTAAGCATTGTTTTCTGCCATTGCACATGACCATTTGGTCTTTTGGCTTTATAAAAAGCACTGTACATCAGTACATCATTTTATATGATTAAACTAGTACATTTCATTGTAGTTGACTGTACAATACAAATTAACACACAACAGCCATTACGCGTTTGTCGATTAATACATTTTTAAATGCAATGAAATTTTATATGTCTTTGTGTTTCCCCCTTCACTTGTATGAAAACTGGCAGAATATTTTTGTATGCGGTGGTTCGCAAAGGCTAGTCCCGTGATTTATGGTCTAAGTGGTAGGTACGTATAAGCGGATATTACTTGCCAAATTTCATGGTTCTAGGTAAACGGGAAGTAGGTACTTATTACCCTTTGAATTTTAATTCCCTTGAGAGTGTCAAAATAGACGTATTTGACAACATAAGCGACCGTAACTTTTTTCTGCGTTAACTTAGAAATTTGATTCTTTTTACAGCTTCAAAGGACTACAGACCTTAACATATGATTTTAATCTCACCTCGATACCTTCACGCATTCACTAGATAAAAATTCTTGACAGACAGACGTAGGGGCGGACGGACAACAAACTGATCCCATAGGGGTTCCGTTTTTTCCTTTGAGGTGCGGAACCCTAAAAAAGGAAAGCTAACTTTTTTGCCAAACATAATTTTTTGCCAAAACATTCTTAGTCAAGTGCTTGACTTATCAACAGCTGCAGTCTGATATTATCCAGTTCGCATAAGCAGTCTGCGTTAAAGCCTATTTCGTCAGTCTGCTATTATGGTGCGGTATATTAGCGTGCAACTGAGGATTTTTTTATGATGTGTACCTACCTACTTACTAATGGTTATCGTGAGTTTTTGGCGCGAAATTGGAGACAAACGGATGCTACTACGTTGCACAATTTTCCAAAATTTGTGTGTATTTCGAGTGCTTTATGACTTAAAGTGCTGCATTTTTTAAATAAAAGTTTGACAACGTGCACAAGTGTTGGGAAGTGATATAACGCAGTGAAACGTCACTCTTTTGTTTTTCGACAAACTCCAGAGACACTTCTAGTAAAGTCCCACCGCTTTACTGGAGTAGAACTTGTCCATTATTGGACATTTATACACGAATACGCTGCTATTTACAAGAATTTCATAAACATGCATTTGAAAATTACTTGACTTTGGCCTTAGATCATCTAACCACAGGATGCGCCTTACTTAAGCATTGTTTTCTGCCATTGCACATGACCATTTGGTCTTTTGGCTTTATGAAAAGCCTGTACATCAGTACATCATTTTATATGATTAAACTAGTAAATTACATTGTAGTTGACTGTACAATAACAATTAACACACAACAGCCATTACGCGTTTGTCGATTAATACATTTTTAAATGCAATGAAATTTTATATGTCTTTGTGTTTCCCCCTTCACTTGTATGAAAACTGGCAGAATATTTTTGTATGCGGTGGTTCGCAAAGGCTAGTCCCGTGTTATATGGTCTAAGACTTTGGCATACTCTCAAGCCGAGTAAGTCCAAGAAGAAGAGGTAAAAATAATGGTTATTGTAGGTACCTACGTTATGTCGTTCATCGATGTTCAGATAAAGAATTTTCAAAATATGATCCATGAATCCGTATAGATTAGATGTTATAGATTTAAATCAAAGTTGATTTTTTTAGCTAGGCTGCAACAGCCGCTTGGGTTTGAACATTTTATTTTAATAAGCACTAAAAAGAACAAAATATATTAATTTTGTGGATAACACTTATACCTAGTTAAAATTCAAATATTCACATAAAAGCTTGTTTCCTGCATTGTTATCGTATTAAGATTTTCCAGGACAGGAAGGAAACACGTTTTTAATTTTTTATGTGAATATTTGTATTTTAAGTGTAATCCACAAAATTAATATTTATTTGGTGCTTTTCAGTGTTTATTTTTTGATATTTATTAAAAGCTTGTTTTTTAATTTCCTTTTTATTTAATTTTTATTTTAACGACCGGCAGGTACACCACCGACTGTCAAAAAAAAACAATCAATGTGAAGTACGAGTAGAATGTGCATTTCTTTTCTTTTAAAGTCAACGCTCGTAAATATTGTAACACTTGGTATGTGATTTTCGACATAAACCACTTTCCGTTGTGTTTTTTTAACTGCTCAGAAAATACTTTGACAAAAAGATATATGCAAGTGTCGAAATCGAGTTATGTAATAGGATTATATTATCCTTCAGAGGGCGTCCCCGGGACTCCGGATCATAGGCAGATCGTAGGACACCGAGTGATTTTAATCGGTAGGAGTCCGGGGTGTCTCCGTAAAATTCCACACGTAAAAAAATGGGTTGCTTGCTACGTTTTACACTATGATAAGTATATAGTAATGGATTCCAAGGGGGTACGAGGAGATTATGATTGGACGTGAAATATAATGTAAGAAAAAGAAATAAATATGATGGAGAAAATGGCTACAAAAAATAAATACTTGTGGACATCATTTTGCCCAAATTAAGCTACATACATAAGCTTGTGCTATGGGATCTAGACGACTGATAAACATATCTATAGATTTCTAAATACATACACAATAAAATAAATTACACCCAGACACAGAACAAATCAATGTGCTCAGCACACTAAGAGATTGGAATGTGAATCCTGGGTGGGAATCGAGCCCACGACCTCCGTATCCATAGTCAGGGACGTTAGATGGACTGGACCACGAGGCTAGTCAACTAGTGCAAGGTTGCCAGTTAATCAAGGATTCGGCATTATTTAAAGTTATTTTATTACATTTTTCAACAAACAGAAAGTGTTTCAAGTAAAATTTATACATCATTGAAATCTGGAGACCATTTACCTAGGCCATTTGCCTCTCATCATTTCATACAAGGTCTGTGTCATTGTTAATTTTTTTTAAATATTGGGTTATTTTATTTACTTAACCGTGAAAATTTTTTCTACGAAATTTTTCTATAATAATATATAGATTAAACTTTATTTTTACACCAAGTTGAAAACAAGTTTACAATAATTTTAACCAAATGTTGTACAAAGGGCGGCCTTATCGCTGTAAAGCATTTTTTTTAATTTTTATTAAATAAAAAAATATAATAAAATTTTAATTAAATAAAGCAAAATAAGCTTCATGCTTCTGAATAACTTTGCCTTTGAAATAACCTTGCTTTCTTAAATTATTACCAGCTTATTCGTTACATTGCTAAATAAATCAGTAAAGTAGATACCCTACACAATATTATTTTACACAGACAATATTATTTTAACTAAAATATAATAATAGAACGAGGTCGTGTATAAAAATATAAAGCACTATTTAACGTCGCTTAGTAACAGCAGTAGGTACCTACGTAGTACTAGTTATTTTCTGGTAATAGATAAAATAAATATATTAATGAAAATTTTGTATGAATCATAACTAGAATTTATTTAAAAATGACTTCATGTAAGGAAAACCTTCATAAGCATCACAGAGAAAAAATTACCGGTGAGTCGAGTCAGTGCAATGTGTGTACTTATTATTGTATTGTGTCTATAATATGTACTCATTATTGACGATGCAAATTAAAGATTGAAATGAATTGTCGATATTTCCACTACACTACACTACAAGTGCTACGCGTGTTGGACCGATGACAAGACTATAATAATGTCGCTATTTACTCATATGCACCCTTTTTTCCTACTTGTGGAAATCCTCCCATGCTGAACTCCTTTGCACTAAAACCACACACTCCCCTACAACTACCTACGCCCGGGAGACCCGGGCAAGGCCTCGGAGGGATGTCTCAAGGTAACTTTGTACTTATCTACCTACCTCTTTTATGAATAAGCTGAACAAAATTTTTCTGCCTGAATTTGACTGCCTTTGTGACGCGGTCAGTAGTGATATCGCCTGCGACGCTGGAGGTCGTGGGTTCAATTCCCACCAGTGACAAATATTTGTGTGACCCATAAATGTTTGTCTCAAGAGTCTGGGTGTTTTTATGTATAATATGTATGTATTTATAAGTATTAAATCCGTGGTCTGATACCCATAACACAAGCAGGTTATTCCTAGCTTACTTTGCGATCAGATAGCGTTGTGTGAAATGTCCGTGAAAAAAATACAAAAAGCTCTTAATTTGCAGCAAAACCTATTTTGGGTTCAACGATCTAGGAATTTTTGAGCCTGGCAATATATCCGCGATTTTATTTGAAATCTGTCTTCCGATGATGTCTTTCACTCATCCAACGCATAGTGTGGGAGTAGGATGACTGTGTGTTTAACTGGTAGCTAGTTTAGCTATCGGCCTATAATGTAGCCCTCTCATATTTTGTAGTCTTTAAGTATTGTAAAACAATACTGTACGTTATGGTGTACAGAAAACATTATTGATCATTCAAAAAGGATCTCTGACAGTACATAACTTCAAGGATCATATTATACCATTCTCCTCCAATTATGTTAGATTAAACAACGCTCAACTGAACAGTCCATAAAGTTCAGATAGGTGTAGCAAATATAATATTTATGTAAACCTATAATTTGTAATAATGGCTGTGACGTACATGTACTCTGTCAAGTCCAGTTCAACCGGTTTGAGTTACGTAGGGATTATAAAAATATGTAAAGCATTTTAAACACTATTCCGGTGACGGACCACACGATATTCTGTTTACTTTTTGCGAAACACAATAACAATGTCATTATTTTCGGTTAATTTGTTATTACCAATATACACATTACCTTTGCACCTACAACTAGATAGGTAGGCATAACGTAAACTACTACTAGATACTAAACGTAACTAGATACTTAGTCATAAAGTAGGTATTTTGGTAAGTAGATATTTATACTGGGTGTAACAAAATTACCTCTCCAAATTTCATGAGATGACTTGGCATCGGATATCAAATCAACTAGATACTTAGTCATAAAGTAGGTATTTTGGTAAGTAGATATTTATACTGGGTGTAACAAAATTACCTCTCCAAATTTTATGAGATGACTTGGCATCGGAAATCAAATACAAATATTTAATAAAAAAGGGGGGTTAATTTTTTTATTAAAAAAAAAAATTGTCGCACATTAAGAATTCGTTTTTTGCCGCGGCAATTCGAGGTAACATGGTCGCCGTGGCAAAACAAACACGGAGCACCCGTCCGGCTGTCGTTGTCGCTTTCTACTGCCGCTCAGTAGCGATAGAAAGGGTGAAAATGAAAATTTATAGCACCTTTAAAACGGATTTACGGTAAAAGTATTCATGTGATTTTTTTTTCTTAATTTTTGTAATGATTCTTGACAGATGCCACGTCACGTGACGAAATTTGGAGAGTCAATTTTGTTACACCCAATATTAACTTTCTATTTAATTCCCATATTCCCCATTGTAACCTTCATGACAATTTGTTACGCTCTGAATATATTGGTTGAGGAAATGGAGGTACTTTGAACACCCAGTAGTTTTCTTTAGCGTTACTCCAAAATTACTGTCTCAATTTGTAGTTTGTGACGATATAGTGCCACAAGCCTAAATATAATAGGTTTTTAATAGGTTTTTTAACAATAATAAAAGGGCGAGGAACTCACCACACGCCCTCGATTCGCCAATCCTACGTCCGACGATTCGCACAACAGTCAAGGGTAACCTCAACTAATTGTAACTTAGTGGTGACGAATAGAACTCGATCTCGCCTTCAATCAAGGCATCCTCTAGACTGCTTATGAGCTCAGCGCTTTTTGCTCGGTCTTTTATAGCACGAACTCCTAGGAAGTGGTAGACCGTATGACACGTGTGGTTTTAGTTGGTAAAAGCCTGACATAGCATACATTAGGATTTCGACACGTAAAAAAAAAGCCAGTAGTCGCCGCTGTGTCACCGTAGCAGCAATACAACTAAGCATGCCAACTACTAGAGCAAACTTGATGGCCATGTACTTACAAGTGTAAATGCCAATTTTTAAGCTATTGCATAGCTTCTATCGCGGGCCTTGCGTGGAGACCGAATCCAGAAATTGTGTCACGAAAACGAGTCACACTCTCGGCTACCTTCGGCCACGTTCGTGTATCTAGTCTAGCAATTCATAATTTTTTTGTTTACGTCAATTATGAACTCTGCAGTCGTTATATATTATTATTATTATGTCAAATAATCCAAAAATTGATGCTTGTACCCAGAATCGATCTTGCGCCTTCTGCGTACCGATCCGCGTCTTAACCACTCGACCAAAGTTGAATTAAGAGTGTTGGTCGAATTTAGAGTTCTTAATGTGAAATGACAATTTCGATGCTGTCAATTACATTAGTTGCTGTCAATTTACTTCGTCTAAATAAAAATTCGACTATAGGTGTATAGGTATTCATCATCTATGTACAACAGTGAACTGTACTCGTATAATTTGTGTAAAAAGTGTTTTAAATATAAATAAACAAAGTGCATTTATTAATGTAGAAAGTCACGAAAAATAGTGAAAGAAAATGAGTGAGTACTCTATATACATACATTTTATTATTATTATCACCAATGCAGTATCATTTTTTGTTTTGTTAATTTATATATAATACTGCTATAAAGATAACCAAACCCGGGAGTACGTTCCCATGGGAAGCGGGAAGAAAATTTCACGCTGACGTAGCCGCGAGCGCCATCTATCCCATACCTATGTACTTTAAACGTGTCATAAAAGTCACAACAATACCATACATGCATATTTCAAAGAATGTCTATACCATAAAATTTGTAAAAATAGTTTTTAAGTAGAAAGAAGAAACCTATTGTTTTATCTTTTAACTAGCTGACCCTCGCAACTTTGTTTACGTCACACAAGGTCTATGAAATTAGAGGTATTTATTAATCATACTCATCAAGTAGCGTGTAAATCTGCCCTGTATGCTATATCAAAATAGAGCCTAATGGTTAAAACTATTCCTCAGTATAGAATTTTCCTCAGTATAAACAATTTACATACAAACACCGGCGTGTTAGAATTTTATTACATGTATCAATGTAGTAGACGTAACGTGTATAAAATGACATCAATCAAATGTCATCAATATTCTGAAAAAGAAATTAAAAATAGAGTTCACAAACTCTTTTGAAAATACATACTGTACCTACCTTAGAGGATCGTTATGAAGATAACAGGATAGTTAACAACCATCCATAGAAAATAGATGGTATAATGCTGAATACCGCAAAGAACAATCGGCGCGGCATAGAATGGGGCCTATACTGATATCCTGGAGGATATTAATGATGCCGATGTCCTGTGCCTGCTGAGGCACACACACGCCGTCATGCATGTCTGCAGGACAACGTGCAGGACAACGAGCAGGATGAGGCAGCGAATGGCTGGACTGAAATTAAAATCGACAGACGCAAGAGATGTGGTGGAGGCACTAATTCACGTACCTCGGGAGTGTCGTGTCAGAAACTGATGGAATAGAAGAGTACCCTACATCATTTCGAGTCTCGCCAAGGCCAGAATAACCTTTACACAGCTGCGCCCCGTAGGCAGTTGCGAAAATAGACACGAAGAGTGAAACTCAAAACAAAGTAAACGTTAAAACTGTACTGCTAACTGCTATACGGATGCGAGACATGGAAGGTCACTAAAGTAAAGACATTTCGCACCAGCTACCAGCTATAAGTCTTCGTCAAACGCTGCCTCCAATGGATCCTCGGTACATATGGGCCCGAGAACATCACGAACGTAAGACTATTGGAACGCTGCAGTGAGACCCCAACAGATCAAACGTCGGAAGTGTAGCTGCTGCGCTGGATTGGACACACGCTGCAAAGGGACCATGAATCACATCATACCAAGGCAAGCCTTACTGAAACTACTGGTAGGCTTTCAAAAACTGTTCGATAGTAAGTAGGTACATTTATTGATAGTGGCTATAGGCTACATAACATAATGCGAAGATTAATAGGAGTGGTGCAGCAATGAGGAATGTTTCGAAAACGGAAAACATTTAATCGTTATAAGAGTATCCGTTGCGCCTCTGCGTAAATGGTTGAAGTTACATAAAAATAATTTATTACAAAATAATTGTTCTTCTTAAAAAGTTCTAAAACAAAATTCCAAAAGCCCAAATGTCCACAGTCAAGTAGGCACTTGGTACTTTACTTTGTTGAACATAGGCCTTAAAATCTTACTTCTTACTTCTTACTTCTTACTATCTTACTTCTTACTAATATTATAAATGCGAAAGTTTGTGAGTGTGGATGTTTGTTACTCTTTCACGCTCAAACCGCTGAACGGATCGGGCTGAAATTTGGTACGGAGATACATTATAGTCTGGAATAACACATAGGCTACCTTTTATCCCGGGAATAACTTCCCGCGGTAACAAATTTTACGCAGGCGAAGCTGCGGGCATCAGCTAGTATTCTTATATAGAAATAATTATACTAGCATAGTTGGTAAAAAATGCTATGTAATAGCTTTACCGCGGCAGTCCCCGAGTGCCACACGTCTTTTTTTTTTTATCTGGGATACATTTTTGCACATACGTCCTAATCATCACTTATGTTTACGCTACGAACAGCTAAACACTAAATGATAATAATTATTCAAATAGAACTTAGTTACCTACGAGTAAAACATGTGGCTGGCAATGTGACTATTTAAGCATTAGATCATGCTTGTTTCATTTTACTTGTAACACATAAGTGGCCTTGGCAAGGACAACTCGTGTTTTTTAAACTCATAAGTTTTCATCTGAAACAAAAGTATGAATAGGCTCATTATATAATTCGTATTTTTAGCACCTCTTGTGACACCTATAACTTCATATTTCTTACAATAAAAAAATATTTTTGTCCAATCCCAGGTGGTCTGTAAGACACTGCTTTTAACAATAAGGCCGCCACTTGTACATATTTGTGCTATTATTTCATTTTAACCCCCGACGGAAACCCGAACGGGGTGTTATAAGTTTGACGTGTGTGTGTGTGTGTGTGTGTGTGTTTTATAAAAATCGGTTAAGCCATTTCAAAGCTATAAGAAGCTATAAGGGGTGAAAGTGGTGATGAAAAATTGAATGTATTCAAATATATCCGTGTTGGGTATCAAATGAAAGGTCATAACTTATACATCACGATACCACAAGTTTTATAAAAATCGGTTTAGCCATTCGAAAGATATGAGCAGTGGAATGTATTTCTAATTCTGTAACCACACTCCGCGCAATTCGCATTAGCTCTGAATTATTGTTGATAGACTATACATATGTTGATATTAAAAAACCCCTATAAAACCCCTACAAAAAGCATAAAATAAAAAAATAAATTAATAATTTAAAAATCCCCCGAACTTACAAAAAAAGAACAACAAAAAACCTGTAAAAATTATAATTAAATTATATTATGACCTATCTACCCCAAGTATTGAACTTTTATTAATATTATAGGTAGCTATATTATTCACGTATTCATATTTTAACTAACAGTTTGTCTCGTCGGGGACCGCTCACATAATCATAACCTAATCGTATGTTTGTCTCTGTTTAGGTAAAGAGCGGTCCCCCCCGACGAGACAAACTGTTAGTTAAAAATATGAAACGTAAATAATATAGCTACCTATAATAATAATAAAAGTTAAATACTTGGGGTAGATAGGTCATAATATAATAGTTATTTTTTTACTTTTGGAGGGTTTTTTATTGTTCTTTTTTTTGTGAGTCGGGGGTTTTTTAAATTTTTAATTTAATTTTTTATTATAAATCTGGTTAATATATGTGTATTACAATAAAGTTTTACTTACTTAACTACTTACACTTTACTTGGGTTAGTCAACTCACGTTCAACTTTAGATGTGGGTTTAGCCGGAATGATGTATGAAGAAATTAAAGTAGGTAACAAGCTCGGTGTGCTCAACTCAACAGGGCGCGGCAGTTTTTCAAGGGGCGCAAACACCGCTCATGGAGAACTGCTGTCACCTGACTATCAGCCATGAGAGTTGACAACGATATTATGCTTGCAGGTGGCGTGAAACCTCTTTGCGACAGGAGAGACTTTGTCTCCTAGTGCGTATTCTACCGCCTGTACAATGGTTTGTGCCTCAATTTTAATTTTAATTTTCATTGATTCAGTATCTTTACCAAAAGAGCGCTCAAGGAAATGACAAACACAAAAGACTGGATAGTAAAAATGAAAGATGAAAGAGGAAAATGTAATCGCCACAGAACTGACATATTAGAAACAGCTACAACATACTACAAAAAACTCTATGGCAACGAAACTGCGCAACGCAACATCGAACTGAGGGAACGCTCAAATATCCCAAATATTCTCTTCTCCGAAGTCAAGCAAGCTATCGACACCCAAAAAGAAGAAAAAGCACCCGGACCCGATGGCATAAACAATGAAATTTTAAGACACAGCAAGGAAACCCTAATACCTGTTCTCACAGATTTGTTTAATGACATTATTAATACCGAAACCATCCCCCAGCAATGGACAGAGTCTAATATCATTCTCCTGTATAAGAAAGGAGATAAATATAATATAGGAAACTATCGCCCTATTAGCCTTATGTCTAACGTGTATAAGATTTTTGCCAAGATCATCTTAAAGCGAATCGAAAAAAAACTAGACGAACACCAACCGATCGAGCAAGCAGGATTCCGCAAAGATTATTCGGTAATCGACCACATCCACGTAGTGCGACAAGTCCTAGAGAAATACAACGAATACCAACTAACATATTACATCGCGTTTATCGACTACAGTAAAGCATTCGACTCTCTACTACACGAAAAAATATGGGAGGCACTACTAGAACAAGGAGTCGAACACAAATACATTCGATTAATAAAAAACATATACAGTTGCAGTACAGGAAGAATCCAACTAGAAACGAAAAGCGCTCCTTTCAGAATTGAAAAAGGCGTTAGACAGGGCGATCCTCTATCTCCAAAACTTTTTTCCGCAGTACTGGAATCAATCTTCAGAAGGCTTAATTGGGACCAGAATGGTATTAACGTAGATGGCGTATTGTTGTCGCACTTGAGATTCGCTGACGATGTAGTGATATTTGCTAAAACATCAGAAGACTTAAATAAAATGCTAGAAGAACTAACGAAAGAGAGTGTGAAAGTGGGACTGACACTGAATCCGGGCAAAACAAGAGCGATGACAAACGGAAGCAAATATACTATTAAACTAGAAAACACCGAAATAGAATATACTGACGAGTACATTTATCTGGGACAGCTTATAACTGAAAAAGAACCCATGCGAAAGGAAGTTGAGAGAAGAATTACTAATGGCTGGAAAAGATACTGGAGCCTGAGAGAAGCTATGAAAGATAAAAATCTTCATATAAACTTAAAAAGTAAATTGTTTAACACCTGCATACTACCTGTTCTGACGTACGGATGTCAATCATGGGTTTTGGTTCATGAAATAGACAAACTAGCCTCCTGCCAATATGCCATGGAAAGGAGTATGCTAAACATCAAAAAGTCTGACAGATTGAAAAACTTCGTTATCAGAAATAAAACAAAAACTACAGATGTGACAATTAAAATAAAAAGACTTAAATGGAGATGGGCTGGCCACATGACAAGAGGACGCGACAAATGGAGCAAAAGGGTGTCCCAATGGTATCCGAGAGAGGGCAAGAGGAAGAGAGGGAGACCGCATAAAAGATGGGACGACGACATCCGACAAGTTGCAGGAGTCACTTGGAACAGAGTGGCAAAGGAAAGGAAAGAATGGAAAAGGTTGGAGGAGGCCTTTGCCGATTGGCAAACAGATCTAGGAAAGATAACCAAGCAACAGATATTAGCATAGTTAAGATTAAGAATCCAATGTTTTTAAACTTTAAGTCTAAATGCATGTAAATTAGATAAGAGATCTGAATAAAGGGCTATATTATTATTATTATTATTATCAGTATCTTTATTTGCCATTTCACTAATTGTATTTTATTGATGTATGTCCCTTTTAATTTAAGTAGGTATATGAGCTGATGAACGAATTCTATGGACACTGTCTGAAAATAAATATTTTTTATTTTTATTTATTTTATTATCTGAAGAATTGTTTGATATGACGCCCCACGCACGCTTAGATTGTGGAATGATCTCCCTGCCTCGATTTTATCAAACGCCTTCAGTATGAAGTTCTTCAAAAGGAATCTTAAAAGGTTTTTAAAGGGGCGACAGCACGAGTGTAGCGCCTCTGGTGTTGCAAGCGTCCATAGGCTGCGGTGACCACCAGTCCATCTGGTGGGCCTTATGCTTGTCTGCCATCTTAATGGTATATAATTTAAAAACGCTTCCAACTTCAAAATTTAAAAACCCCCGACATGAGAAATTCCTCCAAAAAGTTATAATAACGTTGTTGTGTCGGGGGACCTCTAACTTGTAAAGCACTCCCACACATGTTATAGGAACGATCCCAGGTCCCTCGACACGAAAACGCTATTATAACTTTTTGGAGGAATGTTTCATGTCGGGGATTTTTAAATTTTGATGTCGGGGGCGTTTTTAAATTATTTTATCTTTTTTTCGTCGTGGGTCTTTTCAAAATTTTTAATTTTGATTTTTTTAGATTATAAAGGGTTTTGGCTGACATTTCGATGGCTGCATCGAATAAACGTGGAAGTCAAAAACGTCAATTTTACATTAGAAAATAAAAACGTTAAATCCTAAATATCGCGAGTTTCTTTGAGAGCAGGTCTTTAAATTTTATAATGAAAAATTTGTAAAAAAATTACATTTACGATGTAATAGTTACTTTTAAGAAACAATCATGCGTTTTCAAGAAAATCGGCAAGAAATCATATTGCATTATAACATATTATATCTAATATATAAAATTCTCGTGTCACAGTTTTCGTTGCCATACTCCTCCGAAACGGCTTGACCGATTCTCATGAAATTTTGTAAGCATATTGAGTAGGTTTGAGAATCGGCCAACAACTATTTTTTATACCCCTGTGACCGGGAATAACATTCCACGCGGGCGGAGCCGCGGGCATCAGCTAGTAACATATAATAATTATAGTAATCCTAGGATTACTAGATTTATAATGCAATATGAATTTTCACGATTCCGCTCTAGAGCAGTCATTTAACTGCAGTGGATCCTTACACGTTTATTTATGTTAATTTGTAGAATATTAGTGCACACAATGTAATATTAGGCTAATATTCTACGTGAATTACGTTTAATTTATCACGGTAACAATTGTTTGTACGCTTTTATAGTAAAAATGCTCAGTGATTTTATTATGGTAATGATGTTTGTATTTTTATTAATGTCAATAGTTAGATTTTAAATTGTGTAGTAAATATTTTCCCCGTGCATCAGGCCAGGATGATTGTGCTATCTCTACAATCACATCGACTATTTGTGGATCGAAGAATTGAAATATTTATACAAAATTGCCACAATGATTGTCCAAATACAGAACCAGATCTCCAGATACATCTATTTGCACTAACTGCAGACTCCTTAAAGATAAAGATAAATATGCTTTATTGTACTAACAACATAAAATTTACAATAGCGCAAAAGTACAGTGATACATAGGTTTAAAAGTTAACACAATGGGCGGCCTTATTGCACACAGCAACCTTTTTACTCCTTAGTTAGACAAGAGGATGTTATTTCCCTTAAAGTTTAAGGGAAATAACATCCTCTTGTTGGTTATCCTGTCGTGGTCGGTTGTCTATACTCGTAATTGTCCACAAATATATTTATCTGGGCCAAAATCATACAGTTGGGCAAGTCTAATTTCAAAAAGAGATCAACCGTCGAATCCGACTGGATTCGGCAGTCTGAGCTAAGCTACGAATTATCTTTTTTCAAATGTATTCAAAGACTCATTGACGAATATGTGTTGCCAGTGATAACGTAATATGTTCCCGAGACGTGACCTTTGAAAATATTGCCTACTGAGAGGTTTGCTGTTGTCCACAGGGCAATGGAGAGAATCATGCTCTGGGTGTTTCTATGTGATCGAATTTGCAAGCAGGATATTCAAAGAGAACCCGGGTCACCAACAGCTTAGAGTGGTTTCGACTTACCAGAAAATACAGAGAGTGCAGGCCTCCCATGAGGCTTACAGACAACCTAATAAAGGTTTCGGATGCTTGCTGTATGCGAGCAGTACAAGACAAGTTGCAGAGGCTCTGAAGTTCCATATATACCACAGAAGAGCTCTAGGACATTACTTTGTCAACCGGAGCATAATCTATCCCACTCGTGATCTAATGATTTCTCGGGAGATGACTCTGGAACAGTGAATTGGACTGAGTCCTACGAGGGGCCCATTATCGAGGAGTCAGGGCTGGAGAATCACGTTATATTTTTTCAGGGGCCTAAAATAGCACCTCCTCGGGACACACAAATTGTTGAGTCAGTAATGAAGTACCTAGGACTCATCGTAGGAATTCTAATAAACTTCAACAAGATGGCGACGACGACGACAATCAATATGGAAGGACGCCTCAGTTCTCTCAATAGGTTTCTACTGTGATGTTTCCAGCGAGTCATAGCGCAGATAACGGCTTGAGCATGGAGAACTCTGGTGCGCCAAAATATGGTAATTGACGTCTACGAGCTAGCGCAGATCTCTTCCACAAATGGCATAAGAGGCTAGCCTAGATTATATAGAATACTCTAGGGTTTTAGAGATGTATTCCAATTTTGGGGAGTCCCAGTAAGTCACTCTGCTCTTGCACAGAGTTGTTACCTATTAAATATTTCCCTTATATCGAATTTCATCTTCTATATGAGGCCCCTGTTCGGGCGTAAACCCGAACGGTCTGCCACGTGGCTAGACGGCATAGTATGGCCATCAGGGTGATAAGAGGGTACCGCACCATATCTGTTGAAGCGGCATGTCTCCTAGCCCGGGATCCCTCCATAAGACCTAGAAGCCAGGGCCCCTGCGTCATTGTATCAATGTCGCAAGGAGGCGCTAGAGCGGGACCACAGACCTGTACCGAGAAATGGAGGCCCAGTGATCCCTGTTCCGTCAGGAGCTCAAGGAGATATGAAAGGTGCGTCTCTTTCGCTCTCACTCACTACCAATATAGAGGTGGTGAAGCCGGTCATGAGAGTGTCTAGAGAGACGCCATGGCAGCCTCACCTACCAAGTATCACGGGTGCTTACCGGGCACGAGTGCTTCGCTAAGTATCTGTGGCGCAGACACCGGAGGTAACACCATGAGTAACAGCCCTGCGGTGACTGCACAGAGGACACGGCACCACATACATTGACGGAATGCTCAGCATGGGCATTGCAGCGTCAAGACTTCGTTGGGAGCCTGGGCGTGGATATGAGATCATGGTGAGGGCTATGGTCTCCATTGGGAGAAAGTAGGACGTCGCTGTATCTTTCTGCGGGAAAGTCATGCTCGTGAAGGAACCAGCAGGGAGCGAGCGGGAGAGAAATTACTACCGGCCTCCATGACCGAGGCATAAGAATGAAGAGTTGGCTCACTCACCGTTCTTACAGTAGCTAAGACAGTGGCGTGTCTCTACACCCCTCAAAGAAGCGGGACAGCACCCGAATACTCCTAAGAGTTGTCATAAAACCCAAACCCTAGATAAAATGGCAATAGGCAGATGGTATAACTTCAACATAACTTCCATGAGGATTTCCACACGAGAAAAAAAAAGCTAATCTCATATCCCAGGTGGTACGAATGCTAACCAATGACCCGGTGGAGATGCTCTTCTTGGATTTCAGGTAATCACACGTTGAATTTTTACTGGCCAAAGATCTATAATGTAATAATTTTTTTTTTTTTTTTTTTTTTTTAATTTATTTATCATATAAACAATTATTAATAGCAAAATGTACTTAAGCATTATAAAAAACCTCTGCGGTTTGTATCTAATGCTACTTAATTAGTCTACATTGTTGATAATATAAATTTACAATAGTGCTTCTATGAAATAATTTTTTAATGTATGTTTCAAATTAGGTACAACATTGTCTATAGTTCGAAATTTTAGCGGCAGTGCGTTAATGAGTCTAGGAACTAGGTACGCAGTCGTTCGCTCGCCATACATATTGTTTGCGCCACTCGTACACAACTGGTTTCGAGCTACCGCCCGAGTATATACAGAATGTTTTATTTTGGTTCGAAATTTTTGATTAAAAAAGTTTTCTTTGAGTAACATATACTGAACTTGATTTTGGACTGGCAAGATTTTGCAATAGTTGAATAGGCCATTATCGTTATTGTCAAATTGTTGCTTAATTTTTGTTGAAACGATGTTACGGAGAATTCTTCGCTGAAGACTAAAAATACTTTGTAGGTATGTGTTATAAGTGCGACCGTAGCTACTCAATCCATATTGAATATAAGACTCAGCTAGAGAGTTATACAGCATTAACTTGATTTTATACGGAATACGATTTCTTAATATAACTATATTTGCAAGAAACTGTCTTAGTTTATTACAAACATATTCAACATGGCGGCCCCAGTTTAGTTTGCTATCAATGATCACACCCAGATACCGTTGGCTATCAACATTTTTTATAAGCGGACAGTTACACTGGCATGGCGGTGACCCATGTAGACAGCTGTGGATGTGTGCAATCAGACTGTCATATGGAGAGTGTTTGAGGTGTGGGGATTTGATATGCATGAGTTGCGTCTTGTCTGCATTAAGTACTAATCCTGAGTCGTGACACCATCTCAAAAGGATATTAAAATCTGATTGCAAGCGTTCTGCAGCTTTTTGTGGGTTTTTGTCGGCACTGATTAATTTTTGTGGGTTTTTGTCGGCACTGATTAAATTATGACCCCCTAGTATCAGTAGTCCGATTAAATAGTCCGATGATCGAACTACTGAGAATTTTCTGGCTCATTAGTCCGATGATGCAGATAATTATAAATCATTGGACTACTGAGTCTTTTAGTCCGATTCGACATTTCGAAATAAGAAATGGATGCAGTAGTATTAACATTCATTTTGCGTAGGTATTTATTTTTCATACATCGCATACCTTCACAGTTTACTAATTTTAACATTTTCCAACGACTTACGGCCTGCTGCCCTTTTCTGCAGTCCTTGAAGGTCCAATCATTGTTATCGTAAACCATGATTCGAGTATTGTATAATGTAATTTCAAACGGCCACCCATCTCGAAATTGACTAAAGCTTAAGTGTTCGTTAAAACACCGAGCTACCGTGGTTTTTTTTTTGTTTAACGTGAGAGAAAATCCTCACAGATGTTATGCCGGACTCCTATCGACTAAAAAACCTCACGCAACGCCCAACAGCCTATGGTTGGGAGCCCCGGGTAAGCCCTCGGAAGGATGTCCCAGGACTCCCAACAGACCTACGGCCGCCACTGCGGCCTCGCCCAGCGGATGGTTCGGGTGCTATCCCGCGTCTTTGGGGGTTTCAGGTGTTCCTCACGTCACGCTGCCGTCATAGGCCTGCTTCTGTATGGACGGTGAGCCGCCCTCTCACCGTTCTCAGGCCCCCGGTCATGGAGGCCGATAGTGCTCGGCGAAGACACGTCGGCGCCGCCGAAGCCGCCGACTGCGGAACTCAGGTGGGAGAGTTCTCTCCCGTTCCCGCCCCGCCGTCTCTTTCACGAGCATGACCTGCTCGCAGAAGGAAAGGGCGCAGTCCCACTTACTCCCGCTGGAGAGCATGGCTCGCACCATGGTCCCGAGCGAGAGAGTGTCCACGTCCAGACCCACCACGAGGACCTGGCGCTGTTGCGCCCACGCCGTGTACTCCACCAGCTAGTGGAGCGCCTTGTCATCGCTGCGGTCCTCGCAGTGCTGACACTCGACCGTGGTTTCCCGGTGTTTTCGCCACAGATACCTATCGAAGCTACCGTGCCCGGCAAGCATCTGTGTCAACCGTTAGGAGAGAGCACCGTGTCTCCTCTCCAGCCACTCGTCCATGACCGGTCTGACGGCCGCGATTGTGGCGAATCCCCCCTTTGGTTGCTCAAGTCGTACCTTCCATGTCTCCATGGTTTCCTGGTAGAGCGGGGACCGCTCGGCCTCGATTTCTCGAGCCGCAGGCCTTTGGCCCTGCTCCAGCGCCTCTAAACAGTGACGCAAGGGCTCTCGCTTCCAGGTCCCATGGAGGGGTCCCGGCTAGTAGACATGCCGCCTCACCGGAGATCGTGCGGTATCCCCTTATCACCCTGATGGCCATCGTCCTCTGCGATCATCGTCCTCTGCGGCTACCGGGGGGTTAAGAGTGCTTCAATGACGTCGAACGCTAGGACTTAAAAAAAAGGGATATTTTTAAATGCACATCTATATATTTTTTCTGCACACTAGGCAACTCCACTAATTAACTGAATGCATAACAGAAATCTGAATGCGGTGACAAATAAGCCAATTTAATAACTAATCATGTTGTCAAAATTTTTTCACGAAACGAGATGACCTTTTTTATCGAATTCACACCAAAAATGTGGTTCGTTCACCGGATATATGATTTAATATTACTATATATATTTATGATTTACTAAACAAATTATACGAATTGCTTATCAAAAATACTAACTTGCACTCTAAATTGTACAATCTTATAACAGAATAGGTTAGGTTAGCTTAGTTTTTTATTTTATTGATTAATAAAATTTGTTTTTGTAAAGATGACTGATTAAATTAGGTTCTTAATTAGGATAAAAGATGTTCCTAAAAGTAAATTAGGCGATGGTTTTCGTTAAAAGTTTTAATATGTTTGATATGATAAGAAATTTTTAGATATACTATTTTGATAATAGTGATTTGTTCAGTAAAATAGTTCTGCAAATACCATTAAACAGTATGTTGAATTTAATTTATTTTGTGTGCATAATTAGTTAGCAAGTCAGTATTTTTGGTATAACTTTGGATTATTTTGTTAGCAAAAAGGGAATAAACAGATATACATAGATTTAAATACACGCCTTAAAAAATATACGTTGAGGTCGATAGGTATTACGACTAGTAATTCACTAGTCAGATATTGACCTCTAACTATTAGACAACTCGTAAACAGAAGTTTTTTACCTTAGGTATAGAAAATGGTTGATGGGTTTCGAGGTTGCTAGTGAAGTTGACATAATGTCTGACGAAGAAGGCAAAGTTAAACACATGATAGAGTGGGGCTTTGCTTCAGATTAAATCGTAATGCGATTCTTATGACTGTAATGTATTAAGCAAACCTAGGTCTCAGCTAAACGCGACCGGCGCGGGCGCAACGTAAATATTCATACTACCTATCAGTAAGATTATCGATTTGTGCTGATTTAGTTAGTGCTTACAATGGTTTAAATATAAATTGCAATATAAATTAATAGATGATTGTATGCATATTGGGGGCAAAGTTGAAATAATGTTAATAATTATATGCAACTACACTCGAGAGCAATGAATCCGGGTCACTTAAAGAATGTTAAAAATCTCGGAAACTAAAAATGATAGGTTAATGCAATAAATTGTATTTAATAGACAATGTAATACTCCTTAAATGAAAGTAAAAAAAATATGAGTCACCATACATTTTATTAACACAAAATTACATAAAGAAAAAACTGCCGATCTCTCCTTAAAACAAAAATAGGAAACATGAAATTTTTGAACTTTATTACGATTTTCTTGAATTTTAATACTTCGTATTGCCTCCTCGTGCTTCCATTACTGCGTTTACGCGGTTTGGCATGCTGTACACCAAGTTCCTTATACGATTTTGGGGAATATTCTCCCATTCCTCTGTGAGAGCAATTTTGAGCTCACGAAGCGTGATTGGGGGAGGGTTTCGTTGTTTTACGCATCTGCCTAGCTCGTCCCAAGCATGCTCGATCGGGTTGATATCCGGGCTGCGCGCTGGCCACTCCATACGAGTAATGTTCATCTCTTGAAGGTAGTCATTCACAATCCTACCTGTATGAGGTCGGGCATTGTCATGCATAAATATAGCATCCTCACCTAAATTGACCATAAATGGACCAACGTGATCATTGAGGATTTCTTCCACATATCTTACGCTAGTTAAAGAGCCGTTTTCTATGATCACCAGCTCTGTGCGACTTTCAGAAGAAATTCCGGCCCACACAAGTACAGACCCACCACCGTAGGCTACTTTTTCTTCGATGCATGCTTGCTTGAATCTTTCCCCTGGTCTTCGATACACTCTGTGTCTTCCATCGTGCTTGTAGAGCATAAATTTTGATTCGTCGGAGAACATAACTTTTGACCAATCTTCAATACTCCAATTTACGTGGCTCTGGGCATACCTTAGTCTCGAAATACGATGCCCACGCTCCAGTTTAGGGCCGTTTGCAGGTCTAAGGGGTTTTAAGTTAGATTCAGCAAGCCGACGTCTTACTGTCCATGCACTTGGGTTACTTCCTCCGAGGCGTCGAAACTGATTGGTGAGTTCAGTTCCTGTGAGAAAGCGATTTCGAAGCATGGTGTTCACCAAGTATCGGTCTTCTCGTGCTGTGGTACACCTGGTTCTGCCCGTTCCTGGTCTGCGTAGGTTAGAACCAGTTTCTTCGTAACGTCGTAGAACTCTTTGTACTGTTGACAGCGACACACCGACAGTCCTGGCTGTATCGCGCTGACTCCGGCCGGTTTCCAGCATTGTAAGTATTCTGGTGCATTCTTCAGGCGTAAGCGACATAATTTCAGCTTGATTAATGAATATAGAGCACTATCAACATGGTTTATGTACCCACATAAATGTCAGATTACAAACAAAAGCAACACCAAATGCTGTAATTTCGTAGTTCCATCTTCGAAAGTGGCCCTTTTTCAAATTTGATTTTTTTATGATATAACTTTACAATAACTAAGAAGTTTTAATACCTTCATTTAAGGAGTATTACATTGTCTATTAAATACAATTTATTGCATTAACCTAGCATTTTTAGTTTCCGAGATTTTTAGGATTCTTTAAGTGACCCGGATTCATTGCTCTCGAGTGTAGTTTACTGGTACTTAACTAGTTCAGAACTTTATAATTATAACTAGCTGATGCCCACAACTTGGCCCGCGTGGAATGTTGTTTTCGTTACCTACTCGTCGTATCTCGTCGAACTCCAGACATGGAGGCTGATAGTCATGGCCCAATAAAAAATCTGCAGTGCCCTAGCTGCAGACGGCGGAACTGGGCGAGAGCGTACTCCTCCACTTCCATTTCTATAAGTATTTTGTCCGATACTTTAGCTTTTACACAAAGTGGAGAGAATTGTCGCCAGAATTGAGCGTTTTAAAAAGATCGTTCCTCTGTCGAACTATAAAAATATGGAGCGACCTGCCCCCGCACACGTGTTTTCCTTATCTTACAATCCCGGGTTCTTCAAGAGGAGCCTGAAGAGGCACATCACGCTCCTCTTGAAGAACCCGGAGACCCAGAGGGCCGCCAACTTGAGGAACACTGTCAGAAGTGGCCCCCAATCGCTAGATGGCCACGTCTTTCCATCAGGCTGGTGGCGACGTCAATTTGGCAAGCTAAATATAAAAGAAAAATTATAAAAAAGCTTTTTAAGCATCAAAACAATGATTTTAAGACGAACGCTCGTGGACAACGTCGTTCGTCTCTTCGGTGCGACTTCTAATCCTCTGTATTATTGAAAAGACGGAGTCCATGGCCAACCACCGTGTAAAAATGTACCAAAGGTTACATAATCTTAGTATGTAGGTACTCGCATTACTGACTATTTAGCAACTATAGGTGCCTACATATATTCAAAGAGTATGCAAATGCAATTTTAATTGAAATAGCAGTCAAAGGTCCGTCCTTGTGGGGTAAGTAGGTAGGTTCATATAAAAAACGGCCAAGTGTGAGTCGGACTCGCGCACATAGGGTTCCGTACCAAAAAACGGCAAAAAAGTCACGTTTGCTGTATGAGAGCCCCCTTAATCACCCCTTTTTCTGATTTTAGTAAATTTGTTGTTACATATAGCGGCAACAGAAATAGGTACATCATCTGTGTACATTTCAGTTCTGTACCTCAGATATAATTAGGTATACCTACACTTTTTTAATAACATGACACTAATGAGTAATATAAAAGGGCAGTAATTATTAAAATGGTCTGTGTAAATAAAATAATATCCAAACAAATGCAAATTTACTACTTATTCGTGGTAATTAAGTCCAACTAATGAGGGACACTTAGGAAAACATTAGAAATATCAAACGCAGAGTTTAATAAAAAAGGAAAATAAAAAAGTGTCTGATCAAAGTAATTGAAAAAAGGATAAAATAATTTAAAAACGCCCGCGACTTCAAAATTTAAAAACCCGACATGAAAAAATGTTATAATAGCGTTGTCGTGTCGGGGGACCTGGGATCGTTCCTATAACATGTGTGGGAGTGCTTTACAAGTTAGAGGTTCCCCGACACAACAACGATTTATGGTTTTAACAGTCGTGACTCGTTGGGTCTTTTCAAAATTTTTAATTTTGATTTTTTTTTACTTTTTAGAGAGCAATATATTTTTAACTATTTGGAGGTTTTTTTATGCTGGGGGTTTTTCAATTTTTAGTCGGGGGTTCTTAAATAATTTTATCCTTTTTGAACTACATTTTAACCGTTGTGAGTTTTTTCAAAATTTTAATTTCATTTTAATTTTCATCACCGCTGGTGAGTAGTCACCCTAACACCTATCTAATAACATGCACCAATCAAACCTGAAAACATGACTGAAAACTAAATCATAATCCGACTAGTAGTTTCTTAGAAAAATAACAATATATATTTGCAGAGACAAAAAACAAACAAACATCCTCTCACCACAAACAAAAAACGCATATTATCTACACCAGAAGTATCAATTAACGTTAGGGACATTTTGGCGAAAATGAGTTATACATATACATGTATATCATTGGATTTAGAATTTCGAGCTCTATCGATTGGTATACTCAAAATGTCTCTATCGTTGAAAAAATGTCTCTTACAGTACAAATTTTAGGACTGTCTAAAACGTTTTATAACGAAAAAATTTATTTAAGGGCCATTTAGATTTTATTCTTAGCCAAGTAAAGTAACTCATCATACAAAATAATTTTGACCCTTACCTTAGACCTCAAATCGGTAATTTTGTACAACATGTCCCTTACCTTAACTCATTTTTCGAGATTTGGGGTAATTTATATACATTACTACTTATCTCACATAATTTCTGCAATTTTGCATTTTTCGTGTGAAAATCTAAATGTTTTCTTGATTCCACGGATTCCACCTATTGATGTATGGGCGGCGGCCCCGGCTAACTCTTCGGAAGGAAGTTTCAGAGTCCCTTGTAGACAAGCTCATCACCGCGGCTCAGCACTCAGCTAGAACGGTGCTAATTCGCGTTTTTGGAGGTTCTGTTGTTTTTTTGGGCCTACTTATGTATGGACATCGTGCATCCTCACCCCCCCCCTCCGCCAGTCGGGTCGCTCCGATTGCAGCAGTTCCTACCTTGGTTGCTCAGTCTGCACCTTCCATGTCTCCATGAGTTCCTGACAGTGTGCAGGACGCATTGTGTTCCCTAATGTTGGTCAACCACCGCGAGAGTGCAGTCGTTGCCCCTCCTCAGTTTTGAATCATGTCTCGGAAAGGGTTATTCGAAGTTCAACCCGCTATCGAGTACGACTCCAAGATACCTTATAGAGGGCTAGATATCAACTCTAATTCCCCCTACTTGTATGCTGAATTCCGTGGGTGACTCCTTCCGAGGTCCGTGAAAGCACAGGACCTGAATTTTGTAAGAGTAGTCTCTTACAAAATTCATATACCGTCTCCGTTCCGTCGTGTGTAATAAAAAAGTGGTCATCCCACTGTTCGTCATTTGACCATCAATTTATTTAATTATTGAAGTAGTTTCAATATAAAAAAACACAGCATTTTGTACTTCTTCTCTATACGTACTTCTGAAGTTCTGAACTGAAACTAAATCAGCTGTGTCAAAACGTCATAACGAGGGAGTCGGAATAGAGCTTTCCCGTTGTGAGGTGCAAACTCATCGCTTCAGGTATACTAGGTACCTTCTCTCAAAAGTACCCTGAATCGAACACTTTGACGAATGGCATTCGAATTACCTATTCAGGTATAATTAAAAGGTTATTTTCGACCGTGACCGTAGGTGGCCGGATGTGAAGCTACGTTTATTAATTTACATAATATACACACACTTGTAAATGAAAGTTTGACGTAAAAGGCAAAAAAAATGCGCATACAAAATTATGTATCTACTTACCTACTTGACCTTAGGCACATTTGGCAACGAAGTTATTTGAAAAATACTTTAAATTTACCTTTTGTCCAATAAACTTTTTTTCCTTGAAGAGACGCATGACGCTTTTTTTTTACGTTAGGGAAAATCCTCAGAGGATGTTATGCCGGACTCTTACCGACTAATAAACCTCACGTAACGCCTAACAGCCTGTGGTTGGGAGTCCCGGGTAAGCCCTCGGAAGGATGTCCCGGGACTCACAACAGACCTACGGCCGCCATTGCAGCCTCGCCCAGGGGGTGGTTCGGGTGCTATCCCGCGTCTATGGGGGGTTTCGGGTGTGATCCCGCTTCTAAGGGAGGCGTGCGTGAATTGCTCACGTCACGCTGCCGTCATGGGCCTGCTTCTGTAAGGACGGTGAGCCGCCCTCTCACCGTTCCCAGGCCCCCGGTCATGGTGGCCGATAGTCCTCGGCGAAGACACATCGGCGGCGCGCAGGCCGCCGACTGCGGAACTCGGGTGGGAGAGTTCTCTCCCGTACCCCTCCCGCCACCCCCTTCACGAGCATGACCTGCTCGCAGAAGGAGGCGGCTCAGTCCCACTTGAAGCATGACGCTTATAAAATTTTTAACTTGATCTCTTCATATCTCAGGACTCGTGAGATCAAATCGTTCATAAACACGATTTCAGATTAAATTCTCGCTAGTTTTTTAGGGTTTCGCATATTTATGAGACTTCGCCGTCCGTCTGTCTGTCTGTCTATCCGTCACGAGGCTGTATCTCAGGGACCGTGATAGCTAGTGAGCTGAAATTTTCACAGATGATGTATCGGTTAATGTTATTTTTTAAACTATCGCGGTTTTTAACACTCACACTTATAGAACTCGGGACTTCACGCGAAATATATTTACTTACATTTTACACAAAAAGAAAAAAGTGTGGTGTGTAGCAGGGCCTTATCCTTCGTTGTAACAATAACGAAGGGTAGTTCGACAAGAAGCTACTTCATAGTTTTTGTCGATCCTCGCCTCAGTCCAACCGCGACCACGGGCGCTGCAACGTGCCCGAAACGTCGTTGTATAAAATGTAAGTAAATGTATTCCGCGTGAAGTCCCGAGTTCTATAAGTATGAGTGATGTATCCGTTGCCGCTATAAGGCTGCCATCAGACGGACTGCATCGCAGCGACTTCGCGCGGTCGATATATTTAACTGCATGCAGTTTTATGTTCGACTTCATACAGTCATGATATCAACAACAGTATTGATATTAGAACCCTGGATAGCTGTTTATATCCAAGTAATTTAAATTAGTATATAAGACAAAAGAGCAACGTTCTTGCACTAAACTTGACACAATGTATAATAAATCAAGGAATGTTAAATCTAGCCATTTAGTTCTACAACAGCCACATCAAAATTTTATATCTGATTGCTCTCAGGCCGTTGAATCTATTAATCTTAAATATAATACTTTAAACCTGGTGCACCAAAATGTTGAAGGCCTGATTGGTGGAAAAGAATTGGAATTGGAATTGTACATGGACTTGAATGGCATTGATATTTTTTGTGTAACAGAACATTGGTTAAGGCCTTATCAAGTCATGTTCAATTTCAAAAATCACCGGGTTGCTAGCTCGTTCTGTAGAATAAAATATAAACGGGGAGGCTCTTTAATTATTATTAATAAGTCAATAAAGTGTAAAGAACGTAAAGACATAGTAGACCTCTCTGTTGAACGAGTTATTGAGATAGCCAGTATAGAGTTTGAGCGGTTCATTGTACTAAGCGTATACAGTCCCCCGGATGCTCCATATGCACAGTTCGAAGAGAAACTTGAAGAAGCATTGTTTAAATGCCAAAGTACAAAAAAAACCGTCCTATGTTGTGGGGACTTCAATGTAGACATTTTAGAAACTGCACGGGAACCTTTACAGAGAGAGAAAATGTTAAATTTGTTCAAGTCATTTGGTTTGTATAATATATTTTTGGAACCTACTCGTATAACTGCAACTAGTGCTACTTGTATTGATAATATTTTTACTAATATAAATCCCATTAAAAAATGTATAGTGGACCCTGTAAAATCAGATCATCGTGGCCAGTCTGTTTCTTATCTGAGAAATAGTAGGGAAACTAAGAAGATTATTAGTTTTGTCCCAGTTAACACACATCGCTTGGAAACCTTTAGAAGAAACTTAGTCAAGAAAATAACAGAATTGCCTGATTACATTAGCGTAGAAGAATCCTACTCTGATTTATTTAATTTGATACATACTGTGTTTGGGAAAATCTTTACCCCGAAAACATTATCAATCGGAGGCAGTTCTGCTTTCAGTGACTGGGCTACACCCGGAATTTATAAAAGTCGCCATAAACTATATGAACTGTATTCTGAAAAATCATATAATTTCAACCCAGAGTTTCAGCAATATGTTAAGAAATACTCAAAGATATTTAAGCAAGCCTGTACCTTAGCCAAGTCTAATTTCATTAGAAATAAAATTTATGATTCTGCGAATGTAATTAAAACTACTTGGAACATTATCAATGCGGAATGTGGTAGGTGTACAACGAATGAAAGAAAGTTTCATTTAAATATAAACAATCGCCACGTATCGGGGGATTTGGAAGTGGCGACCGAATTTGAAAAATTTTTCAGTAATGTTCCAATAGAGATAACTGACACTCTCCAGTCGTCTTCCACCTCCGCCGAGCTATTATTAGCAGAATCTGTAGCTGCCTGTGAAGGCGCGTTCGAATTCACCGTTGTCAACTGCAACGACATCATAAAAGCTTTTAGATCTATTAATGTTAAAAAAACCGCTGACCTTTGGGGGTTATCAGTAAAATCCATATCAAGTATTATAGATGTCATTGCCCCCCACTTGGCAACTGTGTTTAACGATTGCGTCTCTAGTGGTGTATTTCCTGATTTGATGAAACACAGTAAAGTTATACCACTATTCAAGGCTGGCACCGCTTCAGATCCGGGTAATTTCAGACCTATCTCGGTGTTGCCGACCTTGAGCAAGATATTTGAAAAATTGATACTAGAGCAGATGCTGATCTTTTTTAACAGTCACAAATTATTTCATGAGAAACAATTTGGCTTCACTAAAGGACGTTCTACTACCGATGCTGGTGTAGAGTTATTGAAATGTATTTATGACGCCTGGGAGGATAAACAAGATGCAATTGGTGTGTTTTGTGATCTGTCTAAGGCATTTGATTGCGTCCAACATGAAACATTAATCAGGAAATTACACCATTATGGCATAAGAAACAAGGCTCTCGACCTTCTGACTTCATATTTGAACAATAGAATTCAGCGGGTCGATGTTAATGGTGCACGCTCAGAGGGATCTGTAGTTACTATGGGCGTCCCGCAGGGTTCAATACTCGGACCATTTTTATTCCTTATATATTTTAATGACTTACCCTTTTACGTGGGGGACAACAACAGGATTGTTTTGTTTGCAGATGATACTTCTTTGATTTTCAAAGTAAAAAGACAAATAGATAACTATGACGATGTCAACAACGCAATCTTGAAAGTGGTTCATTGGTTTAACACTAACAATCTTAAACTAAATGATAATAAAACTAAATGTATTAAATTTACCTTGCCTAATGTAGCACAGTCAGAAACCAATGTTCAACTTAATGGTCGAGAGTTGGAACTTGTGGAACAAACCACATTCCTAGGGTTAACGGTTGATGCTGGTTTACAATGGGGTCCACATATTGTAAAACTAGCTAGTAGATTAAGTTCAGCAGCATTTGCTGTACAAAAAATAAGGCACTTGACTGATGTAGATACGGCTAGAATAGTTTATTTCAGTTACTTTCACAGTATAATGTCTTATGGTATTCTACTGTGGGGCAATGCTGCAGATATAAATAAAATTTTTATTTTACAAAAGCGGGCCATAAGAGCTATATATAGACTAGGTCCAAGGGTCTCTCTGCGCGAAAAATTCAAAGAGGTTAATATTCTTACTGTAGCATCACAATATATTTTTGAAAACCTTATGTATGTACAAAGAAATCTACATAGTTTCGCTAAGTTAAGTGATAGACACAATGTCAACACTAGAAATAAAAATAACCTTGCTGTTTTTCATAGCAGATTGCACAAAACCAGCAATTCTTTCATGGGTAACTGTATACGCTTTTACAACAGGCTTCCAGACGAAATTAAAAGTATGTCCCTTAATAAGTTTAAAAGATCTGTTAAAAGTAAATTGAACTGCAGGGGCTACTATACAATCAATGATTATTTGTTGGATAAGGAAGCCTGGAAATGACCTGCTCTGCTGGATTCTCAAAAAAATTGTTAAAATGCCTAGTTTTTAGATTCTTTAAAATTGTAAATAGAGCAAAAAAAGAACAACCCGCTGAGTTTCTTGCCAGTTCTTCTCAGGTGGGTCGCGTTGTGAACTGGTGGTAGAGTTTTTGTTTTGTATTCTGGACGTTTTGCAAGCGCATCTGTATAATGCCTATGTGAAATAAATATATTTTTGATTTGATTTGATTGATTGATTTGACTGCGGCTGCAGTCGTGTGAAGTCAATATCAACTGCTTGCAGTCGTGCATTCAACTTCGCGCAGTTCGCTACAGTCGTGTAGTGTCGCCGCATGCTGTCCACCGCTAACGCATATAGTTAGTGTGCAGTTAGTCAAGGAGCAGAACGCGCGTGTTGGTTGCGTCGTCAGAACGGTTTAAAACATGGATTTCACATGGATTTCCTCATTACTTAGTTTAGAAGTTAGGGGGGGGGGGGGCACAATTTTTTCCACTTTGGAAGTGTCTCTTGCGCAAACTATTTACTTTAAAAAAAATTATGTTAGGAACCTCAATAGCATTTTTGAAGACCTATCTATAGATACCCCACACGTATAAGCATATGAGTTTGAGGAAAAAATAATTTCTGAGTTTCAGTTCTGAGTATATACCCCAAAATTTACTGCTTTTTTTCTAGTTTTATATGAAAATCTTAATTTGGTTCACAGAATACATCTACTTACTGCATTCAGTTGCTATATTCAACTGCATGCAGTTGTCTGCAGTCGAATCTGACTTCACGCAGTTGAAGCCAAGCATGTAGGCCAAGAGCTATAGTGTAAGGTTTGACGCCGAAATGGAAGCACAGACATATACATACATACATATACTCACGCCTTTATCCCCGAAGGGGTAGGCAGAGGCCTATACCGACCCACATTTCACCGTGTACAATTCGGTCCCACGTAACAGGTGGTGAGCCCATCGCCGTGTTGAAATGGACCGCCGCCGTCAGAGCCTCGTCCGTTGTTCAGCAGGTGCACGAGCTTGCACGTGAGGTTGACTTGGGCCCGATGGTGTTGGTAGGGCCCCACTACATTCCTTGGCCAAATGCTAAAAACGGAACCCTTATAGCTTCCTCATGTCTGTCAGTCTATCTGTCCGTCAGTATGTCACAGGCACTTTTCTCCAAAACTATAAGGCCTATGCTATTAAAACTAGGTAAGTAGATGTATTCTGTGAACTGAATTAAGATTTTTATATAAAACTAGAAAAAAAGCAGTAAATTTTGGGGTCCCCATACTCAGAACTGAAACTCAGAAATTATTTTTTGATCAAACTTATACGTGTGGGTATCTATAGATAGGTCTTCAAAAATGCTATTGAGGTTCCTAACATATTTTTTTTTAAAGTAAATAGTTTGCGCAAGAGACACTTCCAAAGTGAAATATTTGTGTCCCCCCTCTAACTTCTATATTTAGTAATGAGGAAATCCATGTGAAATCCATGTTTTAAACCGTACTGACGACGCAACCAACACGCGCGTTCGGCTCCTTGACTAACTGCACACTAACTGTATGCGTTAGCGATGGACTGCATGCGGCGACACTACACGACTGTACCAAACTGCGCGAAGTTGACGGTACGACTGTATGCAGTTGATATTGACTTCACACGACTGCAGCCGACTGCGTGCAGTTGATATCATAACTGTATGAAGTCGAACATAAAACTGCATGCAGTTAAATATATCGACCGCTCGCAGTCGCTGCGATGCAGTCCGTGTGATTGCAGCCTAAGCTGCTGGAGCGATTGAGATGAAATATGGTATAGAAAAAGTTCGAGGTCATGGGAAGGACATAGGCTACTTTTTAACCGGCTGCGCAAAAGCGGTCGAAGCCGCAGGGAACAGCCAGTCTTTTATAATTTAATTTAGTTCGTTAAAAACGCACAAAAACCGTACGCCTCTATCTCTTTCTTCTAACATGAAATAATATATTCTATTGTTCTATATTCTTTCAACCGATTAGTGTCAGGTGGGATCATAAGGTTACACCTATGTTAATAATTATTTAAAAACATTATCAATATTGTGCGTACAAAATACAAATTAGCATTAATTTGTAGATCTCAATAAACATTAACGTTTAATGAGTAAATTTAAATTTATAATTTTGTACATTTTCAACGTTTCGACTCTCTCTCACACTTGTCCTGATTTTTATTTTTCAGTATAATGCGGGTTGGTACATGTTTTGTTTCAAGTTTTTGTATGTATTTATGTGCATAGTTAAGTATTGTAGCTAAATCTTACAACGGGGTTCGCAATAAGCCGGATGTAGATAATATAGGTAGATCTAAAGCAACACAGATCTACTTTATCTATCTTTAATTATCTGTGTCAAAGATCTTCCATGGCGGGAGAGAGCGGGAAAGAAATCTCCCTCCCGAGATCCGCAGCCGGCGGGCGGCGGGGTCTTCGCCGGTAGCTGTACGCCCAGGACTACCGGCCTACATGACCGAGGGCCTGAGAACGGCGAGTCGGCTACTCGTCGTTTTTACAGAAGCACGCCAAGACGACGGCATGCATGTCTCTTCGCCCCTCATAGTAGTGGGATAGCACCCAACTATCCCCCCAGGATAACACCCGAACAAACCCCACAGACGCGGGATAACACCCAAACCATCTAAGCGAGGTCACGGTGGTAGGCTGGTAGCCCTAGCCAAATTCTGCCGGGAACCCTAGGACATACTTCCGCGGGATTACCCGGACCCTTACTCCCGGCCATAGCCTGTTGTAAAACATTGTGTGGTTTTAGTCGGTAGGAGTCCGGCATAGCACCCATGAAGGATTTCCACAAGATAAAAAAAAAGATCTTCTATGGCGCGTTTACCTCTGACATTATTAGGTATTATCATCATCGGAATATTTTTGCGACACATAATAACAGTAGCTTAGAACTAGTTATTACCGATATTAATTCATAGTATCTACTTAACTAGTTAAGAATGGAAATATAACACAATGCGGTGTAAAATACGTACCAATACAATATAAACATGGTGGTTACAAATATTGTTATTTATGACTCTAGTTTATGGTTTTATGGCATAGGTACCTACTTATATTTTATTTTGTGGTTTTTGTGTAACTTGGGTGTAGTTACATTCTATTCCAATTGGTACCTTTGTCAACTATAATTTGTAGAAAATTATGGAAAGAAAAAATTATGTATAGATATAATCGTCATTGCTCTGTCATAGATTTATCGTCACAAACTCACAACAATACATAATTATCTGTGCCGCGTAGATACTTTTTAGGCATTTATTTTTATTAAAGTAAAAAAGATAATTGAACATTCTATAAACAGAATATTTAGGTAGGTTAATAAGTGAATCACTGTTTATTTAAAAACGAAAATGCAAAGTGGAATGTGGCAGGCCGGACAAGCCTCAGTGGTTTTTGGCTTGCTATTTATAGATTGTGAGTAGTATGTATTATATGTTAATAATAAATAAAAAAAAAGTACTTACCCTCTGAGTTCTACAAAGAATACTGAAGCAAAAAACGTACCTAATTATTTTTTTTTTCTGTTTGTCTATTTCTATATCCGGGATAAACGCAAAAACTATTGAATATATTAAGATTTTTTTCGAATTTTAATTAGAGGTCTGGTCTAGACATAGGCATATATACATAAGTAATATATTATTAGAGTACTTTGCGTAGCTAGAGGCTAGGTAGAGAGCAATTTTAATTTACATCACATTTTAATTTTCACGCGAGCGAAGTTGCGAACTAAACGATTCCTTGTAGCTACATAATATTATTTATTCAAACAACAACCTTCTATGTAGTATTGCGTTTCTAAAGCCTTCGTTTTTTTTATACCACTAAGGTGGCAAAAAAGCCGTAATTATCTAATCGAATGTGGTCACCGTAAATTGAATTGAATTATATTGAATAGCCTATGGACGTTAACGATTGACTCTACAAAAGCCCTTTAAGTCCCCTTTTATAGAAACTCGTACTGTTCAATATCTTTGGGGTAGTCAGAAGTAGAGCTCAATCCACAAAAATCTAAATATCATTACATACCTTCATGTGGGTCACAAAGTAACATTTGAATTTCAATATTATTGCTTCTACATTTGTACTAGATACTATATTACGACTAAAAGGTAAGGAGGAGGCGACTATGCGCAGATAATGTTATCGACATCGACACTACCAATGACATTATCAATTCCACAGAAACATTCTATCATCACACCGCTCGCCACAGACAAGGTGTTCATCCTCACACGTTGCGTCCTGAGCGCTCGAGCACGGTGAGATCCAATAGAGACTTTCTTCCGCGTACGCTTAGGTTGTGGAATGATCCCCCCGCTTCGGTTTTCCCAAACGCCTACAGTATGGGGTTCTTCAAAAGGGGACATATGTTACAGCGCGATTGTGGCGCCTCTGGTGTTGCAAACGTCCATAGGCTGCGGTGACCACCGGTACATCTGGTGGGGCCGTATACTTGTCTACCACTCTAGTAGTACCTATAATAAAAAAAAGAAGTTTTTTAAGTGCAGAAATTCTCAGGACTCTTACAGGCTAAAACTACACCATGCTCTACAACTACCTAACCGCCGTGAGTCTCAGGTTAACCTCCGGAAGGATGTCCCATGAATCATGATGTCCGACAAGACAGGATCCCGGTAGATATAACTAGTAAGTATAAGAATAGCTGCAGCTCAGATCGCGTTTTTTTTTCAGAGTTTATCGATTAGCTGAAAATGATAGCAGACAGGATGGACTCAGCAGTTTTGGGGCGATTCACCGACCTGCATGTGAGAGGTCTGGGTAGGTGAGTTGTCCACAAAATAAACATGCTGAAATCATTTTATTGTATGGTTTGATTTGTATTTTAATGTGTATTTAATAACATAGGTCTTTTTTTTTATCCTTAGAGGATGTTATGCCGGACTCTTAACTACTAAAAAACCTCACGTAACGCCTAACAGCCTGTGGTTGGAAGCCCCGGGTAAGCCCTCGGAAGGATGTCCCGGGACTCACAACAGACCTAATGGCCGCCATTGCGGCCTCGCCTAGGGGGTGGTTCATGTGCTATCCCGCGTCTTTGGGGAGTTTCGGGTGTGATCCCGCTTATAAGGGGGGGGGGGCGGGCGGGCGTGAATTGCTCACGTCACGCTGCCGTCATGGGCCTGCTTCTGTAAGGACGGTGAGCCGCCCTCTCACCGTCCTCAGGCCCCCGGTCATGGTGGCCGATAGTCTCGGCGAAGACACGTCGGCGGCGCCCAGGCCGCCGACTGCCGAACTCGGGTGGGAGAGTTCTCTCCCGTACCCGTCCCGCCGCCTCCTTCACGAGCATGACCTGCTCGCGAAGAGGAGAAGGCGGCGGCGCAGTCCCACTTACTCCCGCTGGAGAGCATGGCTCGCACCATGGTCTCGAGCGAGAGAGTGTCCACGTCCAGACCCACTACGAGGACCTGGCGCTGTTGCGCCCACGCCGTGCACTCCACCAGCGTGTGGAGCGCCGTGTCATCGCTGCGGTCCTCGCAACACTCGGCCGTGGTTTCCCGGTGTTTTCGCCACAGATACCTACCGAAGCTACCGTGCCCGGCAAGCATCTGTGTCAACCGGTAGGATAGAGCACCGTGTCTCCTCTCCAGCCACTCGTCCATGACCGGTCTGACGGCCGCGATTGTGGCGAATCCCCCCTTTGGTTGCTCAAGTCACACCTTCCATGTCTCCACGGTTTCCTGGTGGAGTAGGGACCCTGGGCCTCGATTTCTCGATAAGCGGGCCTTTGGCCCCGCTCCAGCGCCTCCTTGCGGAATCTGAACAGTGACGCAAGGGCTCTCGCTTCCAGGTCCCATGGAGGGTTTCCCGGCTAGGAGACATGCCGCCTCACCGGAGATCGTACGGTATCCCCTTATCACCCTGATGGCCATCGCTCTCTGCGGGCTCAGCTATCTAGCCAAATTGCTGGCCGTCAGGGTTGCCGCCCATACAGGAGCTCCGTATAGAGCCATGCTTCGCACGATCCCCAGGTACAGTCTCCTGTAGGGAGCGTTGGGTCCCCTGATGTTGGGCATCGGCCGCGCCAGTGCGGCTGATGCTCCCCTCAGTTTTGGGACCAAACTTCGGAAGTGATGTCCGAAGTTCCACCGGCCATCGAGTACGAGCCCCAGATACTTCATCGAGGGCTCGATGACGATGCTGACGCCCCCTACCTGTAGTCTGGATCCCGTAGGTGGTCCCATCCGAGGTCAGTGGAAGCACAGAGCTTGTGAAGGGCGACCTCGAGACCCAGCCGCCGTATTAATAACATAGGTCTTACTAACAAAAATGGGCTGTAATTGTCTGAAACTAAAAAAAAAAAAAAATATTTATTATATACTTACCTACAAACTTTACGTTTTTATAATTTGAGTAAATATGGAATCAGCCAACACACATTTAAAAATAGTAGGTATTTTGTTTCATAAACGTTTTTAGGGTTTCGTAGCCAAATGTCAAAAACGAAACCCTTATAGATTCGTCATGTCTGTCTGTCTGTCCGTCCGTGTGTCACAGTCATTTTTCTCCGAAACTATAAGGCCTATGCTATTGAAACTTTGTAACTAGATGTATTTTGTGAACCGCATTAAGATTCTTATATTAAACTAGAAAAAAAGTAGTAAATTTTGGGGGTCCCCCCATACTCAGGACTGAAACTCAACATTTTTTTTTTCATCAAACATATACGTGTGGGGTATCTATAGATAGGTCTTTAAAAATGCTATTGAGGTTTCTAACATTATTTTCTTCTAAAATGAATAGTCTGTGCAAGAGACACTTCCAAAGTGGAAAAATGTGTGCCCCCCCCCCCCCTCTTACTTCTAAACTAAGAGAATGCTAAATCTAAAAAAATATATAATGTACATTGCCATAAAAACTACCAACGAAAATTGGTTTGAACGAGATAGAGCTGGTAGTTTTTTTTTTAATACGTCATAAACCGCAATTTTCGGTTAGAAAAATCACTACCACTGCGAACGAACATCAATCAAAGTTACAACGAACTATAAAAAAATTTATATTATGTTACTTGCTGCTACGAAACCCTTCATGGGCGAGTTCAACTCGCACGTGGCCGGTTTTTTTAATTTGTTTTTTAAACATTTACGCTTTTTTCGGAATCGTTTATTTAATAAGTTTTACAAAATAGGTACCTAATTATGTCGTAAAAAAGGATTTTAATAGTATTTTTACGGAAACGTACATAACACCGGGGTTGGAGGAATTTATAAATAATGCGCGTGTGTAGGTACATCCGAAAGAGGAATAGAATAGAATAAACTTTATTGTACACCAATATAAAACATACAGAAGAGAAAGATATAACAATTTTATAAATGTACAGAGGGCGGCCTTATCGCTAAAAAGCAATCTCTTACAGGCAACCTTTGTCCTGGGTCACCAACATAGCTGAGAGATCTCCGGACTTAAGTGGCAGTGGGCAGGTCATATCGCACGCATAACTGACGGTCGATGGGGCCGAAAAGAGTACGTAAGTACCGGAATACTCAGTGTGGGTAGGCAGGTATGTATTTTGGTGTTACAATAAAGTATAACTAACTAACTAGCCTCCAAGGTGTACAGATGACCTGATATAGGTCGCGGGAGCCAGTTCGAAGTGGGCGACACATTAGACCGAACGTTGTGGCGATCCTTGGGGGAGGCCCATGCCCAGTGAGCGACAAATCGGATGCAGTGCTAATGATGATAAAGTACATAAATTGCATAATCCTACCTACTTCCTACTATATCCTATTAATATTATAAACTAGCGGACGTCACGCGGTTTCACCCGCGTAGTTCCCGTTCCAGTGGGAATACGGGAATAAAATATAGCCTATGTTCACCGCAAAGAGTGTAGCTTTCCAACAGTGAAAGAATTTTTCAATTCGGTCCGGTAGTTCCGGAGCCTATTCGTTACAAACAAACAAACAAACAAACAAAAAAAAACAAAAAAAAACAAAAAAACAAATCTTTCCTCTTTATAATATTATCTAGTACAGATGAACGGATTGGGCTCAATTTGGTATACAGAGATAGCTTATAGTCTGGAATAATACATAGGCTACTTTTCATCATCAGGGGAATATGTTCCCACGGGAAGCGGGAACGGATTTCACGCGTGCGAAGCCACGAGCGTCATCTAGTCAATCATCAATCAATATCAATACATATAATAAAATCGTCTACATCTACATGGAAGATAAATAAGAAAAATATTATTGGGGGGCTTTATGAACGCAAAAGAACCCAAAACAATGATTTTTAGAATTTTGTCTGTTTGTCTGTATGTCTGTATATCTGTTTGTCTGTGCGTATGTGCACGCTAATCTCAGTAACCGTTAACCGATTGCACTGCGGTTTTCTTTATTGTGTTGAGGTTTGCTCCACTTAACATTTACCCCCTTATTCATAATCGTTTATTAAAGCTATTTTAGTTAAAACACATTTTAAGTCTATTGCTGTCTCTAACCATACTCTGTCATTGGTTCGAGACAGCAATAGACTTAAAGTGTGTTTTAACTAAAATAGGTTTAATAAACGATTATGAATAAGGGGGTTAGTGTTTATTTCATGGCAATCAGTTTATAAATAAAAAAGTTATATCACTTTAAAGAATCATTTATAGACTTATGAATCTAAAAAATGGAAAAAACCTAAACTGGCGTGTTGGCTTAATCATAGAAGAGCTTATTAATTAAGGTTATTTTAAAACATATTACGCCTTCGGCGCGGACTGAATTGTTTTAGAATAAACTTAATCTTTAAGCTCTTTTATGATTAAGCAAACAGGGCAGTTTCACACGCTGCTTGATGAGTCTGATGAAGAAATACCTCTCCTTTCATACACCGTATGTGACGTAAACGATGTTGCGGCGTCAGCTAGTAAATAATATTTTTATTATTAAGGTACCTACCAACACCCGGTATTGGGAAACTTGAGCCTGAAAGCAATGTGTAACAAGTTTAATAATGAAGTTATAATGGAAACACATTTAAATTTGCCTGCAAGAGGTGTTTCATTTTTCCATTCAACTACGGTTGGTTAAACTCAGCTAGCGGTATACAAATATATTTCAAACTGATTACTTACAACCTTGGTTGCGAAGTCGATAGTCTATGTTCTGTTTTAATCACACCGCGATTCTTGCCTTCGAATGCGAAGGTACCTACATTAGGTATGTGTTCATAGGTTTATATACACGAGTACCAAGATGCGTTTAAATTTTAAATATAGCGCTCTAAAGAATTCAATCGCATTACAGGCCCGGAAGAAAGTACTTACCCATAGTACCTACCGCTAGGGTTATTATCAGATTCAGAATCGACGAATAAGTACATAAATGTAAATAGTATACGAAAAAACAGACTAAGATTTCCGAATAGGTATCATAAATAGAAAAGGATTAATAATTTCACATTATGTACCCGCATAAAGCTACGCGACTTAGTACAAGAGGAGTCGACATAGAATAGAATAGAATAAACTTTATTTGTACACCATGTTAAAACTAATCTTATATATAAAATTCTCGTGTCACAATGTTCGTTCCCGTACTTCTCCGAAACGGCTTAACCGATTCTCATGAAATTTTGTGAGCATATTGAGTAGGTCTGAGAATCGGCCAACATCTATTTTTCATACCCCTAAGTGACGGGGAACGGGTATAAAATTCCACGCGGGCGGAGCCTCGGGCATCAGCTAGTTTAACAATATTTTTTTTACAAAATGTTGTACAAAGGGCGGTCTTATCGCTATAAAGCAATATTTGACAGGCAACATGGCACGTTTCTATACAAATCATATTGCGAGAAGAAAATAATCGACTGTGACTATGGAACTTACACAAAACAATTAAAACAATACACTTATAATTTCATACATACATACATCCGTAGAGACACACCTTTATCCCCGGAGGGGCAGGCGGAGGCATAGTATACGACCACATTTCACTTTACAGTTTTATGTCCCACGCAATAGGTGGTGAGCCTATTATCGTGTAATTATTTCAGATGCAAACATATATTTGTTACAACATTTGGAGTATGTATTGACAGAGGGAAAAGTGTCAGTATGACCACAGAATAAGTAATAGTACAATGTAACTTAATGTTACCATCCGTACTATCTCCCCTTCCGATCAAAGGATTGTCGTGCTTCTCTATGTGTATCCGTGTCATTTATCGCGCGATTTTTAAATCACGCGGTTTCACCCGTGTAGCTCCCGTTCCCGTGGGAATACGGGCATCAAATATAGCCTATGTCATTCGGGGAAAGTGTAGCTTCCCAACAGTGAAAGTTTTTTTCAAATCGTTTCTGTAGTTTCGGAGCTTATTTAATGCAAACAAACAAATAAACAATCAAATCTTTCCGCTGTAAAATGTTTGTATAGATTTAGCTATCCCTTTTCACCTCTTTTCAGCTTGAATGTGTGCGTGTGACCAATAATGCTAGGCAAATGTTCCCTCAACACGTCCGTCAACTATAATGACAGCTGTGGCGCGGAAGGGAGTTGCCTATCTGTATGTATTATCTTTGCTATAACTTAAAAAAATAATTTTTAAGTGTAAAGCGAGTCATCTGATCATTTTATCAGATAATTATTATTATTGATTTATGATGAATATATTTATCAATCAAAATGTGTTTAAAACTTCGGTGAAAGTGTAACACTTCACTTTTCTAATATAAGGATTACCTAACTATGTCATGTTCATCGTACGTGTTCAATTGACGTACTCACTATAATATATTATACACTTAGATCGTTTCCATTGTAGTAATTCGAAGATAGTGATTCAGCACATATTATACTTGCAGACATGGTTATCTATTATCATGTTATCTGTATACATTACCGTATTTCAACATTGACTTATTAGATTTGGAATATTTTATACTTATGTTAGACAGTTTTTCTTCGTACGTGGTGGAATGCATTGTCAGTTGCAACAGAGCGTCTCTTTGTGAGAGCCCGAGCCATTTTGAAGTAGTTCGGTGATTTTAGTCCGGTCATCGGTTCTTAAGAGATTTAGTCATCTCATTAGTCCGTAGTTGTAGTTCGATGTTATGAGTCCGTATGATTCTAATTGGTTAAAACCAGATATTTTAGCGTGCAAGAAGGAGAGAGATGCAATCGGTTTTTGTGCGTATAGAACGAAATAAATTAATTTTAAAAGAACTATAACCAATAGGAAAAAAGTGATCTAGTGCAAATTATTCTTGATCTAAGAGTGCAAATGAAGATTCTACTATTGTTTTTCCTATAAATAAATTCAAACACATGAGATCTAGCTTTCACGAAGTGATCTAGGTATTTTCAACAAAATAAATATATCGAGAATTTTATCAGTAAAACGTGTTTTGGTCTAGCTAGAGCATTTTTAGTTCATGAACTGAAGTTACTTTTGTTTATAACGTTAATTCTTAGACCTCAAGATTATAGTTCATTTAGCATCATACGGACCCTTAATACGAGTAGTCCGATGTAATCTACCTACCTACCTATCATACTTGACCCCTTAAAGGGGCGTTGAGTTTCCGTGCTTCAAACGACACGCTATGTCGTTGGCATCGTTTATCAATAATATTATAGCAGATATTAAGTCAAGGTGGACCACGTGCGCCTGTCCATTTTAACACGCCAATAGGCATGAGCCTATTGGCGTGTTAAAATGGCCTATTTTTTATGGTAGTGATGATCACTACCATAAAAAAATCGGGTGAGCATCTCACATAGGTTTTGGGCGTAAAGTATCTACTAATGCGTCTGCCAACCCTTTCGGTTACGACGCGGTGATGTATGTCTATAGGTATGTACTTTATTTTAGATCCTGGTGCTAGAATGTTCTTAGCCCGCAATTTAACACAAGTTTGAAACATAAATGGTTAAATTATAATCCGGTTTTAATTTCGTTCAAAATCCTCAAGTGCTTACGCAAATATCGTCATCACATCACTATTTATTAATGATAAGTAAGTAGTCCGTAGCGGCGCTTGCTCAGTGCACTAGCATCAGGGGCTAACGCTCTCAATGAATCTGCCAGGAATCCTAAGTTATCCTTGTGAGGGCTTACCCTGGGCTGCCGCCTGTAGGAAGTAATAGGGCAGCGTATGGCTTTGGTCAGTCAGCCTGACTGACATAGCAGACATAAGGGATTTCCACTTCAAAATCAATAAATCAATCAATCAATATCAATACATAAAATAAAATCGTAACTGTCTGTTTGTATGTACGTTTGTGCACGCTAATCTCAGCAACCGCTCAACCGATTGCAATGCGGTTTTCTTTATTGCGTTGCCATTTGCTCCACTTAACATTAACCCCCTTATTCATAATCGTTTATTAAACCTATTTTAGTTAAAACACATTTTAAGTCTATTGATGTCTCTAACCGTACTCTGTCATTGGTTAGAGACAGCAATAGACTTAAAATGTGTTTTAACCAAAATAGGTTTAATAAACGATTATGAATAAGGGGGTTAGTGTTTGTTTCAATCAGTTCATAAATAAATAAATAATGCAGTGTAAGAAGTCGCAGGCAACAGCTAGTATAAAATATAAATCAACCTATGGGATCGTCACCTATCTATCATCTCTGAACTGACCGAGTCCTGAGACACTTCAGCAGCTTCATCGTTGAGGAAAGTTGCAGACCTTAAGGCTGGCTTGAAAAAAATCTACATCTGGTACCCAAAGGCTGTCCGTTTCAACACGCCAAAGACACGACGGTGGTTAGCAGCGCGAGTGTAACACGTGTGGTGTTACGTTGTTTCAGCAACGATGGTCCGTAATGCCATTAGGTATGCTTAATTAGTACGAAAAAATATTATTCAAGAAGACTGGGAATATTTTATTTTTAATTTATTCCATTAAAATGTAGATGGACGAAATAGCTTTAGCAAAAAATTATGAAATATGGGACCTTCATTCTGCAGGTAGCATAGGACCTTTTTTTGCATTATAAAGAGTGTTCCCAAACGTGGACACTTACAGTGAGGTTGGTCAATGCTCTAAAGTTTGCGCAGCGGGCTATGGAAAGGGCTATGCTTGGGGTGTCTCTGAGGGATAGACTCCGAAATGAGGCTATCCGGCAAAGAACTAAAGTGGTCGACATAGCTCGCAGAATAAGTACATTGAAGTGGCAGTGGGCCGGCAATATCTGCAGAAGAACCGACAGCCGATGGAGCAAACGGGTTCTAGAGTGAAGACCGCGTCTCGGCAAACGTGGGGTAGGACGTCCACCCGCTAGATGGACCGACGACCTGGCAAAAGTTCTGGTAAAGGCTGGGACTGGAGGCGGAAGGCGCAGGACCGTGTATTGCGGCGTAAATTGGGAGAGGCCTACGTCCAGGAGTGGACTGCGATAGGCTATTTTGATTGATTGATGTTACTTAGGGTAAATGTAGCTATCAAATGGTGAAAGAAATGTTTGAAATCGGCACAGTAGTTTTTGATTTTATTCATTACAAACATACAGACACAAAAATATTATTTTCCTCTTTACAAAATTAAAATTTGTGTAGACCTTAATTTATCCATCTTTATGAAAAATTAGATGATAATAACCAGGAGCTTAGGCTCGATAGACCAAAGCACTCTGAAAGGTAACTGTTGTGGGCTTAAGTCCTGAGCTCGACCAGGGTTGACATATTGCACAAAATAAAAAAAAACCCTTCAATAAAAATGCCTGCCCAATCTTATTTTCTACTAATTGCTATGTTCACAGAATGTGGTGTGGTGACTCATCGAAAATGAAGGTTGTCGTAGTTCCTAAGAAATGCAGTAGATGGCTCTGACGTATCACTCTTCAGTTCTAACTACACTCTATCATAACTTGCTCTGAAATGTGAAAACTTTCAATTGCTGCACGATTTAAATATTTTTTAAGCTCCTTGAGATTTTTAGGAATATCAAGTTTATGAAGATAGGAAGGCTTGACCTCCACTACTTTTGGCTTTAGATCTATATAGAATAACAAGCATATTTTGACTGCTGAAGGCTTGCCTTTGAGTTACACCGTCAAAGGCCTTTTTAAGTCTTGGAAGATTATAAATATGATGTTCTACAGAAATTTATAGTTCATAGGGATGGGAAGACTAAGATTCTGATGTCGGCGAAGGTACCAAGCTTGAAAAACACACCTTGGGTAAGTTAGTCATACCAAACTTAAACCTACTCTATCATCTCGCTGGAGAACATGGTGCGAGCCATGATCTCTAGCGGGAGTAAGTGGGACTCCTCAGTCTTGGGCGAAGAAACGCCGCAGACGTGTCTTCGCCCAATACCTCCAAGACCGGGGGCCTGAGGTATTCACGCACGCGCCCCCATGAAGCAAGCGGGATAACAGCGGAGCAACCCCCCAAAGACGGGTGATAGCACCTGACTCCCCCCCCCCCATAAGTGAGGCCAAAGTGTTAGCCGTAGGTCTGTTGGGAGTCCTGGGAACATACTTCTGACCGCATACCCCAACCGTAGGCTGTTAGGTAGGATACGTGTGGTTTTTAGTCGGTAGGTGTCTAGTTGGCATGGCATCACTAAAAGAGTCCACGTCATAATTTCGAAATAATCTGGCCGACCCTCAAAATTCCGAACGCTCATTTCGCCGATGATAAATTCAACGAATGGTTGTATGGTCGACTGTTAAAACTTCGAATGGTCATTTCGCCGATGATCAGTTTTACGAATGATTGTATGAAATTGATGTTGGTGTTGGATGGTTATAAAAAAAAAATAACCACGAAGGCTAAGGCGGGGCCCGCTTTAGCCTTCTAACCTAACCTATCCGAGTCGAGGTGTTAACCATAATAAGTGAATGGTTAACACCCCGACTCAGAGTACCCCGATACAATCATTCGTAAAACTGATCATCGGCGAAATGACCATTCGGAGTTTTAACAGTCGACCATTAACCATTTTTAACCATTCGTTGAATTTATCATTGGCGAAATGAGCGTTCGGAATTTTGAAGGTCGGCCAGATTATTTCGAAATTATGACTTGGACTGTCACTAAAGGATTTTCCTGAAGTTAAAAATACCTACTCAATCAAAGGTATTTTCTAAATCTAGGAAGATTATACCTAGTAAATCTCCTCCTTCATTAAAAGGTTTATCATTAGGTATTGGTATCAGCAAGTAGTACCCAAAATGGGCAAGTAGCCTGATCTGCCTTCACCCGATGACCTGCATAAGGTCTCTATTTCTCACAATATAAAGTAAACAGTTCACCTTCTTATACTCATTAAAATAGGTATGTTTTCTACGCGTAGTTTTATAATGAACCTTGGAAGTATTATTATTGTTACTAAAATCGTGATAATGAAGTATATTTGTATCAATTTATATGCAAATATTATCGGAACCGTCGGGGCTTCTTTTATGTTTTCTCTATTAAGTAATTTGTATGTGCGATGCGACTACTGACCAATAAATATGTGAGATAATAAATAGGTGTAACACAATACCGACTTGCAAAGTGATGCAAATTCTTATTTCCTATCTATACATATACAGCAACGACCCCCACAATTTATTCTATTTGAGGTTAAAGTATTAATTACTAATAAAAAAGCAGTTTTCATTGTTATTCCGTAAATTAGTTATTCTCATTATTTATAATAACCTACCTACTACGCTTTATGCTAAAAAATGAGTATTGTAAGTACTTATCCATATTCATACTACCTACTACTTTGTAGAATTTTAGTTCCCTCATTATACCTAATGTTAAGGTAGGTCTGTTATATATTACAAGGGTTATTGTAAAACGTGATTTTTGTATAGGGTAATCCTCAGACACCCCAATAAGAGTTCTACTTCAAAATATAGTAGTTATAAAAATTTTCTCCGCTTTGTACCTACTATTTTCTCCGCAAAATAGAAGGTTACTTCACGCACTCGCGTTCCTCTTGAGTACATTGGATAATGTTACAGTAGATAGTATTTTCAGGTTTGCACTAGATATACGAAAAATTACGTAGTACAATTTTCGCGTCACGTTGTTACTTACGATGAATTCCGAAACTAAGTTCCGTGCCCAAAAGGTAACACATTAAATTGCTGAGTTTCCTAACCAAAGAACCTGCCTCAACGAGATATCTCTAAGACATAAAATTAGTGGCTTCAAACGAGCACACCTACAAGCTAGATAGTACCTACACTTATTGAGAAGATCAGATTTAAATGAGGTCTTCGGAAGTAATTGAAATGTGAATCTTAGGATGGTGATGTGGGCGTCAATAGTAATACAACCACCATATATTATAAAAAAAAGGTGAAATGTGGGTATATAATAATATGCCTCTGCCTACCCCTTCGGGATAAAGGCGTGATGATGAACCTGAACCAAAAGTCATTTCCAATCTTGTTTGTTGGTATTTTGTAGCTTTTACACCCAATGCCCGGTTCACTTTATATCCGGTGACTCGTTGAGAGTAATCCACTTTATCCTTTCCACTTTGATTTGAATTGAGAATAGAGCTAGGATTTAGGAAAAGCATTTACGCTACTATTTATTTCGGGGAAAAATTGCTCATCACAAAAGCGGCTAAGTCACAAAATATCTAATTCAACTTACAGGTACATAACTAACTGACTAGCTAAGGCAAAGGTACCTACCTAATAAGGCGGTTAATATTATACTGCCGTAGAAGCTGCCTTATCACCACTTGTGTATTTTGCGAATAAAATTGTTTTAAACACACATTAATCATTATACAAAAATTTTGCTACATTTAGCTAATGAACACACAGTTTGAAATACGAAAATTAAAACATTAAGACATGATAAAATATTATATTTAATTAGTGTAGTAGGCTCCATGGTGGGGGCTGACGGCCACCACGCTTTGAGTTGTCGTCGTTGTACAGGGAGGTTTCCGCGACAGCATGCCCTCAATGATGTTGTGAGAAGGGCTTTTGTCTCGGCGGGTGTCCCTTGCGTCCTTGAGCCTCCGGGTCTCTGCAGGTCTGATGGCAAGAGGCCGGACGACCTAACCTTGGTGCCGTGGAGGAACGGAAAGTGCCTGGTGTGGGATGCGACATGTGTCTGTACCGTGGCCGCCAGTCACTTGGGTCGCACTGTGCATTCACCGTCGGCGGCTGCAGAGGATGCGGCCGAAAAGAAAAAGCATAAGTACGCTGCGATGAAGCCACATTATTTATTTACACCTATCGCCGTGGAGACTATGGGTTGCTGGGGCTCAGAAGCCAAAAATATAATAAATGAGTTGGGATAAAGGATTAAGGAAAAAACGGGTGACTCCCGCTCCAAATCGTTCCTGGTCCAAAGGCTGGCTATAGCCATTCAGCGTGGTAATGCCGCTAGCGTGATGGGCACCTTTGCAACGGGAACGGTTAGGGGTAGGTTATTTGACTGATAAGATATACTTATTACTGACAATTTAGATTTTATTTGATAGTGGTATTTAGTATCGTATATTATTTTGTAATTAAATTGATTAAAAATTTAATTAGTCATTCATCAACAATTTTCCCGTGCAGCAATAACATGCTTTTGAAGCATCTATAAAAATAAATTATTTTATTCTTAAAACGCTTCGTTGATCGAAGTTAAAACGTGAAAATAAACTAAACCTGAAAATGAATTACTCATTGAAAAAAAATAGTTTGTATTCACCCGTGAATTAAGCCTTGAAATTTGCGAGTTGATGAACACACTATGTACTGACAGTAGCCCTGAAGTTGACGGTCGAATGACGTGCCTCTTCACGCTTCGCTTGAAAACCCCGGGCGGTGCTTTTTTTTTATTCTGCCTTGGATCCGGGGTGACACAAATAGACATTTGTTGCCAGCTAGAAGTGCTCGTAGCCCCCTTGACTCATTGTAAACTGTCACTGCAGTAAGCAACATTCGCTATGACCGGTCCTTTGATGGGTAACCAGTACGTGACCACTTTGTGATATTTATTTGCGAACTTTTTCGTGTGTTGTTCCCCGTTGTGAGTTGTCAGTAACATGAAAGTCGTTAAGCCAAGTTGAAGGCCTTATGGGCAGCTTGAAAAATTTCAACAGGGGATCGTCACAACCTGCGGCAGGACCGGCAGCGTATGCGTAGCGCCCCTGGTGTTGCAAACTTGATATACTTCCATAGGCTGTGATAACCACTTTTCCATCAGAAAGGCCGTAGGCTTGTCTGTCACTTTAGTAGTATAAAAGAAAAGTTAAACGTGAACTTATTTTCAAGTTCACCCCGTGAATCGGGGAATTCAATATGTGGAATAAAAAACACTTTTTGGGAGAGGGTTTCACAGTCAGGGATGAGGGAGAACGCGAGAAGTGGAAAGCGGAATCAGCTTAAAACGGGCCGTATGAGCCATATATAGATTAGGTCCAAGGGTCTCTCTGCGCGAAAAATTCAAAAAAGTAAATATTCTGACTGTAGCATCACAATATATTTTTGAAAATCTTATGTATGTGCAAAAAACCTATCTAGTTTCGTTAAGTTCATCAGAGTAGACTGAAAAAAGTCAGTAATTCTTTCCTAGGTAACTGCATACGTTTTTACAACAGGCTTCCAAATGAAATAAAAAGTATGCCCTTAAATAAAAGCTTGTAAAAAGTGTTTAAAAAGTAAATTGTACTGCAAGGGCTACTATGCAATTGACGATTATTTGCTTGACAGGGAAGCCTGGAAATGATCTGCTTGAGAATGCAGATTCTCAAGCAGATCATTTCTTATCCGCACAAGTTTCAATAGTTAGTAATTTTTAGTTGAAATTACTGTAAATAGAGCACAAAAAGAAAAGCCCGCCGAGTTTCCTGCCAGTTCTTCTCAAGCGGGCCGCGTTCCGAACTGGTGGTAATGACTTTGTTTTGTATTCTTTGACGTGTCGCAAGCAAAGACTTCTATATAAACTGAGGTAGACGCGCCGTACTCTAACAAACGAGATTTCAAAAGCAATCCTCAAACACACGCATTGCTAAGACTACACTTACTTATAAATAATATTTACGTAATTGTCACCACACACAATAGCAATATACAAATAGAACAAGAGTAAAAGAGAAGGCGTATGGACTCCGATTGCAAGCCGAGTACCTACTCTCGAAGTTTTGACTCACAACAGTGCGAGCAACGCTGCTAATTAGCTCAGTTTATAGGTTTCAAAAATCGGTGCGTAGGGCATGTCTACCTCAGTTTATATAGAAGTCTTTGGTCGCAAGTGCCTATGTGTTAGGATTATGCGAAATAAATGATTTTTTTTTTAGTTTGAGTTTGAAGGGGGGATTTTAAATACATCCGAGTAAAACGTTTTCATGTCGATGACTTGGACACATTGAACGCTATTTCGGACATATGAATTAATAATAACGACAATCGTAAGTAAATAAAAAGTTAATTTGATTTTGTTAATTCCATAAAACGTAAAAAAAACCGACCAAGTGCGAGTTGGACTCGCGCACAGAGGATTTCATATCAAGAAAACGGCATTAAATCACGTTTGTTGTATGGCAGCGCCTCTTAATGCCCCCTTTTTTTCTTATGTTATTAATATAGCGGCAACAGAAATACATCGTCAGTGAAAGCTTCAGCTCTCTAGCTATTACGGTTCCATAGATACAGACAGATACACAGACGGACAGACGGACAGCGAAGTCTCATGAATAGGGTTCCGTTTTTTACTCTGTGGTTACGGAACCCTAAAAACAACTCACGTGATGCGCACGTTATCGCATATCATTACGAGTCTGGATTATTTGCAGATTGAAATTGGTAATGGTCTTAATGGTATTGTATATTTTATTTTGTTTTTGTTTAGTTTTTTATTTTATAGTATTTTGTATTGTAAATTATATTATTTAATTGCGACAGTTTTTAGGGTTACGTAGTTTATATTACAAAGAATCCCTAAACTTCACTAAGTTAACCAGCGCATAGTCAGTCTGACTATGCGATGGTGTTACCCTTAGTAATAAAAATAAATAATTACTTCTTTTGAACCAAAGAAACTTGGAAAGTGTTTCCCTTTCTCATACAAATATGGGGTTTTCAAGGGGAGGGTCCCTATCAAGTCTTGTGGTCTGGGGGTTGTCTACAGTTATTAACTTTGTAAAAACACCATGGCTTTTCATCAGGCGATCAGGCAATATATCTATAAAAAATATAGTCCGTTACACCGTCAAACACTCAAAATCTTTTCTTACGGAATTCTCGGAATTTAGGAATGACCCTTGGTTTCTCAGGACAGTATCTAGTAAATATCTATTTTGGCATGTAAAAAAATTGAAAAACTAATAGGTACATAGACGATAGTAGCATAGGTAGGCAGTAATTGGCTCAACACGTTTACGTAATAGTCAATCAACTCAGAAAAACGTAATTTTGGTAGTAAATAAATAGGTGCTTTTTGAAAAAAATTCACACAAAATAATATCTGCAGAAGCTCCTACTAATTAAAGTTTTATGCTACATGCATCTTTTTGATACCTAACATATCATACGAAGATATTTTTTTTGGATTACGTGAACAAAACCTCCTATCAGATCTTCACATTACTTACCCAGAAACTCACTTCATCCGTATTTTTTATACCACTGAGTTAGCCGACAAACTTGCATTCTACCTGATGGAAGGGGTCACCGTAGCCTATATGAACGTTTTGCAATGCCAGAGAGACTACACTTCCGCTGCCCACCCTGTAAGGACCTTCTTAGACCCTTCTAGGAGAACCCCATACTGTAGGCGTTTGATTGCAGCTATTCCTCTGTTACTTCCAAACCTTAACAGGATTTGTAAATTGGGCTTCGCTTTCGCTTCGCTCGACTGCTAAGAGCAAAGCTATGATTTTGTCTCCGAACAAGATTTAATTTGGAAATAAAAACCTCCGATCCCGAGACTGTTCTAATAATTCCAAACATGTTCAACCCCATATCTCACTTCTGCGATGCTGGACCATAAACGATGTTCAATCGCTTGGAGTTTTGTAATTATTAGGTAGTTACAGTTGTTTTCTTTAACACCAATCTGTTTTTTACTCAAATCAGAAGTGCCTACCCAATATCGTGTGACCGATGCATAATTGTGCTTTAAATTCTAAATACCGAAAAATATTTTTTTTATAGTACTACGTGTAAAGTGTATGTTATTGTGGTAATTTTAATAGGTATATGTAACTCTAAAACTATGGAAAATTTACAAAGCAGTAAACATATGTTTAACTGAATCGGGAAGTGTGACACGAGTAGAATGCGAAAAATGATCCCGATTTCGACGTTTCGTATCAAGTTTCGAGCCGATAAATAACTTCTATAGCAATAAGCTTCATGTATTTAGTGGTTTAAAAACCATTTGTTTGTAACTTATAAGGTTTAGAAAATCTAAGCGTATCGTGTGACCATCAAATTTGAGCCACGAGTTGAAATAGCCATTTACTGCATGGCACCCGCAATTTCACCCTTGTGTTCCCGTTCCCGCTTCCCATGAGAAATTATTCCTAGGATAAAAGTAGCCTATGTGATATTCCGGAATATAGTCTATTCCTGTACCAAATTTCCACTAGATCCGTTCAGCCGTTTAAGCGTGACAGACTAACAAACATCAGCCGGCTTCAGCTTACCGTGTTGTGGAAATTGATGAATAGGACCTGTGAATTTTAATGAAATCCTTCATCTCCCAGGAAATTGTCTTATGACTTATGATTATGATCTCAAAAATTATAGCTAAGAACCGTCTCGATCACATGTGCTTTGAACAAAAAAAAAAATCGCATCAAAATTTGTCCATTCGTTAGGCCGCTACGATGCCACTGACACAGGACAAACATACGTTCAACCACGTTCAACCTGAATACCCCTCGTTTTCTTTGGGGTTAAGAAGCAGAAAACGGTGTGACTATAATGTAGGTATGTGTTAATTAAACCAATATGCGAATTGAAGATGTTCACATCAATTTCTAATATTCTTCAAGGCCAGGAAAGCAATTTACGTCAGATAACTGCGTCATGAAGGTCCTTAAAGTAATGTCACAACAAGTTTCGCGAAATTTAAATATAACATTGGTAAGGAACATTATAACAAGTATACTATATAATACTAGAAAACATCACGCGCATAGCTCCCGTCCCCGTGGGAATAGGGGAATAAAATATAGCCTGTATCACCCAGCATTAGTGTAACTTTCTAACAGTGAAAGAATTTTTCAAATTAGTTCAGTAGTTTCAGAGCCTATTCGATGCAAACAAACAATGAAATCTTTCCTCTTTATAACATTACTAGCTGATGCCAACGGCGTGGATTATTGTTAAAGACCACCCCTATCACTTCGGGTATGAAAAATAATAGATTACAACGACCGATTCTCAGACATACCTAATAAACATAAATTTCATAAATATCGGTCTAGACGTTTCGGAGGAGTTTGGTAACAAACACATCGACCCGAGAATTGCATATTAAATAGTGTAATATAGTACCTATAGATAGTTTAATTAAAACGCATTACTATCCCTTTTCGAAGCAATCGGTAAAAAGGAGACCCGCGCCAGTGTCACCGGGTGAAATCAGATTCCATTATTAATGTGGTGCACTCATATTACAACAAACGTGATTATCTGCCGCTTACAGCCGCTTATTGGTACGGAACCCTCCTCACGCGAATCTAACTTGCACTTCGCTGGTTTGTCAGTATTTGTTGTTATAGCAGCAGCAGAAATACATCATCTGTGACAATTTTAACTGTCTAGTTTTCACCGATTCACGGTTCATACAGAGCAGAGACACAGCCTGGCGACGGACTACAGACTGATAGGCACAGCGGAGTCTCAGTAATAGGGTCCCGTTTTACCTTTAAGGTACGGAACCCTAAAAGTTGAGACCTGTAGACTGTTTGACGTCATTTAAATTTGAAGTTCAAGTATATTATGGGTAGAGCACTCGGAATCTACTTGAACAAAGTGCAATAACTAAGTACTATTTACGTAGCTAAGCAAAGAAATAAGGACGTCATTTTTGAGTGCATTGACACTGCGTCAGTGGGGAGTTCACCAACTTCGATAACAATATTCACCAAGCTAAAGTGCGAAAGGTCGAGAACATGTGTGCGATAATAATACCTACCATCTTGTTTGGTTCACGCTTATATTGAGTACCGTAACACCGTCGTAGTGGGTATTCGACCTCGCATCAAATAATACCGATGCAGCGCTTTTTTTTTGATAATCGAAGGGGTTTTTTCTAAAGGTCTAATTGCAGGTACGCTATGAGGAAAATGAGGGCCGCAAAAATGTACTATCGGCAATTCAGCGGTACGAGACTTTGATGCTCGCATCTATAGCCCGTTCGCTTTAACTTTGCCGCTGGCGTAGAGGCTGATGTAGATTAGATGTAGTATGGAAGGCGACCGGCAAACTTGGAGCGAACGGGTAGTAAGTATAATGTTGTAGTAGCGGAAAAGGAAGTCAAATTGATAAAAAAGGTTTAGAATCAATAAATTTCACTCAAGTTGTGTCAACAGATTAAATTTTTCTCTTCTTTTATGCTACTAAGTTTAAGGTACACCTGATGGTTGGTTGCCGTGGTCTAGGGACGTTTGCAACACCAGAGGCGCTACAAAATTTGCTGCCGACCCAGGCGCAGGATACGTCGAACTACTGTTGATTTTTTTGTTCATACCTATGTAGGTATTGTGATGTTTTTATCATTAATAAGGAATTATAAGCCTGTAAAGGTACCTAATAATTTGTGGTTTAGTTAATAACAATTTTATTTTGCGTAGCATTTTTGAATGACGGTGCGCAACTCTATAGCTTCTGTGGTTTGAAATCATTTGGTATTTCCTATATATAGCAGATACCTTTCAATTAGCGATTTAATGAGCAAAAAGTCCCAAACGCACAAATAACTCTCAGATATTTTTAGATATTCATCGGAATATTTTCAGTGACAAGCTAAATTGGAAGTGTACTTTGTAAAAAAGATAATCAGTTGTGTATGGGTATCCACTATTTACCCATACTATTTACACACTTATAGAACATTTAAGGAAGTCGACGACACTCACAGATTGTACCTACCTAAATGTACAAAATCTATACAAATAATATAAAGCTGAAGAGTTTGTTTGTTTCGCTGAACGCGATGAATGAAACGAAAAATCTTTATTCATTTATGTCATAAAGTAACACTTAATGCCATTGGTAGGGCTTACGACCTTGGCCAAACAAAACGCGCGTCTTTCACGCTAGGAAATGTAGGTACTATTTTATAGCTTATTTTGATTGTAATAAGTAATACGCATATTTATTCAAAATCGAAGAAAAGTAGAAAAGTAGAAGTAGCAAAAGTTTGTTGCAAATATTATGGCTTCAGAACTTTCTGAAAAATTTCAGCCGCACCAACTAGGCTTCGGCTCCAAAGGAGGCTGCGAGGCAGCGTTGCACGCTCTTTCTACGTACCTTGGCAGTGGTGAAGGTGAAGTCATCCTGAAGGTTGACCTGAGGAACGCCTTCAATTCATTAAACAGGGATACCTTGTTGACCCAAGCAAAATTAGAAACCCCTAAATTTTTTAATTTCCTATGGCAATGTTACAGATTCCCTTCAAAATTAGTGTATAAAGACCACCTTTTAGAATCAGCTGTTGGATGTCAGCAAGGTGATCCACTGGGGCCTGTCATCTTTTCACTCGCTATTCATCCCATTATTCAAGAACTAAATTCAAAATTTAACATATGGTACCTAGACGACGGGACTCTTGGAGGCGATGTAAATACAGTTTTACAAGACTTAGATTTTATTATCAATAAATTTAATTCCATTGGTCTTCAACTAAATCCGAATAAATGTGAACTGTTTGTAACTGAAAAGACAGACAGACTTTCGACAATAGACAAATTCAATTCTTTGGCACCAAACATTAACATTTTAGATAGTACATCATTTCGCCACTTGGGTTCCCCGGTTTTAGAAGAAGGTTTTCAACCTTTTTTAGAAGAAAAGCTTCAAAATTTCGATAATATTTCTGATCGTTTCCTCAAAATTAGTGTTCATTCGGCTTTCACTATTCTACGGTTTTGTCTTTTTGCCCCAAAATTTACTCATGCACTTCGGTCATCACCTTTTTGGAAACATTTGCCACTTTTGGAAAACGTAGATAACACTATTCAGTTCACTTTATGCAAAATTTTAAATGTAGCCTTGAACGACCGGGCCTGGCTCCAAGCGTCCCTTCCAGTTCGCTTGGGGGGGCTCGGTGTTCGCAAAATTTCTGACATCAGCCTACCGGCGTTTTTGTCGTCAGTTTACGGCACTGAAGAGTTAACCAGGGAAATCTTAAGAAACACACTGGTTAATTCTGATGTGTCTTGTAAGACTGACGCCATAAATGCCTGGAAGATGGCCTGCCCCAATACTGTTTTGCCCGTTATCCTATCCTCTCAGAGACTATGGGATGTGCCGCTCTGTAACTTGGTAAGACTTAGTCTAATCAATACTTCTTCCAATGTTGCAGAACGTGCGCGTTTGTTAGCTGTGGGAGAGTGGGAGTCGGGCTTATGGGTTCAAGCGCTTCCATCGCCCAACATAGGTACTATGTTGGATGATACTACGTTTCGCCTTGCCACTTGTCTCCGTCTGGGTGCGCCGTGTGTTTCTCCGCATCATTGCCACTGCGGAGAAGTAGTCGACAGCCTTGGACGCCATGGCCTCTCGTGCAGCAGAAGCGCAGGCCGTATATCACGTCACGCCAACCTTAACGACATAATCCGTCGCGCTCTTGTCACCGCTGGCATACCAGCAGTACGAGAACCTAACGGGCTGGTGCGTGACGATGGCAAGAGACCTGACGGTATGTCGTTGCTGCCTTGGAAGATGGGTCGGCCTTTGGTGTGGGACGCCACTTGCGTCGACACCCTTGCGCCATCACATCTTCCAAGCACAGCGGGTTGTGCGGGGGCCGCTGCCGCTTCTGCAGAAAACCTCAAACGGCGAAAATATAGTAATCTAATTGGTGATTATGTGTTTGAGCCGTTTGGGGTTGAGACGTTAGGCCCTTGGGGTCCAAGTGCCCGCTTCTTTTTTAAAGACTTGTCCAAGCGGCTAGTCGACACTTCGCGGGACCAGAAGGCTGGCTATTTCCTTGCACAAAGGATTAGCATTGCCATTCAACGTGGCAATGCTGCCAGCCTTCTGGGAACGTTTCCAGTTGGCGATGATTCAGAGGAATTCTACGACGCATGTATGTAATTATGTATGTATGTATGTATTATATATATGAATTAATTTTTTTTGCTTTTATTTTTAATTTAAGGTAAGATAGATTCAATTTTTATTTATTATTATTATTGTACATTATTAAACAAAGTTATTACATGCAGATTCTAGAGAAAACATATTAAAAAATCGAAGAAAACTATTTTATGGGTGCATATTTTCTTCATATGTCGGATTATTTTTTTCTTTCGCATCGATTAAAATTGAAGCCATAAAATGTATTCATCTAAAAATTCGGGGCAGACTTTGTGATCGTTATACACATTATGTGTATAATTAGTATACAATAAAATAGTTTTTTAACACACATTTTGTAGATTAAAAATCTATTTTTGGATATAATTTTCCGTCCATTTATGTAGACAGAAAACGTTTTCATATGCACCTCTATTGCGTCATTTTTTAAACGACGATCAAAACATGTGGGAATAATCTCGGGCACTGCTAATAATTTGACTTGATTTTTTAGGGTTTGCGAGGAGGTTTCGTATTCAGGTACAAAGTTTGATAAATCTTAAGCTTCAATTATGGAATGTGTTCCCTGTCTCGATTATTTCCGAACTCTACCTTTTGTGGTTCTTCAAATGGAGTCTTAGAAGGGTTTTGCATCGTCGTCGGCTGCACGAGTGTAGCACGTTTGGTATTGCAAACGTTCACATGTATTTTATCTTAAGTAACCACTTTCGATCAGGTAGGCCATTTATTTGTCTGTCCCCTTTGTGGTAGACAAAAAGGTGTAGCTGGCGTGAACCTCTGTAATTAATTATGGTGGGGCTCTTTACAGTCAACAACAACAACAATACAGTCCAATTGATTAGGGGGTCCTGTCGAGGGTAGGTCTATGTAAAACACACTAGTTTTTTTCAGTTAGTAAGTTAAGTAGATTCAATAAAATACTTACTGTCAAGCAAGTTATGTTTCGTGTTACGTAGGCAACTGCCATAACTTCAGGGGAAAATAATTGACGACAGGACCCTTTTCTATGTGAGAAATTCCTTATGGATGAACTCTTGCCGGCTAAAACTACACGATACCCTACAAATGTTTACGATCGGGAACCCCGGTAAAGCCCTCAGAAGAATGTTCTAGATACAAAGTAACATCAGCGGTCCTAAAAAGGCAACATTGTATTTTCATAATTTGACCATAAAATGTTTCATTTCACTGCGTTTATTAATGTTTCATTTCGAAGCTTTCCCGTATTTTTTTCCGAGTAGCAACATCAATATCATATAATATGACTGGGTTATGAAATGAATTGCAGATGATTCATTTGATAATGTTATCATTTTAGGGTCTCTGAACCATTTCCTGTACGAATCTGCAAATTAATCAGATTACGAATGAAACGCGTTATTTTGCCTTTTTAGCATCTTAGGATCCTCAATGATATGGACAATTCGATGCTGCCAAAGGAATCCAGCACATTCATTGAGTGTCTTTGGTACTATGTAGTGCTACACCATAGAATAGACTATAGTAGAGTTCCATGCAGTGTTCCTTCCTTCCTTTATTTCCATCACTTCTAGACACCATAACGTACGTACATCAATATACAAGTGTATAATATACATATATGTATGTCCCTGAGTTGATGAGCGGTTCCACTAAAATGGTTATAAGTGACTTCATATTTACGAAAATACTTGAAAAGACGGAACGAATTAAAGAGTACCAAAGACAACACTAGGGAAGGCATGCACGTGTTTCTTAATTATGCTTAAAAGCTGTTTAATTTGATAAATATCGATAATTTGAAACACGAGACTTAAGATCAATTAGAACCTGCGTCAATAGTAAGAAAAAATAGTATGTTTGTTGTCAAATTGAGGGGAACCACTTATTATTAATTTTGCTCTTGAGATTGGTCCAAGGGTCCAATTCTCTCTCGAATTGCTGTTACACAGATTGTAATATCTTTTCTTGATAGTCCGAGATCCCAGAGCCTTAAGACATAGGTAACTTATTATCAAACAGATGAAGCCTTAAGTTTTGTGTAGTTTCTCTTCTCATATATTTAGGTTCTTGTATTATTTTGTATGAACACACTCACGCTATATCGAGCGGCAACCGAGTGACGGCCGAGCAACGGACAACGCTCGGAAACAAGCTTCTCCCGAGCAGTCGTGACCGAAACCGGCTCGGTGACCGTGCTACGGCCGACACACGACTTGGAGCCGGGTCCAAACCAAGGCGGGACCGAGTTGTTGTCGAGCTTTGCCCTTGTCCGTTGCTCGGCTGTCACTCGGTTGCCGCTCGGTATAGCGTGAGTGTGTTCATACAAAATATATGTAAAATTTAGTTGACCGTGCTACGGCCGACACTCGGCTCGGACCCGGCACTGTGTCATCCTTTATGTCGTATATTCACTGGATGGGGCAAAGTAAAGGCCGTTCACAGTGATCCTCAGTTTGCATTTCGTTCTAGGTCTTCCGTTCGATGTTCTTGGCCTCGTCTGGCAGTGTGTTTCCAGATCTGTTCGGAACGGTGCCACTTGCTCTTGTTTTGGTATGTGATAGGAATCTAGGGTAATGTCATTACTTATGGATTACAGGTGTCAGGAGTGATGATGCAATGTACGTCACTTTAAGAATGTTTCTGGTACTACGGCTGATGCAAACTAGAACCCAGCTATCAAATCAGATCAAATTTTAGCAATCAAATTTCAATTGATGTTTACAAGAACGACGCCATTGAGCCGGAATTTTTTGGGAACTTCCCCAGGAACTTCTCCGAGAAAGTAACTTTGTCTGTCTGTTAAGCTTTTACGCCTAAAAATGCAGATTGCCTAAAGCTTAAGAAAGGACATAATTCTGTATTTTATCTCCACAATCAAGATTCTAATTAACAAACTGGAATATGATAAAATATAACCCAAGGTTTATTTATTTATTTATTTATTTAGACTTTATGCACAGAAATAGTACATTGGCGGTTTAACTTTCATGATTGATTGATGTCATTAAGAATTATATTAGGTGCTTACACATCAAATTGGCGTTTTTCGTACTGGCCACTTTAATTACGATTTTCTCCTCTTTGGTAAGGAATTCCAAATTCAAATTTTCCCAGCTATTACTCATGTATTTATCCTTCGATGACCGTCATTCATTTGTTTTTTTCTTCTGTTTTTTTTCTGTTTGCGTCACTCATTTTACAAAATGGAAAACTTAAAATATCGCATTATTTACGAGTACGAGTTCCGCCGTGGCACTAGTGCTGCGGAAACGACTAGAAGGGTGAATGATGTGTATGGCGGTCATGTTGCAAAAGAAAACACAGTTCGTTTTTGGTTCCAACGTTTTCGTTCAGGAAATGTCGACCTGCAGAACAAGCCCCGTGGACGGCCTGAGACTCAAGTTGATAATGAAGTATTGAAGGCTATTGTGGAAGCGGATCCATCGCAAACCACGTCCGAGTTAGCTGCAGGCTGCGGTGTTAGTGACAAAACTGTTTTAATTCACTTGAAGCAAATTGGGAAGATTAAAAAGCTTGAAAGGTGGGTACCTCACGAATTGACTGAAGCAAACCGGCAAAAGCGCGTCGACTGCTGCGTTACATTACTGAACCGGCACAATAATGAAGGTATTTTAAACCGAATCATTACCTGTGACGAAAAATGGATTCTTTACGATATTCGAAAGCGCTCAGCGCAATGGTTGGATCCTGGCCAGCCAGCCAAATCCTGCCCCAAGCGAAAATTAACCCCAAAAAAGTTACTTGTAAGCGTTTGGTGGACTAGTGCCGGTATTGTTCATTACAGTTTTCTCAAATCTGGCCAGACTATTACGGCTGATGTCTATTGTCAGCAATTGCAAACCATGATGGAAAAGCTAGCGGCTAAACAACCTAGGCTGGTCAATCGCTCCACGCCACTGCTGCTTCACGACAATGCTAGACCACACACTGCACAACAGACGGCTACCAAATTAGAAGAGCTTCAATTGGAATGTCTAAAACATCCTCCGTAGGTACTCCCCGGATCTTGCTCCAACAGATTACCATTTTTTTCGAAATTTGGACAACTTCTTGCAAAGGAAAAAATTCAACTCTGATGGGGCAGTCCAAATCGCCTTCACAGATTTTATTGATTCCCGTCCGACTGGTTTTTTTAGTAAAGGGATCAATGAACTACCTATGAGATGGCAAAAATGCATAGAAAACATTGGTTTATACTTTGATTAATTAAATATATTATATTTAAAAATATTCGACTTTTTGTTCCTCCTATACAAAACGCCAATTTCATATGTAAGCACCTATTTAGTTGCTGGTTATTGAGTCGCATTCGCCAAACCACAGTTTAAACTGTCATTTGCTGTTATATCGGCTATTTGAAGACAGATATTTCAACCATTATGGTATGTTGTATGTATCTGTAAAGCAAACTGCATCATTAAAGTAAAACGGTTTATTATGGGTCATTATAAAATCCTAGATCTTGAAAGTCCTCGAAATTAGCCAGCGATTGTGTGGCAACTTCCAAATGATCACGACATTTTCTGACTCACATGTCTTGAGGCAAAAAAAATCTCATTAATGTAACAGCTAAAGTGTAGTTCGGAAATTACGCCCATTGGTCAATTGGGATATTCAAACGGTAAAATTGAAAAAAGCTATATTGATTAACATTTGCCCCCAGTACGCTATTATTATATGCTTTCAGAAATTAATGTATTTGGTAACGTGTGGAAATCCCCACGGATTTTATCCGTCGGACTAAAACCGATCAAATACCAAACGGTTTCTACCTACCCAACAGTTCCCTCTAGTGCTGCTGGGTGCCCCGAGTTACCCTTCGGAAGGATGTTCCTGGTTTCTCAACAGACCTCTATGAACTAAGAGCACAGATTAATAAATAGTTACGAGTAGGTAAGTATACGTAGGTACCAACATAGATATTTATTTTTCATTTCTCATACTCGGAAAATAGTGTTTTCTTGATCTGACTATTGGGTGGAAAATGCTGTTTCCCACCCTAGGGAGGGAAAAACTCGTACAAATTACTTCCCACCCAAGGGCGGGAATGAACTTTAAAAATAGAACTGCTGACAGGTCAGCTGTGATAGGTAGTAAAGAGATTTGTGTAAAAAAAAATGCTGCGGCCATGCGACTTTCCAAACAGTCAGTGTGAACTTAGCGAAAATTTCTTATGGCCCCATACACGTACAATAATATTGATCAATATAGCAATAAATTGACCGTGTATGCGTAATATTGAGCTTTGAACAGACTATATTCGGATGGAAATAAATATTGTGGCAATATTATTGAGTCAATAGTATTGTAAGTGTATGGGGCCGGTAATCTCTGCAACAATAAAATTACGCGGTGAGTTCCATATTTAAAATTTAAAAAGTCGACATAATGTAGTTCGTATTTATCTGTAACAGAATTCAAAACAATTGGTAATAATCTTTATGGTATGTAAGGTTTGAATATTATTATTAGTTTTATTTTCCTCGTATTTGAAATGAAAAGTAGAGTGTTTAACTCTGGTAAAAGAATCAATTCCGACTCGGACTATAGCCGCCCTCGCTGCGCTCGGGCGTCTAAATACCTCGGGAATTGATTCTTTCCACCCTCGGTTAACAATCTACTATACTGCGTCCCTGTATGCGACTGTCGCTACTGAGGTCTGGAATTTGAATACCGGGTAAAATCGAATATTTGTGTATTAAGTAGATACAAATATTTTACGATGCTCGCGGATTCGCCCGCGTGGAATTTGGTTTCCCCGTTCCCGCTTCCCGTGGGAACATATTCCCGCCATGGAATGTGTTATTCCAGGCTATAATCTACCCCGGTTCCAAATTTCAGCCCAATCCGTTCAGCCGTTAGAGCGTGATTGAGTAACAAAAATCTAACCATCCAAACATCTTCACAAACTTTCACATTTTTAATATTAGTAGGAAGTAGGATTTGCCTGTATTTAGAACTATTTACAAACAAAGTTCCTAACACGGCGTAGGTACGGGTAAAAAATGATAGCGGGCGCCTAATGGAAAGCCATTGCGATCTAGTGAGTTGAGGACCACTATCACAGCCCCACAAGCCTACCGATAGACAGTATTTTATTTTCTACGTGTGGGTAATCCGTCATGGATGCTATGCTATGCTCTTTCCGACTAAAAACCACACGTTTTCTACCAAATTCCTATGATTGGGAGGGGTAAGCCCTCAGAAGGATATGCTCAGGATTCCTAACAGACATTGGCTACCACTGCAGGCTCGCCTAGGGACTTCGTGTACTATCCCGCGTCTTTGGGGGGTTGTTCGGGTGTTATCTCCCTTTTTGAGGCGTGTGGCGTACCTGATCTATAAAGTCACGCTGTCGTCTTGGGCCTGCTTCTGTAAGGACGGTGAGCAGCCCCATCGTCGTCTTCAGGCCCCACAGACAGATAGTATGGCTCTCTAATTGGCGGCGAAAAGATGTAACGGATACTAGAAACACATTTCCTAACAAATTACAGTTCGTGACCGCACTTGTTTTCGAAGTTTGTATAGGTATTATAAAAACACAATGAAAAAGGCAAACATTTCTGTAATCCGTCTATTTTGGAGAAGGCTTTAACACTTATTTAACATCAATTTGGTTTAACATATGAAGTCATCAATGTTTTAAGACTTTGAACTTGTCAATATGGTGCGACGCAGACTACAGACTTTTGTGCGGTCGAGTCTGAGGCGCACAAAGCGGCCGCTTGACCTTCGCAGATTTTTAACAGACTCATACACAGTGGAGAGTGGAGAGAATCTACGCCAAAACTGAGCGATTCAAAATATCGTTTCTCTGTCGAACTATAAAAACTTGGAAGAACCTGCCCGCACACGTGTTTCCCTATTCTTACAATCCCGGGTTATTCAAGTGTCACGTCACAGTGCCGCCAACTTGAGGACCACTGTCAGAAGTCTTATGGAATGTGAGAGTGGCCCCCAATAGCTAGATGCGCCATGACTTTCCATCTGGCTGGCGACGTCAATTTAGCGATCTTAATATAAACAAATAGTCTGTCGTCTGGTCCACACCATATTGGAATTTTCGAGTGTAACTAGTCGTAGCTATACCTACTTATGCATCTTGACAGCGAACGTTTTGTAATAATCGCAATGGCAAGTCGTTTCAAATCACCTAGAATTGCACTGTGTCTCCAAACCTCCGAGGTCAAATCTATTTACTTATTGTCGGTTTATTCGTATACCATTACCTATAATGACGAACTACGAATTGACGGCATTTGGCTGCCTGAATTTATAATATTATCTCGGGTTTGAATCTTGAGTCAAACTAAATAAGTGTATGTCCCGTCAATTGTCACTTTTTACCATGTACCTAAGTATAATTTGTAACTAAGTACTTGGAAATTTATACGTACTTAGTTGTTATAGTATGAGACACCATAAGAATATTATGAATTGTAGGTATGCTTTATTTGTGCAAGATAGATGTAAAAACCAGCCAAGTGCGAGTCGGTTTCGCACTCTCTAGCTATCATCGTTCATGTGTAGGTATATTGGTGGTAATGGCATCCCGTTTTAGCCCCTCTCTATAAAATAGAGTGCATAGGGGCTTATGGCGAGACTTTGTCTGTAGTCTGTCACTCCGTTGCATTAAACTACGTCACTAGGTCACGTGGATCATCTGTTCAAAGTTTGAAATAAAACAAAAAGGACAACGTCAATCGGATTGAACTTTCACTTTCACAATAAACGTGTTAGAGAGGGGCAGTCTGGTGAGAACGATCTCACGGCTTTCTTGTTACTCTTTGGATGCAGAACCCTAAATAACCCACAATAATTAAATGTCTCTCAATTGGCTCGTAGGTACTATTAACATATTTTTGTCTTTGTGTTGCCACCAAATTCGTTACGACATTCATATTGTTATCTATTTAAATATCAGGGGGTCGATAGTTCACGGACAAAACTATAGGTTTGACTGTTTGTTTATCCCCACTAATATTATAAATGCAAAAGTAACTCTGTCGGTCTTTCTGTCTGTTACGTTATCGCGCCTAAAGCGTGGAACCGATTTTGATGAAATTTGGTATAGAGATAGTTTGAGACCAAGGGAAGGACATAGGCTACTTTTTAACTGACTCCGCAAAAGGAGGGTAATGATTTTACGTGATAACGACTTCTACGCGGACAAAGCCGCGGGGAACTGAAGACCTTCAGCTAGCTAAAAACTGAAGATCTTCAGGAGGGTGTTAAAGGGATTTTACTAAAATTTTACAGGTCAGATTCTTCGAAAATTTGATATAAAAACTGTTAGTTTGAAGTTCGATGGTATTTCCACGACATTATAAACTGGATCTGGTTCATGCATCAAGTAGGTAATCTGCAGGACATCCTACTCCTCAGAAAATAACAAAATATATAAGTATAATTTTATATGGCTTATTTGAATAGCCCAGGGTCATACTCTTTTTTAATTTAAAATGAATAGACAGGTACTTGTTTTGTTTTAATACTCGTATTAGTAAAATAAACACATTTATAACACTAACTTTTTTATTTTATAGTAGATTTTTCGTATTTTCGCAGCAAAAAATCATACCTAGATACTTCTAAAAACCTAGCAACTGCTCTAATTAATTAGGTATAAGTTTCATAATAACGTTATCAAGTTCTATTCTGAATCATCAAAAATTTGTAATGCTAAATTATTTCATTTCAAAACTTTTTTGTTTATTCCAACTGTCAGGACAGACGTTAGGTACACTTCCACAAATACAATTCCTTGAATTCAAGCTCAAGGTAGTAAAGAGTAGTCGAATCGTTGAATATTCTTATTTAGTTTTGAATAATCCTATTGAACGCGCAGGTTTGTAAGTATGGATGAATACGGATGTATGAAGGTATGTCATTCTTTCACCAGAGTAGAACTGGTTAGTATACTCCAATACATTTTTTACGTATTATCACAGATTATATAATATATTCTATGTACTCTATGTAATAATATAATATAGTCTATATGTAATTTATTCTATAAGTAATTGTAAAATATATTCTATGACTCAAAATTGTCATGATAAAACGTTAAAACCATTTGCATGCCTTGAGTCTGAATGTGGCTTGTGCTATATATTTACAATATAAAACCTTTTTCGTAACCATTTTTAAAAAACAAAATACTTTTACGCTCTTACGGCTGAAATTTGGTGCAGGATAAATTTGGTACTGGGATAACATTATAGAATGCGGAGGCAAGGAAAAGAATTCAACGCAGGCGATGACGCGCAAACCATCTAGTAAGTACCTATTTAATGAAATCAAATATACCTACTTACTTTTACATACTTAGTATCTTATACCTACATACAGTCATAGGAAGCCACTGTAGACATATCTTTTATTTACTTCCTTCTTCAAGTTTCTTACCAGTGTTTAAGAGTAGTTTTTGTGATTCTTCTTGCGTCGCATAAATATCCTTGGTTATTTTATAAATATACCCAGTGGTGTTTGCTTACGAGCATAGCTCAAAGGCAATATGGTTGACATATAATGGACATGAGTAGGTACACAAGTTTGTCGATGTATTTATTTATGAGTACTAGATAGTTTAAATGAATACCTATAAGCTGAACAATGTAACTTTTTTAACCCACAACGGACGTATTTGGGTGGCGATTGTGGCGTAGTTAAAGAGAGGTCATAGGGCATAGACTATTGAAAGGCATCGTGTGGTTTTAGTCGGTAGGAATCCGGCATAGCATCCATGTAGGATTTCCACACGTAAAAAAAGGCCTACGTCCAACAGCGGACTCCCATAGGCTGACTTGATTGATTGATTGGACTACATCGTTAAATTTTAACCTCTCTATAAAATAGATTGTAGAGGGGCTTATGGCGAGACTGTGTCTGTAGTCTGTGACTCTGTTGCATTAAACTACGTCACTAGGTCACGTTGATCATCTGTTCAAAGTTCGAAATACAACAAAAATGACAACGTCAATCGGACTGAACTTTCACTTTCACAATAAACGTTTTAGAGAGGGTGAGACGAACATTTGTGAATTACACAAATATTTGATTAGACCTGGGAATCGAACCTGGTACTTCAGCGCAGCAGGTGCATACACTTCACCACAATTCAAATTTCACGTTTAGCACCAGCATGTAAATTATGTCGTTGCTATCTTGCACAATACGAGTATGAATGAGCATTTTCTTGGTTAAACCTAGTGGTTTTTTGAGAATGAATCACAAAATCGGTGTACATCTATTCTATACATATAATTAAATGATAGAAAAGTCAAAACTGTACATTGGAAATATAAAAAAAAAATACTCGCTGGGTGTTCAACATATATGATACCAAAGCCAAAAATAAAGTTAAATTTTTTTTTGTCTGCTTGCTTTGCTTTGTCCGGAAGGATCTCAAGGTACTCAATAGATTTGGTTAAAATTTTGCACAAATATTAACTAGGGGCAGGGTCTTCAAATAGGCTATGTATAATCACGCTACATATCCTAGGGGCTAAGCAGAGAGCAATCAAATTGGCATTATAACATAATTTTCACGAGTACGAAGTCGCGGGCATCATCTAGTACGTAAATAATGATCGATAACTTAATGCTGGAAGCTGATTCTCAGAAACAGGTACGGAATACATTAACACTATGATGTCACTTTGTCAATAATATGGACTGATTTCGGTAAACCTACAACCTGCTAAATATGTAGCAAGGTATTTCACTTAGAATTCTATATCCAAATTGATTTTATAAATATATAATAGGTATATGTTCGCTTTACTAAAATGTTTTTGGTTAGGTACATAACAATGAGCACGTATAATTGTGTAAACTAAGCGGTTTTGCAAATTTTTACCTGCCTTTAAAGTGGCCAAATGGGGGTGTAAGTTTTCAAAATTTCTTCATATTTAAAGATCCAAATCCAAAAAATCCTGAATTCTTAACATCATTCCAATAAAAAATAAATGAACACGTCTCACGTGTTTCAGGATTTTACAGAAAAGCTATAAGTACCTAATGAGTTCAAGTCAATGTGGAAAAAACAGTAGTAGGTACCTACATTGGATTTTTGGCGGATTTTACATTCCTTCATCATTCATTTTAAACCATAGAATAACAATAAGTACCTAGTATAACAGAACCCCCAAGTTATTTAGAAAAACGTAAACGAACCTTTCCTAAGGATAAAACCAAGGCGTAAAATTATTTCCGGAATAGTTACACTCGTTTAACTTCGTGTTTTTCCGAATCCGGCCTTAGTCGTTTATTATTGGTATAAGTCAGGGGTTCCCAACCTTTTCCAGTTCACGGCGCCCTTATAAGGTTGGAAAATTTCCACCCTAATATTTCATGTGAAATCAACCCAGCCCCCCCCCCCCCCCCCCCTCTACTGGCCATCGCCTCGTTGACGCAGTAATTCACATGTATCCTCCGCACAAGCGCCTCTTTCCTGTGCCACGGACTTGGCCGAGAGGCCAAGTCATCATGCAGCCCAAACCTGGGCAAACATGCGAAGCCGACGTTCCCTAGGGAAAGCTGTCTTCTTTTTTACGTATGTCGAACTCTTACCGACTGGAACCACACGGTCTCTACCACTACCTACGGTCGGGAGCCCCGGGTAAGCCCTTGCGAAAATGTCCGAGGATTCCCAACAGACCTTGGCTACCACAGCGACCTCATCTAGAGGTTCGGGAACTTTCCTGCGTCTTTGGAGTTTTTCGAGTGTTGCTCTCGTTTTCTGGGCCGTGTCTCCTGCAAAATACTTTCACGTCACGCTGTCGTCTTGGGCCTGCTTCTGTAAGGACGGTGAGCACCCACCGCCCCGTACTAAGGCCCCCGGTCATGAAGACCGATCATTTTTTTTGACTGCCTCTGTGGCGCAGTCGGTAGTGATACCGCCTGCTGCGCTGGAGGTCGTGGGTTCGATTCCCACCGGAGACAAATATTTGTGTGACCCATTAATGTTTGTCTCAAGAGTCTGGGTGTTTCAATGTATAATATGTATGTTTTTAAAAGTATATAAGTATTAATATCCGTGGTCTGATACCCATAACACAAGCAGGTTATTCCTAGCTTACTTTGGGATCAGATAGCGTTGTGTAAAATGTCCGTGAATATTTATTTATTTATTTATTATTATTATTTTGGATCTCGGGTTGAAAAGTTATCTCCCTGCTCCCTCCCCGCCACCTCTTTCACGAGCATGACCTGCTCGCAGAAAGACGTGGTGGTGCCGCGGCGTCACACTTACTCCCGCTGAAAATCTTGGCTCGCACCGTAGTCTCCAGCGAGATAATGTTCACGTTCAGACCTGCCGCTAAGACCTGGCGCCCACGCTGTGCACTCCACCAGAGTATGGAGCGCTGTGTTCTCGCTGCGTCCTTCGCAGTGCTGACACATGGCTGTGGTCTCCCGGCGTATTTGCCACAGATACTTACCGAACCACCCGTGCCCGGTAACTATAGGTGACAATCGGTAGAAAAAATTGCCATGGTTTCTCTCCAGCCACTCGTTTATGATCGATCTGATCGCCCGGATTGTGGCCCCATTTCCTCACCTTGGTTGCTCGTGGTAAAGTCGTATTTTCCTGGTCTCTATTAATTCCTGATGGAGCTAGGACCGCTAAGCAGCAGAGACCGCTAAGCCAGGGAAGCTGTCTGTCACTATGTCGCCACCTATATTACCACCTCTCTCAACTAAGACACCTCAAGACGGTCAACGCGGTGAGGACTCAGCCAATTTTCCTTGGGTGAACGGCAACTTTAGATCAGACACCACGTAGATTAGTTTTGAAAACCGAAAAAGGGCTCTTGACAGACAGAACCGTTTTAGTGCGGAGACCGCGACTCGGCAAACCACGGGTAGGACATCCACCCGCCAGATAGACCGGACCGAAGAGGTTGCAAGCTGGGACTGTATGTGGAAGGCGAGTCCTGCATCCAACAGTGGACTGCTATAGGCTGATTTGATTGATTGCATGTTTAATATGTACTTAATTAAAATTGCAAATACAATATTTTTCGATGATTTTTTTATCTTTTTTTAATAGTACATAGGGGCGCCGCGCAGCGCCTCGCGGCGCTCAGGTTGGGAACCCCTGGTATAAGTACTCGTTACTATTGCAAAGATCACAAGACATTTAAAACATACGTGGGAGGAATAAATAGTATGGAACACAAAATAATATTAATTAGCTACATAGTTATTACCCTGTCTAGACAGCGGTACCTAATGCTAAATAGTTAAATACTATATACTTCATTTTTTTCTAAAATTAACTCTTGTTTGAAAAATATTTTCACAGTAGTGCTTAAAATTGATAGAAGATATTGACAAAGCTCTTGAATATGTATTGGCTTTAGTACCAACGAGAGTTCAATTTTAAAGCTCATCAAAAGAAACTGTTTGTTTGCACCTATAAACATTGGGCAAATTACATGTTTAATAATCCCGGATGTAGTTGACGTTTTAAGTGATGCTTTGCCACCGAATAGGAAAATATTTCAGGAATGATTATCTACTCTCATTATAACATTGTAAACAAGCAATAATAGTACAATAATCCATCATGGAGTGGTAGCTACGGACAGGAAGAAGGAACCCACCATACATTGGCCCCGGCAGGGGTGCAAGGAATACCTGCGTCTCTTTCCAATTCGGGGAAACACAGTAGACCTAGTTGTCTAAATATATGTATGTATGCTACGATATATCCAGCCTGTGTTATTTTTGGGTAGGTACACTACATTAATACGAAAAACTTAATTCCGTAATTCACATTCAATTTCACAATTTCGAATTTTGTAATTCCGATGTTTCTCAAAAAAATTGTTAAAATGCATAGTTTTTAGATTCATTTCGTAAATAGAGCACTAAAAAGAATAACCCGCTGAGTTTCTTGCCAGTTCTTCTCAGATGGGTCGCGTTGTGAACTGGTGGTAGAAATTTTGATTTATATTCTGGACGTTTTACAAGAGCATCCTGTATATGCCTATGTGAAATAAATTTCTTTTCTTTCTTTCTTTCACAAATCCTATTATTAAAAACCTGAATTTCAAAACTCCTACGGTCTTACTACATAAAATAATTTAAACACTGGTCTAGCATGTGTTTAGTTAGACACTTCTAAAAAGATAAACATATGTCGACCATGTGTTTAAGTTTCGCTACCACAAAACCGTATTTAGCGTGTTTCTAACAAGATAACGTTTATCTCAATCACTTCTTTTCACATAGGCAACACTGCTCATCATTCGTATAGGTTCGTTCTTTTCTGTTTCGTTGTATTCAAAAATAAATAAATTTAATGACATTATTTTTCTTTTACTTAGTTTCCTTTTCTTTCTACCTTTCAAAAATACAAATTAGATCGTTTTTAATTGAACATTAAATACAAAATGTAAGTAATATCAATAATTTTGAATAAAATAACAATATAATAGCCGAGTGCAGGATGAAACGGAACGTGTCGTGTCACTCGGTGTTGTCAAATTGTTTGTTTGTTTTTTGAGTGGGGTTTGAACAATGATGTATAATTACTATAGATACGTTATCAACACTCCGAAAATGGCAAGACGAAAAGAAGGTGGGTATTTAACCTGACTTCTGTTTAGTACGGCGGACCAACAAGTGTCGCGACTGTACGCTTAGCGAAAGTTCTACTATCAGTGTTTTATATTCTGTTAGTAAAGAAAACTCGTGAAAAACATGCCTTCGTGGATTTTCAGATAGTTAAATAATAACACCGCAACTGTAAAATATAAAAATGTGTCTTTGACATCAGAAATATATTTTTTATTTTCTCAGCACCAGTCCTGCCATTTAAGGTAATGAATGAACCACAGAGTACCTAATCACTACGAAAGAATAGTGACTAGCGGGAACCACTCACGACTAACTTCCCGTTCAATACACTTGTGCTGTATTTGAAAGCCGTGCCGTGATGTTCCTGCATGACGTGTCTAATTATTGTATTATATCATTGGGTTTGAAATAATAAAGAGCACTACAATTCGAATTTAAATTGTCAAATGTGTGATTTAAACACGCGCTAAACTATCTGCTCCGTGTGCCTAAAGTAATGTCTAACTTAAGACGTGTCTAAATACGAAATCAGCGTTAAGCGCTATTTTGTGGTAGAACTTTTTCTTAAACACGTGTTCAGCACATGTTTAATTCTTTTGTAGTAAGACGGCTAATCTTTATAATTTCGACTGTCAGAATGCCGAACTTCAAGAAACCGAACCATTAAAATTCCGAAATATGAAAATACGAACACCGATTCGAAATCCGAAAAAAAAAACACATGTTCGTAGTTTAAACACCTAACTGCCTTTTACAAGGCGCATTAAAGCGCTCGTCTCAGTGTTCTGTAAACGATCATTGTTAGTGAGCAACTTTCGTTATGGCTGCAACATTTTTTTTATTCACGGACAATAAAAATACATCATCTGGGAAAATTTTAACAGTGTAGTTATCACGGTTCATGAGATACAGCCTGGTGACAGACAGACAGACAGAGAGACGAGTCTCAATAATACAATCCTTTTACCCTATAGTGGGTACGGCAGCGGCACCCCAAAAAGTGACAAAAGACTTGAAATTAACCGTATTTATAGATTGGACTGGAATAAAAAAATCTGATTTCGCAATCATTAGTCTGTACACTGTAGATTTCGCGACATCATTCTCACATATTCACGAAAAAAAAAACCAGTAATGTTCCTACCGAGTTTAGGCTTTAATGCTAATTAATAAACATCGTGTAAATAACTTTAACTTTAAAAATTGACGTTTATAGAAGCTGCTAATGTTGATGTAAGTAAACTTATGAACATCGAATATAATGGTGACAATATTACATAGCCTTTTACCATAAATGAAATATATTGAAAGTATAGGGATCCTTGGTATTGACATCTCCAGTATCGTTCAGTTCCGCAGTCACTTAGAGGACAAGGTCAAACGGCCCGGAGTGCTCAACAGCGCGCGGCGGTACTTTACTGCGGCGCAAACACATGCTTCTCTATAAGTCGCAAGTGCGGCCGCACATGGAGTACCTACTGCTCTCACCTCTTGGCGGGGGCACCTGAATATCAGCTTCGTCCATTAGACTCGGTGCAAAGGCGAGTTATGAGAGTGGTCAACGATCAAATGCTTGTAGGTGGTGTGGAACCTCTTTGCGACAGGAGAGACTTAGCCTCCATATGCGTGTTATACCGCCTGCACATCGGTTTGTGCTCTGAGGAATTCTTTGATTGATGCCTACGGTTACGCTCTATCATTGCACCGCTCCCCGCAGACAGGGTGTTCATCCTCACACGTTGCGTCCGAAGCGCTCGAGCACGGTAAGATCCGATAAGGGCTTAGATTGTGGAATGATCTCCCTGCCTCGGTTGTCCCAAACGCCTACGTTGGGGTTGGGGCATATGGGGTTCTTCAAAAGGGGTCTTAGAAGGTTTTTACAGGGTCGACAGCGCGAATGTAGCGCCTCTGATGTTGCAAACGTCCATAGGCTACGGTGACCACCAGTACATCTGGTGGGCAGTATGCTTGTCACCTTAGTGGTATAAACAGAAAATAAAAAAAGAAATTCTGGAGTGTTAATAATAGGCAAGTATGAAGGTACCTATATGAAACATAGGTAGGTAAACTTAGTTATATCCTAATATCTTCATAGATATCCACAGAAATCAGAAATTTTCTGATATCTGTGATATCTACCAAACATGCTCGTAGGTATTTATCTCATTTGTGGTGATAATTATTTTCCTTTGCTGTTTGTGGTTCACGAAATATTTTTTTTCTTCAAAAAATACTGGTCCAGCTAATCTAATCCAACTACAAGTTGTTTATGTTAATAAAAAAAATTATACATAACAATTAAGAAAAAAATGTATTCTTTTGTCAAAAACATGAATAATCATTATTATTTACATAAAAAAGTTATTAAGATTTTAGTAGGTATTTACCAGGTCGTCGGTCCATCTGGCAGGTGGACATCCTACCCCACGTTGGTCGAGTCGCGGTCTCCACTCTACTTAAGTAAAACCAATGTGAGAACCAAAACTGACATCCGTTTAGTGTTTTCATAATAAAGTGTTCTTCTTTTATTTAGTTATCGTGAAGAAAATCCTACATGGTATGCCTCTTACCGACTAAAAACCACACACGTTTCCTACCTAAAGCCTTCGGTTGGGTGTCCCGGGTCAGCCCTCGGAAGGATACAACAGACCTACGGCTACCACTGCGGCCTCTTCTAGGGGGGGGGGGGGGTGTTTCGGGTGCTATCCCATGTCTTTGAGGGCCTGTTTCTGTAAGGACGTTGACTGTATCTCTCCACCAATGTGTGGAGCGCTGTGTCCTCGCTGTGTTCCCGGTGTATTCGCGACAGATACTTACCGAAGCTTCCGTGCCCGGTAAGCATCTGTGACAACCGGTAGGAGACAGCGCCGTGTTTCCTCTCCAGCCACTCGTCCATGACCGGTCTGACCGCCCCAATTGTGCCGATCCAATTGGCTGCTCAAGTCGTACCTTCCAGGTGTCCACGGTTTCCTGGTGGAGAAGTCAAAACCTAGTGTTTACGTTGAATAATATCTGTAGAATGTTATTAACTTGTATAGGTATGTGGTCTGGATATGAAGTAATAAGTATCTAACTAGGCAGATACCTTGGCCTTAGTCAGGTCTCTTGGCAGGTGAATGCTACATCTTTGTATGGACAACTCTGGCGAGACACGTATTCTGTTAGTATCAAAAAACTTAGGTACGTAGGGAGAAAATATAGCTGACATTTTGACCATTTCATTTTGATGTTGTTTGGGTGTATGGGGCCCGCTAAGACCCAAACGACTTCACCTGCTATTATGAAAAGACGCTAGGCATCCTTACGGCGGACGCGACGCGACGCGTTGGAAGGTCAGACGAAATTACTCAAAACAAAAAGTCAAACAACAGACCATAAAAACTGAAACAATCTCCAAATACAGGTAATTGCAGGAGTGTTCTCAATAATATTACAACTTACTTTTGTCTCCATGTGTTCTAAGTGTTCTGTATACTGTCACTGCCAAGTTAAGCCAAGTTGAAGGCCTTATGGGCGGCATACCTACCTATCAGGTAAAATGAGGGTGTACATATATGTACTATGCTTCTGCCTTTCCCTTCGGGGATAAAGATGTGTAGGTATATGTTTGTGGGGAAAACGCTAAGATAGAGAAAGAATTTTTATTTCGTGAATAACTAAAGAAATCAGGCGTTACATGATCGAAATCCATCTTGGAACGATGATAAAGTAGGGGAGGGAGAGGAACCCACCTTACATCTCGATTCGTCAATCCTAACGTACCTACATCAGTCAATAACAACAACTAATTGTAAGAGAGGAATGAAGAATCGAACTCCTCAGAAAAGGAATCTTGGATGTTGGATAGAAAAAACAACTGCACCCTCCAGACTGTTCACTACTTCGCTTAACAACACGAGTAACAAGTTTTATTTTGTTTTCAAATGTTAAGTTTATATTTACAACAGAGGCCTCAACATCCCGTCGCTTAGTTACGATCACTAAAGTAAAGGTCGTTCTGGAAATATGTACCTACTAAAAGCTATTATGGCGTAATGATAGTATTTGCAAACACTGCGCTAATATCAGTATAATAACATTATTTGTATATGATTGGTCTATTGGGAAATCCGAACCCACATCATAAAACTAACCAATTATAGTCACAGAATATCCTTGGAATCCAAGATTGTGTGCAGTTAAGGCACCTACTTAATAGTTTTAAGCAGGTATTTAGAAAGTAGGTGTGTCATACCCTTTAGCTATTGTACGACTGCCGTGCTAAGGTCTCGGGTTCAATTCCCTGGTCGGAACAAAGATTTGGGTGACCTGAAAAAGTTTTTTTTCAAGAGTTTTGGTGTATGCTTCACAGGTATGCTAGGTAGGTCCATGGGGCCACAATGCGCTTAACTTTTGAAAACACGTAAGTTTAGTCGACTGGTGATAGGTAGGTACAAGGGCTGACAGTTAACTATCTCGGAGAATAATCGCTGCTAAAGACGTAGTAACTATTTAGTAATCTGTGGCCAAAGGGCCCTTTTCTATTTAATAAGACTTAATTAAATGAATCTATGGAAGTCATTTACTGAACATAGGGACCTCTTCCAATCGTCGCTAAAACGCACGGTTGCGCTTTCCGCATCTTATTTTGTGACCCATGTGGCCAGTCCATCTGGCGGATGGCCGTCCTACCTTCGTTTGCCAAGTCGCGGTCTCCTCTCCAGAACTCTTTGCTCCTAGGTTGTGGTTTATCTACAAATTTGGACATCCCACTGCCACTTCAATTCCATAACTGTGTGTAAACCGTGGTCTTCTTACGAAATTGCCCTCCTATGGACTGCCCGAGAGTTTATGCGGATGGGTGTCCAGCTTTCTGGCCGGTAGAAGCATCAGGGCCGTCGTTGACGGTAGCTGTTCTGACTGCATGGCCATAAACGCTGGAGTACCACAAGGCTCAGTGTTGTCCCCTACTTTGTTTCTGCTGCATATCAATGACATGTTGTCTATTGACGGCATTCATTGTTATGCGGACGACAGTACGGGCGACACTTATTACACGGGCCGTCCCGGTATCTCTCGGGTTGCAGTGGAAGAAAGTCGTGAACAACTTGTGTCTGAAGTCGAGGCTACTCTCACTAGTGTCCGATTGGGGTCGACAAAATCTTGTCCAATTCAACCCTACCAAGACACAAGTTTGTGTTTTCACCGCAAAAAAGACCCCATTCACTGTGGCGCCACAATTTCAGGGCACATCTCTCACCATCTCTGAAAGTATAGGGATCCTTGGTGTTGACATCTCCAGTGATGTGCAGTTCCGCAGTCACTTGGAGGGCAAGGCCAAGCTGGCGTCCAGGAAGCTCGGAGTGCTCAGAAGGGCGCGGCGGCACTTTACTGCGGCGCAAGCACTGCTTCTCTATAAGTCGCAAGTGCGTCCGCATATGGAGTACTGCTGTCACCTCTGGGCGGGGGCACCCGAATACCAGCTTCGTCCATTTGACTCGGTGCAAAAGCGAGCTATGAGAGTTGTCAACGATCTCATACTTGCAGGTGGTGTGGAACCTCTTAGTGACAGGAGAGACTTTGCTTCTCTGTGTGTGTTCTACCGCCTGTACAACGGTTTGTGCTCTGAAGAATTGTTTGATATGATGCCTACGGCTACATTCTATCATCGCACCGCTCGCCATAGACAGGGTGTTCATCCTCACACGTTGCGTCCTGAGCGCTCGAGCACGGTGAGATCTAATAGAGGCTTTCTTCCGCGTACGCTTCGGTTTTGGAATGATCTCCCTGCTTTGGTTTACCCAGACGCCGACAGTATGGGGTTCTTCAAAAGGGGACTTAGAAGGTTTTTAAAGAGTCGGCAGCGCGCTTGTGACGCCTCTGGTGTTGCGAACGTCCATAGGCTGCGGTGACCGCCGGTACATCTGGGGGGGCCGTATGCTTGTCTGCCACTCAAGTGGTATAAAAAAATAAATAAAAAAAATAACTCTGTAAACTATTCTATGCTATTTTGGTTCTCTGTTGGATAACCTCGTTTATCCCTCAATATCTCTCCAAGCGTAGTTCGTTCCTTAAATCGTTGAAAAGCTTGACTCAAAGAGAAGAACGTCCACGACCACATTCAGACCTGCCACGAGTATCCCCTTATCACCCTGACAGCCATGGCTTTCTGCGGGCTACGCAATCTAGCCGCATTGCTGGCCGTCAGTGTCCATGCCCATACGGCCATATAACAGTCTCCTGCATAGAGCGTTGGGTCCCGTGATGTTGGGCAACAAACGCGAGAGTGCGGCTGATGGTCCTCTTAGTTTTGGGACCAAACTTCGGAAGTGGTATCCGAAGTTCCACCGGCTATTGAGTAGGTATGAGCCCCAGATATGCCAGGTGCCGCAGCTGGCCCCTTCCAAGGTCCGTAAAGGCAATCAGGTCTGCGCAGCGTGCAAACTATGGTTTTTGGCAAAAACGTTCACAGACTACGGTGAATACGTTCAGTCTCGTGTCGGTAATTATGAATTTAATAGCAACCTGCTACAAGTAGATAGGGTTCTTGTGGTGATACAAATAAGTGTTTGCACCCCAAATTGTACTTATCTCGTTTTCGTTTTAATTAGGTATTTACATGTACCTAAGCAATTATTATGTAGGTATCTACATATGCCCCCCCCCCCTCCCCAAGATGACCTTCCAAAGGGTGGGTCCTAGTTATAACACCACACCGAAAATCACCAATTCTAGTCTAGACAGAGGTTCTCAAATCTCAGTTCTCCAGTTATATTTTGTACAAGACAGATTTTTAAAGTTATAGAATACTAGAGGACGTCACACGGTTTCACCCACGTAGCTCCCGTTCCCTTGGGAATACGGGAATAAAATATAGGTATGTTATTCAGATAACTAACCTAACTTTCCAATGGTGAAATAATTTTTGAAATCGTCACAGCAGTTTTTGATTTTAATAATAACAAACATATAAAAATATATTTTTTTCCTCTTTATAATATTAGTGTAGAGCAGGCCTGACCAACCGGTCGATCGCAGGCGTTAGTCCGGTCGATCGCATTTGCCGATCGACGTTGAGAAAAGGAGACAGCAACTTGTGACTGATCTCGACCGCGATCTAATCCGCAAAAGACCAGCTTATGCCTTTAGAGCTCTTAATTCCCTTTCCTTTTTCTTCACACTAATTCTTCGAAGAACAATCTTGGCCGCAGACTTTTGTAGTGAGCTCAACAATAAAAAAAAACTGTATTGGGCTAGTCTTGCAGTAAGTAAGGTTCCTGAATAACCTGGTGTTAGGCTCGGACCAACCAGGAGGTGTACTGGTGCTCGCCGGAAATCGCACAGTTGCGGGTACACCAGATACCGCCAGAGGCTTCGCGGCCCAGCTAATGCGAAGGTCCGAGAGGCGGAGCTATACAAGGGTAGGTATGTGAATTACCGCTTCTGTGAATTATGGGCAAAGATTGGGTGATGCGTGGTCCATTGCTCAGAGGTGTCGACGTAACGTGCTACACCGACGACACCCTCGTCACGGCACAAGGAACAACCATAAGGCCCACGGCAGGTGTTGCTCAAGTCGTGGGTTGAATACGGCGGGTGGGTCTGGAGGTGGCCCTTGACAAATTCGTTATCATCCACATCGATAGCCGATGGAACTTCGGACACAATTTCCGAAGTTTGTTCCTAAAACTGAGAGGGGTCACAGTTGCACTCTTGTGGTTGTCGCCCATTATAAGAGGACCCAACGCTCCCTACAAGAGACTTGAATCTGGGGCGATGGCCGTTAGGTTCATCCAGGGCCTGATTTACCCATAAGCTAACTAAGCTGAAGCTTAGGGCGCCAGGATCAAGGGGGCGCTTGGCGTCGGGCTCGGCGCTGGGCTGTGACTTACGGTGCTCCCAAAAAGGAGCACACAAAACATCTAGCAATTTTTAACAGATTGTAACAACTCCTAACAACATGTTTAAAATTGTTAGTTAACATTTTGTTACACCAAAGTACATATTTGGTAATTTAGTGAAAATACAAATACGTGCGTTAAAATTAAATTCCTGCGCCCATCTCCCTGGCAGCGTGGTAGTAAATGTGTATGTGTCGCGTTCAAGGCACCCAGGAACCAAAGTGAATGGGTGTCCAGCTTTTTGTCCGGTAGAAGCATAGGTTCTGAATGCATGAACATAAACGCTGGAGTACCACAAGGCTCAGTGTTGTCCCCCACTCTGTTTCTGCTGCATATCAATGAGATGTTGTCTATTGACGGCATTCATTGTTTTGCGGACGACAGTACGGGCGACACTTGTTACACGGGCCGCACCGGTATCTCTCGGGCTGCAGTGGAAGAAAGCTGTGAACAACTTGTGTTTGAAATCGAGACAACTCGCAATAGAGGGTCCGATTGGGAAAAACAAAATCTTGTTCAATTCAACCCTACAAAGACACAAGTTTGTGTATTCACCGCAAAGAAAACCCAATTTACAGTAGCGCCACAATTTCAGGGCACAACTCTCTCCTACTCTGACAGTATAGGTATCCTTGGTGTTGACATCTCCAGTGACGTTCAGTTCCGAAGTGATTTGGAGAATAAGGCCAAGCTGGCGTCCAAGCCGCTTGGTGTGCTCAACAGAGCGCGGCGGTACTTACTGCGGCGCAAACACTGCTTCTGTTTAAGTCGCAAGTGTGGCCGCACATGGAGTACAGCTGCCACTGCTGGGTGGGGGCACCAGAATATCAGAATGAATTGACTGAATTCTTCCGTTCGACTCGGTGCAGAGGCGAGCCATGAAGTGGTCAACGATCCCATGCTTGCAGGTGGTGTGGAACCTCTCCGCGACAGGAGAGACTTTGCCTCCTTGTGCGTGACCACCGGTACATCTGGTGGGCTGTATGCTTGTCTGCCACTTTGGTGGTATAAAAAAAGTGTGAGACGGTGCTGTTGAGACGGTGAAACTGGTCATGGAGGAGTGGCTGGAAAGGCACCATCGCACCAATATTACTGACGATTTAATTAACCCCGAAAAATGAGAAGTGTTTTAAGTTTGACCTGTGTATCTGTCATGTGTGTGTCTGTCTGTGGCATCGTAGCAGCCCAACAGATGAGCCAATTTTGCGGTTTTCTATGCTCGAAAGCCAATGTGCCGGGGCCATCCCCAGCACATCGGCTTTCGAACAGTTCTTAGCTGTAAATTTTGCATTCATCAGCTCACTTCCTGAGTTATGAAGGGATTTTACTAAGATTCACTGGTTCGATTTATCGGAAACTGGATGTACCGAGGTACTGTTAGGTACTTTGACGGTATATTTATCTCGCTTTTTACTGGCTGATGCATCAAGTCATAACTTCATAAGAAGTCTCAGAATCGGGTTTTATTTTATTTTCAAATTAACAAAGAATAACGATTAGGAACTTAGGATCAGCTTACGTAGTCTCTTTTGTAGGTAAGACTTAAATTAGTTGCAGCTGGGGGCGCATATTCATAGCTAGCCTAGGGCGCGCGGAACCCTAAATCAGGCCCTGGGTTCATCGACGATACCGCAAGAACCCCGTTGAGATGGCCGTCATTGTTTGTTAAAGTGGCGCAAGGAGGTGCTGGAGTGGGGCCACAGGACTGCTCCCCCAGAACCGAGTCTCAGCGGTCCCAAGGAAATCATGGAGACTTGAAAGGTACGTCTTGAGCAACCAGGTGGGGAAACAACGCCACAATCAGGGTGATCAGACCGGTCATGGATTTGGATTATGTGTATTAAATTTACTCTCCCCCCCCCCTCGACCAAGAAATATATTATTGGTAGCTCGCAAAGCTTTCATTACTAAACAGTAGATCTAGGGCCTAATAAAGTTGGCCGCCCCTGGTGTAGATGTAGATAGGGATATCGATCCTATCTAAAAAGAAAGTACTAAGTGCATGCTGAAGTTGACTAGGTACTTAGTTTGATTTTTACCAAAAAACATCAGTAGGTACATTCTAGTAGCGAAAAATCCTAAATCTATGAGTAGGTACATACCTACTCTGGCGAAGGATTGTTTTCAGATCTACGTTCAGAACCTACTGAAAATGCATTCAATACCTTGTTTCAGAACTTACATCAATCAATCAAATCAACCTATGGCAGTCCACTGCTGTGCATAGGCCTCTCCCAATTTGTGTCTACGCCTTCCGCAACCAATTCCAGCCATCTGAACTCACATACATATGGTCACGCCTTTATCCCCGAAGGGGTAGGCAGAGGCATATTACATGCCCACATTTCACCCTTTTTTGAAATTGTCCCACGTTATAGCTGGTGAGCCGTATTGAGATGGACAGGCGCAGGTTGTGACTGCCTACTGTTGAAATTTTTCAAGCCGCCTAAAAAGGCCTCCAACTTGGCTTAACGACTGCCATTTTACTGGCAACCGGGACGAACGGCTTAACGTGTCTTTAGAATCGAAGCACGGAGACGCTCAAATAAATGTTACAAAGTGGTCATATGAATGGGCACCCATCCAAGGACTGGCCATTGTGAACTGCTGTGATCGTTTACAGAACACTGAGTCCGCGGGGCCACGAGAGCTTCTCAACTTGTGACCTTACATATGGAAAAAAAAACAGTAGTGTGATTTGTCAGCCTCACCCGCAGGTTTGTTCGCAGTCTCGGTAGAGCAGTATTATCCCAGCCAACGATTTTGCTATAATCTAAATAAATCAGACTGCAAAAGAGGAGGAATTTATTTAGATATAGGTACGTATAAATTTTCTTCATCTAGCATTTAGTGGCGAACCCCATATCGCCCTGTAAGTGCTAGATGAAAAAGACTGCGAACAGATTGATCGTAGGTATCCGGTGTAAGTTGTACGTGGACTGCGTGGAACGTAAAACAGAGACTTGCTTATTTGAAGACTTTATTGGTAGATGTCACCTTTCATAGGAAGCACGGTTGGCAGAAATAGCAAATATCATTCACATTTGCAGATTTTATAAAAAAAAACAAACCTTAGAGGGCGGCATTGTATACTTATCTCCTTTGCCGACTGTACATGCATCTACACGTCATACCATCGGAAACAAGTAGGCTAAGCCCTACGCGTCATTTACTTCTGTCATAGTGGAATGTAGCTTTTATCGTCAGTTCACCGATTTATAGCGTTTGCGCGCGAATCTCGCGTCATGCGTAAGTCAAGCAACGAACATTACAGTAGAGGAGGCGCTGAAGAGCGACCTGCAGCCTTCTGATAACCAGATGAGACATATTTTTTATAAAATGTTTAAAATAAAGTATTTATGGCTATTTTAATTCAATTAATTATGATAACCTTCAACTCTCTTGTCAATTCAAATTTATTTTAATCTAATAGTTTATAGCAAACGGAATATGCATTGGTACGTTTGACTACTTATAATATACTTACTTATTTTTGTTCATGGCCACTTGGCAAGCCAGTTGAACAGGCAAGTAAATGATAGGTAACTACACCATAAACCATAGATATAAGATTTTTCTCATAGATTTAGGATTTTTCGACATATATTACGGCTTAAATTCCTTTTATGTTAAAAACTTAATTGTTTATGAAAATTGACCATAAAGGTATGAGTCCGAACTTGACCGCAAGCAGCACTGCGGTCACTACAGTGCCGCGACCGCACCACTGGTCCCCATACATTGTAGGTATATAGATTTGTATTAGAATACATTCCGAACTCGGCAGCAGCGTCGCGACTGCATTCAGTACTGTCACCTTCCCGCCGCGACGTCACTGCTGCTTGCAGTTGAGTTCGGACGGTTACCTTCAAGGTCATGAGGGATACAAAAAAAATTATCACAATTTTATTAATAAACGAAAAAGCAGTGAACACTTCAAGAACAAAAACATAGATGTGTTTATGTATTTATGAAATTAAGTAAAAAATAATAAGTCTCATCTGGTCATCAAATGAGTGAAGGTCGGTCTTCAGCGTCTCTTAGACCATTATAAGTCGATCTACGAATTGTACAGATTTACATTAATTTGTCTTCTCACTCAATAAAATGCAATTCATGCAAATTTAGTGTATCAGCAGTATTTATAATCAAAGATAAGCAATCTTTATTTAGTTTAATGAAAACGATTTTTCTGCCTGTACCCATAGATATTTTAAACGGGATATTTTTAAATGCACCTTTTTTTTTTTATACCACTAAGGTGGCAGACAAGCATACGGCCCACCAGAAGGACCGGTGGTCACCGCAGCCTATGAACGTTTGCAACACCAGAGGTGCCACACTCGCGCTGCCGACCCTGTAAAAACCTTCTAAGACCCCTTTTGAAGAACCCCATACTGTAGGCGTTTGGGAAAACCGAGGCAGGGAGGTCATTCCACAACCTAAGCGTGCGTGGAAGAAAACACCTATCGGATCTAACCGTGCTGGAACGCACCGGACGCAGAGTGTGAGGATGAACTCCCTGTCTGTGGCGAGCGGTGCGATGATAGAACGTAGCCGTGGGCATCATATCAAACAATTCCTCAGAGCACATACCATTGTAAGTACAGGCGGTAGAACACGCATAAGGAGGCAAAGTCTCTCCTGTCGCGAAGAGGTTCCACACCAGCTGTAAGTACAGGATCGTTGACAATTCTTACAGCTCGTCTTTGCACCGAGCCAAATGGACGAAGCTGATATTCAGGTGCTCCCGCCCAGAGGTGACAGCAGTACTCCATATGCGGCCGCACTTGCGATTTATAGAGAAGCAGTGTTTGCGCCGCAGTGAAGTACCGCCGCGCCCTGTTGAGCACACCTAGCTTCTTGGACGCCAGCTTAGCCTTGTCCTCCAAATGACTACGGAACTGAACGTCACTGGAGATGTCAACGCCAAGGATCCCTATACTTTTGGCGATGGAAAGAGATGTGCCCTGAAATTGCGGCGCTACAGTAATTGGGGTTTGCTTAGCGGTGAAAAAACACGCTTGTGTCTTGGAAGGGTTGAACTGGACAAGATTTTGTCCACCCCAATCGGACACTCTAGTAAGAGTAGCCTCGATTTCAGACACAAGCTGTTCACGATTTTCCTCTACTGTGTCCCGAGAGATACCGGGGCGGCCCGTGTAACAAGTGTCCCCCGTACTGTCGTCCGCATAACAATGAATGCCATCAATAGACAACATGTCATTGATATGCAGCAGAAACAGAGTAGGGGACAACACTGAGCCTTGCGGGACTCCAGCGTTTATGGCCATGCAGTCTGAACAGCTGCCGTCAACGACGGCCCTGATGCTTCTACCGGCCAAGAAGCTGGACACCCATCCGCATAATCTCTCAGGTAGTCCATATGAGGGCAATTTCGTAAGAAGACCACGGTGCCAGACCCGGTCAAAGGCTTTAGAGATGTCGAGGCTCACTGCTAGAGCCTCACCCTTACTCTCGATAGCCGCCGCCCATCGGTGTGTTAGGTACACAAGAAGATCGCCCGTCGAGCGACCGTGACGGAAACCGTACTGCCGGTCGCTGAGCAGGTCGTGTTCCTCAAGGTACCCCAGGAGCTGTGTATTAATTACACGCTCCATCACCTTGGATAAAAGGGAGGTGACGGCTATAGGCCTGTAATTGGCCGGGTCGGTCCTGTCACCCTTCTTGGGTACAGGATGTACATACGCGATCTTCCACGACGCCGGGACTTGTCGCATGGAATAGGAAAGTGCGAAAAGACGTGTAAGTACCGGACACAACTCTGGACCACAATGCTTTAGTACCACCGCGGGAATGCCGTCTGGCCCACTCGACTTATGAACGTCCAGGGATTGAAGCTCCCGCCGGACATTCCGCTGTGTAAATTTAACTTCCGGCATGGAAGTGCCACAACTCGGAATGCACGGCGGTATTGCACCCCCGTCGCTCATGGTCGAGTTAGAGGCAAAGAGATTACCCAAAAGGTCGGCTTTCTCCTTGGCACTCTGGGCCAAACTACCGTCGGGTTTAAGCAAGGGTGGTAATCCTGACCGACAGAAGTTTCCCTCGGCAGCTTTGGCAAGCGACCAAAATTCACGACTTCCTGAAGGGTAGCCTGCTAGCCGTTCGCCAATTCTGCCGACGAAATCGAACTTGGCCTTGACAATTGCTCTTTTACTGGACCTCGAGGCGGCATTTAATTTGCGTTTTACCTCAGAGATGTTTGGATCTGAATTTCCACGAGCCGTGGTCCAAGCTCTGTAGGCAGATTCTTTCTGCATTAGAGCTTCTCTGCAGAGCCGATTGAACCACGGTCGCTTTTTTGCACCTACAGGGATCCAGCGGTTGGGAATGTAGCATTCCATACCCTCCAAGATCCCCTCAGCGACTGCTATAGCACAAGAATCCAGATCCTCTGAGGCAAAACAAAGCCGCCACCACGGGTACGACGCATAGAACTCTCGCAGTCCATCCCAGTCTGCTGACTTGTAGTGCCACACATGTCGCCACTCCTTGGGCCGAGGTGGTTCAGGCCTTGCGAGAGGCACATGCGTCCGAACGACACAGTGGTCCGACGATCCTAGCGGAGCATCCACTGAAACACTGTATCCGTCCGGACGCGTTGTCAGCAGGAGGTCCAGCAATGCACTATGCTCGTTCTCCCTGTCTGGTATCCTTGTATGGGATTTAACCAGCTGGGAGAACCCATAGGTCAAGGCAAATTCGTGAGCAGCTTTTCCCGCAAAGTCGGTGGTCCGGAAGCCCAACCAGTCAACATGATGACCGTTGAAATCTCCCAAAATCACTATCTCCGCGGAGGGACACTGCTCAATCACCCTGTCAGTGGACTGCTGCAGGTGGTCATAAAGGCGAACTGTGTCAGTGTTACCGCTGTGAGACCTGTACACGCACGCGTAGATCCGGGTGTGGCCCCCGTGATCCACGCGCGCCCATAACGTAGGCAGGTCCCTGTCTTCGAGGCTTGTAAGACGGCGACAGCAGACATCATCCCGGACGTACATACACACCCCGGCTTTCCGCCTAAAGTGGTACTCCAGCTTTAAGCACCTCTGTTTAATTTTTCTGCACACTAGGTAACTCCACTAATTTACTGAATGCAAACCAGAAAATTAAATGCTGTGCAGAATAACCAATTGATTAACTAAACATGTCCTACTTAAAAAACTTAAATATTACTCAGAACGAGTTGACCTTTTAAATCGAATTCACACCAAAAATGTGGTTCGTACATCGAATATATGATTTGTGAAACAGAAATACGAATTGCATATCAAAAATACTAACTTGCACTCTAAATAGTACTATCTTATAACGGAATAGGTCGGGTTAGGTTAGTTTTTTATTTTTTTGATCAAAAAAATTTAATTTTGTAGAGGTGACTGATTAAGTTGAGGATTTATTTAGAATAAACGATGTTCCTAAAAGTAAATTAGGTGATAAATTTCTTTAAAAAAGTTTTAATATTTTTGTTGAACAATGGAATTTTTAGATATGGTACTATTCTGATAATAGTTATTCGTTCAGTAAAACAGTTCTGCAAATACCATTAAACAGTATAATGAATTTGGTTTATTTAGTGTGCATAATTAGTGTGCAAGTCAGTATTTTTGGTTTAACTTTGTAATATTTTGTTCGAAAAAAGGGAATAAACAGATATCGATTTAAATACATGCCATTTTAAACTAGGTACTCAACGGATTTCAGTACAGTTTTTAGCAATGGATAGAGTGATTCAAGAGGTATGTTTATATGTATCTACGATTATAATGCATATAGAAAAGGAGAGCTGTATGTATGTATAGAACAACAGTTGTAGCTAGTATATTCTCTATTGCTTTCCCTAAAGTCCGAGGCTGAGTTTAGGGATTAATCACATAAAAAACAAAGATATAAATTGTAAAATCCTTTATTAAAGTAATAAATAAAGTTGCAAAATGAGTGTACTCGCAGAATATACTTTGAGCAGGACTGTTCTTGCTTTGAGGAGACCTCCAGCGGTCCAAGCGACTGGCACTCCACAACACTTAAAGCATCAGAACACCACAACATGACACCGAATACTCAACATTGTTTCAAAATTATACTTAAAATATTATAACGGTGACTCGGCGCGGTCAGAAACTGTGCATATTATGTGTTGTAAAACTACTATTTATTACCTTGAACATTTACACACAAACGTATATTCAATTCTATTCATATAATACCGTAAAATGCTGGTTTCCTTGGAACTTTGCGCTTTATTTTGCACAGTCTCGTACCGGAAAAGGGATATAGGAAAACGTCGTTTATTCATAATGAATTGTGCTATGACACAATTTACATAATAATTTGTTCTCTTTTATTGTATTAGTCGACAAATTACACGACTGGAAGTATTGAGTATAGCCCGTTCGCTCTAAGTTTGCCGCTGGCGTAGAGCTGTAGCATGGGAAGCGACCGGCAAACTTTGAGCGAACGGGTAGTATATACTTGAGCGCAGGGTGCAAAAAACAGACGCTGTTAGTAAAACCACACTGGGTACTTAATAATAGTATGGTAACATACATAATAATTATTTCTTTAGCATCTAACAATAAAAATATATTTACAAAAATCCGTCAACCTTCAATACACCTAGTTACACATGATACCGTAGCTATGTTTAACATTAAAATAATTATAAAGAATATTTATAATACAAAATGCCCATCTCATTTTCACCTATCTTAATGTACCACCTATACAATACATATGACCGAAACCACTCGTCATTACATACTGCATTTAAAATCCTTGCTTCAGTTTCCAAAAGCATAACAATCTCATCAATAATTTTAATTGAACCGAGTCTAATTTCAACAGTTTATAGAATTTTTCAACATACATTTACATAGAAATATATGTATATACATAGAATATACATTGCAAGTAGACACTAAAAAAATGATAAGGCAGACTAACGGCCCAAGCAAGATCCAAAACAGTGACTTTGTGCAATAATACACTTTATCTGTACTAGGAATAAAGTTTATTTTGTATTACTTCGGCGTGAAAATCGAAGTATCATCAAACACTAAAGTGTTAGAGCGTTTTCACAGAACTTGAGTCTCAAGTCTCTAGGGTCACATATATGGTGGTCACTATCGCGGAAGGTTCGAGATGGTCTTTGAAATGTTATTACAACACAGTAGCGTGCACTGGGCGAAAGAGCCGGCCACTATGAGACGGGTCGCCGACGAACGAACGCGTCAGCACCCGACGATGCGTATGAGTTCGGAACTTCAGAGTCTACTTCTTGCTTGTAGCCGTTTTTGCCGTTTAAGGCTGAGTTGCTGTCGTCCATCACCGTCTGTAAATACAAAATACAAAGATAGTATTAAAACAAAACAAGAATGTCTTGGGGGCAGTATTTGGGAAAAACAAAACAATATCCGGTGTCCTCTGACAAATCGAACTCATCTAAAGATTTCTTTATTTATAAGAAATTATAAGTAGTTTTTGCTATGAGTGTACCCTACTAAAGCCTAAATACGATCTGCTGGCAAGGGGTGCATCGGTTTAAGAATGGACTTTTTCTTTGGGAGGTCATAGGGGAAATTGCTCAGAAAATTGTTTAACAGAAATCAAAATTGCAGCTGTCTCTGACTGTCAAAGAAATCAAATCAGCAATATGTTTAATTTAATATTTTACGCTGAAAACGAATCTGCCCATGGATTCCAGTACTTTAACACGATCACTGCTGACTCACAAACCAGCTTCACTTTAACATCTTATAGTAAGTACGTTGGGAAAATTGGAGGCTTTAATGTCAGCGTCAGCGTACTCTGTCCACAATCAATTTGCAGGCTCATTTACATAAATACCAATGAATTTTGACCACTACATTATACTTCAGATCAGTCAAACATAGTGGTTTTTTTTCTACCCATCAATTTTCTAGGATATGATTACATGGTGTAGTAATGCACGCGACTGTACACGTGACGACGTTGTTGCAAAGACGGCGACACAAGTGCTAAGCAAATAGTCCCGATGCTATAATTATTGGTACGTACATGCAAAAACGTATTTTCCTAAAGCGACTATGATGCTGTACAAATATTTGTATATCCATGATAAATATAAACGAAGTAATTTAAACATTATATTGTTTACGTCAAATAAAAACGATTCAGTATTCACATGTGTCGATGACAATGCTATAAGTACACTATTAATACTGAGAATAGATCGTAACCATCCGTAAACCATATAGACGTCACATAGGTAATTCTTGACCACACAATTGATACGCTAATTGATTTTGTCGCGAATAAGTAATAAATACACGTGGTAGGTATGTTTGTTTGAATGACGTATTATGTCACTACTACCATGTATGCCTACATCATACTACCTTCAGATCCGGGAGGCATCTATATCTTTCGTGGTCTTATTAAGAGTCCGTCTGACGCCAAATAGACTATTACTTTGATCTAGATCTCAGGACTCGTGAGGTTTAATGAATTAAAATTTTAACACAGACAACTTCAGTTCATGAACTAAAAACGGTCTAGGCTAGAAACACGATTGCTGATAAAATCCTCGATAGATTTTTGTGTTGAAAATACCTCGATTTCTTGAAATTTTACCCTAGATCTCATAAGTTTTAAGTTGTTTCTATAATATAAAATATTTATAAGAAAGACAATAGTAAAGTCTTAGTTTACACTAGACCACTTTTTTAATAGTGGTGGTTTTATTATAATTAATTTATTTCGTTAAAAACGCACAAAAACCGATCGCATCTCTCTCTGTCTTGCACGCTAAAATGTGTATCTTCTATCTTCTTTCAACAATTTGGCGTCTGGTAGGCTCTTAATGACCTTTGCCATGCTTTTATCTCCTACGGCCGGATCTTGGCCTTTGTAATATGGGGTAATATTACTTATAGACTAAGTGCGGTAAAGAACCCGCGGTTCGTAATATCAGCGGAAAATAATAGTAATGATTCACAAATCTAATGATATAGTAAACTAGTCATAGCCTGCGGTTTCACTCGCGTGAAACTATATTTAAACCTGTCTTTTCTTGTTAGGGGTCGATTTGCATTTGAAATCTCTATGAGAAAGCTGCTGTTCATTTAAAAAAAATTCTTCATAGCAGTCGTTTAATTGGTTATTTTATCAATGAACTACTAATATGAAAGAGTCACTTGTTCAATCAATTTAATTGTTCATTGAACGATTGAGCACGGAGGGGTTTCCTCTATTCTAACAGTCATTGAGAAAAATGTGCGTAATAATACTTGTTCTGACCCTCAACCAGGTTAATTGTAGTGATCGAGGGTCTGTGTCGAGAGATTCGATTGAAAATTATACCAAGAACAGTTTAAATGTAACCTTTGTTGTCACAAAGATCACGGCATTATTATACCTATGACTTTAATGTTATACTTATCAGATTTTCCTGTAACTAAATCTAATTGCTTATTGCGTCACTCACCATGCAAAGTCCATTCCTCAATGGTTTTCCCTTGGACTTGTTATATCTCGCTTTGTAAAAGTCACTGAATAAGAAGAGGAACAAAAATCCGTGCATCGCTATCCAGTAGACGAAGACGCGAGGGTACTGGCACGATGGACGGAATAGCACTTGGAGTTGGTGGCTGAAGATTAGCACGAATTGCACCTGGGGAGAAATGAAAACGAAACTATTATTACGTGAAACAAGAAATGTTGTGGTTTTATGAAACCACGATGCTAGTGACACTTAATTTATTAAATAAATACATTTATATTGTTAAAATTACAGTAAAACATAATTATTACATACTAGCGGACTTCACGCGGTTTCACCCGCGTAGTTCCCGTTCCCGTGGGAATACGGGAATAAAATATAGCCTATGTTCACCGCAAAGCTTCCCAACAGTGAAAGAATTTTTCAAATCGGTCCAGTAGTTTCGGAGCCTATTCGTTACAAACAAACAAACAAAAAAAAACAAATCTTTCCTCTTTATAATATTAGTATAGATACATTTTTTACAATATTACTAAATAAGGCTCTCGTGGCATTGTGGCCAAAAGACTAGCAGCATTCCCCCTTTGAATAGCAATACCTATTCGCCTTGATAGCAAACTGCCAGCTCTTGGGTCACCTGTCGACTCTAAAACTTTTTAATTTTTTCTATGCGCATTGGGACTAGGGCTTGAATATCGGACGCTTTTTCAGTTCCGGAATTGGGTTTCGATATTCAGTATTTGAATTCCGGAATTCCGGAATTCCGGAACTCAATCAAGTTTCGTTTTGTACAAAATAGTGATATGTAAAAAAAAGAAACGGCAGTTGGCAGTCCTATGTGATTAGTGATAAACTACTTTGATACCCAGTAAAATTACTTATTTTAACGTAACCAACAAAAACCACATGTTTCCTAACTATTACCTACGGTTGGCCCGGGTAAGCCCTCAGAAGGATGACCCCAGGATTTCCCACAGACCTTGACTATCACAGCGGGCTCACCTGGGAGGTTCGGGTGCTGTCCCGCGTATTTGGGGGTTGTTCAGGTGTTATGACGCATCTCAGGGCGAGTGGCGTGCGTGAAACTTTCAAGTCACGGCGGTAAGGACGGCGATTAGCCCTCCCACCGTCGTCAGGCCGCTGATTATGGAGGCCGATAGTCTTGGGCAAAGACTCTGGTGGGAGCGTTCTCTCTCGATCACTTTTCGCCGCATTAACTGATCACAGAAAGACGCAGTGGCATCCCACTTACTCCCACTGGAGATCATAGCTCGCGCAATGGTCTCCAGCGAGAGAATGTCCACGTCCAGACCTACCACGATGACCGGGCGCTGTTAAGCTCACGCTGTGTGTGTGAAGTACTGTGTCCTCACTGCGTTCCTCGCAGTGCTGGCACTCAGGTGTGGTTTCCCGGTGTATTCGTCACAGATACTTACTGAAGCTCCCGTGCCCGGTAAGCATCTGTGACAACCGGTAGGACAGAGCACCCGCACCGTGACTCCTCTCTAGTCACTCGCCCATGACCGGTCTGACCGCCTGATGTGATGTGGCGATTCGGTTTGTTGCTCAAGTCCAGGTCTCCACGGTTTCCTTGTGGAGCTGGAACTGCCAAACCTAGATTTCTTGAGACGTAGGCCTATGACCTACGACACTACTACCTATGACAGCGCCTCCTTAAGAATAAATTAGAAATATAATTATTTTATATAAACAAGAACGCAAGTTGCCTCGCTGCCAGATCCTCGAGACATGCCGCCTCTGAGCAACGGACCACGCAGCAACCAATCGTAACCGATGTTCTACAGAAGCGGTCTTAAGACTGATCTCTGCGGAACACCGCACGACGTATCTCGCTGACCCGGCTGGGCTCTAGCTAGCTTGGGTAAATTATGGCCCTCTCGGAAAGATAGGCCCCGACAATTCGACGGAAGCAAGGATAGTTCAGGGCAAGGTGTTAAAGGCGATAGTGTCTCTTGACATCGCCATCGCTTTCAACACCACCTCACCCTGGAATGTTACTTCCTCCGTCAGTCTTCTAATGCGCATGATCGCATCCACGGTGGAGCGCCCTTGACGGAAACCAAACTGGTTATACGCCAAATCTGGCCCCACGTGTGTGAGGTGCCCGACTGTGCGCTGTGCAATGATACGCTCAAGGAGCTTGCATACCTGACGAGGTATGCAAGCTCCTTGAGCGTATCATTGTTGGGGATCGGCCGGATTTGCTCAACGGAGCAACACGATCGGCCGATCCCCGGATGGGTATACTGCTGACCACCTTGCCTTTCGGATCAGAACCAGTTTCCCTGTCTTCCAGAACTTGGAAATCTGGCCTTTTTCTAGGCATGCACTAAAGAGCCCCATCACTCGAGGCCCGAGATCCTCAAGAGCCAGGACCCACGCTCGGCCTGGAATGCTGTAGGGTCCATGGGCATGGTCCCTGCGTAATCTAAGCCGCAGTACAGTCGCCCCTAACTCACCTTCAGTGACTTCGGGCACGTCGTTCTCGCTGTAATTAGCGTCGGGCGCCTGAGACGGAGCCATGTGCGAAGGAATATGTTCCTCCGCCTTGATGAGAACAGGGAACGCAGGACCCTCCTCACTCTGGGTCAGTGGAGCGCACTGGGACAAAGTTTGCCCCTAATAATAAGGTACGGGCCCCATGAGTTCCGTCAGAACTTCTAGAACTATGGCTGAGCGAGACCTGTGTCAAATTCTTACAGCGTTTCTATCAAAGTTAAATTTAACTTGTAGCAGTCAGAGTTAAGTCTAAGTTCGCACTATAAATTGAAGTCTAAATGTAAAAAAAAATACAAAAACGTCATCAATAATATTATTGTTTAAATAGTATGTTTTCTATCAAATACCATTAATTTTATGGATTTACTTTCTTAGTAGGTTTTAGAAATATCATCAAATAAAATGGTTAATACCTAAGTACATATTCGAATCAATTTGTTAATAGAGAAATCCAAAATTATCAACATTGCAGTAATTAAAGGTAATTAAATTGCTTAAGAGGGTTAACGCACAAATACATGATTTCACGCGTTTGAAACGTTTGTTTCTAAAGAAACTACCAATGTTTAGTAAGTATGATTAATGTGTAAGAGTAATATATTTCCTTGTCTAAAAATTGTTCTAATCAAAATAAACGTGGCATAACTAGGTTTTTATTAAAAACAGTGTTTACACACCTCGTTTGAAGAAATTCTACGAAACAAGGCATCTTTGCCAATCGGGTGGTATAAAATTAATTGATGTACACAGAAATTAAAGCTGCTATATGTATCTTCGTATTGTCTTCTTTAAAGCCGCCTAAGAAAATTATACCGAAATATATTTCTTATCACCAAAACATGACAAATAAAGTTTCCAAAAAACGTCGTACTTTGATGAACTTCATCACGATTTTTGGTACACTTCTAGTTTACAAAATGGTGATCTTTTTACATTTACAGACCGATCATGATATCACCAATTGAATACATCAGTAATATTCTAGAAACCTCTTTAAACATATCTATAATAACGTAATAAAAGAGTCCTCAAACTCGATGCACGGGCCGCGAGAAATTAGTACCGGCCGAGGCCTTCCAGAGAGAGGAGGTATCACTTTATTTCCCGCGTTCCCAGTCAGGTATTATCGTAATATTCGAATACTTTGAGTGTGCTCAACGCCACTTGATACTTTTTCAATTTTGTCCGCGCTGGGTGATAAACCCTCTTAAGAAGCTTATAATCTACTTTTTTGTTTGTAATGAAATTAAAGAAGCGAAAATATTTTTTTTTTCAATATCGAAATACCGGTATTGATCTCGCCAATTCCGGAATTGAGAACGATATTGGATTTTATCGGAATTCCGGAATTATGTCAATTCCGGAATTCCGGAGTTCAAGCCCTAATTGGGACCCCATGGACCTAGGGCCTCGATACAGACTGGAATAAAACGATAGGATGAGTCGAGACTAGGGAATGCAATACCGGGATACCGGAATCCCGAAATACCGGGATCCCGCAGTATTTTTGCGGGACCAGTCCCGCACGTAAATCGTGCGGGATCCCGCGGGATTAGCGGGATTGTGCAAAGGTAAACGCCATGTGTTATTCTGTAAGCGGAAGTGCACAAACTGATTCGGTTTGAGAAAGTTTTTTGTAATTGTGACGTAATATACAGGATGTTGATCTGCATTTGTGCATTACTTGCACACATGACTGTACTGCCTACACTCGTTGATATTTCGGGATAAAACGAGACACCCTTTTTTTACACTTTTTTTTTTCTGCTTAAATTCTTTTCTATTTGCTATGGGAACTCTACTGCTTATACTAAACCAATATTAAGTGAAAAAATGGGGCAGTAAAATTAAGTTCTTAATAATTATATAAAATAAATTTAAAAAGCAACTCGTATGAATCGGTTCTAAATATTCTAATAATACTATTACCTACATAGGTACATTTTCACCGTTCATTCAAAACCGTTTCTTCTTTGCCTACAGTTTAGTAGGCACATACAAATGTGTAGGCATAGGCAAAGGAGGCGGTGGCGGCGCGGCGCGTGTAAATTACCCCTCCAACCCCCGCGCAGGAGCGAGCGGCTCAGGCGGCGCCTTTGATCGGTGAATTTGAAATTTTGAATTAATTAGTCGCTCGCCCGCGTTCAGCGTGAGTATAACCGCACGCGCCGAGGTCGTGGTACACAAGGCCTATCAGCTGATCGGCAAGAGCAGATTCTCAATTATTTTGAGGAAGAACCTCGAGCCAGTACGCGTGAAGCCGGTCGCCGTTTCGGTGTTCATCATACCACAGTGTGGAAGCTGCTGAATCGCGAACTAATGCATCCGTTCCATTTCCGACGTGTTCAAGAGTTGCATCCGCAGGACAATAACGCTCGGACAGTTTTTTGTAACTGGCTTCTTGAACATCAGGACGTGAACATTTTGTGGTCCGACGAATCATTGTTTACGCGCGTGGGCGTTTATAACGTCCACAATGAACATTGGTGGGCTCACCGACAACACAACCCACATGTTACTACGCGGGACTCGTTCCAGGTCCGGTTTAGTCTGAATGTGTGGGCTGGTATCATCGGTGATCATCTACTTGGCCCATATTTTATTGACGGTCGTTTGAACAGTGCTACATACTTGGTGCTACTCCGACATGTGGTTAATGAGATGCTCGATGACATTCCACTCGCATTTCATAGGGACTTGTACTTCCAACAGGACGGTGCGCCACCTCACTATGGACGCCAAGTGCGCGAATATTTAAGTGAAGTGTTTGGTACGCAGTGGATAGGCCGTGGTGGACCGGTAGCCTGGCCGCCGCGTTCACCCGACCTAACGCCCTTAGACTTTTATTTGTGGGGAGATATTAAAAGACTTGTTTACAATGAAGACATTGTGAGTGTTACACAATTACGTGAAAGAATTGTTTTGGCATTTGAACAAATAAAAACAAATGTGCTAGGTAGTGCTTCGCAGCTTAAAACGCAACTTAGTGCGCCGCGCCAATCTGTGCATAGACACTGGGGGTGAGCATTTTGAACAATTATTGCGTGTTTCATGATTTTGTAAATAGGTATTTAAGCTTTGATTCTCAATTAATTCTGTAAATAAGTTGATTTAAATTTTTTAACTACGCGAGAAATGCTTCATTTCAGAATACTTTTCTTCCTAATGTTTACTAACAGTAGGTACTTAATGTTTTTGTTTGCAATTGCATGATAAGTAGCGTGTTTCTGCCGGTCCTAAGCCCTTGAAGTAGGAAGGAATCTTTTAAATCAACATAAACTCATCATCAAATCATTAATATCAAATCAAAAAAGTACATAAAGGTCACCGAACTTGTCAGCTGGAACTAAAAACTCATGAAACCTAATAACTAATGGCTCCTCTACACTGCCCGCAAAGTTCATAGGCGAAGTACTCTAGAAACTTTGTCTAAGTTCGAAAAAAGTGCGTCACTACACACTCAGTGGTGTCAGTAGCCTGCGCACGCACATTGCCGCCGTTTGTAATGAACAAAGAAATTTGTGTGGCAGAGTTTCCAGGAACAACATAATTTGCTCCTGACCACTGTTTGACGCTGATAATTGGATCACATACACCAAAGCACTAATTATATAAAAAAAATAACCACGAAGGCTAATGCGGAAGCTTCGCTGCGCTCCGCTCCGGCCTTAGCCTTCTAACCTAACCTATCCAAGTCGGATTGAGCGGGGTTAATCCTGTAGTGCACATATTTTGAGAATGGGACATTTTGAGAAAAGGACATTAGGTATGAGATGAGACCATATGCCTCGTCCTGCCTACCCCTTCGGGGATTAAGGGGGTGATTATTTTTCAGTTCTAGATGGATGTATGATACCGAATTCTATTCTTTTCTCAATGACTTTCAGAAATATGCGGGATCCCGCAAATACCGGGATCCCGCGGGACTGAGATTGCTCAGTCCCGCAAATACCGGGATTACAATCTTGTTGCGGGATTGCATTCCCTAGTCGAGACCCTTCTTCTTCAGTCTTCTTGGGCTCCCATTTTCCGCACTTAGGTCCGCCAGTGGACCCATTGTACGTGAGTGTTGGCTGTCACTCCAGCCAACCCAGCTCCGACTAGAAGCGCAGGATCCTCTTCGGGTCCTCACACGCTTCCCGGAGTGTTGTGGGGCTGCCAAGTAAGAGTCGAGACCCTTATACTTATTCATTTATCTTGGGCCAAGCTGTCAACACACCAGCACCCGATCCATCTCCCTCGATATGAAAGTCATACCATCCGGTCTCTTGCCATCGTCCCTGAAAACGCCGTTTGGCTCTACGAGCGCAGGCAAATTGGCGGTGGCAAGAGCACGGCTAATAATATCAATTAGCGCAGCGTGGCGTGATAAGCGACCTGCGCTCTTTAAACATGAAAGTCCATGACGCTGCAAAGAGTTAACGTTAAACCCACAGGGGCATCGATGTGGAGCATAACGACGTGACGCCAAGTCTAAAACCAATTGAAATTCTGAGGATGTCCGGTTCCACAAAAGTTCCGGTGTTGGCTGTAGGAAAAGCTTTCAGCCAATCACCGGATTCCTTTCTGCTGAGCGCTAATAATCTTGCCCGATCTGGGCTTAAGCTGGCGTTTACAAAGGAGTTAAAAAAAATAATTAATTAATTAATTACTCAGTTAATTTATTGTTCACCATTGTTATATTTTCACACTATTCCTGGTTTTTACAAATCCGTCGTTTAAAAAATGAATCGTAAAGTAAAAAAATAATAATTACGTACCTAATTAATTTATTAGTTAATTTATTGTTGGCCATTTTCACATTATTCTTGGTTTTTCTCTCCAGATATGATAAAAAATTAATAATAGTGCGAAAATGGCACACAATGCACTTGTAAAAAATGGTTGCTTGACTTATTAAGTTACTTAATATGTATGTTCGCATTACAGCATTTCTGTAATGCAATATATGGACAAAAATGTGTCGGTGGATTAAAAGTTTCACTTTCCAAACGTTGTATGTATTTCTTTTCTAAGTGAGAACACTTCAGTAGCACGATAACCAGATCAAATCAGCCTATCGCAGACCACTGCAATTTTCGAATTCCCTTCGTATTGGAAGGTTTTGGCCATACCGTACGTAACGTAACGTCAAAATATGTGTAATACGCGAAAATGACCAGAAATTCATTATATCCGTTATACTTTCGATAGTTGGTACTTGATGGAACTTGTTATAATACATTATAATAGCGAAACCGGTCAGGTATTTTTCAAATTAAAATAATAGTGGAATAGTACAAATGAATTTTCATAATTTAGAAATTCATTACGAATTGTACAATTCGTGTGAGATTATAAAATTTTCAAAGATGTTCACGACGCGTTTAGGGGGTTAGATTTGCAAGGTCATGCTTATTGAGTAACTTCTGTGTTGCTTGGGAAGTTTTGTAATTCAAATGAAGTTTTATGTGGGGCGTCTAAAATGGATTAGGTACATGAAATGAACTTAACCTTTAACTGGTGACGTGCGGTCTCACAGGCCGAGCGGCGTAAGCGAAACATCATATCACCCCCTTCCCCGCATTTCCCATGTTTGAGCGCCTGAGTAGCTTCGAGTTTAGTGTAGGCAGTGCCCTAGAGGGGGATAGTTGCGTCGGCCAGGCCCAAATCGGTAAGTTAGATCGATTGAAAATTCTCGGGCGGCCTCTCAGACCTTATGTCACCACTTACGTAACTTTTTTGGAATTACACTGTAGTGTTGTATTGCGTTTTTTTTAGATATTTCTTACTATGAATGACTCTGGACTTCCTAGAAAAAAGCGTATAGAGGTTGTTGACAAAAATGTAGTGCCTACTCGAATTGTAGACTGGTTTAGCACAAGAAAACTCAAGTGGATCGGAAGCTGAAGACGTTTCCAAAAATTATGTCCCGGAGCATAGCGACCACAACTCGGAGACGGAAGAAAATGCTTCTGAAGACGAAGAACCTGTATATATGATATAATACACCAGGAAAATCAGCTTGCAGAGAGTGACAGTGATGAATGTATATCATGCGATAAACATGTGTGTTTGTAGTGTGCGAAGCAATTATGCCCTAACTGTCAATAAAAATACTAAAGATTGACAGTTGTCATTTTTGAGACATGACACTTGTGATAAAAGTTTAATTTTTTTTTAAGTTGATTAGTGTTTGAACTTCGTTAAAAAACAAATATTTTATAATTTATGTTGATTTTGACTATTTTATAAGCAATCGTTGATCTCGATTCTAGTTTTTCAATTACAGAGATCCAAAACTTTATAACTACCCAGTTTCTAATTAAAATTATATTTAAACTACATGACGTTGTTTTAATTTTTACTTTAATATTTAATTTAAAACAAAATAAACATTAGGATAACCTACCATATTTTAATATAATGTATTATAGACCAATTATGGCAGCGGCCTGTCAGGCCGCTCGTCACCAGTTATGTTATAAAAAAACCATGTCACCAGTTAAAGGTTAACCTCGATACCAGAACACGCCTTCAGAGGTAGGGCAGGGTTTTTATGACAAATTGTATATCTAACCCAATTTTTTTTGTGCTATACGATCTACACAGCTAATAAACATAGCAACATTACTCCAAATACATATTATACATAAAGAAATAAAGACTCAAATTTCGAAATAAACATCAGCGGATTACAAAAATACTCTATTCGACCCCACCACAGCTAGAGCAGTCGCTACGCTGTCTACTATTGTGCCACAAAAGGAGTTGATAGGTATTAAGTTGATTGAATTAAGCAGGTAGCTTTTTTAGTGTGAAAATCCTTGACTCGAATCGACTAAAACCGCAAGGTCCCTACGAGACGGATGTCTGTAGTATTAAATTTGCATTCTGCAAAAGATTATTTTGAGAAAGCGACTTTTTGCGAAAGTAGGTATAATTTCCTGTAGATATTTTGCGAATAAACCTTATTTAAACCACCTTAATTTAAAGAAAATACCTAAATTCAGTTTCTTTATTTATTATATTTAAACCACTTTCGTTTAATTAAGCAATAAAATACTTTCATTAATGTATTCACAGAACTAATTTTTTCATTGTAAATGCAAATGGCTGTCTGTTGCGACTGTAATATTAAAATATTATGTTAAAATATCAAAAAAATTTAGTTGTGTACATAAATTTAACGTAATTTTATGCTATCTAATAAAGTGGTAAGTAGACGTATAAATATTATACTTTGCAAGTTATGTAAGAATGTTTTGCAAGTGACTGTACCCGGTACCGTGTAATCGTGAAGTTATTGCCACTTCTATTTTTAGAACTAGAGTAATAGTTTCGGGTCACATATTAACCTCTAAATAATCAAAATTATGTATGTTAGGAGAAATCCGCTTCAAAAACATACGGAAAGGATTACGCAATCTTCTCGTACCAAGCGCATTTTGTATGTGACGGAATCTTGTATTGACGCTACTATATTGAATACTAGCTGACGCCCGCAGCTCCGCCCGCGTCAAGTTTTGTTCCCGTTTCCGCTTCCCGTGGGAACTTATTCCCGGGATAAAAAGTAGCCTATGTGTTATTCAAGACCTATATCTACCCCTGTACCGAATTTCAGCCAGATCCGTTCAGCCGTTAGAGCATGAAAGAGTAACAAACATCAACACTCACAAACTTTCGCATTTATAATATTAGTAAGAAGTAATATAAGTACCTACTACCTAATCTTCCGATATCTCTAACACACTTTACAAAATTAACAACACTTTTGATTCCAAAAGTGACTTACGATATCAGAGGCACAGTGTTAGAGTTTGCGACTGCCTTGCCGAAGTCTCGTATTCGAATTGCGATCGAAACAAATATTTTGGGCGATCCATAAATGTTTCAATCGGAGTTTAGATGCTTTCCATGTGTAATAAAGTATGTATTTTAGACATACCATAATTATGACCAGATCCCACAGCTTGTAAATAAATATGCCATAAGTAATATTTAAGAGTTGTCTACTTACCATTTGAAATGCTGTCAGATATTTCTTCCACCAAATGTACTTCTGGTATTTGGGGCCCATAGCAGATACCATGTAGTAGAAGTACATCACGATGTGAACGAAGGTGTTGAGTAGTGCAAAGAACGTGCTATGGCCACCTGTAGATATAAAAGAAATACACATTTAGATATGAATAAGGATCAGCTCATGATCTTACCAGCCTCTTGGCTACCAAGAGTAGCTATATAATCTAGACAAGAAAGTTCTTAACACTTAAAATAAATAAGTTCTATATAATGACGCTCCCATTCATATTTTGAATGTTGAGTTGAATATACGATTGAAATCCCTTTGATAGTGATTGCCGTTTGGTTTTAAAATTCGACCAGTAATTTTTTGTCGTTTATAATAATATTTTATAAGCTCGAGAGGTAAGGAATCAGGGGTAAAGCTTATGACTGGTTAGAAAGATGCCTTTCAAACCACAAACATGCTAATTTTCAAAATTATAAACCACTCGAAATTGACAATTACTTCTAGTGGAGTACGACAAGGTATTGTTCTAGGTCTCCTCATCTTCCTGTTACGAGTATATTTTAAATATTTTAATGATATCAATATAAAACGTAGACAGAATTCTATTTTATACATGAAATGAAACCATGTTGATACAAAACTTCTCATTTAATGAACAAATGCTTCTGAGTCTGACATTAAAGACACTTCTAATTTTGAAATAAAATAAGTAATGCAGTAACTTAGGTAGATAGACGTAACGTTAGGCACACTACGAATTAGTCTTACCGAGCGCAAATGGATAAAATTATATAATTTATTACTTCTACGTTAATTTATAAAAACAATAAAACAAATATGTATAAATTTCAAACAAAGTACTATGATAATATGTCTGAAATAGAAACTGATGGTACAAAGATAGTTCCAGTCGACTCAACTGTATTTTAGGTATACTTAAATTAACAAACAATTAAACTGAAAAGAACTCATTGACAGCGTAAAGACTGAAATTGATAAATTTGCCTTTGCACTAAAGAAACTTTGATGAATTATGAGTAGGGAAAGCGACCCTCCCTCCGTATCAAAGATTATTTATTTATATTATGTAGAATCACTACTTTGTTATTTGGTAGAGATACATATAATAGGGTGTTTCAAGTACAGAACAAATGTATAGGTACTAACATACATTATATGGAAAAGAAAACCTAGAACCCTACCACTATCATATCTCTATCTCTAGCTCTATTTATAATATACTCACACTATGTCTGTTTGTTAGAAGTAGAGAAATACTAAGGACATGCATTCTAACAGTTCAAAAACAACTACACTTTTCTAATAAAGATAGAGGAATAGGTTGTACAACAATAATATTAAATACTAGCGGACGTCACGCGGTTTCACCCGCGTAGTTCCCGTTCCCGTGGGAATACGGGAATAACACATAGCCTATGTTTACCGCAAATAGTGTAGCTTCCCAACAGTGAACGAATTTTTCAAATCGGTCCAGTAGTTCCGGAGCCTATTCGTTACAAACAAACAAAAAAACAAATCTTTCCTCTTTATAATATTAGTTTAGACAAAATTTCACAATAGTTAATACATAGCATTAATTTTGTTTGAATAATTTATTCTAATACATAGACATAGATATTGTTAAAATTACAGTTTATTCTTTTAATTATGTACTATTGAAATTTTATTTTTAACATTTCTCACATTTTTCTTTAACAATGACATTGAATGCAACGATTTAATGTTATAATTCAACAGAAAATTTTGTATTAGTTTAAGACATTTTTAACACAATGAATAATTCTACACCCAGATATAATAAGGTAGAATGTGTGAAACTATTGTCATGAAAATTTACTTATTCTTAACCTGACTGATATATTTCCGAGAAATAAATGTATACATTAGATTGACACCAAAGATAATTATAATAATATTACATACAGATCGGCAACTCCTTGCCTCCCACCGAGTAAGCTTCCCCAACCCCCCACCAAAGTTGATGTCGCTCATTTGGAGCGACAGTGCACGGTGGTTCCGCCAATAGGTCATAAATGCTAAAATTTCATTATCAATTACGCCAATTTAATTATGTATAATGTTTTACCGATAGATAAGCTACCCTAAAATACAAATATGTTACCCATTCTACCTAATTATTACTTATTTCTCGACCTCTCTAAAGTGAACGCATCATTACGTTGCGCTCGCCTTATCAGTAACTCATTAGCACTGCTGTATGTGTGACTGAATTTTCAGAACTGCATTATTTTTGAGGGGGGTTTGTGAAATGGATTTCTAAGATCAAGGTATGTTATTACTAATTAGCTATATTTTTAAGTTTTGTTTTACTTATTATGGCGTATTTTTACGTGCTACGCCACACAGTATTTCTACCAAATTTGTATGTTATAGTTGACTTCACATAGCCCTACAAAAAATTTCAACCATAATCGAATACTCTCACATATCTTATATTAAAGATCGAATTGTCTATTTTGAAAATATAAAAGGTTTTGCTGCGCCCTTTTGCATCTTTAGTTGCTATATAGGCTCTACGACTGCGTAGGCTTGTCTACGAAACACATGTTAATTATTAATGTTGTTTTTTCAAGAACTTTGATTAAATGTTCTTTCTCAAGGATGCATTTTTTTGAGATTTGGTCTGCCATGGCTAGAACTATTCCTCAAAAAACATCAACACGTGTTGGTAACTATTGTAGCTTTACTGGAAGAGGCCAATAATGTAGAAATTAGGAACTTAGATAGTAAAATACTCAATTTATATTTAAGTCTTGATGGATTTTGGAAAGTTGTCTCTAGAAGTAAATCAACATTTTGGCAAAATTACTCAGATTGGTTAAATGAAAATGAATGTTTCAAATTAGTAAGGAGTAATGAGGAGGAGTGCATTCAAGAAAACGCGAACCAGCTCGGGCCATCTTCCGAACGCGGACATTCCAGGAAATATTTTTGAAATTTGTCTAAGCGCTCGAAACGTAGAAGTTTGGCAGAATTATCACAAGTAGATGACTCTGCTGTGAATTCACTAATCAATACTAGCAACACTGAATATAAATTCGAATAAATTTAATGAAGATTCTTTGGAAACCGCTCGAATTTTAATTCAAGAATATCCGTGGTATAATCTTCCAGCTTCCGTTCACTAAGTCCTCTTCGATAGTACTGAAGTAGCACAGTATGCTTGGTTATCTATTGGGGAATTATCAGAAGAGCCAGCAGAATCTAACAACAAAAATTATAAGGCTTTCAGACGGGATCACACGAGAAAAATGTCACGAGTATTTTTAATTTACGAATACGGACTAACTTTACAGACTTTTACTCAGCTTAGACCCATTCATTACCTACTGGTCTTCTGAAATTTCCCCGTAAGAAAAAAAAAGCGTTATGTCGAGGCAGGTTTTAGATTTATAAAGAATTTAGTTTAAATTGAAATTAGGTTTGCTGTTGTAATGATTTAGCTTAGTTGTGGTTATGATGACGTTTGTAAATAAATTGTAGTTTTAGTTTTCTTGTCATTTATATAAAAAGAATATTATATTTAACGATAACCCCTTCATGAACGGCGTTAATATCATATTCAGATATATTTACGAACGATGCAGAATAAATCTCAAATATTGCGTATTAATTTTTTTTGTTAAACAGTACTTTGTACAGTTTACTGTATATTATGTATTAAATTATGTAAATAAAACACTAACGTACATTCATAAAGAATTCTTTTTATTATTTACCCTCAGAAAAAATCCCATTTTCCAAATTTAATAAAGTAAGGTATTTATGACCGCGCTTGTTCGGCGCCTGGACCACCGTGCAGTGGCACAAATGCAAAAAAATGCGGAATTGACTTAATTACATCACAATGATCCCCATAAAAATCTACGTTAGGAGTGAAAACGACTTATTTATAAGTTCAATAATACTCCGCCAGGGAGAGAAAAGACTTTGTTGAAATATTCAATTTTCGCGCGCAAATTCTGGGCGACAACGCCCAAACAGTCAGTTACGCGGGGCGCCCCGCATAGTGTGTACGTGTCAGGGAGCTACATCGACGCTAAGGTAAATATGACATTTTTTTATACTAAGTAACGGAGCTACAAAGACGCAATTGTACGTTATGACATAAATAAGAAGCAATGAAAATCGTTTTGAGGTTACAATGACCTATCGTACAATTGCGCCGTTGTTCTACCTAACATTTTCTTCATGACATTACGCCATTACTAAATGCCTACTCTATGGATGGGCTATATCTATGTTACCACTGACTATGTGACTATTTTTTTATTCAAATAAAGCAAATTGTGTTGATTATTAAAATAATCTTTCATTATAATTTTGACATCAAATGTCATAACTACTTGAAATTTCTTTTTCTAGGATAACAACGACGCATATAAATCTTAAAATGATTATCTTTTTTTTTTCACTCAGATAAGGATTGGAATTTAGAAAAAAAAAGACTATTTTCAAGCCCAGAGTTCATACTAAATAAATAAAATATAAAAATAGTCACTATCTCTGAGAAATATGAAGAATCATCACTTATGTTTCGAAAAAATCTTAAAAATGGCCTAGCGTAAATTTTACAAATTTGCTGTTGTGACGGTGTCGCTCCAAATGAGCGATGTGTCTATTGCCGTGTCAGTACTTGAGAGCGTGTCACTGCGTTGCATTACGTACTACCTACGTACTTTATGCTATTGCTTTGATTTAATTTGTGCTTAGCCGAGGGTAGATTTGAAAAAAAAAAAGTACCTACATACATGAGATTGCGTTCTGTTCCTTATTATTTTGTTTCCATAGCTAGTGACCCTAGTATACTCACACACACATTCAAGCTTGATTCAAGCATTCACATTACGTGTATATTAGTGTGGATGAAAACGAACATTTTGGTATGGAGTTTCCGCCCTGTATTAATACGTAAATACTTTGTACATAATTTTAAAAACGAACTTGAAGTATGACACAGTTAAAGTTCATGTGAAGGAGAAGTGCATAAAGGTATATTATTATACATATTAAGTTCATTTAAAATACATTAAATTAATCAAAATAAACATTACACCCACTAGGTACTGCTTGATGGATACCTACAAGCGAAATACACACTTGTTGTATTTTACACATTTTGAATGTAAAAATTTACAGTTCAAATTTTAGTTGCCATGGTTGCATACAATAGAATCATTTTAAAATACAAGATGTTATTAATAACAGGGCAGGTCTGTTTCACACGCTCGCTTACCACGTTACCTAATTATATTTTTAATTTCTTATGATTCCGAACAATTTCAAATTAAAAAAATATTATCAAGCTTCAACGTCAGGGTGACCAGGTGACCACTAGTAACAGTTATTAATGAAAAAGGACAAATAAAGTACAAATTGCATTAGAACTGTCAATTCAACCCTGACAATATTTTAGGTAGTAGCACAGGGCGGAAACTCCATACAAATGATTTGTTTTCAATTCTGTCACCTTCACTAAAACACGTTATGTTTGTACACAACTTTAATGTGTGTGTGACCACTAAGGCTAAGCAAACGTTCTGTCAAAATACCCTCCAACTATAATGACAGCCGTGGCAGGGGTGGGGAAGCTTACTCGGTAAGGGGCAGGGAGTTGCCTATCTGTATGCAGTGTATTTAATTCACAAATCAATTTTACATCCACGTTACTTTAATTACGTGTAAATGGTTAAAGTACACGAAGTTTAATGTAAAGGCAAATGCTAAATATTTGCTTAAATTAATAATTTTTAGTGTTTTTGTATACTTTAGCAGTTAATACACTACCTAATGTTGTAAATGATGTAATATTTACCGATAGTATTTATCCGCCAAACTCAATGTTGGTTTAGTCTTGTTTTAAAAAGCAATCGAGATTTCCAAATCTATGCCTACCTACTTTTGACTCGCGAACCTTTAGAGTTCCATAAACAAGGAACCTTTATAGTTTCTCCATGTCCATCCATGTTCCACAGGGATCTTTAGTAATAGAAAGTTGTATTAATTAAAGGGTGCTTTTTAGTGCTGATATTTCACTTTAAACTATGAAAAGGTTAATGTTAATGTTAGTGCAGCAATTAGCTGAGATGACGACCTTTTCGGGCACGCACATTATACTCATGCATTTTTTTTTTGTTGTTTTATACTGGGTGTAACAAAATTACCTCTCCAAATTTCATGAGATGACTTGGCATCGGAAATCAAATACAAATATTTAATAAAAAAAGGGGGGTAAATTTTTTAATTTTTTTTTAATTTTTTATGTCGCACATTAAGAATTCATTTTTTACTGCGGCAATTCGAGGTAACATGGTCGCCGTGGCAAAACAAACACAGAGCACCCGTCTGGCTGTCGTTGTCGCTTTCTACTGCCGCTCAGTAGCGATAGAAAGGGTTTATTTGTGCGTGCCGAATAAAGAATTTATTTATTTATTTATTTATGAAAAGGAAAACTATCACGGACAAGAAGGTTATATACCTAAGTTTACGGGTATTGATCGATTGAGAAAATTTACTTATTGGATAAACAAAATTGTTAAAATGAAGCTAAAATTGCAGGAACTCCTTCTGTTCATACCAATACCACAGTGTGATTGATCCCACATCGTAGATTTTTTTATACTCAACGAAGTTGCCTGTAGGCATCATCAAGTTATGTTTGCGACGTGGATCTTATTGAATTTACTACATTAGAAAACATGTATTTTTTCGCGACGCGCATATTCTAGAGCAAAGCGGTTAGTGGAAATTTTCCAAAAATAAGCACATAAATATGCAAAACATAGTTAAAAATAGTTTGTTTTAATAAAAATAATATTATACTCAATCGTTTTTTTTATAATTTATTTATTAAAAGGCCGCGTCAGTGGTTTGACTTGTCTTGGTGACACAGACTGGATTTCCGTACCACTAATTATGCAATACGCAGTTTCATAAAACAAACAGCTTTAAGTACTTATAAACTGTATGAATTAACCTCTAAAAAGTCAAGCTGTGTCTCAATGCTAAGCCTGTGACATACTGACTTTGAAACTCCGTAATCTTATTCCCATAATATTGTGTAAAATAAATAAATTATCCCTTTAATTTAATGTATGAAAGTCTGTCATAATATAATATGATTACTGTTGAGCAGATTCAGATTCAGATTCAGATTTCATTTATTTCGTAAACATAGGTATAATAATACAGGTCTTATTTTAAGTAGGGTAAACCACCCAATCGTTGGCACTCCTCCAATTATTGGCACTTTAGGTAATTTTGCCCATTTCTAACAGAAAAAGAATGCTATTTTACTTCTTAATGCATACCTACAACTACATAATGGGCAACACCGAACTGAAATAAACTAGATTTCCCTTATTTTTCGAAATATACTCTTAACTAAAGTGCCAATAATTCATTCTAAAAGTGCCAATAATTGGGTGGTTTACCCTATATAGATCCACTATGTTTTACCTTAAGGCCTTGAGCGCTTTAGGTTAGTCGCACGATGATTCCTTCTTTTATAAACAGACTACCTAATTTAATAGGATTTTTCTAAGTGGATAATTTGCCTTTACATTAGTATATACTAGCTGATTGTCCGCAGCTTCACCCGCGTAAAATTTGTTACCGTCCCGCTTCCCGTAGGAACTTATACCCGGGATATAAAGTAGCCTATGTTATTCCAGACCATAATGGTATCCCTGTAAATTGCATTCAGATCTGTTCAGCCGTTTGAGCGTGAAAGAGTAACAAACATCCCCACATCTACACTCACAAACTTTCGCATTTATAGTACTAGTAAGAAATAAGATCATAAATCCTCATATCACCCACATATTTTTATCAAGGAAAACAAAGGCTAAAAAGAACCGTAGGCACACATTTATATAGAGTGACCTCTTAAACGAATTGATGTATGTTCTGAGGTTTGACTTGTATCTCGATTGCGTGCACTTCAACAAGTAAATAAAGGACATCGTAGTACATTTATAATTGTTCTCAGCTATATACATAGTAAAGACTAATAAGGAAGTTGGCCGGAACTGACCTCTACGTTGTTTTACCACATTAGTCAGTTGATATTCAAATATAGGAATAATCTTCTTCCTTGTTTTGTTCTATTTATGTGGCTCAGGATAATGTCCCGCTTAGCCGCGTTACAGATAAAGCAAACACATTTAAAATGTAACAGCACATACACAAGTGTTACACCTTAGGTGCTGCAAATGCGCAGACTACGATCACTAAATCCCAACAGGTATACAATTTGTTTATCACCTTAGCGGTACAAAATTAGGGTAACATTTGGTATGCAATGTATTTATTAACCGAGCGCTATTGGCTGTGAAGTACACAGCAAGAACACCGCAATTCCGGACCCATTTTTACCGCTAGTGAAACTATTTCCTATGGCGAATTTAGCTCGATATATTAATCAACTTGGAATTTGCTTCCAGACTATTATTTTGCTTCTACTACGTACCTTTGCTGGCGAAATGGCAGAGTACCAGAAGAATGGTGCAAATCTGTCATAGTGCCGATGTACATAGGTAAAGGGTCACAGCGAGAGTGCAAAAACTACCGCGGCATAAGCTTGCTCAGTGTCGTAGGCAAATTGTATGCGAAAGTTTTGATTAAAAGAGTGATGAATGAAACTGAAGGAAAAATGTGGAATGTACAAGCAGGATTTATGAAAGGAAGGGAATGCACGGATCAGGTCTTTTCATTAAGATGCTGAAAAGTTTTTGGAAAAACGCCAAAAAGTCTATTGCTTCGTGGACTTGGAAAAGGCCTATGACAGAGTGGTGAGGAATAAACTGTGGTCAACACTGTCCATGTATTGAGTGAACAGCAACTTGATACCAGCATTGAAATCTCTATATGAGGGCTCCAGTGCTTGTGTCTTAAGAAGATATACTATTTCTACAGCTATAGATAACGTAACTGGTCTTGTAAACGTCTAAGGGCAATTCACGGAGACGTAGACGCAAGGACGATTCTGTGTCGTGTACAGCAGACACCTCTGGTGTGGCGTGAATAATCGTTTATCTTGTTCGGAACTCCTGGTTCTAGCGATGGCAGCCTAATACAGCTCTCTCTGTGCTTTTTATTATTAAGCCTTCCTACAAGTGTCCATGTCAAGGCCCTCGAGATTCTCCTTCAACGGTATGATATCATTTAGAAGGGAGAGCAGAGATAGGAAAGTGGATTTATAGCTGCAAGAGCCAGTTTTGGTGACCTTGAAGTCGACCAGGACAGTTCAAGTCCTGGTCAAGAGTCACAATTTGCTTCAGTGTTGGCCTGTCACACCACCGCTGCTGGATGGGACAGTATAACATAGTGTAACTCCCAAGAATAGTTCTATCATCTGCATATCAATGAATGGCCCCGAAGGACAAGCTGTCATTTCAGCAGCTTGTATGGAGAAAAAACCTCTTTTGTGAACTTATTATGAATCTTGGGCCTATAAAATATAGGTGGGTAAATACATTTTTTTTATGATTAGTAATATTAATAAGCTTGTGCGTAAGTAGGTAGTAATTTATATAATAGATCACTTTTTCATAACGCGTTTTAATTGTGGCTACGTAGCGATCCGTATTAGTTACACATCGCTGATTTAATTTTAGTAATAATATAAAAATCATATAAGTACATAATATCTTAATTGGTTACTGCGTCGAAAAATATTCTTCTTTACTTTATTATGAAGTGACAGAAGTTCCGGTTAGGGTGTACTTGTTTTGTGGCGGCTGTGGTTCGATGCCCGGTCTGCTGACTACCAACTCTACACACGGTCTAAGCTACCAATACCTATGAACCCTCATATAATCTTACTAATATTATAAATGCGAAAGTTTGTGAGTGTGGATGTTTGTTACTCTTTCACGCTCAAACCGCTGAACGGATCGGGCTGAAATTTGGTACAGGGATACATTATAGTCTGGAATAACACATAGGCTACTTTTTATCCCGGGAACAAATTTTACGCGGGCGAAGCTGCGGGCATCAGCTAGTAGGTACAAAAAATTTACGTTAGCTCTCTAGCGTTATCACTCTGTTAACACTCATTCCGATAAGGAAATGGGGTTGTTAGTTTTAAAAAAATGTAATAACTAAAATGTAGTGGTAAGGGTCCTCGGCGTAACAAGAGGGGTAATAAGATCGACAGCTATTTGTGTGAGCGAGTGTATCTGTCTGTTAATATACCATTAGCCGTTTATTTTTTACTAGCGGACGTCACGCGGTTTCACCCGCGTAGTTCCCGTTCCCGTGGGAATACGGGAATGAAATATAGCCTATGTTACCCACAAAGAGTGTAGCTTTCCAACAGTGAAAGAATTTTTCAAATCGGTCCAGTAGTTCCGGAGCCAATTCGTTACAAACAAACAAAAAAACAAATCTTTCCTCTTTATAATACTAGTATAGATAGAAGTTTACGTGTCACGAGATTTTTAAATGACATACATACATATGGACACACCTTTATCCCCGAAGGGGTAGGCAGAGGCATATTACATGCCCACATTTCACCTTTGTATAATTTGTCCCACGTTGTGGCGGCGCAGGTTGTGACTGCCTGCTGTTCAAATAAAGCCTTCAACTTAGCTTAACGACTGCCATTTTACTGGCAACCGGGACCAACGGCTTAAAGTGCCTTGCGAAGCACGGAAACGCTCAAATAAATGTCACAAAGTGATCACATGGATGGTCACCCATCCATGGACCGGCCATAGTGAAAGTTGCTTACTGCAGTGATCGTTTAACAGAACACTGAGTCCGCGGGGCCACGAGCGCTTCTCGAGCGATTTTTAAATTGCTTAAATTAAATTATTCGTTGAAATAAATCCGTGACTCAGCAGGTGCACTACTTGCAGCTGAGGTCACTTGTGTTCTGGAGATCTTGGTCCCTTACAAATTTTTGTTCCTACGTTCACAAAAAACACAAAAGTATTGTTACACGAATAATTTGTGATCCATGTTTTTTAGTGATGATCGATATCAGTTACTAACCTGGTGCGAATTTGAGTCCAAACCATACGGACATAGGCATGATCCCGTGGTGTATGACGTGCAGCGTAGACACATGTTCGTTTTTCTTACGTAGTATGAAGAAAAGAGTGTCTCCGAATTCCGTAAATTTGCTGAAGTAATACCACCAACAGGTATTCGCCATCTGTTCAACAATAACACAGATATTAGATCAATTTCATTTAGAAGAATTTCTTCTTTGTCTGTTTTTGGTTATTGCGTTCATGAAGAACGACATTCACATATTCATGCTCAAGAAGTTTCACTGTATGAAAACTGCACTAAGAATTCAACAATTTAGTTATTGTGAAGAGCGTTTTTTATTGTTTTTCAACGATAAATTTTCAAACAGTTTGTACGTATTTACGTAAGTCAAAGTGTACCTACCTAATGATTTACTGACCCCGACAAAACATGGTTTAGGTTATTGAAACTGCGGCCGAAAAATCGAGTACCTACCTAAACATCTTGTTTTTCTTATATAAATTTATTTAATCTAAGTGGTTATTAAACCTTCGTTATTCAAAAGAATCTGTGTTCTGTAAACGAATGCGTTAGGCATTTTACTGTAAGGTCGGTTGTGAGATGAGTGACCGCATAATGGTATTTACATTTTTACGAGCGATTTGTGCTTCGGAAGTGCACGTTAGGGCCTTATTGATCCCAGCTACCTTAATGGCGCGTGGCGGCATGAAAAATGTCAACATCGACGTCTTTAACACGGCAATAGGCTCACTACCTTTTGTGGGACCCCACGTTCGACAAAAGGTATTAAGTAAAGTAGAAAGAAAGCAAATAAATATTGAAATACTGAAGTATGTCCACCTTCTCAACCCGTAAGGTTGTCTCGTCTTTGGTTGCAGGTGGAGGTGCTAGCAGGGTGAGGTAAGGTCACTGGGGTCTTGAAAATCTTGGTAGGAAAAAATTCAATACTTCGTGAAACACTAAAACGTGCCATATTAGGACAAGATTTGTTTTTCTCACTTTGGTATTTTTTCTAGTAAGGGCAAGATTGTTCGGTAATATGCGTAATTATAATTTCCCTTGACCGATAGACACCATTCCCAATTTAACTTTGATAGGTAAACTGCCATATTTATGTCATAAATCCAAACTTAGATTCACAAATGTGGACATCAAGGCTATCTTAATTGTAACTAAAAGAATCGTGAATTTTGACATTATAAATTTGGAATCTTAGTATTAGATATAGAATTATGGATTACAATATGGAACTGGCCCAGTAAAATAAGGAAGTCTCATTAGAGATCATTTCATAAAAAATATTATTTTAATATTTGTTAACCGTTCATTAAATAAAACATACCTAGGTTCTTTGTATCTCAATTAATTATTTTGATAAAACTAATAGTGTGGCAGCTACGTTTGAAAAATGTTATCCTAGAGGAAACGTTCAATGTCGCTCTTTGTAACTAGGTAATTGGAGTCTATCACTTGGCAACCCTGCAGAACCCGGAAGTTCCCAGGGATACCACTCAAACTGTCTATAGAGATTTACGCCAATAACCTCCATGTGTGAATACTCGAACTTGAATTTGGCTTGAGTATTATAATAAGACCACACAGTTGAAAAATGTTAGGGTCGGCAGCGCGAGTGTAACGCCTCAGGTGTTGCAAGCGTCCATAGGCAGCGGTGACCACCAGTACATTTGGTGGGCCGTATGCCTGTCTGCCAACCGACGTACACGTATACGACGGCATAAAAAAAAAAAAAAGGATTTAGCTCAGAATTGTACAGCATTGAAAGTTGCGTAGTGCTCATTTATAAATTAGCCCAGTAAAGTTAGGCTTAGGGCTTTTAGTTAGGTACTTAAAAAGATATGATTAGGTTAAAGGAGGCAGGTAAACAGATTGACACGAGACTAAATCAAATTATTATTATAGTGTTTTTTTACATGGATCAATTTGACCCCCAAATTTGATGATCAATCAAGGTCAAGTAATTTTAAATGAATATATTTTAAAGGTAGGAAGATCACACGTTTAAAATACAAAAGAATGAAACTAATGGTGTCGAGTGGCAAAGAGACGTTAAGAATACTACGGCGTATTTTATCCATTAGGAGGTATTTGTTATTTAAAGCCTTTTGATTTATCAACAAATAAAGTTGTTAAGGGATTACTAATGAATGTTGACCTTCTCACATCTTTAGCACCACACTCGTAAAACTCCTGTTGACACTTTATTAATCTGTGTGTACTGTATAGTACTTACACAGTACATACATATTAATGTATCGAGTGTTTTACCAGTGTCAATTTATTAAAATAACCATATTATGATACTTTAAGCTCGTGCTATCATAAGCACAGGCGTATAGTAACTTAACTTGGCTGTAAATTGGTTACATAGTTTTAGATCTGTAAAGCTAGACACTGATGTGTGGCGACAGAGTAAAGTACACAATGTCGTTACCCCAATTCATCCCGAGGGTGTCGTAAGAGGCGACTAAGGTAACACTTTCGCAAAAACGATCCATTGCGCAGAGAAGAAAGCTCGAAATAAAACCCGGTTATCAGTAAAACGACAATCGTTAAGCCAAGTTATACGCCATATGGGCGGTTTGAAAAATGTCAACTGTGGGTTGTCCCAACTTGCGTTTGTCCATGTAATAGGCTCACCCACCACATATTAGGTGGGACATAAAACTATAAGGTGACATGTGGGCGCATACTTTGCCTCTGCCTACCCCTTCGGGGATAACGGCGTGACTGTATGCATGTATGTATAATTAATTTAAATACGTGTGCATTATACTTACATAGAATACAACCAAACTCGGAAATAGACATTTGCGGATCACAGAAATATTTATTCTGACTGACGTCAGCACTATAATAGTTGCATAGATTGCAGAGGTAGTCAACGTTTATTACATTGTAGTGTGCTTAAAATTTATTATAATTTTTATGTTCGGTACAAAAACAAGAAACCGCAAATTAGCTATTCCAGATTTACATTATACAATTGTTAATGTTATACGTACGTGCATTTTATTATTTGATGGTTTTTGTTCTGTTGCTTTAGTCAGTTGGTACTTTGACTTCGGAAAGAAGTTTATTTTATTAAGTTACCTTGAAGTTGTTGCAGATTAATTCATATTACTAGCAGCCGGGAATAACAGTTAACGTGTTTTACGAAGCACGAAAACGCTCGTAAATGGAAATGACTGCCTCTGTGGCGCAGTCGGTAGTGATACCGCCTGCGGCGCTGGAGGTCGTGGGTTCGATTCCCACCGGCGACAAATATTTGTGTGACCCATAAATGTTTGTCTCAAAAGTCTGGGTGTTTCTATGTATAATATGTATGTATTTAAAAAGTATATAAGTATTAATATCCGTGGTCTGATAACCATAACACAAGCAGGTTATTCCTAGCTTACTTTGGAATCAGATACCGTTGTGTGAAATGTCTGTAAATATTTATTAAAAAAAAAAAAATATCAAACGGAAATTCTTCTGATTTTGTAACATACCTCCAACAGACGTTTCTTTGCCGGACGAGCCGCCGACAGAACGTTTTGATTATGAGTTGTTCACCGACAGAACCTTTCAACTACGAACGTTTCGCCGACAGAACGATTAATTCATGAGTAAATCGACGACAGAACCGTTCACCAAATAAGAACTCGTCGACAAAACAAAAAAAATACTCACGAAGGCTAAGGCGGTAGCAAAGCGGAGCGGAGCTACCGCCTTAGCCTTCTTACCTAACCTACCCGAGTCGGAGTATTAACCATTCACTTATTATGGTTGAATTAATCGTTCTGTCGGCGATACGTTTGTAGTTGAAAGGTTCTGTCGGTGAACAACTCATAATCGAAACGTTCTGTCGGCGGCTCATCAGGCAGAGAAACGTCTGTCGGAGGTATGTTTCAAAGCCCATTCGTCTATGGACTAAGCGTATCGAAGATTGGCTTTGTGATCGTTTACGGGACACTGACCAATGTCTACCTACTAGCTACTAGGGCAACATTTTAGTTGGCACGTTGTAAACTTAATAATAGCTTCATATATTTTTTAATGTCTTAAACATATTTACAATACTATGCAAGTATCCAGTTTTATCGTATTCTACAACATACAATATTTTAACTATGTAGAAGTAGTGTAAGCCACGTAATGCGTGCCCCACGCTTTCTTACTGGCAAGTATATATTGCAAAAGTTGTCCGTATTTTACTCAACTGCGATGGGTTCTCCGTAATTATAATTAAAATTATAACTTGGTGGATTGTGTAAAGACCTGCGTAGTCACGTTAGGATTACAAAGTCGTAATATGAAACTAGACTATGCTGTTAATCCACGCGAACAAAGTAATCTTTGAGGCCCAAATATGTGACTAAATATGACTATGGTGTGCGTAGTGGATGAGCAGAGTCACGAGGGGAAACTGCGAGACGAATGCGTGTATCTAGGACATCCTTCATGTTCGAGGTTAATAAGACGAAGAGCAGGCCTATATTAATATTGGTAAGATTTTATGGAGTCTGCCCGAATACGTCGAGAATAACTGTTCGGTAATGCCCCATTCAACGGGACCCAAGAGAATAAGATCTTTGAAAACCTGCCTGGATGTGATGAGCACTAGTGGTTAGTGGTTAGTGGTACTTGCGAAGTAAAAGAAGAAAAGTACGATGGATTCTATCTTGCAAAAAAGTCGATTGCAACCAAGTGGTCTAAATTTGCCCATCACGCAAAAGTTACTACATTTGAATAATGATTATTATAGTGACGTCATAAAAAAGGCAAGGTTAATTTTCATATGCCTGGACATTTCCGCGAAAGTATATATCAAGTATAGAAATCGAGGGCATTGGCTTGTTAAAAATAATAGTTCGTTCAACCTTTCAAGAGTGAAGGTCGGTTGAAGTAGCGACGTTAACATTTTACACGAAATATAATAATGATTCCTTACCCTCATCGCCATTGGGCTGCGCGAGTAGTCGACTAACTGGCACGAAAAGTTATATTGGCCCCACCAGCCGCTCATCAGGTACTGCGAATAGAAAATGATAACATACATATTACAAAAAAACTTCTTAATATAATTAGTAAAGTGATTGGTCTAAATCCAGGCCACTGTCCAGCGCAAATGCGATTAACTTTTTTGTTTGTTTTTAAGACAATTGAAAAATACTTGTCTCTATACATGAACAATAACATAACGTGGGAAAAGTTCACGCTTGAGCATACAAGGTGGAATATTTCATACGCTGCGAGCGTGCTACGAAAGCATTGCGGTTTCAAGCAAGGCCCCCGGCGAAGGATAAGGCGCACAGCTTTGAATTCAGCTTGTGGATATGTTTAGTATACTATATAATTGCTTTACTAAAGTACTTTTCAAGTTTCAAAACAAGAAATTAAAGTATACATTTTGGAGTACCTCGATAGATATGAATCTTCAATCGACATGAAAGATATAAGTTCCATAGCTGATTGAGTAATCTAATCAGTCATGAAATCTTAACTTTATGTTCAGCGGTTGTGCCTTTATAGTGGCGAGTTCATTGACTAAAGCACAATCAACCTTTGCTCCAGGTCAAATCCATAAACTTGGAATATATCAGCAAAAGGTTTTTATACTTTTGGACGTTTTAGTTGACTTCACGAAATTTACGAACACAATAAAAAGCCCAGAAGTACATAAAACCCTCAAACTATAAGTCTTTTAAATTTGATATACAGGAAAAAACAACACACCTTTATTATTACACCATACGATGAACATAGGGCGTTATTTTTTTCAAAATCAATGGGTTCGATTCCCCAGCTAGGATTACTGGTTTTTCAAAAATCTAATGATGAGGTTTTAAGATTCATCAAAATCGGGCTCGTAACTCCTTTGAGCATTTTTAGCTATTCCTTATAGTTTCGGATTTGGCCATCCAATCCCTTTTGAAAAATTCACCTGTATAATATTATAAAATTTAGAATCAAGGATTTTCTAATCGTTATTTTAAATTATTAACTTTATATTTCTAGTAAAAAAAAATAATTCTAATATTTGTCTTTTAGAGAAATCGTAAAATGAAAAAAAAATCTTTTATAACACTTTTAAATTTTATTGCATTTATTATTGTACTATTTATTACTGATGACAGTGGTGGCATATAATATGTCATTAGTTAAGCATTCGAAGAAGTAATATTTGAGGAATCTTCTTTGGATTACATTTTATTTTCCACCTTCCTAAAATGAAATTGCGAAACCCCTAAAACGAGCTATAGACTGTGATACTCTGATTTGATTGGTTGATTATTTCGACATATAAGAAAACATGAATAAGTAACTCGCGTCTAATTCTGGATGCGGAAGGCGAAGGACCGTGTGTTGAGTTGTGGTTGTAGCGTACATTCGACAGCGGACTGCTATAGGCCGAATTCTAATATCTTACTAATATTATAAATGCGAAAGTTTGTGAGTGTGGATGTGTGGATGTTTGTTACTCTTTCACGCTCAAACGGTTGAGCGGATCTGGCTGAAATTTGGTACAGGGAGGGGGGCTACTTTTTATCACGGGAATAAGTTCCTACGGGAAGCGAGAACGGGAACAAATTTTACGCGGGAGCTGCAGGCATCAGCTAGTAATAAATATTTGTTACTATCTGAAGCCCGCAGCATCGCCCGCGTAAAATTTGTTCCCGTTCCCGCTTCCCGTAGGAACTAATTCCCGGGATGAAAAGTAGCCTATGAGTTATTCCAGACTAATGTATCCCTGTAGCAAATTTCAGACAGATACGTTCAGCCGTTCGAGCGTGAAAGAGTAACAAACATCAACACATCTCTTAGATTAGACCAAAGATTTCTATATAAAATGAGGTAGATACGCTCTACTATAAGAAACGATAGCATAAAAGCAATCCTCATACACACACATTGCTAAAACTACACTCACTAATAAACTATATTTACGTAATTGTAACTGCAATAGCAATATACAAATAGAACAAGAGTAAAAGAGAAGGCGTATGGACTCCAATTACAAGCCGAGTACCACCGAATACCCTCGAAGTTTTACGATTCTGTATCACACGTACTGACTGCAGAAAAATGTTAAAGGTATAAAATGCAAAATTTACCAATGATGTTCATATTTAAATATAAACTTAAAAAACTGATTATATACATACCTATTTAATTAAGGCATGTATTTTAATCGATATCTGAATATTCCCCTTTTCCGAACAAAATATTTCAAAGTCAAACTAAAAATACTGACTTGAACACTAATTATGTACACCAAATAAATCAAATTAAATGTACTGTTTAATGGTGTTTGCAGAACTATTTTACTGAACGAATAACTATTTTCTAAATAGTTTGTCTAACAATTCCATAGTTCAACAAACATAATATCTATACGTTTTTATGGAAAACCATCGCCTAATTTACTTTTAGGAACATCGTTTATGCTAAATAAAATCCCAATTTAATGAGTAATCAGTCATCTTCATATAATTAAATTTAATTAAGGCCACAAGGAAGAGAGGCTCTGCCTGCCACAAATAAGACTGGAACTAATGAAAAGAAATGTACACTAAATGTGTGTAATATTCTATAACCACTTTCAAGGCGGCTCTCACTAGTCATTTGAACAACAGAACTTATTATATTATTCAGGAATAAATTAATGACAAATCCTAGTTTATTTAAAAATCAATGCAATTATTACTACTTTTATATAGGGTGTCCCACGGCAATGCCACATGGAGGGAAAGTACCTTAAATATTGTAGATGGAACATTTTAATGAAAGAAGACATTATTTTAATTTAAAAAATAACTTAAACTGCATTCATAGATTGTTAAATAATAACATGGTTGAGCCGGGAATCGAATCCGCTACACGAGAAAAAATAATTACTCCGTAGCTTTATCATACCGATCGAAAGGCTTCATCATAAGGATTATTTTTTGCTTACTAACATAGTGTCAGAAATAAAAGGAAGACCATGAATTTTAGCATTTTTAATACAAAAGTCCCATACTGTTGAATATAAAGTCACACACTTTTGATTATTTTACTCCTTGTCAATCTTTTGATCTTGCTGTGGTGGATATTTATAATATATATATGTCCAAGTTCTGTTCGTAACTCGTGGACATTTTCATTTCTTGTAAACTACATTTAATATAGGCTGCGGTGACCACCGGTCCTTCTGGTGGACCGTATGCTTGTCTGCCACCTTATTGGTATAAAAAAAAAATCATGTCATAACCCCATAAAAAATCTAACATTATTAGATCTGTGGATCTCGGCGGCCATCGTATTTGTCCCGATCCAGGGATGAAAGTCTTTATTGAGAACACCGGCGATGCCAGCTTTTCATTTTTCTGAACAAAATTTCACATCAAATGTTTAAATTCATGGTCTTCCTTTTATTTTTGACACTATGTTACTTAGCAAAAAAAATCCTTATGATGAAGCCTTTCGATCGGTTTGTTAAACCTACGGGGTGATTATTTTTTCTTGTGTAGCGGGTTCGATTCCCGGCTCAACCATGTAAGTATTTAAAAATCTATGAATGCAGTTTAAATTGTTTTTTAAATTAAAATAATGTTTTCTTTCAGTAAAATGTTCCATCTACAATATTTAAGTTACTTTCCCTCAATGTGACATAGCCGTAGGACACCCTGTATAGCATATTCTGGAATAGGTATTGGGTATCCAATCGCTTTCCGACCGCTCCAGTCTGACAAATTCATCCCATTTTTGCTGACGTAGTTGATCTTGAGGAAAGCTAATAGAAACAAAAAAAATGTAATAATATTCGTCAATGAATGATGTAATAATCTCATAAAAGGTTAATATACCTAACAATCTTAAAATAACCTGTGAAAGGTAACTGCATTTTGATGTGTAATTTTTAAAAAATCTTAGTAGGTACATAAGATGGCATTAAATGACTGATTTGATCACAATCGTTGTAAGTACCTACCCAAAAAGTAAAACATAAATTAAATTTTGTTGCAAACCGTACTTGCGTAGAACTATAACTATTCGGGGAATCCCCGTGCTTTGACGCTCGCTTGGCATATTCAGCAAGTATTATGCTGTCAAAAAACGAAGTACAACAAAAGCATTGGGGTCGTCAGATTAGTTAGGCCTGTACAATTTGGTGGGTTAATACGATTAAGAATAATCATAAAATTGATGAAAAATAATTAATTACGCATAAATTGTGCGTAATTACCAAATAAATTTGTGCTCCTTCGTAAACTACCAAGTCTTAAGCACTTTTATAACGATAATTATGTACTTTTCCACGTTAAAAATACAATTTTGTTGTTAAATCGTGGGAGATACGACAGTGACATAGTGTCAGCGCGAACTGAGCGCAACCGCGCTAACTAGCTCAGTTTATACGCTTTAAAAATTGGTGCGTAGGGCATGTCTACCTCTTTATATAGAAGTCTTTGGATTAGACCATCTAACACGTGTTAAATAGTCAAAGACACATCCACACTCACTTTCGCATTTATAATTATTAGTAAGAAGTAAGATTCAAATTTGCAATAGGTTAGTGCATGGGCTCACCTCATAGAATATCCACGCGCTGAATAAGGTTTGTGCGAGATTATATACGACTAGCACATTACGTAGCTCGAAGGGTTTGCGGTTTGCCATGAGTCTTGGGCCCAACTCCTTTGAGCAGTACGCAAAACACAAGCAGGCAGACAGCGTTGGCCATGGAGAGGACATCATGGGCCAATCTTTGACACGTGGATCTAAAATAACAAAAAAATAAACACATTGAGTAGGAAGAACAATACATTCGTCGCATATAACATTTAAGTGTAATGTCAACAGCCCAATAATTGAATTCATACATGAAGTTGTACGTGAAATAAACTTTTGGCTCGATAATTTGCTGTTTAGATAAAAAAAAAAACCAGACAAGAGCGAGTCGGTCCCGAGCATGGCGGGTTTCGTACGAAAAAAAAACGGCAGAAAATCAACTTTTTTGTTATGGAAGTCTTTCTTATTTCCTTTTTCTGTTAAAATATGAATGAAATAATATTATTTATACTGTTGATTGATGGCACTTGGTGGAACTTGCTACAAATACCAATTGAAAACGACACTTGTACTGTTCCACAATATTTATTATTATAAACCTAATATTAAATGTTTAATGGTTTATAATAATAAATATTGTGGAACAGTACAAGTGTCGTTTTCAATAAATGAAATAATATTAACTGTGCAAATTTCCACATGAGATTACAGGCTGGTGATGGTGACAGACAGACTGCGAAGTCTTAGTAATAGGGTCCCATTTTTACCTTTTGCGTAAGGAACCCTAGAAATGAAAAGAATTTGTGTAAATATTTTTTTTTACACGTGTCCTCCATTAATACGTTCAATTGGGTGGTAATGATAAATAACATACCTAGGTACTTAAAAACCCACTTTTTAAGTATGAGTAGGTACCTAAGAAAGAATAAAATTGAGATGAGATAAAAATATAGATCAGAAAAAATAAAATATACACCTTATTAGGCCATACACAATATTATAGGGGGGCTTTATGAACGCAATAGAACCCAAAACAATGATTTTTTGAATTTTTGTCTGTTTGTCTGTATATCTGTTTGTACATACATATAATAAAATCGGAACAGGTCGCTGTCTGTACATGGAAGATAAATTAGAAAAAAATATTACAGGGGGGCTTTATGAACGCAATAGAACCCAAAACAATGATTTTTAGAATTTCTTCTGGTTGTCTGTATATCTGTTTGTCTGTACGTTTGTGCACGCTAATCTCAGTAACCGTTTAACCGATTGCAATGCGGGTTCCTTTCATGTCAATCGGTTAATAAAAAAAAAATTACCTATATCACTTTAAAGAATCATACATAGGTAGACATATGAATCTAAAAATGGGTAAATCTAAATTGGCGTGTTGGCTTAATCATCGAGTTTTAGAATAGACTTAATCTTTAAGCTCATTTATGATTAAGCAAATAGGGCAGTTTCACACGCTGCTTGATGAGTCTGATGAAGAAATACCTCTTCTTTCATTCACCTTATGTGACGTAAACGAAGTTGCGGGGTCAGCTAGTTAAGCATATGTAGCTAGCTATAAGCTTGAGCTTTAATCTCAATCCGCAATATAAAATGCCTTTGACTTTATTTCTACACTGTCTGTCATATTTCATGAGCAAGCGAAGTATATAACTAATAATAAAAAAAAAACAGCTCTTGAGCTATTTTTAAACAAAAATAATTGTGAAATAACGTATATATGAGGAAATTACAACAAGGAAATAAAGAAATAAAATAGGTAAGATATTATTATGTAATAATATATTCATATTTAAAAAAATGAGGTCACTATATGAGAATGTAATATTTAAGGCTAGAATTAACTTAGTTAATGCAGGTTGCTTAAGGCTTACTATATTGCTAAAAACCATGACCATACGCGACACGCATCCTGCAGACAAATAAATAAAGTCGTTTATAGTTTATTTTAATTGTAATTAGTAGTGACCGACCGAAGTTTCGGTTTCGGCCAGTTTCGGCCAAAAAATCGAGTTTCGGCCGCAGTTTCGGTTTCGGCCAAAATGGGCCGAAACTTTCGGCCGGGCCGAAACTCACGTGTTCGTGAATTTTGAGTGCTTGGGGCTCTCCTTCTGACGTGGTCGGGGTCAGCCCAACCAGTTAATATGTTACTAACCTAAGATTTAGAGACTTACAAACGAATTCCAATCAATAGTGACAATAATACAATTTTATTCAAACAAGCAATGACAATCATTGACAAGTATTAGACAATTACCCCTGTGTTATGTCTTTGCCTTTTTAGGGTCTCGTCCTTACTTTTTGGTTACGGAATCCTAAAAAGATGATCTAGCACATTACATGAACCCTTAGTAGTCAGTTCCGTATAAAAAGAGTAAAAACAGGGCCCCATTCGATAAGACTTCGTTGGTCGTCTGTCTGTCTGTCAGTAGACTGTAACTCATGCACCGTGATACTAAACAGTTAAAATTTTCACAGATGATGTATTTCTGTTACTGCTATAGCAGCTATAGCGATTTTCTTGTATGGAACCCTACTTGCTAGCATCTATGAGTAATTCCACATCTAATAGAAAGAAACCCATCTTTAGGTGGAGATATTTCTAAAATGAACACTTGAGAAGATTTATACCGTTGATTGATAGCACTTGGTGGAACTTGCTGCACCTATTGAAGAAGAAAAAAAAACCAGCCAAGTGCGAGTCGGACTTAGGCACGGAGGGGTAAAAATGGGACCCTATGAACGAGACATGAGACTTAGCCGCCCGTCTGTCTATTAGTCACGAGGTTTTATCGCTGGAATCGTGCGTGACAGATAGAGACCTAAATTTTCAGAGATGATGTATTTCTGTTGCCGTTTTTTTTTTAACGTGAAAAAAATCCTACAGGGACCCTACCTAACAGATATGGTTGGGAGCCCTGGGTATGCCCTCGCAAGAATGTTCAGAGGATTCCCAACAGACCTATGGCTACCACTGTGGCTCACCTGTGGGGCGGGGGGGTTCGGGTACTATCCCTAACGTTGTTTAAGAGCCATCCCGCTTCTCGGGGGAGCGTGCGTGAATCTCACGCCACACTGTCGTCTAGGACATTTTTTTTTATACCACTAAGGTGGCAGACAAGCATACGGCCCACCAGATGTACCGGTGGTCACCGCAACCTATGGACGATTGCAACACCAGAGGCGCCACACTCGCGCTGCCGACCCTGTAAAAACCTTCTAAGACCCCTCTTGAAGAACCCCATACTGTAGGCGTTTGGGAAAACCGAGGCAGGGAGATCATTCCACAACCTAAGCGTGCGCGGTAGAAAGCCCATATCGGATCTAACCGTGCTCGAGCGCTCCGGATGCAACATGTGAGGATGAACACCCTGTCTGTGGCGAGCAGTGCGATGATAGAATGTAGCCGTAGGCATCATGTCAAACAATTCCTCAGAGCCTAACCGTTATACAGCCGGTAGAATACACACAGAGAAGCAAAGTCTCTCCTGTCACTAAGAAGTTCCACATCACCTGCAAGTATGGGATCGCCGACAACTCTCATAGCTCGCCTTTGTACCGAATCAAAAGGACGAAGCTGGTATTCAGGTGACAGCAGTACTCCATGTGCGGCCGCACTTGCGACTTATAGAAAAGCAGTGTTTGAGCCGCAGTAAAGTACCGCCGCGCCCTACTGATCACTCCAAGCTTCTTGGACGCCAGCTTGGCCTTGTCCTCCAAATGACTTCGGAACTGAACGACATTGGAGATTTCAACACCAAGGATCCCTATTCTTTCAGAGATGGTGAGTGACGTGCCCTGAAATTGTGGCGCCACAGTAAATGGGGTTTTCTTTGCGGTGAATACACATACTTGAGTCTTGGTGGGGTTGAATTGGACAAGATTTTGTCTTCCCCAATCGGACACTCTAGAGAGAGTAGCCTCGATTGCGGACACAAGTTTTTCACGACTTTCCTCCACTAGAGCCCGAGAGATACCGGGACGGCCCGTGTAACAAGTGTCACCCGTACTGTCGTCTGCATAACAATGGATACCGTCAATAGACAACATGTCATTGATATGCAGCAGAAACAAAGTGGGGGACAACACTGAGCCTTGTGGTACTCCAGCGTTTATGGCCATGCATTCAGAACAGCTGCCGTCAACGACGGCCCCGATGCTTCTACCGGCCAGAAAGCTGGACACCCATCCGCATAAATTCTCGGGCAATCCATAGGAGGGTAATTTCGTTAGAAGACCACGGTCACAGGAATAGGCAGCGGACTCCCACTCACCGACTGGAGATCATGGCTCGCACCATAGTTTTCAGCGAGAGAATGTCCACGTCCAGACCTGCCACAAGGACCTGGCGCTGCTGCGCCCACGCTGTGCACTCCACCAATGTGTGGAGCGCTGTGCTCCCGCTTTGCTCCTCGCAGTGCAGACACTCAGCTGTGGTTTCCCGGTGTATTCGCCTCAGATAATTAACAAAGGAAGCATTGTTAATTATCTCACCGGTAAGCATCTGTGACAACCGGTAGGAGAGAGCGCCGTGGCTCTACCCCAACCACTCGTCCATAAACGGTCTGACCGCCTCAATTGTGGCGATTCCACCTCTTGGTTGCTCGAATCGATGACGCAAGGGCCCTCGCTTTCTTCTTCTTCTTCTTTTCCTTAGATCTTGGACTTTCTCGGCTTGAGAGTATGCCAATGTCAAGTCAATTATATATCGAAAATATCAATCCTTTTCATGTTGAGAATCTTGCAAATAGCAGTGTAAGTGTATTTAATCTTTTTCTTAATAATTATTTTTATTATCAGCGTATTCATGTATGTTCCAGTTTGGACAAATTTTGTACTCAAGTAAAGCGGTGGTACTTTACTAAGAGTTGTCTTTGGAGTTTGGTGGTACAAAAAAGTCGCGTATCACTTCGTTTTATCACTTTCCAACACTTGTGCACGTTGTTGAAACTTTTATGTTTAAGAATCCACCATTATTAAACATAAATACTCATAAATACACTAATTTTGAAAAATTACAACACGGAATAATGTACGAGTCCTTTCGTGTTCGCGCCAAAAAAAACCGGCACTCGCTTTCAGGTCCCATGGTGGGGTCTCGGGTAGGAGACATACCGCCTCAACTGAGATCGTAAGGTATCCCCTTATCACCCTGACGGCCATCGCCTTCTGCAGGCTAAGCAATCTAGCCGCATTGCTGGCTGTCGGGATCTCCGCCCATAGGGGGGCCCCGTATAGGGCCTTGCACCGCACTATCCCAAGGTACGTATTTCCGGTCAGACATCAGTCGGATGTGTGAAGAGTAACCTCAAGACCCAGACACCATATTTGACCCACCACAGGACTGCATCGCGATGTTTTGCTCCTTGCTCTGTAACGAGGGTGTCGTTGGTGTAACACGTTACGCCGAAAAATCTGAGCAGTGAACCACGCAGCGCCAATCGTAACCGATGTTCCAAAGAAGCGGTCCTAAGACCGATGCCTGTGGAACACCAAACGACACATATCGCCGATTCGGCCCTAGCCAACTTGGCTAAGTTATGGCCCTTTCGAAAAGATAGGCGCAAACAATTCGACGGAGGTAGGAAGGCATACCATGGCGAATAAGCGGCTCCCATAACGCAGCTCCAGGGCAAGGTGTTGAAGGCGTTGGCGATGTCAAGACACTGCCATCCACCACCTCACCCTGTTATGTTGCCGCTATAACAAAAAAATACCTGTAAAATCAGAAAAGAACATCCACACACAATAAACGTATTTTTTGTGCCCAATTTTTGTAACGGACCCCTCTGTGCGGGAATCCGACTCGCACTTGGCTAGTTTTTTTTTTTTTTTTCAATATGATCATGTGAGTTTCGGTTTCGGTTTCGGTTTCGGCCGAAACTGACCCTGGGGCCGAAAGTTCGGTTTCGGTTTCGGTTTCGGCTGGAAAACCAGTTTCGGTCGGACACTAGTAGTTAGTAAAAAGTATTACTTATTCAAATCAAAGAAAACTAAATAAAAGATGTAGTGAAATTGAGGATCCTTCGCTGTTTGACACCACGAATTATTGACACCACGGTGTCAATCGCAGAAGAACGTTTTTTGAATTAGCTGTGTGGGACCATTTTCATAGAAATTTGCGACCGTGGTGTCAAACGGCGAATATCTTATTTTGTTTTAGCCATTTTGAAGCCATATAAGGTATTCGTCGATTGACACTGTGGTGCCAAACAGCCAATTCAAAAAACGTTCTTCTGCGATTGACACCGTGGTGTCAATAATTCGTGGTGTCACACAGCGAAGGATCCAAATTGAAGCCATAAAATGCATACATCTTATCAATTTGGGGCTGATTCTATGATCATTTTACACATTATTATGAAGTGCCAAATTATCACTTCCCAAAAAATGTTTCGCATAATTTCAGTTCCCAAATTATTACTTAGCAAAAAATCTCTTCATAAATAATTGTAACGCTAACGTTATGTTTGGGTAGTGAACATTTAATCAATAATTTATTTACCAACTAGTACCTACTTTAACCAATTTTTATTTAGTCAAATGTTTTAGTTGGAAAAAATATTTTACGCAAAATAAAATAAGGCAAATAGGTTATAACATTATATAAAAGGTTATAACATAGGCATAACATTATCTAACTAACCTAACCTATCCAAGTCGGGGCGCGCAGTATAGACTTGGAACCGTGTAGGAGTAACACCATTGAAATTGGTAATGAAATTGAAGCCTTAAATAAATGATTATCTCTACTAATATAATAAAGAATAAAGATTTGTTTTTTGTTTGTTTGTAACGAATAGGCTCCGGAACTACTGGACCGATTTGAAAAATTCTTTCACTGTTGGAAAGCTACACTCTTTGCGGTGAACATGGACTATATTATTATTTTCCGTATTCCCACGGGAACGGGAACTACGCGGGTGAAACCGCGGACGTCCGCTAGTATTAAAATAAAATTGAACTATTTATTCCCAAAAAAAAATATTTTTGACTTTATGTTGTGTCGTGGCAAATCGTTTGACCAAACGATTATTGTCTAAAGATTGTTTGCTGTAATAAATCATTCGATTACAGATCAAATGCACTAATGAAATTATACGTTGTCATATTCTGCCAAATAAAAATTTGACGATATGAAAAAAAAGCGTACTAAAATTATGTCAAACATTGCATTGGTATAATAAAAGGTTGCCAAAATTGGTTTGGGTGGTGAAATTTTGGCAACATCTTTTCGGTCAAACGACAGGCACCCGAAGAATCCATATATGTACTCTGGGCGAGGCCGCAATAGCGGCCGTAGGTCTGTTGGGAGTCACGGGACATCCTTCCTGAGGGCTTACCCGGGGCTCTCAACCATAGGCTGTTGGGCGTTACGTGAGGTTTTTTTAGTCGGTAAGAGTCCGGCATAGCATCCTACGAGGATTTTCCCTCACGTTAAAAAAAAAAAAAAAAAAAAAATCCATATATGTACCTACCTACAATTTATAACAAAACTATATTTTGATACACATCTTGTAGATGCGCTCGTGGCCCCGCGGACTGAGTGTTCTGTAAACGATCACTGCAGTAATCAACTTTCACTATAGCCGGTCCATGGATGGGTGACCATTCATGTGATCACTGTGACATTTATTTGAGCGTTTCCGTGCTTCGGAAGGCACGTTAAGCCGTTGGTCCCGGTTGCCAGTGAAATGGCAGTCGTTAAGCCAAGTTGAAGGCTTTATTTCAACAGCAGGCAGTCACAACCTGCGCCTGTCCATTTAAACACGGTTATACGGCTCACAACGTATTACGTGGGACAAATTATAAAAAGGTGGGTATATAATATGCCTCTGCCTACTCCTTCGGGGATAAAGGCGTGATGCTGAACCATCTTGTAGATTAAAGATGGACTTTTGTCTACTTATCCAACAAAAATGCATAATATGCATACAATCAGTTGCACCTCCAAACGGATATCCGAATGAAATTATTTTTTGTTGGCTCAGATGTTGATGCCTCAAAATCATTTTGATTGCTGAGCCAGGGACCTTAAGCAATAGAATGCTGCCAGCAACAGATAAATATTCCATTTATTTTTTCTTATACCACTAAGCTGGCAGACAAGCGTACGGCCCACCAGACGGACCGGTGATCACCGTAGCCTATGAACGTTTGAACACCAAAGGCGCTACACTTGCGCTACCGACCCTGCAAGAACCTAAGACCATCTTTGAAGAACCCCTATCTATACTGTAGGCGTTTGGAATTCTTGCCTTATTCATTACACTTCATGTACTGATATTATAGCTACGCAAGTGAACCCCAACGATTTACATGCGTAGCTATAACATCAGAGGCGCAAGAGTTTAAATTTGCGGTTCGCGGTTAATGCGTATACAAATTAGCACACACATTTTTCTCCGAAGGGGTAGGCAAAATCTTGCTCACGTCATCAGTTGTAATTTGTCTCACGTAAGTAATAAAAGGTGCATATTGCCGTGTTTGAACGAACAGCGGGAATTTGTGGCTACGTGATCTTGTAAGTTATCGAATTTGGATTAACGATTAACGGTGATTTTCATGTTACCGGGATCCACGGCTTATCATGGCAGCATGGCAAGCATGGAACGTTCCTGAATGCAAATGTCACAAACGTTCACCCATCTCGGAATTGACTAAAGCGTAAGTGTTCGTTTAAACACCGAGCTACCAGGGGGTTAAGAGCGCCTCAATGACGTCAAACTCTAGAACTTTAAAAAAATACGTGGAGAACGATAGGTAGGTATTACGACTAGTAATTCACTAGTCAAATATTGACCTTCAACTATTAGACAACTAGTAAACAGAAGTTTCTCTTTAAATTCTACGCCGCCCGCCGTGCCGTTTAAAGGTAAATCATGGTTTTTTTTAAATTTTTTATCTTATAGAAATGGTTGATGGGTTTCGAGGTTGCTAGTAAAGTTGACATAATGTCTGTCGAAGAAGGCAAAGTTAAACACATGTCATGACAGAGTGGGGCTTTGCGTCAGAGTAAATCGTAATGCGATTCTTATATAATGTATTGAGCAAACCTAGGTCTCAGTTAAACGCGACCGGCGCGGGCGCATCGTAAATATTCATACTACCTATCAGTAAGATTATCGATTTGTGCTGATTTAAATTATGTGCTTACAATGGTTTAAATACCTACTCGTAAAATTTGCATTTTAAAATATAAATTAATAAATGATTGTATGCATATTGGGGGCAAAGTTGAAATAATGTAAATAAATATTCAACTAGTTTACTGGTACCTAACTAGTTCAGAACTTTATAATTATAACTAGCTGATGCCCACAACTTGGCCCGCGTGGAATGTTGTTTCCGCTACCTAGTCGTCGTTAGGGCTTGAACTCCGGAATTCCGGAATTCCGATAAATTCTAATATCGTTTTCAATTCCGGAATTGGCGAGAGCAATACCGGTATTTCGATATTAAAAAAAAAATTCGCTTCTTTAATTTCATTACAAACAAAAATGTAGATTATAGCTTCTTATGCAATTTAATTACCTTTAATTACTACAATATTGATAATTAAGGATTTCTCTATTAACAAATTAATTCGATTATGTACTTAGGTATTAATCATTTTATTTGATGATATTTATAAAACCTACTAAGAAATTAAATCCATAAAATTAATGGTATTTGATAGAAAACATACTATTTAAATAATAATAATATTATTGATGTTTTTGTATTTTTTTTACATTTAGACTTCAATTTATAGTGCGAACTAAGACATAACTCTGACTTATGTTACGAGTTAAATTTAACTTTGATAGAAACGCTGTAAGAATTTGACAGAGGTCTCGCTCAGCATAGTTCTAGTAGTTCTGACGGAACTCAGGGGGCCCGTACCTTATTATTAGGGGCAAACTCTGCCCCAAAGCGCTCCACTGACCCAGAGTGAGGAGGGTCCTGGGTTTCCTGTTCTCATCAAGGCGGAGGAACATATTCCTTCGCACATGGCTCCGTCTCAGGCGCCCGACGCTGATTACAGCGAGAACGACGTGCCCGAAGTCACTGAAGGTGAGTTAGGAGCGACTGAACGGCGGCTTAGATTCCGCAGGGACCGTGCCCCTGGACCCGACAGCATTCCAGGCCGAGCGTGGGTCCTGGCTCTTGAGGATCTCGGGCCTCGAGTGATGGGGCTCTTTAGTGCATGCCTCGAAAAAGGCTCGATTCCCAAGGTCTGGAAGACAGGGAAACTGGTTCTGATCCGAAAGGCAAAGGTGGTCGGCAGTCTACCCATCCGGAGATCGGCCGATCGTGTTGCTCCGTTGAGCAACTCCGGCCGATCCCCGATCGGTCGATCCCCAACAATGATACGCTCAAAGAGCTTGCATACCTCGTTAGGTATGCAAGCTCCTTGAGCGTATCATTGCACAGCGCACAGTCGGGCACCTCACACGCGTGGGGCCGGATCTGGCGGATAACCAGTTTGGTTTCCGTCAAGGGCGCTCCACCGTGGATGCGATCATGTGTATTAGAAGACTGACGGAGGAAGTAACATCGCAGGGCGAGGTGGTGTTGAAAGCGATGGCGATGTCAAAAGACACCGGCATCGCCTTCAACACCTTGCCCTGGAGCTGCGTTAGGGAGGCGCTTATTTATCATGGAGTGCCTCCTTACTTCCGTCGAATTGTCGGGGCCTATCTTTTCGAGACGGCCATAACTTACCCAAGCTGGCTGGCACCCAGCAGGGTCAGCGAGATACGTCGTGCGGTGTTCCGCAGAGATCAGTCTTAAGACCGCTTCTGTGGAACATCGGTTACGATTGGGTGCTGCGTGGTCCGTTGCTCAGAGGCGGCATGTCTCGAGGACCTGGCAGCGAGGCAACTTGCGTCCTTGTTTAAATAAATCAGGGCATGCGGCGTGCGTGAAACTTTCACGTCACGTTTCGTCTTGGGTGTGCTTTTGTAAGGACGGCGATTAGCCCTCCCACCGTCCTCAGGCCCCGATTATGGAGGCCGATAGTCTTGGGCAAAGACATGCGGAATTTGGGTGGATGCGGAATTCCTTCTGGTGGGCTTCCAGCTCCACAAGGAAGCCGTGAAGACCTGGACTTGAGCAACAAAGCGAATCGCCACATCACATCACACAAGGGGGGAATCGCCAAATCGCCACAATCAAGGCGATCATGGGCGAGTAACTAGAGAGGAGCCACGGTGCGGGTGCTCTATCCTACCGGTTGTCACAGATGCTTACCGGGCACGGGAGCTTCAGTAAGTATCTGTGACGAATACACCGGGAAACCAAACCTGAGTGCCAGCACTGCGAGGAATGCAGTGAGGACACAGTACTTCACACATTAGTGGAGTGCACAGCGTGGGCTTAACAGCGCCCGGTCCTCGTGGTAGGTCTGGACATGGACATTCTCTCGCTGGAGACAATTGCGCGAACTATGATCTCCAGTGGGAGTAAGTGGGACGCCACTGCGTCTTTCTGTGATCAGTTAATGCGGCGAAAAGTGATCGAGAGAGAACGCTCCCACCCGAATTCCGCATGTCTTTGCCCAAGACTATCGGCCTCCATAATCGGGGGCCTGAGGACGGTGGGAGGGCTAATCGCCGTCCTTACAAAAGCACGCCCAAGACGAAAACGTGACGTGAAAGTTTCACGCACGCCACACGCCCTGAGATGCGGGATAACACCTGAACAAGCCCCAAATACGCGGGATAGCACCCGAACCTCCTAGGTGAGGCCGCAGTGATAGTCAATGTCTGTGGGGAATCCTGGGGTCATCCTTCTGAGGGCTTACCCGGGCCAACCGTAGGCAATAGTTAGGAAACGTGTGGTTTTTAGTTGGTTACGTTAAAATAAGTAATTTTACTGGGAATCAAAGTAGTTTATCACTAATCACGTAGGACTGCCAGCTCCCGTTTCTTTTTTTTACATATCACTATTTTACTAGTTCCGGAATTCCGGAATTCCGGAATTCAAATACTGAATATCGAAACCCAATTCCGGAACTGAAAAAGTGTCCGATATTCAAGCCCTAGTCGTCGTCTCTCGTCGAACTCCAGGCATGGAGGCTAAATAGTCATGGCACAAGAAAAATCTGCAGTGCCCTAGCTGCAGAGGGCGGAACTGGGCGAGAGCGTACTCTTCCACTTCCATTTCAATAAGTATTTGTCCGATACTTTAGCTTTTACATAAAGTGGAGAGAATCTTCGCCAGAATTGAGCGTTTCAAAAGATCGTTCCTCTGTCGAACTATAAAAACATGGAACGACCTGCTACACGTGTTTCCCTTATCTTACAATCCCGGGTTCTTCAAGAGGAGCCTGAAGAGGCACATCACGCTAATTGAAGAAGCCGGAGATCTAGAGGGTCGCCAACTTGAGGACCATTGTCAGAAGTGGAACCCAATCGCTAGATGGCCACGGCTTTCCATCAGGCTGGTGGCGACGTCAATTTGACAAGCTAAATATAAAAGAAAAATTATAAATAATAATGCTTTTTAAGCATCAAAACAATGATTTTAAGACGAACACTCGTGGACAACGTCGTTCGTCTCTTCGGTGCTACTTCTAATCCTCTGTATTATTCAAAAGAAAAGACGGAGCCCATGACCAAAAATGTACCAAAGGTTATTTTTTTAAATACATTACTGATTATTTAGCAACTATACATATACATATTATATTCAAAGAGGATGCAAATTCAATTTTAATTCAAATAGCAGTCAAAGTTCCGTTCGTCATTTGTGAGGTAAGTAGGTAGGTTCATATAAAAAACGGCCAAGTGTGAGTCGCACATAGGGTTCCGTACCAAAAAACGACAAAAAGTCACGGTTGCTGTATAGGAGCCCCCTTAATCACCCCTTTTTTCTGATTTTAGTAAATTTGTTATACATTTAGCGGCAACAGAAATATACATCTGTAAACATTTCAGCTCTGCACCTCAGATATACATATAATTATACCTACAGTTTTTAAAATATTGTTATAACATGACACTAATCCATACTAATATTATAAAGCTGAAGAGTTTATTTGTTTGTTTGAACGCTAGGATCTCAGGAACTACTACTGGTTGGACTTCGGAAATTCTTTTACAGTTTAATAGTCCATCTATTGCGGATGGCTATAGGCTATATAACATCACGATAAAGTGAATAGAAGCCGAGCAGCAATCAAGAATGTTTTAAAAACGGGGAATTTTTTTACCGTCTGAGAGCTTACGAGGCGTACGCTGCGTAAATGGTTAAAGTTACGTAAAAATTGTGTACTACAAAATGTTTCTCTTAAAAAGTTCTAAAAAAGTCCGCGACAGCATGTTTCTATATTTTAAGGTTCGCTCACAATAACCTTATTTGTCTATCTCTTAAGGTCCGCTCACAATATTTTAAAACTAAAGAGTTTGTTTATGCTAGGATCTCAGAAACTACTGGTTGCATTTCGAAACTTATTTTACAGTTTAATAGTCAATTTACTGAGGATGGTTAATGACAATATAACATCACGCTAAGACGAATAGGAGCGGAGCAGCCATGAATAATGAGTCGAGAACGGGGAAAATTTCTTTCTTTTGAGAGCTTCCATTGCGTACACTGCGTAAAAAGTGAAAGTTACGTAAAATAGTGTACCCTGCCTGTGACACAAACGAAGTTGTTCGGGTCAGCTCTAACGAATATAAGCGACGCGACGGGAGTAAATGCGACAGGAAACATTAAATCACTAAATATTTATACCAAACTTCTCTCTTTCTCACTACCATGTGACGCAAACGAAGTTGCGTGAGTCAGCTAGTGTGTAATATAAAAGGGCAGTAATTATTAAAATGGTCTGTGTAAATAAAATAATATCCATACAATTGTAACTTTACTACTTCTTCGTGGTAATTAAATCCTGGACAACTAATCAGGGACACTTAGGATAACATTAGAAATATCAAACGCAGAGTTTAATAAAAAAGAAAAATGTGTATTAATTTTTTGGATATTAAGGTCAAGTAAAAAGTCCCGTCGTAACCCACGCTATTCGTGTTTTTTAAACCTTTAAAAAAAAATCAATTGAACGATATCTATAAAAAAAGAATATGCAGTGTGATAAGATTGTCGTCGTTGACTAAAACCATTTGACTTCGGCGCGGCATCGACGCTGTGCCAGAAGTGTTTGAAACTATTATATTATACTGTTCATTTCAAATGCCAGTTCGGTTAGTGGCGACCTTTTTATTAATTTCGTACCACGGATGTTCCTGAGGTCTCAGGACCGGGGTGCAGGTCATTTTAAAATTGATACAAGTTCAGCGACGAGAAATAAACTAACAGACAATGAAGTATGTTTTAGCTTTCTGTCATTTTAAAATGTCTATGAACAAGAAGATTTTCTTCAGAATAAGGCTTTTGTTGTTGTTGTGTGGTTTATTTAGCTGGCTGGCCATCTGCTAGCTGGCTGGTGATATTTCTCAGTGTTGGAGATGATCAAGAGAGCTTGCAATTTGTTATATACCAGTGAATTATCCCCGTATTTCTATGTTGCCTCGCCAATGTTGGAGTAGTTTTCTGGTGTATTTCGGATACATTTCTACTTTTTTGTGACTGTAAATATTTTTTACTAAAATAAAAATAAATAAAATAAAATAAAATTTATTCCCTATGAAATTTAAAAAAATAAAATTAGGTTTGTATAAATTTTTGTGACTCTACCGGGGGTTCGGAAATGCTACAAACGGAGAAAAACACCCCAAGAAACTCAGTCCAGTCCCCCTTAATTTATCTTAGTATCTAATACAGTTTTTTTTAATATGTAGAAAGGAGCAATTCGTGTCACTGCCAGGCAGCCTATCTTCCAGAAAGCCTTTAACCCTTAAATGCATATTGTTGCCAAAAGTCTACAAACTACTTTTGTACTTTTAAAAAGTGACACATGTGACAAGTGTTTCTGAATGTATGTTTATATCATAGCTAAGAACATATTGAAACAAAAAAACATGAAAGAGAGTCGTTAGAAATTAAAATTACAGCTAAATTTGACATAACGAAAGCGAAGGGGAAAAAAGTTGATTGTGTGATAATTAGTGACTTTTGAATTAAAATTTACTGAGAAGTAATTGCTGAACAATTTAAAAAAATAAGAAATACATTAGACATAAGGTAAGAAACCACTATTATAACGGTTTTTTTTTTTGACAATTTATCCTGAATGCGTCTTGAGCTTGATTTTTATGTATGTTGCCAAATGTCTACACCATGCGTTTGTTTTATTATGCCTATTTTGGTATAGTTTTGGTATTTTGGTTATTTCGCTTTTCTTTTCAGCTTATATGGCTCGCTGGCAGAAAAGGAAATTGAGACAGCTCTTGCTGCTTTACATGATGGTGAGGTCTCCGAACATGGTGTAGATTTCAATGATGATAATATCGATTTTTATTCAAATGTAGGGGACTTATTGCATGAACTGGAAGATCAACCCTTGAACAATAACGAAGACTCTCCCATATTCTATGAAGAGGAGCACTTGTCAGGTGGTGCATCCACGGCGGAACCTGTGGCGGGACCTCATCTCAAATATACCATACTTTGCCCAAAAATCATAAAGGACTAGAGTGCCTATATGGGCGGAGTAGACCTCTTTGACAGTTTCTTGGGAAGGTATAGGATCAAAATAAAAAGTCGAAAATAGTATCTTCTGCTTTTTATCACATGATGGACATGGTTATAAATTCTTGGGTGTTGTATAACGACTCCCACCGACTAAAACCACACAATGCCTTAGAACAGTCTATGGCTGGGAGTCCCGGGTAAGCCCTCGGATGGATGTCCCAGGGATCCCGGCAGACTACCACCGCGACCTCGCCTAGATGGTTCGGGTACTATCCCGCGTCTGGGGGGGGTCAAGGAGGGGATAATTGGATGCTATGCCACTACTATTAGTGGCGAAGCGACATGCCACCGTCTTGGCCTGCTTCTGTAAGAACGACGAGCAGTTCACTCGCCGTTCTCAGGCCCTCGGTCATGGAGGCCGGTAGTCCTGGGCGTAAAGCAACCGGCGACGATCCCGTCGTCGACTGCGGAACTCGGGAAAGAGATTTCTCTCCCGCTCCCTCCCCGCTCTTCTCGCTCGAGCATAATTTGCTTGGAGAAAAACGTAGCAGCGTCCCACTTTCCCCCGCAGGAGACCATGCCCCTCCCCATTGTCTCCAGCGTAAGAATGCAGAATTGGATGCTAAAAAGCACTGAGGACCTATGAAGCCTGTTCCACCTAAAGATTTTAGAACTGACGGGGTTGATCACAATGAGAGAAGGTGCGATACAAAAAATAGGTGCAAATTACCATGATATAGGGGGTTTTCACGCACAGGATGTATCAAATGTCAGGTGGCCCTTTGTCATACTAAAGACAGAAATTGTTTTGCTGCGTTACATACATAAATAACCCCTAAGATTATACGTTATTAGATTTTGATCTCACCTACCGCATTGTTATTTGTTTTTCCCTAGACGCATAATGTAGCCAAATGTCTACATACTGTATTTTTTCAAAAATATACTTTTTAATCAAACCAAGATTTTTTAAATTATTTTTCCCTTCATTTGTGACTCAAAATCTATACTGAAATATTTATTTCATAACTAAATAAAAAATCATGCATTTAAGGGTTAATGCTATAATAAGCTTTCTGGCACAATTTAAGTTTTATTAGTTTTTTAAATTTATTAACTGACAAACCTGTTATGTTATACAGTCTAATGAATAGAAGGTTTGCCTTGTCTCACAAGAAAATACGAGTAAGACATTTATGAAAATAAGAAAAGGTCAAGCGTGCGAATCTATGTTCCTTTTTCAGCAATGGCTTCTTTCCAGTAAACAGCTTACCCTGCCAAAAATCTTAGCTTCAACTAGTCATCGTCCAATAGTCCTGGCAGAAATTCCATCACTGGTCCCAATATTTCTCTTTACAAATAAAATAATTTTTAACGGTATCATCATTCGCGAACACCTATTCTTGTTTAATAATTTTTTTGGTCCTTTCTTTCCAGGCACTATTTCAGTAGTTTTTAGCGCCTAGGCAAAGAAGCGTAATAATTATATGGCCCATGTGTAGACCTGACCTCTTGTTAATATTCGTACAAAATTGATTCAATCATTTTGGTAGTTTTGCGTTTATTCCGAACATCAAACGGACGAAAATTCTGTCCAACTACTTTTTGGCTTCGCTTCGGAATCCTAGGTAGAACACGATTTTTTTCTAAAAGATTATTAATGTAGATTTCTCGCTGTTTTATTATTAAGGCTGTTTAAAATTACCATACTCGTACAATGTAAAATAAATAAAAAATAAAATTGAAATTAAGAAAAAAATAGAATTGGCAAAATTACCATGACTTGTACCGACTCGAAATATGAACTTGTTCTCAGTTATGGTTTGTTTTTTTAGGTTTCCGTGCCGAAAGGGTAAAAACGGGACCTTATTCATGAGACTGCGCCGTCCGACTGTCTGTCTGTCCGTCACGAGGCTGTATCTCAGGAACAGTGATAGCTACAGTGCAGTCTTTGCCCGATCTAGATTTAGGTGGAAACTCTTAAGCAACTCCTTACAAGCAGGTCGCATTCCACTGCTCTTCTACAAGTCTGTCACCGCGGTGCCGCGGTGTCATTAGCATTCATATGCAACTACGGCTGCTCATGTCAGTCATAACGGATCAGGAAAGAATCAAGGATAGAGCCCTGTCGTACGCTGATGGTTACTGGGAAAGGCTTGGTGACTTGGTGTTGCCGTTGACTTTACAATAAGAAGAATACAATGTGTTTTGGAGGCAGCAGAAGTAATTAACAGACGGGGCGAGACTGATTTAAGAAAATCATTTTTTTATTAATAGTAAATTATCTATCTTGCTTGTCCCTTAAAATGTGGGATAAAATTTTTATTTATTTTTATATTTATTTATTTACGTCATATTCGCTCAGTGTGTGCCGAAAAAAGCATCATAATAAAAAATTAAGCAATAAAAAACAAGAATCCTAATTAGAAACTTACCTCCTCTGTTATTCATTAGATCGCTGTACCAATCGTATAAAGTTGCCATCTTTGGGTGGGTTCCGCTACTGACTAATTAAAATCTGTAACAAACGAAAAATATGCCCAATGAGAACATAAAATTGTAAATAACACTGCTATCAATAATATTAGATCAACTATATTTAAAACTTATGAGTATATTCTCATAAGTTTTGAATATAGTTGATTAGAAGGTACCTAGGCAGGTACTAACTTATACTCTAGTTTTAAAAACTTTCGGTCAGAAGAATATAAATTTATACTAGACTAGCTGTTCCCCGCGGCTTCGACCGCGTAGAAGTCATTATCGCGTAAGAGTCGTTATATCGTAAAATCATAACCCTCCTTTTGCACAGTCGTTTAAAAAGTAGCCTATGTCCTTCCCAGGGCCTTGAACTATCCCTATACCAAATTTCATTTCAATCGCTCCAGCCGTTTAAAGCGTAACAGACAGACAGACAGACAGACAGATAGACAGACAGAGTTACTTTCGCATTTATAATATTAAGTAGGGAAATAGGGATGGCGCAAGCAGCTTCATCTGCGTGGAATTCTGTTATCTGTGTTCCGTTTCCGCCTCCTATAGGAAATGCGCTGCCAACACTTTGTCGAACAGTTGGGCCAACTGGCAGATTATGGGTGCATGTTAGTCTAGTCTGACTTCCGTTTATATATTGTTTTGGCCATGAACTCGTCTGAATGTAATTTGCATTTTCAATTAAATGCTGTGATGCTCGAAAGTTTAAAAATGACGCGCCTCGCTTGTCTGAATCAGGATCACCTAAATTATGTAAGGACCATAAAGATTGCAAAATCATCGTTTTCAAAGTGTAAAGAATCAGTTCTATAGGACTACTTATAATGTGGATGGGTAAAAAATTTAACCAACGAGTGCTTCTAATAAGTACAATCTGTGCAAAAAAGTGCTATCCTCCAACTCCGTTCGGATTGGGGTTTTATCAGATCCTGCATTAACTGAACTGGAATATGTACGGGTATACCAATAATATGCTCAGTGTCGATTTAAAAAAATATACTATAAGATGTGAACAAATTTATTACCTATTCAAGGTTAACTTCCCACACATCTTTTCTGCAAAACCAGCAAAATCTAAACACTGTTAACATATATACTGACAGCCTAATGTAAGGGAAACTGGGGACACTTGATCCCCCCTTTTGTTTTTTATCCCTAATTTCTATATTGAGTATCCGTTTACAAAACCGTTGGTACTAAAATACGTGAAATTTATTTGCTTATAATTGCTGTAAGAGCCAAAGATATGAATATCTAAATTTAGTAGTTATTTGACTAAAATCAATAATAAGGAATCGTACCATGTGTCCCCTATATACGTAATACTTGATCCCCCCGGTCTGTATGACTTGATCCTGGGGGAACAAGTCTCCCATATTTAGGGTCACATGATACCTTTACTAAGGAGTTAAATAAAAAATGTCTTGTCTGTTTATTCATTTTCGAAATCACATATTTCTTCATACATCTATCTATATCACGGTTTATTGGTAGCGCTCGTGGCCCCGCGGTTTCAGTGTTCTGTAAACGATCACTGCAGTAGCGACTTTCACTAAGAGCCAGTCCTTGGATGGGTGACCATCCATGTGATCACTTTGTGACATTTATTTGAGCGTTTCCGTGCTTCGGAAGGCACGTTAAGCAGTTGATCCCGGTTGCCAGTAAAATGGCAGTCGTTAAGCCAAGTTGAAAGCCTTTTTATGCGGCTTGAAAAATTTTACCAGCTGTAACACTCTGCAATACTCACCAACACATTATCCATACGTTCTAGTATAATACTCTCTTTTTGTCTCGTGATAACGAGGATTTCATACATTAAGCACATTAACACAAAGATATTAAACTCGATATCTTTCTGTCGTTTTATTCCGTGTTTACATCCAGTCACAATACTACACATACACATAGGTTAGACGTCGTGAATCTGACATTGTCATTTTGACAGTGACAATGACTGATCCTTGTCAACGAAATAGTTTAGGAATAAAAAAAAAGAACATAAAAAAAAAACATAGTTTTATTTAGTGTACAATAAATCTAGATTAGAGTAAATAATAGGTATATTAAATTAGTAAACAGATTTGGAACTAATGATAATTTATATATAGTTTACGAGCGGATCAATTTCGGAGTGGTCACACCAGAATTCACGTTCCGCGTAACGTAGAACATTATGTCAAATAGTGGATAAAATATTCGCTTAAGAGGATAGGATGGTTAATGTACAGGATAGTTTTAGCTTCAGTTAATGACATGGCGTTAATGCGATAAAGCCCTAATCGTGTATGGCGTATGAGAGGTGGAGGAATAAAAGTCACGAACGGAACGTGAGGGATGAGTGAAATGAAACGGACCGTAGATGTAACTGACCAAGCGGGTTTGGCTTGGTGGGAAGGGGAAGAGACGAAAAGCAAAGATGGAGGCAGTCGGCATTTTTTTTCTCTCGAGCGAGAAGACCCGTAAGGTGTCTCTTCAAGAGCAATTCGTACCATCACAGGACCCGCAAAAAGGTATTTATAAGCTAGATAGACCTTGTAATAATCGCGGTCTGTGAAGTGCGTGCTGATTGCTAATGACGCGTAACTTTTGTTGTAGCGGGTCTTTGGAGTACCTACCTATTATTGCTGGGAATACCTGTCCGTCCCTTGGCGGAATCCCAACACGGAGGAATTCTTCCCCGTGAACCCATCAGCGTGGGACGCGTGATCCACAGACGGGACTGCGCGCCGCTGACGAGCCCGGCTTTGTAGCGGTAACCGGTTCTCGCACCGGCATTTTTTATTCTCTTTTTTACGCCACGTGCATTTCTTTTTCACTACTTGGCACCAAGGAGGGCCACCAGGATTCTTCTTATACATCCATACGCGAGGTTGATTACTGCATCTCGTTGGTTAGCGGTGCCTACGCGATAGTCCACCGACAGTTTAACAACGTAGTTCACCTTCAGGAGGCTGCATAACGATCCGAGAATGTAACTAGATTTATTTAGCCTTTAAATCATAGATTATAATAATGTTAACCAGAATGGATCCATCTCTAGGTCGCTAGATTAAAGTATATTTTGTTAGCCACGTCACAAGGTGATGTTTAGTTAATTGTGTCAAATGAAATAATTTCATCGCATCGGCGCAAGAGCCGGCCAGGTCAATAGATCTGATATAAGTTTATAGCAAGTAAGTAAAGTGTGTGTAGATATAAGTATTCTAACTGGAGTAATACTGGTACATCCTGCTATATATATATAGGCTAAGTAGTGCGTTTGATATACCACAAGGCCTGTGGTTTTTGTATTGTAGACCATTAAACGTGGTGATAATAATATACACTGGTTTTTCTTTCACGAACTCACTGCAACAGGGGTTTACTAGCCAGACAACACGGCCCTTAACCTAAAAGGTCCACTGTATCTCCGGCTGCTGTTATCCAGGTAATCTTCTTTTACAAATCAAACTATTGTAACACGGGACTTGGGAAGTCCACACCGACACCCTTAATCCCCGTTACGTTACATGGCGCCCGAACAGGGACATGAACCCTGGACCCTTGGATACTGGTACATCCTGCTATATATATATAGGCTAAGTAGTGCGTTTGATATACCACAAGGCCTATGGTTTTTGTATTGTAGACCATTAAACGTGGTGATAATAATATACACTGGTTTTTCTTTCACGAACTCACTGCAACAGGGGTTTACTAGCCAGACAACACGGCCCTTAACCTAAAAGGTCCACTGTATCTCCGGCTGCTGTTATCCAGGTAATCTTCTTTTACAAATCAAACTATTGTAACACGGGACTTGGGAAGTCCACACCGACACCCTTGACGCCCGTTACGTTACATGGCGCCCGAACAGGGACATGAACCCTGGACCCTTGGATACTGGTACATCCTGCTATATATATATAGGCTAAGTAGTGCGTTTGATATACCACAAGGCCTATGGTTTTTGTATTGTAGACCATTAAACGTGGTGATAATAATATACACTGGTTTTTCTTTCACGAACTCACTGCAACAGGGGTTTACTAGCCAGACAACACGGCCCTTAACCTAAAAGGTCCACTGTATCTCCGGCTGCTGTTATCCAGGTAATCTTCTTTTACAAATCAAACTATTGTAACACGGGACTTGGGAAGTCCACACCGACACCCTTGACGCCCGTTACGTTACATGGCGCCCGAACTTTATTTTATTGTGATTACCTATTAAAGTGCTGCATGTACAGCGCCTGAATTCAATTGAAATTAGTTGGTAACCATTGTTGCAATTGAGCTTCGGGGGGGAATTTCCTTTGTGTTTATCTTTTGAGGGATACAATTTTTATTGTTGTATCTAGGCTTGAAAGCAGTAGCTTTACTTTAAGAAAATTAATAGTTCATACTTCACCGTTCCCTCAGGAATATGTCAAAATTTTAAATATTGACATATTGATGGTTTATAGATATTGAATCTGGTCACTCACCCTATTAAGAATTCATATCCGTGAAGACCAGACCACAAAATGTGTAAATTTTGACTTTTTTATGCAAATTTAAGTTTTTTTTCTTTAACAAAAGTTTCATCCAGAACTAACAACATTTTTTAAATATTGACATCTGGATGGTTTAAGTGTTTAATATAATTGCTTACACTGCTTAGAGTTAATGACAGTAAGAAACCAAACCAAAATATGTGCAAATTTTGTTTTTGTGAACAAATTTGTGTTTTATGAGTTGTCGTTCTCATCCCGGCAAAAATCAACTTTTTAAGTATTAACAGATTGGTGATTTTTAAACTTCTATCTGATTCGGTGCACCATTCTGCATTGATAAACACTAGGACCAGATAAAGTCTTGTGACAATTTTCGGTTTTGTGAGCAAATTTGAGTTTTTTTGTCTTATCGTTCTCCCGACAAAAATCAACTTTTTAAATATCAACATATTGGTTGTTTTTATAGTTTTATCTGATCTTGTACACCCTTTAGAGCTTAAATACACAAGGATCAGGACTAAATAGTTGCAGGTTTTGTTTTTATTAACAAAATTGAATTTTTTCATAGTAATTTTTACGAACATACTTTTGAAACATAACTTTGTTGTTATTGTGTCTGTGGCATTGCTATAGTGATTATACCATTACTACTACTACTACTAGAGCATTTTAGGCTAAATACAAACTAGATATTAAGAACTTATTTATAAAAAATGTCAAAAACTCCAGATACTGATGCAAGTGAATTTGCTTCACCGGTGCATAGTCGGAACGTTATGCAGGTAACTTCTAGCCCGTATACACGACCTTTAGAGGTACACATACCTATGGATACCGTAAATACACGTCCCCGAGTCAACGTGAACCGGACTTCATCTTTGGCTCCCGAAACGTTTACGACATCCATAGTCTCTAATACGACCACCCATTATGCTGCCTCTCACAGCAACACACAAGAGACATACGTGGCACAAGAACCGATAGCACACGCACATAAGACATTCCCCATTAAAACTAGCGAAATTTTTGACAACATGAACCAAGGTAATGGTATAACACAAGTAGTTGCACCGCCCCCCAGTGCGCATGTGTACTACAAATCATTGAATTTAGCTTCCCTTAAACTCAAGTATAACGGAGAGTCAGATATTGACGACTTCCTCCTTAGGGTTAATGAAACACGTATCGCACGACAGATTGACGATACAACATTAGTAAGAGGTTTTTCAGAACTGTTATCTGACACCGCACTCAAGTTTCATAGAACAATCCAACATAAAATTAACTCTTGGTTTGATATTTGCGTCGAATTTCGAAAATTCTTTCAATCAAAGGATTACAACTACAACATAGAGAGACAAATTCGTAAAAAAAAGCAGAAGCTAGGTCAGTCTGTATCATTCTTTATTTTAGATATCCAGGATTTAAACAATAGACTAACATATCCTATTACAAGCGACAACCTACTTGAAATTATAAAACACAATTTGCTACCTACATACGCCCAACTATTAGCCATCAATGATATTACTACCTTTGACCAATTGGTCAACGTGTCCAAGAATTATGAGGCTTATTCTGGTGTTTTATGTCAATCTAAACCGGTTGGCAAGCGCGAACTCAATGCAGTCAGCGTCGGCAAATTACCTGACAGGCGCGGCTCACCTATTACTTGCCTTAAATGTAAAAAAGTCGGCCATAGTTATAAGGTGTGTAGGTCAATACCAGGCATAATATGTTTCAAGTGCGGTGCTAAGAGGGTGACGATTAGGAACTGCACCCAATGTAACACAGGCTTGCGCTCGCAGTCTACTACACAGACACTTAATAAAAAAAACTGATGGGGCCCCCGAGCAAGTCGTTACACACACAAACAGTCTCTTCGCCTGAAATATCGTCATTCGTAGGGGATAATCGGTTGTTTGTTAAATTCACAATAAAGGACCGTAATTTCGAAGCATTGCTCGATCCTGGGGCACATTTATCAGTTTTAGGTGCGAATAAGCATCGATATTTTCAAAGACTTGGATGGACATTACATGCTAGGGATGCTTCAGTCGTGCCAGCAGTATTTTTAGCGGATTTATCACAAATTAAAGTCATTGGCATAATGTCTTTGCCAATAACTTGTAATGGGATAACTGCCCACTTTAATTTTTTAGTTTGCCCTGACATACATCACGAAATCTTGTGCGGTATGGATTTCGCTGATGCATTTGGTCTAGTGGACATTTTTAAGTTTGGAGATGTCGTGAGGAGAGGCAACTCCACAAGTTATAGTGCTTGCAGTGCGTTGTGTGAGGTGAAAGCTTTAATACCCAGAGATGATCTAACATCTCAACAAGCCAAACATCTACAAAAAGTAATGAATGACTTTGAGTCAATTTCATCAGAAAAAAAAGGTTTAGGGAAAACGCATATCGTTACACATAAAATTATTACACAGGGAGAGCCTATTAAACAAAGATATTACCCTTTATCGCCTGCTAAGTTGACAGCATTGAATAGGGAGGTGGACGAGATGTTGAGGCTCGATGTCATCGAACCGTCGAGGTCACCATGGTCCAACCCGGTTGTCATGATCCCAAAGAAAGATGGATCATGGAGATTCTGCCTCGACGCGCGTAAGCTCAATGATGTCACGGTTAAAGACTCGTACCCACTTCCTTATATAAATTCGATTTTGGACAATCTGCGAGGAGCACATTATCTTAGTTCAATTGATTTATCATCGAGTTTTTGGCAGGTCAGTTTGTCAAGTCAGGATGGAATAGACGGCAAAGGTACTTCTTGTGAGAAAACAGCTTTCGTAGTCCCTAATAGAGGTCTTTTTCATTTTAAAAGAATGCCATTCGGATTATCCAATGCGGGAGCTGAAATGCAAAGGCTAGTTGATTCGCTATTTCTGCACAAATTTGACGGAAAAGTTTTTTGTTATATGGACGATCTTCTGATTGCCACAGAGTCATTTTCTGAACATATGGAGATACTTGCTGCTGTAAAGAAGTCGCTTAGTGACGCTGGTCTCACTATCAACTTAAAAAAGTGCGAATTTTGCAAAGGAGAGCTTAGATACTTGGGATACATCATCAATACACAAGGTTTGCGCACTGACCCAGAGAAGCTGAGCAGCATTCAGAATTTCCCACAGCCTAAAACTGCCAAGCAGCTACGAGGATTTATAGGTCTATGTTCATACTATCGTAGGTTTGTTAAGGATTTTTCCACCATCATAGCACCTATGACAGCGTTGGTAGGTAAGAAGAAAGGCAGTGACGGCATCCATTGGTCCGAAGCAGCTGAGGATTCTTTCAATACCCTTAAAAATGCTTTAATAACAGCTCCAGTTTTGGCGTCGCCAGAATTTTCGAAACCTTTCGTGCTTCATTGCGACGCATCATCCGTAGGCATTGGTAGTGTTTTGACGCAGGACATAGATGGAATCGAGCGTCCTGTGGCTTTCTTTTCACGTTTACTGGCAAAACCTGAGAGAAATTACAGTACAACAGAGCGTGAACTGCTCGCGGTAGTGGATTCCATAAATCATTTTCGTGCTTACATAGAAGGTACTAAGTTCACGGTCATCACTGACCATATGAGTTTAAAGTGGCTTAAGTCTTTAAATAACCCCTCAGGCAGGTTGGCCAGATGGGCAATGCAGATATCCACTTTTAATTTTGACATTTGCCATAAGGCAGGTAAGCTTAATGTCGTACCAGATGCACTATCCCGAATTTCGGTCGATGCTATTACTTTCAATCAAGAACTTTCTTCAACTTCTGATGAGTGGTATAAGAAGATGTATAACGGCTGTAAAACTAAGCCTACTCGTTTCAAAAATTTTCAGATCCTAGGCAACAATTTGTTTAGATTTTGCAAAGGTGGCTCTTGTACTTCAAAAAACAATTGGAGGTTAGTAATTCCTAAAGAGCTGGTCGATGAATGCATCAAGGAAAACCATGACTCCTTCTGTAGTGTACACCCAGGAGTTCAAAAAACGTATTTGAAAATTAGGGAACATTATTATTGGCCAAATATGTTTGAAAATGTTAAGGAATTTGTCACACGGTGTGACAAGTGTAAAGCATATAAACACTCAAATTCACCACCTCACGGACTCATGACAAATCAAAAGGAGGTGGACGTTCCGATGCACACGTTGTCAATAGATATTATAGGCCCATTACCTAAAGCATATTCGGGTCATATATACATTCTGTCAGTTGTAGACGTTTTCTCAAAATTTGTATGGCTTCACCCCCTCCGTACTGCAACCACTCAAACGGTCACTTCATTTTTGGAAAAGGAATTGATCTTGAAATGGGGAACCCCCGCGATTCTTATTTGTGACAACGCTACCATATTTAAAAGCAAATCGTTTAAATCATTTTGCGATGGATATTCTATCCCTCGAATTTTCTATACGGCGCATTATGCACCGCAAGCGAATACAGTCGAACGGTATAACAAAACCGCTGAAGTCTGTTTATCCATACTAGTTGAACAAGATCAACGTAATTGGTCCAAATACCTTCAGCAAATTCAGCTATCACTGAATAGCACGGTGAACCTAGCAACGGGATACACACCGTACTTCTTAGCCACCGGTCGTGAAATAGTCACTGACGGTCAATTCCATTCAATTCTTAGGGATTTACCAACATCAGTTGATGGTCTGACCATAGGCGATAGAAGCGCAGCGGCATCATCGTTGTTGGAATTGGGAAAAATTTTTGACAAGGTAGTAGATGCATTAACTCAGGCGTACCAGAAAAATTCACAACATTATAACCTAAGACGACGACACTTCACAGCGAAAATAGGCGATGTGGTCTGGCGAAGGAACTTCGTACAATCTAACGCAGCGAAGTATTTCTCCGCCAAGCTGGCGCCGAAATTTGTGAAGTGCACGGTTGAAAGGAGGTTGTCAGATGTAGTGTATGAGCTACGCGAGTTATCGTCAGGATCTGTTGGTAAATTTCATGTAAAGGACATCTTGCGTGTAGATTAAATTATTTACACACCCTGTCCGATATTGTTGCTTGTCTAGTGGTATTTACTCCGAACCCAAGATTTTTTTTTTTTTGATCGTAGGGCTAGGCAAGCATTTATCGAAACTAATGTATGCAATTAATAATTGCTTTGCCGTTTGTGTTTTTACATTGTGTTCTTATTCTTACAGTTAATGTTTATATGATATGATACTTAACAACGCATGAGCAAAAAAGTTGTTTTTCTTGACAGTCAAATGATTGACCGACAGTACGATTGGCCAAAGTATGAAAAACTCTTACAGAATATAAGACTGATGAATGACAGCATGTAAATAATTATGGAATGATAGGAGCAAATAAGAAAGGGAAGGATAAGTGCATGACTGAATGATAGGTGGAAAATAAGCTTTAAATATTATTATATGTATTATTATAATTATTATTAATATGGAAAGGATGACGAATGAATGTACATAGATAAATATGAAATACTGTGTGAGGTATGGAAGAGTGAAGTACGCGTTTTGAAAGGAATACCTATCCAGCTGTGATCATTCTAAAGGGCAGTCAGAAGAATAACTATTGCTAGCAGCGTTCTGAAGTTTTATTCTTTTATTTCTCGGTATTTTTTTAATCCTTTTTGGAGTCGGTTAAGTAACCACTTTTTCCCGGTTACCCCGGCTGTTTCTTTCGGTAAACCTGTCGGTTTACCTCTTTTCCCGAGAAAGGGGGTATTGTAACACTCTGCAATACTCACCAACACATTATCCATACGTTCTAGTATAATACTCTCTTTTTGTCTCGTGATAACGAGGATTTCATACATTAAGCACATTAACACAAAGATATTAAACTCGATATCTTTCTGTCGTTTTATTCCGTGTTTACATCCAGTCACAATACTACACATACACATAGGTTAGACGTCGTGAATCTGACATTGTCATTTTGACAGTGACAATGACTGATCCTTGTCAACGAAATAGTTTAGGAATAAAAAAAAAGAACATAAAAAAAAAAAATAGTTTTATTTAGTGTACAATAAATCTAGATTAGAGTAAATAATAGGTATATTAAATTAGTAAACAGATTTGGAACTAATGATAATTTATATATAGTTTACGAGCGGATCAATTTCGGAGTGGTCACACCAGAATTCACGTTCCGCGTAACGTAGAACATTATGTCAAATAGTGGATAAAATATTCGCTTAAGAGGATAGGATGGTTAATGTACAGGATAGTTTTAGCTTCAGTTAATGACATGGCGTTAATGCGATAAAGCCCTAATCGTGTATGGCGTATGAGAGGTGGAGGAATAAAAGTCACGAACGGAACGTGAGGGATGAGTGAAATGAAACGGACCGTAGATGTAACTGACCAAGCGGGTTTGGCTTGGTGGGAAGGGGAAGAGACGAAAAGCAAAGATGGAGGCAGTCGGCATTTTTTTTCTCTCGAGCGAGAAGACCCGTAAGGTGTCTCTTCAAGAGCAATTCGTACCATCACAGGACCCGCAAAAAGGTATTTATAAGCTAGATAGACCTTGTAATAATCGCGGTCTGTGAAGTGCGTGCTGATTGCTAATGACGCGTAACTTTTGTTGTAGCGGGTCTTTGGAGTACCTACCTATTATTGCTGGGAATACCTGTCCGTCCCTTGGCGGAATCCCAACACGGAGGAATTCTTCCCCGTGAACCCATCAGCGTGGGACGCGTGATCCACAGACGGGACTGCGCGCCGCTGACGAGCCCGGCTTTGTAGCGGTAACCGGTTCTCGCACCGGCATTTTTTATTCTCTTTTTTACGCCACGTGCATTTCTTTTTCACTACTTGGCACCAAGGAGGGCCACCAGGATTCTTCTTATACATCCATACGCGAGGTTGATTACTGCATCTCGTTGGTTAGCGGTGCCTACGCGATAGTCCACCGACAGTTTAACAACGTAGTTCACCTTCAGGAGGCTGCATAACGATCCGAGAATGTAACTAGATTTATTTAGCCTTTAAATCATAGATTATAATAATGTTAACCAGAATGGATCCATCTCTAGGTCGCTAGATTAAAGTATATTTTGTTAGCCACGTCACAAGGTGATGTTTAGTTAATTGTGTCAAATGAAATAATTTCATCGCATCGGCGCAAGAGCCGGCCAGGTCAATAGATCTGATATAAGTTTATAGCAAGTAAGTAAAGTGTGTGTAGATATAAGTATTCTAACTGGAGTAATACTGGTACATCCTGCTATATATATATAGGCTAAGTAGTGCGTTTGATATACCACAAGGCCTGTGGTTTTTGTATTGTAGACCATTAAACGTGGTGATAATAATATACACTGGTTTTTCTTTCACGAACTCACTGCAACAGGGGTTTACTAGCCAGACAACACGGCCCTTAACCTAAAAGGTCCACTGTATCTCCGGCTGCTGTTATCCAGGTAATCTTCTTTTACAAATCAAACTATTGTAACACGGGACTTGGGAAGTCCACACCGACACCCTTAATCCCCGTTACGTTACACAGCACAACTTGTTTGCTCCACCGACCATCGGTTCTCCTACAGAGATGTGGCCAGCCACTCAAGTTCAACCACTCTAGTTCTCTAACGGAGAACATCGTTCCAGATTTTATCCCTCAGAGACATCCATAGCACAGCTCGTTCAATTGCTCGCTGTGCGACTTTAAGGGCATGGACTAGCTTTATTTTCGTTCCCTGGCACCATTTTTCGGGCACCTTCTCTGGTTTTGTAGGCTCTTGGCATATTGTTCTGCATTGAATTGAAAAAAAAAAGGTAGGGGACACTTGAGCCAGGTGGATCAAATCTCCCATAATAAAGTGTACCAAGTATACCCTGAGCTATTTGAGGTTATAAACAAAAATATTTTCAAATGTCTATAATATTACCACTTTATTACGTAAAGAATTGCTAATAATATAGATAATGGCTCGTATTAAATGCATACACACTTAAAAGTCCTATTTTAAATAAATGTTTAGTCACAGTAAAAACTAATCAAAATTTTCTTTCTGCCGCAACAATTACTTACTTGCCCGCCATTTGCCAAAGTGTCAAATATGATAGGTTTACCATCTTTAGAAAGTTATCGTGTACCATATACTATGGATATTGCCACTATAAAACTAAATACGGCTTATACAGATTCTGTAAATCTTGTGTACCTAGTCTCCCGTAAGGATCAAGTATCCCCAGTTTCCCCTATAGTTTACATGCAAAATGTAACACCGACTAGCTAGGTAAGCTGATTCACTCTTTGTCGTGATTTACTAATCGCAGATCATGAGATCATATTATATAGTGGACCAATGATATTAGCTGAAGCGTTGCACCAGCTATATTTACTTTAGAAACTCCGAGGTATTCCCAAAATCAAAGACATAGAGCTCTTGTATTGTACACCGTGTGACACATTCATTACACTGAAAACTGAGGGCAATATGGAAGTACCTTACTATTAAGCGGTGCCTACTTCATCTAAGACAAAGGTCTTAGATGAAGTAGGCACCGCTTAATAGTAAGGTAGATTAAAAGAAGTGCAGTATAGGAGGCATTATAAAGATAATAGGAAAAATCTGGGGCCCGCCAAGTATTTACAAGGTTATACAGAAAAATTGAACCAGCTAACAGAAAAAAACACCTCAAATGTTTTAAATTATAATATAGTAGGTACTTATACACATGTCATGCATGCATGCATGATATAGAACATAACTTAGAAAAACTCAAGGTTTATTATGTAGGTGTAAAAACAATAGTTCGTAGCTGCTTTGTTGGCTGTAATTGTATCGAATAGACCCAATCCAATTTATTTAGTAACTAGCTGCAGCCCGCGACTTCGTACGCTGCATTATCTTTAGATTGATATAACTTTTTTATTTATGAACCGATTGACATGAAACAAACACTAAATGTTAAGTGGAGCAAACCGGAACGCAATAAAGAAAACCGCATCGCAATCGGTTAAGCGGTTGCTGAGATTAGAGTGCACAAACGTACAGACAAAACTTCTAAAAACCATTGTTTTGGGTTCTATTGCGTCCATAAAGCCCCCCTATAAACTTTTTTTCATTGTACTGACAGCGACCTGTTACGATTTTATATTATGTATTGATTTGGGTAATATTCATGAGCACGAATGCTATTCGATTATGATATGATAACATTTAGTAAGTTAAATATAGACACGTTAGTTTATTTTCGTAATCTGATGTCGATTATGTGATTGAACCAATGTCACGTTCTCTGAACTTGTGAAGTCGAAACTCCAAACTTCATTGATGTAATTTACCGATAACATCAAGGTTCGCAAAACATCGAGTTATTAGTAAAGCAAACAATCAACGGAAATTAGATGAAAGCGATGTCAATACCATTATGTCATGTACTGATCAGGACGAGTGGCAAGGTTTAGCTGATGGTCATTTTATGACATGACCGCGAAACCTATAAATCATTTTATGTACATTACCGGTTTGCATACCGGTAGTATCTTAAAAGAACGAGATAACACTATACCGAGAGAGCTGCAAACTGCTATTGCACAACCGCCTATTGTTGACGGCCTTGACCTGCTCTTCACGGCAAAATTCACTTACACTCACCTACTCTGAGCCCAATTACCTATTTGTGAGTTTAGTAGGTATGTAACTTACATAATTTGTATTATACACCATACATATCTTTATTAAAACATTTCCATAATAGGTAGGAACTTTAACGGAAACTTATTGAAAATTCTAAATAGTGAATATAATAAAGTTGGGAGTAATCATAATCTGTTATACGTACATCTGCTACGAGAGTTAACAATATTCTATTTAAATAAGGCCGTGAGATGACTTTTAAACAAGTTTATTTTCACATGCTTCGACCAGTTTGTCTCAATCATTTTTGTACCCGGAACAAGTAGGTACACAACTTCACAGCCGTACCCCTGGTTCAATACCAGTTTCCACAGATTCTTTCGGAATCGGAATCGTGAATGTATGGTATATTCTAATATTATACATTTCAATCTAGTGATTTGAGTTTTTGAACAAGAAATATTTATGAGCGATGAGTGCGATGACTGATATGATAACAACTCATGACGTGGAAATAAATATACCGAACGAGCATATCAAAGCACAGTCGTATCAAAATGTAGAGCAGCAGATGTACCTAACCGTTTCATCATCATCATCATCATCAAACTCCTTTAAAATTTTCCTTTACTCGTGAAGTCAGTAATCAAGAAGAAAATCCTTTTCCCCCATTATAGTAACAAAGTAACAACAAAAGGTTTAAACTTTATATTTAGGCGAGACCCGTTTTTAAATGTAATGTTTTCACAATTACTTCGGCTATTTTTATAGATATTTACAATATGCAGTGCTTGTAGGTACCTACCTACTACGAGTAGTGTAATATTAATGAGATGTAATCAAGATTATAATCACGATTCACTCGACGTTCAAATATTTTGAATACCTACATACTATAAATAGGTACTTCTATCGGGAATTTGATATTTACACAACTAAACCTATTTGATTGTGTTTAAAAATATATCTCAGAAGTGAGATTTTCAAAGCATCAATAAATCATAATATATTTTATTTCTCCATTAGTCACGTTGAGTGATGTCTGGAACAACAAAAACATGAGATTGAGATAGATGAGATTTATTCCATTTAGAAACTATTTAGAATTATAGGCATTTTACGTGCCGATATTAGTTTCGTACTCATAAGTCACACAAAAAAGACATCAGGATTAAGATGTGTTAAAGCTAACATTACGACAAATTAAGCATTTACACATCTGTCTTTAAAAAAATCTTTAAGCAATGAGCAAGGAGCCGTAAACGTTTTCGTCTCGAGTGTTCTATCATATGAAGCCGCCACAACTTTCACCGTCCATAGTCCGTACTCCGCAGGCTTTACGTAAGGGTGTTGCGCCAGACGTCCGCGCCCGCGCCCTGCGCCTGCGGTACCACTGACCCACTGCCACAGAACAAACTCGTACACAGAACACCCCACTATTTTATACGTATCCCACCGACGTTTTACATTGCGTTATGTTTATATATGCTTAAGTTACACTTTAAACACAGCAATTTTTATTTTAAAAAAATGTTAAAATTGCGTAGACATATAAACGAATATACAATTTATTGAGCAAGTTTCAACGCCTGCGAATGTTAAAGTCGCCCCGTATATCAAAAAACCACGTTAATTAAGGTTCCACATCGACGCACATTGATGAAAAAAGTACCTATTTAGAAAAAATCCCCGGTATTCATTTCATACCTGAACCTTCTGGAAAGATTACGTTTAGTGATCATTAAAGCATCCTACTGGGCAAAATACTCATAATACCATAATCGACGTATTTTCACGCTTGTTATGGTCAAGGTGTACCTATTGAAAAGTGATTTTCATACGAAATAACACAAAACGTTTGCCGTCAAACACTACATTATATACACAAAACATGTATTTAATTATGGTGTTGAGCATTAAGTAATTAGCGAAAAACGTTCATAAAACACAACATTTTGTACAGTCACAGAATAAAAATGTAGCTAAGTATAGAAAAGATATTATTATACACAATTTTTTTCTCGTGAATTTTACAAAATAATGTGATGTGTGTGAATGACATTTGCTGCTAGAGGCGAATACAAATCGAGCAATACAAAGATTGTAATTATTCGAGTCAATCCTTCTTTACTTTATACGAATTGGGGGAATTTTTATTTAAAAAATGACGGACATTTAACTGCCTCGGTGGCGCAGTCGGTAGTGTAACCACCTGCCGTGCTTGAGGTCCTGGGTTCGATTCCCGGGTAGGTCCAAATATTTGTGCGATCCACAAATTTCGGAGTTAGGGTGTTTTCTATGTATAACGTATGTATTTAAAAATATACAGGTATGTCTATCAGCAAAGACTTCTATTTAAACTGAGGTAGACATGCCCTACGCACCGATTTTTGAAACCTATAAACTGAGCTAATTAGCAGCGTTGCTCGCACTGTTGTGAGTCAAAACTTCGCTGTTGCGAGTCCATACGCCTTCTCTTTTACTCTTTTTCTATTCGTATTTTGCTATTGTGTGTGGTGACAATTACGTAAAAAATATTTATAAGTGAGTGTAGTCTTAGTAATGTGTGTATTTGAGGATTACTTTTAAAATCTCGTTTGTTAGAGTACGGCGTGTCTACCTGAGTTTATATAGAAGTCTTTGTCTATCAGTCGTCTAAATCCCATAGCACAAGCTTATTTACCTTACTTTGGGCTTGATGGTGCGTGTGTGTCCACAAATATTTATTTATTTATTTATCAACAGAATTTAGAATATATTATTCAGTAAATAATCCTATAAGTATTTAAAATAACAGATTAGGTATAAAAGAAAGAAAGTAAGGTGGGAAAATTGTTCACTGTGTTTAAAAATAACAAAGGTGTTTGTTGTTTAAGTACCCGAGTTTTTCTTTTTGAAATATCAGCATCAAATTATAATTACGAAGTTAATTAAGTACTTGTACAATTTAAAATTATAGTTAGATGTGATTAAAACAAGAAAAACAAAAATGGTGAGAAGATTCTTATAGGTACTGTGTTGAAAAGATAGATACTAACAGATAGTATTTTTTTAAAACAAATGTACCTATTTACTGAGGGAGTAAAAAGTTTCTCTGTCTGTTCTTTAGTCTGTTTTCAGACACAAAAACTTGGAACAACCTGGGGCCTTTAGGTGGGGGGTAAGGTTACATTTAAGGTGGGGGTAAAGGGGGGAAGGAGGTAAAAAGGCGGTAGGGTGTACTGTGGGGCGTTATGGGGGATAAGGAGGGGGGTAAAGTGGGGAGGGGGGAGGGGGGGCTTGTGGGGGGGGTTATGGTAGGGATTAAGGTGGTGGTTAAGTTTGTGGTTAAAGTGGGTGGGGGTTAAGGTGGGGGTTCAAAGCGGGCGTTTAGGTGGGGGTTAAGGTTAGGTTTCAGGTGGGGTTAATGTGGGGGTTAACCCTTAACACCGACCTTATCACCAACCTTAACCCCCTACCTTACCCCCACCTTACCTCACGTTACCTCAACAAGCAAATCAAATTTCGATTTTACCGAATTTACACGTGGACGAAGTCGCAGGCAACAGCTAGTTATGATATGCTAATTATGAATAAAAGTAATCGTTAATCTAAATTACAGATCACAAAAGTAATCGTTAATCAATTACTAGTAGTTTCGATTAAATGTAATCAGATTACATGAAGTCCGATTACATGTAATTTAAATTACTTTCAATCAGATTAATAATGAAGCGCTCGTGGCCCCGCGGACTCAGTGTTCTGTAAACGATCACTGCAGTAAGCAACTTTCACTACGGCCGGTCCATGGATGGGTGACCATCCATGTGATCACTTTGTGACATTTATTTGAGCGTTTCCGTGCTTCGGAAGGCACGTTAAGCCGTTGGTCCCGGTTGCCAGTAAAATGGCAGTCGTTAAGTCAAGTTGAAAACTTTATTTCAACAGCAGGCAGTCACAACCTGCGCCTGTCCATTTAAACACGGCAATACGGCTCACCACCTATTACGTGGGACAAATTATACAAAGGTGAAATGTGGGCATATAATATGCCTCTGCCTACCCCTTCGGGGATAAAGGCGTGACCATATGTATGTATGTATGCAGATTAATAATCCGATTACAAAAGTGATCGATTGCGCCTATCTCTGAGCACAATCAACTTTAAGTATTGGTTTGGTTGGTTGGCACAGTTTGGTTTGGACTTGGGTGGCATCATGTGACAATGTCCAATGAAAAAAAGTGTCAATGTAAATACATCAAATTGTATATATTTTTTTTATTTAATAAATTTTCATCGACACCATAACAGACTGAGACAATAAACACAAAAAAAATGGACGCTGTTTAACTCATTCACGCGTAATTCGGACTGCTTCCATAATGGTGTGGCAAACGTTTTTGACACTGACGGTCGGCCGTGAATGACGTCCATTTGAATTGGATGTATGGATTTACTTCCGTTTGGAAATCCAACATTGGATGACGTCCATCTAAATGGATTATCTTTTTTTTCTTACTATTCACGGAACAATTTTGGAAGACGACCACTCGTCCATAAATCTAAATATAAAATTTTAATATCTTATTTATTAAATAAAAATATCAAAATACTTAAATCTCAGAATGGACATCTATGTATAGAGGGTGGCCTTATATTAATAAACTTTTCTTATAGAGATATCAAATATAGGTAGGTACTTCCGGATTTAACACATCTTTAACAGAACACTTTCTAAGATTATTTATTGGCATGTATTTAAATCGATATCAGTATATTCCCTTTTCATAAACTAAATATTTCAAAGTTAAACGAAAAATACTGACTTGCACACTAATTACGCACACCAAATAAATCAAATTCACTATACTGATTAACGGTATTTGCAGAACTAGTTTACTGAACGAATAACTATTATCAGAATAGTATATCTAAAAATTCTTCAGTTCAACAAAATTATCAAAACTTTATAAAGCAAAACCATCGCCTAATTTACTTTTAAGAACATCGTTTATTCTAAGTAAAACCCCAATTTAATCAGTCACCTCTACAAAATTAAATTTTATTGATCAAAAAAATAAAAGTCTAACCTAACCTAACCTATTCCGTTATAAGATTGTACAATTTAGAGTGCAAGTTAGTATTTTTGATATACAGTTCGTATTTCTGTTTTACAAATCATATATTCGATGTACGAACCACATTTTTGGTGTGAAATTGATTAAAAAGGTCATCTCGTTCTGAGTAATATTTAAGTTTTTTAAGTAGGACATGTTTAGTTGATCTATTGGTTTTTTTGCACAGCATTTAATTTTCTGGTTTGCAATTAGTAAATTAGTGGAGTTACCTAGTGTGCAGAAAAATTAAACAGGTGTGCATTTAAAAATATCCCTTATTTATTTATTTACCCAGTTTTATTTTATGAAGTGGGTTAGTAATAGTGTAAAGACTTGAGTTGCTGAGCGCGCAGAGAGCGATGGCCGTCAGGGTGATACGAGGATACCGCACGATCTCCGGTGAGGTGGCATGTCTCCTAGCCGGAACCCTTCCATGGGACCTGGGAGCGAGAGCCCTTGCATCACTGTTCAGATGGCGCAAGGAGGCGCTGGAGCGGGGCCAAAGGCTTGCGTCTCGAGAAATCGAGGCCCAGCGGTCCCTGCTCCACCAGGAAACCGTGGCGGCATGGAAGGTGCGACTTGAGCAACCAAAGGGGGGATTCGCCACAATCGCGACTGTCAGACCGGTCATGGACGAGTGGCTGGAGAGAAGACACGGTGCTCTCTCCTACCGGTTGTCACAGATACTTACCGGGCACGGTAGCTTCGGTAGGTATCTGTGGCGAAGACACCGGGAAACCACGACTGAGTGTCAGCACTGCAAGGACCGCAGCGATGACACAGCGCTCCATACGCTAGTGGAGTGCACGGCGTGGGCGCAACAGCGCCATGTCCTCGTAGTGGGTCTGGACGTGGACACTCTCTCGCTCGAGACCATGGTGCGAGCCATGATCTACAGCGGGAGTAAGTGGTACTGCGCCGCCTCTTTCTGCGAGCAGGTCATGCTCGTGAAGGAGGCGGCGGGGCGGGTACGGGAGAGAACTCTCCCGCCTGAGTTCCGCAGTCGGCGGCCTGGGCGCCGCCGACGTGTCTTCGCCGAGGACTATCGGCCTCCATGACCGGGGGTCTGAGGACGGTGAGAGAGAGGGTCGCTCACGGTCCTTACAGAAGCAGGCCCATGACGGCAGCGTGACGTGAGAGATTCACGCACGCCCCCCTAAGAAGCGGGATCACACCCGAAACCCCCCAAAGACGCGGGACAGCACCCGAACCACCCCCTGGGCGAGGCCGCATTGGCGGCCGTAGGTCTGTTGGGAGTCCTGGGACATCCTTCCGAGGGCTTACCCGGGGCTCCCAACCATAGGCTGTTGGGCGTTACGTGAAGTTTTTTAGTCGGTAGGAGCATCCATGAGGATTTTCCCTCACGTAAACAAAAAAAAAAGTGTAAAGACTTGAAAGTTAATCAATGAAAGATTTGGAAGTTAATCAATTATTTCATAGTCCCACGCGGTCACGTTGTCTTCGTCGAGGGATTATGTTCATTGTTTATGTGGGTAAATATTCGGACACTGCGTTCGAATTGATACTTTCAATTTTTATTTAATTTTGGGTGACAATTCGAACACCAATGATAAAACCTGTTTCGTGCAGTCAGATCAAAAATATTTTACCATGTTAAACATCGAAATGAGTCCGCCACCAATTGGAGTGTACTAAACTAAACCACGTCAGTTTTGCTGGAGATAGCACATATAATTTTTTAATACATTATATGCTAGCAGATGTATGTGTGAATATTCTGTTCATGTTCCAGCATACTATGGGAACATATTCCAGGGATAAAAAGTGGCCTTTGTGTTATTCCACACTATAATCTATACCTACTACAAAATTTCAGCCGTTAAATCGTGGGTGAGTGAGTAATATCCCATAATTTACTTTCACCAATTAATATTTTATTACTTTTTATCTGACTGTACTAAGCAGTTTCATAAATTTGATGGTGTTCGAATTGTCACCCAAAAAATGTATTAAAAGGTAAAAAAATGAAAGAAATGAAGAAATATCGAAATTAATAGATAGTTATTTAGTATTAGTAATTCGACCTGTGGGGTCTCAGCTATTTATGTTAAACGTAACACAATTGACCGTCTAACGTCAGCGCTGCTTAGAACTCATTTTGCAGAAAATTGTGCAAACGTATGAACGCGAAATCTGGCACTATTAAAGAGTTATAATGGAGAAGAGTGCATAAAGCTATTATGAATGAATAATCTTTACATTTCTACGGTCAACGAGTCTCTAGTATTATAAAATATGACGCAAAATAATACGTATTAACAAATGCATGAGAACAAAAAAAAGTAACACTAAGTATACTTATTGACAACTTGTTCTGGTTTAATACACTAGTTATATGCATGGTACATTTGTGACTATTGTTATAGTGGAATCTATTATAGCATAATAATTGCACTAACGTTATTATAATTGCAAATAACTGTTATATCTAATTGGTTTCTACGAGATTCACGCGCATATAAATAAACTTTTACCATGCATTGATGTATTCTACTATCAATTTATTATGGTACTTACAAGTATTAAATTAGAAGTTTCCGACATCTCTTGTCGAATTAGTCTGATATCCAACCAAACACCTCACTCAAGCCTCAAATTCAAATTCAAATTTCTCTAAACAATTTCCACCCGGATCAGTATCGATTCATTCAGCTAGTATTTTTAATGATTTCTGATAAATTAAAAATACGCATTACTATATTATCTTTAGGTATTTGTTTGGAGTCGGTTCTTATTTATTGAAAATTTATTATTTTTAGTGACGGGAAGACTAATAAAATACATCTAGGTGTAAAATTCTTATCAACACACAAATTATTCAAGCCCAAACACGAGGTCACTGCTGACCCTAACTTCCTTGTAATGGGATGTCATGGGAAACACCAGCTTATAAAACAAAAAAGAATTTTCGAAATCTGTTCACCCAATCGAAAGTTATGAGGTAGGTAACTAACAAAAAAAAAACAAAGTTGAATGGAGAACCTCCTCCCTTTTTTAAGTCGTTTTATAAATAAACGGATCCAGGATCAAACTGTCTGGAGCTGCCGAAAACCCCAGAACCTTGACCCTGAATCTTCAACCCCGGAGCTTGGGCTCTAGACTCCAGACCATGATCTGGACCCAACGCTGAAATAAACGATATCTAATTCAAAATATCAACCCTCGATTAGAAGGTTCAAAATCGAAATTATAGTATTTCAAAAACGTTCAAATTTGTTGAACGTTTTTGAAATATAGTATTTTTCTATTACTTTCGATTTTGACTGACTGAATTTTGTAACAGTAAGTACATATGAAATAGATCAAATCGAAACTAATCAGAGTGAATATTAAAAGAAAAATTGGCCATGAAAACCTATCCTACAAATCCTACTAATATTGTAGACGCAATATATATTTGAGTAGAAATGTGTATTATACGCAACAATCGCAAGATTTGATTGTTTGTTTGTATTGAATCCTCCGAAACCACAGAACCTATTTGAAAAATTCTCTCACTGTTGGGAAGTTACACTTTCCGCCGATGACATGGGCTATATTTTATTCCCATATTCTCACGGGAACAAGAGCTAAGGGAGTGAAACCAAATGCCATCATCTAGTCAGAGTTCAAGAACTTGTAACAAAAGTTGAGTCGACTGCTACATCAAGTAGGTAATTTAAAAGGAATAACAGATATATAGAACTACAAAATCTGTAATGGAATTTCAAGTATAACAATGGCAAAGATAAGAACATTAATGTATCGTGTCGTGTTGGACACACATTCGTGATGCGATGTGGAATACATTTGTAGACGTTGGGTGACACGAACGCGGCGTTGCGTAAAGTCATCGATGTGCAGCGATGATCAATTAGATAGGAACATCGTGAAATCTTTGTCAGTCAGCTTATGCAACGTGTGATAGAACAATAATAAACAGGCCGGGTCCAAAAATTGATGCCACGTGCATTCCGTGGCAATTTTGTATGTACTTAATTAAAAAAATCTGATATTACGAAATGGTCGACATTTTATACAATTGCAACCAGATTTGCATATTTTTTAACAGTATGAAAATGTTTTTGCTAAACATTTTTGAAGAGTTTTGGTAAGTTACCGAGTAAATAAAGGAAGCAAATATTAATTACTTATCCAAATTATCTAGGTCAAAGATTTGGATGTTAAATATTATGATTTAAGTAATAGGTATATTCTTTTAACGAAAAATACTTTCATTTTAACGAATATCTATCTATTTTATAGCTGTTTTGGCAAGTAACGATACTGATTTTCGATATTATTACTTTATGGCAAAATAACATTGTATACAAAAAGGTAAGGTACTTTCTCAGTGCGAAATTATTCAGGGGCACGCAAAAAAAAATGTTAGAAAAACCGTCGATTAAAATATTCTATAGAAAAGTATGTCATCAAGTTATTATCATACATATGTAAGTATATCAATAAACATTATGTTATGTATGACATAATAAAGTTTGTAGACATTGCACCATTTTAATTAGGACTATAATAAGTGCCTACCTAATGGTATGTTTATTTTTATGTCATCATAAATGAACATACCTACTTACATTTTTAAGTGATAAAATAACATAAATATTAGATATTCATAAAGTTATTGATTACTACTTACGTGTACGGATGTTGATGTAAACGTGTATGGAACGTAAAAGGGACACGGTCCTTTCTATAAGAGCGTAACTCTTATGAACACCATGTGAATACAAAATAAAAACCAAGCAGGTCGACTTTCGCGTTGTTGTATGTATATGGTACGCGCAGGTGTGCTGGCGTCCACCGGCGCGGCGGCGGACAGTGACCACAGTGACTGACAGCGCGCGCGCCGAGCGACGATCGCCCGTCGAGGACCGTCTTTGCTAACCAGCCTGCGTCATATGGCTCGTCACTGCTAGCAATGCTCACGTCACTCCCTCTTTCTTATACAGATCACAAATTGACCCTCGACCTCAGTGCAAATTTTTAAGAAAGGCAGGTGACCAATTTTTACTTGATAAAAGAAAGTTTGGTGGTTCGTGAACTTGAACGTATGGGTTATCTCACAGAAACTACTGATTTTATAGAGTACGTAGATATGTAATCCCCTGAATGCTAATAGGTCAAATTAGCATATTATACTAAGAATTACTAAAAGTAAGACGACTGCAAACCTAAATTAGTAAAAACCTTGCGTCCTTGGGAGCTTTCAGAGAGTAAGTGTGCTATAAGATGCAAGTAGGTTCCTACCTATCTCACAATAAATCCTTTCAAAAGATTCAAGAAATGATTCCGTGTCAGCATATCGCACTTCAGTTGGAATAACGTCACCTATGCAGTTTTTGTCAAAATTGGCCTGAATATGAGAAATGGTTCCTGATGTACCCGATGAAACATGTGTATTTAAGTAATACAATACAGGTGCCATTCCGGCGTTTAAAAGGTCTGATTATAGACGGATTCTTCGTAGAATTAGCAAACACGAAGTTATGTGTGATTTTGATTAATAAAAACTATATTTTACATAATATACCTACTAGCTGATGCCCGCGGCTTCACTCGCGTGAAATTCTGTACCCGCATACTATGGTTGAAGCGTGGTTGAGTAGCAAACATCCAGACATCATCACATGCTTTCACAATTATCATAATAAACTAGGAATATTTTAAAACTTCATAATCAGTTTTTATCATTAGTGTCCGAATTGTCACCCCGTAAATTGAAATTGACTCTTCGGACGAAGTGTCCGAACCTTCAGTGTCCTTAACGTCATTTAGCCTAACTTCTGGAAGTGCCTTAAATTTAAAACGTTATTTTTTTATTACACAATTCTATAGTGTTTTAATTTACTGTAATATACTTACTCTCATATTCATAATCGTTTATGAAACCTATTTTAGTTAAAACACACTTTAAGTCTATTGCTGTCTCTAACCAATGACAGAGTATGGTTAGAGACAGCAATAGACTTAAAATGTGTTTTAACTAAAATAGGTTTAATAAACGATTATGAATATGGGGGTTAAAGTTTAAAGTTGTAGTTTAAATACGAACTGTTCATTTCTTCAGTCAAGAAAAATTGTATTATTATGAAAGTCGAATTTTCAAACGCTTCTCCTGAAAAATTACATCATTTGCATAAATTACGATATTCCAACTGAGCTGCGATACATCAATTGATTAAGAACTAACGTGAGGCCTAATGCCCAATTTTTTAAAAATAAAATATGCATAATATTGTAATAATTTTGTGTTAGGTATTTAATTTCTTGAATTCTATTTTGTTTGCATTTTTTATTTTAAGGGTTCCGTATTTCTTATAATTATTTTATATTCAAATCATTTGTGCCAAACATGAAAATCATTTCAATCACACATCACAAACAACGCAACACAAGAGACTCACTATTAATGGACTGTCAAATAAGTGCCTACGTTATTTGACAGTCCATTAAGTATTTTAGTATTGTACGTTTTTGCACATAAACAACAAACAAAAAGTTGACAAAAGATTTAAGTCGAAGCGGAAGATGTTACATGGAATTATACACATCATACCTTGGGGTTAAAACTATTACAGTCGTCATAAAGCGTGCGGTACTTAGATCATCTAACCACAGGATGCGCCTTACTTAAGCATTGTTTTCTGCCAAGCCAATAGACCATTTGGTCTTTTGGCTTTATAAAAAGCACTGTGCATCAGTACATCATTTTATATGATTAAACTAGTACATTTCATTGTAGTTGACTGTACAATAAAAATTAACACACAACAGCCATTACGCGTTTGTCGATTGATACATTTTTAAATATAATGAAATTTTATATGTCTTTGTGTTTCCCCCTTCACCCGCTATGAAAACTAGCAGAATATTTTTGTATGCGGTGGTTCGCAAAGGCTAGTCCCGTGATATATGGTCTAAGGTGCGGTATGGTACCTAAGTATTAAATAATGATCAACAAGCGAATAAATTATATGATACGACGTTTTTGCACCAAAAAGCCTACCTGCCTAATATCACATCATGCAGTAGTCACTAGCTACTTAAGTACATCAGGTATCAGGTTTATGACAGTCAAAATAACCTGAAAAATTAATTGCTATTAGCTCGTGGAGAGAATACTGTGGCATAAGTATTGGCGTAATCTAATTCAAGGTTACGAAAATGAAAGTGAAATAATTTTATTCATGTGGGTCACAATATTATGATCGTCAGAATTTACGTTTAGTGCCTGAGTCACTTAGATAGAGCTTTGTGGAAAGAATCAGACAAGGGAAGTCACACTACTCTTTCCAATAGGTACTAAAATATAATAATGCAATATACAAACTATAAATATTATGTAAGTTCCGTAAACCACGGGCAGGCACACCAAATATACTCATTTGTTATAAAAATTTACTCAAATAAAGAAAAAGGTGTGGTATTATAAGAATAGTAAGAATACTATTTACTGCTATAATTATGTACTCATTCGCTGTCTGACTAGCCAAATCATGTTAGTTACACAACATAATATAAAGTTGTCATTAATAATCATGGCTTATTCGTAAAAACGACTTTATCGCAAAGTGTCAAATCGTCTTTAAAATGTCTCTTTCGTGGTATATCGTATTTCCAGAATGTCTCTTTCGCAATAGTTGTTATCATAATGTATTTAACAGAACATTATTATTTTTTTTAGTTTTTTTGAAGAAGTCAAGAAGCTGGATATGAGCTGTCACTATATAGGTAGAAGAAGAGACAGGCCTTGAGAAAAAAATATTTATACCACTTCCTAACCTACCACAATCAGTGATATGTTTTGTATTAGGTTGAAGGTCTTAGCATGAAACATCTACTGCATACAGAATATGTCTGATATATGGCGCCAATTATTAAATTTCTTTGAACGGCATGACCTGCGAGCCATGTCCGTTGTTTTGTTGTCCAAACCAAACATCGAAAAACAAAACGGGTGATATCGCAAACGGTGTACTAATTAGTCCAAGAATGTCAGGTGGGGGATAGCAATATCAGACAACTATAGGTTCTTATAAAATAAGGCAGAGTCTGTAGGTTTCTCCCGAATTAATTAATATTTTAACTGGACTGGACTTCGATTGGGGGATAGATACCTCAATAACTTAAGTCATGAAAACTTACTATGCAGTATGTTAACAAATAAGTTGATAGAAATTTGAGTCAACTCGATTTTTATGAAATGATGCTATCATGCATTCGAAGATTTTGTGAAGTGTCTTGTTGGGTCCAGTTTCTAAAATTGACTACATAAACTCTATGTTAGATTGATCATCACCGAAGTACGTTTGCAACAGCAGAAGGCATTACATTCAAGTTGTCAATTCTGTAAAAATCTACTAGGTACGTCATTGGCGATCGCAACACTAAATGTTTAGGAAACCGTGGCAGAGTGTTAGTATTATTTATCGGTCAGTATTTGCGGTCATTACCAAGCCTACTGCGCGTGCCGTCACTAATAGCCTTTTGAAGGTCGTTTTTGAAGAACTATAATATCGACTTATTCAGTTTTTGCGGTTCATTGAACATAATATACTACATTAAGCACGCGAAAGTAAATTAGAATATCAGATATGTATAGGAGAGCTGAAAACAATGCATATGTTTCTTTGGTCATTTGGTTGATTAATTAGTATTAAGCAATTTTGCAAACAGTTCTTGCAAAAAAGATTGATACTTAAAGAAAAGTCTATGACCTTAAACATATTCATCCGTTCCTCCACAACATAATTACCTAGTTCTAGCAAAAGAAAACAAAACTGACTTTTAAATTACATTATGTATACAATTTTCAACTAAAATAAAATGTTTAAAAGCTTTTCAAACGGAACCGAGGGGCAATGCAAACGTTCTTAACAGTATGAGGGTACCTACATAGTAAAGTACCTAATATATTTTTGTATGTTTTGGGTTTCTTAAAAAGAGCTCTATCAATTTTTTTACCACCTCTAAAGTGTGACTACCAAATTACTAGCGGAATGATCGCATATCAAACGTAGAAAAAAAATATACAAACGAATTGAGAACCTTCTCCTTTTTAAAGTCATTTAAAAGACAACTAGAGTCACTATCACTAGATAACTCTACATAAAAGAATACGAATAGATAATTTTGGAATTAATGTCTGTCTGTATGCTACACCTTAGTAAAGGACGGTTGGATAGATTTATATGAGTATGACATGACAATCGTATTAACATTATGAATCCTATAAATCACTGCCGTTATTTTTATGGTTCATAGTAAAAAAAAAATAGATAAGAAACTATACCTACGGTTAGATAACGTATCAGTCACTACACTACTGTAATATTACCTACAGTGCTCACTAATATTATAAATATGAAAGTTTGTAAGTATGGGATTAGGGAATGCAATACCGGGATACCGGGATCCCGAAATACCGGGATCCCGCAGTATTTTTGCGGGACCAGTCCCGCACGTAAATTGTGCGGGATCCCGCGGGATTAGCGGGACTGCGCAAAAGTAAACGCCATGTGTTGTTCTGTAAGCGGAAGCGCGCAAATCGAGAAAGATTTTTGTAATTGTGACGTAATAATATAACCTAATAACGTATCTACTTATATGTTTTAGTGATTTAATCATGTAGATCTAACTTTTCTTGTACTATGAACTGTTAGAAAAGTATTCAATTATCTCGTACATTGCTTGCTGGCTATCTGACATGTAAAGTTAGGAGTCGTTTGGCAAACAAGAATATTGACATGCTATGTTTTATGCGAACTTTTAAAGTAATGCCAAAACTACCCATTTTATCGGTTTCTAATAATTTTCATTAGGTATTTTATTACTTATATGTATTTCTTTTAAATAATCTCAATACATAAGTAATATTGATATATATTAATGACCTACCAAAGGTAACAAGGAATCCAGTATCTCTCTTTGCAGATGATAGCACAATTTCAATTAAGTGTAACAATAGGAATACATACGAATCTGACATAAATGCTGCATTGCACTCTGTTATCGACTGGTTAGATAGTAATAATTTGAAAGCTAACATCAATAAAACAATGTTAATGCAATTTAGCCAGCGTATCCCTAATTTACAGAACCTAAAGATTTGTGCAAATGGCCAATCCTTGACAGAAGTGGGATCAGCAAAATTTTTAGGATTAACTATAGATAGTAAATTGACCTGGAAAGATCACATAGAAAAGTTATGTAAACGTGTTCATAAATCTGTATATGCACTACATGAACTCACTCAAGTTTTAAATACAGATGCTCTATTAAAAGCGTACCATGGTCTTGTTGCCTCTATTCTGCGATACGGTATCATATTTTGGGGAAACTCGGTACATAAAGAAACGATATTTAAGGCACAAAAACGCTGTGTAAGGGCTATGTTCTCAATGCAGGTAACTGATAGCTGCATGCCTTTCTTTAAAAAATATAATATTTTAACCCTGCCTTCTATTTACATATTTGAAGTAGCTGAGACGCGTCTGGTCGAATGCAAAGAGACAAAAGCCGTCTGTGCTTACATAATGCTAATACAGCCCTAATGCGTAACAGTGTTTTTGTCATGGCTCCTAAAATCTACAACAAATTGCCTAAAAATATAAAAGAATTAGGTTTATATACATTTAAACAACGCCTAAAAAGTTTGTTGGCTGTAAAATGCTATTATACTGTCAAAGACTTCTTAAATGAGCGACATTTAAGTTGAGTCATACTTACATGCATAGTATTTTATTATAGTTGACTACCTGTAATATATTTGATTGCTATTGTTTAATTTCCTATTGGACCATTAATAATTTTATTTGTTAATTTTGATAGTATAGTGGTAATTTATTTCTTGGTTTAATTTAGAATTTTCTAATTACATAGTAATTAATTATTGTTCCATAACATTGTTTAAATTCCATTTTTCATCATTGATAAATTGTAATTCTCTGTTCGACTACTAATAATTTATTTTATATTATACCTATTATTATGTTCAATAAAACAATAGTTTTGTAACATTGTTGTATTTAATAGCACTAGGTAGCACTGTACATTTTAACACGAAACACAGAACACAATCCACAAAAAGTAGGTACTTAAATAATGCCTTGTATGTCAACAAGATATACAAGTACCCACATGATTTATACACAACATACCTTTCCCCCAAGTATGAAGAAACAATATAAGTAAGTACACGGAATATATAACTAAACCTAGGTGTGAGACTTACATTAAACTACTATACATAAAATATCTATTCAATTAAATTAAGAAAATCATCGGCCGGTCTAGTGTAAGGGGACTTGGGATAGGAACATAATTTGTTCTTTAACTTTCCACCTGCATAACTAGCCTCAGCTCCTCTAGGTATTCCTAACATCTCAGCCCATTGTTCAGAACTAGGTATTTCTATAATCTGTTCAGTTTGACCTGCGCCTCTTATTTCCTGATCTTCTTGTTGGCTACTGCTCTGGACTTCATCATACTTTTCCAGTTCCATGTCACTTCCTCCCTCTTCTTGAGTAGCATCCGCTACCTCAGTCGGCTTCTTTTTTATTAACTGGTCTATGTGCCTACTCACAATATCGCCATCATCAGTGGTCACCTGGTAACTGGATGGACCATCTCTACTAGTTACCGTACCAGATAGCCAACGCGGACCTCTGCTGTAATTTCTATACATGACTGGCTGTCCGACCTCAGTAGATCGATGTCTCTTTTGAGCATTGTTACATATCTGTCGTTCTACTTTCTGGTGTTCCTTATTAACTGGATGTAAGCCATCTAGAAGCGTCCTTAGTCGTCTATTCATCAACATTTCCGATGGACTCTTTCCTGTCCCTGAACAGGGTGTCACTCTTAATGCTAACAGCAAGTTGGGCAACTTTACATCCCACGATATTTCATCCATCTTGCGTAATTTATCTTTAACCGTTTGTACCATACGCTCGGCTAATCCATTTGTTGCCGGATGATATGGAGCTGTGGTGATATGTTTGATTTTATTAGCATCAAGAAATTGTTTCATTTCACCCGACACAAATGGAGTACCATTATCTGAAACTAAGGTCTCGCACAGTCCATGAGTCGCAAACATCATTCGCAAATGCTTGATTACTGTAGCTGTAGTCATGTTATTTACAATAAAAACTTCCGGCCAACGTGAATAAGAATCCACTACAATTAAAAATAATTTACCTTTATAGGGACCTGCAAAATCAATGTTTAATCGAGACCAAGGTCTTGTAGGTATTATCCATTCGTATGCTGTTTTTGGGGGCATGTGTCGACTTTCAAGACATTTGGTACAACTGCCCACCAAAGATTCTATATCCTCGTTAAGTCTAGGCCACCACACATAACTTCTGGCCAAAGCTTTAGTGTGGACAATACCACTGTGTGCTTTATGTAAAGCGTGTAATATATCTTTACGGAGCGGTGGTGGTACTACTACGCGACAACCCAGTAAGATACACCCTTCGTGTAACGAAAGTTCAGTTCTGTGTAACCAAAACGGACGCAAATCTTCTTCCGTAACCTTGGCTGGCCAGCCACTTAACAAATAATGTATCACTCGTGATAATGTCTTGTCACGCTTACTCAGTCGTTCAATTTGTTGAACATCCACTGGAAAATCATTCGGAGATTCAGCCATCAACAAAATGTCAGACAATTGTGGCTCAGGTTCTTCAGGCACCGGTTGTGGCCATCTGCTAAGGCCATCTGCGTTACCTATTTGTTTTCCTGGTTTATAAACAATACCGTAACTATGTGAAGTTAAAACAATAGATATCCTGGTTAAACGTGGTGATAGCATATCAGATATAGGCTTTTTTGGATCGAAAATACTGACCAACGGTTTGTGATCTGTAACTATTGTAAAAGATCTCCCCATAAGATAGTTATGAAACTTTTGGATACCAAACATGATCGCTGTAGCCTCTTTATCAAGTTGCGAATACCTACGTTCATGTGAATGTAAGGTCCTCGAGCTCATAGCGATGGGACGTTCCAGTCCACCATTGACAGTGTGCGCTAATACCGCTCCCACTCCCACTCCATATTCGGAACTATCACATGTCAGCACTAAGGGTTTATGTAAATCATAGTGAATCAAGGTGATATCTGACGTTAATAATCGTTTCGCTGAGTCGAAACTTTCTTGTTCACGATCCGTCCATTGCCAATTTCGCGACTTATCAAGCAACCTGTGTAGGGGCTCGAGTACCGTCGCTTTGTGAGGTATGAACCTCTCATAAAAGTTGTACAAACCCAAAAATGCCTGTAATTGCTGAACATTTTTTGGTTCTGGAGTATTGAGAATAGATTCCACTTTGCTAGGAGCTGGATGAATACCGTCGGAGTCAATGACAAAACCTAAAAACTCTACACGCTCTTTAACAAATTTGCACTTACTTGCGTTCAATCGCAAACCTGCTTTCTCTATTCGTTCCAATACTGTATCCAACCGTCGACGCATATCCATTATTGTTCGGCCGCTTAAAATGATATCATCAATAAGTACGGCTACACCTGGAATACCTGCCAGAAGTGCTGTCATCAATCTTTGAAAAATTCCTGGACAAGCCTTAACTCCAAATGCTAATCTGTGAACCGTATAAAGACCTTTGCAAGTGTTTAAGGTAAGCATCCTAGCTGTGTCTTCATCTACAGTTACCTGAGTGTAAGCGCGGTCCAAATCTAGTGTTGTAAAGTACTTGCCGCCAGCTATAGTTGCAAACACTTCATTCGCAGTCGGCATAGGATATGTATCCGACTCGGTAGCCTGATTAACCGTGCTGCGAAAGTCACCACAGAGGCGGATGTCTCCTGACTTTTTAATGATGGGTACGACTGGAGTAGCCCACTGTGAATAGGATATGGGGCGAAGTACTCCCTCAGCCACTAGACGATCGATTTCCTTTTCCACCCTATCTTTAATAGCGAAGGGAACAGGGCGTGCTTTAAGAAATCTAGGGGTAGCGTTAGGCTTCAAATGTATAGTCACAGGGTCCCCGCGGTAAGTACCTAGGCCTTCCCTGAAAACTTCTACGTGGCTCTGTACAATATCATTAATAGTTTGACTACAATCATTTGAAATTAGATTAATACACATCTTAATATTAAGCGCTGCAAACCAATCTCGACCGATCAAATTCGGTCCTGACCCCCTAGCTACAATAATAGGTAAAACACGAGCAATGTCCTTTAAATGAACGCGTAGCGTCGTCTGGCCGAACACCGTGACCGGCGTCGCCGTCCACGTGCGCAGCTGGTGCGGCGCGGGGCGCAGCGCGGCGCGTGCGGGGCGCACCCGCCTCCACGTGCGCTCGTTGATGAGCGAGAAGCCCGCACCGGAGTCTACTTGCATGCTCACTGGTACTCCGTTCAACTCCAGGTTAACGTCGTAGGCTGCTACTCGTACCGATGTATCATTGACGTTGTATACGCCGTTCATACTATCTGTGACGTTGTCGTCGAATCCGTGGCTCTCTGTGTAATTTATTTTCTTTAAACCTTTTTTCTTACTTATGCAAACTTTTTCTAGGTGTCCTATTTTATTACAATAACGACAGGTAACTTTTGCATAACGGCATTCTTCGGCATGCCGGTCTCCACAGCGGTAACATAAGCGGATAGTTGTTCGGGACTGTACGGCATTAATGTCCATTGGCTCTGCAGGAGCTACCTCTGTCGCCGAAGACGATGTTGCCTGGAACCCGTTTGAACTGCTCCTCATGATGTCGTTTTGTATCATTCGTACATCTTTGTTTGCATTCTCTGAGGATAACATCGCTTGGACGACATAGTCATATTTCAAATTATCCATCTTCAATAATTCGTACTGTAGTTTGTGATCACTCATCCCACATACAAGTCTATCGCGTAGCATTCGTTCTAGATCTACGAAATTGCAATCTACACTCATTTTTCTAAGCTGCGCTATGTATTGGGCAGCTGATTCACCTTGTTTTTGATCACATTTATAAAATTTGTATGACACTGATATCTCGTTAGGTTTTGGGCTGTAATGTTTTGTTAACACACTTACGATTTCAGAAAACGTCACATCACTAGCTCTTCTTGGTGTAATTAATGCTAATAGCGTGTCATATACTTGTGAGCCACATATTGTACAAAAATTTGCTCTTTTGATTTGATCTGAAGTGATGCCATTTGCTTCAAAGCAAAATGTTAGCCTCTCAATGTAATTGTCCCAATTGTCCGTGTGTACATCGAATTCTTTGAATTTCACTGCTTTGCACTCCATTCTGAATGAATTTATGCCTCGTCGCCACTATTATGTTCAATAAAACAATAGTTTTGTAACATTGTTGTATTTAATAGCACTAGGTAGCACTGTACATTTTAACACGAAACACAGAACACAATCCACAAAAAGTAGGTATCCTATCTTACAATTTGTAGTTTGTAATGACATTGTTATTATTATTTGACATTGTACAAATTCTATTTTGACATTTAACATTACACATTAACACTATTCTAATTTAACAGTTTTCATCTTATTATTCTGCAAATGTCTTTTGTATTGTATTGAAAAATTCATCAAATTATTGTTAGCTTATTATACCTACTATATTTTTGTATGTCTTATAGAGATGATAGAACAGCGCACTTTACAATATAAAATACCAACATTGTACCATATCATACCTGTTTTATGCAAAATAAATAGTGATTACTGATTACTGATTGAGTAATTTATTTTTCCTTGTGGCCCTGCGGACTCGGTGTTCTTTAAACGATCACTGCAGTACGTAACATTTACTATGGCCGGTCCTTAGATGGGTGACCACTTGTTGACATTTATTTGAGCGTTGCCGTGCTTCGGAAGGCACGTTAAGCCGTTGGTCTCTTTTGGCGATAAAATGGCAGTCGTTAAGCCAAGTTGAAGGCCCGGCTTGAAAAATTTTGACAGCAAGCAGTCACAACCTGCACCTGTCCATTTCAACACAATCTTAAAACGTGAAATGTGGGCATATAATATGCCTCTGCCTACCCGTTCTGGGATTAAGGCTGACTATTTTCACTTCTAGATGCGTGTATGACACAGAATTCTATTCTTTTCTCAATGACTTTTAGAAATATGCGGGATCCCGCAAATACCAGGATCCCGCGGGACTGAGACCTCTCAGTCCCGCAAATACCGGGATTACAATTATGTTGCGGGATTGCATTCCCTATATGGGATGGATGTCGATACTTTTCCACGCTGAACGAGTCTGGCTGAAATTCCACGCAGACGGAGTTGCGGGTGCCATCTACTACGGTATAAAATGGTATTTACTAGTAATTTAGCGCGCGCTTTTCTGTAAACGATCACTGCAGTAAGCAACGTTTACTATGGCCGGTCCATGGATGGGTGACCATCCATGTGATCACTTTGTGACGTTTATTTGAGCGTTTCCGTGCCTCGGAAGGCACGGAAACGTTAAGCCGTTGGTCCCGGTTGCCAGTAAAATGGCAGTCGTTAAGCTAAGTTGAAGGCTTTATTTCAAGAGCAGGCAGTCACAACCTGCGCCTGTCCATTTAAACACTGCAATACGGCTCACCACCTATTACGTGGGACAATTTATACAAAAAGGTGAAATGTAAAATATGCCTCTGCCTACCCCTTCAGGGATGAAGGCGTGACCATTTGTATGTATGTATTACCAGTAATTTTACTAAAGACGTATAGGAGTTGAAATTCGACAGTAATTCATAGAAAAACTAGCTTATTCACATTTTCATAAAAACTTCAACTATGTCAAAGAACAATGGCAGGTTTCCATACTAGCAATTGTCTGACATAAAAGATGAGCGCACAAGTGAAAAATATGTCAAACGTTTCAGTTTTGCTAGTAGATTCCATAAATGAATTTATTTTCCATCGAGAAAGCCGGAAAATAAAGATATTGTATATTTATCGTTAGGTTATGTTGTCATACTTAGTCCCGCCATACCTACTTACTAGTGTCCGACCGAAACTGGTTTTCCGGCCGAAACCGAAACCGAAACCGAACTTTCGGCCCCAGGGTCAGTTTCGGCCGAAACCGAAACCGAAACTCACGTGTTCATATTAAAAAAAAATCAGCAAAGTGCGAGTCGGATTCCGCACATAGGGTTCCGTTACAAAAATTGGGCACAAACATTTTGTTTGTTGTGTGGATGCTTTTTTCTGATTTTAGTAGGTATTTTTTTGTTATCGGCATCAGAACAGGGTGGGGTGGTTGTGGTAGTGTCTCTTGACATCGCCAATGCTTTCAGCACCTTGCCCTGGAGCTGCGTTTGGGAGACGCTTATTTACCATGGAATGCCTCCATACCTCCGTCAAATTGTCGGGGCCTATCTTTCCAAGAGGGCCATTACTTATCCGAGCCCGCGAGATGTGTCGTTCGGTGTTCCATAGGGATCGGACTTAGGATCGCTTCTGTGGAACATCGGTTACGATTGGGTGCTGCGTGGTCCGTTGCTCAGAGGTGTCGGCGTAACGTGTTACGTGCGTAACGTGTTACGATGACACCCTCATTACAGCGCGAGGAGCAACGCACCGAGACGCAGCCCTGAGGCCACCTGCGGGATCCAGCTTTCATAAAGGGGGCGTCAGCAGCGGCATCGAGCTCTCGATCACGTATCTGGGGCTCGTACTCGATAGCCGGTGGAATTTCGTATACCACTTCCGAAGTTTGGTCCCATAGCTGAGGGAGGGGGCATTAGCCGCGCTCTTGCGGTTGTTGCCCAATATCAGGAGACCCAACGCTCCCTGCAGGAGACTGTACTTTGGGATCGTGCGGAGCATGGCCCTATACAGGGCCCCCGTATGGGCGGAGATCGTGATGGCCAGCAATGCGGCTAGATTACTTAGCCCGCGGAAGGCGACGGCTGTCAGGGTGATAAGGAGATACCGCACGATCTCAGTTGAGGCGGCATGTCTTCTAGCCGGGACCCCTCTATGGGACCTGGAAGCAAGGGCCCTTGCATGATTGTTTAAAATGGTTCAAGGAGGCGCTGGAGCGGGGCCATAGGCCTCTTCCTGTGAGCAGGTCATGCTCGTAAAAGAGACGGCGGGGAGGAAGCGGGAGAGAACTCTGCCATCCGAGTTCCACAGTCTGCAGCGGCGCCCAAAACTATCAGCCTCCATGACCGGGGGCCTGAGGATGGTGACGGGGCTGCTTACCGTCTTTACAGAAGTAGGCCTTAGACGATAGCATGACTTGAGAGATTCATCCATGCCCCGCTCAAGAAGCGGGATAACAACTGCACAACCCCCCAAAGACGCGGCCGCAGTATGCGTCATTCCGAGGGCATACTCGGGGCTCCCAACTGTAGGTTGTTAGGTAGGATACGCGTGGTTTTTAGTCGGTAGGACTACTGTACAGTGAAAATTTTAGGCTTATATCTGGCACGGTTCCAGCGATACAACCTCGTGACTAATAGACAGACGGACGGCTAGGCCTCATGTCTCGTTAATAGGCTTTAACCCCTCCGTGTGTGAGTTAGACTCGCACTTGCCCGGATATTTTTAATAGGTGCAGCAAGTTCTACCAAGTGCCATCAATCAACAGTATTAATCAACGGTATAAATCTTCTCAAGTGTTCATTTTAGAAATATCTCCACCTAAAGATGAGTTTCTTTTACGTGTGGAATTACTCATAGACGCTATTGCGAACTCCTACCGACTAAAACCACACGGTGCCCTGCTCTTGGCTGGTTTTGGTTACATTCTAGAAGTATATAACTAAAACTGGACAACAGTGAGCTGGACTAGCGCGCGTAGGGTTCCGTACAAGAAAAGCAGCAAAAAATCACGTATGTTGTTTGGGAGGGCCCCTTTAATATTATTAATTTGTCTTTGTAGCTATAGCGGCAACAGAAATCCATCATCTGTAAAAATTTTAACTGTCTAACTATCACGGTGCATAAGTCTGACGACCAACGAAGTCAACGGAACCGACACAACATAGGGGTAGGGTTATGTAATGTTCTAGATCACCTTTTTAGGATTCCGTAAAAATTGTATTATTGTAACTATTGATTGGAAGTCCTTTGTAAATCTTCGGTTGGTAACATATTAACTGGTTGGGCTGACCCTAACCACGTCACAAGCAGAGCCTGGCACTCAAAATTCATGAACACGTGAGTTTCGGCCCGGCCGAAAGTTTCGGCCCATTTTGGCCGAAACCGAAACTGCGGCCGAAACTCGATTTTTTGGCCGAAACTGGCCGAAACCGAAACCGAAACCGAAACTTCGGTCGGTCACTACTACTTACCTATACATATAAATGTTCAAAAACTATGGTGACTACAGACTACAGTATTGTAACCGACTGGAGTGTTTCTGGATGGTCATACTGATATGTCAGAACTATTATTTTATTGAATGTATACCTACACGTTTTGACTAACTCTAATAAAAAATCTAGTATAGTAAGTTCAACTCATCTGTGCGCGCAGCCCTATGTGTGGGTAAACCTCGTATAAACACAGTGACTTCGTGTGCGTGACAAGAGGTACAGTGAAGTACAAAATACAAAAACACTTGTTTAACTAAAATAAAAAGCTTAGGGGGTGAAATGTATGTTAAACATAAAAATATGTTTTGCTGCTAAAAGAATAAAATTGGGGAGTTTCAGGATTCGCTGCTTTCTACAAGGTTAATTATAAATTCAAATTCCATATCAAAATGTCCATAGTATTCTTCTTCTTTGTATTACGCCACATCTCTTCATCAATTTGACGTTCGTTTATTAATTTCATTATTCCCATCACATTTTGTTCGATGTTATGCGAAGCATTATATTTTTTTTAAATTTCCCATACATTTCCGATTGGGTTTAGTTCAGGATGATACGGTGGTAGCCGAAGAACTTTTAAGCCATATGGCTAAAGTGTGTCATCAATCTTATAACAAACTACTGACCCTTGCAACTTCGTTTACATCACTTAAGGTGTACGAAAGGCGAGGTATTTCTTCGTCATACTCATCAATCAGCGTGTAAAACTGTCCTGCCCTCTCCCAAACGAACCGCGCAAAATATCGGGATCAAAAGTATCCCAGAACCTTCTTCGGATCCTAAGCTCAGATTGTACCAAGTTTCATTTAAATCAATTTAGTAGTTTCAGCGTGATTCTTATTCGGGATACAGACAGACAGACAGACATGAAAATTTTTAATTAAATTTTCGGCGTCAGTATCGATTAGAGAACGCCCTACAATTAAAATTTTCAGCATTCAGTATTTATTTGCTTTTCCACAATGTAGGTAAGATCTTAAATTATAGTACATAAAAGCTTCATTATGGACCCTGTTAGGGCACAGCAACATTATAAAATATAAGCCAACAAGAGCATGCATTGTGACTATAGAGAATTTAACACGTTGTTTTTTAACATTCAGTACCTAAAATTAATTTTACACATAATTTCTAATTATCTTCTATGTACAGACTCGCGACCCTCAACAGTTTTTTAAGACGTATAGATTATGATCTTTTTACGTTTTAAATCAAGTCATACAGTTCAATTTATTTGTCATATTTGCTGTATAAGCAATGTTTTTTTTTCTATCGACGAACTCTGCATTTCTATTTTTTTTGCATTAGAATTTGGAGCTCATCATTTTTTGACTATTCTGTAGGCCTTTATAAGTTAGACAATTCTACTATACATTATTTTGTTATGTCTCGAAGGGTTTAGGCTGCGTTTTCGTTAAAAGCTCCCAGACACCTTATTTTTTTCTGACATCTCCAACTAATATCGTTATATTTCAGTCAATGTATATAAAAACTCAGCAAATTATATTATAACGGGCAACAAAGGGAATCATTGGTGATCTCAGCATGAAAATCCATGCAGTAGTTTTTAAGTTTATCGTGAACAGACAGACGCGGCGGGGACTTTGTTTTATTATATGTAGTGATAACAAATATTAATTAAGTACATCGAATTGACACATCAAAAATATTTACCTGACTTCTAAACATTTTCTCCATGAAGGACCTAGACATTTTCTTTAACGACTGTACCCATGGGATTATCACTTAGAACACTGTGTAATGAATTATAATGTAACCAACTTACACAGGATGTCAACGTTGCAGTTACATTGAGACTTGTCATGATATTTAAATTCGTTTCATTATAACGTAAGAGTTTCCTTCAAAACGTGGTAGATGACGCTGTAGGCTTTTTGTCTATTATGATTTTTAATTCGCGGCCACGCAGAGAGTTTTCTGCAAAGACTGCTTGGCACCGCTGGTGTCGTTATTAAGTCAGTTACGTCTCTATCTCATAATATACAAATGTACTCTGTGAAGACGGCCGCATCACTGCCACACAAATGAAAACTGTATTATTACTAGCGCACGCACACATAGCGCCGCGCGCACTGATGAGTTGAATCACAGTATAAAGAGTACTAACCAGTATTGTAGCTCCCTACAAACGGACGAAGCGCAAGCTATACCTACGATTCTCGTTTTCGGCAGGCCTTTCAGCACGTTAGCAGGCGATTGTGCCGAGTAGACGAATGGACGGTGTGTCGTTTTTTAGATAGTAACCGCGCGTGTTTTATTTTCTAAAAATATTTAATATGACAACTAGAGTCTATTGTGCTTGTTTTGGTTGCATGAATTCGTCAATAACGCACCCAGAGATAACGTTTTTTAGATTACCTGGAAACTCCGAAAGGTAAGACTATAAATTGATTTTACTTAAGTACTATTTGGTACTATACTAATAATTGACTAAAGTAAAACAAAGTGATTGACACGAGTGAACTGGGTAGTTACATGAAGTAGGTATGTTTGTGTTTAAAACTAGACTTGTGCTTGCTCAGTCAGTGAACGGTACGATCCAATATAGTACAATATCCAAAAAAAACTAGTTCAGAACTCTAGTACGTGTAGGTAGTACATTTAGTTCCGTTGTCAGTTCGTAGTTATTTAGTTGAGAGCAATGATTTAGGTATGTTTCAAGAGTATTCATTTCTTTGTGGATGACCGATGTTACAGTACACGCTAAGTGTACTATAACATCGGTCATCCACAAAGAAACAAACCGTATGACTTTGATTGACAGCATTTTTGTTACCTTTGATTTTTATTACACCCATAGAGACAAATATGAACTTCCAAAATTTAACACAACTTGACAATGTACGAAAAGTACTAGTGTACTAGAGACTGACTAGAACTTTCAAATCGAAAAATAGTTTTAATTTTGTAAATCAAAAATTTAACGCAATGATTATAAAGACTAGAATTTCGTGATTCTATCACTGACGAAACATGTGATGAGCCGATTATTATTGTCTACGCCGCTTACTCGTTTTCAAATTTCTATACCCGTCTCACTCCATCGTTAGTATAACGGGCGCTGCGCCGTCACGCCGCCGCCCCGCGCCTCCAGCCGTTGCGGGGATATTATATTATTACTCACAAAGTATTTTTTTCTATACTAATATTATAAAGAGGAAAGATTTGTTTTTTTGTTTGTTTGTTTGTTTGTAACGAATAGGCTCCGGAACTACTGGCCGATTTGAAAAATTCTTTCACTGTTGGGAAGCTACACTCTTTGCGGGTAACATAGGCTATATTTTATTCCCGTATTCCCACGGGAACGGGAACTACGCGGGTGAAACCGCGTGACGTCCGCTAGTGTTTAAATAAAAAAGGTACATATTTACTCGAAATTGAAGCCGGTTGTCAGTAAAACGACAATCCTTAATACAGATTGAAGGCCTTGTGGGCGGATTGAAAAAAATGAACTGCATTATGCTCACTATATATACGCGTACGTAAAACTATAAGGTAAAATGTGGGCGTATACTATGCCTCTGCCTACACCTTCAGGGATAAAGGCGTGACTATATGAATATATGTATGCACATATTTACAATCGCAATACTAAATAGAAAGTCAAAGTAGGCACATATTATTAAAATGCTGTAGGTGGGCAGCCCTATCGCATGCTTACGTACCGCGCGGCTGTAGGCATTTATTTCTAAAATCCGGCTGAGTCAGACTACAGTATACAGTGGTTGAATTATCTATACTTACCTATATAAAATAGAACGTGCAGTAGGTAAACTAGTTGCTACAGATCTAACTGTTGTTAGAAAATTTTAGTAGGTACATATACAGGAGTAGGGTATAGATTTGTTGCCAATATGATTGAGAGTCATGTCATGAAAGAAAAATAAAACCACTATTTTTTCATTTCTTTTATTTCACTTGTATAACATTTCAAATCGGCGCAATATGTTCACACATATAATGCAATTAACACAAACAATGCGCGTAGGCCTCGATTGTCCCCCACGATCTTCCATTATCGATGAACAACAAATCCAATTCACAAATAAACAGTCCAGTAGGGAATAGCACAAGGTCACTCAAAAGCTATATCAAGAGTCCTTTGGGCACGCACTAGTCACACGAGGAAATAATCAGAGTCCATAAAACAGTCCAGGGTCAGTTATTATTAAAGAAAATCAGAAAAAGCATACAAAACAACACTTTCGACAAACAGCGCGGAGTATTCTGTAATCTGTCATGTCAAACTGACAAGGTACGAATGCACGGTTTGATTGGCTAGCTCACACGCCTCATGGCTGTGAATAATAATTGAAAATCTTTTAAAATGTGGATTTAACGCCGGCTTTTATTTGAACATTTAGATGCTAGTAAAATCACAAAATAAACAATTAATTACTTTGGCGTAACTCATTTTTATGGGCGTTTTTAAATTATCAGACAATTTTCTGCCATTGTTCTTTCATATCCATCCGATTTATAAATGTGTAAAATTTTGTAGCGTTCTCTACAGGTGCAAAAACGACATATTGCGTGTTTTAATGGAGTAACTTTTATTTTTAACCCCCTACTACAAACGAGGAGTGTTAAAGTTTGACCTGCGTATCTGTCTGTCTGTGGCATCGAATTTTGATTTGATACAAACTACATCAGATTTAGTCTTAGATCATCTAACCACAGGATGCGCCTTCCTTAAGCATTGTTTTCTGCCATTGCACATGACCATTTGGTCTTTTGGATTTATGAAAAGCCTGTACATCAGTACATCATTTTATATGATTAAACTAGTACATTACATTGTAGTTGACTGTACAATAACAATTAACACACAACAGCCATTACGCGTTTGTCGATAAATACATTTTTAAATGCAATGAAATTTTATATGTCTTTGTGTTTCCCCCTTCATTTGTATGAAAACTGGCAGAATATTTTTGTATGCGGTGGTTCGCAAAGGCTAGTCCCGTGTTATATGGTCTAAGGATTTAGTCCATCTAATCCAAAAGTTTTATTTATACTTTAAACACTGCCGTAGATGCAGTGGACCTCTTTCTACTTCCTTTAGTTTACTTTATCAATGCAAGAGTTTAAAAAATACTTTCTTAGTAGATGCCATCTACATGATAATGCGTTCAGCACTTGTATATGCCAGTTGAGAGATTACAGTCACGATTTGTTTTACATATCGCACACAACAATACACAAATCGTAAATTGTTCAATTTTCCACGAAATTCCTGATGTTTTCGTATTTTTTTTACCTTTTACTAATATGGCACACGTTTACCTTGCTATGGACGTGAACTGGTTTATAATAGACCTCACAATACACATTCTACCAACGTGTTTTACAATTATTTTTTATTTCATTATCATTTACTTTTAAGATAGGTACCTACCTAGTTCCTTATTGTTCAATGTCAAGATGTTTACACATAGTGTACCTATACTAGTTATTGCCAGCGACTTCATTAACATTATACTAGTGAATTTCCACAGATGGCAGATTTCTTTCTTTGTACCTGAGCAAGATTGTGAAGAGTCGAGCAAATCTGATGATGTTCAAAACTTATAGCTAAGATGTGTCTATACCTCTACCTACCCCTTCGGGGATAAAGGCGTTACTATATATATTATATGTATGTATGTATGTATTTATGTATGTAGTAAGATACACAAATCCACAGATACACAGGTTAAACTGAAAATATTAACATACTTCGTTTTCGATGAGGGTTAAAAATAATCGCAATTCAGGTTTTTACGTGAAAACTCATAAAGTCCTTATCAAACTTTAAAAAACAAAAATAATTTAGTATAATAATTAAAAATTCTAGTCAAATTGTATAATACACTCGAGAGCAATGAATCCGGGTCACTTAAAGAATCCTAAAAATCTCGGAAACTAAAAATGCTAGGTTAATGCAATAAATTGTATTTAATAGACAATGTAATACTCCTTAAATGAAGGTATTAAAACTTCTTAGTTATTGTAAAGTTATATCATAAAAAAATCAAATTTGAAAAAGGGCCACTTTCGAAGATGGAACTACGAAATTACAGCATTTGGTGTTGCTTTTGTTTGTAATCTGTCATTTATGTGGGTACATAAACCATGTTGATAGTGCTCTATATTCATTAATCAAGCTGAAATTATGTCGCTTACGCCTGAAGAATGCACCAGAATACTTACAATGCTGGAAACCGGCCGGAGTCAGCGCGATACAGCCAGGACTGTCGGTGTGTCGCTGTCAACAGTACAAAGAGTTCTCCGACGTTACGAAGAAACTGGTTCTAACCTACGCAGACCAGGAACGGGCAGAACCAGGTGTACCACAGCACGAGAAGACCGATACTTGGTGAACACCATGCTTCGAAATCGCTTTCTCACAGGAACTGAACTCACCAATCAGTTTCGACGCCTCGGAGGAAGTAACCCAAGTGCATGGACAGTAAGACGTCGGCTTGCTGAATCTAACTTAAAACCCCTTAGACCTGCAAACGGCCCTAAACTGGAGCGTGGGCATCGTATTTCGAGACTAAGGTATGCCCAGAGCCACGTAAATTGGAGTATTGAAGATTGGTCAAAAGTTATGTTCTCCGACGAATCAAAATTTATGCTCTACAAGCACGATGGAAGACACAGAGTGTATCGAAGACCAGGGGAAAGATTCAAGCAAGCATGCATCGAAGAAAAAGTAGCCTACGGTGGTGGGTCTGTACTTGTGTGGGCCGGAATTTCTTCTGAAAGTCGCACAGAGCTGGTGATCATAGAAAACGGCTCTTTAACTAGCGTAAGATATGTGGAAGAAATCCTCAATGATCACGTTGGTCCATTTATGGTCAATTTAGGTGAGGATGCTATATTTATGCATGACAATGCCCGACCTCATACAGGTAGGATTGTGAATGACTACCTTCAAGAGATGAACATTACTCGTATGGAGTGGCCAGCGCGCAGCCCGGATATCAACCCGATCGAGCATGCTTGGGACGAGCTAGGCAGATGCGTAAAACAACGAAACCCTCCCCCAATCACGCTTCGTGAGCTCAAAATTGCTCTCACAGAGGAATGGGATATTATTCCCCAAAATCGTATAAGGAACTTGGTGTACAGCATGCCAAACCGCGTAAACGCAGTAATGGAAGCACGAGGAGGCAATACGAAGTATTAAAATTCAAGAAAATCGTAATAAAGTTCAAAAATTTCATGTTTCCTATTTTTGTTTTAAGGAGAGATCGGCAGTTTTTTCTTTATGTAATTTTGTGTTAATAAAATGTATGGTGACTCATATTTTTTTTACTTTCATTTAAGGAGTATTACATTGTCTATTAAATACAATTTATTGCATTAACCTATCATTTTTAGTTTCCGAGATTTTTAACATTCTTTAAGTGACCCGGATTCATTGCTCTCGAGTGTATTATAATGGTGTCAAATTCACGCAACCGTTACAATTAGGTATTATTACAATAGTATTGCCTGTCGTAATGCAAATGTGTCTTTACGGAATACTTAATACGTAGTGTACTCGTACTTTATAAGAAAACAAAAATGTTTTTGTTTGTCGAAACATAGAAAGATCTGAGTAGGTGTACCGTGTTTGCTGTATATCGAAGACATAGTGTCTATCAGCGGCATTCATTGTTATACGGATTAACGGTAAAGGTGACATTTATTACACGATTTACACGGATAACAGTAGGTAAGGGTGACATTAATTACACGATTTACACAAACAACAGTAAGGGTGACATTTATTACACGATTAACACGGATAACAGTAAGGGTGACATTAATTACACGAATAACAGTAAGGGTGATATTTATTACACGATTAACGTGGATAACAGTAAGGGTGACATTTATTACACGGATCGTGCGAACATCCTTCGGTCCGCAGTGGAATAAACTTGTTGACAACTTACTGGTGTCTGAAATCTAGGCTACTGTCGTAAGAGTGCCTTATTAGAGTAGATTAAATATTACTCCATTTTACCCTACCATTAGAAAATATCGTGTATTCACCTATAAGAAAACTCAATTTACTATGGCGCCACAATTCCAGGGCCCACACAACTCTCATCAACTCGAATGGTATCGATATCCTTATTGTTAAGGACTGATATTCAGTAGTGGACATACAGTAATACCACAGAATAAGTAGGTAATTTAGTACCTACTACATATACTTATAATGAATATACCGGGCATACGCAATGGGTGGGACCGAGCAATAACTGCGTAAGTAAGGGGGGTTCGATTTTGCGTAGGTACCCACAAATACATAAAACCACCCCTGAATGAGTTCTTAGAAAGTTTAAAACGTTTTTATCAGGTAGTCCGTGTGATTATTTACAACATTATTGATTAAAGCTACCATAAAAAAATCGCTCGAAGAAATCAAGTAATTAGTAGTGTCCGACCGAAACTGGTTTTCCAGCCGAAACCGAAACCGAACTTTCGGCCCCAGGGTCAGTTTCGGCCGAAACCGAAACCGAAACTCACGTGTTCATGTTGAAAAAAAAAAACAGCCAAGTGCGAGTCGGATTCCCGCACAGGGTTCCGTTACATAAATTGGGCACAAAAATTACTTTTATTGTGTCGATGTTTTTTTCAGATTTTAGTAGGTATTTTTTGTTCTAGCGGCAAAAGAACAGGGTGGCTCTGTCTCTTCGATATCGCTAACGCTTTCAACACCTTGCCCTGGAGCTGCTTTGGGAGGCGCTTATTTACCATGGAATGCCTCCATAACTCCGTCGAATTGTCGGAGCCTATCTTTCCGAGAGGGCCATAACTTACCCGAGCTGGCTAGGGCAGGGTCGGCGAGATGTGTCGTTCGGTGTTACATAGGGATCGGTCTTAGGGCCGCTTCTGTGGAACATCGGTTACGATTGGTTGCTGCGTGGTTCGTTGCTCAGTGGTGACTGTGTAATGTGTTACGTGCGCAACGTGTTACGATGACACTCTCATTACAGCGCGAGGAGCAACGCACTGAGACGCAGCCCTAAAGGCCACCTGCGGGATCCAGCTTACATATAGGGGCGTCAGTCAGCATCAGCATCGAGCTCTTGATGACGTATCTGGGGCTCGTACTCGATAGCCGGCGGAACTTCGGATACCATTTCCGAAGTTTGGTCTCATAACTGATGGAGGGGGGCATCAGCCGTACTCTCATGGTTGTTGCCGAATTATCAGGAGATCTAACGCTCCCTGCAGGAGACTGTACCTTGGGATCGTGCGGAGCATGGCCCTATACGGGGCCCCTGTATGGGCGTAGATCCTGATGACCAGCAATGCGGCTAGATTGCTTAGCCCGCAGAAGGCGACGGCTGTCAGGGTGATAAGGGGATACCGCACGATCTCAGTTAAGGTGTCATGTCTTCTAGCCGGGACCCTTCTATAGGACCTGGAAGCGAGGGCCCTTGCGTCATTGTTTCAATGGCGCAAGGAGATGCTGAAGCGGAGTCATTCATAGGCCTCTTCCAGTGAGCAGGTCATGCTCGTGATAGAGACGGCGGGGAGGAAGCGGGAGAGCCCCATACTCTCAGCCTCCATGACTGGGGGCCTGAGGACGGTGACGGGGGTTGCTAACTGTCCTTACAGAAGCAGGCCTTAGACGATAGCATGACGTGAGAGATTCATGGACGTCCCCTTCAAGAAGTGGGATCACAACTGGAAAACCCCCCAAAGTTTGTTTTTCGTCTACCCGCGTTAAAAAGTGCACTTGTGTTTTGTGAATATCTCGGAAAAATTTCGTTTTAAATATACTTAATTACTAGATTTCAGTATAAAAATAGTGTTTTCGGGTTGTTTGCAACCTAAAACAATAGTGAAAGTGTTATCTTGCGGAACTTTTGCGAGCTTAGCAGTGACGAACTGTCGTAAAATTCTATAACCTCTAACCAGTAAATTTCGAATAAATTTCTATCAAAATGCCGGTTTGCCTAAAATGTATCAAGGATATACCTAAAATTGATGAAAAAAACCCTAAAATACAGTGTTACGGTTGCGAAAGGTGTATTTGTGTGAAGTGTAGTGGGTTGCTTGCCACGGAGTTGAGAGTGATTGTGCTGCAGTCACCTACCCTTAAGTATTTGTGCCCTGATTGCGAGCTCGGAGTGCGTCCATTGCCTGCACTGAGAAACACCGTTTCTCAGCTGAAAATAGAAATCGAGGCCTTAAAAGCAAAACAAAATCAAGGCACAAGTATGGAATGCATTCTCGGTGAGTTGGCAGAGAGGAAGAAACGCAGCGCGAATGTCATCATGTTTGGCATTGATGAGTGTCAGCGGCAGAGCGGTGATGCTGATCGGGACAAAGAGGTACGTGTTGAACATGATAAAAAGCAGGTTCAGCGAGCTTTGACTGATGTATCGGTCTCAGACTCACTGGTGGCTGTGATTCGTCTTGGCAAACCTAACCTAGGCTCTTCCCCTCGTCCCTTGAAGTTAATATTTGCCAGAAAAAAATCTGCAATTAACGTGCTAAAAAATAACAAGAACCTACCGTCTGGGATATCCGCTAAGAATGATCTTACGCCCTATCAACGCGACTACCTTAGGAACCTGAGAGAAGAGCTAAAGCAGCGGACTGACAGTGGTGAAACTGACTTGACCATAAGATATGTCAATAACACTCCCAAGATTGTTAGTACAAAAAAGTTATAAACACATACAATAGTATCGTGCAAATTACATTTTTCTATACGAACCTGGCATCCATTATGGCTAAACGGGATTTGCTTATTGTTGAGGTTAACAGGCTAAAACCTACATTTATTGTAATAACTGAGACACATTTAAAACCGTCTATACCTAACAGTCTGGTTGACATCAAGGGCTATATACTTTTTCGTCACGATAGAGTCAAAGGTACTGGATGGGGTGGAGTTGCTATTTACATGTCAACAGAATTTCAAGGCAGGCCTATTCAGGCTACCCCTCACCCCACATTCAACAATAATACACAAGTGGAAGCTTTATGGTTGAACGTAAAGTATGATGATTTCAAAATGGTACTTGCTGGTGTCTATCGTCCCACTCATTACACGTTTGAAGAGACCGACAGATTGTTATTTGAAACTATCAAACAGGCTTCTGATGGAAATGACCCCTTGCTAATAATGGGCGATTTTAATCTCCCAGAACTGAAATGGCCGTTAAACAATGTAGACACAGATAAATACAATACGCTCCATGAACGATTTATTAACATGTATGAAAACAGTAACCTCAATCAACTTGTTAACAAAGTTACGAGACAGCGAAATCACGAGGAATCGCTGCTTGACCTCATTCTCTGTAATGAGGATAATCTCTGTACCAACGTCGAACACTTTCCGAATATAGGCAAAAGCGACCATCAGGTGTTGTTGGCTACACTACAATTCAGACGTAAACTTACTAGAAAATCGCTTACCAAAACACCTAGAAGGATCTTCTTTAATGTGAATTACTCTGAAATGATGACCCACACACTAAACGAAGAAATTATACTTGATATGGATATAACTGACGTAAATGAAGCTTGGAATAATTTCGCACAGAGAACACACAATGCTATTGAAAAATATATACCACTTAAAACCAATTATAAAAAACCTAACCTCAACAAGCCCTGGATAAATCAACAAGTATTGGACAAAGTTGAATGCAAAATGCGTTTGTGGAAACAGTATACATTAAGTGGTTCTAAAACTGCATATAAGAGATACAGGCAAGCTAACAATAAACTTGTAACCATGGTTAGAAATCTCAGAATGGAATTTGAGAGAGGAATTGTAAGAAGTGGACCTAAGTCAGTTTATTCCTACGTACGCCAACAACTTTCCTCAACGGTATCCGTAGCACCATCATTAAAAGACGACAGTGGGAACATTACATATGATCAAATGAAAGTTGCCAACCTGTTCGCGCAACAATTTGAGAAGTCCTTTGTAGTGGAACCAAAAAACATGACTATCCCTCAAGTGCAAATGCCGAGAGTAGAAGATTCTATCAAATCACTGATAATTACACCAGATAAAGTTTCCAAGGCCTTAAATACTTTTAACGACTCTACTTCGATGGGGCCAGATGCCTTGCCGTCAATATTGTTAAAACAATGCAGTAAGGTCCTCAGCACACAGTTAGCTCACATCATGAACTTTTCGCTTGAAAATGGGAAATTACCACAGGATTGGAAAGAAGCCCATGTGACTCCCATATATAAAAAAGGCGATAAATATGCTGCTGGGAATTATCGACCGATCAGTCTTACGAGCATAGTCTGCAAAACTATGGAGAAAATAATTGCGGCCGAACTAAGAACCTTTATGGATAAAGAAAACATAATTATCGACGAACAGCATGGCTTTGTACCAAAGAGATCCACGGTCACTAATCTTCTCATGTGTTTAAACAAATGGACAGATAACTGGGATAGACGGCAACCAACAGATGTTATATACTTGGACTATGAGAAGGCATTTGATAGAGTTCCTATTCAAAGATGTTATATACCTGGACTATGAGAAGGCATTTGATAGAGTTCCTATTCAAAGACTAATAGTCAAACTAGAACATTTTGGTATTCGCGGGCAGCTTCTCCAATGGATAGAAGATTTCTTAACCGACAGAAAGTTTCGAGTGAGGGTGGGAGAAACCCTGTCAGATGCTTACGACGTTCACAGTGGCGTGCCGCAGGGGTCTGTCCTTGGACCAATACTGTTTGGAATCTTCATCACCGACCTCAAGAGTGCTATTCAGTCTGACCTGTCGATTTTTGCAGATGACACAAAAATTATAGGTAATCCACTCATCACCCACAATATCATTCAACAAGACTTGGACCGTATCGTGCAATGGACAAAAGATTGGCTGATCTCACTCAACGCTACAAAATGTACTGTGTTGCACATAGGAAACACCAATCCTAAACTTAAATATCACGTGGACAATGTGCCCCTTCAGGCTGTGAATACACAAAGAGATCTTGGAGTCACGATAACACAAAATTTAAAATGGGACGTACACATCACAAATATTACGAAACGGGCAAATTCCATGCTGTACATAATCAGAAAGGCATTCTATACTATCACCAAAGAATTATTCATCAAAACGTACAAAAAATACATTCGTCCATTGCTGGAATATGCATTTCAAATTTGGTCTCCTTATTTAAAAAAAGACATCGAAATGTTGGAGAAGGTCCAAAGAAAAGCAACAAAAATGGTAGCATCCCTTAAAAAGAAGTCCTACGAAGCACGCCTCCTCGAACTCAACTTGACAACACTGGAGCAAAGGCGGAATAGAGGAGACCTCATAGAAATGTACAAAATACTCAGCGATCACTAGAACGTCAGAAACATAAAAGATTTGTACATGATGAACCAGAACACACGTCTTAGAGGCCATTCCTTGAAGTTAACCAAACCTCCGTGTGCTAGCAACCCCAGAAAACACTTCTTACCATATCGAGTGATGAACTTGTGGAACTCTCTCCCGGAAACTGTAATAAGTGCTCCAACAGTGAACTGTTTTCATAATTCATAATTCATAATCATTTATTTGCTATAAATGGGGTTGTACATAATATGGTGTTACATTTTAAACAAAAAAGATAATGTTTACAGAGCATGCCCACTTAGCCACAATTTAAATGGCATGCAAATTATATTAGGTTAGGAACAATTTAATATAAATTCTAATTAACATTTCAACCAACATTATAAAAAGTTTCAAAAATAGACTTGACAAACATTTAAATAATTAAGAACACAAGTGCAGTGATATACACGTATCAGCTCGTAGAGCTGCTAGTGTATCAAATAAATAATAAAATAATAATAATAATAAAGACGCGGCCGCAGTATGCATCATTACGAGGGCATACTCGGGGCTCCCAACCGTAGGCTGTTAGGTACGATACCCGTGGTTTTTAGTCGGTAGAACTACTGTACAGTGAAAATTTTAGGTCTCTATCTGGCACGGTTCCAGCGATACAACCTCGTGATTAATAGACAGACGGACGGCTAGGCCTCAAGTCTTGTTAGGAATAGGGTCCCGCTTTAACCCCTCCGTGCGAGAGTTCGACTCGCTCTTGGCCGGTTAGTTTTTCAATAGTTGCAGCAGGTTCCACCTAGTGCCATCAATCAACGGTATAAATCTTCTCAAGTGTGTGTTCTAAAGATGAGTTTCTTTCTTTTACGTGTGGAATTACTCGTAGATGCTATTGCGAACTCCTACCGACTAAAACCACCCGGTGCCCTGCTACTAGCTCTTGGCTGGTTTTGGTTAAATTCTAGAAGTATGTAACTAAAACTGGACAACAGTGAGCCCGACTAGCGCACGTAGAGTTTCGTACAAGAGAAGCGGCAATAAATCACGTATGATGTATGGGAGGCCCCCTTTAATATATATAGCGGCAACAGAAATACATGATCTGTAAAAAAATTAACTGTCTAATCTAACTATCACGGTGCATGAGTTACAGCCTGCTGATAGACAGACAGACGACCAACGAAGTCAACGGAACCGACAACAAAGGGGTAGGGTTTCGCAATGTCCTAGATCACCTTTTTAGGATTCCGTAAAAATTGTATTGTAATAAAACTATTGACTGGAAGTTCTTTGTAAATCTTCGGTTAGTAACATATTAATTGGTTGGGCTGACCCCAACCACGTCACAAGCAGAGCCAGGCACTCAAAATTCAAGAACACGTGAGTTTCGGCCTGGCCGAAAGTTTCGGCCCATTTTGGACGAAACCGAAACTGCGGCCGAAACTCGATTTTTTGGCCGAAACTGTCCGAAACCGAAACTTCGGTCGGTCACTAGTAATTAGGTATTAATTTTAGTAAAATCAACTTAAAAAGAAACAAAAAGGTAGATCTAGATGGAAATTCCGCTAAGATATTACATCAAAAAGGATAATTGTGAAATCTTACACTGTTAAACTTACCACATAAACAGGTTTTATCACAGAACGACGGTGTTTTGGAAAGTCCAAATTTCCGATAGCAAGTGATACCTGAAGCAAAACATGTTAACTTTTAGATAAAACAAGTCAAATACCCAAACGCAACACCGGTAAAGGGCTACGCAACGACATAATATACGGAACGATCCATCGTCAAATCGAGAAACTCGATCGCTTTATTGTGCATATTGATGTAATCGACTGTCTCGATTTGCTTGTGGTTAATTCGATTCGGATACAGAAGCCAGAAAAAAAACTATTTTCTGATATCTGTGAAAAAAAAAACCATCTGATTGCACGAGTGTATGATGGGACCTATAAGAGATATCGATTGTCGATCACAGTAAACTTATTCAATTTTCCTATCTTCGTCTATTTGGAAGAATTAGTTTTTATTGCTCGAATTCGCTATTTGAGACCCTAACATAGAATTTAATTTAAAAGGGATTCTTGCGATTGAATCTTCACTGCGTCGCCGGGGTGGCAGGATAGTTAGTGAAGATCTTGTTGAGATGAAATCTTAAGTTAATACATGTTAACTTAGGGTTTATTCTGCACATCTAGAAGTTATTGCCTATTTCTTATTCACAATACGTTTTCAGCCAAGATTTGAATTACAATAAGACTTGCTGTCGCCGTTTCTTAGACCCAGGCAATATATCTACAAAGCCCAGTATATCCTTATGTAAACAAAACGTGATTCAATTTTGTATACTTCCTAACGTCATCGCTTTAATGCATGCATAAATAACGAGTGACTAGGTACTAACTTTCAAGTTATCTGATTATATTTCTATATTATAAATTACGTTGTCAGCGGAAGCTGCAACGCGACGGTCAAGTAGTCTGATGTCAGTATGTCAACTGTAGCCTGATTGCGAATTTCGTCTTTAACAAAGTTACATTGTTAATGGAAGCAGCAACAGTCAAGAAGTTTAGATGTCAGTAAGGTTGGTAAGGTGCTCTACTAGCCATTGATGGGCAAAATGTAATCTAAATTAACGATTACAAATTACAATTACTTTTGTAATCGTAATCTAAATTACCGACTAACGAAAGTAATTTAAAAAGTACCTAAGAGATTAACGATTATTAATGTCGTTACTCGCAATCAAATTACTTTTTACGATTACATTTTCGATTACTTTTTAATAGAGGAATGGGATAAAACCGTGCAGGGGTTCCAGTCTCGGTTTCAGTTTAGGTATCGGTTTATGTTTTTGAATTGGTTTACGTCCCGGTTTGGTTATACCAACCGGATCACAACCGGGTTCGATTTCAGTTTGGTACTGGTCCGTGTTTTGGAACCGGTTTCGCTATCGGTATTGGTATACTGATTTTGATACTCGTCCCGATTTCGGCACCAGTTACAGTTTTGGTACCGGTTTCGGTCCCGGTTATCAGTTCAGATTTTGGTAGGTACTAGTTTTCAAAACGATATTGGTAGCAATTTTGATTTCGGTAGTCGGTAGGTGCCAGCTTTTGGACATCAGATGGCGTCATCGAAAGGTAGGTAGATTTTGTTGTCAATGTAAGCAGGAACGATCGTATTGTAAATTGTCTAGCTGCGCGCTTAATAAAATGATTATAAAACATATCAAACTGATATTTTAATTGTCACAGAGTGCGAAATGCGATTAAAATCCTTAGGAACTCTAAAAACAAAGAAAATATGCGTATCACCTCTGTTGACCTCACCCTGTATATAGGGTGTGCTAATATAAGATCGTGAGGTTTCCTATCTTTTGAATAGTGATTCATACATTTTTTGTTATCAAATATATCAATAACTAAGTAATCTTAGTATACTATATTTCCGTGCTACTCGTTCGATAAGGCTTGCTAAAGAAGAGTAAGTTACACGATATATAATATTATAAACATACCTATCACCGTATTTTTACGTAACCTTATCTACCATAATCACAATGCTGAATGAGTTATTAAAATTATCAATTTACAGTGGACTGTGTCATTAAGTTCAAGGAAATGACAATGACCACCACATTGCTATAATTAGTCCGGGATCATTGATCTTTAGAAATCTCTAAAGTCTTATCGAGTTGCTTTGCAAACGTAGCTCAGCTTCCAGCAGTTACGATAAGAACTTTTTGTTTTCAGTATTGTTGGGAGTAATCTGGCGTATCAATCTCGAACGGACACTAAGAGTCTTTACCTGTTGATGAGCAGGCGAGGTGAAAATTATAAGTACCTATAGCTGTTTCTAGGCTTGATTTTGGCGGCTACAGTACGATGCTACTAAAAAAAAAATATCTTCGATGCCTAAGACAGTTCCACCTGCAAGTGGTGCACCAGCTGAGTAAAAGACCAGGTCGAGAACGAGGAAGAGAAGGAAAGTTCGCAACAATGGTCTTTAATTTAAAATTTTCCGTCTCCTCCAAGTCAGCGTGGTACAGTAAGGCAGTACCCTCCCGAAATTTTGGGAGGGGCCTACTTCTAGCAGTGGACTGTGATGGCTGATTTAAATAACTGATGCTTGGTTTTAGCTCAGGTAGGGCAAAATCTGTGGAGGTATGCACACAAAAAAAAAGCCCCTGCTTGTGGCCAAGCTGCATAGGAGGCACTTGTTTACTACCTACGTGCCTCTTTACCTTCGTCGAGGCTTACCTTTCGGAGAGCCATCATTTAGGTACTAGTCTCTCTAGGCTTGGTCACATTGGCTATGACTGGGTTCTTCGTATTGCGTTTGATGAGGACGTCACGCTTACATGCTATGCATATGACACCCTTGTTACAGTATGAGGTCAGACGAACCACCAGGTAACCACGAAGGCCACAGCTGGGATTGCCCAAGTCGTTGAAAGCATCCGGCGGGCGACTAAGTCCTGAGGTGGCGCTCCACAAGTTCCAGGATTTTTTTACGAACCTCGAAGACCACCTGCCGGGACCAGTCTTTTTGTAGTGTAAGTGTGCAACTGTGCACACCGGCATCGAAGTTTCCATGAAGTACGTGGGGCTTGTACTTGACACCGGTTTGACTTTGGGGTACATTTATGTAAAATTCAATATACCTAACTAGTGAAATGGGGTGTATAATAATTATATATTATACTTCTGACTTCAATCTACCTCTTTGGAAGGAAGGGTTTGACTATTATTTTTATCCATATACCTAATATTATATTTATTTATTTATTTATCTGTATAGGTAGGTACTTACTATTTTAGTATGTGTATTTAAAGAATGGCATACGAGGTAATAAAAAGATTACAAATAATAATATGATGTTCCCACAATTATTTATCAGGAGTAAGCCCTTATTAATAAACATTATCTGCTGTAGATACCAGGTATTACCTATATACTTTCAATAATAACACAAGATTAAGATAAATATTGTTAAAATTAATTGTCACTAAATCAGACTAATGATGGGGAGATAATGTGATTAATCTAATGTTATTTTTTTTATTTTTTTTTTTTATACCACTAAGGTGGCAGACAAGCATACGGCCCACCAGAAGGACTGGTGGTCACCGCAGCCTATGAACGTTTGCAACACCAGAGGCGCCATACTCGCGCTGCCGACCCTGTAAAAACCTTCTTAGACCCCTTTTGAAGAACCCCATACTGTAGACGTTTGGGAAAACCGAGGCAGGAAGATCATTCCACAACCTAAGCGTTCGCGGAAGAAAACCCCTATCCGATCTAACCGTGCTCGAACGCTCCGGACGTAGGGTGTGAGGATGAAATCCCTGTCTATGGCGAGCGGTGCGATGATAGAACGTAGCCGTGGGCATCATGTCAAACAATTCCTCAGAGCACATACCATTGTACAGGCGGTAGAACACGCATAAGGAGGCAAAGTCTCTCCTGTCGCGAAGAGGTTCAACACCACCTGTCAGTATAGGATCGTTGACAACTCTCATAGCTCGCCTCTGCACCGAGTCAAATGGACGAAGCTGATATTCGGGTGCCCCCGCCCAAAGGTGACAGCAGTACTCCATGTGTGGCCGCACTTGCGACTTATAGAGAAGCAGTGTTTGCGCCGCAGTAAAGTACCGCCGCGCCCTGTTGAGCACACCGAGCTTCTTGGACGCCAGCTTGGCCTTGTACTCCAAATGACTGCGGAACTGAACGTCACTGGAGATGTCAACACCAAGGATCCCTATACTTTTAGAGATGGAAAGAGATGTGCCCTGGAATTGTGGCGCTACAGTAATTGGGGCTTTCTTAGCGGTGAAGAAACACGCCTGTGTCTTCGAAGGGTTGAACTGGACAAGGTTTTGTCTACCCCAATCGGACACTCTAGTAAGAGTAGCCTCGATTTCAGACACAAGCTGTTCACGACTCTCTTCCACTGCGTCCCGAGAGATACCGGGGCGGCCTGTGTAACAAGTGTCCCCCGTACTGTCGTCTGCATAACAATGAAAGCCGTCAATAGACAACATGTCATTGATATGCAGCAGAACAGCTGCCGTCGACAACAGCCCTGATGCTTCTACCGGTCTAATTGAATTACATATGTTAATTTCAATGTAATTATTAATTCTATTCTGAGGGCCAGTTCAGAAAAGGTAGTACCTACCCATATTTAAAAAATTAGGGTAGGTACTACCTCTCGACTTTATTTCATCTACCTACCTATCTCGAGATGGACAACCGAGTCTTCTCAGTAATAGGGTTACATTATTACTTTCTTTTCTTTCTTTCTTAGTACAGACCCCTAAAAGTATTAACCCTTGTTTGTCCAAATATACTGGGTGTTTCTTTTAGGGTGTCAAGCCGCCACTAGCTGGTAGCAGGGTTCCATACCTATCGATTTAACCCCCATGTATGTTCTACGATTTTTTGTAGTTTTCGAGATATAATTTTTTTTCGTCATTTTTTCATGTGGCTTAAAATAATTACAACTTCTTTTTGGTTCGACTTTTCTTGGATATTTTTTATTATTATAATGCCTATTGATTGCAGTATTATGGACAAAATAATCTCCTTCCTAACTTTGATACAAGATGTAAAAATTTTAATCGATAATAAAAAAATAGTGAATTATGCAGAACATTGTATCTCGAAAACTACAAAAAATCGTAGAACATACATGGGGGTTAAAACGATAGGTATGGAACCCTGCTACCAGCTAGTGGCTGCTTGACACTCTAAAAGAAACACCGTGTATAAGAACCTAGGTACTTAATTTAATTATATTTTATTTTATTTATTGTGTTATTATTGTCCCAAAATCACAATAAAATTAAACATGCAACTGTTCCTCAATTACAGTTACTACCTACCTACTTTATTATAAATTGAATGCAAGTGGCTTTCAAACAAGAAACAAAATTCATATTAGGTATGTTGTAAGCTAATGTTTATGCATGTGTTACAATTTTCAATAAATTAAAAGTATATTTTTACTGGTCAGAGTCAGCATGTCATGCATGATGTCACTGACACTCAAATAAAAAGAAACATTATTCCTTCCCAGTGTTACATAACATGTTTTGATGAAATGTATGGTAAAGCATACAGTTAAATATCCGCTATGTACAGTGCCAACGTTCCCCACCAGAAAATAATGTGAATACATAGCGGGTCTCTATTACTGATGCTCCACTGTCCATCTGTCTGTCTCTCACAAGACTGTATCTCATACAGTGATAGCTAGACAGTTGAAAGTTTCACAGATGATGTATTCCTGTTACCTCTACAATGACATATTAAAAACAGATGAAAAAACTAAGGGAGCTCTTATACGATGGGTAATTTTTTCGGATTCTTGGTACAGAAACCTCGATGCGTTAAGTCAACTAGCACTTGGCTGGTGTTTAATTATATCACTGTAGAGATATACCTTACTGATCTTGACTACTCTGAAGCATTCGCGTTGTGAACTGGTGGTAGAATTTTGATTTATATTCTGGATGTTTTACAAGAGCAGCCTGCCTATATGATCCATCCACTGGTCCATAACATTCATATTAATTTAGGATTTTCTTTTCTGTTTATATTTACCTACCTAAATGAATATACAATTTGGGAGAGTTGTAAGTAAATGAGATAAGTCTGTTGGATGATTTAATACCAAATGAATGTGTCATTTGTTACTCTTACCTAATATGAATTTGTCAAGTTGAGGTAGGTATATAAAACATCCTGTGATAGGTGGAATCAAATGAGCCATTAAAATGGTGCAATGTGGAGAAATAATAGAAAGACACAGAGCTAGGCCTCTATATTACATAGTAATATTATAAGCCTTGAGAGCAACGGGACTTAAGACTATAATTTTAGATTATGCTGTACATCTAGTCACACAGACCATTCATTGAAGCCATGGTATTTTAAAATTATGTGAGAGCGTAATCTCAGGATTTGTCTCATCTTCAATTTTTTAATGTTTTGTTTGGCTTAACTGCTCCTGCGCATATCATGTGTGCCCTCCTTATGACGTTTTCGGATTAATTGCATGCACACATTCATGCTTAAACATATGAGATATTAAGAGTCACACACATAGCAACCTGATCTACTTATATTATGATTTATAGACACAATGGCCAGTTAGCGGTTGCAGGGTTAAGCAGTGAGCACCAGCACGCATTTGGCAAACCACATTCCAGATATGCAGAATATAATTTCTAATTTAATAACAACTATGAGTTATGTTAGGTCGAGTTAATTGATATTTAGTTCAATTTCTGATATTCAAGTAATATAAAAATGTAGTTTATTGCAGCTATTTTAATTTCGCAAGTGGGTTATTACTTTCTAATTAAGAAATCGAATATGGCACACATGAGTAAGAACAAGATTCCTTACTTATTTGTGATGCATGCATTTTTTTATCTATCCTATGACTAACTTTTTTTTTCTACAGTAAACTAGGTAACAGGTACAATCATTCTTAGAGATGTACATTTATACATGACAGCAAAACCAAGAGAACAGATGTTTATGGTATAAGATTATGCTAATTAATTTCACTTTCCTAACTTTCATGCATAAAAACAGATAACATAGGTACCAAAATTTTAGTGTCATGTAAAATGTTAATGCAACTATGACAGAAATAGGTAATAAGTACCTGACCAAATTATGATTTTAAAATGTTGACGTTAACGTTAATATTTAGAGAAAAAGGAGACATTTCACGTTAAGTAGTGTCGTCTTCATGCTACAGATTCGTGTCAGTCAGATTGTATGCGGTGGGCGTGTACTTAGCATTTAAAGTATTATGTTGAATAGTAACTTACCTATATTTACAATATTTAATCCACAGAGAGCACAGAAATGTTCAAACAACATTAAAGTTTACATTAACTGAAGGCAAATGTAATATGTAGGCACTGTCGGTTACTCAAGAGTTTCAATCTAAGGTTATAAAAATAGCTGACACCAAAATGAGCCTTTCGGAAGTTTGTATTATTGGTAAAATATTACAGTCAATAACTTCATTCTTTTTACTTAAATTAATAAAAGGCAAACATATTCAGAAAATTAAACAAATTAAAAATAACACATAATTATTTACAATCCGACCCACTCGGCACCACCCTCGTAGTGGTGTGCTCAAATAAGATCTTAGTAGTTTTAAGAAAAAAATAGTCGATTCTCTCAACCGAATCCTAGTACGTCACTAGACCAGAGACCATTATATTAATATGCTGAGAAATTAAGGTACAATAATCTTAATTTTATTAGACTATTAGAGATTGTTGATAATTAAAATGCTGTTTCACATAATAAGAACAATAAAATTAGGTAGTAATTAAAATGATAGATAATAGATAAGTAGGATATCAGGGAGCAGGCAATTTGTAGCAAATAATACTGAGTACAAACCTGATTAAGATTATCATAATTTTACCATATATTATGTACCTAATCATTATCAAATAATAGTTATGTACCTAGCATTATTTTAGATTAAAAAAAATCACGTGGGAGCCGACATCTGTGGTTGAGTAGTACATAACACTCTTCGTTGCATTTTTTATATCACACTAGATGGCATTGTACAAGTCTGGCTCTCATAATATTCTTGTTTTTTACTTTTCTATTGTACAACAGATGTCACTAAGAGATGAAGTTAAATGTAAGGTGTATGAATTCTATTTTGTGCGAAATCAGTATTTCTTTGCATTTGTTCACTAATTCTTTAGTCTCACTTGCTAGACTATATTTATTGTCAATCAATGAAATCAGCTTATCTACCAATGGTAGTTTATAGGTACCTACATACTCTACCAGGTCTGGACGTGGACATCTTCTCGTAAGTCTTTCTGCGAGCAGATCATGGCCGTGAAAGAGGTGACGGGGAGCGCCGCAGACTTGTATTCGCCCAAGACTATCGGCCTTCATGACCGGGGGGCTGAAGACGGTGGGGTACTGCTCACCGTCCTTACAGACGCTCAAGACGACAAGAAGTGGGATATTACCCGAACCATCCCCTAAAGATGCGGGAACAAGTGAGACCGCAGTGGTAACCATGGTCTGTTGGGAATCCTAGGGTCATCCTTCTGAGGGCTTACCCGGGGCTCCCAACCGTAGGCATTACATAGGAGACGTGTGGTTTTAAGTCGTTCGAGTTGAAAAATTAGTAGCGCTTCGATTATTCATTGACATTCTTCAATGACTGAAACGACGAAACATGTGATCAGTTCATTGACCAAAATCATTCGCTTAAAGTTATTAATAAATGACTCCAGTTTCTTCTTAATACTCAACACGGGCTTAGGACCTACGGAATACTTTATTTTCGTGCTGTTTAACGATAAATCAATAAGGCAAATAGTCAACGATGGAACTACAGTTCAATGCAATATTTCTCAAAATGAATTTAAGCAAACAGAACGAGCATAATCAAACAGAAAATATAATCGCTTCCAATACGCAAACATGTTAAGCATCTGAAGACAACAAGTTAGCAAATAGTGCATTTGGAAAATTTGTCGCCCATGAATTAGACAACGTGCGTAACCTACCCATTGCTGTTAACAGGTACAAGAGGAAAAATACAGGCAGAAGAGGAAATATAAAAGGAACATGATATAAAAGAACAGTTAGAGGAAAACATTAGTTTTATGCGGATCTTCGGTATAGATTATACCTATTAAAATTATATAGTTGTAAATAACATGATTTGACTGCCTCGTTGATAAGGATTAGGTAAATGGTGTACCTAATACAACCGCAACGGCTAAAAAGTTGAATTAATTACATGTACCTAGTATTGTCGTTAGTAATTACAAAGACCAGTATTCTACATTACAATAGGTAGGTACAGTATACTAAATTATATATTAATGCACAAACACAAAAAGTTTACCTAAATCCATTAGGAAAAATGATTGTACATAACCTTTAGATCACTAATTCAATGTTATAATTACTTCAAAAAGTTGAATACCTACTGGCTTTGTACTGGTGCTAAACAATAAAAAATAACTTCATATTATTTATTTTACTATGATTTTAATATAACAACTGTGAACAAACAATTGCTCTTTGCTGTATCGCTGTAAAAAATAATAACAGTGCTATTTAAGAACGAGTTATAAAGCACGACTAAAGATAATGTAAATAAATAGTCCTAGCACGATTTCGAATACGCGAAGTTTTTGCTCGGGGAAGTTTTTCAAAACAAGCTTATCCGTTTCAAAAGCAACTTTACGAATCAATAGTAACGCGTAACACCCGATATCATCCAAGGCCCTCGTGTTCCTCATTCCTACTGATTTCCATCCGTTTCAGGAACTGCAGCTTCTATTGATGAAGTGCAAGAAGCATGATAAGCGTTTTTCATGTTCGGTCAGATTTTAATAGGTACCTCTATAGGCGCACGCGGTGCACAGGCGGCGCCGCCTACCTATGTAGGCGCAGGTACGTGGTCTTATATCCATAACACCGGCAGGTTAATTCCAGCTTACTTTGAGATCAGATAGCGTTGCGTAAAAATGTCCGTGAATATTAATTTTCCTTCATCTTACCTACTGTTAAACTGGGGCCCGGTGAATGTGGAAACGATGAATGCTTGTTCCCCATGTATTCGGGTGGTCCTCGTGGGAAAAATGCAGGCTGGTGTACTGACCTTGCATTTGATCATATTATAGGCAGTTCCTTTGCTTGAACTTGGCTTGACACGCAGTCGCGTGTCTTCCAGTATTCTTCTTAATTTGTAGGGGCACACTTTTAAAATGTGTTTACTCTTACTATCTACTTTTCAATTTTCAGGGCTTCAAGTTTAGAGGGCATAGTTTTGTTGCATATTGGTGCCGCCTGAAAAGGCTATTTTTGATGTAGATAGTACCTAGCAGGGCCTGATTTACACATAAGCTAACTAAGCTGAAGCTTAGGGCGCCAGGACCAAGGGGGCGCCTGGCGTCTCGGGCTCGGTGCGGAGCTGTGTGTGAATTACAGTGCTCCCGCAATTTTTTTTTTAAATAATCGTAAATAACATTAGTGAAAATGGATCACTTATGGTAACTTTGGTAAAAATTATCGAACATTCTATCCCAACATTATAAAATATTTTCATGTAAGATAATGTTGATTAACAAAACAAAATTTCATCAGTGTGGGAGCATACAAAACATCTACCAATTCTTAACAGAATGTAACAACTCCTAACAACATGTTTAAAATTCTAACTTAGTAAAGAGAACACCATTTACTGAATGAAGTACCTACAAAATAATATTTGGTAATTTAGTGAAAACAAAAATACCTAAGTGCATTATTCCTGCTCCCGTCGGCCGGGCAGCGTGGCAGATGGGCGTAGGAATTAAGAGAAAGTACGACAGCTCCACCCGTGTCGCGTTCAAGGCGTAAGATCAATGGGTAAGTGGGCACTGTTGAGGCGGTGAAACCAGTCAGAGATGAGTGACTGGAAAGGCACCATGGCAGCCTCATCTACCGAATGCCGCTGATACTTACCGAACACGAGTGCATCAGTAAGTATCTGCGGCGCACACAGCTGAAGTCAACAACCGAGTTCTAGCACTGCGGTGACTACAGCAAGGATACAGCACCACATGTGTACTGTCAGCGTTGGGCTGGCCGTACATTCAGGGTGGCTTTTGCCAGCCAGGCCTTAGCACGCGCAGGCCCTCCACGGGCCTGTCTTGCGGTACTTCTGGCATAGTAACAAGTCACTCCTTCATCTTGGGCCTGCTTATGTAAGGACGACGAGCAGAAACCCTCCTTCCTCAGGCCCCGGGTTATGGCCCCGGTCTTGGGCGAAGACAAGTCTTCGGCGCCCTCGCCGCAGACTGCGAAACTCGGGTGGGAGAGTCATCTACCACTTCCTCCCTGCCGCCTCTTCTGCGAGAATGGGCTGCTCGCAGAAAGACTCTAACTCACTAACTCCCGCTGATGATTATGGCTCTCACCATAGTCTTCAGCGCGGAAAGTGCACCTCCAGACTTACCACAAGAACCTGACGCCTCTCCCGACTCGTCCGTCTGATCACCCCGAGTATGGCCCGAGTGCATCCTTGCGTCATTTGAACAACGGTGCGAAGGCCCTCGCTTCCAGGAAACATGCCGTCTCAACAGAGATATGGTACGCAATACCCTCTTATAATGCTAACGGCCATGGACTTGAATGTGCGGGCTATGTAATCTAGCCCAGTTGCGATCGATAGGGTCTCTGACTAAATGGGAGCGCCGAATAGGGCCATACTCCGCATGATCCCGAGGTACAGTTGTCTGCAGGGAGTGTTGGGTCCCCTTAGTTGGACAATAGCCGCGGGAGTGCAACTATTTGCCCAGCCCCTTTATGTTTTGGATACAAACTTCATAAATGGTTTCCGAAGTTCCATCGGCTACCGAGTATGAGCCCCAGAAACTTCATCGAGAGGCTCGATGCAATGCTAACGCTCCCTACGTGTCTTACTGAGGTCCGTGAAAGAACAGAGCCACGGATTTGTTCAAGAAACCATCAGACCGAACCGCCGTATTCGACCCACGAGTTGAGCAACACCTGCAGAGTCGGGATACCCAACTCCTTAGTAAATTACAGGATAAATAAACCATGTTTGGGTCATTAGAACAGTCTCAGAATCGGAAGATTAGGTACCTATGTAGGATCAGCTTAGTAAACTCTCTTTTGTAGGTACTTACTTGTAATTTAATTAGTTACAGCTGGGGTGCATATTCATAGCTAGCCTAGGGCGGGCGGAACCCTAAATCAGGTCCTGGTACCTAGATCTGAATACGATAATAAAGAGGAAGTAAATATTTGAGGAACAAGAGTTTTCTTACTTATCTTGCGATTTTGTAGACAATAGAACCGAGGTGGCAAAAAAGCATACGGCTTACCTGGTCGAAAGTAGTCATCGTAGCATATGAACTTTGCAACACCAGAGCCACATTACTCTCGCTGCTGATCCTGCAATAACATTTTAAATGCTATAGAAATACCTGAGTTTTTCTAGTCGCGATGAATCCCGCTACCCTATAAGTAGAGGAACGTTGATAATCCTCATTAATCACCTTTGTATCGCACGGGTGAAACTGGTATTCCGGTGATACGATACGGAACGTGTCGTCGGAAATCTCAACGAGGAACCCGATGCTATTTGACATAAAGAGATGTGTACCCTGGAATTCTGGTGTCAGTAAACGGAGATTTCTTAACGCTGAACACATATAGGTTAGCGTTAAATTGGGCGTGACTTAGTTCAGTCTTGATTGAAGACACAAGTTGTTCACGAGTGTCTTCCACTGCGAAGCAAGGTGTGACCCACGTAATAAGAGCACCACCATACTGTCGTTCGCATAGCAATGAATGCCGTCAATAGACGATATTCAGAGCAGCTACTGTCAAGACCGACCCTAATGCTTCTATTGGACAGAGAGCTGGGTAAAAATCAGCAAACCCTCTTTGGCAATCTCGATCGTCGAGCACGGTGTCAGACCACTAAAATTTCAAGATTCACTGCTAAAATAGCTATTATATGCCTTAAGTCGTGTATTGATTACACCTTCTATAGAAGATTGATTACGGCTATAGGCATAATTATAATTGGACGGGTTTGTCTCCTTTATTATGCAGATGATATACGTATATTCCTGTGTCAGAAGATGAAACCAACTGTAACGGTCTACGTATGCTGCTGACTCCTATTACGAACAGTGTACCTACCTACTATCTTCAAATGGTGAAAAAAATACAGGGGGTTTACCAAGTTTGGCTTCATTATTGTCAGTAACATCACCAAATCATTCATTACTTAGGTACTACTCCATTCACGATACGAAAGATGAACCCATTGTGCGAGCAAAATAGCCTTTTTATTAAAAAAAATCATACATGTAGGTATTGAATAATGGGATATAATAAACCGAGCCTTACAAGCTTTTATCGGCCCCAGCATTTAGCTCCTAATTTGATAACTAAGCCACGCGAAAATGAAATAGCCTCTAATATAGGTACTAATTCGTTTTCTTTACAATGTCACCTAAACATTCTATTGAATAAATTCTATGAAAACGAATTGATTTTATGAAATAAAGATAAGATCAACATTTTTTTAACTTGTCCTGTTTATTAATATATTAATACCTAGTTTTCTAATTTAGCCACAAAAGTTACATGTAATCACCGTTTTATATTTTACAGCTTCAAAACAAGAGCCTCTAAAAATTATAAATTTAGCCTCTACAGACAACATCACTTATTATGACTTAGCGTGTAAAATAAATATAATCATATTCTTTTTTCGTGAAAATAGCCTCTGCTAGCTTGACGCCAGTGCACGGGACGACAGCGATCGGCCATTTGCACCCATCAGAGACCGCTATTTGACATCACTTTGTAACTAAGACAGATTACAATTACCGAACAAGAATGTGAGGTCAAGAAAGCAAATACTAAACTCAAAATTGAGTACATTATAGACTCTTTAGAAGTCAATATGTGAATGTCGTCATAAATTCACGATTAATGAGAAATTACGTGTGAACAGTGTTTAGCTCTGCCACGTTACAGTACTCACTTTTGGGTTTAGTATTTGCTTTTATGGTCCCACTTTTTTGTTCGGTAAAGGCGATCTGCCTTTAGTTCTCTAATCTGTATTACGTTGACATCTCCAGAGAGGTTCAATTCCGGAGTCATTTGAAGGACAAGGCTGGCGTCCAAGAAGCTCGGTGTACTCAGCAGAGCAGGGCAGCGGCGGTACTTTACTGCGGCGCAAACACTGCTTCTGTATAAGTCGCAAGTGCGGCCGCATATGGAGTACTGCTGTCACCTCTGGGCGGGGGCACCAGAATATCATATTCTTCCACTTGACTCGGTGCAAAGGCGAGCAGTGAGAAATGTCAACGATCCTATGCTTACAGGTGATGCGGAACCTCTTCGCGACAGGAGAGGCTTTACCTAGTTATGCGTGTTCTACCGCCTTTACAATGGTATGTGCTCTGAAAAATTGTTTGATATGATGCCCACGGCTACGTTCTATCATCGCACCGCTCACCACAGACAGGGAGTTCATCCTCACACTCTACGTCCGGAGCGTTTCAGCACGGTTAGATCCGATAGGGGTTTTCTTCCGCGCGCGCTTAGGTTGTGAAATGATCTCCCTGCCTCGGTTTTCCCAAACGCCTACAGTATGGGGTTCCTCAAAAGGGATCTTAGAAGATTTTTACAGGGTCGGCCACGCGAGATAGGTGCCTCTGGTGTTGCAAAAGTTCATAGGCTGCGGTGACCACCGGTCCTTCTGGTGGGTGTATGCTTGTCTGCCACCTTAGGTGGTATAAAAAAAAATACTCCCTTGTCCATTTCTACCAGATCACAGGCCAAAACGACTGTCATAATGCTGATAAATGGTACCAACACGGGCGGCTTAACGCAAGTATATAACGCAAGTAATAGTTGCTTTGCAAAGCAAGGAAACTATCGCAAATCAAATGTTACAAAGTGGTCACCCACCTGAGTACCAGCGATAGCAAAAGTTGCTTACTGCAGTGATCGTTTAAAAAAAGACTAGTCAGAGGCTACAAGTGATTCTAGCTAGTTTGGTAATATTACATACATACATACATATAATCACGCTTGTCTCCCATCGGGGTAAGCAGAGACTATGGCTTTCCACTTGCTACGATCCTGACATACAACTTTCGCTTCTTTTACTTTCATAACTGTTTTCATACACGCTCGCCGGTTAAGGGTACTCTTGACCTTGCCTTTTTCCAGAAGGTCTCTGATTTGATCGGCATGCGTACGCCGAGGTCGAACCCTACCAGTTTGCCCATTCATTCTCGCCTCATAGATGCTTTGTCAGTCTATTCTCATCCATTCTTTCCACGTGTCCAAACCATCTAAGCATCCCTTTTTCGATCTTAGTCACTACATCTTCTGTTATACCACATTTTTCCCTTATCACGCTATTTCTTTTTTTGTCCATTAAAGTCACTCCAGCTATACTTCGCAGACTTCTCATTTCCACTGCATTAATATTGCTTTCATGCTTCTTCTGCCATACCCAACTTTCACTACCATACATAAGTGTAGGGATGAGCACTCCCCTATGTACAGCCAACCTGGCCTTCTAAGACACATTTTGACTGCTCATAAAGGTGTACATAGCCCCATTCACTTGATTTCCGGCCAAAACTCTTCGCTCAATATCCTGGTCACACTTTCCATCCCTCACAAATTTGGAACCCAAGTATACAAATTCTTTTACCTGTTCCACTCTTTGCCCTTCAATGAAGATTGAGCAATTCGTCATACTTTCTTCTCTTTCAAAAACCATAACTTTCGTCTTGTTTACATTAACTTTCATTCCTCTACTTTTTAGAGCCTCATTCATACTTTTAACCATCAGCTGCAATTCCTCCGCTGATGATGCTAATATCACCTGATCATCAGCGTATAGGAGGCATTTGACGGTCAGTTCATTAATTTTTAAACCATACATACTCTCTTGCAGTTCTTTCAGACAACTGTCCATGTATAGATTAAACAGCCACGGAGACGCTACACAGCCCTGTCTCACACCCTTTTCAATGTGAAAGAAGCCCGTGCAGGTCCCGTTGATCCTGACACAAGCACTAGAACCCTCATAGAGAGACCTCAGTGCCCGTATCAAGTTGCTGTTCACTCCATACATGGACAATATTGACCACAGTTCATTCCTCACCACTCTGTCATAGGCCTTTTCCAAGTCCACGAATATGCAATAGATCTTTTGACTTTTAGCCAAATATTTCTCAGCTACGCATCGTAAGGAAAAGACCTGATCGTACGGATCCCCTTCCTTTCACAAATCTTGCTTGCAAATCCCACATTTTTCCTTCAGTTTCATTCATCACTCTTTTTATCAACACTTTTGCATACAAATTGCCAACGATGCTGAGCAAGCTTATGCCGCGGTAGTTTTTGCACTCTTGCTGCGACCCTTTTCCTTTGTGAAGCGGCACAATGACAGCTTTACACCATTCTGCTGGTACTCTGCCACTTCGCCAGCAAAAGTTAAAAAGGCGGCAGCTTTCAGCATTTCGACAGAAATCCGATCTATTCCAGCAGCCTTTCCTACTTTCATTCAATTCAACGCTTCCACTATTTCTGCCATACTTAACTCGCTTTCATCGCCAAATTCATTCAGTTCTAAAACACACGTATCGCCTTGTATATCTTCTTTTTCGAATAAACTCTCAAAATATTCCTTCCATCTCTTTAGCACACATTCTTCTCCTCTTACAAAACTTTCATCCTGGTTTCTGATGTGATTGAGCGGCGACATTGTCTGCTGACTCCTCACTGTTCTTATGGACTTCCAAAAAAAATTAATATTCCGTTGGAAGTCTTCAGATAACATTTTATCAAATTTTTCTCTATCATTCTCTTTCTTTCTCATCATCGTCTCTTTTGCAACACGTTTATACTTTTTATATTCATCCTTTGCCATTTTTACATCCTCATCCGTTGCCTCTTGCATTCTTTGATTGGCCTTTGTAGCCAACCAGTCCAACCATGCTTTCTTCTTGCCAGTCAAGGCATTAAGAACTTCCGTGCTCATTCCCTTTGCCATACATCCTTGTCGTCTTTTGCTAACCCCACACACTTCAATCGCAACTTCCACAAGTCCTTCCTTAAACGGCTTCCATAATTCTTCAATCTCACATATTTCATCTAGGTTTTCAAATTTTTTACTCAGTTTACTCACAAATTCCTCTTTTATGCCTAACTCTTATAAATTCTCAACTTTTATTCGCTCTAGTACACTAACGGGTTCATGCACACGATGTCGCCACCGCTGAAACAGACCCCTTACCCGGCTAATAACCAAGAAGTGATCTGTGTCGATCCCGGTGCCACGGTACGCCCGAGTGTCTAGCACTTTCTTTCTCAGTCTTGCGTCTACTATCACAAAGTCAATCATGCTTCTCTGATCTCTTTCCTCTCTTGTATACAAGTGGATATCCTTGTGGTTGAATATGGTATTAGTTACCACAAGATTCCTTTCCAAACATACTTCTAGCAAGCTTTCTCCATTTTCATTCACTCGTTCATCACCAAACTTTCCCAATACACTTTCGTATCCATCGCGCTTCACTCCCACCCAACCATTAAAATCACTTAACATCACTATTCTCTCGTTTCCTTTACATTTATCCAGAATATCACTCATACTCTCCCAAAATGCCTGCCTCTCGCTTTGGTCTTTTGAAGACCGGTGCCACCGCGCATCCTGCGGAGCATACACTCCCAAAACAAAGATGCGGGTAAGTCCAACCTTCAGTCTTAGCCAAAGGAGTCTTGGGCTCACATATTCATACTCTGTCACACACTCATTCATTCTCGCGGAAAGTAGTACACCGACCCCCTGGCATGCTGTGCTGGTTGTGGCTACACCTGACCAGTAGGCCGTATAGGCTCCGTGTGTCGTGGTGTCGCATCCTTTCCGCTTTGTCTCATTCACACACAAAATATCAAGATGCCTCTCTTGCATCATCTTACATACCTCCTCAATTTTATCTTTCATTCCTCCTCTCACATTTAATGTAGCAAAGTGGCTAACCCCAGTCCACTTTTCGCCTCGATGGGAAACGAGACGTGATGGGTGGCGAACCACATCGCCGCCGTTCTTGGTTTTAAATTTTAGTACCATAGCGTTCCCACGAGAAGCTAGGGAATTAAATTGGTCCACCTGAACAGAGCCCCGCTTGTCCAGGTAAGGCTAGCCTTGTTCTGGGTTCGCCCGGGCCCAGGGCAATTAGGCACGCTTAAGACTACGCTCGCCCGTAGCCACGCAGCTCATCGGCACGGCGACCTTGGCTTGGCGGATAGTGGAGCGGATCAGGATGGGGTAGGAAGGGATTCACGGACAAGGAAATGGATAAGGTAGGAAAGGACGGGGTAAGAAAGGATCCAAAACTATCTGTAATTCAAACCATAAAATTCCAACAGCCAGGACAGATCTTACATACAAAATACAATCTCTGCAGTCCGAGTAATATTAATGGCCATAATTTGCTTTTTGATGACAATTTTACTTAACTATGATGATCCATAAATGTGGGATGAGTTACATTTTAATCATGCTGAATTAGGAAATTAGAAGCTACGATAATAACAAATAATTTCTATTTTGATGCCGTTTTATAGTATTTTAGAAGTTTACTGTCTGAATACATGTTACAAAATTAGATGCTAAAAAATTATCACGATGCTGAATTATATTAACAGTGGCTAGTAAAAAAATTAACAAGTGGCTATAATTTATAAATTCTGACGCTCAATAATTGTACCTGGCTTGTTACTTTAGGAGGCAAAGTATTTTTTCGGAGGCCAATTGAATAATTTGTAAGGCAACCCTTGTTTTATTATACTTCATATCTTTGACAAGGGAAGTTTACTGCACATGATCAAAGCGCATCAGTTTCTTTGATAGTTGGCATCGGCAATGTACAGTATAGTGGACATTGGTTTTTCGAGTAGCGAAAAATCCTAAGGCAGGAGAAGCATGAAAGTAAAATTAATGCAGTGGAAATGAGAAGTTTGCGAAGTATAGCTGGAGTGACATTGATGGATAAAGTAAATAATAGTGTGATAAGGGAACATTGCGGCATGACAGAAGATGTAGTGACTAAGATAGAGAAAGGGATGCTCAGATGGTTTGGACATGTGGAGAGAATGGATGGAAATAGGCTGACGAAACAGATTTATGAGGCGAGAGTGAATGGGCAAACTGGAAGGAGTCGACCTCGGCATATTCAAGTCGATAAAATCGATAATCTTCTGAGAAAAGGCCAGGTCAAGAGTACCCTTAACCGAAGAGCATGTATGAAGACACTTATGAAAGTTGAAGAAGCGAAAGTTGTTTGCCAGGATCGTAGCAAGTGGTAAGCCATAGTCTCTGCCTACCCCGTTGGGAAACAGGCGTGATGTTATGTATGTGTGTATGTATGAAAAATCCTAAATCTATGGGTTTTTCAGTAAACTGAAATACATAGATTTTGTTTAGTATGTTTTCTAGGGTTTCTAGTAAGTTAAAAAAATCTATATCACAAACATACAATTATTTATAAAAAAATCTTGTCGAATTAAGAGTTAACAAGAGTGATACGAATATAATGAATAAATCGAATTGATTCAAATCTGATTACCTACCTACTTTAACTAAAAGCGGTATTTCGGATAGATCTATAAAATAACAAAAAAATATGTATGTTACGAGTACAGACCAACTTCTTGCCTTGCAGTTTTTGCTTCTTGAGTGTGTAATGATTTGCCTATAGTAAGCTGAGTTGAAATAATTACAAAAGCTTAAACAAACCCTGAATTATGCCTCGTTGTGATTAGAAAAAAATTGAAGAGAACAAAGAGAGACTGGTCGGTTTACCACTGTTGACCGAAATTCATTTGATCATTTGACGTGTGACCGAAAAAACATTAGGCCATTCTACTACTGATCGAATGAACAATTGACCAAAAGAGATTTTATCGAATAAACATTTGGTGTTTTTACTACTGATCGAATGAACGTTTGGTGCGACCAAACAGTTGAATAATAGTAGTTTATGACACTGTTGCATAATAAGGGTTCTTATAACACGAGTGTGTTTTAAAAAAACGAGCCGTAGGCGAGTTTTTTTATAGTATCACACGAGTGTTATAAGACCAAGTTATGTACAGTGTCATACACTACTTTATCTACTCTCATACTATAATACCTGATTTCATTTTTGTTTACTTTAAATGTAAAATGTTGGCGCCAAGGCGCAAGGCAAACATCGATTGCGCATGCGTGTTTCTTTTTTTTTTTAGGCTGCGGAGACCATAGATTTAGGATTTTTCGCTACTCTGGAGCACTATTACAGATCAGTGCTCTGGAGACACAATTTTTTTTTAAAGTAGAGGTTCAAACTTCTTTTTCAGCTGGAGATTGTTTATGGTGTATCGTAATGATTAAAAAGTTTTATTATGATATAGGTGTCCATACAAGACCTGTATCGTAATAAAACTTTTTTTTTGGCCTGTGCGTAATGTTTGTCATAATAGTATTGATTTCAATTTTATAATCTTTGTATTATAGTATAAGAGTAGATAAAGAATATTTTAACAGAGGCTGAATCAAAATGTTTTTTTTTTGTTAACGCGGGGAACGCATTTACGCGCCTTCGTCCTAGCTGCGTGGGCAGCTGGGATGGTGTGTGGTACTCCCGGCCCGGTCCGGAATGGACCGTCCTAGCCACTAAACCCCGCGGTGTTCCTCCTCACCCTTTTTAGCCGGGCCGAGGGATATCAAATAGTAGTTTTCGATACAAGTGTGGGATTTCTGTTATTACAACGAGTTACGACAGGTGTTGACCCGAGCCGAAGGCGAGGGTAGACAGTCGGAACGAGTTTAAATAACAGTCCCACACGTTGTATTGAACAACTATTTTTAATACAGTTGCGAAAAAATTAAGCAATTTACTAAAATAATAAAAAAACAATAAACCTGAATATCCAAAATGGCGCCAACCGTAAAAGAATATATACCTTTATAAGCAGAGACTATGGCAGTGCACTTCATACAGCCAACGTTTTTTATATTTATAAATTTAATTTGGCCGATACTTATATTAATTTATGCTTAAAGTTTAATTAAAATAACTTTTAATCTGAAATTGAAACAAGTTAGTATCTTTTTTAGAAATATTTGCATGAACCACAGACATTATTTTGACTATTGGGAAAGAAAACGCACGAGTGCGGGAATGGTAAAGAAAAAGCACGAGTGTGTAATAGCCCACATCCCGAACGCTAAACGTCCCTGTAATACGCCACTTTATGAGCAACTGTATTAAAAAGATTATTCACGTCGACCCGGCTAGGGGCGCCCCGTTTATTCGGGGCTCTCCTCGGGGGAGCCAGATGGGCGGCTCCCCAAAGCTCCCTAAGGAGCTAAAGACCACGCCTGCACCGCTCTCGAGCGCCCCTCTGTAATAGAGGAGACAGAGAGAGGCTGGCGCAGGCGTGCACTAATGGGCACCCCCGGAACACGGGAAGGTGCCCACCGCCATGTGACCGTTGGTGGGCGGGGTCCCCCGACCTTATGCCCACGGTCAAGAATCAATCGGGGGCGCGCAGTGACTCCTCACCGCGGGGCCCCCCGAACTGCACGGCAGAGCGGGAGCATTATTACTATGATTTATTTGATTTGACTTGTAAATATGTTTTTAATGTATCGATATTTTTATATGAATTTCTAATTGTATGGGTATTTTTAGCCTGAATTAAATAAATGAATTTAATTGAATTGAATTATCCGTTACTCCCGCTCCCCCGCACAGTGCACCTCCCGCTTTGCCGCCATCACCTCGCCAACTGGCGAAGTGACAGCGGCCCAGCACTGTTGCCGCCGGTCGCGCCGTTATTCACGGCCGGCAGCCCGAACTGCATGGCAGGGCGGGAGCATTTACCCAAACTCCCGCCCCCCACGCAGTACCACTCCCACTTTGCTGCCATCGTGCCATCGCCAGCAAAGGTGGCGAAACGACGGCGACCCAGCATTGCTGCTGCCGGCCGTGAATGACGGCACGGCTGGCAGCAACACACACCACCGAGCAACCCACAGGTGGGTTACTTCCGCCTCGGCCGGAATTAGCCAGAGTAGCACAACTCCCCCACAGAGGAAGGGGAGTGGTCGCTACTCCGTTGCCGAGGATGCACCACGAGGAGGATCCGACCCAATGGGGTCCTTAAGATGTTGGTAGGACCCCGCATCCCGAATCAAAATGACTAGGTTAGGTTAGGTAAGAACTGCGACCACAACGAACTGCTGCTGGGAAGGATGTACCAGGACTCCCAACAAACAAAATAAATTAAATTATAGTAAAATTTAAACCCTTAGAAATTAAAGAAAAAAAATATTTTGGTTCGTCAAAATGATTGTGACTCTACCCCCCGGTAGAGTCATAATCATTTTGACGAACCTAAATATTTTTTTCTTTAATTTCGGAAATGCTACAGACTGAGAAAAACATCGCAAGAAACTCAGTCCGGCTCCGGTCCCTCCCAAAATTAATCTTAAAATCTAATACAGTTTTTGATATTAATATAGAAAGGAGCAATTCGTGTCACTGCCAGGCATCCTTGTCTTCTAGAAAGTCTTTAATGCTATAATAAGCTTACTGGCACAATTTAAATTTTATAATTTTTTTATATTCATTCGCTGACAAATCTGTTATGGCTTCGGCAATGTATTGTACATTCGAATACAATTGCCCGCAAAAGAATTGCTTATTTTATATAGCCTAAATTTAGGGATAGCCAATTTATTCTTATTTCTTAAGTTAGGGTTATGGACAACACTATTTTTAATAAATTTACTGTTATGTTTATGAGTAGGTATATAATAAATTTTGGGTGTCATCCCGCTTCTTAGGGGCGCGTGCGTGAATCCTTCACAACACGCTGCCGTCTAGGGCCTGCTTCTGTAAGGACAGTGAGCAGCCCCCTCACTGTCCTCAGACCCCCGGTCATGGAGGCCGATAGTCTTCAGCGAAGACACGTCGGTGGCGCCCAACCTGCCGACTGCGGACTGCTGCTGGTAGAGTTCTCCCCCGCTCCCACCCCGCCACCTCTTTCACGAGTATGACTTGCTCGCAGAAAGAGGCGGCGCAGTCCCACTTACTCCCACTGGAGACCATGGCTCGCACCATGGTTTATATACTTTTATTTATTTTATATGTAAATGCTATGCCAAAGTATATTGACCAACCATTGACCTTATTTGCTGATGATAGCACTATGACTATAACATGTAGATATCCGAAATCCTATCAAAAAGACATTAATAATTCTTTAAATCGAATTGTAAAATGGTTAAATGATAATAATTTAAAAATAAATTTAAACAAAACAAAGCGTATCAATTTTAGTCAACGAATAGCTGCTATGAATATGAATAAACACTATAATAATTATGCAATTGACGAAGTACCATACACGAAGTTTTTGGGTCTATTAATTGATAAACAGTTAAATTGGAAAGAACATATTTGTACTTGACTGTACTAGCAATACACTTGACTGTACTAGTAATGCACTTGACTATACTAGGTAGCAATAAAAACACAATCTTCAGAACGAGACGACTATAATAAAAATATTTTCCCTTATATACAAGTCATGTAACACAACGATATCGCGATCTAGCACTACATTTTACATTATACAACAATGATATCGCGATCTAGGAACGCCTTCTATTTTGTCTTTAGGAAAACTTTATTTACATATTAAACATTTCGCCCACCAAAAGGATTATTATCCTTTTAGTATCGCCCACCATAAAAACACTTCACAAAGCAATAGTAAAAGAGTAATGGACTGTATGAATATAAAGCAATAAATTAATAGTGAACGATAGATCCAGAAATTAATTACAAATACACTTTAATGTACAGCCTTTGTTAGAGTAAATTAAAACCCTTTGCCTTTATAAACAAACTTAACATGTAAAACAAAAAACAAACTCAACAAGAAAAAACCAACAAGTAAAATAATCAACAATAGAAAGTATTGAAAAGAAACAATATCAATAAGTCGGTATTCGACAAAATTAAACAAACCATTAAAACTAACAAAATCATCATAAGCAAAAACCAAACCTAGGTGCCGAAACACTGTAACTAAATCTCTTTAATCAGTTAAGGGAAGCACACATAACTTTGATATTGGGCGTTTCATCATGGTTCCTTTACAAAGAATAGTAGCTACGCGCGTCAAGCTGTCCTTGCCCGGATGCAGTTGAGTTATTCTACCGTAAAGCCATTTGGAAGGAGGTAAATTGTCTTCTTTAACTAGCACTATATCGTTTAGCTTTAAATCTGGTGTCCGAGCAGCCCATTTGTATCTCTGAAAGAAATGGGTGAGATATTCTTGATGCCATCTTCGCCAAAAGCTTTGCACCATACGCTGTACTAATTGCCATCTACGCAATGTGCTTATTGTGGAACCCTCATAATTATAATCTGGTGGTGTAACCAATGGATGACCCACCAAAAAGTGACCAGGAGTTAATGGAGTGGGATCCCCTGGATCATTACTATCTTGAGACAGCGGTCTGGAGTTTAAACAGGCCTCAATTTGACACAGGACGGTGGATATCTCTTCAAATGTGAGGGTAGACTCGCCGATGACACGCTTCAGATGATGTTTTACGCTCTTTATTCCTGCTTCCCAGATTCCGCCAAAATTGGGAGAGTGGGGAGGAATAAAGTGCCACTCCGTCCGAGAGTTTGCAAGAGCTGCTGCAATGTCACTAAACATAGCACTTTCCTGCCTGAAAAGTACCTGCAACTCTTTCGCGGCGCCTACGAAATTTGTCCCATTGTCACTCCAAATGTGACTGCAGTGGCCACGTCTAGAGACAAATCGTTTAAACGCCGCCAAGAAACCCTCAGTTGTCAAGTCTGAAACTGCCTCGACGTGTACCGCGCGAGTAGCCATACACACAAATAGGCAGATGTATCCTTTATAGGAGCGTTGCCCGCGTCCTTTGGATACCCTCATGTTTACTGGACCTGCGAAGTCAACCCCTGAATTTAAGAATGGCTTGCTAGGTGTTACCCTACAAGCTGGCAGCTCGCCCATCATTTGATGGTTGGAGGGGGCTGCATACCGTATGCAACGAACGCATTTGTGAATATGCTCCCGAATCATATTTTTCACTCGACTGATCCAGTACCTATTTCGGATAAAATTAAGCACAAGTTGTTGCCCTCCATGAAAGGTCCTATCGTGAGCGTCAGCTACAATCAACTTGGCCAGATATGAATCATGCGGAATAATGATTGGATGTTTTACATTGTCAGGCAATTGAGCATGTCGAATTCTACCACCAACACGTAATAAATTATGTTCATCAATAAAGGGGTTCAATCGAAACAGAGTACTTCTTTTACTGATGGGTTGTTTATTCTTTATCAATTGAAATTCTGCGCTAAACTCATGTTGTTGAGTACTCCGTATGCAAGCCATCAAAGTACTGCGAATCTCTTCCACAGACAGATAGGGCGCTATTTTCGCTTTATTCTTACGACATTTTGCTATCAGCAAAAACCTTCTGCAGTATGCAAGTACTCTAATTAGTTTTCGCAACGATGAAAACCTAGACCAAAAAGAGCTGTCGTATTCACAAACCGGCTTGGCCAGATGAACTTTCAGCGGCTTCTTTTCCTCATTTGTGGAGATAGACATTGGTCTCGGATACTTGACAGAGTCATTTCTTAACCAGCATGGACCCTGCTTCCAAAGTTCATTATGACGAAGAGCAGTTGGAGAGACTCCCCGAGATGCGATGTCTGCTGGATTGTCTTTAGACTGGACATGTGCCCACTGCGTATTGTCTACTAAACTTAGGATTTCAGATGTGCGATTAGCGACAAATGTCTTCCAGCGACTCGGGTGATCACTCAACCAAGCCAATACAACAGAGGAATCTGTCCACGCATGCAAATTTGATTTTGGAACATTCATCACCTCCCCTACTTCCGTTAATAATTTAGCAGCCAAAACAGCACCGCAGAGTTCTAGGCGAGGAATGGATATCTGCTTGATGGGAGCGACCTTTGTTTTTGCCGTTAAGAGATTGCAATGGACCCTGCCTTCATAGTCAATAACCCGACAGTACACCACCGCTGCATATGCCAGATTCGAAGCATCGCCAAAACCATGCAGTTCGACAGAAATGTTATCGTCCCTTATGCCTATCCATCGGGGGATATGAAACTCAACCAGCTGTTCAAGTTCCGCTCTATACGATAACCATTCTTGCAGTAGTTCTGGCGGCAATTCATTATCCCATCCAATACCTGCAATCCACAGCTTTTTAATGAGGACCTTTGCGGTGATTATACAGGGGGCTATCCAACCTAAAGGATCATAGAGGCGTGAGATATCCGAAATGACGGTTCGTTTGGTCTCATGAACAGCAGCAGGCGACATTTTTACAGAATAATCAAATTCATCAGTGCTCCGGTTCCATGTAAGTCCTAAAATCTTTGTTACTTTGTCTAATTTAATTTCTATATCCCTACCAGATTCCTCTCTAAATTCCTCTAAAAGTCTGACCTTATTGCTAGTCCATTTCTGTAGCTTAAAACCACCCTTTTCCAATAACTCGTTCATTTCATTATATACCTGTATAGCTTCTGTTTCAGATTGGCAGCCGGTCATCAGATCATCCATGTAGAAGTCCGACAGCACTCTAGCGGCAGCCAAAGGATATGACCCACCCTCGTCGTGAGCAACCTGTTGCAACGTTTTGACAGCCGCATAAGGAGCGCATGAAGTGCCGAATGTAATTGTCAACAGCCTGAAGTCTTGAAGATCATGCGAAGGATCCTCTCTCCAGACAATCCTTTGGAAATCTTTATCTTGATCGGCCACTTTGATTTGACGATACATTTTTATGACATCTGCCGCAAGACACACAGGATGTTGTCGCCACTTCAAAACGGTGTGACGTAAGTCCGCTTGTAGAGTGGGTCCTACCATTAAGGTGTCGTTTAAGGAAACGCCGTTTGTTCCCTTACACGATGCATCAAAAACCACTCTCACCTTTGTGGTCAACTTGTCTTTTCGGACGACTGCATGGTGCGGCAGGTACACTACGTCATCGCGATTTTTTTGTTTCTCATCTGTAATAGTTTCCATGTGACCGAGCAATAAATATTCCCTTATCACCTCCGAGTATTGTTGTTTTAGTTCAACATCTCGTGCCAGTTTCCTTTCTAAACTGTGCAATCTCTTTACCGCAATACTTTTAGAATTCCCATATTTACATGGGGGATCTTCACATCTAAAGGGCAATCTCACTACGTAGCGGCCACTATCATCGCGCTGCGTTGTTGCATTATAGAATTCTTCACATGCTTGTTCCTCCGGAGTAAGAATCTTACCAGTGATTGGCGGTTCGGAATCAAGTTCCCACAATCGTTTCAGCATATCATCTTCGCTTACTTTGGCATGCATAGACACGATTAGGTTATGCTTATTGTGTAAACTTGCTTCTTTACCTACATGCCCCGACACGATCCATCCTAGATGGGTATCCTGAGCGACTGGCGAACCCGTAGGACTCTTGATCAAACCTGATTTTAAGATGTGAGCGTAGATTTCGGCTCCTAACAAGATATCAATTTTGTTAGGGGAATTAAATTTAGGATCAGCTAGTTTCACCGAGTAAATTTCTGGCCAATCTTGGATATCAAATTTTGTATCCGGCATTACTGAAGTCAGTGAATTCAAAACATGCGCAGTTACCTCTATGGTAAAGGAAGGATCGTGCAATGACTGTATATTAACCTTTACAACATGTCTAGAGACGAGGTCATCGCGATGATCTCCTATACCTGCAATTGTGGTTTTTGTTCCAATCCTTTTTAACCTGAGTAACTGCGCTGCTGACTCCGTAATAAACGACGCCTGCGAACCTTGATCTAACAAGGTACGAAGAACATGAGAGGACCCATCTTTTGATTCAGCTCTGATTAAAGCTGTGGCTAGCAGGACTTGTCCTTGCGCATTCACAAAGTGGGTAGCAATTTTGGTCTCTTCCTGTTGGGGTTCTGAGCTGTGTTCATGGGCAATTTTAGGCTCTGTAGAGGCAGAAGCCGTTGCATTTACGCTGGACGGTTTGGGGTGCAAAAGCGTGTGGTGCTTACGCTGGCAAAGGCGGCATTTAGTAGCAACACGACAGTCTCTGGAAGTATGGTTAACGCCGAGACAGTTGAAGCATACTCCCAAAGACTGGGCAATACTGCGACGTCTATCATTATCTTCTTTAGAAAACAATTTACACTGGAATAACTTATGACTATCGGAACAATGAGGACAGGACAACTTGACAACGCCATGCAAAACCTTTGTATGAGATGTATTACCATTCGCGTTTTTTAACTTATTTTTGGGTTCAATGCTTTCTAGAGCACGAAAACGTGTTTCCAGAAATGAGCAAAATTGTTCAAAAGACGGTAACTCGTCAGATGATTGATTAACCTGGAGTTCCCACTGCTTTCGAGTTTCTCCGTCTAGCTTTAAACTTATAATATAAATAATAATCACATCCCATGTGCTAACGTCAATACCAAGGTTTGTGAGTTCATGTAAGCAATCCGTTGTAACATCTTTAAGACTCTTTAATGCAGTTGAAGATTCGACGGTTACATATTTTTGACCGAACAAGCGCTTTAAAATATTACTGGACATAAACTTTTTGTTATTATATCTCAGTTCTAGCGTTTGCCAACATTTTGTATAATTGTGTTCAGCGATAGGTACGTGTCTTATAAGCTGCTCTGCTTCACCCGATAATTGAGTCTTCAAATAATGCAGACGTTGAACGTCGTCTAGCCTTTGATTTTTATGAACTAGAGATACGAATAAATCTCTAAACGATGACCACTCAGCGTAATTACCACTAAAAGTCGGCAAAACTATTCTTGGCAATTTGACTATATTATCGGGTGCACCAGAACGAGCTTCCTTAGCTAAAGAAACAGTAACAGACTTTAATTTGGACAAAGCATCCTTAAGCATTACTTTATAATTAATATAAGTATCGTAGATTGAGTCGTAAATGTCTTCATCAAAAGTCTTCGTAAGTTCTTCACTTCCATCTTCAGCTATAATTCTTTCATGTTTTACAGTAAAATTCAAAAACTGCTTTTCCAAAAGTTCCAGACGTGCCTCTATGTAGTTTTCAGAAATTCTTTCCTTGGGCGATTTCTTATAATTTGATAATCCTTTTTCTATCTGTCCTTTTATTTCCTCTAATACTCTAATATCTTTGTTCATTTTTATGTCTTTTTTAGCTGATTTCATCAACTGCTGTAAGTTATTGATGAATGCGAAGTGTTGAAAATAGACAATTTATTTTTCAAAGTGTTTTGAAGAGCGTTTTACTCTAAGTGTCTTGAGGACAGAATTATTCTAAGTGTTTTAAAACACTTTAATATCGCCCCAAAATCGGGCATAGGTTCCCCGTCTGTACGTTTTTCTTAAAACTATTCTAAGTCCTAACACCACATTCACAAATTTTTCTAAGTCTAAGAATTTTAAGCACTGCACTATTTTCTGAGTTAATATAACAAATGTACTCACAGTTTTTTAGCTTCACTACTCACAAAGTCCAATTTCGGGAAATTCAGCACCTTCCAACTTGTTCGCCAACTTGCTCGACGAACATTCACCTCTGGTTTCCTCCTTAGTAGCGTGTCCAAATCTTCAGCACTTCCAGTGTCGCCGCTGATTTATAACTACGAATGCTCAAGTCCGATTCCAAAAACGAGATCCGGCTCATGGATCAATGTACTTGACTGTACTAGCAATACACTTGACTGTACTAGTAATGCACTTGACTATACTAGGTAGCAATAAAAACACAATCTTCAGAACGAGACGACTATAATAAAAATATTTTCCCTTATATACAAGTCATGTAACACAACGATATCGCGATCTAGCACTACATTTTACATTATACAACAATGATATCGCGATCTAGGAACGCCTTCTATTTTGTCTTTAGGAAAACTTTATTTACATATTAAACAATATTGATATACTATGTGGGACAATTAATAAATCTGCATACGACGGTTAAAAGGCGACTTGATTCAAGCGCCATTTTGAGAACTTTACAGGAGAGCATTTTAAAGTTTATTTTTTAAGAAAAAAAATCACTGTTCCTAAAGTATATAATAAAAATGTACAAATCTCCCCAACTAAAAAGCGGTATATTTTTTGCTAATTTATGATAATATTATAACAGATAAAAGGTGTTTTTAAAGCAAGTAAATTGTAACTTGAGCCATTTTGCATAATTTTTTGATCAGGACAGAAAGGGTTATGTACACAATGACGATTTATGTATTCAAAGCAAAATAGTTTATGTGTTCCTTGTTTCTTTAACAGATCAAGGATAAATGATTTAAATCACTTACCCATTTGTCAACTGTTCATGGATACATGATTTAAATCACTTACCTATAAGTCAACTGTTCATGAATAAATGATTGAAATCACTTACCTATTTGTCAATTGTTCATGGATAAATGAGTTAAACCGTTCACCTAGTTGTAAATGTTCGAGGAGGAATAACTCAAATTACACCGACCTCGAAACCACGCGCGACACGTGTGTTGTGGGTCCAAGTACCTACCCGCGTTGGTTTCTGTTCTGTTGCTTGAGATATAAATGCCATTTTTAATACGAAGTGAAAGAAGTAAACTAATTTAAGTATGACATAAGTTTAATTATTAAACTAATATAGAGGAATCAAACGTGCACATATTTATTTTATACATAGAGAAAATTGTTCTAAATGGCATAAATACTAAAAACTGGTCAAGGATAATCAGCACAAGTCATATATTTCCATTATACTTATTCAGGTAAGATTAATTCAAGCGACAGAGATAATATGCACATGTTCAAGGCAAAATGATTTAAGTTGCATACATTATTAAATCTGGTTGAAGCAAAATGAATTAACATCCAAGTTAAATTATTTAAGTTCAAGTAAAAACAATTCAAACGTCAAAACCATTTTAATTTATCCAGGGATTAATGGTTTAAACTACAGATAGTAAAAAAATTAGTTTTTTTTTAAATGGGTTTATATACATGCTTTGAAAAAAACAATCAAAACTACTACACTTGATACCTAATAAGTAGAAAAGATACCCAAATTCGTCATGGAGTCAAGCGCCAAAAAAGTGCTCAGATTAGCCTCAAACCCGGCTCAAACGTGGAAAAATTCCACGATTCCAATGATGTATATAACTCAATATCGCCCAGAGTGGCGCTTGAATCAATTCGCCTTTTAACCGTCGTAAGATTTAAGAACATTAAGGCCCATAATTTCACTGATGCAATCTTACTGCTTACTATGGCATCTAGTAATCGTAGAATCCCATCTGCGATATGGACTTATATTTTGGGGAAATTCGACAGAAAAGGAAACGGCCTTTCAAACTCAAAAACATGCATACGGTCAATGTTAAAATTAAATCTACCCAGAGTTGTATGCCTTATTTTAACACTGCCATGTTTGTATGTTTTTGAGGTTGCTGTGTTTATATAAGGATATAGAGAGCCTAGGTATATATATAGATGTGAAAGCCAACCCTAATCGTTCTTAACGCTTAGCTGACACAATCCCTAGAAATAGACGTGACAATACTAACCTAGGTCTCCATAGAGCCAATACCACATTGATGCGTAAAGTATATTTTGCATGGCTCCTACCGTATATAATAAATTGCCAGTCCATTGTAAGGAGCTATCATTGCATTTATTTAAAAAAAGCTACGTAGTTTCCTGGCAAGTAAAGCCTACTACAGCATCAATGACATTTGAAAAAAAAGTAGTGCGTTTACTTCAATGTATAAATAATAATAACCTATGTACATCCCACTAATATTATAAATGTGAAAGTTTGTGAAGATGTTTGGATGTTTGTTACACGCGGGTGAAGCCGCGAGCATCATCTAGTAATTATAATAAACTAGATGACGTGCGCGACTTCGCCCGCGTGAAATTCGGTACCCGTTCCTGCTTCCCGTGGGAACATATTCCCGGGATGAAAAGTAGCCTATGTGTTATTCCAGACTATAAGCTATCTCTAAACCAAATTTTAGCCCAATCCGTTCAGCCGTTAGAGCATGATTGGAACAAACATCCAAACATCTAAACATCCAAACATCTTCACAAACTTTCACATTTATAATATTATATATATATATAATATATATATAATATATATATATATATATATATATATATATATATATATATATATATATATATAATAAATTGCCAGTCCATTGTAAGGAGCTATCATTGCATTTATTTTAAAAAAGCTACGTAGTTTGCTGGCAAGTAAAGCCTACTACAGCATCAATGACATTTGAAAAAAAAAGTAGTGCGTTTACTTCAATGTATAAATAATAATAACCTATGTACATCCCACTAATATTATAAATGTGAAAGTTTGTGAAGATGTTTGGATGTTTGTTACACGCGGGTGAAGCCGCGAGCATCATCTAGTAATTATAATAAACTAGATGACGTGCGCGACTTCGCCCGCGTGAAATTCGGTACCCGTTCCTGCTTCCCGTGGGAACATATTCCCGGGATGAAAAGTAGCCTATGTGTTATTCCAGACTATAAGCTATCTCTAAACCAAATTTTAGCCCAATCCGTTCAGCCGTTAGAGCATGATTGAGGAACAAACATCCAAACATCTAAACATCCAAACATCTTCACAAACTTTCACATTTATAATATTATATATATATATAATATATATATATAATATATAATATATAATATATATAGTAGGAAGTAGGATTGAAGATGTGTTATGTACCTACCTAATATAAATTTGTAGCTGTATTTGACGGGACGATTTTGTACAATGTTTTTAGTTCAGATTTTGACCTAAACCATCTTTTGCATGCCTAATGGTAAAATATGGCTGAACAATTTTATTTTTATGTAACACCATCCTTTGTACTTATACCCATATTTGCAAAATAAAGTTTCTTATCTTATCTTATCTTATCTGAATAAATAAGTCATACCTAGTTAAGTACCAAAAATTCGAATACAGATGGAAATTTTGGAAGGTTGTTAATATTATATAATACAATCGTACTATGTAATTAAGTCCAAATATACAAGGTGATAATATTAAGGAACTGGCATAAATACATATCAAAAACATAACAATATAAAAAAATTGTTTTATTTTATTTCAGTTTCCATAAAAATAAATTCGAAGGCCTATAAAAGGCTCTACATACATAATTATTATAGGCAAACCACTGACCGTTTTTACCTCAGACCTTCGGAAAATATACAACATATACATGGTGTCCCACGGCTATGCCACATGGAGGGAAAGTATGGAACATTTTACTGAAAGAAGACATTATTTTAATTTAAAAAACAATTTAAACTGCTTTCATAGATTTTTAAGTACTAACATGGTTGAGCCGGGAATCGAACCCGCTACGAGAGAAAAAATAATCATCCCGTAGGTTTATCATACCGATCGAAAGGCTTCATCATAAGGATTATTTTTTGTTAAGTAACATAGTGTCAAAAATAAAAGGAAGACCATGTATTCTAACATTTGATGTGAAATTTGGTTCAGAAAAATGAAAAACTGGCATCGCCAGTGATCTCAATGAAGACTTTCTTCCCTGGATAAGGACAAATACGATGGCCGCCGAGATTCACAGATCTAACAACGTTAGATTTTTTATGGGGTTATGACATGTAATTTTTTTATATACCACTAAGGTGGCAGACAAGCATGCGGGTCCACCAGAAGGACCGTAGTCACCGCTGCAGCAGCAGGTATATTAAATGTCGTTTACAAGAAATGAAAATGTCCACGAGCTACAAACAGAACTTGGACGTATTATTATAAATATCCACCACAGCTAGATCAAAAAATCGACACCGAGTAAAATAATCAAAAGTGTGCGACTTTGTATTCAACAGTACCTACGGGACTTTTGTATTAAAAATGTTAAAATTCATGGTCTTCCTTTTATTTCTGACACCATGTTACTTAGCAAAAAATAATCCTTATGATGCAGCCTTTCGATCGGTATGATAAAGCTACGGGGTAATTATTTTTTCTCGTGTAACGGGTTCGATTCCCGGCTCAACCATAATGGCACAGAACCCACAAATCAGATCAAAGCAAAAGAACTAAAGGTCTTGTTGGGAATCCTGGTGATATCCCTCCGAGGTCTTTCCCGGGCTCCTAACCGTAGGCAGTACGTAGGGAGCGTGTTGGTGTTTAGTCTGTAAGAGTCCGACATAGAATCCATGACCGATTTTCCACACATAAAAAAAAGGTCGGAGGTCCAAATTGAAAAAGAATATAACTGAACTAGGTACCTACCTACTCCAATTTATTACACTCCAATTTATTCCTCTTATTTCAATAATTAAACAAAATAAAAAGGGAAGTTTATAGAGTGAGTGATTATAGGCTTAAAGTGCAAGAATTGATGTTGCTATAATTTATAATGTAGGCGAGTGAACTTTATTACCTATGTGTCTTGGGTTTTTTTACACGCGCAAATCCCTCATGAATGCTTTGCCGGACTCTTACCTACAGAAACAAACAAATTGCTATATCACTGTCTACGGCCAGGTGCCCCCGGTAAACCTTCAGTAGAATGTCAGCTGTAATAATGTGCACATTGTATGAGTTGCCATGACAATTATTCAGGAGACCATGGTGCGAGCCATGGTCTCCAGTGGGAGTAAGTTGGACACCGCAGGTCATACTCTTGAAAGAGGCCGATGGGTGGGAGTGGGGGAGAACCACAGAAATTAGAAAATCTCTTTTCTGATATTTGTGGAGAGAACTCTGCCACTTTTTGTGGTTTTGTGCTTTATATGGCAGTAGATGTACTGCCATAGGCTGATTTGGCTGACTAATTAGGTCGCGACGCAATTACACCCCAACACAGGGTCCAGCGCCTTCCGCAACCAAGCTCCCTGCCTTCTTTCCAGGTCGTCGACCTATCGGGCAGTCAATTCCAATGGAAACGAATAAAATTGTTTAGTCATAAAACTAAGCAGAATCCGATCTTCCATACTACTCTTCAAAACTCTTTGACAATAATATTATAATTATTACCTTGCTATTACGTAATTGACATAAAAGATTCAGTGGCACATGTTTTGATACCCGATAATCTACATAACATCAGTGCACATCATACCTATGTCATAATAATTTCGATCTCTTGTTATCTACCTGATGATAGATCATGTCATATTTTGTAACTCTACAATCAATACGAATTTAAAATTACGTGCTTAATCATTTGAAAATTATTTTACCGAGATTTTTTGACAACTTCTTGATGAACATAGGCATGCAGTTACTCAATCGGGTAAGATCATTTTTCGTAGCAGAGACTAATACAGAGGGTGTAGATATAAACGTTCTCGTAAAGGCCAATAATCGCCGTGATCGATGAATCGATATTATGGTATTTGATTAAATTCCTTAAATCTTGTGCCAACCAAATAGCTTGCCCTGTCGCGCTGCGAATTTCACGAACTCTACGTTTCTTTATTTTCTTTTACAAAAAAATAGGTAGGTACTATCGAGCTCATAACTGTAATAGCACAACAACGCTCATAATGGTGTGACGTGCGTTCGGGCTGGTTTTGCGTTTACATATTATGTGTGTGCGTGTGTGTGTAATGTTTCAATGCTACCATACAGCAAAATATGTTTAGTTCGTGATAGACAAAGATAACGATATAATAATATATTCGTTTTCATAACTGTATTATTCTTTACAACTGCTGTGAGTCATTAGATACTAGTAGGTACAGTAATTTTACAACCTAGCAAATTAACTGATAGCTAAGTGGCTAAAGCAAGATGCTATTAATATACAGTGATTAGAGATATTCGTGGTTTGATTCCAGCTTATAACGATTTTTTTTATATTTAAAACAAAAATATAATGTCAAATATTGATAAAGTAATTTTGCATGAAGTTTCTAATACTAATTCTACTTATTTTATTAATCAACCTGATATTAATTTATAAATGAAACACAAAAAGTGTTTTTACAAGATCGTAGGATTCGAACCATCAACCTTTGCATTTCCATTCCATACTAGAACGACTCGGCCACGAGTCACTTATGTTGCGAAATTATCGATAATATTCCTACGGAAGAACAATTTATATGTGTGTGAATTGTCTTAAAAGAAAAAGGTCACACGTAGCGCTAAAATGTGAACGCCATAGTTACGTAGGATTGCTACTGCAATTATGAGCTCGATAGTACATTAAGATTATTGTAAAAGGACTATAATAATATTAAAAAAATGTTTCCAAAATTGTCATTCATATTACTTGTATAGGATGCACCCACTTCCTTTGACGTCTATAGTACCTACAGACGACCAAGATCGGTGCATGCATCGTCTTGACAATAAACCGTTATTTTGTTTGTTCTGTGCAGATTATGCAAGAGAACTCTAGCAACGAGTTATGCTAACAACTTCTTTACCTTTATTACATTAACAGTACCTACTCGTATACACAATTAACAGTTACAATTTTCGCCCTTTCACAGGGTAGTATTATTTCCAAAGTTAATATTTTTGGTAGGTACATATTGGAAACGATAGAATATTAAATACAAACAAACAAATTGAAATTTCTGTAATTGTTGAAAATGCATCAATTATTAAATAGTATGTTTTAATAATATTAATTAGGAACATAAGATATCAAATTAGTCTTAATATATGAAATCAGTCTTAATTTGAGCACTTTGTGGAAACTTTGATCTGAAGCTCTAAGAAAATTAGTATTTTGCACCTAAGGCACTAAGTCCTGATTTTTGTGTCCTTGAAGCTTGGACAAAGGGCACAATGTCCTTGGCTTGAAGGTGCAGTAGTAGGATCTGAAGATTCTTGGGATTTTTTGAGGATAGCTCCAATAGACTTTTTCAGATCCCGCCTTAAAGATGGTACCCGGTAACTCTTTTGCAAATGTTCACAATTGAGCCTAATTGTTTTAGAAATGTACGTCTGAACTTTGTATTTCCTGTTGCAAAACTGTTGAGTACTTAATGAAAACCCACGAGTTAATTCCAGCAACATATTTAGTAACTGGTAAAATAAACACAGTGGCCAATGTCTGTTTTCTCTTTCGACGGAACATTTTTTTGCCAAAGCATGAAAAACATCTAAATCACCTTTAGTTTTAATGTAAAAATGAATTATTGCTGTCAATTGCACTTATCTATATACATACATACAATATATATACATGCGTGTATACAAAAACTTCTACAAAACCAAAACAAGTAGTGAATAAAAATACTACCTACACTTATTGCCTATTTTCCTACACTGGGGTGCAGACGCACCCCACAGCACTTGTACAGGCGGCCATACTATACGACTGTCGTCGCGGCGTTGATTAATCGCAAGCACTAAACACCAAACTAAAGTACTGTAACGCGCAAATCTGTGGTTAGTAAGGTAACTGAGATATTCACAAAACAAATCGGTCTGGGGTTCACCAGCACCCCATGTAGGGTTCCAGGGTTAATTTCAGAATATAGCGAATTGTTGCCGTTCTAGGATCACGTCTTGCCATGCTTGATGGGTTATTTGTTAGAAAACACTGTAAAGCCGATGATCGACGAACTTTTAGCGCGGTTTCAAAGAAAACGGTTTTACTTCCGACTCCGATGTCCATCAGATTATTCACCGACATGATTATATCTAAAACTATACTCTATTCTATATCCGAATTGGTTATCCATAGCAGGTAAAGTATACATAATAATAAGGTTTTTTTTAACAACTAGGTTTTATTCTAATTTGATTTAGTTTGAAATAAACAAACGCTCTCAGTAGTCATTTAAGATACAAATTCATTGTTTTTCCAATTCTTAACTCTTTTTGTTATTTAAAATCTTGTTTAAGAACTCTATTATAAATCGTGACTACTAGTTTGCAGATCTATTATTTAAAATTTAGATAAAAATAAACAGAAAAAAGACGCGAGAACGTCCATCACCGCGATTTTGTTTTGAAGCTTTGAACTAAATCCAGTTCAACACGACGAGACAAAAAAAAAAACTAATAACTAGCGGACGCCACACGGTTTCACCATAGTAGTTCTTTAAACACGGGAATTCTATGCAAACAAACAATCAAATATTTCCTCTTTGTAACATTAGTATAGACAAGTCGTGAGTCAAAATCGCCGGTTTTTAAAACCGTGGTATTGCAAGTAATGTTACATTGCCGCCGTACAAGTCACAAAACCGCGGTTTACTCGCCCGTGGATCGCGGCCTTAAGAGCAAGAAATTTACACCCACGCCCACGAGTTATTTTGCTTTCACGGTTTTTCCACCGACTCTGACATTGCAAACTTGACATTAGAGTAATGTAATTTTAACCTTCATACACTATTACAGTGTTAGAGCCACCGCTTGGTAGGAAAAACGTATTTAGCACAAGGCCAAATATAGGTAATAATTTGACGTTTTGGTGTTAGTTACTTAGGAAAATAATAATTTGGTAGTTGAGTTTGAATCGAAGTTGCGTTATCATCCTGTTGCATTCGACCAGACACAATTATTATTATTTAATTAATACACTAGCAGCTAATGCTGATGCCTGTATATTACTGCACTTGCTTTTACAGGTTATTAAATGTTTGTCAAGTCTATTCTTAAAAATGTTTATGTTAGGGGCACTTATCACACTCTCCGGTAAAGAGTTCCACATATGCACTACACGGTTAGGCAGAAAATGTTTCCTAGGATTGCTAGCGCACTGAGACTTATTGAGTTTCATAGTGTGACCTCTGAGATGTTTATTTGGGTTCATTGTGAACATATCCTGAAGGCCTCCTATATTGTAATGCTTATTTAGTATTTTTTAGGTCTCTATGAGGTCACCTCTATTCCTTCTCTGTTCCAATGTAGTTAAATTTAGTTCTAAAAGGCGTTCCTCATATGTCTTATTCTTCAATGTGATAACCATTTAAGTTGCTCTTCTCTGAACTTTTTCTAACATAAGAATATCTTTTTTGAAATATGGACTCCGTTACTGGAAGGCATATTCAAGGGGAGGTCGTACGTATGTCTTATAAATGTTGATAAATAGGTCCTTGGTAATAACATAGAATGCTTTTCTAATCATGTATAATACTGAATTTGCCCTATTAGTTATATTTATTATGTGTTCATCCCATTTCAGGTTGCTGGTTATTGTAAGTCCAAGATCTCTCTGGGAGATCACTGCTTGCAATGGTACAGCCTCAATTGTGTACTTATGTTTAGGGTTACCACTGCCAATATGCAGAACCGTGCATTTGGTAGCATTTAGCGAAAGCAGCCACTCCTTTGTCCACTGCACTATCCGGTTTGGGTCTTGTTGAATGATGTTGCAAGAGATTATTGGGTTTCCCATAATTATGGTATCATCTGCGTATATTGACAATCTTGAATATATGACAGTTTTTATGTCTGCAATATATAGCACAAACAAGATAGGTCCAAGCACGGACCCTTGTGGTATACTACTATGGACATCTAGAGCGTCTGATAATGTTTCACCTACTCTTGCCCTGAACTTTCTGTTGGTTTGGAAGTCTTCCATCTAATGAAGAAGTTGCCCACGGACTCCCAGGTGTTCCAGTTTGGTTAACAGCCTTTTAAAAGGGACCCGATCGAAAACCTTTTCATAATCCAGATATATAACATCAGTGGGTTGTTTGTTGTTCCAGTCCATAGTCCATTGCTGTAGGCCCATAAGAAGGTTTGATATAGTTGACCGTTTAGGTACAAAACTGTGTTGTTCTGGAATGTTGATGTTTTCTGTATTAATAAATGCTTTTAGATCTTCTGTTATTATTTTCTCCATAGCTCTACAAACAATGCTTGTAAGGCTGATGGGCATGTAATTAGCAGCCAGATTTTTATCACCTTTTTTATAAATAGAAGTAACATGGGCCTCCTTCCACACCCGTGGTAGTTTTCCATTTTGTAAAGATAGGTTCATAATGAACCTGAACCTGTGTGCTAGCTGATAACAGAGAACATTGCTACACCGTTTCAGTAACATTGATGGTAAAGCATCTGGTCCCATCGAAGTGGAATCGCTGAATGTTTTCAAGGCTCTAGTCACTTTATCTGGAGTAAATGTTACTGAAGAAATGGAGTTTTCAACGCGAGGAATGGGTATGTTTGGTATATGCCTATATTTGGCCTGCCAACTCCACAACAAACGACTTTTCAAATTGTTGGGCAAACAAATCGGCTATCTTCTTATGTTCACTTGTTATGTTTTCTTTATTATCCTTCAACGATGGTGGTACAATTACTGTTGAAGATAGTTGCTGGCGGACGTAGGAGTAGAATGATTTATGTCCACGTTTAACAATACCTTTCTCAAACTCCGTTCTTAGAGTTCTAACTATGCTGACTAGTTGATTATTGGCGTTCCTGCACTTTCCATATGCGTCATTAGATGGGTTCAAAATATACTGCCTCCATAATTATTAAAAAATAAATAAATAAACGTTTCTTATTATCTGCCATTTCCAATACCTGATTACTGACCCATGGTTTATTAATATTGTAATTCTTGCTTGCTCTTTTAATTGGAGCTTGAGTTTCAATGACATTGTGAGTTTTCATTACAAATTTTGTCCAAGCTGACTCGCCATCAATTTCCTGTGTGTCACTAATATTTTTGGCAGAAAAAGCTTGAGCTATTTTTTCATAATTAGCATTGAAATAGTTTCTGAGTTGTTGTTGTTTAGGAGCGATTTTACTCACCAATTGCGATCTGATTTGCGCTGTTCCCAGTGTTCCACTTTAGTGCAAAAAGGTTCCTCATTACAGAGTATTAGATCCAGTAGTGACTCCTCTTTATTTCTCCTTCTTGTCATTCTTGTTACTAATTGGTATAAGTTTGCACTCGTAAACATCTCCACAAATTGCCCATAAAGTAAATTGTTTCACTCAAATCGAATTTACTCAGTCGCCGTTTCAAATCTGGAAGATTAAAGTCTCCCATAATTAGCTATGTATCAATACTTTCAGAAGCACTTTTTATGGTTTTATATAGTGGTTTTTTTTATACCTCTAAGGTTGCAGACAAGCAGCCTATGGACGTTTGCAACACCAGAGGCGCCATACTCGCGCTACCGACCCTGTAAAAACCTTCTAAGATCCCTTTTGAAGAACCCCATACTGTAGGCGTTTGGTAAAACCGAGGCAGGGAGATCATTCCACAACCTAAGCGTGCCCGAACCTAAGCATAAATCTATCAGATTCATCGAAATTATAATGAGTTGGTCGATAACCATACCATAACCCCTCAACTTGTGCAATATTGTAAGTAGGATGAAGGGTCATACGTAAAGGTATATTGTTAAGTTTTTGCGACACATAGATAGCTACACCGGCCCATCCCGTTCCCTTAGCTCGGTCATGTCTGAACAAAGTATAGCCCCTGATATTAACCAAGCTACTATCAATGGTGGGTTTGTCTCCGTTATTATAATACAAGTCGGTTTAATTTTATTAATTTCTACAATAAGCAAAACTCGTTTAGCCATAATCGATGCCAGGTTCGTATAAAAGAAAGTAATCTCTAGAATTCCACTGTCTGTCTCTATAGCTTTTTCCACTTACTATTTTAGGGGAATTGTGTACATATTTAATAGTTAGGTCACTTTCCCCACCATCCTGCCTTTGCTTCAGCTCTTCACGCAGCTTCTGTAAGTATTCACGTTGATGCGGTGTAAGGTCATTCTTGGCTGAGACATGAGACGGAAGCTTTTTGTTGATTTTTAACATACTCACAGCAGCTATATTAGGCCGGCCTTGCGGAAACTAGGAATCCTGAATAAGGTGAGACGGTATTTTACGCCACATCAGAGATGTTTACTGTACAGGACGCAGATTCGCCCCTGCGTCGAATACTGTTCTCACCTTTGGGATGACTCCGCGAGGTACTTACTAGAAGCACTTGACGCTATGCAGAGACGTGCTATCCGAATAATTGGTTGTCCTGAGGTGACGGGAGGCCTCGAACCATTGGCGCAGCGAAGAACCATAGCGTCCCTGGCTTCCTTCTACCGAATGTATAACGGTGAATGTTCTGAAGAGCTCTTAAACCTGATCCCACCCTCTCCTTTCCGATCCCGAACAACGCGTGCCGGGCAGAGATGCCACTCATACACAGTGGAAAGAATTTTCGCTAGAACGGAGCGTTTCAAAAGATCGTCCCTCTGTCGAAATATAAAACATGGAACGACCTGCCCGCACACGTGTTTCCCTCATCTTACAATCCCGGGTTCTTTAAGAGGAGCGTGAAGAGCCACATCACAGGGCCGCCAACTTGAGGATCACTGTCAGGAGTGGCCTCCAATCGCTAGAAGCGCCACTGCTTTCCATCAGGCTGGTGGCGACGCGACGTCAATTTAGCGAGCTAAATATAGCTAAATATAACAGGAGGTTCTAAGTTCAGAATATTGGTCATGGCTTGACGTACCTGCTCTTTATCATGTTCAATACGGACCTCTTTATCCCGTACAGAATCACCTGTTTGCAGTTGACACTCATCAATCCCAAACACAATGACATTCGCAGTTCGCTTCTTACGCTCCGCTAGTTCACCTACGATGCTCTCTAAGCTAGTTGTTTGAACTTGTTTGGCTTTTAACATTTCAATTACAGTTTTTAATTGAGACACTCTGTTCCTCAATGCAGGCAATTGACGCACTCCAAGCTCGCATTCTGGGCACAAATACTTCAAGGTAGGAGATTGAAGTATAATCACTCTCAGCTCAGTGGCCAACAGTTCACTACACTTCACACATATCTGCCTTTTGCAACCGTGACACTGAATCTTAGGGTTTTTTTCTCAACTTTAGGTATATATTTTTCACATTTAAGACAAACAGGCATTTTTAGACACTTGGTGTTTAACAATACCAAAGGAGGGTAGTCAAAAAAACTAAACTAAAGAAATTGTGTCAAACTCGAAATTATTTACTCTGATTCAGCCAGAATTCCCATTAATTCAGTGAAAAAAACACTTGTACACTTCATCCAATCAGTACTGAACACTCTCACAACACTTTAGTCACAATTCTAACACTATTTAACCGACTTCCAAAAAAGGAGGAGGTTCTCAATTCGTCTGTATTTTTTTTTTATGTTTGTTACCGGCAAATCGCTTGAAAAAGTTAACCGATTTTGAAAATTCTTTTTTATTTGAAAGCTGGTGCTTCCCATGTGGTCCCATATACAGGAAGTCAGAATCTGATGCTGGGATCCTGGAGAAATCAAAGAAATCCCTCGAATCGAAGGAATTCCTTAACGATTTACAGCAGTTACCTTGTGTTTGGGCTTGATTAATTTGTATTGGGGAAAACAATACCCCTAGAACAATATATTTTCTGTCTACCCGTCACTAAAAATCATGAAAAAAAAATTTTCAACAAAAAAAAACCGACTTCAAACAGAAACTATAAAATGAAAAATAATATTAACTTAGCACAAAGTAATGGGTAAGTATATTTAGATTTATCAGATATTATTGAATGTAATACTGAAGTCGGTGCCAATAGGTATTTCTATGCGAGATTAATAATACTAAACCAACACCATAATAGGTTTACTTGGCACTGATTTCAGTGTTACATTCAATAATATCTGATAAATCTAAATATACTTTAAAACTATACCATATAACTTACCCATTACTTTGTGCTAAGTTAATTTTATTTTTCATTTTTTAGTTTTTGTTTGAAGTCGGTTTTTTTTTTGTTAAAAATTTTTGTTTATTCTGTACCTAAGGTATTTCTAAAATATGGTCGTACTAACATACCTATTTATTGCAACATCCCGAAATAGGAAGACTATTGCGTATGTGAGTATTAAGTCACTACTTATCACTCCATTACGTAATAGCAAGGTAATATTGACTGAGATTATCACAATATTATTGTCAAAGAGTTTTAAACAATAGTCTGGGAGATCGGATTCTGCTTAGCTTTACGACTTTTTTTTGCTATTCCGGACTCTTACCGACTGTAAAGCATGCAGCTCTGTTCAGGCACTTGCTGATTATATTATCGGTTTCTCATATTACATATGGTCACGCCTTTATCCCCGAAGGGGTAGGCAGAGGCATATCATATGCCCACATTTCACCTTTGTATAATTTGTCCCACGTAATAGGTGGTGAGCCGTATTGCCGTGTTTACATGGACAGGCGCAGGTTGTGACTGCCTGCTGTTGAAATAAAGCCTTCAACTTAGCTTAACGACTGCCATTTTACTGGCAACCGGGACCAACGGCTTAACGTGCCTTCCGAAGCACGGAAACGCTCAAATAAATGTCACAAAGTGATCACATGGATGGTCACCCATCCATGGACCGGCCACAGTGAAAGTTGCTTACTGCAGTGATCGTTTACAGAACACTGAGTTCGCGGGGCCACGAGCGCTTCATATTATTTAACAAAGGATTCTCATAAACTTACAAAGATTCAAGTGTTAAGGAGCTATGCACAGAATAATTATTATGATATTCACTCAATTGCGAGTCGCACACGCGCACGGTGGGTTCCGTACCAAAAAATGTTAAAATATTACCTACTTTTTTTGCTGTGTAGGTATAGTATTTGCAGGTATAGCGGTAATACTCGTAGAAATACATAATATTACATGTGAAAATATCAACTGTCTGGTTATTAACGTGGTTCATGAGTTATGACGCCTGGTGATGAACGGCTCCGTTGAAACTGAGCCGTCATCACCAGGTTTCAGAATAGAGTCCCGTTTTTATTACCTTTGGATACGGAATCCTAAAAAGCAGACAAATTTTATGCCTTTTTTTTTTTAAATAGGTACTTCTTTCTGTCCATAGGTACTTTAATATGTAAAGTAGTTACAATAAGTTTTTTTCATTATGCAAGCATGCATTTGCAACTAAACGGTTTGAAGTTTCAGGAAAAAACAAACATTCCGTATCGGGGCATTGACCGAACTAATGTAATAATTTATTCAATAAATATGCAACATTATTACGAGGTACATTAGGAAAGAATCTATACATATAGGTAGGTAATAATACCTAATTTCATAGGGAAGAACGATTTGGATGTTTGTTGTGTCATCGGTTTGATTGGAAAAACTCTTTGGTTGGGATGTACCTAACACTATTACCGTTCCCGTGTTCCCACGGGAACGGAAAGCACACGGGGAAATTACGTGACGTCCGCTAGTATTAGGTTGGAAGCCTCGGGCAAGCCCTCGGAAGGATACCCCAGACTCCCAACAGACCTAGGGCTACGACTGCGGCCTCACCTAGGGGGATGCGAGTTCGGGTGCTAACCCACGTCTTTGGGGGGTTTTTCGGGTGTCATCCCGCTTCTTACAGGGGGGGGGCGCGTCACGTCACACTGTCATCTAGGGCCTGATTCGGCAAGGACGGTGGTGTGTAAGCTGTAACCTTTTTACAATTACAAATCGACCACATCACCTACTTTGAACATCTGATTGGAAATAGTTGACTTGGTAAGCGTGGGGTAGGACGACCCTCCGCCATATAGACAGACGACCTGAAGAAGGCCACAGGAAGTGACTGGATGCGGAAGGCGCAGGACCGTGTATTGTGGCGTAATTTGGGAGAGGCTACGTCCAGTAGTGGATCCAGTGCTGGACCCAGCTATGGCTGCATAGGCTGATTTGAAACACATTTTTCCTCTTTATAGTATTAGTATAGATGGGAAAACTATTTATCAACATACTTACCTATATTATTTTATCTTCGCGTTCATGTAAACAGTTTTCAAGTAATTAACCTATATGTGAACGAATTTGCAAACAAATTCTCTAATGAAGTATTGAGAGGCTGTTTATTATCAAGGATTTTTTGCTGACCAGTAATTTTGGTTTTTGTTGTAATCCGGAAATAGCCCTGTCATTCTAAATAATAACTACTTTATGAATTCTGTGTTACACAAAAGAGTAATGTGTTTAGAGCCAATAAAAATAACAATGCAAACCTCTGCTATACATTTGGTAAGTTTTTTTTTTATTCAATAAAAATACGCGTAGAACTAGTAAAGGAGGGCGGAGGGGAGGAGGAGGAACTCACTAAATATCCACGAATCCCACGATTCTTCAATCCTACGCACAACATTCAATGATAACCACAACTTGTTGCGACGGGGGAGTAACGAAAAGAACACCTCAAGTATAAGAAAGCGATGTAGGAATCAGCATACTGACTAAATAAGAAAGAATGGTGAAAATCGAACAAAAGAATTCGGATACAGAAAACGTTATTATTTTTAGTCTATGTACCTATCTTTTTCTTTTTTTGATTTGGTTAATGGAATCCTCTTCACGCTCAGCTTGAAGAACCCGTATGCTGACAGAGCGTTCCATACTACTATGGTGTATGGTTCTGAGTCGAAATTCTCTTAATATGGGAGAGGCAATTCTACCCGCCGGCGTTGTTCGGAAACGAAAAGGAGAAAGACCTATTCATAACACTGGCCGTCATACATTTCTTAGAATGCAACCAAAGACGCGGTGGTTATAGGTACACTCTACCAAGGCTTCCTGTTACCATAGGACCATCGATAATATGATTATTAGGTTTTTGTTTTTTGATTAACGTGAGGGAAAATCCTTTATGGATGCGATCGACTCCTACCGACTAAAAAACCTCACGTAACGCCCAACAACCTACGGTCGGGAGCCCCGGGTAAGCCCTCGGAAGGATGTCCCAGGACAACCAAGGTATTTATACGGCTAATTGTTAAACTTTTCTGTTAAATAGGTACACTTTCAGGAATAAAATAAAACTTAAAAACACAACTTTACATTTACATTTATTTGAGCAGCGTTACCACCTATCTAAGCGTTCAGAATGAAGAGAGCTCCCAATATGATTACCCGCCATTTTATACATTTACCCCCAGAAGCTGCTAATTAGACAATACCATTTAATTACACAATATTATACAAAACTAACTTAGCAATTATGGATAATTATAATTAATATTTTTAGTACTCGATGCAACACAACACACAGTTATCATGTAAATATTTATACAACTGAATAGTGATGTTGAGTTGACCATGTTGGAGTAAGCGCCATCTATCGTGGGTTGTATTTGTAACACTCGGCCATCTTGTAAAGGCCGTGTCCCACGGCCCTCATGGTACGGTACATTGTGCTCATGGCTTGATTAGTCATTCGTCATTCGCTTAGATCATCTAACCACAGGATGCGCCTTACTTAAGCATTGTTTTCTGCCATTGCACATGACCATTAAAATTTGGTCTTTTGGCTTTATAAAAAGCACTGTACATCAGTACATCATTTTATATGATTAAACTAGTACATTTCATTGTAGTTGACTGTACAATAAAAATTAACACACTACAGCCATTACGCGTTTGTCGATTAATACATTTTTAAATGCAATGAAATTTTATATGTCTTTGTGTTTCCCCCTTCACTTGTATGAAAACTGGCAGAATATTTTTGTATGCGGTGGTTCGCAAAGGCTAGTCCCGTGATATATGGTCTAAGGTCATTCGTCAGCGTATAGAATCGGGAGTTCTGAAACAAACATTTAACAGCAGTAACTTGTGTTCAACAACATTACGTGTTCGATTGTAGTCAACCTAACAAACATTTTGTTCATTGATTGATAATTATTATACATAATAATAAAATGATAGAAAAATCAAAACTGTACATTGGAAATATTTAAAAAAATACTCGCTGGGTGTTCAACATAAGATACCGAAGCCGAAAATATAGTTAGAATTTTTTTTGTCCGTTTGTCGGTTTGTCTGTTTGTCTGTTTGCTTCGCTTAGTCCGGAAGGATCTCGAAAAGCACTTAATAGATTTGATTCAAATTTTGCACAAATATTAACTAGGGGCATAGTCTTCAAATAGGCTATATATTATCACGCTACATATCCTAGGGGCAAAGCAGAGAGCAATCAAAGTGGCATCATAACATAATTTTCACGCGTACGAAGTCACGGGCAACAGCTTGTACCTGTATAAAATACTTAATAACAGGGTAGGTAGGAATGCATATTTTTTTAAAAATAATTGGAGGTTATGCCGACTGCGTCATAAATATAAACATGCAGACTCTCGAGACAAATGTTTTTGGGTCGCACAAATTTTTGTCTCAGGTGGGAATCGAACCCACATCCATCCGGTTACAAGTCTGCTAACATGCTAATGTGGAAAAAAACATACGGTAGAAAGAGTTCAGTTCTCAGTTTTGAAGTTGGTTATTAAAATACGTATATCAGTCTCGAGCAGGACTCGAACCCACATCTCTAGCTGCGACACAGTCACAGTTGCAATTTAAACCAATGTTACGGGCAGATAAAACTTGTTACAATTTTTATTGTTATTCTATAACTTTACACACTGCTATAATCATTTACGTGGATTTAAGCACATAGTGACTCCTTATTTTGTATTTGCGTATAATAGACTTCTTCACACAGCGAGAAGCAAATCCATTGAACACATAGCAATCCTTACTTGTATGAATTAATTCACACAGAATCACACAGCAATCCATTGACATTAAATATGGATTTGTCACACAGACATCAATGTAAATATGGATTTGTCACATAGACACAGCTTATCACAAAGTTTATCACACAGATTATCACACAGATTATCACACAGATTATCACACAGATTATCACACAGATTATCACACAGATTATCACACAGATTATCACACAGATTATCACACAGATTATCACACAGATTATCACACAGATTATCACACAGATTATCACACAGATTATCACACAGATTATCACACAGATTATCACACAGATTATCACACAGATTATCACACAGATTATCACACAGATTATCCAGTCATAGTCATTGCTAAGAAAGATCTCTAACAAAGGTCTTTAACTTTTTTGTAGGGCAACGTTTGCGTTTTCTTTCAACAGACTAGTAACCATTCAAGAAGTTTACAGATCTAAATGGCCTAAACCACAAGGCCTAATTATTGTTCAATGAAGCCTGGAAGAGATCCTTCTCTACTAGGTAGGTTCCCAAAATTATTTTTTTAATTTCTACATTGTAGAATAGAGAACCAAAAGGAATAAGCCCTACAGAGTTTCCGGCCGGTTCCTCTCAGGACGGTGCTGAGTTGTGAACTAGGAGTAAAATTTACTTTGAATCATTGGCATTTTATCAGCGTTATGTATAAATCCATATGAAATAAATGTATCTTGACTTATTATAAATTAATCCACACAGCATATTTACACTTAACACGAGTTTTTAGTATGCACTCACTCTACCACATCTATTGTACTAATATTATAAAGAGGAAAGATTTGATTGCTTGTTTATTTCTTTGCATCGAATAGGTTCCGGAACTACTCGACCGAAGGGAAGCTACACTCTTTGCGGTGAACGGATATATTTTATTCCCGTATTTTCATCGAAACGGGATCTACGCGGGTGAAACCTCGTGACGTCCGCTAGTAGTTTACATTATTATGGTTTTGTAAATTCACTCCCACAATTTCATAATTATTTTGACTGGCAGTAGGCATATATTTACACTGTATAGCTTATTGAAAATCGCAGAATTAAAGTACCTTTTGATCAATACCGGATAGGGAATGCAATCCCGCAACAAGATTGTAATCCCGGTATTTGCGGGACTGAGCAATCTCAGTCCCGCGGGATCCCGGTATTTGCGGGATCCCGCATATTTCTGAAAGTCATTGAGAAAAGAATAGAATTCTGTATCATATATCCATCTAGAACTAAAAAATTGTCACCCCCTTAATCCCCGAAGGGGTAGGCAGGACGAGGCATATGGTCTCATCTCATACCTAATGTCCTTTTCTCAATATTTCCCATTCTCAAAATATGTGCACTACAGGATTAACCCCGCTCAATCCGACTTGGATAGGTTAGGTTAGAAGGCTAAGGCCGGAGCGGAGCGCAGCGAAGCTTCCGCATTAGCCTTCGTGGTTATTTTTTTTATAACCTAACCTAACCTATCAAATCGGATCGAGCAGGGCTAATCCTGTAGTGCACATATTTGGAGAAAGGGACATTTTGAGAAAAGGACATTTCGCGAAAAGGACATTTTGAGAAAAGGACATTTCGCGAAAAGGACTTTTTGAGAAAAAGACATTTTGAGAAAAGGACATTATGAGAAAGGACATTTCGAGAAAAGGACATAATGAGAAAGGACATTTCGAGAAAAGGACATTATGAGATGAGACGAGCCGGGCCTTCAACTTGACTTAGCTGCCATTTTACCGGCAAACGGGACCAACGGCTTAACGTGTCATCCGAAGCACGGCAACGCTCAAATAAATGTCACAAAGTGGTCACCTATCTAAGGACTGGCCATAGTAAATGCAACTTACTGCAGTGATCTTTTACAGAACACTGAGTCCGCGGAGCACAAGGAAAAATAAATTATTTAATATTACTTTTGTATTGAGATTATTAAACCGATATACATATAAGTAATGAAATAGCTACTGCAAATTATTAGAAGCGCAGAAAACATAGCATGTCAAAATTTTTGTCTGCCAAACGACTCTTAACTTTACATGTCAGATAGCCAGCAAGCTATGTACGAAATAATTGAATACTTTTATAGGACAAGAAAAGTAAAATCTCCCTGATTAAATCACTAAAATCAAATAAGTACGTTATTAGGTTATATATTACGTCACAATTACAATTCGATTATTCCCAGTCTCAAACCGAATCAGTTTGTGCGCTTCCGCTTACATAATAACACATGAAGTTTACCTTTGCACAATCCCGCTAATCCCGCGGGATCCCGCACGATTTACGTGCGGGACTAGTCCCGCAAAAATACTGCGGGATCCCGGTATTTCGGGATCCCGGTATCCCGGTATTGCATTCCCTAATACCGGAAGTAGATTCCTGAATTACTTTACCTTTTTACCGATGCTAATACTTTTGGATACTACTCACACTGGAAATTGATACATAATAGGCCTGTTGGAATCATAAGTTATTTTTATTCCTACCTGTTTTGTTTACATATTAATAGGAAAACTAACAACCTATAACCCCCAGTATGTAGGCATGAAATTTGCGAGTGCATATCACTAATGATTTTTTCAAAACATTCCTTCTGGTAGTTGTCATCTACTCTGAGTGCACGTAAATGCTACTTTGTGTTATATGTAGATATATAAAGATAGTTTTTAGTCCTAGCTTTCGTTTAAGTTGCAACGACCAAAGTAGGTATATCTATGCATATATGTAATATAGACACTCCGAATACACTTTTGAAAGTATAACAGGCACTTTAATCGCGAGCACGACAATTAATAACAAAAATGTTAACTGTGTAATTTATAGACCGCCATCGAATAGCGAACTAGGTAGGTATGTGTGTTTCCGAACTTGACAAACTCATAACGAAATGCAGTCTCACTGAATATAGGTCACTCTGTGACACAAACACATCCCTCACATCGAGACTCGTATTTGAATGAAATCTAGGCACGGTTTTGTGTATGGCCTATCAGATTATACCGAATCATCAAGACTGGCGGATCATTGCATTGTAGTACTCGCTTCGAATAAAAATTAACTGAATTGCTACGATCGTCGTATTTTGCACAATGAACTTAATTCAATCGATTGGTATATCATTAAGGGCATAAGCTGTCCTGGCCGAATATGATAGATTTCGAAGTGCATTTAGGACAGCCCAGTTTAGTAACTACTCGCAATAAACTAATAAACAACCGAAGATTTTAACTTATGTCAAATAAGAGACGAATTATTTGCCACATGGAAGTCAGCTCCCACTAATAGATAGATATCCAGGACTGCACTCATCAGCTACAGTATAAAAAGTTACGCAACAAAACTCATAAAAAAACGGAATATTGTAGAAACGACTTCTAGATAATATTAAAAACTTTGGCAAAGCTACAAAATCTGTGGCACTCAATTATTGCAATTGGGTCTCTAGTAGCAACAGATGATATTATTACAAAAGCGTTTAGCTATCAGAAATAGCCCTCCTATGAAATAGCCAATAAATTTGCAGTGAAATTTCAAAGCTCGGTTAACGAGTTGATGACACAGTAACATTCCTCTTCTTGGCGAAAAAGACTATTTTCAAGATGTGTAACTCAGCATGCTAGTTAACCCCAGGCAAATTAAACACTATTCTAAATAAGCTTGTTACCTATACCTATAGCGCTTGATAAATATAAGTTTCAAATTTCGTCAGTCTATTGCTAACCATATTAATACTAGTCTCAAAACAGGAAAATATTCCAACGGATTGCGTTAGCGTTCGTCGGGTCCAGAATTTTAGTCAACAGTTATATCCACAAAATCAATTTGACTTTCAACCGAGAAAATAAAAAGAAAAAGTTGACTATTATCAATATTTACAGCCTAAAAATACAGTGTATATAAAAAAAGCATGTGAAAAAGCTTGATAGCTGCCTATAAGAACTGCTGCACTTGTCCAAAAATCGAGGGTGTTGAGCATCATTACCCATTATTCCACTAAGAAATTTCATTGGCTTCCTCATATTCACTTACTAATTATGTGCAAAACTTTAAGCTTTTCTGGCAAATATGTTATTGAAGATAAGAGTACCATTTAAAGTTAAACTCATGCTGTATAACGTACCTAGTGGTACTTACACTACCTACTAACTGATATTGATTATCGGATACTGCATAGCGAGCTGTGGAAAAACGTATAAGCCTTATCTTGATCGAAATCGACTTCTCAAAAATATAGAAATAATGATAGCGAATGCTATAACTCTTTTAAAGTTTTCTCCATACACACGGTAACGTTACTATAGTCTTCATATACTTAGAATCGTTTTTTTTTATCAATGTTTTCTACAAGAAATATACCATGCCCAAATGAAACAATAGAAAAGTAGTATCGGTTGGAGCAGTAAATGTTTTCGGAGAGAGAACTGCTTTCCGAGAGAACCTTATCCTTCGCATTAGATATAGCTAGTACTATATTTCGGAGTGTGTACGGATAAATAAAACATTCACTTTCTGCAGTTGTAGCTTCACAAAGCATATTGTTCTGTCGTGTCCAATAAGTAGGTAGATTTTTTTTATAATTTTCGAATGAGTAATATCGTAGTAAGTAGGTTTTTCACATTATGTAACAAATGTAAAATAAGTGAATGGCAAATTAGATGTAGAATCACACAGTTAATTTGACTGGCCAATATTATTGTATTCATCACACAGATGTATTCATCACACAGATGTATTCATTAAGCTGGATTCAAATTGTCATCTGCAGAATGTACGGTACTCTGCATAAACCCTGCGTATTTTTGGTTTGCTATTGGGGTTATTTCATATTATATGAAAGTAAAAAAATATTACAGACTCTGAAATAGTTTTCAACGTATGGACTTTCCGTATTCCAAACTTTACAAACTGATTACAATTTTCAAATGAGAGGTACTGTTTAATTATAACAGAAGGTAGTCACGTTTCCTAAATGCATTCGTAGTGCTTATAAATAGAATGGTGTGGTCATTTTCGATTTTTATAGTTGTCTACCCACATAAACACCGCCTTGATTTTTATTTGAACGCTGCAACCAATTTAAATTAACTGGAAACTACTCAATACAGTTAGATGCGGGTTGATACATGTCCCTCAACACAATTATCTTAAAAGGCGATCTTAACTAAACTAGTACAAAAGATGACACTTACTACGCAATTGATATTAAATTTATCTTTGAACTTAATAACCTATCCGATGTCCTACAATCAACTAAAACTATGCCTTTCCGTCACTCTCTCAATGATAAGAAATATGTAGGTTCAAATCTTCATCACCTGCTTCTACAAAACCTCACGATCGTCGGTCTTGGTACCGAGTCCGATTATAATGCCTATAATTGCCTTTCGACAAAAGCTACACCTGTTAATTTGCTGCCAGTGTCTATATATGCCTCGAACTGGTGATCATTCTCGGTCACGAATCTTTAGCAATTATTAACACAGATCTCAAACGAAGAAAGTAATGTTCAACTGACCTTTCTATCTGGATGATGTCGTGAGCTCCTCTCAAAACCTGGTCATCTCTACAGCATCGCTCACCCAGCGTCGTTTTCGTGCAGGATTTAATTGTTAGAAAAAAAAATTGCTTTCTTTTTCCGTCTTCTGATCTAAAACTGCCGCCTACAACTAACATACTCCAAATCTATCTAAGCTGGGTCTTATCCCACTTCTGATGTGTTAAATAGGTACACTTTCAGGAATAAAATAAAACTTAAAAACACAACTTTACATTTACATTTATTTGAGCAGCGTTACCACCTATCTAAGCGTTCAGAATGAAGAGAGCTCCCAATATGATTACCCGCCATTTTATACATTTACCCCCAGAAGCTGCTAATTAGACAATACCATTTAATTACACAATATTATACAAAACTAACTTAGCAATTATGGATAATTATAATTAATATTTTTAGTACTCGATACAACACAACACACAGTTATCATGTACATAATTATACAACTAAATAGTGATGTTGAGTTGACCATGTTGGAGTAAGCGCCATCTATCGTGGGTTGTATTTGTAACAATTCATTACCTTATCCGTTTTGAAAATTTAACCAAAGATGAGATTAAGTGCCACTTTGCATCCGTACGTAAATCGAATGCTTGTACATAAGAGAATGTTTGTACATTCGATTATCGCCGCATCTAATTTATTTCAATAGGTACAGGATTACTTAAGTGCCATAAACACATATGTGTCATACAAATAAATTTGTTTCAATATTTGATTTTAATACCGTCACAAGCCAGAACTAAGCGGATCCAATGCTCACCCATGCATAACACTTGATATGATGTACCCCGAGGTATTTAAAATTGAAAATGGTTATTCTTTCTGTAGAAATTTCTTCACATATGATGTTTACTGCAGTGACGTTTACAGAACACTGAGTATGATGTGCTACGAGCGTATCTATACTAACATTACAAAGAGGAAATATTTGATTGTTGATTTGCATCGAATAGGCTACATTTTCTCCCTTTCCCACGGGAAACTAAGCGGGTGAAACCTTTAATTCATGAATAATACTGTACGAAGCAGGAAGGTGTAAAATTTCATACTTAGGAAGGTATAATGCAGCTGTACAATAAAACGATGTTTTTTGTTAAGTGTTAAATATAACAATTTATGACTATTACGTTACCTTCATTGTGTGCGTAATACCAACACAATAGAAGTAACAAGAACTAATTAGAAGTAATAACGATAAATCATATTATTTATTTATTTTTATTTATTCATAATCGTGTCTTACGTGGTAACTGAAATTCTGTGGTCATAAGAAACGATTTCGCTGGAGACATGCGAATCCTGGTAGCAATAATATTCACAGACATTTTCACACAACGCTATGTGATCCCAAAGTGCTTGTATTATGGGTATCAGACCACGGATATTAATACTTATATACTTTTAAATACATGCTTATCACACATATAGAAAAAACCCAGACTCTAGAGACATACATTTTTGGATCACACATTTTTTTTGTCTCTGGTGGTCTTTGTCTTTGACCTTTTTCAGGTATTACTACTGATCCCCCCTTCACTAGAAGAGAATATAGGTTATGTTACTTCAGAATATTTTGGCTTTCTGATGGCGAAAGAATTGAAAATATATAAATTAATAAGTATAAGCACAAATTATAGATAGTAGGTACAGATGGGAACCTACATACTAAATTCGCTGAGGCAGAGACAACTTATTCACAGACACGAGGTCAGGCGGTCTCAACCGAATTTTCGATACTGATTTGTGCGCGAGAGTGTGTAGCAGGCAGAGGGTAGGTGTGAAAAAAAAGTACATAGGTACATGACATTTCCATCTGTACTATCTCTAATCTGGGGTACAAGGGTCTTGACTCATCGTATCCTTTTCTTCCTGTCGGTGTCGAGACCCTAGGTCCATGAAGTCCAATGCGCATAAGTTTTTCAAGAATTTGAAAAAGCGCCCTGTAGAGTCGACTGGTGACCCAAGGGCTGGCAGTTTTCTCGCTCAGCGAATAGGTATTGCTATTCAAAGGGGGAACGCTGCTAGTCTTTTGGGCACAATGCCACGGGGGCCTTATTTAGGTTTAGTTCAGATAATAATAATGTCAATATAAATGTAATAATTATGTTTCACTGTAATTTTTATCAATAATAAATATTTCGAGATAGGTACCTTGACCATGTTATCGGCCATGTTATCAACCAGGAACCAGGTTTCTATCATCAACTTTCTCATTGAACCAAAGGTTGTTTGTACATAATTATACGCATAATGAAGGTTAGGCGAGTTAAATTATAGTAAAAGACGCTTCCTTTGTGTGTATGTAGGTAATTAAACATAATAATAATATACAATAACATAATATATTATATAACAGGTAGTTGTATTTTCTTCGGAAGTATGGTAACTCATCCGGCTTCTATTTAGTTCAGTGGTTCTCAAACTTGACTCTGCAAAATTTCAACCTTGAAACATCCTGTTTGATTATTAAATACAAAATTTTGTTATAGTTATAATAAAAAACAAGAAACTAATTGTCGGTTGTTGTCGACATCACAATGCTACTCAATATTAAGCCGCACGCATGGTGTTGAACTGTTGATCTAGTATATTTCATGTTATTTTTAAACTTTCGCGGTTTCCAACACTCTTACTTATAGAATTCGGGACTTCACGCGAATATACAGAATGTAAGTAAAAAGTATTTCGCGTGAAGTCCCGAATTCTATAAGTAAGAGTGACATGACGAAGTCAAATGACGTCCATCGTAAGGGCTCCCTCAAAGACCGCCTTTAAATAATTCTAATGTACGTGTGTATGTCACTGAACTCTCCATAAACGGCTAGACAGATATGAATGATTTATGTAATTATAAGTTTGGGTGGTGACTTGGATTGTTTAGATTCACAAATCAGCCAGAGCCCTTGATATTCTCGGAAGGATAATATGCGACAAGTCGTGCATAGTCGGCGGTACACTGTATGAGAATCAATGATAATTGTCCACCAATGACCAGGGTGTAAAATCTAGCAGATGATTTTTTTTCGGACTATTTAATTTACACCACTCTTGTAGTAGATAAACATATCACTCATCTAATCGAAAGTAATGATGGTAATCTTTGCAAGTTTATAACACTAGAGATATTAGCATTCTCTGCCAACCACAGAAATCAGAAAAGTTTTCTGATTTCTACTTTTCTGATTTCTGTGCTGCCAACCATTAAATCGAAAAACCCAATACTGTAAACGTTTGGGAAAACCGATACGTCGAACTCTTGTACGACCCAAGCCTTGGAAGTATAGGACACAAGATTATCATGCGATCCAGTACTTAATGGTTTGTTACATTAACATTTGCGATAGAAATAACACGGTTATCATATCACAGTACCTATACATACAAATACTGACCCACTGAAAGTAATGACAAATGCTACACTTGCTTTGAACTAATTTCCTTTGGGAAACGAGTACGAGATAACAGCAAAACTCTGCAAAGCAATTAGCTAGTAATGAAATATTAATAAGCACGGGCTGGAAACCGGAATGAACCCGTTTACACTCCTGCATCTCTGGCTTTGATGTTTAGCAATTTACAACCACTTTCGGATGACCTAAGTCAACCGGAACTGCCTTAGAATCTTCCTCAGACATGTCCCGATGATAATAATCGCCATCGCAACGATCCCGCACGATTTTGGGAGTTATAGGAGCTCGACCAAATAATGCAGACGCACGCACGTACGCACCACACAAATTTATAGCAATTAAATTTTATAATTATAATATTTAAAATTATAATTACAAACTTTTGTTGTATGGGAGCCACGTTATTTGCTCGTACCCATCGCCGTGGAGACAATGGATCCGAGGCAAAACAACTTATTAGTCAGTTGGGGCAAAGGATTTGGGAGAAAACGGGTGACGCCCGCTCCAAATCGTTCCTGGTGCAAAGTCTGGCTATAACCATTCAACGTGGTAATGCGGCTAGTGTTATGGGCACTATTGCACCGGGAACGGTTAGGGGTAGATTATTTGACTAATAGGCTATGCTTATTTTAAACATTTTATTTAATTCTTTTGTATTTTATGTAGTGTGGCGTAATGATTGTTTGGTTAATATTTAAAATTATATAAATTATGTTATAATAATAAAATTTAATTTATAGCATTTGCGGAAATGCTATATTAAGTAGGCCTAAATTAATAATGTTGTACTGCTCGTTCGCTCTAACTTTGCCGCTCGGCTCCATACTAAAGTCGAATTTTTAATTAGACGAAGTAAATTGATAGCAACTAATGTCACTTTTTCATACAATGTTGCTTATTTTCTATGACGAAGTGGCATTAGCTACTGTCAATTTACTTCGTCTAATTAAAAAATCGGGTATACGCCTCTACGCCAGCGGCAAAGTTAGAGCGAACGGGTAGTACAGCAAATTTGCCTAGCAACAAAACAATTCTGTCCATCTATACTAATATTATAAAGAGGAAAGATTTGTTTTTTTGTTTGTAACGAATAGGCTCCGAAACTTCTGGACCGATTTGGAAAATTCTTTCACTGTTGGGAAGCTACACTCTTTGCGGTGAACATAAGCTATATTTTATTCCCATATTCCCACGGGAACGGGAACTACGCGGGTGAAACCGCGTGACGTCCGCTAGTATACTATAAAAACAAACATCAAAAAGACAAACAGTGTTTCGCAAAAAAGTGTTGTAACTTCTTATTCACGGTAGGAACACTAATTGCGGTACGGCAATTCAAGATGCACTTGACCGATTTTTTCACTTAGATCGTTAGGTGGAATAAAGGTAATTAAATAAATTAGTCTACGTTCTTTAACATTGAATATGTGTGTTTACGTCACTGTAACAATGTATCGTCACAGAGTATTTAATGAATTAAGTAGAGCTAAATGGGCGGTGTCTGCAGAACATTGAGCATCGGTTACTTTTACGCAATCACGCGCAAAAGAACTTACTCCCTGATGCGTACGGCTGAAGGTCAAAACCATTCAATGACGTCCGTCTATTACGTTTTCACACCTAAACCGCTGAACCGATTTTGATTAGGTTCAGGTTCATCATCACGCCTTTATCCCCGAAGGGGTAGGCATATTATATACCCACATTTCACCTTTTTATAATTTGTCCCACGTAATACGTTGTGAGCCGTATTGCCGTGTTTAAATGGACATTTTCGTTTTGATTCGATTTTGATTAAATTTGGTATATAGAGATAGTTCGACATAGGCCACTTTTAAACTGACTGTGCAAAAGGACGGTTATTTATGATTTTACGCGATAGCGACTTCTACACGGACGAAGCCGCGGGGAACAGTAATAAATAGTCTTATAATATATATGCCATTTATTTTATTTTCTAATTTTAACTGATAAATTATACTGGTATCGTTGTTTGTAAAAAGTTTAAGGTCCACTTACGAAGAGACTGTTCCATCCCCTTCAAGGAACAAAATGAGTTCTAGAGGCTACGACTTAGAAAACGTAAGGTGGAATGGAATGACTCCCATGCAGCCAAATGGAAAAGCCGGAAGGCGCGCCATCAATTGATTAGAGTGATAATATAAAAGATTCTTCTTAAACTCTGCTAGCACGGTTGACACAGCTTTAGCACAGACACCCTTACAAGAGGTTAAACAGCATTCTCATAAAAGGTCAGCTGGTAGGACTAACTCTGGCACCAGCCGCACCAGAGTCTAAATGAGGGCTTGGAAGTTTCTGGGAGAACTCTACGATGAATAAAGCTCACAGATGTATTGAATGTGTAAAGATAAATCACAATCCGAAGTTAAAAAAAAGAAAATAGAAAAAAACCGCCCAAGTGCGAGTTGGACTGGCCCATGAAGGGTTTCGTTGCAGCTAGTTACATAATAGAAAAGTTCGTTGTAACTTTGATTGATGTTTTAACACGTTCGCAGTGGTAGTGATTTTTGTAACCGAAAATTGCGGTTTATGACGTATTCAAAAAAATCTACCAGCTCTATCTCGGTCAAACCAATTTTCGTTGGTAGTTTTTCTAGCAATGTACATCATATATTTTTTTTAGATTTATCATTCTCTTAGTTTAGAAGTTAGAGGGGGAGGGGGGGGACACATTTTTCCACTTTGGAAGTGTCTCTTGCTCAAACTATTCACTTTAGAAAAAAATGATTTTAGAAACCTCAATAGCATTTTTAAAGACCTATCCATAGACACGTATGGGCTTGATGAAAAAAAAATTTTGAGTTTCAGTTCTGAGTATGGGGACCCCCAAAATTTACTGCTTTTTTTCTAGTTTTATATAAGAATCTTAAGAGGGCTAACATATTTCGCGCCACATATTGCTCAGAAACCATACTTTTCATTGCATTTAAAGTCATTAAATATTTATCGTACAAACATGGTATTCACTAACATACTTAGTAAATTTAGCTCTCTAAACGTTTATTAAAACATATTTTACCGAACAACGGATTACATATGGTAATTATCAATGAAAGTGAAACAGGTTTTTCAAATCATACGATTTGCACAGTTTTCGATGCTTAAATTCATGTCAAATTACTGATAAATTTAATAAACAAGGGATACGAAGCAATTGCAAAGGGGGTTGGCTATCTGTTTGTAGAATAACCTGATATCAGGTAGGTTCCTTTTTTTAGAGAAAAATGACTGTAAAGTTTGCTCAAATAGTGAGAAATTTCACCAAAATAAAGTAGTCTTTTCACCAGCTTCTGTAGTTTAAATCATTATGATAATTATGTAATATTATGTCAGAACTTCTCCTTTGACAATAAAAATATTTCTTTTTATGTAACTAGATACAGATTTTTTTTTACAAAGTATTTTGTGAACCCCTATAAATGCAGATACGCGAACAAATACGATTTAGTACCGCCGAGAGGCTCTCAGAGAGAGGTCATGTCGCTCGATGTTCCATTTTTGAATACGAAAAAATGAACAAAAATAGTCTAATTCTAGCGTGACCAAACAATCTTAGTACTTTGTGACGTATAATATAATATATATAAATATTTATGGTCGATATACAACGTGAACTTTTGTATAGTGCAAAGCTCAGACACCCCGACTAGAGTTTCGCTTCGAAATACTGTATAAAAAAAATTTAATGAAACTAACGAAAACTGACCAAGTTATAAGCTTTTACAGTTGCACTATTTTCTTCACGAACAGCGTAAGTGTAGGTATAATACGCAAGGCAGGTAGTCACTATTCGTGTGGTATTGATAATAACACATTATCACACCATTTTCATAAGTGGTAATTATGGAACACCTGTGAGGAACCAGACCAGTAGTGCTATTCTCTAAAAAATCTCTAAAAGGCCAAGTAGGTACTCTTTTGAATATTAGTATTTCGATTTCGGGTATTTTGGGCTAATGCATTTTAAGTAAAGGCATTCTGACTTCTGGTATTGTAATATATAACCGAATAACTCGCCGCTGTGGGCAGCGCTGTACGCAAGGCTGTTTTTTTAGAGAATAGCACTGCAGGATTGGGACGGCTATAAAGCCGCTAAAGCAAAATACTAGTAGCGACTGAGATACAAAAGTACCAAGTCTTGGAGAAACCTCTGATAGAGTCAGACTAATACTAGCCAAACAAGGGACAGAACTGTCCGTATCTATAATGAAACCTGACGGCGCGGCGGCCTGACCCACACATGAAAAGAATTATTTATACTGTTGATTGATGGCACTTGGTGGAACCTTTCGGCATTTTCAAAGGCAAATTAACATTATATAATTTTTTTTTTTTTTTTTTATCATTTATTTACTTAGGCATACAAATGCACTTGTAAACGTCACTTATATAAACCAAAAAGTTACCACCAGTTCACAACGCGACCCACCTGAGAAGAACTGGCAAGAAACTCAGCGGGTTATTCTTTTAACTACTCTATTTACAACTTTATTAATGAATCTAAAAACTATGCATTTTAACAGTTTTTTGAGAATCTAGCAGAGCAGGTCATTTCCAGGCTTCCTTATCCATCAAGTAATCACCAACCGTATGGTAGCCCTTGCTGTATAATTTAACTTTAACAAACTTTTTGAATTTATATAGGGACATACTCTTAATTTCGTTAGGTAACCTGTTGTAAAAGCGTATACAGTTACCCCTGAAAGAATTACTGATTTTATGCAATCTGCTATGATAAACAGCGAGGTTATTTTTATTTCTAGTGTTGACATTGTGTCTATCACTTAACTTATGGAAACTAAGTAAATTTCTTTGTACATACATAAGATTTTCAAAAATGTATTGAGATGCTACTGTAAGAATATTAACCTCTTTGAATGTTTCGCGCAGAGAGATCCTTGGACCTAATCTATATATAGCTCTTATGGCTCGCTTTTGTAAAATAAAAATAGAATTTATATCTGCGGCATTGCCCCACAGTAGAATTCCGTAAGACATTATACTGTGAAAGTAACTGAAATAAACTATTCTAGCCGTATCTACATCAGTCAAGTGCCTTATTTTTTGCACAGCAAATGCTGCTGAACTTAATCTACTAGCTAGTTTTACAATATGTGGACCCCATTGTAAACCAGCATCGACCGTTAACCCTAGGAACGTCGTTGATTCCACAAGTTCCAACCCTCGACCATTAAGTTGAACATTGGTGTCTGACTGTGTTACATTCGGCAAGGTAAACTTAATACATTTAGTTTTATTATCATTCAGTCTAAGATTGTTAGTGTTAAACCAATGAACCACTTTCAAGATTGCATTGTTTACATCGTCATAGTTATCTAATTGTCGTTTGACTTTGAAAATCAAAGAAGTATCATCAGCAAACAAAACAATCCTGTTGTTGTCCCCCATGTAAAAGGGTAGGTCATTAAAATATATAAGGAATAAAAATGGGCCGAGTATTGAACCCTGCGGGACGCCCATAGTAGCTACTGATCCTTCTGAACGTGTACCATTAACATCGACTCTCTGAATTCTATTGTTCAAATATGAAGTCAGAAGATCGAGAGCCTTGCTCCTTATGCCGTAATGGTGTAATTTCCTGATTAATGTTTCATGTTGGACGCAATCAAAAGCCTTAGATAGATCGCAAAATACACCAATTGCATCTTGTTTATCCTCCCAGGCCTCATAAATACATTTCAATAACTCTACACCAGCATCAGTAGTCGAACGTCCCTTAGTGAAGCCAAATTGTTTCTCATGAAACAATTTGTGACTGTTAAAATAAATCAGCATCTGCTCTAGTATTAATTTTTCAAATATCTTGCTCAAGGTCGACAACACCGAAATAGGTCTGAAATTACCCGGATCTGAAGTGCTGCCAGCCTTGAACAGTGGTAATACTTTACTGTGTTTCATCAAATCAGGAAATACACCACTTGAGACGCAATCGTTAAACACAGTTGCCAAGTAGGGGGCAATGACATCTATAATACTTGAAACGGATTTCACTGATAATCCCCAAAGGTCAGCGGTTTTTTTAACATTAATAGATTTAAACGCTTTTATGATGTCGTTGCAGTTGACAACGGTGAATTCGAACGCGCCTTCACAGGCAGCAACGGATTCTGCTAATAATAGCTCGGCGGAGGTAGACGACGACCGAAGAGTGTTAGTTATATCTATTGGTACATTACTGAAGAATTTTTCTAACTCGGTCGCTACTTCCATATCCTCCGAGACGTGGCGATTGTTTATCTTTAAATCGAACTTTTTTTCATTCACTGTACACCTACCACATTCCGCATTTATTATGTTCCAGGTAGTTTTAATTACATTCGCAGAGTCTAAAATTTTACTTCTAATGAAATTAGATTTGGCTAAGGAACAGGCTTGCTTAAATATCTTTGAATATTTTTTAACATATTCCTGAAATTCAGGGTTGAAATTATATGATTTTTCAGAATACAGTTCATATAGGCTATGACGACTTTTATAAATTCCGGGTGTTGCCCAATCACTGAAAGCAGAACTGCCTCCAATTGATAATGTTTTCGGGGTGAAAATTTTCCCAAACACATCATGTATCAAATTAAATAAATTGGTGTAGGATTCATCTAAACTAGTGTAATCAGGCAATTCTGGTAATTTCTTCACTAAATTTCTTCTGAAAGTTTCCAAGCGCTGTGTGTTGACTGGGACAAAACTGATTATCTTCTTACTTTCCCTACTATTTCTCAAATAAGAAACGGACTGTCCGCGATGATCTGATTTTACAGGGTCCACTATACATTTTTTAATGGGATGTATATTAGTATAAATATTATCAATGCAAGTAGCAGTAGTGGCAGTTATACGAGTAGGTTCTAAAAATATATTATACAAACCAAACGACTTGAACAAATTTAACAATTTCTCTCTCTGTAAAGGTTCCCGTGCAGATTCTAAAACATCTATATTGAAGTCCCCACAAATAATGACCACTAAATCACTTAATTACTCGAAAACAATAAATTAATAACATATAAATTACCACTACATCATTCTACTAACGTTAACTATCATGAAAAGAAGCCGAGAGTATTTTGATACAAACGCACTTCCCAGAATGCCAATTGCTGCAGACACTCATGTGGCTGGTGGAAAACGTATCCACAGAAGAAGTCCAGTGGGAGCTGGCAAGACCTGTTCTAATCTATTCTGTCAACTTACAAAAAACTGAATGAGTAATTAACAGCTTCAAGTCCTTCAAATCTCCAGGACAGGATGAAGTCTTCCCTGCAGTGATAAAATGGAGGAGGACACAAGTTGATATTGTCAGTTACATAGTATCTATACGCCAGACAATGAATGGGACTGTGACCCAGACTGTGGAGAGAGGTCTAAGTGATCTTTATACCAAAACTCGGTAAAGGGATTATGTTTGTGATTCAGACCTCTGGTTATACAGACCGATAAGCCCTTCGTCTTTCCTGCTAAAAACTCTGGAAAGATTGTGTGACAGAGACAAACGAGGAACGGCCCTTCAAAATAAGCCACTGCATTCCAACCAACGCGTATAATGCCCCCGGCAAGTCTACAGACTCAGCGCTACATGCAGTAGTACACAAAATAGAAGAGGTCATCCAGAATCAATCAATCAATGTGCCTCGGCACTTTCATAAACATAGAGGGAGCTTTCGACAGAAGAAGCATAACCACGGCACTGGCAAAACACCGAGTATACACGGTAGTCAGTGAATGGATAGATAACATGCTAAACAAACTCATTTTAAAGCTACAGACAAGCAGAAACCAGTGCGCAGCCATGGCCAAAGATTGTCCACAAGGGGACTGGTATTTTAAAATCCAAGGCCAACTTCAAATTACGTGAGAAGCTGCGTTTATTTTATCTTCTAGTGATCTTGTGTATATAATAAATATATAGTGTTGGTGTATATAATAAGTATACAGTAAATATTTCGCAAGACGACGAGTTCTGGACTACGAGGATGGAACCTAAATTGTTAAATTTTTACGACTAATGTCTGTTGCCCAAAATGATTGAGCCCAGAAAGAGCCGATAAAATAAAATAAAATAAAATAAAATTTATTACCTTTGAAATTAAAAAAAAAATAGGTTTGTCAACATTTTTTCGGAAATGCTACAAACTGAGAAGAACAGCCCAAGAAACTCAGTTCGGTCTCTCCCAAAATTCATCTTAGTAGGTATCTAATAATCTATCAATGCCGATACGGAATGGCTTTTTCTTGGCGGTGTGCATTGTTATGCACATACCTCTTAATAAATATTTGGTTGTTGTAAATGAAAAACACCTACTATCAATTAAGATTAGATTTAGATCCCATAGCTCAAGCTTATAGCTTAGTTTGGGCTAGATGATGTTGTGTGAGAATATCCAACAATATTTATTGATTATTTATTAAAAATATTTTAACGTTCCTGCCAGCACTGAATCTGCAGTAGGCAGCAAAACATCGTACCATGCCAAGCGCCTGCGCATTGCTACGTTAATATTATTGTTTTTAACTATGATTATTGTCAAATTTAAATATTTATAGTGTAAAATAGAATATTGTCTATTACTTTCTACAATTTTCGTATATTTAGATACTTTAAAAATAAACTTATGGACCGTTTTCATGCATGTGTGTATTATATACTATACTATCTTCACGCCAAATCCCTTACGGGGTAGGCAGAAAGAACCGAGCGCGACACGGCACGCTCCATACACACCTCACTTGCTTCTTCAACTTTCATTTTTCTTTTCATCCATGCACGTCGGTTCCTTCGGTTCGGTATTTCTAATTGCAATATTGATATTAGTTAGGTAAATAAATGTCAACTTTATTAATTTTATGATGTCAGTGTCTATCACTACTTAATATCAATCAATTTTCAATAAAATAATCAATAATTATTAACTAATATTACTAACATAAAAAATAAATTAAAAGATTGAACGCTTAGACTCTAGACTAAGAATATGACACCGGTAATACATCAAGGAAAACAAAAGTATCAAACTTGTTAGTAGCAACAATTGGCACTATACGGCTATGTGCGCCGCGCCGGCTGATTTCTTACGATCGTAAAGAAATTTGAAAACCGAATTTACGCTCTTAATGCGGTTCACTGAATACATCTAGTTACCAAGTTTCAAAAGCATAGACCTTATAGTTTCGGAGAAAAGTGACTGTGACACACGGACGGACAGACAGACAGACATGACGAATCTATAAGGGTTCCGTTTTTGCCATTTGGCTACGAAACCCTAAAAAGACCCTAATTTAACAGGTAACGAATTAATTCTATAAAAGGTTCCACTTTTATCTTTTGGGTTACGAAACGCTAAAAATCAATAAGCTTATAAACTTTAATATGACTATTAAGTATTTATTACCTAATATTAGAAGGCTATCTTCCAAGGTTTTTGTTAGATATGGCTTGCGTAGTCTAGACAAACCTATGCATAGTTTTCTGCTTCCCGTCTAGTGTTTCTTAATCCGAAAGTTCATGTAGTATTTCTGTTACTTACTATGAAAATTATGCTGGTCTTATGCTGTCATCAGCATAGGTAATGTAATAATAATCATGTACACAAAGTGCATATTATGGTTTTGTAGTGTCAAATCAAAAGCAGTTTGAACATTAGGATTTGTAGGTAGGTTAGGTATGTTAGTTTTTATTCATGAACACTTGCAAAATAGATCTCGGTAACCATTTTGGATGGCAATACTCGCCAAATGAGTTACGGGTTTTTTTTTACTTATGGAGTTACGGGGTTCAGTTAAAAACCTACTGAATGTCAAATTGATAGGCAATGCAGAAATGTTCATCATCACGCCTTTTATCCCCGAAGGGGTATGCAGAGGCATATTATATGCCGTGTTTTTAAATGGACAGGCGCAGGTTGTGACTGCCTGCTATTGAAATAAAGGTGAAACTTGGCTTAACGACTGCCATTTTGCAACCGAGACCAACGGCTTAACGTGCTTTCCGAAGCACGGAAACGCTCAAATAAATGTCACAAAGTGATCACATGGATGGTCACCCATCCATGGACCGGCCATAGTGAAAGTTGCTTACTGCAGTGATCGTTTACAGAACACTGAGTCCGCGGGGCCACGAGTGCTTCAAATGCAATGCAGAAATGGAGAAAAGATTTCCTAATTTTACTGCCAATAGCCACCAAAATTGAACTTGCACAATCTATCCTTCTATTTAGGTACACTTAGCTGTCAGTGAGAAGCAACTTAATTAAGTTTAAGCGCATAAAAATCATTGCGCAATTATGATCATGTACCCAATTATGCGCTTTTGGGGGCACAATTCGCCTTTGCCCGAGTACTAGCATTCCCTCGTTTCTTAACAATGTGCTGTTTAATCGGTATAATGATCCTTAATGACATATTCTAGATACTTGAGGTCATCGAAATCCTTGGTATTTATAATACATTCAAAGAATATGATCATACACAGTAGGTACAGGCTGTACACCTATGGAATGCTTTTCCTGTGTCCAAAGAATGGTAAAAGAATCAACTGAGAGCTTTTATTTTATTTATGATACATGTAGATACCGAAATCAATCAATCAATATCAATACGTATAATAAAATCGTAACTGTCTGTTTGCCTGTACGTTGGTGCACGCTAATCTCAGCAACCGCTTAACCAATTGCCATGCAGTTCTTTATTGCGTTGCGATTGCTCCGCTTAACATTTAGTCTTTGTTTCATGTTAATCAGTTCATAAATAAAAAAGTTATATCAATCTAAAGAATCACATATAAAATGCAGCGTACGAAGTCGCAGGCAACAGCTAGTGTATAATATGTGAGGCACTATAAGCTATCTATACTAATATTATAAAGAGGAAAGATTTGTTTTTTTGTTTGTTTGTTTGTTTGTTTGGTTGTTTGTTTGTAACGAATAGGCTCCGGAACTACTGGACCGATTTGAAAAATTCTTTCACTGTTGGAAAGCTAAACTCTTTGCGGGTAACATAGGCTATATTTTATTCCCGTATTCCCACGGGAACGGGAACTACGCGGGTGAAACCGCGTGACGTCCGCTAGTCAAGTATAAAAAGGTGCCAACATAATATTACGCATTATTAAAATCACATGCTATAGCCAGCTGAACACGCTAATGGGATCAGCAGCGAGGATAAACGCGTTCATCATTTGAATGGTTGACTGCATAGTAAATAAGTACCTACTCCAAAAATACAATTACTTGAGCTTTATTTCACAAGATTTTATCCCAGAGTCAAATGAAACAGTTTTACGCTGAATATCTCCAACAGTGTCAATTACTTACACCAATTACAAGTAGTTTCAATGTATTGGTAAACACCATTTATTTGCAAGCGTTTCCGTACTTCGTAATGTATGTTAAGCTGTTGGTCGTGGTTTTCAGTAAAGCAGTCGACAAGTCAAGTCGTTAAGGCCTTATGGGCTGCTTGAAAAATTTCAACAGCAAGCAGGCAGTCACATACAGGCGACGGACGAGATAATGACTTAGAGAAGTAAAGGAAGATACCCTTTTCACGTTCTCTACCTAATGCCTACGGTTGGGAGCCCCGGGTAAGCCCTCGGAAGTATACACCCAGACCAGTACCAACCCGTCTGGCCAAAATGGTGAAAATCGGGAGAGGCCTAAGTTAGTGAAGAGACGGCGATAGGCTGATTTGATTTATTGAATTAATACGATTAGTTGAAAGTAGCAATTGATTCCCACTGGTTCCTCCTGTTCTGAGATATCAGCAGTGTAAATGCCAGGATATATCAAGTGCCTGAACTCATAGAATTTTCAGCACAAATATGTTACTGATAGGTGCGGTTAGATACACAAAAAAATACATACAGACGAATTGAGAACCTCCTCCTTTTTTTGAAGTCGGTTAAAAAGTAAAATGACACCTACCTACGGCTACACAAAAAGATCTACACACTTACACTACATAGCGGATAGCTATCCTCTTATTTGTTTGTGTTTCTCTTGTGGCTCCCATAGAATAAGCGTTTGTCGTGTTTCGGTACGTAATCCTCAGTACGTGAGTCCGACTCGCTCTTGGCTGACTCTTGGTAAGATTGAGTCTGTTTGTTGTTATTTGTTATATCGACAGACTTACCGATACTACCAATTTACTATTTAATAGTATGTTAGTGGGTATATTGTTCATCTCAGGAGAATTTATAACTTGACTTTGTTTGCTGGTCCCTGGTTGCATTTAATACCTACCTTCGGAACAACCTTCAATGTAGAATAATAACCTACTTTAGTGTTTCTACTCTTAAGAACATTAGATGAAGTGTTTTGCGAGATTGTTGTTTTTCTTTTCTTCAATCCACTCTGTAATCACAACATAAATCAAATATCTGTCGTTGAGAGTCAGGTGATTGGCCTCACGGAGTTATTTCACCAGTCAGTCGTTGTGCTTCGCAATTAATCTGACAAAATTACTCCGAAACAAGATTATTTCTAGGTGCAGTTTTATAGAATAGCCTCTGCCTCTATCTCTGCCTATTACTGAAATAATAGTTTATCTGAACCATTCAACAACACAGTGATGTATAGTACCCAAGTTATGACTAACTGATATAATGACTAGTCCGTAGAATAAAGTCCGATCTGTTGGGTTGGCAGTTTTTAGTAGACTTTATTTTGTGTAAGGGTTGACATTCAATATTATAGTGGTAGCAACTCCCTGGTCTAGCTAAAACTTTTACTATAAATGCAAAAGCTCGCTAGTATGGAGGGAAGTATGGACTTTTGTTATATTTTCACGCTCTAACGGCTGAATGGACTTGGCTGAAATTTGGATCAACGATAGAGAGTCTGGAATATCATATGGGCTACTTTTTTCCCAGAATAACTTCTCATGGAATGCGGGAACGAGAACAGATTTCCATGCAAGCGGAACTAGTGCTATATGAAAACAAATGTCAAATCTCAATCTGTTAAGGAGTTTTATCTTTATGAAAACACACTGTTATTGCCAAAAATCATAAAAGAAGTTTTAGAATCCATATTGCTCATGTATGTACGACACCAACCATTTATAAAGCTATAAATAAATTCTAATTTAGTAGTTCTTTTCCACAATTACAGTAAACAGGTCATTACTACACATGAGTCGCAAAATTTTACGTAAACACACACCCATGTCACCGTCCTTTGGTTGAAATGAAGTTTGTGGTGTTCTAAAAATAACATAATACCTTATTATGGTTTTATTAATGACCAAATCAACAAAAATAAATGACTGTCATAATAAAATTACATCCTTTTCGAATCACAATAAGGGTGACATAATCATAAAACAAGTTATTGCATTTTGTGATTCTATAAATTTTGATAAAACATGTCTCTAAGAACCAAAGCTACGAAACACGTTTTAAAAAGTAAAAAAAAAACTTCACTCAAATCTGTTTATAGTCTAATTTATACACTCTAAGGTTCATAGATACCCACACACAAACATGTATAGTGGTCAACTTCTGTGCCAAGGTACGCCTGGGGTATAGTCCGTTCACAGTTATTTTACCTCTTGACTGACAGTTTGTCTATCGTTTTCTGTGTGTTGGCATTGTAGTAAAGTCGCCCTATGAGAGCCAGCTTAAGACATTTTACCGATTTTTTGGAGATTATAACATCTAACGCTAGCACAATGATTTGTTTTTCATGTCATAATGTACTTAACTTGACTAAAACAGTGCTACTATACGATTGTGTTTAACATTTATTTATATTTTGATGAATATATGAAAAAAAAAAACATTAATTATAATCTCTGACTTTGTGGCAGCAGCATCTTCGCCTTATGCTGCTGCCACAACGTTCCACATCCCAAATAATGGTCACGCCCGAAAATAACGGCAACAAAAAAAGAAAGTAAGTTTCGGTTATAGGTAGCAGTTTAAGGTAGAAACAAAACCTTATTGGGGTAACACAGCAATCAAGTAGGCAACGTAAGTTCTTGAGGTAAAATATTTCTGAACGAACTTTAAAAACGATGTAACATTCGTAATATCACTATTGCGCAGCAGAGGGTATATTCAAAAAATATCTTAATTTATAATTTTTATCTCTATAAGAACATTTTCATCAACAACTTTGTTATATTTATAAACCAACGACGTGCATTGCCAAACATTGTTATTTCTGTAATAAATAGAACGACTTGGCAATTGCATTATTGCAGTTTAATCTCAGTGTTTAGCCTAGGTTGGATCCGAGCTTTCCACTGTAGAGCTCGATCACTTTGATTAACCAATGAAACTTACTTTAACTAACAATGATTTCATATTTCAACAAACCGAATGGTCTCCTAATCCCTGTTTTTAAACCCCTTCCTTGCCTACGTGGGTAATTGCTTAAAAAACGTGTTCAAACGTATTGGAAGTTAGACTTCGATCAAATAAAATAAATATTATATAGGTAAGCTTGTGCTATGGGATCTAGACGACTGATAGACATAATTATATATTTCTAATTTCTAAGTACAAACATATTGTTTTACATAGAAAACAGCCAAACTATGAAACAAACATTTGTGGTTCACACTCTGCGCGGCACGCAGTTACACTACCGAATGCGCCACCGAGGCAGTCAAAGTAAATAAATAAATGGTTTAAAAAACCCTAGAAAAACACGCTTTTATTATGCACGTAAAAACCACAAATAAATAATGGATCGTTTAAGTTGCCTCTATTTCTGGGCTGAAGTGTAAACTATGTGCTTTTAATTATAATATTTGATTGCAAAAGCGAGGGGCGCTGGAACAGGAAAGTATTCCTGGCGGAAGCTGCATCATTTCTTGGCAGGTTAAGGATAAGGTCACATTTATAAAAGCATGTTTTTCTCGTGTTTTTAAACTATTAATTTACACTGTCACGCTTTTTTTAAAATATTTTTCTTTAAATAAATATTTACGGAAATCTCACACAACGCTATCTGATCCTAAAGTAAGCTAGGAATAACCTGCTTGTGTTATGGGTATCAGACCACGGATATTAATACTTATATACTTTTAAATACATACATATTGTACATAGAAACACCCAGACTCTTGAGACAAACATTTATGGGTCACACAAATATTTGTCTCCGGTGGGAATCCAACCCACGACCTCCAGCAAAGCGTTTTATACATCTGTTGTGACTTTTACTATTATTAATATCATTTTAAATTTCGGAAGTGTATTTATGATGATTTAATTAAAATGCATAACATACTTGAAAAGTAAAGTAGTTAATCACGCCTACGCATTTGCAACACCCACTTTTGCCAGTTTTTCGTGACGCCCGCGTAATAGGAGCAAACCTATTACCATTACGGATCTCTATTAGATAATTCATAGGTAGGTCCTTAAAGTTTCGGCATTCCGTGATATTATAGTTCTGCAAATATCATTAAACAGTATATTGAATTTGATTTATTTAGTGTGCAAGTCAGTATTTTTGGTTTAACTTTGAAATATTTTGTTCGAAAAAAGTTAATAAGCAGAAATCGATTTAAATACATTCCATAAGAATACAAACGCATTTATCCCCAAGCAGGTTATCAAAGGTAACCAAAGATATCTCGTTCTCAAACAAGTACTCTACATTTTGCCACTGTTAACTTATTCCCATCATGTATCTACTTAATTGCCTGAAAGAAGAGGCGTTCCCTTTGGCAGGATAAACGTTAGGTATGCTCTTGTGCGACCTCATGCAGCTTTCGCCAGGATTTTTATTATATCAGGAATATTTATTTATTTATTTATTTTAAACTTTAGCACTAAGTACAAGGCGGACTTAATGCCTTAGGCATTATCTACCAGTCTACCTGAGGGTGATGCAGAGATAACATTAGGTAGGTGCTCAGGGATATGTCGAGAGCTGTTTACAAAATAATTCATGCCGTCATCGTCATATTAAAGTACAAAAGTGATTTTACATACATATATAAATACATACAAACCTACATAAATACATACATAAATATATACATACACACATACATACATACTTATATACATTAAAAAAATACCTACATAAATAAACATATAACCAAAAATATCATAGATGAGATAAAGGGGGAAAAATAGATTTGGTAACAATGAACCTTAATGATATTTCAGTTTCAGAGCAGTACTGAAGATTGTAGCGAAACTGCCAAGATTCTTTCCTTTATGGTAAACTATAAAGTAGCCGTACTTTCTCCTTGAAGGATTCCCTACTAGTGGCTAACCTAACTTCAAGAGGGAGAGCATTCCAGAAAAGAATGGACTGAACCACGAAAGAAGAGTGTATAAAATCAGAGGAGTGAGAGGGACAACGGAGAAGAAGATTTTTAGATGAACGCAAGTTTTTGTTATGATTAGAACAAAGCAGTTGAAAATAAGGAGTTAAGTAAGTAGGAGCATGAGGAGAGTGTAGTATTGAATAAACCATAGTCACCGCACGCAAACTACGCCGGCGACGTATGGGCAACCAATCCAGCTCGTCCCGATAAGCCGAGACGTGATCGTATTTTCGGAGATTGAAAACAAATCGAATGCAATTATTGAGAAGTCGGTCAAGCTTATTGAGCAGATCTGCATTCAGGCCAAAAAGGCACACATTACCATAGTCAATAATAGGAAAGATTATCATCTGCACAAGCGTTATCTTGGTACTAACAGGAAGAAAGTTTTTGAGTCTGTAAAATGCCCGTAGTGTTCCAGTAACCTTCTGGCTGATATTACTAACCTGAGCACGCCAATCAAGAGTGGAGTCAAGATACAATCCCAGGTTCTTAACAGTATTCGTGACGGGGATAGTTTGAGCCCTGAATATACAGTTTGGCAGACTTACACCCTCTAGCTTGCTCATCATCCGGGAGCTTCCTATTATAATGCATTGACATTTCTCCGGATTAACTGATAGGCCGAACCTGTCACACCAGGTCCCTAAAGAATCTAAATCTCTATTTATCCTGTCCATAGCCTCCCCAATGTTATCAACCCTAGCTTGACTATACATCTGCAAGTCATCAGCATGCAGATGATACGCACACTGAAGATCAGTAATGAGGAAATTAATAAATATAGAAAATAGAAGAGGAGAGAGTATACCGCCTTGTGGGACCCCAGCATTTAGGTTACACCAGCATGACGAAGTGTCATTAACAGAAACTGATTGCTGGCGGTCCCGAAGGTAAGAGGAGAACCATTCCAACTCGTCAGATGAGATTCCAATGTGAGCAAGAACAGCCAATAAGATGTCATGATTGACACTGTTAAAAGCATTAGAGAAGTCTACTAACACCAGAACTGTAACCATGCCCCTCTCCGTACCTTCCCTAATATCACCAGTTATCTTAAGAAGGGCAGTAGTGGTGCTGTGACCTGGCCTAAAACCAGATTGAAGAGGGCTCAATATAGCGTTACGGGAAATAAATTTAGACAGTTGGCTTTGCACACATGCCTCCAACACCTTAGACAGAAAAGGAAGTATGGATATTGGACGAAAGTGTTTAGGCAGGGATGGGTTTGAAATTTTGGGTAAGGGACGTACGTAGGCTTTACGCCGCAGACTAGGAAATTGGCCAGAAACGAGGGAAAAGTTTTTTTTTTTTTTTTTTTTATATTCAGCTCGCCAAATTGACGTCGCCACCAGCCTGATGGTAAGAAAGCAGTGGTGCATCTAGTGATTGGGGGCCACTTCTTACAGTGGTCCTCAAGTTGGCGGCCCTGTGATGTGCCTCTTCACGCTCCTCTTGAAGAACCCGGGATTGTAAGATGAGGGAAAGACGTGTGCGGGCAGGTCGTTCCATTTTTTTATAGTTCGACAGAGGAACGATCTTTTGAAACGCTCGGTTCTAAGGAAGATTCTCTCCACTGTGTATGAGTGGCATCTCTGCCTGGCACGCGTTGTTCGGGATCGGAAAGGAGATGGTGGGATCAGGTTGAAGAGCTCTTCAGAACATTCGCCGTGATACATTCGATAGAAGGCAGCCAAGGACGCTATGGTTCTTCGCTGCGACAAAGGTTCGAGGCCTCCCGTCACCTCAGGACAACCAATTATTCGGATAGCACGTCTCTGCATAGCGTCAAGCGCGTCTAACAAGTACCTCGCGGAGTCATCCCAAAGGTGAGAACAGTACTCGACGCAGGGACGAATCTGCGTCTTGTACAGTAAACATCTCTGATGTGGCGTGAAATACCGTCTCACCTTATTCAGGATTCCCAGTTTCCGCGAGGCCAGACCAATACAGCTCTCTATGTATTTTTTGTGATTGAGCTCACGCCGGACGTGTATACCGAGGATCTCCAGGTTGTTCTTTAGTGGAATTGTAATGCTCTGAAGAGAGGGCAGGGGTAGGAATGGGGACTTCTTAGCTGTAAACGCACACGCCTGTGTTTTTCTGGCATTGGACTCGACCAGGTTGTCTGAACCCCATTGGGCAATGCGGCCCAGGTCCAGATCGAGATCCGCCACGAGTTGTCGTCTCTTCTCATCCACGTCGCCTCGCCCCGCCGCTGGACGGCCAGAATAGCTCCCATGAAGAGTACTGTCATCCGCATAACAATGAATGCACCCAAGGGACAGCATGTCATTGATATGCAGAAGAAAGAGAGTTGGGGACAATACTGATCCCTGTGGTACTCCGGCATTTACCTGAAAAAAACAGGAAGCCTGACCATCACAGAGGACCCGAATCCGTCGCCCGTTCAGGAAGCTGGCCAACCAGCGGCACAACTGATGCGATAAACCATATGACGGCAGCTTGGAAAGAAGCGACGCATGCCATACCCTATCAAAGGCTTTTGCGATGTCTAGGCCAATAGCCAGGGATTCGCCGTGCCTCTCCATAGCCTCACCCCAGGTGTGAGTTATGTACGCTAGGAGGTCACCCGTTGATCGTGTTTCGTGAATCGTGAAGTTAATGATATGAGAAATAGCAGGAAGGAGCTGTTCTAGGATGGTGGTAATCATGCGGCGACTGATGTTGTCACAGCCAACTGCTTTGGATTTTATTGAAATAATTATCTTTTTAATCTCATCCTCCGAGACCGGAGAAAATCTAAAAGGAGCATAACTGGGAACCGGCAGAACAGCCAGAGAATCTACCGTTTGACGTTTAAATGGATCGGCCATGGCATTTGAAGTGGAGAAATGTTTATTAATGACATCCAACCCAATTGTCTTAGGAAAATCCAACTGCCTAGTCCTACCAATTCCCAGCGTACCCAAAAATCTCCATATATCTACAGATGAAGACGAGGCAATGCTTTCAAATATATGGCGGCGTTTAGAGTTACGTATCACCTGATTGCACCGATTCCGAGTAGTTTTGTATAGATCCCAGTTGACATCCGATCTGTTATTTTTAAATTTACGAAATGCCCGATCTCTACCCTTCATTGCTAAACGGACCTCATCCGTAATCCATGGCGCTGGAGGACGTTTTAACTTAACCCTCTTAATGGGTGCATGCTTATCGTAAATTTCCATGATAACTTGGTTAAACTCATGAACCTTATCATCGACAGTTTTAGCCTCCACCAGTAGGTCCCAATTAATCCCAGAAGCATCCTTCAGTAATGAATTGATGTCAACCTGCCCAAAACAACGCATGTGCAGAACTTTAGGTTTTAATTTCGGCGGCTTGAGCGTATAGGACATGTAAATGAGATCGTGATGAGAGAAAGCAGGAGCGAGAAGCTGTCCATGAGAGTGAACTAAAGAAGGAGAAGAGGTAATAATTAGGTCGAGCAAAGTGTCAGGTACATCCACGTTGTGATGTGTGGCCTGTAGTGGTAATATATGAAGACAAGACGACTCAACTATGTGCCGTAGCCTAATAGCTCGAGAAGAGTTAGGAATGAGGAGATTTGTGTTAAGGTCACCCATGATGATGTGATGCTCATAATCAGGCCCCAAGGATTCTAAAACCGATTCCAAATCAGTGAAGTAGTCAACAGTAGGGGGGCAATAAACAACTCCAAGAAGGACCTTTACCCCCTTAACCCACACCTCAAGGAAAATAAATTCTGCAGTAGCAGCGTACTGCGGTGGAGATGAGGCTACAATTTTATGAGGAAAGTCACTACGGAGATAAATTGCAACCCCACCTCTCTCCCTACCCTCTCTATCATTTCGAATCAAAATAAAACCTGGCAGTGCATAGTATGCAGAAAGATGATTATCTTTAAAGAAACTCTCTGAAACCAAAATTGCATGTGCCTGGGAATCAGAAAACGTTTCTAAGAGGTCACTATAGTGATAAGGTACGCTTTCCGCATTTATATGGCAAATATTCAGTGTTCTGTCCAATTCAGATTCAAAACGCGTACACAGCTGTTCACCTAGTGTACCAATTACATAGTCAAAACTGTCCTTTTCAGTTATGGAATCTCCATCATATGCAGAATGATATGACAAATTCTCATCAGATGAGCTACTCATAATAGTAAACAAATAAAATAAATATAATATAAATATAAAATATTAAATAAATAAATACAGACAAAACACTATTAAAATATTCCTGTGCTATGTAGAAGTAACTTATTCTCAATATCTCTGCACCACCCACCAGCAAACACACACCATCATAGACAAATAAACAGTTGTGGGTGCCCACTAAATATGATTATATACATTGTCAAAATTATGGGGAGACTTTAATAACCTGACCGTATACAACCCGTCTAAAAAAAAAAAAAAAAAGATAAATCTAGATGCCATCGCATCGCCCCAGTGTGTTGTAACCCTAATGTCTAATTGTCAAAATTATGACATTGACATTGACATGTCATGCTTTGTTTTGATACGAATGAAAAATGAAAGCGATACACAACAATAGAATAGATACAAGTCGGTATTACGGATTAGTATTAATAGGAATTTGCTTACAAGAAAGTCTTTCTTGTTCTAGCGCCCCACGCTTTTACAATCAAATATTATAATTAAAGGCACATAGTTTACACTTCAGCCCAGAAATAGAGGCAACTTGAACGGAGCCTGGAACGTTAATCCGAAACTCGTTTGTTCGAATAAACTGTTGACAGAATCATTTTTGGCAGACGTCTCCTTTCATAGAAAGCACGGTTGGCAGAAATCACTACTCGTAGAAAGCACGGTTCGCCGAAGAATCCTTCCATAGAAAGCACGGTTGGCAGAAATCACTATTCGTAGGTAGCACGGTTCGCCGAAGTATTGGTTGATAGAATCATTGTTGCACAGATGTCATGGTTGTTCGAAAGCACTGTAGGCAGAAACCTCAGTACATAGATAGCACGGTTCGCCGAATTAATTGTTAATAGAAACATTAGTCATAGAAGCCTTGGTTAATAGAAAGCGCGGTTGGCAGAAACCTCTGTACATAGATAAAACTTCATTCCGAAAGCTTTTTTGATAGAAACCACTTTTTCCAGATACATCGGATCACAGAAAGCAAAGGGTTCGTAAAGTAATGCTGAATAGCTTGATAGTCCCTCGGATACTTTTTTTACCTGTAGTTCTACCCCAACGATAGTATCGAGGGCAAGAAAGGGACTTTATATTGAGGAAAGCTTAAAACGACCAAAGTTATTAGATTATTCTTTGTAACGAGCTTTCTGTGACTCGATGTATCTGGAAAAAGTGGTTTCTATCAAAAAAGCTTTCGGAATGAAGTTTTATCTATGTACAGAGGTTTCTACCAACCGCGCTTTCTATGAACCAAGGCTTCTATGAATAATGATTCTATTAACAATTAATTCGGCGAACCGTGCTATCTATGTACAGAGGTTTCTGCCTACAGTGCTTTCGAACAACCATGACATCTGTGCAACAATGATTCTATCAACCAATAGTTCGGCGAACCGTGCTATCTACGAATAGTGATTTCTGCCAACCGTGCTTTCTATGGAAGGATTCTTCGACGAACCGTGCTTTCTACGAGTAGTGATTTCTGCCAACCGTGCTTTCTATGAAAGGAGACGTCTGCCAAAAATGATTCTGTCAACAGTTTATTCGAACAAACGAGTTTCGGATTAACGTTCCAGTCACTTGAACGATCCATAATTTATTTTTGGTTTTTACGTGCATAATAAAAGCGTGTTTTTCTAGGGTTTTTTAAACCATTTATTTATTTTATACTTTTTAGTCACCACATTTGTACCTTTACTAGCTGTTCCCTGCGGCTTCATCCACATAGAAGTCGTTATCGCATAAAATCATTACCCTCCTTTTGCGCAGTCCGTTAAAAAGTAGCCTATGTCCTTCCCTTAAACTCAAACTATCTTTAAAACAAATTTCATCAAAATCGATTCTGTGGTTTAGGCGTGAAAACGTAACAGGCAGATAGACAGAGGAGTTACTTTCGCATTTATAATATTAGTAGGGATTTCTGTATTACATAGTGTTTTGTCTGAGTTCGACTAATGTGAAAATATTTCATTATTATTCTAATACATATACATTTTATGCAGATACCTATGTCAATATTTACACTCAATATTAACTTCAATATATAACAAGTTTGTTATAACCTTAAACTGTTATAACCTTAAAGTATCCGAGGGACTATCAAGCTATTCAGCATTACTTTACGAACCCTTTGCTTTCTGTGATCCGATGTATCTTGAAAAAGTGGTTTCTATCAAAAAAGCTTTCGGAATGAAGTTTTATCTATGTACAGAGGTTTCTACCAACCGCGCTTTCTATGAACCAAGGCTTCTATGAATAATGATTCTATTAACAATTAATTCGGCGAACCGTGCTATCTATGTACAGAGGTTTCTGCCTACAGTGCTTTCGAACAACCATGACATCTGTGCAACAATGATTCTATCAACCAATACTTTGGCGAACCGTGCTATCTACGAATAGTGATTTCTGCCAACCGTGCTTTCTATGGAAGGATTCTTCGGCGAACCGTGCTTTCTACGAGTAGTGATTTCTGCCAACCGTGCTTTCTATGAAAGGAGACGTCTGCCAAAAATGATTCTGTCAACAGTTTATTCGAACAAACGAGTTTCGGATTAACGTTCCAGTCACTTGAACGATCCATAATTTATTTTTGGTTTTTACGTGCATAATAAAAGCGTGTTTTTCTAGGGTTTTTTACACCATTTATTTATTTTATACTTTTTAGTCACCACATTTGTACCTTTACTAGCTGTTCCCTGCGGCTTCATCCACATAGAAGTCGTTATCGCATAAAATCATTACCCTCCTTTTGCGCAGTCCGTTAAAAAGTAGCCTATGTCCTTCCCTTAAACTCAAACTATCTTTAAAACAAATTTCATCAAAATCGATTCTGTGGTTTAGGCGTGAAAACGTAACAGGCAGATAGACAGAGGAGTTACTTTCGCATTTATAATATTAGTAGGGATTTCTGTATTACATAGTGTTTTGTCTGAGTTCGACTAATGTGAAAATATGTATTTCATTATTATTCTAATACATATACATTTTATGCAGATACCTATGTCAATATTTACACTCAATATTAACTTCAATATATAACAAGTTTGTTATAACCTTAAACCCTAATCGTGGTCAAAGTTTAATACAAGACTTTTCTAACAAATCCAAACACAGCTATGGTACGATGTTTAATCATGAAGTTACAGTTCATATCTTACGACTCCATCATCAGGTCAGTTTGACAGCACCATATTATTGTTTTGTTATCAGAACTACAAACATCTGCCAATTTCCATGACGCTACAAATCTTGGAAGGTGGTTAAATTAGTTATCTGAGATTCCATTGCATAGTTTTACAAGTCAATTAAAAAAAGGTTTGCTAGAACCTTGAAACCTAAGCCTGGTCAAAGTTCATTACAAGACTTTTCTGACGAATCCAAAAACACATATAATACGATATTCCATCATGAAGTTCCAGTGCATATCTTCCGGCTCCGTAAATCAGATCAGTTCGACAGTACCATATTATTGTATTGTCATCAGAACTACATACAGCTGCCAATTTTCATGACGCTACGATCCTAGGAAGCTGGTTAAATTAGCTACCTTAGATTCCACTTGTTCCATCGAAGTTTCAGTGCCTATCTTCCGGCTCCATCATCAAATCAGTTTGACAGTACCATATTATCGTATTGTCATCATAACTACATACAGCTGCCAATTTTCATGACGCTACGATCCTCGGAAGCTGGTTAAATTAGCTACCTTAGATTCCACTTGTTCCATCGAAGTTTCAGTGCCTATCTTCCGGCTCCATCATCTTATCAGTTTGACAGTACCATATTATTGTCAGTCGTCGATCGACAGCGCTCGAAAGAAGTCACATAAGCAGCGGTGTATAACTTTTTTTTGTAGTACCTACATTATAAGTATAATGGCAAAATGTGCGAAGTGTGTAAAACTTATAACCAAAAAATTACCAGGATTGCAGTGTAGTAAATGTAGCAAATGGTTTCATGCTTCTTGTGCATCAATAACAACTGATCAACTTAGTGTATTGCGCGATACGGATTCTGTGGATTGGAAGTGTAAAAATTGCAGTGGAGGTGGTAAACCTAGACGGCTTTCGTGTATCATGCCGGATATCGACGCGGATGAAAACACGGACACAGAGTCGTTGTCTGCACGCACGGGAGTACAATCCGACATCACAATGCAACAAATATTACGCGACATACGCAAAGAGGTTAAACAGGTGATACAAGAGGAATTACAGAACACCTTGAAATACTTTTCTGACAAAATCGATGAGTATGAGAGAAAGATTCAGAAGTATGAGAAGTCTAATAAGGAATTGGAAAACCGTTGTACTGATTTGCAAAATAATATTAAAAACGTAAACATTAAATATGAAGTACTGGAGAGCAAAATTAATCAAATGGAACAGTCACAATTATGTAACCAACTTGAAATATGTGGTATCAACCCATCCGAGAGGGACAACCCTGCTGAAATCGCTAAAACACTTGCAGTAACCCTCTCGCAGAACCCGAGTGACATAGTAAGTGCATATATAAAAAGGAAACCATCGTCCTCAACTGCAAAGAAAGACCTACTGCCAACCATCAGTGTGGTACTTCGGGAGGGTGTTCGAGACACATGGTTGGATACTGCCAAAAACATGACAATACCGGCTACCAGCATAGGTCAGCGTGGAGCTGAGAGAGTATACCTTCGGGAATGTCTGACTCCATCTACCGCCTATCTGTTATGGAAAACTAAGCAAGACCTGAAAGGACTGTTCAATTACATATGGTGTAAACATGGAAACATTCTAGTGCGTAAGAATGAACGAGAAAAGAGAATTTATACTGTACGCTGCATCGCTGATATTAGTAAGGTAAAGTCATCTCACGGCTGAGGGGGGTAAGTGTATATTTTATTTCATTTTCTTTTTGTAATTTTGCAATTTTCATATCCTACCCCAATGGGCATGTCCAGTGCACAAAACAAAGCACTTTCCAATGGTTTTAGCAGACCACAATATAGTTGAAGCCAACTGTCAGTCGTGGGATGAGTTTGTTTCCTATGTGCCTATATCACAAAATTGTTTATATTTTTTTCACGTAAATTTAAACTCCATTAGGAAATATTTTGACCAAATTGAATACATTGTATTAAATAGCAAGCATACGATTCAGGTTTTGATACTAACAGAAGTCAACATTAAAAATGATATGGTACAAATGTTTAATATTAAAGGTTACAATCTATATTCCGTATAGAAGAGAAATATGTATAAATAGTCATAAATTTGGCCTATTTGCCGTTTATCGGCCGCCTGATACGTCCAAAAATCGTTTCATTAAGGAATTATTGTCAGTATTGAAATATTGTCCTACCAAACAGGATTGTGTATTGATGGGAGATATGAATATAAATATAAAACGTCGTGACAGTACGATTAATAATTATTTAGAGTCGCTGAGCTCTCGGGGATTTATTAGTAGTATTAGTTCATATACGCGTATAGAAAAATACGGTGATAGTATAACAAAATCCTGTATAGATCATGTGTTTGTTCGCAATGCCAGCTCGTATAATATCTATGCGTGTGTGGTAAACACCGGGCCAGCTGACCACTACATTACCGGCTGTGCCGTTATGAGCGCGCTTAACAACGATGACTCACACTCCCCGAGTGAACTGATAACAAAATTGGACAGTCGCAGAGTGCGCGATGAATTAAATCGTATCGACTGGAATATACCCCTTCAATACACATGCCCTAATGATATTGTGTCATTTGTTTGCTCGAATTTTGATAATGTATATGATAAATGTAAATTCACTATTAGTAAAAATAACTTTGGTAAGCGAAAAACATGTTTATGGGCAAATGAAAGGCTTAGAAATATGTGCAGGAAACGAGATTCATTGTACAGAGATTGGATTAAAGATGAAAATAATGCACAGAAAAGATTGTTGTATAATAAACATAGGAATAAAACTAATAAATATACACAATACATAAAAAATAAGTACATAATGATGAATGTTTCGAAAAACTTTAGAGATAGTAGAAAAGTGTGGAGTATTGTTAATAATTTAACGGGAAGAATTGTGAAATCTATTGAGCACGTTTTACTAAGAACTTTTCGAATGAAACCATTAACTTTAGCAAATACTTTTATGACAGAATTTAATAACAATGTCAGAGACTTAAGCAGCTCTTGCAACGTACCTCTGTTGGATAAATCGACCTATATGGTAACTCCGGATAGGTCTGTAAGAATAAAATCAGCCCGTGAGGATGTAGTCGAGCTAATCATCAAACAGATGAACGACCGAAAAAGCCCGGGATACGACGGTATACGAGTAACGGATATCAAGTGTTGTTCTGGCGTCCTGGTACCGGTTATAACACATTTAATTAATTGTTGTCTGATAACGGGAACGTATCCCGATTTGTTGAAGATAGGGGTCATTCGTCCAATACATAAAAAAGGGCCTCGCAATGATATAAACAACTATCGTCCAATCACCATATTATCGTGTATGGACAAGATTATTGAACGTTATATTAGTAATGAATTAAATGACTTTATACAAAAAAATGAAATAATTAACAACAAACAATTTGGATTTCAAAAAAATAAAAGCACCACAATATTATTAAGGGAATTTTCCAATGAAATAAATGGGTATTTGAATGATAAAAAACATGTTTTAGCGATATTTATTGATTTTAGCAAAGCATTTGAAATGCTCCGTTGGGATACACTTTTTGACCAATTAGCAAGAAATGGAATACAGGGACCCCTTTTAGAATTACTTAAAAGCTATCACACAAACAGATACACCACTGTGAAAATACAAAATGACTTTAGTGATAAGTTTTTATCCACCCAGGGAACGGCACAAGGTTCAATTATTGGCCCGACGGAGTATTTACTTTATGTAAATGATATGACTAACGTCATAAACATAGGTTCCGTGTACCAGTTTGCGGACGACACGTGTATATTAGTTGCCGATAAAAGCCTCGAGGAAGCCCAAAAGAGCATACAACTTAGCTTTGATCAAATGTCCAGGTGGGCCCATGATGTGGGATTGGTTATTAACTTCTCGAAGACAAAGATGGTACACATACATTCTTCACAAAATAAGAGTAGCTCAATACCTACGGTTCTAGCTCACAGCCACTCCTGTCTACATACCTCACCAATACACTGCAGCTGTCCTGCACTGGAAGTAGTAAATCAACACATGTATATTGGGCTTGTAGTCGATAGCCGTTTCTGCTGGGGACCGCACAGGGACTATGTTTGCAATAGATTGAGGTCGGTACTAGGAAAGTTAAGAATATTAAAATACAAATTACCATATAAAACTCTCAGAATGCTATATATGGCCCTTGCGGACACGGTGGTCGGCTATGGGCTCAGTAGTTATGGACAAACTTATCATACATATTTAACCGAAATTTATAATTTGCAATTAAGAATATTAAAGACTATTACGCCAAAACATGTAAAAGAAAAATACAAAAATAATTATGAAGAGCTCTTCAAATACTGTAATGTGATGAATGTGTACAGTAAGGTACAATTCCTAACACTTACGGAGGTGAATAGGCCCGAGTTAATAAACAAAAAAATAAGACCTAACTTTCTAAGACCTGTGAGACATAAAAATAAATACAGTCTACCTAAATATAATAACAAGTATGGAACAAGAGTTGCGGAGTATTTGATACCAAATTTTCTGAATAAACTGCCAAGACAATTGCAAGCATTATATTTGAAGGGTTCGAAAAGTTTTAAATATAAATCAAAGCGTTATTACATCGAAACCAATTCTGTGTATGTTTAGTTATGGCTATAGTAGTTATGTGTGGTGGAAATATACATTGTAAACAAGTGAACGACTCGCCAACACACAGATAAACCCTTAGAGGTTTGTGTTTGTGGCAATTTATATTGAAATATTGTAAAGTTGTAAAGTTATTTAAAATGTTAGCTTATTAATAAACAAACAATACTTTGAAGATAAAACACATTGTATTGTCATCATAACTACATACAGCTGCCAATTTTCATGACGCTACGATCCTTGGAAGATGGTTAAATTAGTTTCCTTAGATTCCAGTACATTGTTAGTTACATACACGACGACCTAATAAAAGCGTATTAATAAAAGTACTTTGTTTGATCGAAGAACTTAGACAGAGAACTTTATAAATGTTCAAGTTTGAGCAAAATCGTGGAGTCAATTCTGAGAGTGTTAGTATCAGGTATAACCCACGAATTATCATCTCTGTCGATTTGAAGCCTACACCTGGCTGTAGGCCTCCCATGAAGATCACCTCAGCTTTCGGTCGTCTCTTGTGACATTTATTAGGTCGTCTGTCCACTAGTGTCCACCTTGTAAGAGGCCTAACCCACTTTAAGTTTTCCGGTACATGATCGCCACTCAAGAACTATTTTTTGGACGCGCCAAAAAAAGGTTGTCCTGGGCGTTTTTTAATAATGTTCAGCAACCGCGAATAATCCCAAATCTTGACTTCAAAGCTCGATGCCTGTTTTCTTATTATTTATGATGTTGAATGATGGCACTTGGTGGATCTTACTGCACATATTGAAAACGACACTAGTACTGTTCCACAATATTGTGGAACAATACAAGTCGTGTTCCTAAGAGTTGAGTTCCTGTCTTCGCTGTAGGTAAGCACTATATTCTAATAAACATAAATTTTTGGGACTGTCAAGTGAAGGAAAGTGGTCAATATACACAAGTTAGTTGGGAGTCCTGGGACATCCTTCCGAGGGCTTACCCGGGGCTCCCAACTATAGGCTGTTGGGCGTTACTTGAGGTTTTTTTAGTCGGTAGGAGTCCGTCATAACATCCATGACGATTTTCCTTCACGTAAAACAAAAATAAAATACACAAGTCATATGTGTTATCGTTAGGAAGTAACTTCGTTACATGTTTTGTGTATATCCTGGGACATATTCCCGGGGCTTAACCGAAACTCTAGGCAGTAGGCAGTGTTAGGGCACGTGTGGTATGAGTTTTAGTCGGTAGGAATCCGGTAAAGCATCCATGAAGGAATACCGCACGCAAAAAGTGTTGTGCATAATTATGTGTGTGGTTCCTTATAGTAACTTCTACCTACGCACTCGTCATGGTCGATGAACCATATTAAGATTCAGTGTATTGACGTCAGACTGGCAGGTCGAACTTATGAAACTATAATAACGAGTTCCGGTTCAGAAGGGTGGGCATCGACTCATGAATCCCCGCAATTATATGAGAAGTGCGCAAGTAAATAATAAAGTACTTTTGAAGATTTTCATACACCGCCATCTAGCCTACCATAGCTATGGGATCTTGACAAACGATAAAATACTTGTAATGTATTGTGTGTATTCTACAAAGAATGCTTACACAAATATTTGTACCGGCTTGGGGTTTGAAATGGTGACTAGCAACGGCCGGCAGGCGTATTCACTCACCGCTGCACCACGGGGAAAGTATTTAGCTTTTTAGCAAAAAGGCGGGATACAACGTGAGCTCTGGAAACATTTGTAAAGACTCAAATTGACTCAATGCTTCTGCCATATGAGAACCGTTTGCATTCGTTCGATCGAGTTGATAATAATAAAATACTGACACAATATAGGCACTTTGATAAAATATCTTGAATTTAAACACTTTTACTTTTTCCACATTATTTAGGTACTGTGGAACCTGCGCAGTTTAACCTTACGGCATTTTTATAGCTAGAGAAGGTTCCCACATATCTGTGTTAATCTTTGAATGATGTAGAAAAGGTACAAGTTTAAGACTTTAAGATGAGAAGTTATTTCCACCAAGTGCCATTAGTCAACAGTATAAAATATTTTTACATCATAGCATACTTATGCACAAATGCTCTGTTAGATAGAAGAGCTTTTTGGACACCCACTGTGACCATAACACTGAAGCGTTATTTTTATGACTATGATAAAGCTTGAGGGTATCAGTGACCTCTACTATAAAGTTGTTAGTGGACAAACGACATTCCAAATACTTACGCATACATAATAGTAGAGAGAGAGAGAGAGAGAGAGAGAGAGAAAAATCAATTTCCTCTAGATATGAAAAATCGATGTCTTTATCACGGGGCGGATGTCATGTCAAACTCGAATCGACTAGACTTAGGCTTTTATTGCGGCTTCAGCTATGGTTTTCGCCAAAATGATGCCGCCGCCGCCTGATGGAAAGTCACAGCGACATCTAGCGATTAGGTTTAAGGTGACTGTTGCAATGCTAAGGTATCCCGTTTCTTGAAATGTAAGGCATGCTTGAAACTATAACGTCCCGCTGACGAGACGGCTTGGACAGCACACCTTACTTTCCTTAGGTCCCCGATCATGTAGGCCGATAGTCTTGGAATGAACTCTGTGGTACAGTCAAGGTCACTAACTTCAAGTGCAACAACCAGTCAATCTCATTGAAAGATTATTATGTATGTTGTAACTACAAATCAATCAAGTCGTTCACAATAAAATTGATAGATTTCTATAATAAACCAACAATCGATTGGTAAGTACGTAATATTTCGTACATACATAATGTCAAGTTCTTTAGCGTGATATTTTAAGAGGTGAATGTGACGAGTTTTATTGGCATTGACCTTAATAACTGATCGGATAATGATTATGATGTCTCAAAAGATTAGGATTTAATGTATGAATTAATAACGGATTACGTTTAAAGTATTGTAAATATTAGAAACCCATTGGACGTCGACAAGGTCGATAAACAGCTTTATGCACTGTTTCTCCTTATTAATGGAAATTGTGTTGAATTTCCTGTCCGTTCATACGTGTGCGATATTTTCCTAAAAGGGATACACTCAAATCTTTGCTTCACGTATAAATAAAATTACATTATTATGCACATGAGTACCTAGTTCAAGGGAAAATTATAATTAGGTATTAATTCATTTCACACCACAATAAACAGAGGCCATATGAGGCTAAATGGACTTTTATCTTGATCTAGATCTCAGGGCTCGTGGGGGTCTCATGGAATGAAGTTATAAGGTTCTCAATTTGTTAAAATGTATTTGTCTTTATTTATTTAATAGTAATACATGTTCACAGCACTACGGTAAGCTACCTTGGCTATGTCTGTTAATCAAATGGGTGATCGTCATATGAAATTTCCCATGCAATCGTTTCCGTGATTAAAGCTTCGATGACATGAAGCTAGTTCACAAGCTAGAAGCCAGTGACAGCTTGTGAACTCGCTTTGTGTCAATCCTCTTTTGACTATCCCATTGTACATCTACTCGAACTATCTAGGTGGCGCATTCGGTAGAGTATCCGCCTGCCGCGATGAGGTCCCGTGTTTGATTCCCCGGTCGATCCATTTATTTGTGTGATCCACAAAATGTCTGTTTCGGAGTTTCCGTGTTTTCTATGTATAATATGTACTTATGTATTTAGAAATAAGTATGTCTATCAAGTCATCTAGATCCTTTAGCACAAGTTTATAATTATGAGCTTAATTTGAGTAAGATGATCTTGGGTGAGAATGTCCACAAATATTAGAAAAAACTCATTTGTTAACTTTTAAACGCGCGAAGTAGCACCGTGTGTGATAAGTGACACGCTCCGTGTCATAAGGCCTCAGGAAGGCACGTTAATCCCTTTGTCAGTAATTTAGCAGTCGTTAAGTCAAGTTGAAAGCTTGTTAGTTGTAGCAGTTGCCTATATGCCCAAACCCTTACTCACTTGCGACAAATAGTAATAAATAAATAAATCTATATATATAAAAATCAATGCCACTTTTCGTTGTAATTTTATAACTCAAGAACGGGCTCACCTATCCAAACCAAATGTATAGGCTTTGTTCGGACTATTTAGTAGATGGTTTATGTGAAGTTTGCACAAAATCGGTCGAGCGGTGCTTCATTTATCACGCAAACGAAGTTGCGCGGGTCAGCTAGTAAATAATAAATATTTGTGGTCAATGTCACACAATATCATCTAGCTCAAATTAAGCTTGTGCTATGGGATCAAGATGACTGATAGACATTAAACATAGAAAACACCCAAACTCCGAAACAAACATCACATAAATATTATAGAGAAACTAGGATGTTGAAAGAAACTGCCTACAGAGCTTGGACCACGGCTCGCGCTAACTCAGATCCTAGCATCTCTGAAGTGAAACGCAAACTGAATGCTGCCTCGAGGGCCAGTAAAAGAGCGGTTGCCAGGGCTAAGTTCGATTTCGTCGGCTGAATTGGTCAGCGACTAGCCAGCTACCCTTCTGGAAGTCGTGAATTCTGGTCGCTCGCCAAAGCTGCCGAGGGAAACTTTTGTTGGTCGGGATTACCACCTCTACATAGACTGGATGGTAGTCTGGCCCAGAGTGCCAAGGAGATGGCCGACCTTTTGGGTTCTCTCTTTGCCTCCAACTCGACCATGAACGATGGCGGTGCGCTTCCGCCTGGTATCCCTTGGTGTGGCACTTCAATGCCAGAAATTAAATTCAAGCAACGGGACGTCAGGCGGGAGCTTCAATCCCTAGATATTCATTAGTCGAGTGGGCCGGACGGCATTCCCGGGGTGGTACTTAAGCGGTGTGGTCCGGAGTTGTGTCCGGTGCTTACACGTCTTTTCACGCTTTCATACTCCATGAAGCAAGTCCCGGCGTCGTGGAAGATCGCGCACGTGCATCCTGTGCCTAAGAAGGGTGACAGGACCGACCCGGCCAATTATAGGCCTATAGCCGTCACCTCCCTTTTATCTAAGGTGATGGAGCGTGTAATTAATACACAGCTCCTGAGGTACCTTGAGGAACATGACCTGCTCAGTGACCGGCAGTGCGGTTTCCGTCACGGTCGCTCGACGGGCGATCTTCTTGTGTACCTCACACACCGCTGGGCGGCGGCTATCGAGAGTAAGGGTGAGGCTCTAGCAGTGAGCCTCGACATCTCGAAAGCCTTTGACCGGGTCTGGCACCTTGGTCTTCTTACGAAACTGCCCTCCTATGGACTGCCCGAGAGTTTATGCGGATGGGTGTCCAGCTTTCTGGCCGGTAGAAGCATCAGGGCCGTCGTTGACGGCAGCTGTTCTGACTGCATGGCCATAAACGCTGGTGTTCCACAAGGCTCAGTGTTGTCCCCTACTTTGTTTCTGCTGCATATGAATGACATGTTGTCTATTGACGGCATTCATTGTTATGCGGACGACAGTACGGGCGACACTTATTACACGGGCCAGTGGAAGAAAGTCGTGAACAACTTGTGTCTGAAGTCGAGGCTACTCTCACCAGAGTGTCCGATTGGGGTCAACAAAATCTTGTCCAATTCAACCCTACCAAGACACAAGTTTGTGTTTTCACCGCAAAAAAGACCCCATTCACTGTGGCGCCACAATTTCAGGGCACATCTCTCACCATCTCTGAAAGTATAGGGATCCTTGGTGTTGACATCTCCAGTGATGTGCAGTTCCGCAGTCACTTGGAGGGCAAGGCCAAGCTGGCGTCCAGGAAGCTCGGAGGGCTCAGAAGGGCGCGGCGGTACTTTACTGCGGCGCAAGCACTGCTTCTCTATAAGTCGCAAGTGCGTCCGCATATGGAGTACTGCTGTCACCTCTGGGCGGGGGCACCCGAATACCAGCTTCGTCCATTCGACTCGGTGCAAAGGCGAGCTATGAGAGTTGACAACGATCCCATACTTGCAGGTGGTGTGGAACCTCTTAGCGACAGAAGAGACTTTGCTTCTCTGTGTGTGTTCTACCGCCTGTACAACGGTTTGTGCTCTGAAGAATTGTTTGATATGATGCCTACGGCTACATTCTATCATCGCACCGCTCGCCATAGACAGGGTGTTCATCCTCATACGTTGCGTCCTGAGCGCTCGAGCACGGTGAGATCTAATGTAGGCTTTCTTCCGCGTACGCTTAGGTTGTGGAATGATCTCCCTGCTTCGGTTTTCCCAAACGCCTACAGTATGGGGTTCTTCAAAAGGGGACTTAGAAGGTTTTTAAAGGGTCGGCAGCGCGATTGTGGCGCCTCTGGTGTTGCAAACGTCTATAGGCTGCGGTGACCACCGGTACATCTGGTGGGGCCGTATGTTTGTCTGCCACTCTAGTGGTATAAAAAAAAAAAAAAAAAATTTGGTACCGACCCAGAAATCGAATCCAGGACCTCCAGTGCCGCAGACGGTATCACTACCAACCGCGCCACAGAGTCAGAGTAATGATGGAATGTGGGCCTAGAATAGAATAGAATATCCCTCCCGGGTTAGAGGCATGACTATTTATGATCTGTTGGCTGTGCTATTAGTGTTCGCCGACGACACCCTCGTTACGGCGCGGGGAGCAACGCACCGAGACGCAGCAAGCACTAAGGGCCACGGCAGGGGTTGCTCAAGTCGTGGGTCGGATACGGCGGCTGGGTCTCGAAGTCGCCCTTCACAAATCCGAGGCTCTGTGCTTCCACAGACCTCGGATGGGGCCACCTGCGGGATCCAGCCTACAGGTAGGGGGCGTCAGCATCGGCATCGAGCCCTTGATGAAGTATCTGGGACTCGTACTCGATGGCTGGTGGAACTTCGGACATCACTTCCGAAATTTGGTCCCAAAACTGAGGGGGGGGATCAGTCGCACTAGCACGGCTGATGCCCAACTTCAGGGGACCCAACGCTCCCTACAGGAGACTGTACCTGGGGACCGCGCGAAGTATGGCCCTATACGGGGCCCCCGTATGGGCGGAGACCCTGACGGCCAGCAATGTGGCTAGACTGCTGAGTCCGCAGAGGGCGATAGCCGTCAGGGTGATAAGGGGATACCGCACGATCTCCAGTGAGGCGTCATGTCTCCTAGCCGGGACCCCTCCATGGGACCTGGAAGCGAGAGCCCTTGCGTCACTGTTTAGATGGCGCAAGGAGGCGCTGGAGCGGGGCCAAAGGCCTGCGTCTCGAGAAATCGAGGCCCAGCGGTCCCTGCTCCACCATGAAACCGTGGAGACATGGAAGGTGCGACTTGAGCAACCAAAGGGGGGATTCGCCACAGTCGCGGCCGTCAGATCGGTCATGGACGAGAGGCTGGAGAGGAGACACGGTGCTCTCTCCTACCGGTTGTCACAGATACTTTTTAGTCGGTAGGAGTCCGTGATGGATTTTATCTCACGTTAGATAAATAAAAAAAGGCGTGACTATTATGCATGTATGTAATAATTTTAATGTTTTTATGTTTTGAAACGTTATGTATAACAATTTAAGTTGCAGATTATGTGTTGTATTTGTAAGTTTAACTTTGTTTTATTCATATCAATGTTCTTTTTAATAAAATACAAAGATTTATAAAGGGATATTTTGAAATGCATATCTATATAATTTTTCTGCACACTAGGTAACTCCACTAATTAACTGAATGCATACCAGAAATCAGAATGCTGGGCAAAAAAACCAATTCATTAATTAAACATGTACTACTTAAAAAACTAAAAATTTTACACAAAACGAGATGATCACCTTTTGCATCGAATTCAAACCAAAAATGTGGTTCGTACATCGGATATATGATTTACTAAACAAAAACACGAATTGCTTATCAATACTAACTTGCACTCTAAATTGTACAATCTTATAATAGAATAGGTTAGGTTAGTTTTTTTATTTTCTTGATTAATAAAATTTAATTTTGTAAAGATTACTGATTAAATTGGATTTTTAATTAGAATAAAAGATGTTCCTAAAAGTTAATTAGGCTATGGTTTTCCTTAAAAAAGTTTCAATATGTTAGTTAAGCCAAGGAGTTTATAGATATAGGTTCTTTTACTATTTTGATAAGGGATATAATAAACCGAGCCTCAAAAGTTTTTATTGGCCACGGCATTTAGCTTCTGATTTAATAATTAAGCCACGCGAAAATGAAATAGCCTCCAATATGCTAATTCGTCCTCTTTACAACGTCACCTAAGAAAATCCATAATAAGCATCAAATAAAGATCAACAATTATTTTAACTTGTCCTGCGTATTAATATATTAACACCTTATTTACTTATTCAGCCACAGATTTTATATGTAATCACCATTTTATATTTTACAGCTTCAAATCGAGAGCCTCAAAGAATTATAATTTAAGCCGCCACAGAAAACATCAGTTTTTATAACTTAGCGTGTAAAATAAATATATCACGTTCTTTTTCGTGAAAATAGCCACTGCAAGGTTTAATCTAAGTGCAAAGGACGACAGCGACCGGCCATTTGCATCAATCAGAGACCGCTATTTGATGTCACTTTGTAACTAAAAACAGATTACGCTTACCGAACAAGAAAGTGAGGTCAAGAAAGCAAATACTCAACTTAAAAGTGTATAATACATTATACACTTTGACTTTAGTATAGGTATATACATTAAGTGAACATATGGATAATGTCATCATAAATTTCACGATTAATGAGAAATTACTCGTTACGTGTAAACAGTGTTTAGCACTGCCACGGTATAGTATCTACTCAGTTTGAGTTTAGTATTTGCTTTCTTGGTCTTACTTTTTAGTTTGGTGAGCGTTATCTGTCTCTAGTTCTATAATCTGTATTACATGCATACACAACGTCACCGACCGGAATCTGTATAATGTCTGGACATTCTATAAAATACCTGAAACTTGCAGGCAAGGCAATGTATGAAATAATTATATACGAGATTATGGAAGGTTTATTGGCTGCTTGCGAAGGTCAGATTAGGTTGGAACAGTAACCTATAACGAGCGAAGGCGAGCGAGTGCAGCGAGCATGCCGCAGCAGCGGCCGCCTAGCACCAGATGTCTAAAATTTAATATTTAGCATTGTTACAATTTAAAATTTCTCGATAGTTAATAATTTTGCGGTATTTACAATTTTATGGTGACCCCAGACCTATTTATTTTACACATTGCCGGTGTACCAGCAGGTATTCTATGCAATCCCTAGGAATTTTGTACAATACCTAGACAAAGTATGAACAATCATATACTTATTCAAAACATTTCATACATTGTCTGGAGTCTGGGCAGGTATTCCTTAGAATGCAGGTATTGTATAGAATATCTAAATTATAAAGACTGCTGGTAACATCATAATAAATACAAGCATTTATGCCCGAAAGTCTGTCCCACGCTCCCGTGTTGAAACGAACTCGCTTGTCCGTTTCCACCACCAGATTGTGACACCCCATACAGTCATCTTAACGTGCCTTTCAAAGCAAGGAAACTCTCGCAAATCAAATGTTACAAAGTGGTCACCCATCCGAGCACCAGCCATAGCGGTAGTTGCTTACTGCAGTGATCGTTTACAAAAGACTGAGTCAGTGGCTACAAGTGGTTCTAGCTATTTAGGTAATATTAGTGGCCATAATTTGTTTTTTGATGGCAATAGGCTTGTGTCCACTAAGAATAAATCTGATTGATGTGTGTTTCTAACGACTATGTCCGATATATAAATAACAAAAAGTAATATAAATTGGTGCACAAATTAAGGATTACTATTATTTTTAGAAAATAAGATTGGAAAAAATAGGCAATCAGTCACGTGACATCAAACACCTCTATCAGATGGTGTGACGTCATAGTTTGCTTTTTGACGTTTGACACACTCTGGCAGTCTCGAGTCTTGACATCTTGTGTCACAAGTCGTGTTATCTCGTGTCATAAAATACCGTAGACAGAGAACATTTTAAATTAATATGGAAAGCAGACGAACGCAAACTTAACACTGTCAAACACCTGTCAAACAGTGATGTCAATGGCAATTTTTTTTAAATTAATTTATACTGGCTTTGGTGACTTAGACCATATGCCAAAGTGATGCCAACTCCTACCGAATGTTCCTCTAAAAACCAACTTCAAATTCCCCAGATATCCCTAAATATCGATTAAAACCCCTAAACGTTTCTTTTTTGTAGTACCTATAACTTTTAATCTAAAAACAAATCATTGAAAGGGCTCATAAAAAAATACACATTTTCTTTTTGTTTTGTTTGGCGAGATTCTTTGGCGGGAACTGGAAGGAATCGTATCGCGTCGTTTTGTAAATTTGCAAAATTAGTGTAATTTCGAGTGTTTTGTGTGTATCGATGGTGGATTCTTAAACATAAACGTTTGACAACGTGCACTAGTGTTGGGAAGTGATAAAACGCAGTGAATCGCAACTTTGCAGTGACTAAAAATCTAAAGAAACTTTCAGTAATTTATCCACCGCTTTTCTGAAGGAAGACTAACATTGACTTAGGGATGATGTACTTGACTTTGACTGGACTTAGAGGACGAGGACTGTGACTTTTTAAAGCAAAATGAAGAGATAATAAATATACAAGATTTGGCTGTATGGCTCAATTTGCCTTTGCCTATCCGAAAATGGATAAATATAACCACTACTACTTTTGTTTGGCATCAAGTGACGTCACACAAGGCGCCATGAGCGTTTTCGATACAAATTGAAATTTATTTTTTAAATCACAAAATAAACTATGTAAATGATTGTTTTAAATCAAAATATTACATTTTTGTGATCATGTAGATATAAAGCTACAAAAATAAACGATTTTGGAAATTTAGGACACAAGCCTATTTTACTTAACTTTGATGATCCATTAATGTGGGATGAGTTACATTTTAAACATGCTGAAATAGGAAATTAGAAGCTAAGATATTAATAAATAATGTCTATTTTGATGCCATTTTTTAGTAATTTAGAAGTTCACTGTTTGAATGCATGTTAAAAAATTAGATGCTAAAAAATAATCACGATGCTGAATTATATTAACAGTGGCTAAAAAAGAAGTTTAATGGTGGCTAGAATCTGTAAATACTGACGCTCATTAATTGTGTCTGACTTATTATTTTGGGGGGCAAAGTATTTTTTGGGAGGCCAATAATGGTATTAAAAGAAGTTCGTTTAATTAGCACCCTTTTGATAATAGTGATATGTTCAGTTAAATAGTTCTGCAAATGCCAGAATTTGATTTATTTAGTGTGCATAATTATTAGTGTGCAAGTCAGTATTTTTGGTTTAACTTTGAAATATTTTGTATGAAAAAAGGAATAAGCAGATATCAATTTAAATACGTGCCTTTTTAAAAGATATGATTTTTTTCGTAATTTATAATTTAAAAAAAATATTTATACTTATAATAAAACTGTTGAGGGTCGTGAGTCTGTACATAGAAGATATTTTGAAAATTTCAATTGTAGGGCGTTCTATAATCGATTCTGAAGACGAATAAGTAATTTAAATGTTTATGTCTGTCTGTCTGTCTGTATCCCGAATAAGTATCACGCCGAAACTACTGAACCGATTTGAATAATACTTGGTACATTCCGAGCTCATAGTCCGAGGAAGGTTCTTGGATACTTTTGATCCCGATATTTTGCGCGGTTCCTGCGGGAGAGGGGATGAAAGATAAAATGGTTTTTCAGCTGTAAGTTCTCACCGCGTGGTCCGATATCAAATATTTTTTTAGTGTCAGAAAGGGAATGTTTTTAACATTGTTCCACACAAGTTTCATTATTGAGAGTTTCGTAGTTCAGAAATTAGAGGCATCTCAACTTTCGCCAAACCTAGAATTCTGGGGTTCCTTTGAATGAGAGGGTAAATCTAAACGGGCGTGTTGGCTTAATCATAAAAGAGCTTAATTATTAATGTTTGAAATTGTTTTAGAATAGCCTTAATCTTTAAGCTCTTTTATGATTAAGCAAACAGGGCCGTTTCACACGGTGCTTGACGAGTCTGATGAAGAATTACCTCTCCTTTCGTGCACATTATGTGACGTAAACGAAGTTGCGAGGGTCAGCTAGTAATAAATAACATTGTACCCCAGTCTATACGAATATATCACCGTAAACTGGCTCAATAAGCTTTTTGGGGTTCCGTATCCAAAGGGTAAAACCGAGACCCTATTCATGAGACTTCACTGACCATCTGTCTGTCTGTCTGTCCATCATCAGGCTGTATCTCAGGAACCGTGATAGCTAGAGTTGTATTTCTGTTGGCGATATGACTAAAATCGGAAAATGGGTTAACGGAGGCTCTCATACAACAAACGTGATTTTTTGCTGTTTTTCGGTAAGGAGAACCTTCTGTGAGCAAGTACGATTCGCACTTTTTTGAATTTACTTACCGTATTAAATAACATACTAGTTCAATTGTTATTCAAATAGGTGACAATCTGGATTAACAAGGCTACTTATTACGGGAGAAGGTCCCATGGGAAACAGATAAGGGACAACATATACAAGCTTTTCAGTATCTGTTATTTTAATAACATATTACTTACTTAACTTTTCGTTGTTCTGAATTTATATTTTTTTTTTAAATTTCATTGAGTGCTAGGTAGTTAATATAACCGCAATATTTTGTTATTGTAGAAATTATTTTTTAGTTTAGTTTTTATTAGGAAGCTACAATCATCATTAACTATTCGGAACGAGTGAAAAAATAAACCATTACAAATGTTGGTTTACCCAAATTTAAAACCATGACGTAATGAGGTCATAATGTAGCAATTGAGTGAGTACGACCCTTTTTTGTTTTACTAGGTAATGTGTACCTACTCCATAAGTTACCCACACACACACTTTGTGCAGGTAAGTACTATTATTTAGTATTTACCAACCATAAAACAAAATATGTTTGATCACGATTGTACGTAGTTCTTTATAATTTACCTTTGTCGACGTAAATAATTGGTTAAGGCCGAGTCGGTCTTGGATAGGACGGATCCCGTACCGTTGTTTGGTGACCGACAAGTTTAACTATGGTCTCGAATGAAAGCCTTTTCAGACCTACCTAAGGTCTACTTGAACCAAAGAGGTTACTATTAAACGCTTTTGTTCGGAACCATAGGTATGCTTGTCGGTCATCGTACCACGGTACGGTATCCGTCCTATCTAAGACCGACTCGGCCTTAGCATGTGGAGTGTTGACGTTTGTAAAGACCAAAACCATAGAGCAACGCGAACTGTCTAAGGGGAGACGGCATAGAACGATTGCTCGGTACATAATATTTGTCTGTCATATTTTGCGGGTGGCGGGGGGAAATCTTCCTCACCCACACTTTCTTAGACTCGCACTACAATAGCAATCGACTGTCAATACGAAGCCTATATACACACTTTAAACAATACACTCATAAATTTTACACACACATGATACATTTTGTGTCATATCACCCCAAGTCGCTGAACCAATCCATGCACAGAGCAACGCGAACTGTCTAAGGGGAGACGGCATAGAACGATTGCTCGGTACAAATTTGTCTGTCATATTTTGCGGGTGACGGGGGGAAATCTTTCTCACCCACACTTTCTTAGACTCGCACTACAATAGCAATCGACTGTCAATACGAAGCCTATATATACACTTTTAACAACACACTCATAAATTTTACACACACATGATACATTTTGTGTCATATCACCCCAAGTCGCTCAACCAATCCATGTATGATGTGACGTCCGGTAAAGTTGCTAAACAAATCTGAATATTATTTATACGTTTAAATAGGTGTAAATAATAATAACTTGTTATAAAATTACTTACTTACACAAGATAATATCATTTTTCTTTAGATTTCTTTAATCACATTTCTTTTTGTATTAATATCTAATTATTTCATCATTTTTATAAAATGACAATTCAACCGCTCACGCTGTCAACTAGACTTAGTCTAGGAGTTTTGGAACGAAAACGAAAGGACTCGTACATTATTCCGTGTTGTAATTTTTCAAAATTAGTGTATTTATGAGTATTTATGTTTAATAATGGTGGATTCTTAAACATAAAAGTTTCAACAACGTGCACAAGTGTTGGAAAGTGATAAAACGAAGTGATACGCGACTTTTTTGTACCACCAAACTCCAAAGACAACTCTTAATAAAGTACCACCGCTTTACTTGAGTACAAAATTTGTCCAAACTGGAACATACATGAATACGCTGATAATAAAAATAATTATTAAGAAAAAGATATATTACACTTACACTGCTATTTGCAAGATTCTCAACATGAAAAGGATTGATATTTTCGATATATAATTGACTTGACATTGGCATACTCTCAAGCCGAGAAAGTCCAAGATATAAGGAAAAGAAGAAGAAGACTTAGTCTAGTGAAAGAAACTTCAAAAAACAGTTTTTATGTAACTGGGCACTTTTAGTCGTCAAAATGTCAAATTATTGCCAGAGGGGGTTTGCCAGCTTTGGCCTCTCCCTCTGTAAAGGCGCGCGATGCTCTGTGACCAAAACACTCGGGATGCCGATCTTATTGCGATGGCTACTACAATATACTTGCAATTGGAAAATTTCTAGCTTAGAAAGTCTTCAATGTGACTTATATGATTATCATACCATTTCACTGACGTCCAGGATTCGGAAATGTTCGTAACCGTACGTAAGTAATCGTCACCGACCTGTTCATGAGATGGGTGCCCGTTTTTGATATTTTCATTTACCAAAGAAATGAATGTTGCCCTTTTACTTTATTATGTTTTTTTAAGCATGAGTAAAATTGTACGGGGATGCTATGCCGAACTCCTATCGACTAAAAACCACACGTATCCTACCTAACAGCCTACGGTTGGGAGCCCCGGGTAAGCTCTCGGAAGGATACCCCAGGACTCCCAAAAATACTTTATTATGCTAAAACGGGGCAATATCTACACAGCTACACACGCTTGGAAGAAACCGACTTGTGGTTTCTTTGCTAAGGATCTCTATATTTATATAGATGATGGTCTGACTAGCAAATATTTATAAAGGGATTTATGATGAGATGACTGTGTCGTTAAAAGCCTTCTCGGCCCATTACTCATAAGCGGACAAACTAATCGCCAATTGAAATAATTAATTATGTAATTATTTATTTGATCTGACACGCTTCTGTTTTTTTATTCCTCTAAGGTGGCAGACAAGCATACGTCCCACCAGGTGTACCCGGGGCGCTACAATCGCTATTTCTGTTACCGTAGAAGGCCACTGTCGGAAATCCTGGGGCATCCTTCCGAAGGCTTACCCAGGGCTCTCGACTATAGACAGTGGTAGGAAACGAGTCCGGCATAGCATCCGTGAGGTATATCCACACGAAAATAAAACCGAAAAAGTTTAAATTAGGGGAGTCAGTCTTTTTTAATTATTGAGAATTGCACAAAAGTTGACGTTGGTCATTCTCATTACAAACCGCATTCGTATCCTTGATTTCGAGATAACTTTTGATTCGGATGGATGGTATTTGATTCTATGAAAAGTCAAAGTTCATAAGATTAAATCTATTCTTACGTAGAAATAAGTAAGCTAGAACCTCGTTCTTGGTACAATGACTATAATAAATGTTATGAGTCTTATCAAAGACCATTCAAAGCTGTACAGCGAAATTCAACAGATTTTAGGAAAAATCACTGTCAATTTTTTACATTCAATCCCAAAGTGAGCTAGGATTAACCTACTTGTGGGTAGGACAGCGAATCTTTATATTTATATATGTTTTTTTTGTAAATACATACTTATAATACATAGAAACACCCAGACTCTCGGGACCTTTTTTTTTATCTCTCGCCTCCTCGTAATCCTCACATGCACAATACGATCTCTAGACCAACGAGGCAGTTAAACTCTACTTCCTGTGTGTACCGTTGTATTTTAGTAATGACCTATACGCCAAAGAATAAATCACATTAATTGCTGGTATTATATTAGAACAGTCTCTCAAATTGTAAAACGACCACTTTGTTACAGTTTTTCCAAGATTTTACGGCAGGTATTTCCAAGATTTTGAAGCGCTCGTGGCCCCGCGGGATCAGTGTTCTGTAAACTTCGCTTAACTTGTTTTTGTGCTTCGGAAGTCACGTTAAGCCGTTGGTCCCGTTTTCCGTAAAATGACAGTCGAAGGCCTTATGGGCGGTTGAAGTTGAAGGCCTTATGGGCGGTTGAAGTTGAAGGCCTTATGGGCGGTTGAAGTTGAAGGCCTTATGGGCGGTTGAAGTTAAAGGCCTTATGGGCGGCTCGAAAAAGTTTAACTGTGTGTCGTCACAACCTGGCAACGCGTGTTGTGTTTAGCGCTTCTGGTATTGCAAACGTCCATAAGCTACGGTAACCAACCATCCGGTGGTTCGTAAGCTTATCTGCCACTTTAGTAGTATAGTATGAAAAAGGTACGGCGTTCTTCAATAGTAATATTGTAATTACTTGTTAAGGCAATATTGTAATCTTGCAAAGGCACTGATTTTTGTAGCTGACAAAGTAAATTCAAAAGCTTTTCATTATACATTCAAAGTTTGAAGTCGAAGTTGATTGTCTATTAAGGTGTTTGTACCTCAATTAAATTATAACGATGTCGGTTTATAAAAAAGTCTGTGAAAATTTTCCAAGATATCGATGACGACGATATTTCTAAACCATTTTTTACGTTCATCTTAAAAAAAAGAAGTCACTGCCCTGTTATAAAACCCCGGAATGTTGCCTTCGGAAGAAAACAAATTATCCTAGCGGGTTTGGGAGTGTTCAGTTAGCTTTTGATTTTAAGCCTCATAATACCTAGTAGATACAAAAGAAACATGGTAGCAAGGCTAAGTAACTTTGAGTGCAAACGAATCAGATTTTTTGTATTCCTTTTAATAACGGTACTTAGTTTTCAAACAAGTTTAATGCTCTCAAATTGCAAGGTAAATTAAAAAGTAATTTGATACATGAAAGGCAAAAATGAAATGCGCAACAGGCGTTCATTATCATATAGGCAGTTTGACTATAGCTATTCGGCTATTTCCTAGATTACCCGATATTTGATCCAACGATCAAATCAAGGTATGTACCAACTTACTAGTTTTACGAGGTATTCTGTCTCCTTCCTTCTCCTTTTTATTACAATTATTACATGCTTTTATATAACTAGCTATGTATGTATGTATGTATGTACTACCCGTTCGCTCTAAGTTTGCCGCTGGCGTAGAGGCGTATACCCGAATTTTTAATTAGACGAAGTAAATTGACAGTAGCTAATGTCAATTCGTCATAGAAATTAAGCAACATTATATGAAGAAGTGACATTAGTTGTTGTCAATTTACTTCGTCTAATTAAAACTTCGACTTTAGTATGGAGCCGAGCGGCAAACTTAGAGCGAACGAGCAGTATGTATGTATGTAAGGTACACATTTTGTAAGTAAGATTGACCCACTTCTCATGCTCCGATTGAGCTGAAATTTGGAATACTTATATAACTTCGATGACAATACAATATAATGGGACCTGGTTTGAAGGTGGAATCTGAAGATCGCCATACTAACTCTTTAACGAAACAAGATAAACCCATACGGGTTTATTACAAAAGACGGTTTAACTATACTGCCTCTGTGGCGTAGTCGGTAGTGATACCGCCTGCGGCGCTGGAGGTCCTGGCTTCGATTCCTGGGTCGGTCCAAATATTTGTGTGATCCACAAAATGTTTGTTTCGGAGTTTGGGTGTTTGCTATGTACAATATGAATGTATTTAGAAATATTTATTTATTCCATAAAACATCTATCGTATATGTATGTATCCATATTTGTATGTCTATCAGTCGTCTAGATCCTATAACACAAGCTTACTTTGGGCTAGATGATGTTGTGTGTGAATGTCCAGAAATATAATTATTATTATATTACAGTATTTGTTTGGGCTCTTTAGATCTACGACCTTCTCTCCTCGTGATATATGACTCCAAGTAACTGGAACAATGTCTATTAAAAAAAGCTCAAAACGTTTTAAAATTCCTTACACCATCTGTGTATATCAAAGGAATTTATATGTTTATACGAATGTAGGTAAACTTCATGGACAAAAAAAATAGAAATAGCTCGTCTAAGTTAAGTGGTATGGTCATTATTTCGTGACTAATCCTAAAAATTGTTTTTGTAAGTTGTACCGAAACCGTGCTATACCGACGTATACCGACTTACTAGACATGACTTCATAATCTTCATACATAAGGTAATGAATACGAAGCGATTAAACGATAATCTGATAAAACGTTAAAGATAGAAAAAACAAGTGAATCCCCTTAATGTTTACCGTTCATTTTTAATCTATCAAATTATTTTGGAATATATTTAGAAACTTGAAGCTGCTGTCTATAAAAAGGAACGCGTTTAGTAAATTAAAAACTTTGTTCTTTTTTGAATAATAAGTTTATATATGCAAAATGTAACCTATATGTTGAAATAATCAACTACAAGCATAAACATAATTTAAAAGTCTAGACATCCACACAGAACCAGTAAAATAAAAAAAAAATCCTAGATCAAATTAAAGCTTATGAAATTGTCCACAACAAAACTACAACTGCGAATTCGATTCTTGAATTTCGTGTTAGATATAGAATCTCGCAGTTGTAGTTATGTAAGGTATTAGTTTAGTAAGGTATTTATATCCTGTTCATATTTTTCGTTTTGCTGCCTTTATTGGGGTCCCGTCCGTACCCAAAGGGCATAAACGGTACCCAATTCATGCGACTTTGCCGTCTGTCTGTCTGTCTATCTTTCCGTTCGTCACTAGGCTGTATCTCAGGAACCGTAATAGCTGGAGTGCTGAAATTTTCACAGATGATGTGTTTTTGTTGCCGGCTATAACATTTAAATCAGAAAAAAGGGTGGCTTAGGGGGGGCTCCCATGTTGTTTCGTTCGGAACCGCCTCTGCGCGAATCTGACTTGCACTTGGGCGAATTTTTACGAATTTTTATCATTGCGTGTCTCCTGTCTTCTATATAATAACGTATTCCTAGTTGCTTCGAAACCCTATCTTAGTTTGTAACCTAGGGCCTACTCTTATTTGGTTGACTACCTCCTCACCTGAAAACCTCATAGGTACACATGCATCGTTGCCTCGTCTTTTAGGAAGTAGGTGCCCCGCAAGCAGGTGAGATCACTTTATTTCCTAAGATCTTCCTGGGGGTTTCATGGAGTTACATCGATTATTACCTGTCTTAACGAATCATCGTTATCGTATTACATGTTCGTCACTTTGTACCTACATTAAGTGATATCACTCCAAATGAACTTCATTCTCTTCATATTTTCCTTTTTGATTTGATTTGCTATTAATCACTTTTCTTTTCCTCTTGAATCTCAATCATTTTTATGTTCTTGGAACAACCCACAGACTTCCTCTAAAGTTTAACTACCTAATGGTAAGGCTCTTTTGCAATCGTGACTGTAATGCCCATTTCATTAAACCGGCACTCAAAAGATCAAGACTAAGAAACCGGAGTTTTGTAACTAGCCACCATTATGGATTTTTTATTACTTCTACGTAACTAGCGGTGTTGACTAGGGAAGACATGAGTACCTACTACAAATAAAATTAAAAACCTGGTACTTATAACCCCACCAAGGGGGGACATCAGGACTGTTTAAGTCCTGATGTCTCCCCCAGGGGATTGTCTAAGGGAGACATGAGTTCGCCGTCAGGATTTTTAATATGTTTACGTAACTGATTTCCATGAACGATTTTCTATAAATCTACGTAACTGGTTTCCATTAAAAATTTTCCACGCTCTTTAACTGATTTCCAAGAAGGGTTTTTTGATAATATCCAAACAACTGACCCGACGACCTCTTTTTACTTCACTTCAAACGGTCAAAAGGTCTTTAGAAATGCTAGTAGCGAGGTCAAAAATATGTAAGTTCTTCTCCACGCAGTCATGACCTTTTGGGTATGTTTCTTCTACTGGGGTTAACCCTCACTTCTAAAATATTATTACAGTATTAGTAACTTAAGACGATCATCTTACAGTTTTTCAGCACCATATACCCCTATATACGAGAATCTGAACGTCGTACTCCATACCACTCCCTGCAATCTATTTGAGCAAACACTTTGACCTCACACTCTATCTATACTAAATTATAAAGAGGAAAGATTTGATTGTTTGTTTGTTTGTTTGTATTGAATCCGTAACTCTAGTTCATAGTTAAGAAACATAAAAGGTACTGAATGAAACCTTACTGTACTATTACTATAGGCAAGTTTTATAAAAGTCCAGCATCACAGAAAAATGGACATACGTACATAACACTCAACATAGTGCATAGACAGCCGGCAGATTCTTCTCATGCAATCATGCCTCCTTGTAATAGTCGCGTTGCTCTGTGAATCAGGCTAAACCACAGACGTATAAAGAGAAAAGTGCTAAACTTATTCAATTACAAAGTGAAATATAAATCTCTTGGAAAAAAAAGAAAACCAATGTCAATGTCAGTACGAAAGACATAACTTGGAACGTGGCTCCTGAATTGCTTGAATATTTTTTTCTGTGTAATATTATTTATACAAACTCTATATTAAGAACTGAATCGAAAAGAAAACAACAGTGAAAAATCAACCTGTGAATTCACTGAACAAAGATACTACAAAGAATTAGTTTGTCTTACAAGCTGAGTATAAGTACCTATTACAATAATTTTATTTTTCATTCTTCTCTGTTAGTTCTACGGATTGAATGTTCTGGGTGCATTATCGATGGCGCAGTAACTCAATCGCCATCGTAAGATAGCACACGTATTGGGCAGAGAAACTGATGGTACCGAGGCCCTTATCTTGGCAAAGTCGTGACGTCAGATGCTTTGTGATATATACGGGCGTATCAAGCGCGCGCGAACATTATCAGTGTAAAAGTGACCCGCGCAATTGCCTTCGCGCCTCGCAGTTCGCGGTTCAGTCTCGAGTAGCGCACGCTCGAGTCCCTTTGCGACCTAACATTGAGATATACATACATATACCAGTGTCTTAGTGAATATTTGTGTTGGAGAACAAATTTGACCGGTAAGTTTTGATATACATTGCATAATGATTTCTCTTTCTAATGTGGGCCATTTCTATTGTGAATTTTTTTTTATATTGTAAGTTTTTTTTTTCATATCACTCGATTTATTAATATTATATATACTAAGTAATATAGCAGTGAGTATATAGGTACTTAATATTCAAACAATAAAACAACAAGCAACGAATACATATTTCCTTACTACACAAATCCGGTAGATAGATTGTACTTGAATTATTTTGGTTAATTAATGTTATGTAGCCGCGTTTTTATTTAGATTTAATATTATTGTAGATATAACAAAAAACAAAATAATAACAACTATACTCATTGCGTTTAATGAAATCTTCCCTGAAGACTTACATAGGTACTTATATTCAAAGTATACCAAGAAATTTTTCAGAGCCTAAAATTCAAAATTTCATTATTATTCATAATTTACTCAATCACAAGAACAAAGTAATGATTATTGCAAGCCTAAATTTTGTAATTTATGTAAAAATCTAAGCAATTTCTTTTTGCCAAATACCTAGGCTCGCGTTTGACTAAATTAAAACACTCTAGAATAGAGCACGCTCGCCTAAAATCGACATGTTAATTTTATATTTGAAGACAAGAACACTATAAGTCAATTAGTTTAATACGAGTAAGAGACCAGAACTAAACCAACTAACCTGGGCCGTGCGATAAGAGCGAGCTATGACAATGTACCCTGGAACATCCATCCGAGGGCTTATCCCAGGACTCTCGGCTGTGGGCAGTTTGTAGGGAATCGTGTGGTTTCAGCCGTTAGAAATCCGACATGGAATCCATGAGAAGGAAAATAAAAAAAGCTTTAGCAATTACGCTTTAGAAATCTCAAATTGGCAATGAGCAGTTTCCTATAACCTTTCTTGAACAATATGCCGTTCAATTTCTCGGATCGGTCAAACCATTTTGTAGCTACGCGTGTCAGAAATAAACCAAAAATACGCACGGAATTCGAAAAGGCAAGGAATGGCAGCCATTTAAAACTGTCCTGTCACAATGTTGTCCCGTCTTCTGTTTCAGAGTCTATAGCCTACAGACAATAGACTCGGAAACTATACTGGATAGGTACTGGATTTCTACACTTAGGACATAGGATAGGTTTCATTTTAAACCTAAAAAAAAACCTTTACTACTGAGCCACAGTTTAATCTTGGTCAGCAAGTATTGTATAAATTTATGTAGATAAAGCCACAGGTCACTAATAATTTATTTTAATACCAACTGACATTGAACCATTTTAAGAATATCCAAATACATAATAATGTTTATGTAAAATAACACATATGATTTATACACGTTTTTATAACTCATTTGCATTTAAAACGCCGTCTTACTGACGCTCTAAAGCTCGATCACCTCGAGATTCGATCTTGAATTGCAACTTTTCTGTTAACCCTTGACACATTCATCAACTAAAATGTGAGTTGGGGTAATTCCGACCTTCTATATGTAATGGAAGCCAGTACATTTTTTTTTACGTGAGGGAAAATGCTTCATGTATGCCATGCGGGCCTCCTACCGACTAAAAAACCTCACGTACCGCCCAACAGCCTACCGTTGAGAGCCCCGGGTAAGCCCTCGAAAGGATGTCCCAGGACTCCCAACAGACCTACGGCTACCAATGCGGCCTCGCCTAGGGGGAAACAATCACCAGTATCTAGATTAATAGTATCGTAGCCGATGTCATGCGGTTCAGCGTAGTTCCAATTCACGTGGGAATACGGAAATAAAATATAGCTATGTCACCCGGGGAAGCGTAGCTTCTCGACATTGCAAGATTCTTAAAGATCGGTGCGATATTTTTAGAGCTTATACAATGCAAACAAACAATCGAATCTTCAATCTTTATAATAGTACACTAGTTGTGTCTAATGACCTGCCTGTACGACCCCCGTAGCCCGTAACCTACCTGAGTTTGAAATATTCCGTCCTTTTTGACATTTATTACATTTTTATGACATTAGTAACACGATGATTAAGAAACTTAGGTTTTAAAACAGTAAAATATTTTTTTAAATCTGATTCAGTACCTCTAAAGTTTATAAAATACTAGCTGACCCGCGCAACTTCGTTTGCGTGATAAATTAAGAACCGCTCGACCGATTTTGTGCAAACTTTACATAAACCATCTACTAAGTAGTCCGAACAAAGCCTAAACATTTGGTTTGGATAGGTGAGCCCGTTCTTGAGTTATAAAATTACAACGAAAAGTGGCATTGATTTTTATATATATAGATACACAAACAAGTCTTTAATATTTATAAGATACATATTAGTATCTACGTTTTTTTTATTTTTCGAACTTACTTTTGTAGTAAGTACTTTTAAAAATATTTACTTGAATGAATAGTTAATTTAAAAGTTTATACCACTAGTAGTGAATGGCGCAACAAATTTTTTCTACTACTTTCTTCTACCTTATATTTTACCATTATAGCCATTTCATTAACCATGATTCGAACTCTACTGAAGTTCTAACGACGATTGTGCGATAATATACAGTTAACTATAGAGCTTATCATGAACGAAGAAATATCATCAAACAAGTTATAAAGAGTCAACATTTTAGGAATATCTGTGGTAGATAATATTCAAATAATGGTTTTACTCCTTTGCCTCCTCTCCTCGGTCAAACCACTTAAGATTGATTGAATATAAATGAGAACGCTACATCTTTTTTATTCTTTTATAGTCAAATTATAAATATTAATACATAAAGAAAAAAGTTCTGAGTGATTTTTTTTACACACTAAAATATGACAATTGGCAGTGTAGTCGCTTAAAGATATTTCTGACAAGCATCCTTTATTAATTCGTTCCGTTTGAATAAAGGTGAGCTACTAGTACTTCTCATTTCTCTTGTAATGTCTATCTTCACCCAAAAATCATCTTCCAAAATAATCATCATCACGGAAGAAGTAGTAAACACCTACGCGTCAATGGTACGGATCATGGATTAAAATCCAATAAAATTTGAACCATATAAAGAACTGAGTTATAAACTAGTAAACATAAAAAATAAAGCCTTCTGCTCCAGAAATCCGTGCATTGCTATTCAATGTGACATTGACGCCGCCTTTAAGAATGGCCAAAATTTTTTACACCGGATATTTATAGAAAACGACATTATTTTTATTGAAAGTGTCAGACTTATTTGTTTTATGTGAATTAAAACATACTTACTTAACTTTAAAAATTTTACTTGTAAGTTATGAAACTCTGCAAAAGCAGTTTAAGAAACCTTTTGCGAACTAGTGCAACACACATGTATACCACAATGACAACTTATAGTCATGGGGTCATTACCTACTCCTAATTATTTTCGAAATTTTATACTATGGCAGTAAAATAGTATGAACCAAGTGAAAATTATTACGAGAAATCACCCTCAGGGTCTGCCGTATGCTGACTTCCCATCTTTAGTGGTATTCGAAATATATCATAAATATTATGCAATACACCCCCATTGCCCGATAAATACTGTTTAGATGTTTGTAGGCATCTATGAACAAAATAATTGTAGCTAATGAAACTAAAGATTAACCAAAAACAACCGCCTAATTTAATGACCTTAGGAAAATATTTACTAACATTGAAACGTGTTTTATCAAATTTAATAATGTAACCAAATGAAGTTATCAATTATGCGCCTTAATGTTTGCGCCATAATTGGTTCCAGACGAATCATAGCCTTCACGAATATTAAGTAGAAATGACATTTTCTAAACTTTAATTGACTAGTAGCAATTATGATGTTAGTTGCAACTTCTACCACATGTAAGTACAACATGTGATTATATGAATTAGTTCCGTTGTTTCTCGTACGTTTCAATGTTTTACAAAATATTTAGATACAAGTTACAACGGCTATATAATCTCCGCCATAATCTATAGGCACGGGATGCAATGAAACTATTGTCACTCGCACTGTCACTGATATAGCAGTCGTGCAACAAAACCGGAGCCTCAACTGTGCAGATAGCAATGAAAGACTGAGAAGAAAAATAAAAGTGTAAAAAAAATCAAACTAAATAAATATTTTGTAGAAAGATGTTATCCATTTTTTTACAAGATATATAGAACACCTCCTTCATAGTCAAAGTTGGTCATTATTCAGTTTAGACTACTATTGTAAAAGGAGTATTAGATGAGCTAGGCCAGGTCAGGCTTCTTTATTTAAATACATAAATTAGCAAATTATTTTTCCCGCGACGTAATTGAAATATTTTGGGTATGTATTCGATCAACACGACGGCATTCCAGGCCGAGCGTGGGTCCTGGCTCTCAAGGAGCTTGGGCCTCGACCTTTAGGGCTCTTTAGCGCATGCCTCATAAAAGGCTAGTTTCCCAAGGTCTGGAAGACAGGGAAACTGGTCTTGATCTGAAAGGCGGGGGGGCGGCCGGCAAATTCCCCGTTAGGGTACCGGCCGATCGTGCTGCTCGACGAGGTTTTTGCGTTGCACAACGCCTCGTCGGGCACACACACGCGTGGAGCCTGATCTGGCGGATAGCCAGTTTGGCTTCCGTCAGGGGCGTTCCACCGTGGACGCGATCATGCGCATTAGAGGCCTGACGGAAGCGTCTCTCAGGGTGAGGTGGTGGCGGCGGTGTCTCTTGACATCGCCGACACCTTCAACACCTTGCCCTGGGGCTGCGTTAGGGAGGCGCTTATTTACCATGGAGTGCCTCCCTCCGTCGAATTGTCGGGGCCTATCTCTCCGAGAGGGTCATAACTTACCCGAGCTGGCTAGGGCCGGGTCGGCGGGATGTGTCGTGCGGTGTTCCACAGGAATCGGTATTAGGGCCGCTCCTGTGGAACATCGGTTACGACTGGGTGCTGCGTAGTACGTTGCTCGGAGGGATTGGCGTAACGTGTTACGCCGACGACACCCTCGTTACGGCGCGAGGAGCAACGCTTCGAGACGCAGCACTAAAGGCCACGGCAAGGATTGCTTAATTCGTGGGTCGGGTACGGTGGCTGGGTCTCGAGGTCGCCCTTCTAAAATCCGAGGCTCTGTGCTTACACGGACCTCAGATGGGGCCACAAGCCAGATCTACCCTACATGAAGGGGGCGTCAGCATCGGAATCGAGCCCTCGATGAAGTATCTGGGGCTCGTACTCGGTGGCCGGTGGAACTTCGGACATCATTTCCGAAGTTTGGTCCCCAGTCAAAAAATTTGAGAGTGATATAGCACTCTTCACTTATCTCTTAATGGTCGCAGTTGAGAGTGTGAAGATTGATTATCAACTGGAACTGTGTGGTATGCAATCAGACCCCTTTTACAAGGGCAGAAGAAATCGAATTTTTTAAGCTCCTTATTGAACATTTCCCGAAACTGACTAATTTCGGACTAAAAATGGGCTCGATGATGGGCAGTACCTAACTTTGTGAAAGTGCATATTTCAACAATAAAGTTTATAAAATCGAAATACAGGTCTTCATTGACAGATACTTCACTTCAACATGCACTGCGTCTAGCTAAGTACTAAGTTTGAGGTTGATATTGACAGAATTGTAAAAGACAAATTGATGAGAAAGTAAATAATAAAATAATGATACCTATTATACATGTATTTTACTTTGTTAAATATTTTGCGGCCCTGGAATGTATTTGGCCATTTTCGTTGGCCCTGGGTCCCATCTAGTTTGGACAGCCCTGAGCTAGGCAATCGTGGGTGTTAGAAGGAAAGCACTGGCATTGAAGGTTCCAGGTTTGGATAATACCTAACCGATAATAACCTTAAATAACAATCTTTAAAGCAGAAAGAGAACGGTCTCCTGCTGTCTATTGCATTATTGCTTGCATTTGATTTTATTTTTCTCGCGTTTCACCACTCCAGACCTCACTCAATAATGGTCCACAAAAAAATATGAAATTGGTCAAGCTGAGTGACCACAATGTATGTAACACCTAATGGATGAAAACCCCAAATTGATTGTATTGCAGCATTCAGCAACAATAAGTAAATGTAATTTTATTCGAGTTGTAAGTTTCGTGATGGGCGCAACTTCAAGGTTTGGTTTGGACTCAGTTTGAAGGTCAATGTTGTTGTGTCTATGATCATGAAATGAGAAAAGTGCGTGATCATAATTGCGCCAAGAAACCTCAATGTTAAGATGTTGATTGATTGGTTCGTAGATTCTCAGTCTAATTTTTTTTACAATGTCAAAGTGAACTTGGCAGTTTAATTAAGAGTAAGTAGTGTTGCTCGCTGCTAAGTAGGTATAAGGAAAATGATCCTACAGGTTTGTGATAAACTTTGTTATAAAACTTGTTGTACACAAGTGTGGAAGTGGAATGTAGATATATAAAAATTATATCAGCGTATGTTATATCTTGGTCTTGTGATGTTACGTTCCAAGTTTCGTGCAAATCAAATTTATAAGTTAACAATAAGGTTAATTTAAAATGTTTCATCTAACTACACTAAACTTTTTCTTTATTTGTTTTCTTTTATTTCTTTTCTTTTTCAAACTAAACTTTCATGAGCAGAGTTTGGTCAGCCATGTAAATTTAATATACAGTGCCTACCTTATAATAAAGTATTAAAAGCTACTACTTGTCTTACTTTAAAGAACTCAATTTAAAAATAATGGAACAGACTGAATGAATTCTGTAATATTTATGTTTTACCAATGCTGTTTTATTAAATTTGATACATTTATTGGGTAAGTTTCAATCGTCATACTTCAAATATTAGTTCAACATTTTTTGTGGACTTTGTGACTTGACAATTCATAAAATTTGATCATGTGGTTAGCAAGTTCTTTAGAAACGCAACAAGCTATAGTTAACAAGGCTGACGCGATGGTTTTGTTGTCACATTAGCGTAGCGTGAAAATTGTTCGTGCTCCTTTGTAATTATCATTGTGAACTGATTAGCGTTATTAATAAAAAAAAATCTGTTTAATTGAGTAATTTTGTTGGATTGTCACTGAGTTGTAGAGCAACATAGTCATATATTGTACTACAAACGTTGAAAGAGACCTTGCTAGTTGAACAAGGCCATAGTTTCTATGTGAAAGTGTCATTCATGTCATTTTCTTTGTACTTACTACATACTATTATTCATTGGATACGGCTCTTCAAAGCCCTGTTATGTCGCTGTTATTTGAGTACCTACTTTACCTTTCACAGCAGCATCTGCATTTGTTATTAACTTACTATCTATATATATAAAAATCAATGCCACTTTTCGTTGTAATTTTATAACTCAAGAACGGGCTCACCTATCCAAACCAAATATTTAGGCTTTGTTCGGACTATTTAGTAGATGGTTTATGTGAAGTTTGCACAAAATCGGTCGAGCGGTTCTTCATTTATGACGCAAACGAAGTTGCGCGGGTCAGCTAGTATAGTATAGATCTTTCCGTTCTTGTCCTTTTAGATTCATGTTTTTACAAAAATGACTTGGCAAGTAGTCTCACAGTAGATATTGTTGCTTTTGAACTTTGCCACCAGATCGAAAGTGCTCAAAATTTATTTTGCGTAACTCAGAAGGAAAGCTTTTTATATATACTCGTACATGATCCTATAAAAGTAATACCTGAAAATTGTCAGTCATATTTCTCACAAGCTCTACTGCGAAATTTGATTTTTGATATTTAGCCTCGCTTAGAAATTGCCATACTGAAGGCTATTACCATCAAGTATCATCGATCTCATTACCAAATTCCATCAAAAGTTGTCAGGCTATTTAAGCGTTAAGCCGCATCTAAAATCTCATGTATCACATTTGAAACATTAGGATACGTGCATTATTAATACGCGACGGAATATAGATATAGTGAACGGTATTTCTCTAATCAAATTCGTAAATTTACGCAATCCATGTCAAGTTCGCTTGATGTTAATTTATTTTCAACTACTTAATACATAACTAATAAATGTAATAAATTAAGATCGACTTCATGGTTGGCCGTTCTTATTTTAGTTTTGCCTTTTCTTTGGTCATACCGATCGTTAATGCGCCTTGAGATTTTAACGTATTATGTTTGTTTCATATAGGAACTTTTTCTCAGGATTAAAGTTCCTTATGTTCTTTTCCTTTCGATTTCCAAGTTCTATTCTATATCTTTGTCAAATTTTATCAAAAGCACTTCAGGCGTGAAAGTAATATACCTAAGAATTTTTTAGATTTTTTTTTAAATTTTAATTTATTACATTTTATTTACAATTTGTCAAAAGTTAAACTACTTAATTCTAATTTCATAACTCGCTCCTTACCTTACCTTACTTAGTTTTTAGATTATATTGTTATTCCAGTGGAAAGATATTAATGAAAATGTCTATATCTAACTTATAGTACTTAATACATTATTAAAAATCGACTTCTTGGTTAGCTGTTCTAATTTAACTTTTTGCTTTTTCTTTAGTCATAGTTATTTTATATTATTACTAGCTAATGCGTGTGGCTCCTTCCGCCTTGCGAGATTTTAACGTATGTACCTGTTTGAAATACATATTAAATGTATTACTATTAGGTATCCATAACGTTTTTCGAGAGTTTTAGATAAATTAAAATTCAGTTGGTTATAAGCTTTTTACGACCTTACAGTGAAGTCTAAAATTTTATTGTAACTATGCAGTCAATCAAGTTAAAAATGGTCAAAACCACATCAAAACCGATCAAGCTACAAAAAAAAGCTCATAACCTTGTGTATCGAATGTATTGGTTCCTCTACCTGCTTAAACTCCAATTTTATGATTCATTAATCATGAAAGTTGACAAAACTCATACAGGAAATGATTTATTAATAATCAAATTGGAGTTTTAGCAGGTAGAGGACATTATGATACGTTAAAGCAAGTTTGTATACAAGTTTTGGCACAATATTAAAGTGGTTAAAGGTTCATCAGTAAAGTAAATAAAATTTGACTAATGAATGAACTTATTTATTTAAAAAGCAACAAAGGCAAACTTCTTCACGGTGAAGTTTTCTAAGCACTCTTAACTTGAATGGATCATTTAAATATGGGAATGTTCAGGAAAATACATAATAATATTTTTAACCGACCTCAAAACAGGAGGAGGTTACTCAATTTGCTTTCTTTTTTGTATTTACAAAACAGAGTTGCATACTATAAATATTCTGTCTGTAATTTAGGTAAACAGAATGTCAATCATTAAAAAATCCTCTGGTATAAGCTTTTAATTACAAAACAAGTTTTTATTTACCGAGTTATTGAAATATTGTCGGAAAAGTTAATTTGATAAAGTTAATTAATTTTTAAAAAATATAACACTTTATTTTTTTAATTTTACACAATATCTGGTAAAATAAATATAAAATATAACGATAAACAAACCGACAGGCTATAAAAAACGAGATATGTTTTTTAAAAATTAGAAGGTTACTGGAGCACGTCAATTGACGCAAAATGTAGATACGCTGTCATTTAACTAATTATGTGTAGGTACGTTTTTATTCTCTGTTATGGTTATTTTATATTAGAATATTTATAATACATACCTCAGTGAATTAATTAATTTTATAAGTCACGGTTGTGATTTTATTCGACGCAATGTTCCATTCCGTTGAATAACATTTCGATGTTATATTCGGGAGAACTATGATTTCTTAAACAAATGTACTATAATGACATGTTTTCAAATACATTTTAGAAGGTCAATTAACAAGTAATAGGTAACAATTTGTAATGTTGCTTGCCGAATTGCTCAATTGTAATTTTACATCCTCTAGTAGGCAATAAAGACATACAGACGAGGTTACTTTTGATTTCCCACACGTTCTTATAGAGATATTCAGTTTTAGCCCCTCTCTATAAAATAGAGTGCAGAGGGACTTATGGCGAGACTTTGTCTATAGTCTGTGACTCTGTTGCATTAAACTACGTCACCAGGTCACGTGAATCATCTGTTCAAAGTTGGAAATAAATCAAAAATGATAAGGTCAATCAACTTTCACTTTCACAATAAACGTTTTAGAGAGGGGCAGTCTGGGGAGGACGATCTCACGGCTTTTTGATTTTTGTTAAATATGACATTTAAGTCAGGGAGATATGAAATTTTAAGTCAGGGAGATAATACGGCCCTGGGACATTCTTCCGAGAGCTTACCCGGGACTCGTGGCCGTAGACAGTTGTAAGGCATTAATCTATACATATAATACAATGATAGAAAAGTCAGAACTGTACATAGGAAATATTAAAAAAAAAACTCGCTGGGTGTTCAACATAAGATACCGAAGCCGAAAATACAGTTAGAAAATTTTTTGTCTGTTTGTGGGTTAGTATGTTTGCTTTGCTTTGTCCGGAAGGATCTCGATAAGTAATCAATAGATTTGATTCAAATTGTGCACAAATATTAACTAGGGGTAGGGTCTTCAAATAGGCTATATTATTACGCTACATATCCTAGGGGCTAAGCAAAGAGCAATTAAATTGGCATTATAACAATTTTCACGCGTACGAAGTCGCCTGCAACAGCTCGTAATAAATAGTTGTGTAATTTACAAAATAGTATTTATAATTTACATTTTTATTTCATACTGTATGTTCCGGATTTTCACGGCAAATATTTTGATAAAAATTTAGATATTACAATTTAACGTCTAATTACGATATTAAAATGAATGTTTACAATGCCTTATTTCTTATATCAAGGTAATATTGTACGATAATAATAAAGGATTGTTTGCATTACTTCTATTAACATTTCCTTGTGATAAAAAATTAAGGAAATATTTTATAGATACATTTTTTTTTATTTCAACATATGTAGGTAAATTAACCATTATGTTTAAGGCACTGTCAGCTGCCTCCGTAGTACAGAATGGTAGATACCGACTGTTTTTCTTTCGATTTGCACTTATTACAAGTAATTTCAGATTGTGGTATAGCCAAAGATTTTGCCAGTACAACGAATTACCAATTTTATAACGTCAATATTATAACCGTTATTTCTGAAAAGATTACACTGTAATATTTGTGGCGTCTAGGTTCTATTCACTATAATTACATTCACTCTGCCTCCCTGTCTCGCAATCCGAGCTATTTGCGGCTGATCTCATTAAATTTAACCATGCAATGTAGCAATTTTTTTACCTAAATAGAACGAAACCTTTTTATTTTTGTACAACCTTAATTTAAGCGAGTCAAATAATTTATCATCTCTGTAATTTATGTAACTCGATATGCTTCTTTATATTTCAAGCAAATTGTTTCTTTTAACATTTATTTGTTAACCTAATTAAATTTGTTCAAGCGTCTACGCGCAACAGGTGGTTCGAGTTTTTACATGAATATATTATTAAGAACAAAAGATTTTTTATGGAAAATATGGCGTAAAAATATCTTTAGTACATAGGTAATCTTGTGGCTACTAGCCCAATTCATCCCGAGGATGTCGTAAGAGGCGGCGAAAAGAACACTTTCGCAAAACAATCCATTGCGTAGAGAAAGTAATCTCGAAATAAAACCCGGTACCAACTTTTGAAGCGCTCCTGGCCCCGTGGACTCAGTATCCTGTAAACTATCATGGCAGTAAGCAACTTTCATAGCGGTTGGTCGTTTGGTAAATACTCAAAACAATACGTCATTTAAAAATGGAAACGGATGGAATCATTTTCGATGTCTTAACATTGGATGAATATGCATGCCCTTACGCTATCAGAATTATTGAAAACTAAGTAAATTACAATGATAGAGATGACAGAAAGTGGAATCTAAGCTTTGAAACTGAAGCTTAGAAAGCAACTATGAGTAATAGGTACTTGAACGAAAATACCTATTAAATGAATAATCAAGAAGTACTGACAATATTGCATCACGGTAATTGAACTATATGACGCAATATCGTGACTACTTCTTACACAAATAATTATAACTGGACTCCAGTTATAATTATTTGTGGAAAATGCTGCATCGTCATCTGCGTAACAATTAGAGTGATGGTTGGAACTTGAGGAAAAAAATGTCCGTGTCCGAAGGTTATATTTACATAAATCATAATTACATTGAACTCAGCGATGTTAACCAATAAAGAAATGTAATACGTACTTGTAAAATGACGCTAGTCGAGTGTTTGAATATTTTGACGTCACTTTTAGTACACATAAACTTATACTACATAGTAGGTATAATATATACCTTGTGCTCATGTTGTACCTTGTGTGGGTCTAGAGAAAGGCAAAAACAATGAAAAGTAACAGAACCTTGTACTCCAACGTCAAGTATTAATCTGCTGTTGCAGGTTATACCTGAAAAAAGAAGGTAGATATTATACCTATAGAATACAAGATAGAGATCTGAATGGATATTTCTGCCCCGACACGGCACCACGGATATGCAATAAAACAAAAAAATCAAAAGAAATTGTTATAAAAATAAGTGAATATGAAATAGTTCGAATATCTTAAGAAAATTCATCTGATATAGTTTATTGATGTTATCATAAATCCATAATGCTTAATATTGACCTAACAACCACTAAACTACTTAGAATTATGGTTCTGATGACAAAAACAGAAGAACCGAGAAATAACCAGTTAGTACAAGACAACAATGTATTGTTAATAATTATGCTATTATGATTCCGTAGGCGTTAAACAATAGTATAAATGCTAAATGCGTAATCTTAACCTATACAGTTCCGTACTAATGATTATTTGAAAGTCAGATTAATTGCTGTTAACAGGTTTTGTTAGAACAAAGACAATTATACTTAGATCATTTCTAATGGCAGCTGCATTACGATGAACCACTCCTGTTACATTAATTAAGAAATGAAAGAAGAGTCTTTTAAATGAAATAACTACCATTACTATACTTACAATTTGAGCGACCTCAGTTTTACTATTTGATTATTAATTTGTATCATGTGTTATTAAAAGTTTCCAATCTGATGATGATAATCTCGAAATAACTGCAGTTACTATTGTCAGTGACAATAACATTCCTTAAATCCACTTCACCATCTTATGAAATACAATAACGTAATATTGGTTAGAGTAAATGCCATTATCACTGTAAGCAGGTTAATGAAGGTTAAGGTTAAAATCAACGCATCACAGTTTACAACACAAGTACAATCAACTGCTAAGTCTAAAGACAATAATGACACTCTACCACGATATTGAACTTGTCAAGGCTTGAGGAGCGAGAGATGAACCGTGTTTGACGGCTCGGCGGCGCTCGGTGTCGTTGCAATGTCGCAAGGTGTCATAGATCCTTAGTACTAGAGGATTTGGTGTCTTGCAATTCTTTGTTATTAATAGTGTTGCAACTGAAAGTCTACACCAGCTACAATGTCGGAGAGAAATATATTTATCGTTTACAAATTGAACATTACTCTGTTACATCAGTTTGTAACACTATACCTACTTAAGTAACAAAAACAACTTTAACTCAGTAAATTCAGAAGCAATGTGTTGCCTATTTTCGCTTGAAAGCAATCTATCTGGGTGTCAATTCTCGATCGGTACGTTTTAAAAGCAGAGACGAAAGTTTAGTGACAAATCCCTTTTGTCACTTGTTTAGCCGTTTCTAAATTTAAGATCAGTAAACTTCCGTCAAAAGAATTCAAGAGAGTCGCCGCCCGGCAACATATCGATATTCTCATTATCATTACCGTAAACCATTTAGTGAACAGCTAAAGTCGATTTACAGAATTTTGAAATGGACAATCTGGACATCCTTGGCATAGACGTCCAGCGCAAGCTCAATCACTAAAAATATATTGAGCGATGTATTATTGGGCTAGCCTCGAGAAAACTAGGAGTCCTAAACAAGGTGAAGCGGTTTTTTACGCCACATCAGAGGTGTCTGCTGTACAAGACTGACAAGACGCAGATTCGTCCTTGCGTCCAATACTGCTCTCACCTTTCGGACGACTCTGCAAGGTACTTGCTTGACGCACTGCAGCAACTCTATGCAGCGGCGTGCTATTCGCATTATCAACTGCCCTGAGGTGACGGAAAGTCTGGAGCCATTGGCGCAGCGAACAATTATTGCATCTTTGACTGCATTCTACCGTATCTATCACGGCGAGTGTTCTCCGTTCCCATCCTCTCCTTTCCGATCCCGAACAACGCGTACTGGACAGAGGTGCCACTCTCACACAGTGGAGAGAATCTTTGCTAGAACTGAACGATTCAAAAGATCGTTTCTCTGCCGAATCATAAAAATCTGGAACGAGCTACCAGCGCACGTGTTTCCCTCCTCTTACAATCCTGGGTACTTAAAGTGGAGCGTGAAGAGGCACATCATAGGGCCGCTAACTTGAGGGCCAATGTGTGCCTATAGTCTTACAAACTGACAGTGGCCCCTAATCGCCAGATGTCGCTATGACTTTCCATCAGGCAATAAATAGATTGACTTGTTATTGACTTTTCTTTTCTATACTACTACTGTTTTCAACATTATGAAATGTAAATTATCTTGGACGTCATGTAAACTGCAAATTCCACTCAATAATTTCCATATGCTTACTGCCTATTAGACTGAATCAGGATACATTGGGGTCCTGCTGTTTGACCAAAACTCATTTGGCAAAATTACACTTGACAAACAACGTTTGTTAAAACAATGGTTTCGCCGACTGATCATTTTACTACTTATCATTTTACAAATGACTCACTTTTCCAAATGATCAACGCATAAATATACATTTAATAAATAATTATTTTGCACAATGAACATTTAGCAACTGAGTTATCTGATAAAACTACTATTGGTCTTAAAACGTTTGATATAATGTATTAAGTGACAAGTGTTTCGTTTATTATTAAATCTAATAATGATATCAATCAAATCAAATCAGCCTATATCGATCCACTGCTGGACGTAGGCCTCTTCCAATTTACGCCACCGTACGCGGTCCTGTGCCTTTCGCATCCAGTCCCAGCCTGCGACCTTAAACCATAATAATGATATGGTATGGATCTAATTAATACACATTATTTGGAAAATAACTACTAATTTATTATTTATTAAGATATTAATACACTAGTGACTAGTGTACTCAGTGTTTATGTGAAATAAGTATTCACAATTTCAAATTAGATAGAATGGAAGAAACATAAGTATACTATGCGTCACGTAAAAGGGCGGCTGTATACTTTTATAGTAGGTAAGGTTAGGATTGCTTAGGATAACATAGCGCACGAACCGAGCGAGCGAAGCGAGCGTGCCGCGGCAGCGGGGGTGCGGCTCATAAGATATAAACTCATTTGGTCTAATTTAATTTTATTATCGTTCATAAGATATAATCAACGTGAGATATACCAACTGTTGATATAATTTCTTTACATATAACATTTATTTATTCTAAAACTTAACTAGTATAACGTTCTTTGATATAACGTTTACGTAATCGAAAATCATTAGGTCTAACGTTTAATATATATAAAAACGTCATTAAGGCGGTGTCAGTAAGGCGGGAGCGAAGCGGAGCAGGGCACCGATTCTCGCTTCACACGACATGAAGGCGTGGACGGAAATCGGCGGGTGACGCGTCGCCTGTCTCATATTTAGGAACGGCGAACATGAGACGGACGACGTTTCACCCGTAAATTTGCGTCCACGCATTCACGTCGTGTGGTCGAGAATCGGCACCCTGAGTTCCCCCCTTATGCCCGCCTTCCACTGCGAGCGAATTTGGTTAAATGAAGAAAGGTCAGTTGACATTTTAATATTATAAACATTTGGCAAGAATAGTGTTTGTTAATGGATCATTTGCTAAGTGAGTTTTTGTAAGATGATACTTTTGTCAAATGTCTCATTTACCAAATGAACATTTGGTGAAACGTTGTTTGTCGAATGACCATTTGTCAATTATTTTTTGGTCAAATATTACTAATCAGGATACATTACATCATAAAGCTGAATATCAGACCTTTTACGTTCAAATAAATATAAATTCAAACAAAACCGGTAGAGTTTATGATATTTGCAATGTTTTTAGTCGGAACTGTCATAAAACGTAACCTTTATAGTAAGTGTTAAAATTGCAGTCATTAAAGATATGAAAAGGAAAATGGCTGACCTTTTATTTTAAAGACTATCGCGTTGACCTACGTAGTTACGTTGCAAATATCTACATTCAAATCATTCTATCCAATATGGGTCTGGTCTAATTGCAGTCAAATGTTCCGTATTAACATCTAGAATGAACTTTTTTCTTTTCAGGGTAAATTTAAAATTGGTATTATTATTTAGCAGTTGAGATTTCTTTTCATTAAAACCAAGAGCCTTGTAAATCGGGAGTTCGTTACAGTTTAGGTTCCTCATCTAGTAGGTAATGATTCAAGGTATAGACCTTGAGCGACCGGTCAGTAACGCCTCGGTATATTATCCCAAAACCAGTTTTTCGAGAATACCTTTTCCTCACCCTACAACTTTTGTACGAAATACTTTTGATCAGATTCATAATGTCTCAAATACCAAAAGATCTTGATGCCATTACAATTTGGAAAATTACCTAGGTACTTCATTCAGATAGGCATGTCCTCAATTTTTTTTTAAAGTAGCACCTAACAATAATATTTACGGTTTTATCGTAATTTTTTTGTCAAAGTATTATGTACCTATGAAGAATTAACTTTTAGATGTTTACCGTCAGCTTAAAACTAACTTCAAACATTGCGTACCTACCTAGAGTAGTCCTAATATTTGTTTGATAGTGTTTAACGATGCTATTATTTGAGTGAACATTGTAAACTTACTTCTAGAGCTTAGCATTAGATAAAAATATCTACGTACGTATCAACTATAATACTATGCATTAAAAGGCATCATCGCTGATATTTAATCATGTAGGTACTGTCTACGAGGTGTGTGTGCGAATTGTCTTATTGGAATAAGATTATTGAGACATCAGCACAAGTCAATAATTTATTTTAAGTACTTAGCTATTAAATTTTACCTTTTAGAAAAAAATAAAATAAACGGCGAATGACTTCTCAACACTTAGCCCAGACAACTGAACGGGGTGTGAGACTCCCGACCTCGGAATGGGACCGCCCTACCCACTAAACCCCGCGGTGTTCCTCCTCGCCCTGTAGCCGGGTCGAGGGATATCAAGAGGATTACTCACGTGGACCCGGCTAGCGGCGCTCCGTAAATTCGGGGTTCTCCTCGGGGGAGTCAGATGGGAAACTCCCCGGAGCTCGCTAAAGAGCTGAAATCCACGCCAGCACCTCCGCCACTCTCATGCGCGCCTCTGTAAGAAGAGGATGTAGAGAGCGGCTGGTGCGGGCGTGCGCTAATGGTCACCCCGGAACACAGGGAGGGTGCCCGCCACCATGTGACCGTCCATGGGCGGGGTCCTCCGGTCTTACACCTGGTCAACAAATATTTGGGGGATGTGCTCAGTACTCGTAGCGCAGGCGCCCCCGAACTGCATGGCAGGGCAGGAGCATTTACGCAAACTAGCGCGGAAAAATTAACAAACGCACAAGTCGTCTCTACAATTTTGAAGATTTCCCTCGACTTTTCCGGGATGCCATCATTAGATCAATAGGATTGGGACCAAACGGGAAGCACCAGCATTCACCTGGAAGCGAGAGCCCTTGCGTCACTGTTCAGATGGCGCAAGGAGGCGCTGGAGCGGGGCCAAAGGCCCGCTAATCGAGAAATCGAGGCCCAGCGGTCCCTACTCCAACAGGAAACCGTGGAGACATGGAAGGTGCGACTTGAGCAACCAAAGGGGGGATTCGCCACAATCGCGGCCGTCAGACCGGTCATGGACGAGTGGCTGGAGAGGAGACACGGTGCTCTCTCCTACCGGTTGACACAGATGCTTGCCGGGCACGGTAGCTTCGGTAGGTATCTGTGGCGAAAACACCGGGAAACCACGGCCGAGTGTCAGCACTGCGAGGACCGCAGCGATGACACGGCGTTCCACACGCTGGTGGAGTGCACGGCGTGGGCGCAACAGCGCCAGGACCTCGTAGTGGGTCTGGACGTGGACACTCTCTCGCTCGAGACCATGGTGCGAGCCATGCTCTCCAGCGGGAGTAAGTGGGACTGCGCCGCCTCCTTCTGCGAGCAGGTCATGCTCGTGAAGGAGGCGGCGGGACGGGTACGGGAGAGAACTCTCCCACCCGAGTTCCGCAGTCGGCGGCCTGGGCGCCGCCGACGTGTCTTCGCCGAGAACTATCGGCCACCATGACCGGGGGCCTGAGGACGGTGAGAGGGCGGCTCACCGTCCTTACAGAAGCAGGCCCAAGACGGCAGCGTGACGTGAGCAATTCACGCACGCAGAAGCGGGATCACACCCGAAACCCCCCAAAGACGCGGGATAGCACCCGAACCACCCCCTGGGCGAGGCCGCAGCGGCGGCTGTGGGTCTGTTGGGAGTTCTGGGACATCCTTCCGAGGGCTTCCCCGGGGCTCCCAACCACAGGCTGTTAGGCGTGACGTGAGGTTTTTTAGTCGGTAGGAGTCCGGCATAACATCCATGAGGATTTTCCCTCACGTTAAACAAAAAAAAAAAAAAAAAAGCACCAGCATTCAATCAAAAAATATTTTTGAAATCGGTTCAGACGATCGAAAGTTATAAGGAAATAAACATAATAAAAAAGAAAAAGAAAAACGTTGAATTGAGACCTCCTCCTTTTTTTGAAGTCGGTTAAAAAGTGATTTTGACACGTGCCAACAAATTATGACGTGCGATGCCTCTTGAAGCTAGAAGTTAACAGAGGTTTATGTTTTCACACGTACGTATATTTCAATAATATCGTTAGTTATTCCAGTGTTTTATATCAGACATGAATCTTTTGATGCATTCTAGCTATAAAAACTGTTATACCTACACTTCAGTGTATGCACCTGTAGTAATAGTAGGTACAATGAACAAAGACTGTCCGCGACATATTATGACAAGTTTATATTCTGAACGCATGTATACATCTGAAATATACGTATCATGATGATACAACGATGAAGCGATATGATGTAGGTACCTTGCAACAATATATTATGCAAATAATAAAATTATTATAATATAATGATATATGTTCCGATATAAATGTTGAAAAAGTCGTATGTGAGTTCACACGCAGTTCAAATGCAATTTCAAAAAATCGTAAAGTATATTAAATATCCTTGATTATTTTAAATGGCCGTTTTATTACTCATCGAGTTAACAGGTTTCACTTTTTCGTTTCGTTAAATCCAGTAACCGAAACAAAAGAATTTTCACCTCAAAAATAGTAGATACCTACCTATTAAAACATAATCAACTCTACTGATTTTGCTCGGCCCACTGACAGTTCGAAAGAAAAGTCTATCCATAAAGCAGCGCTAGAGTCGTGAAGCTTTGCGCTATGAGTTTTAACATTTAATATTTAAATATTTGTGGTGTATGACGTCATATACTTAGGTCAAGAAATTGTCAGATTATGTATTGAATTCAATGCTTTTTTTAACCATATACCCACAGTTTATAGGCTGAAGCCTCATTTGTGGTTACCGTGGGCGGTTTCTAACCTGGCGATACCAATAAAACAATAGACTCGGTTTCATTGGTTTTGACATTTTGAGGTTAGGAACCGCCGCGGTAACGGCAAAAGCGGCCTTTGCCATAGAGCTCACGCAAAATGTAGGTACTTAGTGTCAAAAATTTTCACGACGACGTTAGTCAGGGCAGAAGAGTGCTCAGATGATGATGGTGGTGTGACATTGGAAGTATGTCTGGTACGTGTCTGTACTTTGGCTCTTTGAGTTGTCAAATTTTAATGAGCGCTTAATATAAGTAGGTGCTGGTTATGACGTTCTGACTTAGTACGTAGAGCGATAATTTAGTGTTAATACGAGGAATTAGCGTGTAATTGCTAGAAGTTATTAAGTACGAGTAAAACAGTTTGTTGTATTTGGTTTGCCGTTCACAAGTTTTGAGCTTACTTACTGATTTATTTTTAGTGGTTAAATAAAGTTACCTAAACTGAAGATTGATAATCAATATAATATGTTATGTGTAAGCCAAAGTTTATCGGGAATGCTGGGACATGCTTTATAGGAAATGGTATTAGTCGGTTCGTGTCCGGCATGATATTCATGGGGATTTTCAAACGTATAAAAAGTGAAAGACGTTATATCCGTTTGATTTACAATTTGTTAGGTCAAATATCAGCTGGCATATGACATAGGTATCTGGTACATATGACATAGGTATATTATTAAAGACTGAAATGAAAAGTACTAAAACGAATTTCCTAGAAAAACAACAAAAACTGGCCAAGTGCGAGTCGGACTCGAGCACAGAAGATTCCGTTCCAAAAACAGCAAAAACTCACGTATGGGAGCCGCACTTAAATATTATTATTTTTCTGATCTTGGTGAAACATATCCATTAAAAGATTGTTGCGGGCGATAAGTGCTTCCACTTATCGCCCGCAACGTGTGTGGAACGTACCGATTGAACAATCGTTCCAGGCGTGTTTCCACAGTTTTCAGTACCATGTCATGGCTCTGTTCGTGTATCATTTAAAACAATTACCTATAAATAGCATACCTATACCTAATCCTCATTATTTCCTGAAAGTCCTGAATCTTTTACAAGAAGTTCGACAGGATTAAAATAATTATACAGTTCTTAACTCACAAGGATACGCATTCCTATCTTCATGAGTTCAAGTGCTCGTTTCGAGTTCAACACTCACTTCGCGTTTTACGTCATTGAGCAGGGTTTTTAAACTTGATAGCATCAAGTTATAAAGACTTTATAAGTTAGTACCCACGTCACGTGCTAATTTTTTTTTTTTACAATTTCATGTTAGGTATATTGCGAACATTATTATTTGCCTGCATTCTGGGGGTGAAAACCGATGAAAAGTTTTGTCGATCGCATCTGATTTTCATTGGTAATTATTCAGTGTGCCATTATACTTATATCTGTTCCCCGCGGCTTCGACCGCGCAGAAGTTCGTCATCGCGTAAGAGTCGTTATATAGTAAAATTATAACCCTCCTTTTGCACAGTCGGTTAAAAAGTTGCCTATGTCCTTCCCAGGGAATCAAACTATCCCTGTTCCAAATTTCATCTCAATCGCTCCAGCTGTTAAGGCGTGAAAGCGTAACAGACAGACAGACAGACAGATAGACAGACAGACAGAGTTACTTTCGCATTTATAATATTAGTAGGGATGTTCCAATTTGTTCAATCTGACAACTTGGAATTTGATGTAAGCTCACAGTGAGTGATTGAGTGTACCCACCAATATTAAGGTCTGACAATATCTGGAGGTACTTTTCAACATAGTTACGACAGAAATATCTTCTAGGACTCACCAACTAGGTACCTACTACATTTCGGAGTGAAATTTTTCACGGAGTGACTATAAAACATTTCAAAATCTATACAAAGTACTGATGTTTGAAGTAGAGCATTTTTATAAGCCGTCATAAAACATGCCCCCCTGGGCGAGGCCGCATTGGCGGCCGTGGGTCTGTTGGGAGTCACGGGACATCCTTCCTGAGGGCTTACCCGGGGCTCTCAACCATAGGCTGTTGGGCGTTACGTGAGGTTTTTTAGTCGGTAAGAGTCCGGCATAGCATCCTACGAGGATTTTCCCTCACGTTAAAAAAAAAAAAAATTAAAACCGTCATAAAACAGTAGCGTAACGAAATATTATTAGAAGGTTTTACGATTAGAGCCGTATATATTTAAATACATACTATTTGGGACATTACTTTAGCTAATGCTCGAGTTGCGTAGCAATACCACTTTAAGTCTGACCACTCTGTATTGACATGGTCACGCAAGTGCTAACAAAGACCACACCACGTTATATCACAATCAATTGATTAGTAAGTACAGTCAGCTTCAATATTGTATGTAAAAAGTACCATTGTCCAAATCTTTTCTTTCTAAGTGTATTCCATTATGAGTCATGATTTTACGTAAATATTAAATAAATAAATAAAGTAAACAGCGGCTAGTATACCTACCACTACTGCTCACTACGCCCACATTTCACAATTTGCATTTTTGTCCTACGGTAATACTATTGCTTTGTTGAAATGGACAGGTGCAGTTCGTAGCTACTTACTGTTGAAATTGTTGAGTCACCCCACACTAGGCTTTTATCTTGATTTAACAACTGCCATGGTATTGGTGGGACCAACGGCTTATTATGCCTGCAAAAGCACGCGAATTCACACAAATGTCACAAACTAGTCCTCCATCTCAGAACCTGCCATAGCATTATGATGTTTCGCGTATATTTATTATACCAACTGTTTAAACTGATCCAAACGCCAAGTTTGTATTTTATAAGCTTGTAATAATTTTGCCTTGCTAGTGAAGGTTATAAGCAGATTTCTTAAATTCTCCTCCATTGCTAAATATCATATTCTCAGAACACCACATTCGCAAAGCACGATATTCGCAAAACATCTTACATCTTAGGTATCTAACCTATCTGAAATATAATGATCGACCACATCGATCTATATGTACTAAGCACATCGACCACATATTTTGTAAAATACATTCTCTATACATGATAGTTTCAAAATATATAAAATCGATTGAATCACTTAAATGTCATCAATGTGAACACTCTAATGGTGACTGTACTTATACGTCACAAATACATCAAACATTCCTTTATACATATACGACAAGGTTATTGACGAAATTAAATTGCTTTGTATTACATGACCAAAGTCCCGTTTGCTGGTAATAAGAAGCTCATGATACGCTTCCATTTAATTACAGAATTGATGAACTTTATGGTTAGCAGGTCAGTGTGCACATTAACCGGCTAAAGATTGTAATTCACGACGCAAACTAACATGATTAGGGAACTTTTTCTTGAAAATAATCCGAAGTTTAGACGGCTAATCTGAGGTTTTTATTCACATATCTTTAGCTTTAACATAATTATACATAGTGACCAAATCTCAACAGTCTATGGGTTCATCGTGCGGGTATATTGCATGGTACAGAGCAGTGCCGGATTAAGCCAGCGCGGGGCCTGTAGCAAATTCTGTCAAGGGGCCCTTGGTTTGCTTTAGGTTCACAAGTTTAGGGTATTAAATAAAACAATACTGTTACAAATAAACTTTTCTAGATTTTATATGGGCTAATTAAGATATAACACTTTCAATATCGACTTCTCTAAGCAAATCATGCTCTATATTCAACAAAGTGAGATAATTAAGACGTTCTTGGCCCATCGTGTTCCTTAATTTATTTTTAAAACGTTTTAATGTTGAAAAAGAACGCTCGCCTCTGCAGTTAGTGATCATGAGAGACAAGTAAATGCGCAAGGCAGTTTCTAAGTTTGGGAAACACGATTCTAAAGAATTATTTAATAAAAGTTTATAATATTGCTGTTCCAGAGGCTCCTGTTTCTTGCTGTCTAAAACAGTAGCTCCATCTGTTTTCAGCAGCTCTGCGAACTGCACTAATTCGTCACCTAGACTGTTCTCCAAATCGGGTACACCTCATATAGTAGAACTTTTTAAGTAATAATTTTATATTGCATAACAACTAATAGCATAAACCTCTTTTCGCAGAATATCGTTTGGCATAAACTCATTTAGCATACATTGAATCCCATAAATTTGTAAGTCAGAATCATCTGTACGCATAATTTTTATATCCATAATAATCACAATGTATAATCATCACATCGCAGAAAGTTCAAAACCAGATTCATCTTTTGGTATATATTTCTTATCCATAACTATTTAAACCCAAAATATTACATATCATATGATTTACTTAAAAGTCTGAATTCATTGCATTAAAAAAAATAACGTCGGGGAGTCGGGATGTTACTTTTGGAATATATTTTTTTGCGAAACAAATCATTTGGTAAATGTATATTTAACTAAATAAAAATTGAGCAAGTAAAAAGTTGCCAAATGAATATTTGACGAAGTGATTAAAATGCGAAATGTAAATTTGCTAAAGATTCTTATGGGAAATGAAACGCTGCGAAAATCTGTACTCTAAATGAACGTTGTGCTAAATGAAGTTATACAAAATTTTAGCTATGCCAAAGGTAATTAAGCCAAATAAAATTCTACTATCTTAAATGTATTCCATTCTAAATTCGGTCATAAGCACATTATGACCTTTAGGGGTCTAAGAAGGTTTTTACAGGGTCGGCAGCGCGAGTGTGGCGCCTCTGGTGTTGCAAACGTTCATAGGCTGCGGTGACCACCAGTCCTCCTGGTGGGCCGTATGCTTGTCTGCCACCTTAGTGGTATAAAAAAAAAAAAAAAAAATTATGTCAAAAAAAAAAAAATGCCTAATAAATGATCGATTAAAGAAGTTTCTGCGAAGTGAGTTATCCCAAATAGGTTTCGGAGTATCAAGTTTCTACAAAATAGACGGCACCCCTCCAAATCATCTTAGTAAGCACTGACCATACTTGAGGATTTTTTCCCAAATCTCTTCTGTTGTAAGAGATTTTAGCTGTCGAAATACTTTAAAAACACTAGTAATCTAAGACTAAGACAGTACGTTATCAATAATTACAATAAACACCTGAACTTCGAAACGTTGTCCAGGTGTTTGAAGTTGTACAAAGTCGTCGAGTCTAGTAGAGCCACTGAAATGGTCGTACTTTGTATTTCGCTTGATTCATCTTTATGTCTGTTGCTGGTATTCTTTACAGTTGGTCAGATCTTTGGCTCTTGTCTCAATATCTGAAAATGTGGACCGCATTGCTTGAACGCAGCCATATTATTCATAAAGGGCGTATCCCGTATTAAGGTCTTGATCAGACGACTTCAGCGAAGCACTAGTCGCTTGCAAGCGTTATAGGATTCCGTTCCACTTGTGGTGTGGTCAGCGCTCAATTTTAGAAATGTGGTACAATTTAAAATTATTGTTGTAGATTTTGATACCAACGTTTTTCGTGGTAGTAATTGAAAAAAAAGTTTAAAATCCAAAATATCCAAATGTGCATACCTCCAGCACTTATTTCATAGTAAAGATATTCAAGTAAATTAAATGTCAACGAACAAATAAAATGTGTAATTTTAAATTGAATAACTTTTGTTTATAATTTAAATATTTCTTTTTTAAATTACCCACCTTTTTACTTGAGACTGAAACACCGTGCTACTAATCTACCGTCACTAGCTTTCAATAATCTCGAAACCTCATCAATTTAAAATAACCGGCCAAGTGCGAGTCGGACTCCCGCACGGAGGGTTCCGTACCTAAAAGCAACAAAAAGTCGTACCTATTTGTTGCATGGGAGCCCCCCTTTTTTCTTTTATATTTAACGAGTATAAGTACGAATGTAAGTTTTGACCTAAGTACAAATATACTTCTACTCGTTGATGTTCCGGAGCCCCACAGATCGCGTTGCTCTTTAGTGTTATACAACGCGCGTCTTTAGACAGTTCGCGTTGCTCTATAGTGTTATACAACGCGCGTCTTTAGACAGTTCGCGTTGCTCTATAGTGTTATACATAGCGCGTCTTTAGACAAGTCGCGTTGCTATATAGTGTTAACTATCCTTGTATAGATCCTCTACGGTAGGTACAGTATATATTTCAAAAAGAGTTTGTGAACTCTATGTTTAATTTCTTTTTCAGAATATTGATGACATTTGAATGATGACATTATAAATACGATATCTACGTCTACAACATAAATTGTGTGTTTGTACGTAAACTGTTTATACTGGAGAAAAATCTAAAATATGGACTATTTGTTTACTATTTCCTATGAAATAGCTATCTTTGAAATATTACACCTACCTAAAGTAATCTGCTGAAAGCGTTGTTCACTTTTTAAATAACAAATATTTACGATGAAAGTCGAAAAATAAGTTAGGATGTGACCTGTATAATGTTCAATCATGGCGACACGAAATTAACTTCATTGAGCAACATTTGATTGTGCTATACCTCCTAAAGTATTCATTTAATTTGCATGCTGTAAAGGGAATGAATGATCTTGATGAAATTTTCAAATTAACTGACGTATTTAAATTGAGAAGGATACCTTATTTCCGAATATAAAAGACAAAATCGCTAAAAAACACGTTTGTTGTATGGAAGCCCCCCTTAAATATTATTATTTTTTTGTTTTTAGTATTTGTTGTTAAAGCGGCAACAAAAACACAATCTGTGAAAATTTCAACTCTCTAGCTATCACCGTTCATGAGATACAGCCTCGTGACGGACAGACAGACAGACAGACAGACGGACAGCGAAGTCTCATGAATAGGGTCCCGTTCTTTACCCTTTGGGTACGGAACCCTAAAAAGGGTCAGCTATATTCACTCATAACATGAATCTATATTTTATAATAAATCAACCAACCACAGTAGATTGGATCGTGACTGAGTTAATAAAATTTAAATAGTTCGCCTGTTTTCTCGAAATACTTATAATCGATATTATTTTAAAATCGATTAAAAAAGTACAATCTCGGCTACGTAAACTCGCAAAATAAATGTACACTAATATAAAAAAATAAAAGTCTGGCCGCTTGAAAGGTAGAAACGTGTTAAAGATGCTAGTCTAAATATATCGATTATTATTAAACATTAGAACATAAACGTTAAAAAGTTCGTTTTACTTATTTTTACGATTTAACGGGACGAAATTGAGTTTTAGATTTTCAAGTGGAAGTGAAGGGGAACGCTTCGCGTTTAAGTCAAGCAAGATATTTTACGCGCCTATCTAAATTCATATTTTTTTACTACGTTCAGACAAGCGTTGGAGTGCGGGGCCCCCAAATTCGCGGGGCCCGTAGCATTTGCTACTCTTGCTACGTGGCTAATCCGGCACTGGTACAGAGGGCAACAATGTATTGGTATTTGCTGGTATTTGCATCATTTTTGTCAGAAGATCAGCGCTTACCTGAATTTTATTCCTGCACTGTCAACTGCCAGTAAATATAAAGTAAAGTATAGTCATGACGTTTTTATGGAAGAGGCACAGGCACAAGGCTACCTAGATTACCTAAAAGCTAAAGAGCCTGTAGCTATTTAGCGCCAAATACAAAGTTTAAAGCCTGTAGCCGTGTGAAAGGGGACAGTTACAGGTTGTGTCTACACGCTTTTCAAAATTTGTCAATCAGTCCATAATTTAATTGGGCTTAGCGACTACGATATTACTGGCTACCAAAACCAATTGATTATGAGAGAAAATACAACAAACGGTTACCTACATGTTTCTGGACTGAAAATAGCGTAAAATGCTTATCGCAGTGATTGTTTAAACAATACTGAGCAAGCGGGGCTACGAGGGTTAAAAAGAAGTACTAGCGGAAGTTACACGGTTTCACCCGCGTAGCTGTCGTTCCCGTGGGAACACGGGAATAAAATATATAGCCTACGTTACCCAGGAATAGTGTAGCTTCCCGACAGTGAAAGAATTTTTTAAATCAGTTCAGTAATTTCGGAGCCTATTCGATGCAAACAAACAAACAACCAAATCTATCCTCTTTATAATATTGGTATAGATAAATGTATCGATGTAGTAACAAAGCACAGTTACGATGGCGACCGAAAGGAATTTAATAGTTCAGTCAAAAGAGACATGCAAGGTAACATTAATTTGCATATGCCTAAAAATTGATACAAATGGTCGGTGAATACCATATGAAATTTGAGAATTTCCTATTGACCAACAGCTACCGAAAAACCTGTAGGTAGAATTTAGCGGTGTAGAGGTACAATGTGGTCTTGTTTTTTTACGATTCTTTTAATTTTATTTTATTGGTATCAACGTCACTTTATAATCGACGCGTTTATAAGCAACAGTAGGTAACATTCTAGCAGAATGTTACTGTTGCTTTATTATTTCCGTTAAATTATACGTTTTTTTTTGTTTTTGTAATTAAAAAGCCAAATATTCTTTTAAAAAATCGGTTCAAAAATTGTTGTTTACCTAATTTAAAAAAATTAAATGTGTTTTTTCAAATTGTATCAATAAAATTAGTTTTTAAATGAATAAGCAATGTTATTGTATGGCCAACCATTTATTAAAAATAAAATAATTACCATTCAAAATAATTACCGTAACCTTGTAATTTTTTTCCTGTTTTCTACTCACAACATACATTATAATCACAACTTTTTGCTCGAAAGGGTGGGCAGAGATAGTAGGTAAGTGGTGAGCTAAATATTGTGTTGAATTTGATAGGAGCAGATTGTGAATACACCGTTGAAAATTTTCAAGCTGCCCATAAGGCCTGCGCATGTTACTGGCATTCGAGGCTAATGGCTTAACGCGCTTTCTGAAGCACGGAAACTTCGAGGCGCCGGCGCCGCCCGATTGCCGAGTCAACAACGTGACTAAGCCTCCATATTTTACTCCGCAACAATTTATGGTGAGGCAGAACACAGCGGTGGATTATTGCATAGCACAGACCATGCCCCCCTATTACCCGTAGTCCCACCGTTACGCCTCACTGGTGGGTGCACGGGAAATATTTTTCCCCATAGTCCAACCGCACTGAAGAAGATTCAAATTTATTTTACCTGTGAGTTCCAGTGGGACCACGGGTAGTCCAATTCGGTAGACCCACTGGACTAGAGATGTACGTCCCTTTGTCCACTATAATCCATTAAAACGATCCATCATTGATCTTTGTGGACATATCATGTCCACTTTAATACCTTAAAGTATTATTTATGAAAAATGGATCTTTTAGGACAAGTGAGTGGAAAAGATCAATTACAGGTTGTGTCACCTATACGAAGAACATCTAAACGTTAAAATATATAAAGTAGTTAAATAATTTTCAAAACAAAATGAAGATCGATAAAACAAATGAAGATCAACAAAACAAACGAAGATCAACGAAACAAATAAAGGTCGGTAAAACAAATGAAGATCGACAAAACAAATGAAGATCAATGAAACAAATGAAGATTGGCAAAACAAATGAAGATCGGCAAAACAAATGAAGATCGGCAAACAAATGAAGATTGCCAAAACAAATGAAGATCGGCAAAACAAATGAAGAAAGGCAAAACAAATGACCCCCGGATAAATAAATGACGATCGAAAAAACGTAGATCGATAAAACATATGCAGATCAATAAAACAAAAGACTATAAGCAAGTTAATAAAGTCAAAAATTACTTTCAGGCATATTTTGTAATCTAGATGGCATTGCCATTCAAAAAAATCGGTGCAAATAAATCTCGACCTTAAATGACACTTCTCTAAAAATGTGCTTTTAGGCGTTTATGACATTACTGATCACGAATATATAAAAAATTAATAGATATTATGCATGCTCATGAGGTCGAAATTTGCTTGCTCCCATTTTTGTAATCTGGATGCTATAACCATTTAAAAAAATAGGTGCAAGCAATTCTCGACCTTATGAACATGCATAATATTTATTTACTTTTTACATATTATTCGAGATCAGTGATGTCTATAAACGCCTAAAAGCACATTTTTGGAGAAGTGTCATTAAGTTCGAGATTTGCTTGCACCTATTTTTTTGAATGGCAATCGCATTTAGATTGCAAAGTATGGCTGCAAGTAATTTTTGACGTCATTAACTAGCTTAAAGTCTTTTGTTTTATTGATGTGCATATGTTTTATTGATCTTCATTCGTTTTTTCGATCGTCATTGGTTTATCCGACCGTCATATGTTGATTGGATCTTCATTTGTTTAATCCGGCCGTCATTTTTTTAGCCGATCGTCATTTGTTTTTTCAATCGTCATTTGTTTATCCAACCATCATTTGTTTTGCTGATCGTCATTTGTTTATCCGACCGTCATTTGTTTTGTTTTGTCTTTTGTTTTGCATTGTACTTCTGCTATATTGCGAATCTGCTATTTTGAGAAGTTTGCGAATCTTACATTGTGCGAATAATGGTCTGAAATGACATATTGACACAGAAATAAAAAAAGGAATATAAGTATGTTGATAATAAACCCTTTGCGGCACATCTCTAATGCAGTGGGACTACGGGTACTTTTTATCCCCATAGTAAAGGGTGTTTTTTTTAGAGGTATAGAACTTTAAAGTGGAATAAAACCAATGGGATTTTTTTTAATGAAATGATATTAACTTTATTCGAAAGACAATTTTCTGGCATTATAATTTAAATATGATTTCTGGCATATGACTGCCACGGCTGGCTCAGACGTAGTCTAATCCAGAGGTCCAATTTTCGATGACTTTTTCCAACATTTGTGGCCGTATATCGGCAATAACGCGCCGAATGTTGTCCTTCAAGTGGTCAATCGTTTCGGGCTTATCGGCGTAGACTAGCGACTTCACATATCCCCACAGAAAAAAGTCAAGTAGCGTTAAGGGGCGGTTAACCCGCACAAGTAGGCATTTGGCGCTCCCCTCGCCCCGGGCGCAAGACACACCGCGCGCCGGCAGCTGCAGTCAACTCTCATGCCACAGTATACAGTATAGTAGAAAGAAACAGCATGCTAACTTTGTTTGACGTAGTAAATGCATCTAACTTTATTACGTGTAGTGATTTATTAGTTTCGTAAATAAAAATAAATGAGTTAATCGTAAATAAATTATTTATATTATACAATTATTTTTAAGCTAAAGAGTTTGTTTGTTTGTTTAGTTGTTCTAACTCTAGAGTCTAAGATACTGCTAGTTGAATTTCAAGAGTTTCATAACAGAATGTCCATTTTTGAAAAATACCAAAATATATAACATCACGCTAAGGCGAATAAGAGCTTAGCAACAACGAAACATTTTTCGACAACTAGGATATTTCATTTCTTTTGAGAGTTTCCGTTGCGTACGTTTGCTACAGTTGCGTAAAAAATGTAAATTACATAATAGCTGGTCATGAAAATTTCTAAAGTTTTCTAAAGTTGGTATGCTAAGTATGAATCACGGGATCATTGTGCAATCCAAAATGGCCGCCGCGGTGTAATCACAAAATTTCATGATGGGTGTCGTTTAAAGGGTTTTTTGGTATGCTGAGTACTAATCACGTACTAATTTTGCAATCCAATATGGACGCCGCGCCGTAATCACAAAATGTCATGACGGATATCGTTTAAGGGGTTTCTTGGTATGCTGAGTACGAATCACGTGATAATTTTGCAATCCAATATGGGCGCCGCGCCGTCATCACAAAATTTCATGATGGGTATCGTTTAAGGGGTTTCTTGGTATGCTGAGTGAGTACGAATCACGTGATAATTTTGCAATCCAAAATGGCGGCCGCGGTGTAATCACAAAAATTCATGATGGGTATCGTTTAAAGGGTTTTTTGGTATGCTGAGTACGAATTACGTACTAATTTTGCAATCCAATAAGGCCACCGCGCCGTAATCACAAAATTTCATGATGGGTATCGTTTAAGGGGTTTCTTGGTATGCTGAGTACGAATCACGTGATAATTTTGCAATCCAAAATGGCGGCCGCGGTGTAATCACAAAAATTCATGATGGTTATCGTTTAAGGGGTTTTTTGGTATGCTGAGGATGAATCACATGATAATTTTGCAATCCAAAATGGCCACCGCGCCGTAATCACATAATTTCGTAATGAATATCGTTTTATGGGTTTTTTCGAATGCTGAGTACGAATAACATGATCATTTTGGAATTCAATTTGACCGCCTAAGCTATTTAGGCCCACTTGCGCGGAGAGTCGAGTTAAATATATAAATATAGAGTTAGTAAGCTCTGAGTTAAATAAATAACTTCTTAACTCTGACCACGTCTTGCACAGTTGCAAATTGGCACGCGGTTAACTAACTCACAGTAAACCGAACAAGTTTTTTTAGTCTGTGTCGTTCCATGCAATCCAACCACACACAAATGTTGGAACGAAGAATGGAACATGTGTCTCTATCTCTTTTACACTACAGTCTGCTACGTATGATTTACGATACTACCATACTTACGATACTACCATTTACGATACCAATCATAACATTTTGTGATTACGGCGCGGCGGGCATATTGGATTGCAAAATTATCACGTGATTCGTACTCTGCATACCAAAAAACCCCTTAAACGATACCCATCATGAAACTTTGTGATTATGGCACGGCGGCCATATTGGATTGCAAAATTATCACGTGATTCGTACTCAGCATACCAAAAAACCCCTTAAACAATACCCATCATGAAATTTTGTGATTACGGCGCGGCGGCCATCTTGTATTGCAAAATTAGTACGCGATTCGTATTCAGCATACCAAAAAACCCCTTAAACGATACCCATCATGAAATTTTGTGATTACGGCGCGGCGGCTATATTCGATTGCAAAATTATCACGTGATTCGTACTCAGCATACCAAAAAACCCATTAAACGATATCCATCATGAAATTTTGTGATTACGGCGCGGCGGCCATATTGGATTGCAAAATTATCACGTACTTCGTACTCAGCATACCAAAAAACCCCTTAAACGATACCCATCATGAAATTTTGTGATTACGGCGTGGCCGCCATGTTGAATTGCGAAATTATCATGTAATTCGTAGACATTTTAATGCATTAGGTAGCTGGTTACCATGTCGTGAAAACACTTAAAAAGTAAAAGATCACCACATTTTTACCATGAGTCGCGTATGTATTTGTAACGGTTAATCTAATTACATTTTGCCCATTACTGATATTTTTATACTGTGGCGCGATTTCAACGTAATTTGGCATAATAATTACGAAATAGTTGCGAAAAAAACTGACACAGGTCCTGCCTCCACAAGCGCCAGGGCGAGACTGATCGGCCGTCAGCGGCGCAATTCTATTGCGTTTGGTAGATATTCGTACATGATAACTATGTAAATAGTTGTTTATAGAAAAACGCTCGGAAAATGTGTATAAAAACTTAATACCTTTAATTGAGTGCAAAAAAAATATATACAATGTTAATAGTTTAGCCACAGTATTGAAAAAACTTTTCTGAGAGAGTCAACTTTGGGATTTTTTTTCTATCTAGTGAAATTTATTGGATCGTGTAACGGGCTCGGAATATGTTTAGCTTATATCCTTAACTATTATATATAAATTTTTCAGATTTAAAAACCCTTTACTTTTTGACTAGGATTGTTTCAAAAAACTCAAAATCTGACCCACGCGGCCTTAAATCGCACGATCCTGTAGGCCAATCCACTGTACCAAAAGGTGAAACTATGCGGTTACCAAACGGTTTCTTTAATAAATCAATTGTGACACGAGCTGTGTGACATGTTGCACCGTCTTGTTAAAACCACAACTCCTGCACATCAGGATTGTTCAATTGATGAACGAAAAAGTCAGTAACATCGCTCTATAGCGGTCGCCATTGACTGTAACGTTCTGGTCAGCATCGTTTTTAAAGAAGTACGGACGAATTGTTTCATCAGCCCATAAAGCTCACCACACAGTCAGTTTTTCTGGATGTAACGGTGTCTCAACATACGCTTGAGGATAATCATCACCCCAAATACGGCAATTTTGTTTATTGACCTATCCATTCAACCAAAAGTGGGCTTCATCGCTAAACAAAATTTGCTTATGAAAATTGCGATACGTTTTTCGGACAGAACCATGATTTTCAAAATAAATTTGCACAATTTGGAAGCGTGGTTCCGGCGTCAGTCTATTCATGTGCAAATGCCAGACCAAACTAAACATAAATCACTTGACAGTTGACAAAATTACCGCCAGTTAAAAGAGTGGTGCCAACTTAAAGTTCTATACCTCAAAAAAAAACACCCGTTACCACCGCAAGGTAGTGGGACCACGGGGAAAAGAAAATCCCCGTGGTCCCACTAGTGGGTCGTTCTGGTGGGACCACAAGTAACAGCCGACCGTGCCGGGAGTCCCACACAGCGTCCGAGCTGCCCCCACAGCAGCATCCCTAGCGTAAATGCATTTCTCGCGTTACCATAAAAACTACAGCTCCTATTTTGAAACATAGATTTACTTGGTTTGTTGTGCAGCATTTCCGATAAGCCCCATCTTTTTCACATTTTCTTTTGGCGAAGTTTCAATACGATTGTTCTGCCACATCTAGTATCCTGTTTAGTTTAATAACCTTATAATAATGAATTCATAAATTGATCACATAAACAGTTATATAATAAATTAGTAACAGGTTATCCTGTTAAGATTTACATTTCGTTCTGTAATATATCACAGAGATCTTTGTTTATGAGGAAGTAGAGGCAACAGGATATGTATCATCTCTAAACTTTAATAGTCACAAATTTCCAGAATGTGGTTATATCTGTCTTTGTCATAGATATTAATTTTATTGTTTTACCATGAATGTCTACGTCATTTGCGATGTTAGCGAGACAGCTAGGTATATAAGTATAATCTTTGTTTGTTGAAAAGGTAATGCAGTCATTGATTACGGTGATAGATTTAGCATGGATAACTCCAGGGTCAACGTAATAATTAGAGCGCGGGATGGAGCATGCCACACTCGCGGACGATCACGGCCGAATCAAGGGTTGTCGAAATATATTAAACTGATATTTCAACATTTTATGCAACCGGAACTAGCAAACGCTTGAATCATGATTATATGATTATGATGTCGGCTTTTTGCGAATAAAGTTTATCAAAATTTGATTTTGAATACAAAATACAAATTTAGCCTTGTAAACATTGCAAGCAGTAGTCATTATTATAAAACATAGTCATATTTGTTACAACATTAAAAACTCGTGAACGGCTATCGGAAAATGCCCCAATTGACTCTATGAAAATAAATCCCATCGTCATAATTATTATCTGAGTAAAAAGATGCAGATAGAGGCCTACTAAATAATTCTGTGTATATCTAAGGTTTCTCATACTGAAGTACGAGGTGAAAAATACACCTCTGTATCGCCACATTTGGCAACATTTATCTAAGCGTGTGAAGGTACCTACTGTCACAAACCATTGTCATTCTTTTAGCCCAATTCTCTTTTCTGTTACAATAGAGATACAAGAGGATTCTATACACAATCCGTCCAGAGATACAAGATAGAGATGTATAGAATCACATAATCGGTCCAGTGTGATATGAGATGTATTCATAAACAGCTTCAGAGCATGAATAGCCTCCATAGTTTGTCGGGAGCCCCGGCGTTATCCTTCCAAGGGCAAACCGGGGACCCTCGGCCATCGGCAGATGAAAGGGCAGCGTGTGGTTTATTCAGTAGGGGTGGCATAGCATCCATGAGAATTTACACACGTAAAATAAAAGCCCGTATGGCATTCTAGCTATTCCCCACGGTTTGGTCCACGTAGAGGTCGTTATCGCGTACAATCATAACCCTCCTTTTGCGCAGTCGATTAAAAAGTAGTCTATGTCCTTTCCAGGGCCTCGAACTCTCTCTAAACCAAATTTCATCTCAATCGCTCCGCCGTTTAGACGTGAAAGCGTAACAGACAGACAGAGTTACTTCCGCATTTACAATATTAGTAGGGATATAGTAGGGATTATGTAATGATTGCATTGATAAACTCTGTTGACTACGAGCAGTGGAGCGGAATCAGAGTTATTGTGATCGAGTACGATATCTTTTGACATGTAATGAGATATAATAAATTTATCTTTTCAATGTTTTGAAGGCCGACATATGTGACAGGTGATTAAATTCAAAACATATTACGAGTACTTCCAGTGATGTCGGTTGGTTACACGTGTAAAAAATAGACTTGGCAGGTTAGAATACACGTGCAAGTACCTACTAGTACATGGCGATAGAAAAAAGCGATGCAAAATAAAATTATTCCTAATTTTGAAACAAACATTGTGATTTATTAAACTATATTATATTTGGTTAAAAAAATAAAACGTATGATGCTTAGATAAACGCTGCCTGGTAGTTGCACAAATTGCTTGTTAGATCAGTGGTTCCCAACCTGGGCGCCGTAAAATGTACAGATACGCAAGGCACTCCACGCGGCGCCCCTCGTAACTTAAATAAACGTAGGCTTCTCCCTATTTGCGCCTCAACAAATGGTCCTGGACCCCGTCTGCGACCTTTTCCAGGTCGTCGGTCCATCTGTCGGGTGGACGTCGTTACTACTACCCGTCGTGAGGTTTCACGTGGTTCGTTAGGGTGCCGTGAAGTGCGCCCTGGACTGGAAATGGTCGCGGGAACCCCCGTGTTAGACTGTGAAATAAAATTTATAAAAAGCCAACTTGGTTTTTTCAGTTACTATCGGTCTCATTGCATTTTGGATTCCTCGGTAGAGTCATTCACTTTTGAATTTTGACGAATTCATTTGCAATTACTTAAACACGTCCATTTCATTGATAAAATCATCACGTCAAGGTTTACAAGTAAATATTGGTAGCAGCCCTAGAGCGGCACGCGGCGGATGGTGCGTCAACGACGTCGTGTGTATGCTGCTCCCGCGCAACCGCTTTTGTCAATGCGTAATAAAGTTGTTCGCATTGGCGACCGTGGCGCGTCTCCTCATATTCTCGCAGTATAGACGCATAAAATTAACATACCGTTATTCATCGATCTAAAAGACGAATGAAGGAACGTGAACAGTGAAATTTGAGTACATAAACTAGTCGCAAGGAAATGAAAAGTCTTTGTCCTGTAGTTCAACATAAAAAAAACACCCAAGGAATAACAAGTTTATAATTATGCATAAATTGCATGTATTACCTACTTACTTATAGATAACCAGTCAACAATCATAAAGCAACACGATTGCGATGACTCTTAGTTTACCTACTGTTATTACGACATCATAAACCTACAATGCCATCCTGATGCCTTTGTATTATGTCGTAACTGATGTACCTACTTAATTATTTAACAGGTTTATTTAACACATCTGTTTTACCGGTTAACATTGAATACGTCACTAGTTGAAGCTACAGTTGCCATTGCTTTACCTAAAATGTAAGTACTTAATGGAAAAACTTGACTTCATTTCTTGCCTTACAAAATATCTAGGCTATATCAATCACAACTTGATATCGTGAAACCTTTGTTACTGCTCTTACATAATTATACTACTACTATGTTCTAGAAAGTTCAAAGAGGGAACAGTAGGAAATCGGAACCTGGGCTCAGTTGGATGAGGATGGCATCATGCCGTACTCTGCTTGTATTCTCTTAGCTGTAGGTACTTGTGACGTATTTTAAACTTCACACGGTTTCACCCGTGTAGTTTCCGTGCTCGTGGAAATACAAGGCTAGAATATTGCCTATTTCACACGGGGATAGTGTGGCTTCCCAACACAGAGAAATGCTATGGTATTTAAGGCATAAAAAAACAAGCGATCAAATTTTTCCTTTTTATGATATTTGAAAAGACAAGTGCATGAAACAATATGATAGATATACTATCATCGACGACGACGGCATAATAATTTTTGTATCAAATTCACCGTAAGTTTAATGCTCATCATTACATTTGTGGTATAATCGACATAGTTCGTTCTAATAGTTCTTTCTATTGAATATATCGCTGACCTCTTGATTTTTCTGCTCTTGTCAATCCATTCATTAGGAATTCAACATTTTGATATTTGCCACATATTGACTTGAAATGATCGTGATCAAGCTCTATGTTCACCATTATTTTTTCAGCCTAGTCAACTAATAAGTTCATAATTCCTTCGTTTCTTTTTAAAGTAAGCCATAAATAAAATCATAACCCTCCTGCAGCAGTCGGTTAAAAAGTAGCCTATGTCCTTGCCAGGGACTCAACCTACCGTTATCCCAAATTTTATCTAAATCGCTTCAGCGATTCAGGCCTGAAAGCGTAACAGACAGACAGAAGGAGTTACCTTTGCATTTATAATATTAGTAGGGATATAATAATTGCCAGCACATGCCAATAAATGGTTATGAATGTTGTTGTTATGACGAAAGGTAAATTGAGCTACATCTAGAATAATCTAGAAATTAAAGAAGGCATCCTCAACAACACTATAAAACATAGTCTTCTTATGATGATACATGATATTTTTTGCCCATGTCTCGTAATAAATACAAAACCAAACATAAACTACTGAATCGATAGACAGATGACTTTTACGCGAATAATTTACTGTAAAATATTGTAACGAGTATCATCACAAAACGTTCACAGGACAATCAGTTAAAATGTCGATTAACATGCGCAGTACCTTCACCGTTTTATAATCGAATGATAAATTAAAAAAGAATAAGCTATTTACCCAGAAAACCATAGTTATTACAATAAAAGTGTCTCGGATCAAGCCATTTCAGATGAATTTACAGAAGTAATTGAAAATTGAAGATGTCGCGGCCGAAATTATACTTACAATTGCCGTGTTAATGACAAAGAGATATTAAAGGAACTCATTCAAACACGAAGAGTTTTTACCACAGATGACACTAATGAATAAATAATACCTATTCACGTTTATGCAAAGAAAATTAACTGTTAATATGACCGTTATTTCAATTCTCGAAATGAAATGCATTATTTTTTATTATGGAACAAATTGCATACACTAAAGATGAATTCAAATTGAAAGAAACCTTAAACATAATTTTGTAGTAAGCATCAATTTTATTTTGAATGCATCGGCATCGGCAGTTCAATGAGAGCTGTTGAATCAGAACTTAGGAAAATCTTTTGTATTATCATATTTTAATAGTTAAAGTCAGGATTAAATATCTTGAGTTCATTCGAACAGAATTAAATAATAAAAATCTAAATAGACCTTTGTAGGCAATGAAATAATATTACTACGCTGTGAAAAAGCATAATATCTTCATTCCCCAATATAAGACCAGACTAGCTGAAGAAGTTTTACCTTCACTGAATACTGTCACATTTTGTTGAGATGTCACAGTTCGTACAGATCACACTGGATGTGTCATGGTGAATGACAATTATACTTTGTTAAATATAACTAGATCTCTGTGACAGTTATATTAACTTAAACAAAATTGACTTTTATTTCAAAGGCATAAACTTGTTATTTACAGTTTGCACCTCTGTGTTCTCACTCTCTGCATTAAAACCACAAAAACTTCATGCTGTTGACATCAAGTCTATTCTTGTTTACGTTTGTAAAACTGTCACAGAGATCAAGCTATGTTTTACAGAGTATAGTATGTACCATCATGGTTATATTAATATGATCTCTCTTATTAGAGGCAAAAAAAACTGAGAGAATCGAATTGAGAGAGATATTCTTTACTATAATCACTTAAAGCTTCAGCTAGTTGGTGTACTACAAATTAAAGTTTTAGCTTTGCAGTAAATATCACCGTCTCGGTAGATAGAATATTTAATTTACATATACTTACATGAAATATTCCGTGCTGTTAGTAGTAAACAACAGATATTGCGCAATTTAATTTAGTGTATTAATTTATTGCTCTATTCACTGAATTGAAAATTTCCTTTACAACCGGTTCTGCTTTGATAATGAAAAAGATTTTTATAACATTAACATACATATGATCACGCGTTTTATCCCCGTAGAGGGAGGCAGAGGCATATTATATGGCCACATTTCACCTTTAATATTATGAACGTACCAGGTACCCTACCCACGTAATAGGTGGTGAGCCGTATTGCCGTGTTGATATGCGCTGGTTGTGACTGCCTGCTGCTGAAATTTTTCAAGCCGCCAACTTTTTGACTTGGCTTAACGACTGCCATTTTATTGGCAATCGGGGCCAACGGCTTAACGTGCCTTCCGAAGCATAGAAACGCTCGCAAATAAATACCACAAAGTAGTCACGAGATAGTCACCCCTCCCTGACCGGCCACAGTACATAAATGTTGCCGACTACAGTGATCGTTTACAGAACACCGAGTCCGCGGGGCCACGAGCGCTTCTCAAAGTAACAAAAAAGTAAAACGATCCATTGCGTAGAGAAGGAAAACTCAAAATGAAACCCGGTTGTCAGTAAAATGACAATCTTACGACTGTCATTTTACTGACAACCGGGTTTCATTTCGAGTTTTTCTTCTGCACGCAATGGATCGTTTTGCGAAAGTGTTCTCTTAGTCACCTCTTGCGACACCCTCTATATAAATTGGGGTGGTGAAATTTGTATTCTTTCCTGTTACCACACGGGGTTCTTTAATCTAACGTCCATAATGTGATCGGTTATAATTTTTGAATACTATACCTACCGCTGAACTAATCTCATACGTGCAGCTCAATAGTGAGAGATTGACAAATAAATGACATTCTCTGGATGTAAACAATTTTTTTACCCATATCCTAATTAAAGAAATGAATTTATAATTTTTTCTTGAAGCGATTGTAATGCTCTGCCAAAATATTGTGTGGGTTTGACTTTAAATGCCTTTTACGTTCCGGTAAACATTTTAATTAGGTATCCTTCTCCAGCATCAAATGTTAGTTACATAATAACTACCTAAATGGGGTTTTCCACAAACAGAAATATAAATAAGTTGAATTTATATAAAGTACCAAAAAAGTATATCACGGTTACAAAAATAGTTACGCTTCGTGGATGTCAGATGTAAATGAGATTCAAACATGTTTTTACGGATCTCGAAAAGTAAATGTACGTATTTGAGGTGTGTTTGAGGATTTCTACAAGTAAATTTATAATAAATTTACAGGATCGGCAGCGCGAGTGTAGCGCCTCCGGTGTTGCAAACGTCCATAGGCTGCGGTGACCATCAGTGCATCTGGGGGCCAAGTCTGCTATTTCAATCGCGTCAGAATAGAATAGAAATCGTGACAAAATATAAGGTCGTCGGTACAATTTGTCAATTTTGGTAGTCGCGTCGTCACTAGAGCTCTATTGTAAGACCGGTAGAAGTCTACTGGTCGACCGATGTTCGCTCGTTGGTTCTATCGACCAATATGCGTAGTCGCGTATTATGTGACGGGCTAGTGGCCGTTGTTTTTTTGGTAGTTTGTAATGTTCACTCACCATACCTCTACCTAAAAAAAAGGTATTGCGATTCTACTCTAGTTCTATTCTAGTGATGTTATAAAAAATTTACGCGACTATCAAGTTTAGGACCAATCGCTATATTATAGTAATAGAATCGCACTAGAACGGCTTTTTGATGTAAAATAGCAGACTCGGCCCCCTGGTGGGCCGCAGGCTGTCTGCCACCTTAGTGGTATAAAAGAAAGAAACAAAAAGTGATCTACTTACGTAATATTCTTTTTATTCTTGTTGAAATCTTTCCGGTCTTCACTACACTGGAACTAACATGAAATAGTAGAAACAGGGTTAACCTTCAAATGAAAAGCTCTGGAATCCTTACCAGTCTAAGCCCTCAAAATGGCCATAGGTACAATAAAGCCCAGGGTTGGTGATCCCTGTCAGTTTTATTTGAATCAATTCTTCAATTTAACTTTATTTGCATTCGTGTGTGTAAACAGTTGTTACTTTTTATAAACAGTAGGTCTCAACATGAAGTCTATAGCGCATAAGCACTCGCGGGAACACGACGCGTAAAAATATGCCTACTTCATTATAATAAGTTCATTGATGATTCTAGAAAACAATAAAACCAGTTTGCCGTTTAAATGAAACCGTTATTGAGATTAGAATCAATACAATAAGGAAATTAAGATACAAATAAAGATACTATAAAAACATCATTTACATTAAATGAGTAACATCATAACGCAGATATGACTATGTTACGATATTTGTTTACGCATTTTTATACATTTAATTGGAATCCTGACCAGCCTAAGCCTTCAAAATCCGACTCAAAATACGACAATAGGCACAACAAAACCCAGTGTTGGTGACCCCTGTCAGTTGTATTGTAGTCTAATTCTTCTTTCGTGATGGAAATATTGGCGTATGGGGTATATTTTACGAAAGGTATATTCAGCCACTGAACCATTCATAGGAACACATGGTCGGATCTAGTGTCGCGTTACTACATGCAATGCACGGGCTACCCTCACTTCTCTTCTACCTCCACGTGGCGTAACTGTGAGACATCTAATAAAAAATTGATTCAGTACTTAAATGACATACTAAATATTTTTTTTATAAATACATTTATTATCAAAAATTTCAGTGAAACATAATTATTACATGATATATCTATAACTATACATAGTATAATTTACATTATTACTATCTAACTGAACCTATATTAGGCCCCCGTGGCATTGTGCCCAAAAGACTAGCAGCATTCCCCCTTGGAATAGCAACACCTATTCGCTGAGAGAGAAAACTGCCAGCCCTTGGGTCACCAGTGGACTCTACAAGGCGCTTTTTCAAATTCTTGTATAAGCGCCAAATAATTTATCATCCTTCACTATTTTGAAGGAAATCTTTAAAGGCAGGATGTAAGATAACCGCAAGCCTGTTTTATGTAAAAAAATAAGACCTTTATTTTACTTGCGAAATTTACAATACGTAGTGGCCCTCACCTTGAAAACCCTACACTTTCACTCAAGTAATTTAACAAAATTAAAACGTGTACCAAAATGTGTATTGAATTTCAAACGCATCGAAAGAGATTAGGGTTCTTTATTAAAGGTTGCTGCTTCATAGATAAACCGCCTAAGTGAGAAATCTTGCCTTTCCTGCGACCCAACAACACACGCGATAAGAAGAACTCCAGGGTTTTAGTGGGTAGGTATACCAATTTTAGTGAGTCGCACATAACCACCGTGCTCTTGTACAAGGTAATCCATAAGAGATTTCCCTGATTCAACGAAAAATACTTAGGTATAAGTACCTATTTTGTATGTTTCTAAAACAATCCGGATTAATTGAAAAAATTAATATAATAGGTATATTTTCATTTTTGCTCCCTTCGCTGTCGAGGCGATAGTCAGTAGGGGTGCAGACGCCAAAAGGTTGATTAAAGAATTGGGAAGTCTGTTGACCGAATGTTTAGGACCAATTTCTAAATATAGGTCTATGAAATATATAAATAATGTACTATTTTAACAATACTGTGTATTATTTATCTATACTCTATACTAATATTATAAAGAGGAAAGATTTGTTTTTGTTTTTTTGTTTGTTTGTTTGTTTGTAACGAATAGGCTCCGGAACTACTGGACCGATTTGAAAAATTCTTTCACTGTTGTAAAGCTACACTCTTTGCGGTGAACATAGGCTTTATTCCCGTATTCCCACGGGAACGGGAACTACGCGGGTGAAACCGCGTGACCTCCGCTAGTAGTGGTATAAAATATAATATAATTATTTAAATGACAGTTAAAAATTAACTGCATGCAGACACAAACCCTACCAATGTGCTTATCATCACACGCATTTGCCTGGGTGATAATATATATACCCATGACCAAGTACTCGGGTATTCCAACCACTAGACCAAGAGGCCGGTCATAAATAACATAGATGTCATCATGGTTTTCCAACAGACGCGCGGTGTCTATTTAGCGAGCTTAATATACACAAAAAAGTGTCATTAATAACTCAAATATCAAAACTATTACACAACTGGCCTCTATCGATGTCTAATTAGTAACTGATAGATCTATGCATAATTAAGAATGAAACGCAAACAACATTGGCGAACCAACTCGATATCTTGAATGCCCTGACATTCGCAAAACTCGACGCCCGTCAATAAGCTACTCAAATTACTACCAAACCTTTCATTCTGTTATTGTACTACAGTGTGTTCACACTGTAATTTTACCGCAACAACAAAAATTGTATGCGTTTTAAATTTTTTTTCTTACTAGTGTTTGTGCTTGTTACAGTGAAAATGGAGGCGCTTAGTAGGCTTGTGGAAGGATACCATGATCTGATGGATAACAAAAGTGATCAAAGGGTGAGAGACTGGTTTCTGATGTCGTCACCCTTTCCAACGCTGGCGATTTGTCTCACATACGTCTTCACTGTCAAAGTAAGTATTCAATTTCTATTTTTGAGGATTAGGAAGGAGAATAAATTGTACAAATCAATGAATAAATAATTTTGTTCTGTTGTAAGTAGGGCTTTGACAGACATTCTATATTTTTCATTCCTTGTATGCATCTAAATTTTAATCGAATTGCAGTTTTAATTTCTTATTTTCCTCAAGAATTTGTGTTTTTCACAAAAAAAAAATATCTGTATTTTTAAAGCCTACAATATCTTATTTTGTGGTTTATGCGCAATATGTCAATATACTTTCCTTGCAAATTTTATACTAACATGTAAAAGTGTACTGCGCAAGCAAATAAATTAGATCGATAACTTGCTAATATTGCACTTATGTACTAACTAGAAAATCATCGTGTCTCCACCCGCGTGAAATTAGAGTAGCACATGTGTTTCTGGATTAGTCAACATTTTCCAAAAATACCTACTCGTAGTCTTTGGCATTAAAAAGTAAATAACTCTTCAGCTATAAGTTTTGAAACCAGTTTCCAACTAAAAATTACACTACTACTATTCGATAAGAAGTAACTAGTTTCGATAAGAGCATAACACTTCTTTCTTTTCGATAAAATAACTACATTTAAATTTCTATTGATGGTTATAAAACAATGAACTGTCTAATTATACTAATAAAAAGAATATTAAGTAAATTTAGTTCAGAATATTCAGATAGTGATCCAAAAAGTATTTTAAACTGCCATAAATGAGGCGCTTAAATTTTGAGATAACGGCCACAAGAGACTTACTTTTTCTTCGTCGTAGTTATAGTTTTCATTAATTTATGTGGACCACAGAGCAACGCTACCAGTACTAGGGGAGAAGACATAGCATGTTTGACCTATACATTTCTGTCTGTCTGACATGAATATTTTGCGGGGGAAAATCATATTCATATACAGCACTACAAAAGCAATCGGCTGTCACTATGGAATTTATTCAAACAATTAAACCAATACACTCATAATTTCAGATATACACTTATAGTCCATTGAAATGTTACAATTTAAGGACCGAATATTGCACTTCTTAGAGGACGCAATTTTATTTTTGGGACATGTGTGGGGGTTCAATAGAAGCTTAACCTCAAGTTTGTGGGGTCGCCACCCTTATCCCCCGGCCGCAATCTTAAAAAGGGGTGAAAACACTTTTTTCCCAATATCTCGGAAACTATGAGTCTTACAAAAAATTTGTGAAGTCTTAGTTTGTAGCAAATGGTTTTTCCTATAACTATGTGAAACAAATTTTTGCTAGATTCTCAAAAAACTGTTAAAATGCATAGTTTTTAGATTCATTAATAAAGTTGTAAATAGAGTAGTTAAAAGAATAACCCGCTGAGTTTCTTGCCAGTTCTTCTCAGGTGGGTCGCGTTGTGAACTGGTGGTAACTTTTTGGTTTATATAAGTGACGTTTACAAGTGCATTTGTATGCCTAAGTAAATAAATAATATTTGATTTTGATTTTGATTTTGCCCTAAATTTAAAAATTAAAGAAGTTATAAACAAAAAGTTGAAAATATAATTATAAAAAAAATATTTTTTGCTCTGTAAAAATTCTCTTAAAAGATCATCTACAAGATTAGTCTAAGGTATTTTTTTGTAAAATGTATAAAAAAAGTAATAGAGCAAAAAAGAAATTTTTTATAAAATTCTTCTAAATTTTTTGTAAAATTTTTTGTTAAGTCATATACACATTTGTAGACAAAACAATATGCTACAAATTATGCCTCTACAATTTTTTTGTAAGATTCATAGTTTCCGAAATATTGCAAAAAAAGTGTTTTTCCCCCCTCTTTTCAAGATGGCGGCCGGGGGACAAGGGTGGCGACCCCACAAACTTGAGCTTGTGTAAAAGCGTGAACTGTTTGGGAGTCTGTTTTGACAGAAGGGAAATTCTCAGTATGGCGACTCCCCTCCCAGTAACGTCATAGATTGTGTTGCTCTCTGATGTGGACACTAAATTGTTACATATCCATCAACAGAGGTTTTATGTACTAGTTTTATTATCAAGTTTCGAAAGAAGAAATAATAAAGTGTCATCAAAAACGGTCTCGGAAGAAGAAATGTTATTCTGATTTTGAAATTAGCTTTTTTAAATGTGATCGAAGGGAAATATCCTCAAACATAAAAGTCCTTGGTCTTGGTCCATGAGCGAAATTCTTCCGGATTTTTTTTAAAAAGTTAACTTTGACTATTGAGACTACCTTAAACTCATATTTTATAACTTCTAGGTAATTTCTACTCATCTTTGTATACGAGACTATTAATTCCTAGTCTTCATTGATACGGAATTTGCCGCCCTATTAGCATGCGATAGCGCACCTGAGCATGCCATATTTCTTCAGGTGCTATAAGTGGCAATAACCCTAGATACGAAAGGACTTCCGGTGTCTACGCGCTTCGAGACCATAATCTACCTTTTTATAGACAATGTAATGATATTGTCTACAAAAAAAGGTAGATATCGTCTCGAAAAGATTGTTTGTCGAAACTATTTCGTCCACCTAAGGGGTCCACGATTAACTCGTGTCACGCTGGTCCACCTGGTGTTCCACGGTTAACTTTTGCACTCCTGGTCCCCCTAGGTGTTCCGAGTATATACATATCTATACTAATATAATAAAGAGGAAAGATTTGATGTTTTTTTTTTTGCATCGAATAGGCTCCGGAACTACACCGATTTGAAAAATTCTTTCACTGTTTGGAAGCTACACTCTTTGCGGTAAACATAGGCTATATTTTATTCCCGTATTCCCACGGGAACGGGAGCTACGCGGGTCAAACCGAGTGACGTCCATAGTAATCTATAAGGATATGAAAGTAAAAGGAAGGGCATAGTCACTATTATTTCACCGCTATCCTTGAGAGCAGTGACAGACTGTGTATTTATCCGGTCAAGTTGGGAAAAGCCGAGTATTATGACATTCCATACATACATATACATATGGTCACGCCTTTATCCCCGAAGGGGTAGGCAGTGGCATATTATATGCCCACATTTCACCTTTGTATAATTTGTCCCACGTAATAGGTGGTGAGCTGTATTGCCGTGTTTAAATGGACAGGCGCAGGTTGTGACTGCCTGCTGTTGAAATAAAGCCTTCAACTTAGCTTAACGACTGCCATTTCACTGGCTCCCGGTTGCCAGTGAAATGGCAGTTGTTAAGCTAAGTTAACAACGGCTTAACGTGCCTTCCGAAGCACGGAAACGCTCAAATAAATGTCACAAAGTGATCACATGGATGGTCACCCATCCATGGACCGGTCATAGTGAAAGTTGCTTACTGCAACATACTGACATTCCATAGATCGATCATTTTACGCCAAGTTTCAAGTGTCTGTCTTCCGTTGCTATTTATATGTATCAGGTTATTGTAAAGATATTTGCGTCATTGAAGTGATTAATATTTAATAAGCTAAAGCAAGTTACACAACACTGTGGAATATTTTGAATTGGATTTTTCCCTTGTCTATGGCGTTTTTAATCTACTACTCAACAACATGTAATATAATAGAAATATTACTAAATACTAGAGCGGTAGTAGCGTAGTTTCTTACAAGTATTATTTAAAAAGCTTAATTATTTTTTTGTTTTCCCTTTTTGATTAGGTATGTTTAATGACCAAAAACGCGAAAACGTTTATATTTTATTACGTACTAAAATATTTATTCTTTTCTCAGGTGCTGGGACCAAAACTCATGGAAAACAGAAAACCCTTCGAACTGAAGACTGTCCTAATTTATTACAATTTATTTCAAGTCTTATTCAGCATTTGGCTTTTTAATGAGGTAAGAGCTTTTACTTCTCCTGTATTACTCGTAGTATGATGGTACATGCATTAGAATCACTCGGCCGAAAGTGGTTGCCGCATAGTCTATGGATGTTTGCAAGACCAGAGGTGTTACATTTATTTTATTATCCTAGTTAAGCAATAGAATACCTATAAAAAAACAGAAGTTGAGTAAATGAGAAAACGAGGTATCCAAATAATTGATGATGCATAAGAAGATTTTTGCTTATGAAAATACAATTTTTCCGTTGACAGACTATACATATACCTACCTACCGACTATCATATCACAAAAAAGGAATAAAATTGAATAACCCGCGAGAATGGTAAAGCTGTGAGGATTTCTTGTTGACAACGGGATCCTAAAAATGATATAAAAAGGGGCAATGATTGTTATCAAGTGTTAGCAAATCTAACAAAGTTTGCCCCAAATCGAAATATCATTTAATTTCGCTAGATAGATACCTAAATAGAGTTCACCAATGTTTGTAAGATATACCAAATATTTTACCAAAACGCATGAAATTAGGTCTGAATAGGTAGCCATTTCAGTAGACAGTTACGCAACGCACAGCAAGTAACGTTGATTTTCAAATAACCGTGAACTTATTGTAGGAAATCCGATAGATATAAATTCAAAGCCTTTTTTTAACGTGAGGAAAATTCTACATGGATGTTATTCCAGACTCTTACCGACTAAAAACCATACGTATCCCACCTAACAGCCTACGGCTAGGAGCCCCGGGTAAGCCCTCGGAAGGATACCCCATCTTTTCAGAATAATAATATGTATCTAGTGAAACATTAATACTCGTTAATAACAAAATAAATGCTGACAGAGGCACGCCTGTGAAATTTTACGAGTACTACCTATATCTATATATATAAAAATCAATGCCACTTTTCGTTGTAATTTTATAACTTAAGAACGGGCTCACCTATCCAACCCAAATTTTTAGGCTTTGTTCGAGCTATTTAGTAGATGGTTTATGTGAAGTTTGCACAAAATCGGTCTAGCGATTCTTCATTTATTACGCATACGAAGTTGCGCGGGTCAGCTAGTAGTTTATACGGTAGAAGTAAGACAGAAGCAGAAAGGACCGACAGCAGATAAATCTTGTTGAACCGAAGTCAGATCACCACGTGTTACGATAAGATTATATATATTATATTATCGAACTGATAATATTTAGATAACAAAACGACAGATAACCATATTAAAACTTTATTAAAATTCATTAAGCAATAAAAAAAATAAACGCCAAACACTTGGGAGATAAAGTAATTAAGTGCTTTTTAATAATGTATGTAACGTTATTTAATATTTAATAACTAGTCAGAAATCGAAACTGCGTGTTGCCCAATATTGACCTCTATGATAAAGTCTAATAAGTTAAACTGATTGTACAAGACTTGACTTGCCTCTTGACAGTGGCCTTAAGGTTTGGAGCACATTTTAATGGATTAGTTAAAAGCTAATATGTGCTCCTGAAAAAAAGCGGTGTATCGTTCTGGCTTTGTAAGCTGTTTAAACGTTTTAGTTGTATTTGTGTTATTTTAATTTTGCAGGATATCATTGTCGATGGTGAATGTAACAAATGGCTCAAGAGTTGGCAGCCCATTGATGATTCATTCACGCTCTGCGAAAATTTCGTATATTATATCTTTTCCCTCAGCTCGCTGGCTTCTGCTTTGAGAATTACCAATTTCCCTTGAGCGGTGATACGTTGAAATCGGTTAAAATTTTAGTTATTTCCATAATTTTGTGGCTATAATTTGATATTTCTTTTCTGCAGAGTATAGTCAGCGGGTGGTTCACAACTCACAGCTTCAGGTGTCAACCGGTGGACTATTCAAATTCACCGATAGCGATACGGGTAAGATATTTGTTAGCATTTGTCATTTTATCTATTTATATTCAATCTATACAGACATAAAATATTACCGTTGGTGTTCAAACTCAAGTTGGTGCCGATTAGCTTTTAAAATTTATTGGACAACCTTACAGATTAATGTTAGAATTTTATTTTCAATTTCCGAGCCTTCAAAAATGTTTAATTTATTAAATAAAATAACGATTCGGTATGGTTCAGTCATCGGTCAACTTACATCCGAAATCCCTTACACCTAGAAATTTGTAAACTTTTAGGGCACTTGTGCTACCTTTATACTTTGGACTACATTTCAATTTGGACTTACATAGGATTTTTCAAACTTCCACGCCTAATGGGTTGAAATATGGGGTTAACGTTATTTATTATGTCACGAATGTGAAGTGCGGGGATACAGCTAATATGTATTTAAATAGATATTTTAGCAAATTAATTTTTTTTCTTTATTTTTTTTTTGCAGACTGTACACGGTTGCTGGTGGTATTACTTTTCGAAGTTTACGGAATTTTTCGATACGGTGAGTTTATATTTCTTGTATTTTCTAAATCACTGTATTTTATATTTAAACCTGTAAAATAAATTTAAACAAGCCCAAAATGCGGGTCAAACTTAGGTAAGCTGTCAATCAATATAAGTTACTATTGTTTTGAGAGGTGTGAGGGTTCACATTAATAATTTATTCAGATTTTATCGCTAAAGTCATATTATTGTGGTACACATTTACAACATAAATAAGTACTAAACTATACATTAGTTTGTCCTATCGTATGTCAAATATTAACAGAAGCAGAGTTATATTTCTACTATGACAGATATACATACCCGGGATAAACAGTAGCCTATGTGTTACTCCAGAGTATAATGTATCTCTGTACCAAATTTCAGCCCGATCCGTTCAGCGGTTTGAGCGTGAAAGAGTAACAAACATCCACACTCAAAATTATCAATTAAAAAAAGGGGGAAGAAGGGGGAGGGGTAAGACTGGCAATGCCTCGTTCAGGTGTCAAAGAATTCCTCCCCATCGATGTCAACCGGTAAAGTTCCCAAAACGCTGGCCGCATTCCCACGTTGAATAGCAATACTGCTTCTTTGAGCGAGAAAGAGCCCAGGGCACCGATTCTCGCTTCACACGATATGAAAATCTGCGGGTGACGCGTCGCCTGTCTCATATTTAGGAACGGCGAACATGAGACGGACGACGTTTCACCCGTAAATTTGCGTCCACGCATTCACGTCGTGTGGTCGAGAATCGGTGCCCAGCCCTATCTATGGTCTCGAGAAGAGTCAAATAGACGCTTTGCGATTTCCCTGTAAAGCGAACGAGCACTTGGGCCCCACGAGCCCAATGTCTCGACCCCAAACGGCTCAAATATATAATTACCTATTAAATTATTATATTTGCGACGTTTGAGAGTCTCGGCAGATGCAGCAGCAGAACAGGCGCAGCCCGACGTCCTTGGAAGATGAGAAGGAGCCAAGGTGTCCACACAAGTTGCATCCCAAACTAAAAGCCTTCCCATTTTCCATGGCACCAAAGACATACCATCCGGCCTCTTGCCATCGTCACGTGCCAAACCATTAGGTTCTAGGACGGCTGGAACACCGACGGTGACAAGAGCCCGGCGGATGATGTTGTTATGATATGCATGACGAGGCCTGCGACCTGCACTCCTGCTGCACGATAGACCGTGATGCCAGTCACGCCCGGTCGTCCAAATCTGCATTTAAAATATTGCAAAGGGTGGTATGAATAATTTTGTCCAATTTTTCTAAAAGTGTCGAATGTTTAAAAAATTGAGATGAACGGAGCGCATAGGTTAATTTTGGGACGAAAAGGCAATACCGAATGATTGTAAAAGCCGAATGTATATTAATTTGAAGAAGTCGGTCTGAAAGTTCACAAATATTTTGAACTATTTTTACTGCCAGAATATATTTTCTTGCCAAGGGATTGCAATTGCATTTTCCTCCCGGTGCCTGTGATCAACAGTGGTCGGTCGTATTTATTAGTAGTGAAGGGCATATCTAAGCTGGTCTCCGACTAAAAGGCAGATCTGAAAATACAGTATATGATTTTGATCATGAATAAGACACGAATACCTATCCACAATCATCATTTCGAGAAGTAACAAAAGCAGCTAAAACAGAAATTTACACAAAATATCCAAATAGGTAGTCCAAAAAAGAAGCATAAACCTGTCGTAAGAATATACCTAATATTTTCAATAGGTATTTTATGTCCGTCTGGCTGCTAAACAACTTTGTTCGTTACAAATGAGACGAAATTAGTGCATGTTCTTCCAATAAAAATAAAATTTTACTGCATAATTTAAAAACATGATTTCACGAGAGTGAAGGCATTTGCCGCGATTCTACGACCAAAAACAGCAGGAGGCGACCTTGCATCAATCAGTACGGTCTTACGATTAATTTAAGCAGACAAGTTATGTTCGTACAGATAAACTTTGGCTTTATACCTTTAAAATTCACTTTATTTAGTTCAGTTATTTAAAGTAGTAGTTAAATAGACAGACTTCGATCTATTGAATCAATAAATGAACCAGAATTGTTCGGTACTACTGTGCTTAATGGCAGTTTTAAAAAAAAATGCAGAAGAGACTTAATTTTGTACTTCGCTCTTTGTAGGGTTCCGTACCCAAAGAGTGTAAAAAACGGGACCCTATTCATGAGACTTTGCTGTCCGTCTGTCTGTCCATCACGAGGCTGTATCTTATGAACGGTGATAGCTAGAGAGCTGAAATTTTAACAGATTATGTGTTTCTGTTGCCGCTAAAAACAGAAAAATAATAATAATTAAGGGGGGCTCCCATACAACAAACGTGATTTTCTTTTGCCATTTTATTTTTTATATTAATAAAGCATGTATTCAAATCGATATCTGTTTATTCCCTTTTTTCGAACAAAATATTACAAAGTTAAACCAAAAATACTGACTTGCACACTAATTATGCACACTAAATAAGTCAAATTCAATATACTGTTTAATGGTATTTGCAGAACTATTTTACTGAACAAATCACTATTATCAAAATATGTGACGAATCGGCCCTGCCGTGGGAGCCCTCGACGTCACTCTGGGTCGGGAAACGAATATTATGCACTAGAATCTTCCCGCCGTGATAGAAAGGTTGGGTGGTTCACGAGTAGGTAGAAACCAAAAGCAAGTACGTACACTTACCTCAGGATCCACCGCAACGAGTCCCTGTCCTCACTCTGGTCGTTTTCTCTTGCACCAGTTGCGCTGGCGTGGGTGCCTCGCCGATGTCGTTCACACTCACTTATAAATGTTTGATTTATTTAACTAAAAGTCACTCCAGCGGGATCCCGGTATGTTAATCTTAATTTTGAAGATAATTATTTACTTTGATGAATTAATGGAACTTTACGAAGGAAACTTGTCGCTGCGTGTCGACCGAGAGAAGCGATTCTCACGCCATCTTGAATGTCCGGTTTCGCGTTTTCACCATTGGCTCGTGTATGCTCGGTTGAATGAGCCTTGCTAGTGGTCAATACGTGGAACCTTCACGAATCTAAATTGGCGGGAAGATTTGAATCGGGTCAAAAACGTTTACATTTCAATTTGGAAGCAATTTAATAAAAATACAATCGCGAAGAGCGAACAAAATAGTATATCTAAAAATTCATTTGCTTAACAAACATGGTAAAACTTTTTTAAGGAAAACCATCATCTAATTTACTTTTAGGAACATCTTTTATTCTAATTAAAAACCCAATTTCATCACTCATCTTTACAAAATCAAATTTTATTAATCAAAAATTAAAAAAATTACCTAATCTAAGATTGTAAAATTTAGAGTGCAAGTTAGTATTTTTGGTAAGCAATTCGGATTTTTGTTTAGCAAATCTTATATCCGGTGTATGAACCACATTTTTTGTTTAAATTCGATAAAAAAGATCATCTCGTTTTGTGTAATATTTTAGTTTCTTAAGTAGTAGGTACATGTTTAGTTAATCAATTGGTTTTTTGCACAGCCTTCAGATTTCTGGTATGCGTTCAGTTAATTAGTGGAGTTACCTAGTGCGCAGAAAAATTATATAGATGCATTTAAAAATATCCCTATTAATAATAGCAACAAGTAGACGCTTGAATGATTTTCATTAAATATAAATACTTTTATTCAAATAAAATGGACATTTAAGGGGGGCTCTCATACAACAAACATGATTTTTTTCGTTTTTTGGTACGGAACCCTTCGTGCGCGAGTTAGAAATGCACTTGGCCCGTTTTTTATTGCGTATAAACACTGGTAAGGGAAATCAGTGCTATGGAGAGTACGAGTACCTATTTGATATCGTATTGGATACCTACCAATTCCGATACAATGGGAGTAACCTGTCCGTGTTGCTATTCAGTAACATAAAACCTATACCTATAACTGGTTTGTCTGGTACTTTTAAACCTTTTTCTTTGTTTGTGCGGAAATACCCAGGGAATTTACCTTACCGTTGAAATAAATTTGATAAAATCATTCTTATCTACTTGGGGAGGGGTCACTCACTTTAATAATAAATTCAGTTTTACGCGAACTGGTTTTTTGCTCTTTCATAATTAATGGCAAAAAAACAGAGCATAATTCACACTATATTAAATTTGCAGACGGAAAAACCCTAGTTAAAATTTATGATTTCTGGAAAAACTGTTGTGCATTAAAATTTTATATTTAAAATTATAATATCTGCTTGTTAGTTTATTAGGTACTGCTCAACCGATTTATACTCATTAAGCACTGACAGAAGTAACAATTGCAATTGTGAATATTTTATTTTTTATAGGTACCTAAGTAAATTATTCTTAGTTTTATTACTATAAATGATTGGTCAGAATTATATATTATATAAACTTCCTAAATTACAGTCCTTCGTAATATCCCCTTTTAATGTCTATGCCCAGTGCTATGGACTATCAGTCCTTCAAGGAGAGCCAAATATCAGAGCATCCTTTTGCCGAGTCGTAGTGACTTACCCTCTAGTCTATCCTGAGACTCGACAAGGGACGAGACCATTCACCACGTGGTGGTTTAGTGAGTAGTCATCAGGCCTCTCTCCAGGGCGGGCGTCTGTAGTCTTGCATAAGCCATCCTGCTGTTTCTGCAGTGCAAGACGGTGATATGCTAAAATTCGAGCCATAAAATAAAGCCGCTCTACCTAACCCTTATTACCGGTTTGCTCTGAGATAAACATATGGACGAAGCGTCGTATATTTGAAATATTCTGGTCATTTCTATGGTTGGCACATCTACGGGTTTTCTTATATTTGCAAATTTTTACTCGTACTGTACAGCGATCGGAGATATTGTTTTTGAATTATCTCTCAAAGAAACTCTGTATGTCGATGACTTTGCGTCGTGGATGTAGTACCTAACAATTCTAGTTTTTACTAATATTATAAAGAAAATTATTTTGTTGTTTGTTTGCTTGTCGGCTCCGAAACTTCTGAACCGATTGGAAAATTCTTTCAGTGTTGGGAACTTACACTATCCCCGGTGATATAAATAGGCTATATTTTGTTCTGGTATTCCCACGGGTATGGGAGCTAGGCGGTGGAAATCGTGTGACGTCCGCTAATGGTAAATAACGTGTATTAGACACAAATAAACAATAACAATAACGGAATTGGTTAAGGACGAAAAAACCGAGCATTATTCATACTAGAATAAATCTAGTTAAAATTTATGATTTCTGGAAAACTGTTGTGCATTAAAATTTTATATTTAATATTATATTATCTGCTTGTTAGTTTGTTTGGTACTGTTCAACCGATTTAATCACTCATTAGCACTGACATAAGTAACACTTGCAAATGCTATTTTTTACTTATACCTAATAAAATAATTCTTACTTCTTACTTATATAATTATATTATATTATATATCTTACTTCTAGTTACTTATATTATAAATGCGAAAGTTTGTGAGTGTGGATGTTTGTTACTCTTTCACGCTCAAACGGCTGAACGGATCTGGCTGAAATATGGTACAGATATACATTATAGTCCGGAATAACACACAGACTACTTTTTATCCCGGCAATAAGTTTCCACGGGAACAAATTTTCCGCGGGCGAAGCTGCGGGCATCAGCTAGTTATTAATATTATAAATGCGAATGTTTGTGAGTGTGGATGTTTGCTACTCTTTCACGCTTGAACGGCTGAATGGATCTGGCTGAAATTTGGTACAGGAATTCATTATAGTCTGAAGTAACACATAGGCTACTTTTTATCCCGGGAATAAGTTCCCACGGGAAGCGGACACGGGACCTAATTTTACGCGGGCGAAGCTGCAGGCATCAGCTAGTATATTATATAAACTTCCTAAATTACAGTCATGTGTACTTTCCCTTTTGAGCTCTACATTTCTTTTGTGATTTTCTTTAGCTTCTTACTGTTTTACTTTGTCGGCAACATTTGCAGGCGGGAACAAGCTATGGGAACATGTAGCTATTGTGTAAACCACCACTCGCTTGACATAGCTTCTTCCCGTTTGCAAATGTTGCCGACAAAGTAAAACAATAAGAGCTAAAGAAAATCACAAAAGAAATATAGAGCTTGTTTTTTGCTTTTCAGTTGTATGCTTACTTGGCAGTCGGGTTTTTTGTATTCTAAATAGGTATTAAGTTTTTCACGTACTGTATAGCGATTGGTGATATAGTTTTTGAATTATCTCTCAAACAAACTTTGTATGTCGATGACTTTGCGTCGTGGATGTAGTACCCAATATTTCTAGTTTTCACTAATATTATAAAGAAGATTTGATTGTTTGTTTGCTTGTCGGCTCCAAAACTTCTGAACCGATTTGAAAAATTATTTTAGTATTGGGATCTTACACTATTCCCAGTGATATACATAGGCTTTATTATATTCCCGTGTTCTCACGGAAACAGGAGCTATGCGTTAGAAACCGCGTGACATCCGCTAATGGTAAATAACATGTATTAGACACAAATAACCAATGACAATGACGGAAACTGCCTTACATGAGTAAGTATAAATTTTGAGGGCTTAACAAACATTTAACAAACGCTTGAAATATGGTGTTAATAAGTATTTATTTAAACACGCAGGTATGGTAGGAAGTAGGCTTAAATTTTCATACTGCCTGTTAACACTGCTTCATGAATTTGCTCATAGATGTGCAGATCTTTGCTCATAGATTTCCAGAATATTTTAAAATGTTGTGTGTGGTGGACTGTTCTCAAAAAATCTTCGAAGGGTTTCACTACTATTGATCAGTAGGTATTTCATTTATATCTTCAGAAGACTTGTATACAAAATGCCCCTGATCGAAAGTGGTCAAAAAGAAGTAATTTTGATCTTACCCACTTCTGGTTTTGAAATTCAGGCTAGAAACTAGTCCTAATCCGATGCTACCATGAGTTTAGCTAAATCGAGCTATTTACTGGGAAGTGCAATCTCGGAGTCCCGCTTGTCATAATACCTATGTGTTTATCTTACTTCTTATTAATATTATAAATGCGAAAGTTTGAGTGTGTGGATGTTTGTTACTCTTTCACGCTCTAATGGCTGAGCGGATCTGGCTGAAATTCGGTACAGGGGTAGATATAGGTCTGGAATAACACATAGGCTAATAGGCTGCTTTTTATCCCGGAAATAATTTTCCACAGGAAGCGGAAACGGGAACAAAACTTAACGCGGACTCTTAATAATTCTTTATTTATTGTAATCGTGACGACATTATTTTGAATTTGCCGTATGTTGTAATGATCCTTGTTTCTAAACTCTTCTCCTTGTAAGTAAATTCTTCAATTATTACATTTATTTCTTTAGACGAGGTCACTTTGAAGGCTCACTAATATCAAAAGTTACGGAAGTAATAAAACTCTAATTGGAAGAACATAATTGACTATTTTTGAAATTCTTTTTTTTTCTTCAATACATTTATTAGTCTTTTATTTTTTAACCCCCGACGGAAACCCGGACGGGGTGTTATAAGTTTGACGTGTGTGTGGGCATGTGTGTGTGTGTGTGTGTTTGTAAGTCTGCCTGTGGCATCGCAGCTCCCAAACGGGTGAACCGATTTTGATTCTGTTTATTTTGTTTCAAAGATGGGTTAGGGGAGAGTGTTCTTAGCTATATTTTATAAAAATCGGTTAAGCCATTTCAAAGATATGAGGGGTGAAAGTGGTGATGAAAAATTGAATGTGTTCAAATATACCCGTGTTGGTTCATATTGGTTCATATTTTTAACGAACAGTTTGTCTCGTCGGGGACCGCTCACCTAATCATAACCTAATCGTACGTCTGTCTCTGTTTAGGTATACCCCCGACGAGACCAACTGTTAGTTAAAATATGAATACCTAAATAATATTGCTACCAATAATAATAAAGGTTCAATACTTAGGGTAGATAGGTCATAATATAATAGTTATTTTTTACTTTTTACAGGTTTTTTTATTGTTCTTTTTTTGTGAGTCGGGGGTTTTTTTCTTTATATGGTCGTCAATCATACGACCTAACTGATGGAAAGCGGTTAAGGTAGCGTACGTTATACCTCTTTTAAAAATGCCCTCTGTGAGTACAATATCCGTATACTATTTAAGGTTAACACATATCTACGTATACCGAAATATTAAATATTTATACATTTTAACAGACTTTCAAAAAGTAGGAAGTCTTTGGTCGACTGCTGTGTCCTTTAAAGTTTTATTGCCTCGTCTCAGCTATTATTTGAACCAATTGGCAGAAATGATTTTTTATGTTTTAGAATATAGTTTGTTCTGTATAAATGTACCTCTTAAGTATAGGTAGGTATGCGTAATTTGGGAGAGGCCCTGCACCTTCTGCAACCTGTCACTCCCTTCCTCAGCTTGTCGGTCCATCTGGCATCGTCTTCCCCTTCATGTACCAAGTCGCCATCTCCACTCCAGAACTCGTTTGCTCCGTCGGCCATCGGTTCAAATAGAGCACTAAAAAGAATAACCCGCTGAGTTTCTTGCCAGTTCTTCTCAGGTGGGTCTCGTTGTGAACCGGTGGTAGAAATTTTGATTTATATTCTGGACATTTTACAAGAGCATCTGTATAGCCTATGTGAAATAAAAAGAAAACAAAGTCTACAGATGTGGCCAGCTGCCTGCCACTCCAAAACGCGCTCTGTAGAGTATGCGAGAGAGCTATGGCGACCACTCTGGTTCTCTGACGGTTAATATCAATTCCAATTTTATCCCTCAGAGAATATTGTTTTCCTCGGAGGTCAATACTCGTAACAAAATTCCAAAAAGGTTTGTTTGCTAGGTACTCGTTGATCATGTTTTTTGTTCGAAACTATTGAAACTGGTTTCATAATAACCGAAAATAAATTGATTTATATTATGACATGCCTATTTTTAGGATGGTATCGTTGATTATCTGAATTAGAATATTAATGTGCAAAAAGTCGACTTGTCAACCAACCTCCAAAATATAAAAAGGTTGAAATGGATATTAATAGAAAAACATTATAAATATTTAATGGCTAAATACATAGACTTATAACACATAGACTGAGAGTCGCTCAGTTATACGTACGAGCCCGCGAAGCCGAACCAATATTAATGTAGGTGTAAACTACTCGTCTTTATACTCGGCGACACTCACACAAGCTTACAGAAAATGTTGCTTGGAAATAAAATTTACCCTATAAATGGGAAAAAAATTAAATTGTTTGTATACATTTAATTTAACATTTAACATACATACATACATACATACATATCATCACGCCTGTTTCCCATCGGGGTAGGCAGAGACTATGGCTTTCCACTTGCTACGATCCTGGCATACCACTTTCGCTTCTTCTACTTTCATAAGTGCTTTCATACACGCTCGCCGGTTAAGGGTACTCTTGACCTGGCCTTTTTCCAGCAGGTCATCAATTTGGTTACCATGCGTACGCCGAGGATGACCCCTACCAGCTTGCCCATTCATTATCGCCTTATAGATCTGTTTAGTCAGTCTATTTTCATCCATCCTCTCAACATGTCCAAACCATCTAAGCATCCCTTTTTCTATCTTTGTCACTACATCTTCAGTTATACCACATTGTTTTCTAATCACGCTATTCCTTTCTTTGTCCATCAATTTCAATCCAGCTATACTTCGCAGACTTCTCATTTCCACTGCATTAATTTTACTTTCATGCTTCTTCTGCCACACCCAACTTTCACTACCATACATAAGTGTGGGGATAAGCACACCCCTATGCACAGCCACTCTCGCCTTCTTAGACACGTTTTGACTGCTCATAAAGGTATGCATCGCCCCATTCACTTGATTTCCTGCCAAAACTCTTCTCTCAATATCCTGGTCACACTTTCCATGCCTCGTAAATTTTGAACCCAGGTATACAAATTCTTTCACCTGTTCCACTCTTTGCCCTTCGATAATAATAGGGCAATTCGTCATACATTCCTCTCTTTCAAAAACCATTACTTTAGTCTTACTTACATTCACTTTCATTCCTCTACCTTTCAGCGCCTCATGCATAATATTAACCATCAACTGCAACTCCTCCGCCGATGCAGCTAAGATCACCTGATCGTCAGCATATAGGAGGCATTTGATGGTCAGCTCGTTCAGTTTTATACCACACGCACTCTCTTGCAATTCTTTCAAACAACTGTCCATGTACAGGTTAAACAGCCACGGTGACGCTACACAACCCTGTCTCACACCCCTTTCTATATTAAAGAAGTCCGTGCAAGCTCCGTTGATCCTGACACAAGCACTTGAGCCCTCATAAAGAGATTTCAGTGCTCGTATCAAGCTGCTGCTCACCCCGTACAAAGACAATGTTGACCATAGTTCATTCCTCACCACTTTGTCATAGGCCTTCTCCAGATCTACGAATACGCAATATACCTTTTGGCTTTTCGCCAAAACTTTTTCTGCTATGCATCGTAAGGAGAAGACCTGATCCGTGCATCCCCTTCCTTTCATAAATCCTGCTTGAACATCCCACATTTTTCCTTCACTTTCATTCATCACTCTTTTTATCAACACTTTCGCATACAGTTTACCGACGATGCTGAGCAGGCTTATGCCGCGGTAATTTTTGCACTCTTGCTGCGACCCTTTTCCTTTGTACAGCGGCACAATGACCGCTTTGGACCATTCTTTTGGTACGCTGCCATTCCTCCAGCACAGATTAAAAAGGCGGTACAGCTGGTCAATCACCACGCCACGTCCTGCTTTCAGCATCTCAACGGAAACCCTATCAATCCCAGCAGCCTTGCCTAGTTTCATACTATTCAATGCTTCCACTATTTCTTCCATGCTAATGTCGTTTTCATTACCAATTTCATTCATTTCACAAAAATGAGTTTGCACTTGCGTATCCTCTTTATCAAATAGATTTTCAAAATACTCCTTCCATATTTTTAGCACACACTCTTCTCCTCCCACAAAACTTCCATCCTGGTTTCTGATCTTATTAAGCGGTGATGTGGTCTGTTGACTCCTCACCGCTTTTATGGACTTCCAAAAGAATTTTATATTCTGTTGGAAGTCACCAGATAACCTTTTATCAAATTCATCTCTATCATTCTCCTTCTTTCTCACTAACACCTCTTTTGCCACACGCTTATACCTTTTATACTCATCGTTGGCCATTCGTACATCCTCATCTGTTGCCTTCTGCATTCTTTGATTGGCCTTTGTAGCCAGCAAGTCCAACCATGCTTTCTTCTTATCAGACAACGCTTTCAGAACTTCCGCGGTCATTCTTTTTAACTTACATCCTTGGCTTCTCTTGCTCACACCACACAGTTCAATCGCAACTTCCACGAGTCCTTCCTTAATCGGCTTCCATAATTCTTCAATCTCACATACTTCATCTAAATTATCAAACTTTTTGCTTAGTTTGCTCACAAATTCCTCTTTTATACCTATCTCTTGCAAATTCTCAACTTTTATGCGTTCTAGTACACTAACAGGTTCACGCACACGGTGCCTCCACCGCTGAAACAGACCTCTTACTCGGCTGACAACCAAGAAGTGGTCTGTGTCAATCCCAGCACCGCGGTAGGCTCGAGTGTCTAGTACTTTCTTTCTCATCCTTGCGTCAACAATCACAAAGTCAATCATGCTCCTCTTACTTCCTTCTTGTCTCGTAACCAAGTGGATATCTTTGTGGTGAAACATGGTGTTAGTCACCACAAGATTCCTCTCCAAACATACTTCAAGCAAACTTTCTCCATTTTCATTCACTCGCTCATCACCAAACTTTCCCAATACTCTTTCATACCCATCACGCTTGACTCCAACCCACCCATTAAAATCGCCTAACATTACTATCCTCTCATTTAGTTTGCACTTACTCAAAACATCACTCATGCTCTCCCAAAATGCCTGCCTCTCGCTTTGGTCTCGTAAAGATCGGCGCCACCGCGCATCTTGCGGAGCATATACTCCTAAAACAAAGATGCGGGTAAGTCCAACCTTCAGCCTCAACCAAACGAGTCTTGGGCTTACACATTCATATTCTGTGACACATTCATTCATTCTCGCAGACAGTACTACACCAACGCCCTGACACGCTTTACTGGTTTTAGGCACACCCGACCAGTAGGCAGTGTAGGGTCCATGTGTGGTGGTGTCACATCCTTTCCTCTTTGTCTCATTCACGCACAGAATATCGAGTCGTCTCTCTTTCATCATCTTGCATACTTCCTCAATTTTGTCTATCATACCTCCTCTTACATTCAACGTAGCAAAGTGGCTATCCCCAGTCCACTTTTCGCCTCGATGGGAAACGAGACGTGATGGGTTGCGAACCACATCGCCGCCATTTTGGATTTTGTTTTTGGTTTTGTCCATTGCGTTCCCACGAAAAGCAAGGGAAAATAAAGTCCACCCAGACAGAGCCCCGCATGTCTAAGTAAGGCTAGCCTTCTTCTGGGGTCGCCCGGCCCCAGGGCAATTGGCACGCTAATACTAGGCTCGCCCCTAGTCACGCAGCACATACGCACGGCAAAGTTGGCTTGGCGGAGAAAGGATGGGAAGAAGATGAGGTAGGAATAGGATTGGTGGATAGGAAAGGGTTGAGGTAGGAAAAGGACGGGGATAAGGTACATTCAAAGCCTTCTGTAATTCATTCCACAAATAATCCAGCAGCCAGGACAGTTGTTACCCACATTATATCTCTGCAGTCCGAGCCCGAACATTTAACTCTATTTATCTATACTTATGCTATACTCTTCGCGGGGTAGGCAGATAGTCTCCCATATTTTATTAATATGTAGTTAAAAAAATGCTCAATTAAACACTAACCCCCTTATTCATAATCGTTTATTAAACCTATTTTAGTTAAAACACACTTTAAGTCTATTGCTGTCTCTAACCATACTCTGCCATTGGTTAGAGACAGCAATAAGTGTGTTTTAACTAAAATAGGTTTAATAAACGATTATGAATAAGGGGGTAAGAGTAAAACGACTTACTAACCAGTATAATAATATCATGTAGATTGGGCCATGAATAAACACTTTCTTTCTTTCTTTATAATAAACAGTTTAAGTTTTTACTAGTAGACATATATATACTTTAAGAGTTCCGTAGTCAAAGTGTAAATAAGGAACCCTATTTATAAGGTTAAGCCGTCAGCTCACTGTCTGTCTGTCTATCTCGAGGTTCTATCTCAGAAACCGTAATAGCCATAGAGCTAAAATTTTCCGAGATGATGTATTTCTGCTGCCACTATACCAACAGATTCTGAAATCAGTAATATTTTGTATTTCAAACTGTGGTAGTAAGTAATATATTATTACTACCGGCCTCCCTGACCGAGGGCCTGAGAAGGACGAGTTGGCTACTCGACGTTTTTCCAGAAGCATTCATGGTGGTGGAATAATAACTAACTCTAAACCCTTCCCCTAGTGGCGGGATAGCACCCGAACCCTCTAGGCGAGGCCAAGGTGGTTGCCTAAGTCTGCCGGGAGCCCTGGGACATCCTTCCGAAGGCTTACCTTACTTATTGAATTAATAAACTTGTTTTAATCACAATATTTTACTTAATTATGTGGTACCCACCCACAAAATTTTGCAAATAAAATTATTTAAGCAGATATGAAGCGCTTGTGGACCCGCGTTCTCAGTGATCTGTAAACGATCACTGCAGTAAGCAACTTTCACTATGACCAGTCCTTGGATGGGTGACCATCCATGTGACCACTTTGTGAAATTTATTTGAGCGTTTCTGTGCTTCGGAAGGCTGTTAAGCTGTTGTTTCCGGTTGCCAGTAAAATGGCAGTCATTAAGCAAAGTTGAAGGCCTTTTGAGGCGGACTTGAAAAATTTCAACAGCAGGCAGTCACAACCTGCGTCATCTCAACACGGCATTACGGCTCACCCCCTATTACGTGGAACAAATTCTAAAAAGGTGAAATGTGGGCGTATATATTGCATCTGCCTACCCCTTCGGGAGTAAAGGCGTAAGCATATGTATGTGATAAGAGTATTTTTATAACAAGAACAGTTCCTAAAACCGATATTGAAGCAAATAAGAGAAAAAGTGGGAAAATTTTATTCTCATTGCTTGCAACACCGTCTATGAAAATGACGTCACTAAAATGTACGATTTTTGTTTCTTTAAATGAGGAGTTTTAAACAAAAATGTTACATATTTTGCAGTACTAACCTATGCAATGTGATCTTTAGGTGTTTGGAACAATTTTCAGATGAATTGTGGCATCCTTTCACTGCACAATACGTCATTTTTAGACGAAAATTACGCGAGTTTTTTGCACTGACGCTAGATGCCCGGTACTAAAGCGCCGATTGATGTAGGCAGCCGGTATCAGCTGCCTTGAAATGGCTTCACGTCGCTCGCGCGTATTGGGTTTCTATGCGTTATAATTCTATGGCTAAATATAAATATATCAGTACGTTTTCACCACTATTCAAATTAAGTGCAAATACCACATTCGGTACTGACGCTTTCATTTCTGTACAGGCTCACATAATTTAACTATTTGGGTTACATTTGGGCATTAATAAAGGTCAGAGTGCACATTAACATTAATACTTACTTAGTAAGGCACGTTAGCAACTGAGAGATATGACCCGGGATAAAAAGCACTGCAATTGCTCTGATCTCGCGCAATTGAAATGCCAATTAAAGACTAAATGATTGGCAATAAAGTTCCAAACTTTCTCATTTCTTTCTGTAAAAGTAACGAGATTAAAGATTTCAAAGTAGGTTCATAATATTTGTACTATATCTCGAAACCACCATATAACTTATTATAATATCATGAGATATAATTTTTTGTTTATATTGTAGTACTAATTAGTTTCATAAAATATCCTGTATCCTTGCTCATGCTGAACTCAAACTCTCCGAATTGGGCGTAAAAGCGAAGGAGACACGACAGATTCACTTTCGTATTTATATATCTAATTTATTAGTAGTAAAGTAGGAAAAGATACTAAGTAAGGATTTTTGTATTTTAGTTAAGTATCGGGTTCCCAAAATACACTTTTCGTTTATAAATATTAGCTTAATTTAAGCTAGATGGAGCTATGTAATATTTACATAAATATTAGTTAAGTAGCAATATTCTAAGTACATACTACAGTTTTCGGCAAACTTCGTTTCGCAATAAAATAATTACCCATTTTTTTTTGCATAGTATAATTTAAGATAAATCCAACAAACCAAAGGTATAAAAATCGTCTCACTCGTTCGCGAGTTACTAGTTTAACTTATAATTATTATAACGAACCCGACTTGTTTTATAAATAAATTCGATTACAGGTGTATTATGTAATTTCTTGTATATTACCATACTACATTGTAAATTAAATTATGTTGTATATTAAAAGCGTAATATATAACATTATATTATACAAATATGTACATGCAAATTGCATAATTAATTGCATCATCATCCGATGATGAATAGGTTTTTGCAATGATGAATGATTGAATGGTAAGAGAAATACATCAAAGCGCGTGCCGGGCCACGTGCTATTAAGTTACCGGTTTTTACTAAAAATATACTTCTTCGAAAATTTAGTTTTTCTTCATCGGCTTACAACTGTAATGGCGATAGTTTTCGTAAACTGTAACTGATAGTTTCTAGTATGTTGGCATATCTACTATGGCACTTACGACAATTGTAATGGCGATAGTTTTCGTAAACTGTAACTGATAGTTTCTAGTATGTTGGCATACCTACTATGCCACTTACGACAATTGTAATGGCGATAGTTTTCGTAAACTGTAACTGATAGTTTCTGGTATCTTGGCATACCTACTAAGCCACTTACGACAATTGTAATGGCGGTAGGTTTTATAAACTGTAACTGATAGTTTCTAGTATGTTGGCATACCTACTATGCCACTTACGACAATTGTAATGGCGATAGTTTTCGTAAACTGTAACTGATAGTTTCTAGTATCTTGGCATACCTACTATGCCACTTACGACAATTGTAATGGCGATAGTTTTTATAAACTGTAACTGATAGTTTCTAGTATGTTGGCATACCTACTATGCCACTTACGACAATTGTAATGGCGATAGTTTTCGTAAACTGTAACTGATAGTTTCTAGTATGTTGGCATACCTACTATGCCACTTACGACAATTGTAATGGCGATAGTTTTCGTAAACTGTAACTGATAGTTTCTAGTATGTTGGCATACCTACTATGGCACTTACGACAACTGTAATGGCGATAGTTTTCGTAAACTTTAACTAATAGTTTCTAGTATGTAGGCAAACCTACTATACTGCCCGTTCGCTCTAACTTTGCAGCTCGGCTCCATACTAAAGTCGAATTTTTAATTAGACAAAGTAAATTGACAGCAACTAATGTCACTTCTTCATACAATGTTGCTTATTTTCTATGACGAAGTGACATTAGCTACTGTCAATTTACTTCGTGTAATTAACAATTTGGGTATACGCCTCTACGCCAACGGCAAAGTTAGAGCGAACGGGTAGTACCACTTACGATTTCCGGAACTGTAGAACAGAATCTGCATTTTCTTAGTATCTTACTCTCGCAGTCTCGTTTTCGTTCTGACATTTTTTTAAGTCCTAGACAAGAGTTTTACCGACCGTAAATGGAGGTATGAAAGATTCAGCCAGCATATGCCGTCTTGGAGTTATCCTTCCGAAGGCAGATGGGGGGGCACCGTGTGGTTTTTTGTCGGTAGGAGTCCGGTATAACATTCATGAGGAATTCCACATGTAAAATAAAATGCACATTACCTTGGAGTACACCATAATTAACGTCTACCATACTCTCCTCCGATACCTACTACCTAACTCCGATCAGGACAATGGTATTCCGTGATATCCTCCTATAAATTATATCATAGCATTTCTTCTAGTGCTCTGTTTTTTGTTTAGAACAAAATTCGAACGGACCACGATACACGCGAGAATTAATTAAGTGGCCTTATACATACTCAACTCCACCGGGCATATTAATAAATTGTTTGCTAGAACGGACAACATGTTGCGACAGCTCCCAGCTACGCCCAAAAAGTCACTGTGATTATGTATCAAGACCTTAACTTCAATAGTGGACAGCCTTCGCCGACTTAAAACACGAATATCTAGCGTAAGTTTAGCTTAGATATTAATTGTCAGTGTCAAGGCTGCAGTCGCCGGCACGCGAATGCCGCAATGTCTATATTTACATTTTACCGGCACCGGTATAGTCAGCAAAAACGGCGATAAGTTCCGTCCATATCATGAGCACTTACCATGACGGACAGCCTCGACCTACCTAATTTCTGCTCTAGCCACATACCTCTCTTTGACGTACACTGTTTAGTATTTTTACTCGACGCCAATATGGCGATAGGCTATTACTCGGTATACAAACACAGAACCCAAGGGTATCTCATCTACTACTTCTATTTAAAAATGGGTATCATCCACATTCTATTTAAGTTATGGACGACGCCCACCGCAAGACCTCCACCTCACCACATGAACCCCAAACGCAATTTACACAACCCAAATGCCGACCGTTATATGGCATACTGTCTCAAAACGCATAGGTACTATCTTCTGAAAGATTACTACCATGTTACTAGCAGTCGGGACTTCCGAAGCACGCATAGACCATAAACGCCACAAATGGTCATCCATCTCAGTACCAACCGTAGCAAGCGATGCTACGAGGGCGTCAGCTGATTTCCAATGAAATATGAATAGATTTCTAAAGACATGTGTACAAAATTAGAAATGTTTGTTTGTTTACTTTAGTTGCGCACGATAAGGTCTGTGAAGGTCGGCGACTGGGTATTCACGTTGACCATGTGGTATTGTAAAATTGTGTAAATAAGCAGACTATTGACATTTATTTGCATGCAAGATGATTATAGCGAGTGCATTCCACAATTCCTATAGATTCCTGTCGGTTTTAAATCTGGCTCTAGCAGATTAATATTGTGATAGAACGGAGCGTTAGAAAGGCATACAAAGTACCTCTCACAGGGTATTTAGGCACCTATGCTTGGAACCAATAAAACTCTCTATTCTACCTTTGCGCGCAAAACTGACAGAGTGAAAAGGGCTAGCTGCCCTTTTGCATTTTTAATGATGAAGACATAAGATTAATTTATTTCATAGTATACTAGATATTTAAAGAATCTATAGTTCACAATCTGGGGGCATTCGACCTCATTCGTGAGATAAAACAGCTGCAGATCACTGAATTTACATTTTAATCTACGATGGGGCACAGAGCATCGCGCGCCTTTACAGAGGGAGAGGCCAAAGCTGGCAAACCCCCTCTGGCAATAATTTGACATTTTGACGACTAAAAGTGCCCACTTACATAAAAACTGTTTTTTGAAGTTTCTTTCACTAGACTAAGTCTAGTTGACAGCGTGCGCGGTTGAATTGTCATTTTATAAAAATGATGAAATAATTAGATATTAATACAAAAAGAAATGTGAATAAAGAAATCTGAAGAAAAATGACATTATCTTGTTTAAGTAAGTTATTTTATAACAAGTTACTATTATTTACACCTATTTAAACGTATAGATAATATTCAGATTTGTTTAGCAACTTTACCGGACGTCACATCAATACATGGATTGGTTTAGCGATTTGGGGTGATAAGACACAATATGTATCATGTGTGTGTAAAATTTATGAGTGTATTGTTTAAAGTGTATGTATAGGCTTCGTATTGACAGTTGATTGCTATTGTAGTGCGAGTCTAAGAAAGTGTGGGTGAGGAAGATTTCCCCCCGTCACCCGCAAAATATGACAGACAAATTTGTATCTAGCAATCGTTCTATGCCGTCTCCCCTTAGACAGTTCGCGTTGCTCTATGACGATGGGGCATAAATTCTGACACAATACATGGCTACGATGTTTTACTATCACATCCATACATCTGCCAGAATTGTTTTTGGGGTTCCGTACCCAAAAGATAAAAACGGGACCCTATTCATGAGACTTCTCAGTCCGTCTGTCTGTCTGTCCGTCATGAGGCTATATCTCAGGAACCGTGATAGCTAGAGAGCTGAAATGTTTACAGATGCTGCTGTGATAAAAAATACTAAAATCAAAAAAAGGGGGGATTAAGGGGGGCTTCCATAAAACAAACGTGACTTTTTGTCGTTTTCTGGTACTAAACACTCTGTGCGAGAGTCCGACTCACACTTAGCCGGTATTTTTTTTTTCAATTTTTAATCTCGAGTAGGTACTGAAGAAAATCTATTGATTTGTACATAAATTTAATAAGTTTTTGTCATTTTTCAGATCTTCTTCGTGATGCGTAAGAAGTTTGACCACGTTTCGAAACTACATGTCATTCATCACGGTATTATGCCGATGTCAGTATGGTTCGGAGTCAAGTTCACACCAGGTTAGTTCTTCCATGTTGTTCTTTCTGACTCACACAACTTCGTTTACGTCACACATTAGGTTCAAAGGAGCGTGCGAAACTAGTTTGTTTGCTTATCATTTTATGGTCTCCTGGTCCAGTGATTAGAGTACCTGACTACTGATTCGGAGGTCGTAGGTTCAATTGCCACCCAGGACAAATCTCTTTGTTTTTTTTTCTAGCATTTCATAAATTGTGTGATGAGCACATTGATTTGTTCTGTATAACTAGCTCTCCCGCGCTACTTCGATTGCGCCGTATTTACTTCCGTCGCGTAGCTATGTAATATTCATTATTTTAGAACTAAACAATTAAGAAGCTTATTTATCGCTCTTCAAAAAAATATTCGTTTTCATGAGAAATCTATCATAGCCAAATAAATTGCTCACTTGCTCTAGCACTTCTTCAGAATTATTTCCTTGGTCGTTAGCAGAATGTTAAGTGTTCTTGTCATTAAACACATACACACATACTCGTGTTTGAAAGGTAATAAATTTGAGTGCCTGCGTAAACAATTACAATAGTATTTTGAAACTGTGAACATCACTAAAAATATCTGCTACTAGGTATCTATATCTATCCATTTGTTTATCTACAAAACCGTAGATGACTATTTGGCAGGTTCCAAAAGTCTAAGAATCAACTTGAGAATTCGTAAATTGTGCAAATAATACCTGCATTATATTACAACTAACCAACAGCCCGCGCGTGGGCTGTCATTACCGTGGTATTACCAAAGTCATTATTACCGTGTGGTGACTGGATTGATTACAAATGTCCCCCGCCTTCCTGACTTTCCAATTTATCCTGTGGGTGTTGTAATAGTTGATAACCGACTGACATTTACAAAACTATCCATTGAAAAGAGCAGGAAAACTTAAAAAGAGTAGACTAATCCCAATACTAGTTTGCCTCATTCGTTTAGTCTAGAAATTGAAATCAGTAAATTTTTCACAAATGATAGATTCTAAAACTGATTGACTCGTTTCATCTTTGTGGGAACCCTATGCTTAGAGAGTGTCAATCGATAGAGATTGTAAATATTCAATTTTAAATAAACAAGCACGTTGCTTGTTTATTGTTTAATTCATGTATTTCATTAGCATGAAATCGGATCTGTTAATATAATTTATTTCATGGCTGACCAATATTTTAATAATGATGGCGCTTCATCACAGTTACATTCGAATTACAATGAAAATATAAATTTGTATATTGGTAGAAAATACATTACTATGAATTTTAAAGCTGATTTAACATGCGTGCTTATATAGAAGACCAAAATGTCGTAGACAATTACATTACAATAATAATAAATTCTTTAATGCGCTTTCTCTCGATTGACATTTTTGTGAAGGTGCAATGTGCTTTCCTCACTTTTCCATGAGAATGAGCACCGGCATAAAAAGTAGGCAGAGCTTACACTTTTTGGGTCGGCAGCGCGTATGTAGTGCCTCAGGGGTTGCAAACATCCATAGGCTACGGTGACTACATCCCATCGGGTAATCCTTGAGTTGGTCTGCCACCTTAGTGGTATGAAATAATATATATTAGTCTCACTCTGACTTTAGAGCATACTACTCTTTATATAGGTAGTGCTAGTCGTAAACAATTAAACTGTTATCATCATTACCTCCTACTTAAAATATTCAATGTAAAATAATATTGAAATTAAATTTTCGTATTTTTTACAGGCGGTCATTCTACTTTCTTCGGGATGCTGAACACTTTTGTACACATCATAATGTACTCATACTACCTTCTTGCTGCAATGGGCCCGAAGATTCAAAAGTACCTCTGGTGGAAGAAATATCTCACCGCACTCCAGATGGTAAGCGTTCAATAGTTTCACTTCAAAGAGCTAAAAAGTTATCTGGTAAAATGTAGTAGTAAACGTAGAATAAATAAACAATAGGCACCTTAAACTTTGCTGCCTAAAATATGGCAGTTCATAAATTAGGCCAATCGCAAAATGAGCAGATGGCAAAATATGAAAACCGTGATATCTGTAGCCTAAAAATGTGACTTCTGCTGAAATCCGCCGAAGTTGATTACTCTACATCGTAACTGATATTGTGGCTATAAGAAAGCAAATGTATCTAAAGCAACATTATTTTTGATGCTTAGAAAAACAGCCCACCTTCCTTTTGGAGTTTTGACGTAAAGAATACCTATATAGAAAGTCACACACAAAAACACAGCACAAGATATTGTGCAGTGGTGAGGAAGTTAGAACCACCTTGAGAAATATGACTTGATTTTTTCCTTTTTTATTGAAACTACGAAAAATACTTTTATTTTATTATGTTCGCACATTGTAGTTTGTAATATGTTGTTAAGTCAAACTTAATTATAATAATTCAAGGTGTTACAAGATTTAATTGACTTCCGTTAGGTATATTGCTTGAAGCTTCCGACGATATCGAATGTTTGTTTTTACAAATAATGTAGTTCAAACAATATTTTTATGTACGAAGTATCAATAATCTAATCTTGGTTATCTTCCCTGATCTGCCTTCGCCACTCTACGTTGTCTTCAGCATCCTTGTTATTGAAGTTATTCGCATATACATCATCAGTGTCCAAAATTTCTAGATTTACCCCTCCTAGGGGGTATGACTATATTCCTACTTGTTTTTCCGTAACCAGTGAAGGGGATTATCTACTCAAGAGGTGTTGCTTTATGAAACGCAGGCTCTTTATAATGATTCCCGACATCTACTTTCATCTCTATGACACTGAGCTCCGATTTCGTCATGGTCATGTTTCGCCACCCTTAGGTTAATTTATAAGCTCACATAAATTTGTTTCTACATTTTTCCTTGAGATTATAAAATTAGTTCGCATAATGTTTATAGAACTGAATTAACTTTCAATGTCTGGCATATTTGGATTAGATGTCTTGCAAATACAAAACGCCTTTTATTTTGTAAATTCAATGATTCTGATTCCCGCTTCCCATAGAAACATATTCCCGGGATGTAAAATAGCCTATGTGTTATTCTAGCCTTAAATCTCAGCACAATCCGTTCAGCCGTTAAAGCGTGATTGAGTAACAAACATCCAAACATTCAAACATCTTTACAAACTTTACAAGATAGGTACAATGAGAAAACTTGTACGTCATGTGACTGTAAATACAACAACAACATTTGTCTGCAGGTCCAGTTCGTGTTGGTGTTCCTACACGCGTTCCAACTTCTTTTCACGGACTGCGACTACCCACGTGCTTTCGTTTGGTGGATCGGCATGCACGCTGTGCTCTTCTATTACCTATTCTCAGACTTCTACAAACAGGCCTACCTGAAGAAGGTCAAGGTATGTTGAGTATAATTATATATTATTAAGTACATGTGAAACAAATACTCGTGAAAAAAGTAAGGGATAGTTTTATTTCGACTATCTTTACAAAGCATCGAAATAACTTAGTTTGGTGTTCTCTACAAAAAAAAAAATGAGGGTAAAACCGTTTGTTTACACAAAGTAGAAATTTCTAAATGACTAACATTTTTATCGTAATATGTTACATTGTTATTTTCTTGTCAACAAAACACGAGATCGATAAGAGTTTTGGTATGAAAATAGTTAAAAAGAATTACTGATGAATTTAATGGTACTGATGTTGAAACGTTACTAATATAATATCAATCATAAATAAAAGCATAATCTATATTTAAGAATTCAATCAATTCATATTGAATAATATTGTGTTGACGATAGATTATAAAGATTTATTCATTTATCCATTCCATACTTAAGTATGATATACAATCTATTTACATTTTGACTGTATGCAATTGCACAGAAATGAATATTAATGTTTTTTTTTTCAGAAGGAAAAAGCTAAGGTGAAAGCAGAGACAGAGAAAATGAAGTCAGAGACCAAAGAAATGGTGCTACCTCTTTTGAACGGCTTCGGAAACGGCTCAGCGCTTGGTGATGTTCGGCAAAGGATGGCCGGTGCAGTAGCATCACAGTGAGGGAAAGCCATATTCAGTTTACTATAGTGAATCTCATTACGAGTAGAGTGAATACATTGTATGTAGTCATGTATATTTTTATCGTTAGATACAGACTACTTAATCGATTTATTAACGTTTGAATTACGAAACTGTGATCGCTTCTTCGCGAAATAATGATTGCTACGACCGAAATCAAGATACCATGACATAAAAAAAGATATTTTCAAATTGTTCGTGCGTGCAAGGTCAAAGTCAAAAACAGCCTACGTTCAATAGCATTGAGCATATATATTAAACTTAATGTTATACCAATTAAGAGTAATTCCACATTCCATTTTAAAATACATGTTGTATTAATGTATTGAAAGAATTTGTCTGGGAACTTTACGGCCTACTAAATGAAGACTATTTAAAATAAATCGGTTAAAGTGCAATCTCGAGTAAGATAATCGCAACTTAGACGCGATTTTAGAACAAAGCTCAACTAGAACTAAGTTACTGTAAATGTAAGCATAGCATAAGTAGAATTAGTAATGTAGATATAATTTATTGAGCCCCTTACTCTAAGATCAATAGAATAGTTTGACGTTAGTTGCCACTGGAAAGTAATAAGAAATATATTTTTTGGAGATAGTACCTACATTTTGAAATTGCCGAATTATTCGATGTAATTAATATTGAAAAAAAATTGCTATCCTAACGATGTTGAAGACGTAATTTTAATAGTTTCTCCTGAACTGATAATCACTATGGTAGAGATTTTTTTAAAAACCGTATTCTTGCATAAATAGGTATTTAGTGTTATCTATTCTACATCATGGAGTTTTTACTTCGGACAGTGTACTTCAAGTATTTCTTGTATCAAATTATAGGCATTTATTACAACAGATGTTCAACGTTGCATTCAAGATTGATAAAGATTTCTTACCTATACATCATGCCTATTTCGAAATGAACCTTAACAATATTTATAAAACTTCATTATTTATAAACACATTGACGTCACTTGACATTCTCTTTTTAAATCAATAAAATGTGTATGTATTAATGCATGACGCAATGTCCGACGTAGGAACATACCTACATATACATTTCATTTATCTGAATAATGCTGGGTACATACCATCTGAACGAAGATAAACAGACAGTATTTGTTGATTAGTACATCATGTTCACTCATCATATTGGTGTTTTCATATCAAGTGAATACTCATTTATTCATATTGTGTGTATACAGCGTTAGATTTGTTGTAGATAGCAACAGATTTTCGTGTTGTAGTTGTTAGATAGTAAACATTGACAGATTTATCAAGTTCAATTATATCCGCCATAACTGGTTACTTATCCATTCTAGTATTTACACGAGCCGACAATGTACATAATTGTCTAACAAGTGTACATCTAACGTCATACTGTTATTAGTTAAGCAAACACCCACGACTTTTCCTTATATTCTACTTTGTAAATAAAACAAAAAAATGACTTGTACCATCGTAATAAAGTATCAATGGAATACAAGAGAAACAATATTATGAAAATTTAGTACGTATTAAGCATCTGTCTGAAAAAAATAGGACGAATCGTTATGATAGTCTGGAATGAAAAGGTTATGACATTTTCCGCAATTTGATTGATTCTGATAAGTGTGTAGGATGTGAGATCTCACATCCTACACACTTATCTGAATAGGCAATTGACACACACTGACTTACAGAAAAGTACGATACCTTGAGGTATAAAATGATTGATCTTGTTCAATTTAGAAAAAAAGCTATTGAAAAGATTCTAGCTACATGCGTCATTGTTTTTGTTTGTCGCTTTTGTAGTGTGACCTCCGAATTAAATATTTTGTTTGTTTCGGTTAGTGTTCTTATTCGTCATATCATTGTAGTCTTCATCTGAGTCAAAGCTTTCGAATTTCAAGACTTTGGTAAACAACCAACAACAACTAGGTTTTCGTTATTTTTCACTCTCATTTTTTTATTTACAAATAAGGTCTGCGATCTCTTGAACGAACGTCAATTCAACGTGGTTGAACGTGCAGAAGCCCCTATACAGAACTTGAATGAACAAGGATTTTCAAACATCACCCGTTATAGATTGTTGAATATGGGTTTCTATAATTTAAAAAAAATCCCTAGGATTTTCTTAAATTTAGAATTTGGAGCTCGTTGTTGGCTTACTGTGTTCAGCGATATATGATCAGATTGTGTATGCCTGTTAGTGCAATTACACGGTAGCAAAACAGGAATGTAATACAAGGTCAACTTAACGAAACAAGGAAGCAAGTGACCATTTATGAAGGCTTGCATGCGTAAATTTGGACATAATTAGACATTTTTTCAATTTTGTACTGTGAAATAAAATTTTATCAAAAACAACTTGTACACATACAAATAGTTTCCAATATTGTATGCATGGAAGTTGTTACACCTAATGAGATGAGGTGTACACGTATTATAGTATGAGTAGTATATGAGAGGTACAATAATGTTTTGTAAATATTATGCATAAATATGTGAAAGGGTAATCTTACATTTGTACTTTGTGATACGTAAGTTAATAAAAAGATTTTTACAAAAAACGTGTAATTTAATTTATACCTCCTTACACTCTTAGATACGATCCTTCCATACTGGACCTAAATAATGACGAATGCTTCTTCAAGACTAATCATGAACGAAGCATAAAAATGGCAGAAAACTAATTTATATGTTCCTGACACTTGCAATGATGGTAGTTTTTCAAGAGTTTCGTACTTAAGACGTTTAGAAAGACCTGGGCAGAAAAGTAAACCCCACCCTAGCCATGCGCCGTTCTCTTTTCATACATTTATCTATGTTGAGTATTGTTGAGCTCACCATTATACGAGTCTCAAACTCTCAATACAAAGTGGCATGTTTCGTGTTGACATCCAAGTCGCTTCTTTCACTACATCGTCACTAATTAAGCATAAATATTTGCGCTTCGTTTTCAAAGTAAATTCGGTACTCCGCTCATGCGTCTTCTTCTCCTTCCACCAGTGTTATAAATACGGGATTGGAATTACTTCATACAACCTTTCAGCGCTTCTTCCTATGCATACCTAATGACCATTATACGAATATCAACAAGGTGGCATGTTCTGAGTTGTTATCCTATCATCAAGAAACATTAATAGATATTTGCGCCTCGTTGTCAATGTGTCCGACACTCCGCTTAAAGGTCGCATTGTACCAGTGTTATAAATACCTACTGGAATTTTCGAAAATTCGATACGTGTGGTAGGACGAGCCCCCGTCAGATGGACCGATGGCCTGAAGAGAGTCGCGGAAGGCGCAGGACTGCCATAGGGGAGTTTGATTGAATTTGTGTGTACTGTTCATACATCCAACTATTCAACTAGACTCTACTACCGTGTAGGCGTACTTTTGGAGGGGCGTACGTCCAGCAGTAGACTGCCACAGGCTGATTTGATTGAATTGGTGTGTACTGTTCATATTTCTTCATCTCTTTAGTTTCTCGTTTCTTCGCTGTCTCTTTTACATTATATTACAGTAGAATGCACATCGAGCTTTAGAAAGAGGCAATCGGCTAATTTCGACTTCGTATAGCGATATCTGTGTCGCACACACCATGACGTTTGTGTTGTCAGTCATGGTTCAAATGCGAGAGAGTGCAGTCGCTTATCTAAGCCAATATATATATAGAGCTGCTAAAACCCCTATAAAATTAAATTAGTACCTACTATGGCATCTATAGGGAAAAAAGGTAAGCCGTTAGTCTACCAGTCACGCGAAATTATCCATAATGTTTATAAATATTTTTTATCTGAAGCCAACCAATTAAAAAAAAATGAGGATGTTAATGTAAGTAATTATTTTTATAACACATTTGCTCGTAAAGAGTCTCTTATTTGACCCATTTCACTAACGTAATGTATCTCATTACGGCCTAGTCCGGTAATGTAAAGTAAAACGGACGATTGCGTCTAAAACGAACGGTTCCTTTTTAAATCTTAGCAAAGAGTTTTTATGTCAGAAAAGTGGTGAACATTTTATGAATAAAATTAACTTTGGGAGATAAAATATAATAAAATAAACATGTACATAATTGTTTAATTTAATTAATTTTGACAATAAATTACAACCATTTATGTGAAACCAATAGGTACAAACAATATTAATTTACTTTATTAATAATACTGGCTGTTTTTGTGCCTTTGCATCTTAAGAAATAAGCAAAAAAGAAAGCGTTGTGAACAAGTAAAATTCCGCGCGCTTATTATCGCTATTTTTGCTACGTTTTTTTGTTAGTTTATGAATGTCCCCGTTTTATTTATTTCCTTGTTTCCTGGCAAATATGTTATAAAACGTCGTATGACACACGTTCGCTTTGATAATTACAGCCTCTGCTTTCTTGTAGCCCTCGCCTGCGGCTCGGGCTAGCAATAACGCCTCGGCTGTAATTATCAACTTACCGAACTTTTATCATAATGTACTATTATAACACATTTGCTTGTAAAGGGTCTCTTATTTGACCAATTTCACTAACGTAATGTATCTCATTACGGCCTAGTCCGGTAATGTAAAGTAAAATGGACGATTGCGTGTAAAACGAACGGTACTTTTTAAAAATCTTAGCAAAGAGTTTTTATGCCAGAAAAGTGGTCAACATTTTATAAATAAAATTGACTTTGGGAGATAAAATATAATAAACTAAACATTGAATTGTTTAATTTAATTAATTTTGACAATAAATTGTGTTAAATTTTGACAATTAAATTTGAAACCAAAACAAATAATATTAATTTACTTTATTATTAATACTGGCTATTTTTGTGCCTTTGCCTCATAATAAATAAGAAAAAAAGAAAGCGTTGTGAACAAGTAAAATTCCGCGCGCTTTATTCTGGCTATTATTTGCTACGTTTTTTTGTTAGTTTATGAATGTCCCCGTTTTATTTATTTCCTTGTTTCCTCGCAAATATGTTATAAAACGTCGTATGACACACGTTCGCTTTGATAATTACAGCCTCTGCTTTCTTGTAGCCCTCGCCTGCGGCTCGGGCTAGCAATAACGCCTCGGCTGTAATTATCAACTTACCGAACTTGAATCATAATGTACTATAAAAAGGTTCAACAGAGAGTTGCAGATGCCACTGGAATTTCAAAAAGAACTTTGAACAATATATTAAACGAAGTCGGCACTGGCACTTATAATACACATTCCAGTGGAACAAAATCCAGCTCTCGAAAAAATGGGATACCAAAAAAAAAATTTCGTTTAGATATGGACGATTTTGATTATGATGTTGTTAGAAGAATGATGTACGATTTTCATCTGCGTTACAAACAACTGCCTACAATAAAAACATTAAAAGCTAAATTATCTGAGGCTATTAATTATAATGAGTCTGAAAAGACGTTGAGAAAAATTCTTTATGAAATGGGATTTGCGTTTACAAAAATAAAAGACAATAGAAAAGTTCTAATGGAAAAGCACGATGTAGCTCTCAAACGAATTGAATATCTGGACAAAATACGCGAATTTCGCGAAGCAGGAAAAAACATTATCTATATGGATGAGTCCTACATACATACAACCCACACTAAAGGAAAAACTTGGAGTGATGATAAGCAAATAGGAGTAAAAAAACCGATTTCAAAAGGTCAACGTTTGATAATTGTTCACGCAGGTAACGAAAAAGGCTTTGTACCAGGAGCCTTTTTAACGTATAAATCCACGGACGCTAAAGGTGATTATTACAACGAAATGAATATCGAAAACTACGAGAAATGGCTGGTTAATCAATTAATTCCAAATATACCTAATGATTCTATTCTGGTTATCGACAACGCACCCTATCACAATAAATATGTTGAAAGACCCCCCAACTCAAACACCAATAAACCGGAAATGATGAATTGGTTACAAAGACACGAAATTTCAGTTGATCATAAATTAACGAAACCTCAGATATATAATATTATATGTCAGCACAAGGACAGATTTACAGAGTTTTCCGTGAACAAGATACTAGCCGAACATGGGCACACTGTGTTGCGATTGCCACCGTACCATCCGGATTTTAATCCAATTGAAAATATATGGTCTCAACTAAAAGGCTATGTAGCCACGAGAAACGTGGATATGAATTTAAGTTCAATAAAGACATTATTAACTGAAAAATTAAACATGATCGGGGCTGATGAGTGGAAAAAGGTTTGCGATCATGCGATAAAATGCGATATAATATCGAGGAATTCAACACGCTATGGACGACAAAATAGATAGATTGGATAGGCTAGTAATAAATACAGCTGATAGTGGCAGTGGCACAGACCTCAATGAGAGCACAGATAGTGAAATGGAAGGAATTGAATATACATGATTTTGTTTTTATTATACTAATTCCGTATTTTTCCCCGTGCGGTGTTTAATTAGAATAAGAAAAATAATATGTCGCATAAGTCGACTAAGGGTACAGGGTTAAACCGTGTTGTGGCCAATGGCCTAGCCATTTGTCACCACAATATTACACTTTTTGTCGATCTTATATAAAATATATATTTATGAAGATTATTTGAGGATTATTTTTTCCTAACAAGAATATAGCAATAATTAAAAATAGTTACATCGTGTTTTACAGCTCTATATATTTCACGTGAAATTAAAACAAAACAACAATAAAGTACTTAGTGCTAAATTCAAATTCTGATAAACGACTAATCTAATAATTGATGTACCTACATGGAAATGAGCATTCGTTTGCATTCGGAAATGCGATGATTGCCGATGTGCATTCTTTATGGCCCCGTACTGTATTGTACATTATATTAAACTAGACTCTACTACCGGGTATTGTGGCGTACTATGAGAGAGGCCTACGTCCAGCAGTGGACTGCCATAGGCTGATTTGATTAAATTTGTTTGTACTGTTCGTATTTCTTCATCTCATGTCTCTCTTTAGTTTCTCGTTTCTTTGCTATCTCTTTCCAACAAATCAACTAGACTCGACTATCAAGGGGTGCCTTCGTATTAGCGGATGCCCGCAGCTTCGCCTACGTATTTTTTTCCCCGTTCCTGCTTCCCGTGGGAACTAACTCCCGGGATAAAAAATAGCCTATGTGCTATTCAGACTTTAGTCTGTCCCCGTACTGTTTTATTTTAGCCAGATCAATTCAGTCGTTAGAGCGAGAAAGAGTAACAAACATCTACACACAAGCTTTCTCATTTTTATTATCAGTAAAATACGGATACGATATTTTGAGAATCAGATTTTTTTTATACTTATGCATGTTGTGCTTTGATAAGATGATGTTTTGTCTATTGAGAACATGATAATATTTTAGCGACGGAAGCGCCTCGCATACATGGTTGTAACGCCATCTGTTGTCGAATAGCAATGAATACAGATTTAGAGTTTGCTGTTTATTGTGTACTAGGTGGCATAAAGCGAACTGTTGCGAGCGGTAATATCGCTATGTAAGTGGACAAGGGGTGTTTTATTTTTAAAAAGCAATTTGACCTACTTATAAAATTTATTGTTAGGTACATTGCTTCAAGGTCTTTTGAATCTCTCTATATTTCAATCAATTGAACGGATTACTACTATTGAGTCCCAATCGCCCTTTTTACTCCTGCTGCATGAATTAAACGAAAACTAGATTCCATCAATTTTATTCTATATCTACTAATATTATTAAGATTGGATTCTTTGTTTGTTTGTTTGCATTGAACCTAACTACTGAAACCGATTTGAAAAATTCTTATCCTACACTATTCCCCATGGACATAGGCTACATTTTATTCCTGTATAGGTACCTACGGGACGGGAGTTACGCCGTGTATTCCCGTTCGTCCTCTTGACTACGTCCCCCTAGTAGGGGGATGAACGGGAATTCATTATTTTATTTTCCCGATCATGGGTGTCACCGTTGTTACATCTAATCTAGTAAGTAGTAGCAGATAATAATTATAATAGTATTACATACAGATCGGCAACACCCTGCCGCGCCACAACTGTCATTATAGTTGTCGGACGTGTTGACGGAACATTTGCTCAGAGGCCCCCCCAGCGTGGGTCACACGCACACATTCAAGCTGGAGTTTCCGCCTTGTGGTAGGTATAGTTTTTCCTATAACTACCTTGCTGATGCGGTAGTAAAGTCCATGCGACTCGGCAAGTTACCTAGTTTGAATCCCGGGTCAGAACAATAAATTGCGTGAAATATTTGTTTCGGTGTTTGAATGTTTTCTATGTATAATAATGCTAGGTTTATAATGACTTACCTCGTGGTCCAGTGGTTAGTGTGCCTGACTACGGATTCGGAGGTCGTGGGTTCGATTCCCACTCAAGACAAATCTCTTTGTGTGATGAGCACATTGATTTGTTCTGTGCCTGGATGTAATTTATCTTTGATATGTATCTATGGATTTAACATTGTATAAGTGTGTTCATCAGTCGTCTAGATCCCATAGCACAGGCTTATATTAACTTAATTTGGGCTAGAATCTAGATGGTGTTGGGTGAGAATGTCCATACATATTTATTTATTTCTATACTGGCTGTTGTCCGCGACTTCGTACGCGTTAAAATTATGTTATAATGTCAATTTGATTGCTCTCTGCTTAGCCCCTAGGATATATAGCGTAATAATATATAGCCTTTTTGAAGACCCTACCTCTAGTTAATAGTTGTGCAAAATTTGAGTCAAATCTATTGAGTACCCTTCGAGATCCTTCCGGACAAATCAAAGCAAACACACAAACAGACAAAAATAATTTCAACTATATTTTCAGCTTCGGTATCGTATGTTGAACACTCTGCGAGTATTTTTTTTTAATATTTCCAATGTACAGCTTTGACTTTTCTATCATTTTATTATATGTATAGATAAAATCTATTTAGGTATGCACTGACTAGATTTATTCAAGCTTAAGTTAGTTTAATTTGATCTAGATAACACTGTAAAAATATCGTTTTTGGTGTCAAAATGCTGTAAGTGAAATATTATTCACGAGAGTCACTGTGAGACAAAATGTCTTAGAAGAAACATTTTTAACTAAGAAATCTGAAACCTACCTAGATTATTATAGATCGGTAAAATAGCGCAGTGCAACGGACGAGTCAAATTTAGACTCCCGGCCGTAAACAGTGATTGTACGCGTGTTGTACGCAGAATAATTCCCCTTAGTACGAAACCAGTTTCGTAGACTTTTTCCTCCTACGAAACTGGCATCGTGTGGTTTAGTCGGAGAGAATTCATGAGGCGTCCACACTTAAAAAACCCCTCGGTGCATATTAATATAATAACCCCACAGCATAATAAGTAAATCTACAAATTCCATACAAACGTATCAGGCGCCGCTTGTTTGTCGCAAAGTAAACCGCAACCGGTCACATCGCAACAATTCATTAGTTAGGATGTAGGCGCTAGAAAAGAAGCCATAGTGTACCGATGGGGATTTATATGGTAGTCCTCATCATTACAGATAAGGTTATAGGTAGTCTATACACTGAGCTTCCTGAACCGCTTCCTGGCAAAAGAAAATTTTGATATTCTGTTCGATATTTGACTTGCATATTAGATACGTCACACAGCGACACAGATTATTCCACCTACTAACTTACTTAATCAAGTCAGTCAGATTACCGTAGCCTACTGCTGGACGGAGACCTGACCAAACTTGCGTCATCGCCACAATGCACGGTCCACGCCCGACAGCATTTTCTATGTCGGTCTTGGTTCGTCTGTCTGATGTTATTATGGAAGGAAATCATATTTTGCAAGATTCAGTCATTATCAGTGAACCCGGGAATAAATAGGGCCTGGGGTTGACTAAAAACCTCACGTATCCTGCCCAACAGCCTAAGGTTCGGAGCCCCCGGTAAGCCCTCGGAAGGATACACCAGGACTCCCAACAGACCTACGGCTACCACTGCGGCCTCGCCTAGGGGTGAGTTCGGGTGCTATCCCGCATATTTGGAGGGTTTTCGCCGCCGACTGCGGAACTCGGACCGGGAGGAGAACTCTCCCAGTTCTCCTCCCGGTCCCTCCCCGCCATCTCATTCACGAGGTTTACTAATGTTTGCCACAATTTAAAATGTCATAATTTCATATGCCATACTGGTATTTGCCATAATTTCTATAGAAATAACGCTTCAGTTGCCATAATCGTGAAATGACATAAAACTATACGACTTTCACTAATTCCATTGGTCATAATCGATCAAGTGTAATTTTAGTTTTCAATAATTCCATAACTTTTATTTACCAATGCGCCTGCAATGTTTACTACTTTTAACCCGAACTGACGAAGAAAGGAGGGTAATATTTTTATAAAGTACTATGTATTATACCTACCTACTTCTGGGTGGTTTAAAAAAAACCACAAATACTAAGGCCGGGTTTCCACTGACGCGGAGCGGGGCGGAGAGGAGCTTAGCGGTGCACGAATTGACCAATCACTATGCTCGAAATCTCCGCTCCGTTTCAATGGAATCAGCACGAGCGGAGTGGAGCAGAGCTGAGCGGATATTCATAGTTAAAATACAGCGAGGCGATGGGGTGCGGAGGACAGCGGGGCGGTGCCGTGCGGAGGACAGCGGGGCGGTGCCGTGCGGAGGATAGCGCGGCGGTGCCGTGCGGAGGACAGCGAGGGAGAGCGGAGCGGGATGCGTGGGGGATTCGTTATCTTCGTCTTCAAGTAGAGAAAGATATGAAATATTGCTTTTTAGGGTTCCGTAGCCAAATGGCAAAAACCGGAACCCTTATAGACTCGTCATGTCTGTCTGTCTTTCTGTCTGTCCGTCCGTACGTCACAGCCACTTTTCTCCGAAACTATAAGACCTATGCTATTGAAACTTGGTAAGTAGATGTATTCTGTGAACCGTATTAAGATTTTCACATAACACTAGAAAAAAGCAGTAAATTTTTGGGTTTTTTTTCATTAATACGTGTGCGGTATCTATAGACAGGTCTTCTAAAATGCTATTGAGGTTTCTAACATAATTTTGTTCTAAATTGAATAGTTTGCGCAAGAGACACTTCCAAACTCCAAACTTCCTCTAACTTCTAAACTAAGATAATGATAAATCTAAAAAAATATATAAAGTACATTGCCGTAAAAACTTCCAACGAAAATTGGTATAAACGAGAACTAGTAAGCAGTTTTTTTTTAAACGTCATTTTCACCTAAAAAAAATCACTACCACAGCGAACGTGTTAAAACATCAATCAAAGTTACAACGAACTACAAGAACTTTTATACTATGGTACCTAACTATGGAACCCTTCATGGGCGAGGCCGACTCGCACTTGGCCGGTTTTTCTATTTGAGATAGTCTTTCAGAGAGATTGAGTGTAACTGAGCGAAAAAATGCGCGATTACTAAAGTATGCTCCGCTCCGCTCCACTCCGCTACGCTCCACTCCGCTCCGCTCCACTCCGCCACGCTCCACTCCGCTCCGCTTCAGCGAAAAAACTGACCACTTTTCACCGCTCTTCACCGCTCCTCTCCGCCCAGCTCCGCTTCAGTGGAAACACTGACCACTTTTCACCGCTCTTCTCCGCTCCTCTCCGCCCAGATCCGCGTCAGTGGAAACGCGGCCTAAGGCGGGAGCTCCGCCGGGGTGTTAACGATAAATAATTTTGGACCTAACAATATTATGTATTATTTTCATAATTATATCAAATTTTGATTATGTCAAGATTTGATTATGAGATGTGTTTCTTATGGAAACTAATTATTATGATATACGTTGTTATAGAAAGTCATTTTATGGCAAATAAAAGTTATCACTGTTGAGTTGTTAAGGCAAACGTTATTAGTATAAATGATAATGAACCCTTTCACGAGCATGACCTGTTCGCAGTAAGTGGCAGCGGAGTCCCACTTACTCCCGCTGCAGATCATAGCTCGTACCATGGTCTCGAGCGAGAGAGTGTCCGTGTCTAGACCTGCCACGAGGACCTAACGCTGTTGCGCCCACGCCGCCGCCGTGCACTCCACCAAGGACGTGCGGAGCGCTGTGTCCTCGCTGCGCTCCTCGCAGAATTCAAGGGTTCTTTTGAATGTAAGGGTTTTGGAATGTAGCGTGTTTGCCTAATCATAAAAGAGCTCAAAGATTAAGGGTATCGTAAAATAAGTCAGTCCACTCCTTTTATGCACCATATGTGATGTAAATGCAGTTGCAAGGGTCAGCTAGTTTAAAAATATTTACTTTCATTTTTTCACTAAAGTTGTACCGTCGATCGTGGCATCTTTACTTTTCGTGAGCATCTTTACCTAAGCATACCCTGTACTAGTTTACATTCAATATTTGTTTATCTGTGACAGTTAGCACAAATTTACGCTTATTGGTAGATTTTATAATAAATTGTTGTAGCCTAAAAAGTTTTTCAAGCTGGCAACTTCGTCAACTGTCAAAATAGTGTACTTTTCATTGCATGTGGTCAATTAAGTTTGCTGTGTCACCGGCTAAAGATTGGTTTTTCTTGCAGAAAATATAGTTCAGATCACTGAATTATATTAAACGTTATGGGAAATATTGTTACTATGGTGTATCACTATTATTCAATCTTATAAACCTTTTATTTCTGGAGTTATTGGAAAAGGTAATGTTGTTTGAGGTTAGGTAAAGTTACCTCATTTGGCACAAAGGCAACTTTACCTACCTCCCTATGTGCCTATATTTCATGTTAAATAGGTAGGTAGGCATTTAATTATTTATCATTTTGCAGAATTGTTCTATTCCTGTCGCGTGGTTCTTTAATTAATGAGGTTTTTAATAAAAAAAAAATTTTTTTTGATAACCCTCTGACTTTCATACATTTTTATAAAATTTGAGAAATTCTTGTGGTAACTTTCCCTATGTATTGGTATTACCTATTTAAACGAAGATGGCTGCTTCAAAAATACATACATCGCTTTTTTAGCGCCAGGGCTATAAGTAACTTTAAGTTGTGTGCAATCTGGGGCACACATTCCATGCATATAAAGGCTAGGTAAAGTTGCCAAAAATGTGTCAATTTTACGCCGCTCATACTTTTGATGATTACAGCTATCCTATGTAGCTTTTTGTAGAATTCAATACTGCAACCAAAAGAGACTGTCCTTTTTTACCAAATTGATCAAGCAAAACTTCCATAGCCAGCTTCATGTTGGAGTAAATTGCATAAAAGTCAAAAAATATGGTAAAGTTGCCACGATCGACGGTATTTTATCTTCGTTTATTGATATAATAGGTGATATACTTATTGCCGTATTGAAATTGACAGGGGCAGATTATTGTCATCTGCTACGTAACCTTTTCAAGCCGCCTAAAGCCGCATAAAGCATAATACCTATTCACTTTAACTATTACCATACATTACTGGCAACCAGAACCAACGACTGACCTGGCCTTTAAAAGCACTGAAACGCTTGTAAATACTAGACAACGGATAACCCTACTCTTTAGAGTTCCGTATCCAAAGGGTAAAAACAGAACCTTATAAACCGACCGTCTGTCCGCCATGAGGCTATATCTCAGGAACCGTGATAGCTAGAAAGCTGAAAATTTCACAGATGATGTATTTTTGTTACCGCTATAAAAACAAATACTAAAATCAGAAATTACGATTAAGTTAAGAGAGGCTCCCATACAACAAACGTGATATTTTCCGTTTTATTTTTAGTAAGGAACCCTACGTGCGCGACTCATACTCGCACTTGGCCGGTTTTTTTTTCTAAATGCATACCTGGGTATCTGTCGTAATATAATAAAGAGAAAAGATTGTATGCTTGTTTGTTTGTATGGATTGAATAAGCTCCCAAACTACTGAACCAATTTTTTAAAATTTTCACTGTAGGAAATCTACACTATCCCCGAGTGACATAGGCCATATTTTACTCCCGTATTCCCACGGAAATCTACCCGGGTGAAACCGCATGACATCGGCTAGTTATAACCAGTCACAGAACAAATTACACTATTTTCAGGAGTGTGACGTTCGTTGCTGTAAACTACTTAGTAAATGTCTAGTATGTTTTATGTTTTTAATTATCTATTTGATCGCCAATCGAGTACCTAGTTTATATCCAGCTACTTATGTATGATCGAGTGATAATGAAAATTTATGCAGAAATTGCCTACAATTTTCGGGAAACACAAAACAAATCGACCACATCTATAAGCCAATAAACGGGTGAGATGTGTAAAGCAATTGGCAGTTGACATACAGCTGCCCTTAACTGACAACTAATCAATGCGGATCACGAGTTTTGAAAAAGAAATTGTGTAAAAGAACTCTTTCTTTTTTAATATTTCTTTTTCTAAACTCGTAGAGAGAGAGAGAGAGAGACTGCCTCGGTGGAGCATTCGGTAGTGATACCGTCTGCCGCGCTGAGGTCCCGGGTTCTATTCTTGGGTCGGTCCAAATATTTATGTGATCCACAAATGTTCGTTTCAGAGTTTGGGTGTTTTCTATGTTTAATATATATGTATTTACAAATATATAAGTATGTATCTCAGTCGTCTAGGTTCTATAGCACAAGCTTATTAGCTTAATTTGGGCTCGATGATGTTGTGTGAGAATGTCGACAAATATTTCTTTATTTTTTAATTAAAGAGAGATATAGTAACTTAATTTCTTGATATTATAATGTTTTCGAACCAGTCGGAACCTCAAATTCTAGTAATTTATTCGTCAAGGATGTATTTATTTTATCTACTACTGATCGATGAAAGGAATGGAACACCTTCGTGTATTTCAACTTTACTGTTTCAACCCTTTTAACATCGGTATGCAGATCATTATCTCTCTATCGTCACACCATAGTGTTGAAAGTGTTTCTATTGTTTGTCTGCATATGTGCGGTGTTAGACTAAACGTCTAAATTGTTCAACAGTTCTCACGTTCTATGCGAAGTGACACAAATTGCACAAGCTATTCTTTATTGAGAAAACTTTATTTACAATGAAATATTTTACAATCTAGTCTTAACTTACTTTCTATTGAACCTAGAGAGAATAAATCTAAGTCATGAAATATCAATATCAGCAAGCATCAGCGCAACTTCAGCTTGTTTCAATTTATTTAGAGTTTGTTTGTAAATAATACGAGCACTTATACAATAAAAATGACTTATACCAATACAAACGTCAATAATAATATCACAAATAATTTAGGGTAACTACAGTTATGCCTCTTTAGATTTAATAAGGTACATTTGTAATTGTTTATCAACCTTTGTAACATCGAAGTAGTTAAATATTTTAATAAATAATCAAGTTTATTTACAATAGATGTACTTCAATAGTCTGAAAAAAGATTCAATCTGCATTTGTGGATTTTTTTTGCAATACTGTTCCTACTAAAGAGGCGACTAATTTAATGGCAGTGGTTTAACATATTTATTAAGAAGTTACGATCTTTTCTGTTTATTCGTTTTTCCAAATTCTTCTATTTGATCATATTCTGAGAACCCTGGGTCTGAATCGTAATACGCATAGTCGTAGCTGTTATCTTCCTTTTTGTTAACAGGTTGTGCAAAATGAGGGGGCCGCTTTGGGGCCTGCGTTGATGATACTTCTGGTGCACGAGTTGGTCTTGTTTCTTCTACTTTAGGTAAGAACGTTGTTGCTGCCCTAGTTGGCAGTTCGTTGACTGGTGCAAATGTTGGTCCCAACTCTAGGTAATCGGCAGGACGAGATGTTGTAGTATATGTTTGGAAGTAGTCGAAAGTACGTTGCGTGTTTGTGGATGAAGACTGAGGAGTAGAGGTGTAAAATATCTCTGTTGCTCTAGTTGGTGGGGATGTACTTGAAACAGGAGCTGGTTTGAATGGTCTTGGTGCTGCTGTTTTAGCCACAGGTTTAGATGAAGCTTGTGATTTAGAGTTCTTTTTACGCTCTTCCGGTAGTCTATTGCCGCTAGCCGCTATATTCAATGAATGTGCTCCTGATAGCAATTCTCGGTCGTATATTTCAGGCCTGTATAGTCCATCGTCTTCACCTTCTGGTGGGTGATATTGACCATCATCCTCTTCGCTCAATGGAAAGTTATTTGTTTGAGCATTAAACCCAATGTTAGTGTTATGTGCTATAGTATTAAAATTTGCAGGTGGATTGGAACGGGGAGTTGTGTATATCGTCGTAATTGCAGTTGAAGGATAATTGTTAAAATTATTTTGCTTTGAATAAGAAACAAATTTATTTTTTTCTGGTTCGTAGGAGACACTATTATAGTTTTTAAATACAGCTGTAGTTGTCGGGGAGTTTCTAATAGGGTTAATATATTCAGTAGTTGTCGAAATATCTCTAGGAGTATTGAAATTTACATTTTTAATTCGTTGAAACTCTGGATCCCTTGGAGCATCTGCTACATTAAAGCTATTTTTGAGTTTGATGGGTCGATTTTGTTTCTGTGTGTTTGCTCTTGGAGTAGATTGTGAATCAAAAGTATACAACTCTGCTATACCATCTTTTTTGTTATATCTCTGAGTATTTGCCGGTTGAGGAAAAGGTGTAGATGAAACACTCTGAGTGTAGAGGCGCTGTTGTTTTGGAGACACGCGGCTGACTTCTACATATTCATCTTTATACTCTTGGTACTGTGGAGGTACTTCGGGAGTTGTTGTAGAAACTTGTTTATTTTGAGGAGGAATTTGGCGATTGGACTGAACGTTATAATTTTTCTGTTGATTGAAATTTTGTTGTGGGCTGTAATTTTGTTTAGAGTTATAACTTTGCTGAGTAGTTTGATATTTTTGCTGTTGTGGTTCTGGGTAATTCTGCTGAGGTGTTGATACAGATGATGGCGAGATTATAGGTGCTTTTGTAGACACATAAATAGGACGCTTCCTCACAAGCTTCCGTTTTGAGCCACCATCATGACGCGGTCTGTTAGAAGTCTGAGGGGATGGAGAGGACACTGCCGTTGTGTACTGTGTTGATGAGAACGGGCGCGGTGTGCTAGTTCTTTTAAAAGACTGTCTGATTGTTTGTGATGTAGGTGGGAGGGTTGAAGATGATGACGTGGATGGAGATTCATCACGACCCCGGTCGCGTTGTCCACTGAAGAAATCTGAAGAATGTGCAGCACGTAAGTCAGAGTCAGGTCGGTTAGAAGCGACACTGTTCTGACTTAAGCGACGATCGCCGGTCTCCGCTCGTTGGAGACTGAACTCAGCTTCTTCATCGCGGTTTCCTTTAGACAGTTTTTTGGTGTCAAATCCTGTGGTAAAAGACAAATCAGGTATTATCATGTTGGTATATCACACAGTATATTCAAAATAAAGCTAAACCTTACTAAAATCTCTATTATACCGTATTGATATTCTTTTCCATGAAAATACTGAAAGCTGAAAGTCGTAAGCTCAAGGCTAAAGCAAACTACTATACTCGTAAGCCTATGAGTCCTATCAAAATCAAAGCCGTCATGGCTCAATTTACTGTTGATACAATAACCTCACAAACAAAGATGATGAATTTTAATTCTGCATGGATTGATTGACATTTGATGTGTTTGCAACCTCTTGTTAACCACTACATGATAAATGAAAATAAATGAATCACAAGAGTTTAGATTACCTACTAAGCGGGAGATGGTTAAATGAGATCAAATGAATCCCAATGGAACATGATAATATTAATCGAATATAAATTCGGCAAGATTCCTAGTTACTAAGTTCATCGTTATTGACTATGACTATCTAAATATCCACAAAGATTTGACCTAAGATTTGATGAAAATGTTTGAAAAGTGATAATGAACCTTAACCAAAAAAAGGAACCCTGCCGTTAACAGTTCTTAAAACCATACGAACCGCTTACCACAAAACCTGAGTGTTATACAGAAACCCAGGAAAATTTGAAAATGTAAATGATTTTATTTTATAACTGGTAGCAGATTTAACGTTGTTGATTTTTACAGATGATAATTTCAATGAAATCTTGCTGCTTCAAGTGCTTGATAAGATTTTGGATCATGAAAATCATCCTAAATCGCTGTCAATAATTCTAATAGAAAAGAAAAGAATTCATAATTTATGAATAAACACCAGCAACCTTCAGCGTACCACAACATTTAATCATACTATTATGGGAGTCGAACCCATAGATAATGACAAAATCTCTTAACTTAAATGAACATGATTGGTTAGTAGCAAAGCGGGCTCACCGGATCCGATCCTGTACAGATCAAACTGACCGTCGTAGATATCCGCAGGACAAGCCAGAGGATCGTCATCACCCCAGTCGGTACACGTCTGTGCCTCTTGGTGGAACAAAGTGCCAGGTGGGCAGAAGAACCTGAAGTCACGAATACCACCGCCAGCAACACGGACGCACACGTGGAACGCCTTGCAGCCAGACTTCGCATCGGCGTAGTAGGCGCCTAATATGCGCCCTTTACAGTTGAATCTTTGAGCTGCCCCTGTGAATATAAATTATATTTTCATATGAAGTAGAAAAATATAAAAGAATATTAGAGACATACAATATATGTATACATACAGCTATGTAAAAGACTACATGAAAATCCTAAATCCGAGGCAACAGCCATAATTGTGACTGCCTCTGTGGCGTGGTCGGTAGTGGTACCGCCTGCGGCGCTGGAGGTCCTGGGTTCGATTCCTGGGTCGGTCCAAATATTTGTGTGATCCACAAATGTTTGTTTCGGAGTTTGGGTGTTTTCTATGTATAATATGTATGTATTTAGAAAAATATAAGTATGTCTATCAGTCATCTAGATCCCATAGCACAAGCTTTATAGCTTAGTTTGGGCTAGATGATGTTGTGTGAGAATGTCCAACAATGTCCAACAATTATGTTATTGCAGGAAATGGAAAAGTTACGACAGAGTTTTTCTCTGCTGTTCTGGATCAAACATGAGTAAGTTAAGCTAACATTTCACTAACGGATGCGTGAGTGACCTTGACATTAACTTAAACACTTTTTTAATACATTCAACTTTCTGGTTATTATCATCCGTGCGGTTCAATTACATCCGAAGACTTGGGGCCCTGTGTCTCTCATTTTCTCTACTAGTATGTGTGTGGTCGACAAACATCTATATATATAAAAATCAATGCCACTTTTCGTTGTAATTTTATAACTCAAGAACGGGCTCACCTATCCAAACCAAATGTTTAGGCTTTGTTCGGACTATTTAGTAGATGGTTTATGTGAAGTTTGCACAAAATCGGTCGAGCGGTTCTTCATTTATCACGCAAACGAAGTTGCGCGGGTCAGCTAGTAAAACATATATTTTCTTAGATTATTTGGTTTGACGATCCAGCAGAAAAAAGTTTTAAAGTAAATGACAACGTTTACCCAGAAACTAAGGAAAAAATAGATAATTTTTTCTTTAGTTTTCAGGTAAGCGACAATTACTACATCAATCATTTTACTCCACCCCCTGTAATAATAGGGTTAATGGTAAGTTTTCTCCTCTTATGCTCCCTTTGAAAAACTTCGCCCGATTCCATAAGCCATAAGCAAACACTAACCTTTACGTAAAGAACCATAATATATTTCTAACAAGAAACGCTGTTTCTAATTACCCATAACATTTACAGCGTTACGAAAAGTTCATAATGTTACATTTGTATTTATGTGTTACATAAAGACCTTTTAAGTCATACGGATATTATTTTGATGTTGGTATGTTACAAACTGACTATTATATCGTTGTTGATTTTGTATTACCCCATAGTCATGTAATAATGAGCGCAGTTTTTCTAATTATAACCGTTGCTTGCTGAACCGCTTGCCTTGTTACCACCTCGTCAAGTCTATCAAACATAATCGTGTACTGTAAATACAGCTCACCACCTATTACGTGGGACAAATTTTAAAAAAGGCGAAATGTGGGCATAGAATATGCATCTACATACCTCTTCGGGGATAAAGGCGTGACCATATGTATGTATGTACATAAATACAGAAGTAATTGGAATAGTATAGAATTTTTCCGGTTATTCTTATACTGTAATAACGGCCACCTGCTCCTTTTCACATGTACATTCCTCATATTTTTATACAAAACGGGATTTCGCGTGGCACTATTTTATTATTAACTAGCTGACCCGCGCAACTTCGTTTGCGTCACATGAGAGTGAGGTATGGTATTAATATTTCGAGTAGGTATTATAAAGTTTCCCGTTGCATTTACCCCCGTCGCGCTTATTATAGTCGCGTCGCGTCGCTTGTATTCATTATGGCGCATCACATGAGAGTGAGAAGGATGTGACTTTAACACCTCTCGTTAAAGTGATATAATGTTTCCCGTCGCTTTTACTTCCACCCATCCGTTTTCCGGTATGGAACTCATCGCGTGCGAGTCCGACTCGCACTTGGCCGGTTTTGATCGTTCAGTTGACAGGCTGCCACTGCAGACCAAATTTACTCCCGTCACGTCGCTCATACTTTAAAACTTAATAAGAGGGTTATTGTAAGTGAACCTTAAAAGATAGGCATATGCTGTCAAGGACTTTTTTTTATAACTTTTTAAGAGAAACAATTTTGTAACTTTAACTATTTATGCAGCGTCAGCAATGGAAGCTCTCAAAAGAAAGAAATAGTCCCCGTTCTCGAAACATTATTCATGGCTGCTCCGCTCCTATTCGTCTTAGCGTGATGTTATATTGCCATTAGCCAGCCTAAATAAATGGACTATTAAACTGTAAAATAATTTTTGAAATGCAACCAGTAGTTTCTGAGATCCTAGTACAAACAAACTCTTCAGTTTCATTATATCGTGAGCAAACCTTAAGAGATAGACAAATTAGGTTATTGTGAGCGAACCTTAAAAGATAGACATATGCTGTCGCGGACTTTTTTTTAGAACTTTTTAAGAGAAACAATTTCGTAATACACAATTTTTACCTAACTGTAACCATTTACGCAGCGTACGCCTCGGAAGCTCTCAGACAGTAAAAAATATTCCCCGTTTTCAAAACATTCTTGATTGCTGCTCCGCTCCTATTCGTTTTAGCGTGATGAAAAGTATACTATAACCTGCCCAGGAGTATGAAGAATAATTGTATCTATTTTCGTTAAAATCCGTCGAGTAGTTTTTGTTTCTATAAGGAACATACAGACAGACAGACAGACAGACAGACAGACAGACAGACAGACAGACAGACAGACAGACAAAAATTTTACTGATTGCATTTTTGGCATCAGTATCGATCACTAATCACCCCCTGATAGTTATTTTGAAAATATATTTCATGTACAGAATTGACCTCTCTACAGATTTATTATAAGTATAGATTAAAGGTTTCGGTACCTTCACTTTCCTCGACGTTTCGACAGGGTTACACCTATCGTGGTCCCGAGGCAACTCTACCACGATAGGTGTAACCCTGTCGAAACGTCGAGGAAAGTAAAGGTACCGAAACCTTTAATCTTATATATAAAAATGAATCGCAAAATGTGTTGGTAAGCGCATAACTTCAGAACGGGTGAACCGATTTCACTAATTCTTTTTTTTGTGTAAGGTATTGTCAGGAGAAGGTTCTTATGGAAGAAAAATATTGTATTCCCACGGGAACGGGAACTACGTGGGTGAAACCGCGTGACGTCCTCTAGTTAATAATAAAATAGTGCCACGCGAAATCCCGTTTTGTATAAAAATATGTGTTCAACGCGTGTTAGTTTAAAACATACATTCCTCATGAACTATAGAGCTGGGTATATCGGACTCGTATGGACGAGAATGTTTGTAGGTGTCTTTTTTATAACGATTGAAAAACCGTCATGGATGCTATGCCGGACTTTTACCGACTAAAATCCACACGTTCACTACCTACTGCTTACGGTTGGGAACCCCGGGTAAGCCCTCGGAAGGATATCCCTACGATTTCTATTTGATTTGATTTGATTTGATTTATTTATTTCATTAACAACTTACATTGTGTTTGAAATTAATGCTTAGGTCAATAGGTATTAAATTAATAAAAAATAATAAATATTCACATGCAGCATCTTAATTAGGTACCTACATTTCCAATTCATATTAAAAAGTCTTCGACTACCACCAAACATAAAATAAATAAAAAAAATTATACCACAAGTTACATTTTTGTCACAAGTTACTTATCAATTAAAAATCTTTGTTCGCGTTCAAATCGGCTATACTATAAAGACATTTGTCCAACAAGAAAGCCTTCAACTGTGCTTTAAATACTGTCGTATTATATACGATCTCCTTTATGTGTGCAGGAAGGATATTAAATAGCTCTACTGATTGATACCTTACGCAATGTTTAACAATATCAAGTTTAGGTGCTATTTTATTATTTATAGCTTTTCGCCGCGTACTTTCTCTTACTTCTCTTTCATTTTCTGTTTCATATGTACTTATGTATTTAGCCAAATTACTTAACACGGTTAATACGTAAAGGCTCGGAACAGTTAGGATACCTAACCTCTTGAAATGATCTTTGCAAGATTCCCGTTGTGATATTCGTACCATGATTCTAATTGCACGTTTCTGCAAGACAAATGCTCTTTGCATGTTGTACTTGTAACTATTTCCCCAACACATTATACTATATCTAATTCTCGACTCCACCAATGCATGGTACACTGCTTTAATCTGCCTGATTCCAATTTCATCTCTAAGGCTGCGCAGTGCATAACATGCGGAAGAGATCGATGAATCGAGGGATTCTAGTTCTGGCTGCCAATTAAGTTGAGAGTCAATATTAATACCTAAAAACTTCGTGGTGTCAACTAGTTCAATGCGGTCATTTTTCAATTTTACTTCTATATTGTCATTGTTTCTAGATGTCGATTTAAATAATATTATATTTGTTTTATTAGAATTAATAATTAAATTATTTGCCGAAAACCATTCATCTAAAGTCAATAAAACTTGGTTTACATTTAATGTCAAGTCTTTTAAATTGTCAGCCCCTATTACTACATTTGTGTCGTCTGCAAAAACAGTGACTTTAGCTTCTGGTTTGTTCTCTTGAATGAAATTTAATAAATCATTTGTAAAGATGATGAACAATATTGGTCCCAATATTGAACCTTGAGGCACTCCTCTCTTATTAGCGATTATCCTAGATCTATATTTAATTTCATAATTTTCGTCATTGACTTGCTTCAATTCCACATACATTTGTCTGTTGTGTAAGTAAGAAGTCATTAGTTTTAACGCGGATCCTCTTATACCGTAATATTCTAATTTTAATAGAAGTAGATCATGTTCGATGGCATCAAAAGCGGAACGCAAGTCAATGAACAGACCCACCACTTTCATACTGACGTTCATTTTCCCAACTATATCATCAATTAATGTATTTATGGCATCTGCTGTGCCTACTCCTTTCTGAAACCCAAATTGTCGACAGTTTAGTACTCTTTTCAAATTAAGGTGGGACATGAGACGCGATTTAATTATTTTTTCGAAAATTTTTGACAATGTCGGTAACAGACAGATAGGTCTATAGTTTTTTGGATCACTCTTGGACCCCTTTTTATGTATGGGAATAACTTTTCCTATCTTCATCTGGTCTGGAAAGACCGATTCAGATATACACTTGTTGAAAAACAAGGAAAGTGGATATGCAAGTGTACTTATGTTCTCCCTTATGACAGTTATTGGAATTTCATCATAGCCACAAGAGGTAGTATTGCTCATTTGCTGCACTATCTTTTTTATTTCATTTGGACTAGTGGAACTAAAAGTTAGGACATCTTCTACCTTGGGAGACGAGTTTGCTAGAATGTTAAGTGCTTTTATCTTGTCTGTCTGGATTAATTGTGTTGCTAAAACAAAGCTTTCAGCGAATTCATTTGCAACATCTTGTGGAGCACTTATAATTCTATTGTCAATTGTTAAGATTATGTTCTTATCAAGTTGTTTCCTTCTCTTATTAGTGTATTGATTAACTAGTTTCCAAGTCTCTTTACTGATATTTTTAGCTTTATTTAAATATTCCTCTACCGCTAACCTTTTTGCATGTTTAATGACTCTTCTATAAATTTTTACGTAATTATTCCTATACTTTTTTATACTATTTTCCTTTTGAGCTGTACATAGAACTCTTTTCATTTTACTTGATACCTTTACACCTTTTGTTATCCATTTTATTGTTTGTCCTTTGAAACGTTTTATTTCAATCACTCTCTTCTTGTAACATTTCCGAAAAATTCTGCCAAATGTCGCTAAAAATGAATTTATGCCAAGATTATACCATCTCGTGTCCAACACAGCTGTTTTAAAGAATATGCCATTTTTTCTATTAAAAATTCTTGTTTTACGCCAAATTATAGGTTCAACTATTTTATTTTTGCCGCTGACATTTTTAAGTGTCAAGTCACAGAACAACCCACTATGCCCGTCCCCTAGGCCATTATGATCCACATTATTTTGCTGTATACAGTCGCAGGGTATATTCGTTAAGAAATTGTCCAGGCATGAAAATTTATCACCTCTTATAAATGTTGGGGTATCAATCAGGTACCTAAAATTATAGCACTTTAATAAACTAATAAATTCCGATAATTTTTTACTGCTTTTTAGTACATTAATGTTATAATCGCCACATATTAAACCCCCCTTGTTGAACAAATACTCCAATAGCTTTTCTAACTGTTGCATGAACCCGTCCAAATTAGAATCATATGGGGATCTATAGCAACAACACAAATATAAACCCGTTTTCACATCCCTGACACAACATACCTCAAAGAAGTCCCTTTTATAAAGTGTATTAACAGCCTCAATGGTTTCACATTCTCTATTTTCGTGACACAGAATTAAGCTACCTCCACGATCCTTCTTAGTTCTTGTATTAAACGAGGCCAAGTTATAATTGCTGAAAACGAATGCGTTTACATTCTTGTGTTTCAAAAAATGTTCCGTTATACAAACATAATCCAACACTTTATCAAATGACTGTGTATATAATTCTAATTCTAATTTCTTATTACTAATTCCACAAACATTTTGATGAAATATTTTAATAGTTTCATTCTGCACTATTGGTAGTGGACAGCACGATAACGATGAATTTTTACTATTACTCGCAAAACTGTCAGTACGCATACACGAATTATTTTTTACGAAAAAATTTTTTTGTTTGTATTATTGAACTTTGATGGCCTTCCAAATTATCAAGATTACATACAGTTTGTGTAGTAGCATTTTTGAATTCCTTAGGTATTGTATTTTTTTGTTGTTTCATTTTTAATTTATTCAAATATTTGCTATAGTTAGATTTATAATTTAAATGTAGTATTTGTCTGTTCAATAACTGACATGCTTGTGCAACATAAAAACCATCGTTATAAAAGTGATTATTGTCAAGCGATAGAAATGATGCATTTTTACAATTGCTGCATATAAATTTTATAGTGTCATTCAGTCTTGACACATTAAGGTGTTTATTATAATATACTTTACAAACAATTACATTCGTGTTTTTTAATTGATTTAACGTCTGATAAAGACATGTCATTAGATTAAGTGGATTACTATCATTAGCGCCTGCCATTATTATAATAAAATCGGAGTCCTTATAGTCTTTACATGAGGATGTACATGTTGCTAATATCTCATTAATAGGGGCATTTGGTTTTAGCAACGATGTAACACTATAAGTGTCATTAACATACTTTTGAAGCTTATTTCTAACACCATAACCCGATTGATCTGCAAATATTGCAATTCTGTTCTTAATTGTCTCAGGAAGTAATTTCCCCTCTTGTAGTGGAATAGAATGCTTAGAATCGGAGTCACGTATTGCTTCACTTCTGTTCTTGTTCCTGCTCATGTCCGAAAAATATAAACTTGCTCGATTTTCACTTATTTTTTTATTTGAAGACTCGTATAAGTTTTCACAACTTCTACTTTTTTGCTTGATTTCATTATTCAGCGAGTTTAATGAAAAGGCCTTTTTTGTGTTTGAACCCGTCGCTACTGCCGAATGTCTCCCACATGTCTGCGATGCACTTCTCGATAAGACGGTTTTGTCAAAAGTTGTACGAAGATGTCTTTGGAACTGGGGAGAATAGAACTTCCCCGACTTTGGTGTACTGTTATTGCTAACAAAACTCTGGACGTTAACTGATTTGTACAATTTTATTCTATTTTCACAATCATTTAATTTATTTTTCAAAGAAGAATTTTCCAAGCTTATGTTATCAATCTCTGCATTAGCAATTTGTAGTTGTGTCTTTAAATTGTTTATTTCCTCTCTCAATGTAGACAAATCGTCATTCAAGCAACCTGGTAGACTCTGATAGGACAGTTCCATGTCTAATTCGCAATCACTAGTAAAATTGTTACTGTCTTGTTTATTTTTTCGTCTTTGCGTTACATTTACGTAGTCATCCATTTTGGTGAGTAATAAAGATAGAATTCGAAATTTAAATCCAAAAAGAGTAATTTGTAACTCGCGGGGTTCGTACCTCCGACATGCGATCCACCATCGACGTTCGACCGAACCGTTGCCGCCTACGCCACGACAACACTTGCAGAGGTTTGCGAAATTTAGTGTTGCTTCTTATCTCAGCAGAAAAAAAAAATTGTTTTACCCACAACGTGCCTTGCCTTTTCTGTCACTAATAAAATTGTTTACAAAAATTTTTCACATCACGATATTATATTTAATTGACCTTTGCTTCCAAGTGGGTTTCCGAGTGTTCACATAATTTGTCACTTCTACAGTTTGTCTTTAATTGGAGTCTAATAGATAATTTAAACTGTATGTTTTCAAAACAAAAATATTATGAATTAACAACAGTGAGCTTGACATCACATTTTCACACTTCTATCCTTGATGGATTTCGAAGATAACACTTTCACTTGTTAATTGTCTCTCGAAGCACTGATTTTCTGCGAAAACTTTCAATAAATTGCAAATTAACTATTTTTAATAATTAACTGTCCGGTAGCCGATGTGTATCGTGACGGCAGCGCCATCTGTTTTTTGACCTCGGCTACCACTCCGGCATCACCTAGGGAGTTCAAGTGCTATCCTGCGTCTTTGGGGGGTTGTTCGGGTGCTATCCCACTTCTTGGGGTGTTTTTTGTAGGTGTCTGGATGCAGCCGGTCAGTAAAGTAAAATTCTCGAACTCATTGCATTGCGAATATTCTAACAACTTTTACTTGGGCGCCGCTGACGTGTCTTCGTCGAAGACTATCGGCCTCCATGACCGGGGGCCTGAGGACGGTGAGAGGGCTGCTCACCGTCCTTACAGAAGCAGGCCCATGACGGCAGCGTGACGTGAGGGATGCACGCGCGCCCCCCTTAGAAGCGGGATTACACCCGAAACCCCGAAGACACGGGATAGCACCCGTACCGCCCCCTGGGCGAGGCCGCAGTGGTCGCCATAGGTCTGTTGGAAGTCCTGGGACATCCTACCGAAGGCTTAAACCCGGGGCTCCTAACCATATAGGCTGGTGGGCGTTTCGTGAAGTTTTTTTAGTCGGCAGGAGTCCGGCATAGCATCCATGATGGGATTCCCTCACGTAAAGAAAAAAGGGTTCATACTTCAGAACATGTCAAAATTTATCGTGATCAATCTTAATAAACCACATGGGGTTTTCTCTTTGCTTGTGTGTGATTTACCTAGAACGACACTGTCCTGATACCAACACTCACACGCTTTATCGTATTTATCGTGTAGAGTAACAGCCATGGAGCATTATTACTCCATGGTAATAGCACTGCATAACTTGAATGCAATATTAAAAACACACAACTGCTTATTTTAGCTGATTATTGTTTGATACCAAGTAATTACCATGTTCACAATACTTTGGGCCAAGTTAGATGGTTTGATAGAGTATTTCTCATCGACCAAGGCGGCCATTGTACGTAGTGTAAATATGAAATATCAAGTGCAAAAACAGTATTTTAAGTGTTGGTAAAACTCTGGCAATGAATGAAGTGCGTTTAGGTATTGCTTCATTTGCCTAGTCTTGAGCAAATTTTATGTTAAGTGTGTCTTAGAAAAGTACTACAGTCTTAAATAAACATTATTCCTACTACTTATTTTCGTCACTAGTACCTACCAGTTTTCAGATACAAGGCACAGTGCCATCAATGCATAGATAATTAAGTTAATACATTTAAGCTGCAGATGTATGGGAACTAGACATTCTTTGATAGTCTAGACTAGATAGTTGGGAATCGAAAGAGTTTGGATTTGGTATCAAGAATCGATTAAAATTATCTATTTATCGGTTTTTTAACAGACTTCAAAAAAATGAGGAGGTTCTCAATTCGACGGTTTTTTTTTTGCTTGTTACCTCATAACTTTTGATTGCGTTAACCGATTTGAAAAAATAGTTTGAATGCTGGTGCTTCATATTTGGTTCCATTACAAGGAAACCACGATCGAATGATGACATCCCAGAGAAATCGAGGGAAACCTTCAAAAATTGTAGGGGCTACTATAGTGCGATTGTCAATTATTTCATTAAGTTTTAAAGCACAACATTATATTTATAATTTCTGATTTATAAAAATAAGTATGTATTGATTAATGTCTGAGTTTTTAGTTTTTAATTTGAAGTCGGTTCTTTTTCTAAATATTTTTTTATGTCAATGTCAGGTTTAGAAATTACTTTTAAAACATTTGCAGTACATAATGCCGTGAAGTGAAGGTAAATTTCAACTATTAAATTCGGCGTGTTAAAATAATAACTGTGACTTTGAATATTTCACCAAATTCCATTTTCTAACCCCTACAATTAATTCTAGGGGTTTGAAAATGACAGGATGAGTCATCCTGTTGATGTTGAGTGTATCAATAAATGCTAATATTTCAAGTAAAAGAGGTATATAATTCTACTTGTATTAATAGGGAAAACTACTATAAGGTTTTCTAAATCTAATTTGTAAATTTGATCGTAAAAGATTTTATAAATGACGACATTTGTCCTTCTTTCTTTGTTGGTACATACGAAACTTAGGTCAGTTGAGAAATGCGACTTCAGTACCTAAGGTCAGTTGATGCCGCAGTGGTAGCCGTAGGTTTTTTGGGAGCCCTGCGGTTATCCTTCCCAGGGCTTATCCGGGGCTCCCAACCGTAGGCATTAGGTGGAAAACTTATGGTTTTTACTCGGTAGGAGTGCAGCATGACATCCCTGTAGGAATTTTCTCAAGTTAAAAAAAAGCGGCAACATAAAAGTACATTATCTGTGATAATTCCAACTGTCTATTTATAACGGTCTGATGATAAACAGACGGATAACAAAGTATCTGTAATGGCGTCCCGTTTTTACCATAAGGGGACAGATCTCTAAAAAAATTCGCCATCAGTAAAAATGTTGTGATTAATTGAGATCCGTATTCTTTTGAAGTCAGTTAGATGTTGCTTCCAATTCAAACCAAACCAGGTCTCTAGCTAGATATCACCGGATTCTTATAATGCGATCATCACTACATTCGCAACAATTCGCAATTGGTACTACATATTTCATTCGTCAAAATATTCATTTGTAACATTCAATTTCATAACCAATCAACATGCCTAACGAACGTCAAGTGTTAGTAAATCTAATCAAAAATAACAAGGTAAGTATATAGTTATGAAACTAGTATAGATATGCAGACTACTTTATCAATGAATTGAATATGCAAATTAATAAAATAAAAACTCACTCACTCACTCATTGCGATGACTAATAATGCGCTCACGCTCGTACGCACTACAAAAATTTATATCATTCCGCAGAAATACTATATTTACAGAAATAAAATTTCTAATGTAAATTTCTTCTGCATACGTAATTATTTGACAGACAGGTGTGTAATTAGAACTATAAAATCCTATCTAAAGTAGAAACTTATTAAATTAACTTAATCTTAGACTACCTACATTAAAATGAAATAACGCACCTTTCAACAGACACTCATAAAAATATTTATAACAAATTCCACCCCGATTATAGTAAAATTAGGTTAAAGTTTATCGAAAAGTCGTGGAACTCTCTAGGTAGTTAGGCACCATCTTTATACACAGCGGCCTGAGAACGAAAAAAACAATAAAAATAACAATGTGTTAAATGGATTGAAATTTCTTCATAATCGGGAACGCATTATAATATCACTAATATCGCATTATAGTCCATTGAAATGTTACAATTTAAGGACCGAATATTGCATTTCTTAGAGGACGCAATTTTATTTTTGGGACATGTGTGGGGGGTCAATAGAAGCTTAACCTCAAGTTTGTGGGGTTGCCACCCTTGTCCCCCGGCCGCAATCTTAAAAAGGGGTGAAAACACTTTTTTCCCAATATCTCGGAAACTATGAGTCTTACAAAAAATTTGTGAAATCGTAATTTGAAGCAAATTGTTTTGCCTACAAATATGTTTAACAATTTTTTGCCCTAAATAAAAAATTAGAGAAGTTATAAACAAAAAATTGAAAATAAAATTATAAAAATTATCTTTTTTGCTCTGTGGCGTTTTTTTTAATTTCTCTTAAAAGATCATCTACAAGATTAGTCTGAGGTATTTTTTTTGTAAAATGTATAAAAAAAATTTATAGAGCAAAAAAGAAAATTTTTATAAAAAAATTCTAAAAATTTTGTAAATTTTTTTGTTAAGTAATATACAGATTTGTAGGCAAAACAATATGCTACAAATTATGCTTCAACAATTTTTTTGTAAGACTCATAGTTTTCGAAATATTGCGAAAAAAGTGTTTTTTTTCCCCCCTCTTTTCAAGATGGCGGCCGGGGGACAAGGGTGGCGACCCCACAAACTTGAGGTTAAGCTTCTATTGACCCCCCACACATGTCCCGAAAATAAAATTGCGTCCTCTAATAAATGCAAAGCTCATGTAACATTTTAATGGACTATTATAATATCACTAGTAATTGGTAATCCAGCTGTCAAATTTTTTTTTTTTTTTTAATTTATTGAAAGCTTTGGTTAAAATAAACGGTTGAACCATAGATTTAGAATGTAAGCGAAAAATTCTAAATCTATGGGTTGGACAGACAGACCTTTGGCTTATTTCCCTATATTAAATAGAGGCCCATTGGCCCTTAAAATTCGACAACAATTTGGTTTTTCTCCATATAAACTTTAACTGTGTCAAATTCTTTCAGTGTATCCAGCAGAGCAGGTCATTTCCAGGCTTCATAATCCAGCAAATAATCATTAATTGTATAATTGCCCTTGTAGTATAAATTAACTTTTAATTTCGTTTGGTAACCTGCTGTAAAAGCGTGGTTATTTCACCGGGTTAATTCGTTTATAGAACTAAACACGAACAGTGAGGTTGAGATTTTGTCTGCCCAGTATATCACATTGCAAGCATTACCCAAGCCTTACTATGCTTACAACATAAGAAAATAACTCGCTAATAAGATACAAAACCCATAGTTTTATGTCTATTTGTTTCTACGTTAGATCACACCTACACTGATTACGTCCACTGCTCAAAATGGTTATGCTAATACGTTTATTATTTAAACGTTATATAACTGTTGTCTAAAGAATGTTCATATGCGTATAAAGATGAGAGTAATGTACCATTACAGCTATTCTTATGCATAGGGATTAGGCATTTAAAAAAAAAACAAATACGAAATATTGTAAAACACTCGCTCTTTAGCAATCTATCTATACATACCTACAATAGAACTGTATAGGGTTGAAAATCTGTTCAAGGAAGATATTTTGATAATTTTAATTGTAAGGCATTCTATAGTCGATATAGTAGCCGAAAATGTAATTTAAAAAAAAACTGTCGTCTGTCTGTCTGTATCTCGAATAAGTATTAGATAGGTACGCCAAATCTACTAAGTCAATTTGAATGATTCCCGATATTCTGCGCGGTATCCTTTAGGAGAGGGGATGAAAGATAAAAGTGTTTGTAATAATTAGGTACACAACGCGTCGTTCGATTTCAATTATTTTCTGGCGTTAGAAAGGGTGTACTTTGAGGATATTTCCTCACAAATTTCAATATTATGGGTTCTGTCACACGTTCCTATACGCCTGATAAAGAAATACCTCTCCTTTTAAACACTTTTCTCTAGATTTTGCGTAAACGAAGTTGCGAGGTCAGAAGTAAAACTTTTAAGTTATAAATACTTTCAAGCTAATTTTAACCTAAAAGTGTTTAGACGCGCGGTGGAGGCAATGTCAACAAACCAAAAATCATGAAAATCACTGATTCTCGAGATAAAAGTAACAAACCTAACTTTGTTTAGTTTAGTTTAGTTATGCTTAATTGTAACACCAAAACATACATTTTATACCTACACATTGATAATTTTATACAGGTTATACAACTAACTTTGATTTAAAGGCCAGACATTTTAACTAACGGATCCATGTATATTAATTTATAATAAAATAATAATACACCTATATGGCTTTAATTAATTTAGAAACAAACTGTTGGTTTATAATGTGGCCAAAGGGGATTTCATTATTTGAGATTGAGAGACATTATCCTAACATAAAATTTCACCGATGCTATTCTGCAAAATAAATTTCAGGGAATCTAAAAGGTATAAATTACTCCAAATTCGCAAGGCCTACAGCTCACTTAAACACACGAGTATATTATTATCCTAATTATCCAGTAAAGATCTTGTACATTTAGCTGTTGTAAATGAGCAGTTGTATGTGTTTGTGTGTGTGTATGCTAAACCGTGGGAGAGACAGTGGGGAAGCGATAAGATCGCTAACGTTTGCGCAACAGAGCGCCGCGTAAGGTGCCACAGCATCCTCTGCGAAAGGTCACCTTAAAACCTTATATAAGTGTAATCATGTCTAACTGTACGTTCACAGACTAAGTTACAATGAGGAGAGGTCAGCGCTAAGAGTATTGTATGTGTATATTTACTGGAAGTCAGATTTTTCAAATAAAAATATGACAGTAATCCACAGCGTTCATGATTGATTACGAGTACATGTACTACTTCACCAAGCGAAATTGACGATTCAAATGTTACGAAAAATCTTTTTCTTGTCCTGAACTAAATTTACGAAAACGGATACATGAGTGTGGTCTATATCCTTGCGGATGGTACTAAGGCGATTCCGGTACCTGATGTAGGTGCAGGCGGTGAGGGAGCATTCCACCATTCCACACGTTCGTCAAGAGCGCTTGGTCGAGTAGTATATGGGAAACATGATGACATATCAAGCCACTGTAGCTACCTTTACATCAAATCCGTTTTTGAAGCGGATTTGGTTCAAATTTGGCTCATGCCAGTGGATGTTATTACAGCATAGGCACCCACTACAAAAGAAATTTCCATTACTTGAGTTCAAATGCATGTGGACATAGGCAATTTTTTTCTAAATAATATTAGAGTGAACTTTACTTTTCATCTATATACTGGTAGGTTGTAATTTACTCTATTTGTTTTCTATTAAAATCATCTTCGAATGCAACCTTTAGTTATTTGTTAATTATTTACAAATTAGAGTCGTACTTACAACTAGAATTATTAAAATCTGCAAATGTCTAAAATACAATTTAAAATTTATATAAAAAAATTATATGCGTAACTAATTATACTATAAGAAAATTCAAAACAAACGATACGTAACAGCTGCATTTCAATTAAATGTATATTTTATTGGAGACCGCACGAATACTATTTTAAAAATATCTCTCCGAGCGACGGAAGTCATTACTATAGAAGTCTAGATCAAGGCCGCTATATCTCTATTACCAAATCTGTGATATATTAGTATTACGTATGTTCTAGCTCATATATTTTCTGCCGACTACACTGCGTAACATTATACCTACTTATATCATTTCTTTAACTTAAAACATTATGTAGGTCAAATAAATTGGTATACTACAGTTCGATGCTGGACATAGGCCTATTTTTCTCGTTTTTATCAGGAAGATGATTCACCTTACTGTACCACACTGATCAGACTGATTGGTACAGAGGTTTTGGTTCGAGTTTATTTTCCTCCTTGCTATGGCCTCGTCCGTTAGTCGCCAGTTGCACATGCAGGTGAGGTAGGCTGTGAAGATTTCAAGAAAGTCCTAAAGCACCCATTATGTATGTGTTCTTACATGGTCAACATTAAACAACAACTATATGTTGTATATTACGGGAGCAAATTAATAACCAATATCATTGAACACTGTGTAGTACTATTATTATTATCTTTCGTAATACCTTTCTTTGAAGACAATCATTCGTGCAATATGCCGCTCACTGACAGCCTATATTTTGAAAAAAATCAATGCCCCAGAATTTAAAAATGGCCCTTAGAATTTGAACAGATTTACAGGTCAATCGTGACCCTAATCACTCTCATAAGCTACATATGCCTAAATCATTCATATTACGCATATGACCTAATTTAGTTACAGAAATCACGATTTCATTGCATTCAAAATGAACTAGAACTACATTTCTGATTACAAAACTGCTATTAGTTTTGCGTTAGATGAACTGACATGGACCGTTGGCTCTATTACCGTGAAATTGATTTCCATAATTATATTACAAGATGCTAGCAATAATGTCACAACAACACGCAACGTCGGAAACTTTATTATTTACATTTTTCCATTTGTAAAGCTCTACAATGTACCCGTCTAAAAGTTCACAGTTAAAGAGGTTTATAAACCACGGGACTAGATCGACTAGGGACCTACATTTTCTGTCTTTTCATTCCGACCAACTAAACCAACCAACTATTGCACTGAATAAAACTTATTGAAAACGACACTTGTACTATTCCACAATATTTATTATTATAAACCTGACCGGTTTCGCTTTACAGCATTTTCAAAGGTCTAGATGGAAGGATACAGTAATACCGTGTCCTTCCATCTAGACCTTTGAAAATGCTGTAAAGCGAAACCGGTCAGGTTTATAATAATAAATATTGTGGAATAGTACAAGTGTCGTTTTCAATATGTGCAGCAAGTTCTACCAAGCGCCGTCAATCAACAGTATGAATAAAACTTAATCAAGGATTTTATTCCTATCAGACCAACTGTTTGATCACAAGTTTTATTTTTTCCATAAACAATTCTGCAGTCTCTCAAGTTTAACTAACACCTCGTCTGTGATATTTAAGTACCTAGTCTATAAATTGATCAAGTATCTAGGTAAGAGTAATAGTAATTTTTAAGTATAAGAATGTTTGGAAATTATCCGAAAAGTGAAAGGTGTAATTTACTCTTCTTCTTCTCAGTGCCTCATCTCTAATATCAGATAAAAAAATCTTACATAGTTGTATTTTAACGAATTTTGATGATGTCTCAATCGAACGACATCGATACTAATAATCCTGCATCGCGATTTGACACATGTTATGAGAGTTCTTGCGCTGAAGAAAGACAGGCCTCAATTGGAGCGGGAAACGTCACACAATGACCCTGGGCTTAGCTATGATGTGATGTTAATGGATGTGTGAGTGATTAGAACGTCACTGTTTCGTTCTACGAGGAGGTGATACATGTGAAAAAGACGGCGGAAAGCCCCAACTGATATGAGCGACTTAAGACTCCGAGTCACTGGGATCAGCCGCATACAGTTCCGAATTGCAGGGACAGGAAGTATTTAGTTCCGGCTCACTGGCACATCACGATCTGGCACTGACGCACACAACTCACAAATTACTCTGTTCTTGGAGGGGAGTGATGTAGCAAGCAGTGCCGCATGGTGAAGAGCATAGAATTGCATCGATAATGAGGATTCTGCACCATGAAAAGAATGACACTACCAATCAACATTAACCATGGTACCAGGAGTGTTTGCTTATCCTAATAGACAAAGAAGAATCTTCAGATTCTCCTTTGTCCATTTCATCCCGTTCCAGCAGACGTCTCTTTGACTTAAAATTTTTAGCTTGTTTATTTTATTTTAACTTTAACGTATATTGGTGTTTAAAATTTATAAAAGAAATCCTAAAGCAACTAATAACTAAACTTCTATTCTTCACGGGACATCCTTCCTGAGGGCTTACCCGGGGCTCTCAACCATAGGCTGTTAGGCGTGGCGTGAGGTTTTTTAGTCGGTAAGAGTCCGGCATAACATCCTATGAGGATTTTCCCTCACGTTAAACAAAAAAAAAAAGAAACTAAACTTCTATCAGAAAATGGTCATATGTTTAACATTTAACGGGCAATAGATACACATCTTTACGATATTTTCAGTGTTGAAAAAAGTGCTAAAGCACGCAATGTTAAATCATTCACACTATTAATTTACTTTTTTTACCTTAGTTCCTGTAAATATAATTAGAATGACGTATAAACTTGGTAATTATGCAGTAACTAAGTGTCGTAATTTGTTAGTCGTTATGATAACTCAGTTAGATAATGTTATAATTTGTTAAATCAAATTATTCTTTCGATTCGTTAAAAACATTGAAACTGAACAAATAAATGTCTACGATTAATGCCACTTTCTCTCGTTCCGGCAATGATAGAATTTTATATTTCTCACGCTATTTCTCACACGATTTTTTACCGAATTTCAGCATTAAACAGCACGAAACTCATTTGCTCACATTGTTACAAAATTATTTTACAGGTTTACCTTGTAGAGAAATTCCCATGCTTCCAACAATAGTTGGTGGCGTATTTACGTATTTTTGGCATTGTCATAGGTACAGTTAGTACAGTTTTTTGTACATGAAGTTTAACTGTCTACGTAATATGGCATAACTCTTTTTACGTATTTTTGTACCTTGTGTATAAAGTTAAAGTAGTAATATACTTAAAAATAGGGTGGAAGAGGCCATGAATCTCACAAACTGCTAATAGTGCGTCAAGTAACCACACCGTATGATACAATTACGCACTGCACTCTTATGGGGATGTTGTAAATAAAAAGCTAAACCCCGACATCATCGGCAACAATCCAGGTAGGGCTGGAAGGAGAAAATCCCGTGGCATCTAACGAAACATTGTGAACTTGTTTTACAGTAATGTTTTATCCTATGGGAAGTTGTTTTTCTGGGATGAAATTATGTAACTTTTGTTACTCCCCAAGACCTGTTACTTTTTTTCCGTCTTGGCACCTTTAAACAAACCTCAGCAGCTTCCAGGTTCTAATCCTTAGGTACCCATACTTAGAACAATGGATCTGATTTTGTTGGCTGTTAGATGCAGCTATATTGAACTACTTCGTCCCTAATCACAGAATACCTACCTTGTAACCAAATGGTTGATATTTTAGACCTCATTGAAAAAAGCCTTAGTGATGAAACCTTAATGGAATACTGATATCTCAAGTCCTGTTTGGTGGGAGAATGCATCTTCCGAAAAATATTGTGAAGGTACTTTCTATTTTTCTGCATTACTAGCAGATTAGGTCTCATGAACCCTCACACCCTTTTTTTTGGTAATTTACACCTTTTACATTAGGAATGTTATCTATACAACATACCTATAAACGTAAAGAGACTTATGCCAAATATTTAAGTACAAGGTGCCAGTTGAAGATCAGATCGCTTGAATCCCATACATGAAGGAACTATTTCTATCCCCGTTGAAAAGTCTATCAATCTATCATCCTCGCGATGTGTAAAAAGGTTAAACAAATAAACATGTTTATGTTTAACATACACATACCTATTCATATTTAGAGGAAAGTTCCGTACTTTCATGTAAATCAGTAATCAGTAATCAGTAATCAGTATTTATTTTGCATAAAACAGGTAATACATTGTTGTTACATATTTAAGTTGGTAAAGTGCACTGTTTTATCGCCTCTCTATGGCATGCAAAAGATTATAACATAAGTCAACAAAGATTATAACAGAACTCATACCTGCAGAAAACAAGTGTATAAAGGCGTTACAGAATGGTTCATGGTAATGAAAATTAAAATAATGTCAAAATAGAATTTGTAAGATGTCAAATAATAGTGTAAATATGAATAGTTATGTGTATTCGGCGTATTTTAACACTATAGGTAATCTTGACCAAAACTAATACAACGTGAGTACCTCATATTGCACTCTTAATGACTTAGTATCGCGGTCAGCGGGAAGGGATTAAATATCACACACACAAATTACTACATTAACCACAAGCTTTGCTGTCAATTGCCTAACTGCATTTGGCGGCTAGTTCGTACGACCTGAATACCTAACAGTGCTCACCTTAGCCACATGTCCTAAAGTACAGCACTAGGTATCTGTGGCAAGTTGAACATTTTTTATGTCTAAACCATTTACTACATCACCAAGTCAACTAGCACAAGTTAATTCAATATAGGCCTATTCTATGGGATCATGGATAACTGATCAATATACACATATTACAGTAGTACTTATAATTTATGTAAGTAAGTACCTATGTTTACCAAGTTAAAAAGTATTATAAATAGAAAGCACACAAACTCCCTCAAGAAATGTTTATAGGTTTTTTTTTTTTTTTTTTAACGTGAGGGAAAATCCTCATAGGATGTTATGCCGGACTCTTACCGACTAAAAAACCTCACGCCACGCCTAACAGCCTATTGTTGAGAGCCCCGGGTAAGCCCTCAGGAAGGATGTCCCGTGACAATGTTTATAGGTTACACAAATTTAGTTCTGATTTGGGATTCGAGCCCACGACCTCAAGAAAATCCGCGGCATACGTCTCAAATGCATAACTGCCATTCAAAATTTTCTAGTATTATCGTGAATCGTTTAATTGCGCTTCTAAACGTTGCTCTACCATCGCTTTACAAGTCGTATAAAATTGAATTCCGTAAACGAGATGACCTACCTATATAGGTCAGAAGCCGTTCACATTTTGCTATAAATATTTAAGAGTCACGAATCACCTCATGCAAGAGCTCAAAACATATGAACCTTGAGGTTACCCATCCATTCGCTGGCGGCCGTCACGCCGCCCTAGTTCGTTCGGAGAACGGATCGTGGGAAAATCGCTTATGTAAAATGGGAATCGATTATCGCGGCGATGCGCGATCGTCTGCGCGGGCGCACTGCATAGAGCGAAAGGAAAGTGCATCAGTTGCGCAACTTGGTCGGTGCAATACGCTCATATGACGTCATACAGGGGGGCGCATCTTGACCATACGCAATACGCGGGTTTATGGGTTAGTATTATATAAACAAAACGTGATTACGTGAGTGAGATATTGTTTGTACTATATCATCAGCTAAGCTATGGTATAATCTCATTTTGCTATATTTTCAGTACCATGTAATTAAGGATAATTTTTTCGTTTAAAATTTTTCAGTTTCGTTTCAACGACATTTTTTAAGCGTGATTCAGCAGTACAATGAGCGTTCGATCAGTTGATGCAGTGACAAGACAATACAAATGACAGAGAATTTAAACATTACGATTAGAACAAAAAACCATTAACAAGTTAATTCTAGATTATTTTGATTTCAAATAGGGTGCAGTAAAAATGTTCGTGAATGTTTATTTTCTTTATTTAAAAGTTACATAAAAAGTTTAAAAACATTGTTTAAATTATTTTGTAACGTCACTTAGTTTCATTTTCAAAATTTATTAGTCGAATATTTTTTGGAAAACAAATGAAAGTCATTTGTCATTTCCCACGAGCCCGGACATCCTTAGTTAACAAGGCACTAAAAATTACTTCTAAGGTGTACTTTCACACAAAAGTGCACGCACATCGCAAACGTGCAGCACGCACTGACACCAATATTCCTCACACCTCAATCGTAACAAAACAAATCACTACATAATTACGACGAAGAAAAACACACCGAACTGAATTTTCCAAGCGCTGCTACAATTGACACCTTATTATAAAAAATAATACACAAAAAAACATATTCACTTCCGATAATTTCACAATTGCATCTTTGAAACAGGTGCGGTTCACATGCCGCTGTCGGTCGACTTACCCAATATGGGGAGTAATGTGAGCAAGATCCACACGGGGGACATGTTGTCGCGAAGTGCGTCGCGAAGGGACTGGTGGATGGATGCGCAAACGCATACACCGCCCGCCCGTACTGCGTGGAGGGGAGATAGGAAAGCTCGCCGCCCGCCCGCTGACGAACACTGCCACAGACTAGAATTACACGGTATGCGTGGAGGTTACAATTCAGCAGTTCGTAGATACTTTACAGAGATTTTCCGGTTGTCACTTTTTTATGCTATGCTCATGAGTAGTTTCAATTTTGATAACTGTGTTCTTTTAAAATTATAATTACTAATTTTCAAAAGTTTACACTTTTCATGATTAGAAAACTTTAGGATAGAAATTTTGTAGTTCAACCGTGAAATGGACATGTAATTGAATGAACTTCGCATTATTATCAATTTTAGGTACCAACATTTTATCTTATATCACTCAAAGGCTACATTGAAAGGTTATACTGGAATGTCTACTGGAAACAGTCACGTTGTTTTATAAGTAAATTAATCTAACACAATACAGAAACTATTTATCTGTGTATTGTCGTTAAATACTCGTTTTACGAATGTAAAGATAGGAACCTTCCGGTCGACTTTAAATAATCCCGCAATTAAACAGAAACAAAGTTATCGTCGCTAATTTGAACGTGGCGATACTTTCGGGAGCAGTACGATCGGCTACCCCGAGGACATCCTTCCGAGAGCTTACCCGTGACTCCCAGCCGTAGTCAACTGTAAGGCATCGTGTGGTTTTAGTCGGTAGGAGTCCGCCATAGCATCCATGTAGGATATCCACATGTAACTAAAAAAAGTACAAGGGAATGTCAATCTTTTGGACAGCAAGATGATATTTACACTATCTAGAGAGGAGATACGGCACTCTCAGTATATCAGCGCTGTCGATAGTGAGCCACACTATTAACAGCATTAAGTTAAGAGAGGGCCGGGTTTTGCAAAGAGTGGGCATGGTGTAAGTGACTATGTCACAGGATGCGAGGCACTTGCACAGACTGCATAGGAACCGTCTGTGTGGGTGTCTCCATTCTGACTGATGTCATTTCTATTAGGTTGTAGTTTCTATTTCTGTTTGATGATGGCAATTATTTTTCTTTTTAAATGTATTTTGGCTTTGGTTGTTCTTGTGCTGTGCGTATGCGTAAAATTAATGATTTTTTTTCTTTCTTTCACATTCTTCACTTGATGATTCCGTCTGATGAAAAGTCATGACGATATCCATCACACAGTCACAACCCACGAGACAATCGACAGTTTTTTTTACGTGTGGAAATTTTAATGTATGCTGTGCCGGACTCCAACCGACTTAAACCACACGATGCCTTACAACTGTCTACGGCCGGGAGTCACAGTTCGGCCTCGCCTAGGGGGTTCGGGTGCTATCTCGCTTCTGGGGAGTTGGCTCGGGTGTTATCCCGCTACTCGGGGAAAGGGGGGGGGGGGAGCTGGATTCTATCCTACCACTATTAGGTGCAAAGATATATTCGCCACCGACTTGGCCTGCTTCTGTGAGAACGGCGAGCAGTCAGCCAACCGTTCTCAAGCCTTCGTTCATGAAGGCTAGGCTAGGAGCTATGGTAGTTTAAGCGATTGACAGTGGCTCTCAAGTTGACGGTTCATGTAGATTATCTATAGGTACTAATATTATAAAGAGGAAAGATTTGTTTATTGTTTTTTTGTTTGTTTGTTTGTAACGAATAGGCTTCGGAACAACTGGACCGATTTGAAAAATTCTTTCACTGTTGGAAAGCTACACTCTTTGCGGTGAACATAGGCTATATGTTATTCCCGTATTCTTACGGGAACGGAAACTACGCGGGTGAAACCGCGTGACGTCCGCTAGTATTGTATAATGTAGAATTGTTATTTAAATATTTCATAAAATGTAATAAACCTAGTAACTGTTTCACTCCAAACAGAACGGTGTACATTTTGTCACATGAAACTGCGCTTGAGTTTAGTATAATGTGCCTATAAACTATTACATGTGCAGATGTGATAATACTTCACGTAACTTTATATTATAAAAAAAAATTGTTACAAAAAAGAAACCGACTTCAAACATAACTAAAAACTGAAAAATAAAATTTACTTAGGTAGGCATTATTAAGCTCTCTCATAGTCATATTGGCACCGACTTCAGTATTATATTTAATGAAATCTGATAAATCAGAATATACTAACTTTGTGCTAAGTAAATTTTATTTTTCAGTTTTTAGTTATGTTTGAAGTCGGTTTCATTTTTGTAAAAATTTTTTTTTTCACTGTTTTTAGTGACGTGTAGACAAATCTATCTACCTAAGTGTAAAGTTCTCGACAGTACAAATTAATCAAGCCCAAACACAAGGTAACTGCTGTTTATCGTTAGGGTATTCTCTCCACTGTCTTTCGTCTCCATCATCAGATCGACTCCAGACCTTCAGTAAGTTGTACTACTTTAAGGCCATACCCAGGGCTAACGACCTTGAGCATATGGGCGATATGACTCGCCAACATAGAGTAGCGCAACTACAGAGACATCAGAGTAAAAGAACTACGGAAGAAGACGAAAAATAGTAGCGAAAATGCTTTCCTCGCTTCACCAAATAAACAAGAAGCTGTGAGACGGTCTCACCCGACTGCCCCTCTCTAAGACGTTTATTGTGAGAGTTCAATCCGATTGACGTTGTCATTTTTGTTTTATTTCAAACTTTGAACAGATGATCCACGTGACCTAGTGAGGAAGTTTAATGCAACAGAGTCACAGACTACAGACAAAGTCTCGCCATAAGCCCCTCTGCACTCTATTTTATGAAGAGAGAGGCGAAAATAAATTAAAAAACAAAGGAACGTTTGTATTTCAATTTTCCTTTGTTTTTAAGTGTAGTAAAAATACACTGCAAAAAATGTGATTGATTAATTACGTAAAAAATAAATTTGACGAATTCACAAAGACGAATGTTCATTATTCATTGTTTTACTTAAATTATTACAAATCCAGACAAGAGGGGTAAATACATACATAAATATGTAAATTATGTATTATAGGCGTGACCATATTTATGTATGTATGTAACTAGCTGATCCTCACAACTTCGTTTACGACGCTTAAGGTGTATGAAAGGGGAGGTATTACTTCATCAGACTCAGCAAGTGGTGAGTGAAACTGCCCTGTTTGCTTTATCATAAAAGAACGTACACGTCGAGGGCGTGGACTGAATTGTTTTAGAATCTATTCTAAAATAATTTATTTCAGTCCACGCCTTTATTTAACTCTGGACTTAATCATTAAGCTCTTATATATGATAAAGCCAGCACGCCGGTTTAGATTTACACTCACATTCAAAGGAACTCTTGAATTCTAGGTTTTGAGAAGTTGAGATGTCTCTAACTCCTGAACTTCGTCGGATCAATTTTCATTCAAATCAGTAGTTTCGGCGTGATAGTTTTCGGAAAACGGACGGACATGAAAATTTAAAATTTCATTTTGGCTTAAGTAGGTATCGATTGGAGAACGCGTTCTATTTTTTTAAATAGCTTCCATGTTCAGACTCTCGACCGTCAACAGTTTTATTATTATGTATAGATATAGACTAGCAAGAAACTCGGCGGGCTATTCTTTTTAGTGCTCTGCTTACTGTAATATAGACTTAAAAAATCATAACAAATTCTTTTAGAATCCAACAGAGCCAGCAGATCATTTCCAGACTTACTTGTCTAGCAAATAATTGAATACAATTTTTGGTCCCGAGCAGGATTCGAACCTGCGTCTTCTGGTTTGCCGGACCAGACGGCCTCACCATTGGACCAACGAGACACTGCTCTCGACCGCCAATTCTTTCACTTTATTACCTTAACCAAGTTGCCGGTAGATGGTGCCTACGTCACCCCAAGACGTAATAAACTGAAAAAATTGACGGTTAAAATAAATAAATAAATATAAATAAATATATTCACGGACATTTCGCACAACGCTATCTAATCCCAAAGTAAGCTAGGAATGACCTGCTTGTGTTATGGGTATAAGACCACGGATTATAATACTTATATACTTTTAAATACATACATATTATACATAGAAACACCCAGACTCTTGAGACAAACATTTATGGGTCACACAAATATTTGTCTCCGGTGAGAATCGAACCCACGACCTCCAGCGCCGCAGGCGGTATCACTTCCGACTGCGCCACAGAGGCAGTCAAGTTGAGAGCAGTGTCTCAAAAAAAGCAGTGTGTTAATAATAACTGTAATATAAGTATTTTCATCGGTTGTCTATATTAAAATAATACATAACATAAGTTTATTTAAATGCATTATATTCTCATGTAATGCAGTATGCATTGTGTAACTCGGGCTCTGTTACACGCATTACTCTGTACATGAATGAAAATATAACATTTTACGAGAATATTTTGCAGACCAGAGCGACACACGTCCGTCTAGCAACGACTCCCCCCGCACTAGATTTTCGGGCGAGCGCGGGGAAGCAAGCAATGTAATGTATTCTTTGAATACATTATTAGGTATAATTAGTTAAAACTTACACTAAATCAAAATTGAAGAAAACCATTTTAGAGGTCTATGTTTTCTTTAGTCTCTGATATAAATTTTATTATCATTCATTAATAAATAGATGTCATACAACGCCTTCTTCTAAAAAACTATGGATGGCGTGACCATCCATGTGACCACTTTGTGACAGTTATTTGTTCGTGTCGTTTCCGTGTTCCGGAAGGCACGTTAAGCAACGGCTTAACGTGCCTGCCGAAACTTACGAACTTAAAGACCTGTTGGTCTTGGTTGCCCGTAAAATGGTAGTCATTAAGCCAAGTAGAAGGCCTTTTTGGCGGCTTGAATAATTTCAACAGCAGGCAGTCACAACCTGCGCCTGTCTATCTCAACACGGCAATACAGCTCACCACCTATTACGTGGGACAAATTCTAGAAAGGTGAAATGTGGGGACATAATAATATGCCTCTGCCTACCCCTTCGGGGTTATCCCCGAAGTGGTAGGCAGATACATACATAAATACATACATAAATATGTAAATTATGTATTATAGGCGTGACCATATTTATGTATGTATGTAACTAGCTGATCCTCACAACTTCGTTTACGACGCTTAAGGTGTATGAAAGGGGAGGTATTACTTCATCAGACTCAGCAAGTGGTGAGTGAAACTGCCCTGTTTGCTTAAATCAAAATTGAAGAAAACCATTTTAGAGGTCTATGTTTTCTTTAGTCTCTGATATAAATTTTATTATCATTCATTAATAAATAGATGTCATACAACGCCTTCTTCTAAAAAACTATGGACTATTTCAAAGATGTTTTACTAATTATTTATAATGAATACACAATTTCTGATAAAACCATCTTTTGACACACATCTTTTAGATTTCAAATCTACTTTTGGCTATAATTTTTCGTATACTAATACCGAGAAGGACGCTTCATTTGCACCTCTTTTTCGCAAACTTTGTCAACCACTCCCCTTAAAGCCCTTAACAAAAAATTTACAAACACCCTAGATGCCACTACAATTTATAAAAGTTACCTTCGATTTCTCCAGGATGCCATCATCAGATCCTGACTTCCTTAAAATGGGACCACCTTGGACGTATCTATTTTTGGACGAAAAAAAAATTTTCAAATCGGTCCATAAAGGACGGAGTTCTGTGCGAACAAACATAAAAAAAAATAAAAAAATATATATATACGGTCGAATTGAGTAACCTCCTCCTTTTTTGAAGTCGGTTAAAAAATAGCTATAATCATGCAATATACAACGATTACTTATGATGTTATTATGTCTCTAAGTAACTCCCCATTGTAGAAGAAACATTAACTTGTGTTTGCAATTGTTTTGTGAGCGTTGTGGAACGATTGAAGAAATAAAATAGGTAGATGAAAATAGACGATAACATTATTTTTTGCAAATAACTGCTTTATTTGCAATAGTTGGAAAAAACAACGTAAACTTTACCAATCTTGTATTTAGGTAGGTATTTAATTTCATTTATGATGTCTGTGCGTGAGTGTATTCATGTGTCCGCACTATTTGATCGCACCACTCTGTCACTGTAGCTCCCAAACGGCTTGATGGCTCCTTGTGATGAGGATATATTATTGTTTTGACATGTCTGAAGAAAGTGAGGAAGGGTATAAGTTAATAAACATCCGCTGATGATAGAAATGCAGGAGTGTGAGTTAATATGAAATCTATGAAATTTCATATTAGTGTGAGTATATTCTCGAAGATGTTCGATTATCCTATTTGCTTCTTAAGTGTACCCTGTGCTCTGACAAAAAAATTGGCTGTATATAGGTATTTTTTTCATATTCAACGTGATCGTAATTAACTTGAACCCAAGGAAATTGATAACTCATTCGTGTGTAGCATAGCTTAGAAACTCCCACACTACTTAGGTACATTGTTCTGAAGCCTTCAATTGCACCATTAGTGGATTTACATTAGCATCAGGGTGGGTGTATGTATTTTATAATCCTCAACCTTATTGTTTTAAAAATGCAGTCATTATGATGCTATAGCCGTTATCTTTACAAACACTTTTAATTGTTTATACCCTATTACTGGCCTCGTAGTTCAGTGGTTAGTGTGCCTGAATACGGATTAGGAGGTCGTAGGTTCGATTCCCACCCAGGACACATTATTTTGTTGTGTCTAAGTGTTATTTATTTACCTATAATACATGTATATATTTTGAAATATGTTTGTATGTTTATCAGTCGTCTAGATCCCATAGCACAAGCTTATGTTAGCTTAATTTGGGCTAGATAATGTTATGTGAGAATGTCTACAAATATTTAATTATTTATCATTTATTTATTTACTGTAGTTAAATAAACTTTTTTTTCTTGAGTTATAACGGCTTTACGTGTTAATTTCATGTATTGCTATATCCTTACTTGCTAATGTCCACCGTTAAGCCTCTTATCAATATTTTCCGCATCTGTTTGCTTCCGAGACAAAGAGTAGTCCTTTCTCAATTTTACCTCTATACCAAATTGGGTCAGTGGTTTCAGTGTAAAAACACACTGTCCCGAATAGCCTAAGATGCACACATCATTCAAATTCTAACCTGCAAGTTCCCCCACTAAACTATTAGATAAGATTACACATCCCATCTCTCACCTTTTGTCGACTATCGTAAAGAGACGTTTGTTTTATTTGATCGCTGCTAAGCCTTGCCTCGTTAGGTGTCGACAGGTTCAATAGGCCATTTTATATTGATTGACTGAATTAGGTCAACGAACTCTATAAAATTATTTTAAAGGTTTCCTTTCACTAGTTCTATTGCATATCAAACCTTTTAACTCGACGTCAGATTTAACTTTTTTGTGTGAAGAAATTCTAACTATGTACAATACACGCCTACTCGAATATTTTTCTATAGACTATTCAGAGTAAACTAAGCATACATGAATGAAACTATCAGAGTTTCAGCAGATTACGTCCTGGGTAAAAAGCTGGCCCAGTATAATTTTTTTGACTGCCTCTGTGGCGCAGTCGGTAGTGACACCACCTGCGGCGCTGGAGGTCGTGGGTTCGATTCCCACCGGAGACAAATATTTGTGTGACCCAAAAATGTTTGTCTCAAGAGTCTGGGTGTTTCTATGTAGGTATAATATGTATGTATTTAAAAAGTATATAAGTATTAATATCCGTGGTCTGATACCCATAACACAAGCAGGTTATTCCTAGCTTACTTTGGGATCAGATAGCGTTGTGTGAAATGTCCGTGAATATTTATTATGAATATTTACATTTGAAAAAAAATCCAACTACGGGAAGGCCAATCTGTAAAGCAATGAACTTACCGGTCTTTTTTTTTACGTGTGGAAATCCTCATGGATGTCATGCCGGACTTCTACTGACTAAAACCAGACGATGCACTGCCATCTACCTATGGCCGGGAGTCCCGGGTATGCCCTCGGAAGGATAATCTTACCGGTCTATATATTTTTGATACTCTGCTTAAATCACTATGGGTAATAATTTAATCTGTGGTGTCTAAACAATTTACTGAATTTGAGAGATGAGATTAATAGAGTGCTAAGCTATATTTAGATTAAACGTGTCGTGATTGATATCACATAAGGGATTAAAAACATGTCTGCCTAAAATGTATTTACTTTATCTGTATTCATACTTTTTGGAATCTGGAAGATAGTATCGACCTCCACCGTCCAGGGTATATGACTATGAAATTTCTTAAATTTTAATTATGGAAAAAGAATGGCCGGTGGATGGCGCCTACGTCGCCCCAAGACGTATATAAGGTGGAAAATTTGGTTGGTTCTGAGTAGGTTTCGGTGGCTAAGTGGTTAAGCATCTTGCACGGAATGCGAGAAGATGCAGGTTCGAATCCTACTCGAAACCAATTCCTTTTCCATATTTAAAATTTATGATCAGTTAGCATACTAATTGCTGTTCAAAAATAATCTAATGAAATTTCTTTCCACCTACTGCATTCCATGCTAGGCATAGCCTCTCCTAGTTTAAGCCAAAACACACGGCCTTTCGTCTTCGACATCATGATTTCTGGTCATTGTCCTGCCAAAATTTAGACGTAGAAATTTCCTTTAAAAAGTTTTTAAATACCTCTGTTGACGGATACGGAAAGGATACGAAACATTATAACACATTATTTTACGAAAACTAAGTATCAAATAGTAATCTTTGTCTATAATGTACACAAATAAGTTTAGATACAAATCAGTGGTGAGTAGCGTGGGACACCTTAATGACTGTACCTAAATGTAATTCCTCCCAGCCCACTGTTGAATTTAGTAGATGCAATTAATGAATTAAATAACTATATTGTTACCTGATGACTCAGTTGCCATTGAGCTTAAGCATTACCGGCGTGGTTTATCTATGGAGGTGTAATTGAAGAACACAATAAGCATTAGATAAGCACAAGGATGGGAGTTTACTATTTAAACATATTTACATAGATACATTAAGACATTATCCGTAGTGTGGAGAGTATTATGCTATAATAATGCCTAGGGTTGTTACTGTATACAGTACAAGGTTTAAATATGTAACTATAAAAACAGATATACATCCTAAACATAGTCGTAGGACGGTGACTGGCTCGAATAACGTGGAACGTTTTTTTTAATTTTCATGTTAAAGATATTATATTTCAGCAATACTATTGAACATTCTGAAGATTGCGAAGTAATAAGTAGGATATTAGCTACATCTTTACTGTATTAGACGTTTTTACGTGTGGGAATCCTAATGAATTCTTTGCTTAAATGACACGGTGCATTACAGTCTTGAGAAGCGCTCGTGGCCCCGCGGACTCAGTGTTCTGTAAACGATCACTGCAGTAAGCAACTTTCACTGTGGCCGGTCCATGGATGGGTGGCCATCCATGTGATCACTTTGTGACATTTATTTGAGCGTTTCCGCGCTTCGGAAGGCCCGTTAAGCCGTTGGTCCCGGTTGCCAGTAAAATGGCAGTCGTTAAGTCAAGTTAAAGACTTTATTTTGAATAGCAGGCAGTCACAACCTGCGCCTGTCCATTTAAACACGGCAATACGGCTCACCACCTATTACGTGGGACAAATTATAAAAAAAGGTGAAATGTGGACATATAATATGCTTCTGCCTACCCCTTCGGGGTTAAAGGCGTGACCATATGTATGTATGTATTACAGTCTACCTACGGCCGGGACTCCCAGATTTGCCTTCGGAAGTATAAGCCTAGGGCTTTCCGACACATACTGCCGATCGCAGCGCACTGCTGTACAGGTCAGGCGAGTTGAAATTTCAATTTTTCCATACCTTTTTTAGTTCCTTCAAGTCATGACCTCTTCCGTGAATATTAAAACTCGGAGATCTCGCTTTGTTTATCTATTGTTAGTAAATAAAGTTTATTCTATTCTAGATATGTATCTAAATTGTATTGTATTGTGTGCACATTTGGATACAAGGTTGTGATGTGTGTTTACAAACAATGAAACTGACAATGCTACACGCATGAAACAACATATTTGTTTGTTGATGGCATAATTTGTTAAACTGTTTTTATTGTGGGCATTCCTAGCTAAAACAAACAAAATTTATTTTTGAATTCGCTAGATTTAGCTTTAGATTTGCGTTCTTAATTGACTTCTAAAAGTACGCCAAAGCTTTGTCATTAGCTTAAATAAGTAATACAATGGCTGCTACTTCTAAATAATATCTTGATGGAACTTGCCACCTGGTACGTTAGAAAAGTTAATAGTTAACTTGTATGAAAATTTCTTAACATAATTTTTTTACCAACCATCTCCTGACAATGACAAACACAAAAACAATTAGCTAACTCGATCCAGCAAACGAAGCCAAATAAGGATTCATTTATGTATGTTTTAATACAAACTATACTATATGTTTTAATACAAACCTGTGTTACATAAAATGAAACAGAGGTGTAGTGGGGCCCTACCAACAACTTCGGGCCCAAGTCAACCTCACGTGCAAGCTCGTGCACCTGCTGAACAACGGACGAGGCTCTGACGACGGCGGTCCATTTCAACACGGCGATGGGCTCACCACCTATTACGTGGGACCGAATTGTACACGGTGAAATGTGGGCCGGTATAGGCCTCTGCCTACCCCTTCGGGGATAAAGGCGTGAGTATATGTATGTATGTATGTATGTTACATAAAATGTGTGTTAAATTTTAAAAATGCAATGCCAAACCAGTGTAAGTAGGTAAATAATATGCAAAATTATACTTAGGTGTTTTCATTCTAGATGATTAGCACCAACGTTGAAAATTAACCCCTGCACTACTCGACCAAGCGTTTTAGACCAGCGCAACGCGTGGAATGGCGCTTACCGCTTGCACCCTACTTCAGGTACCGGAATCGTCTTTAGTATCATCCATGAGGATGAAAGCCCAGCTCATTTATCCACTTTCGTAATTTAGTTCAGGACAAAAAAAAACGATCGTAATAGAGATTTTTAGTCACATTTGAGTCGTCTACTTCGCTTGGTCTAATAGTATATCCTAACAGTTACAGGAATGCAATCCATCAGTCTTCCAATCGTGTTTTAAATTTCATTAGAACGAGATATATTTCGTCAGTGACAGCACGCGTGATTCAAAGTGAACAGTTTGCATTACCGAGTGTCGGGCGGGTGCTCGGTCGTGAAAGATTCCCATGAAGTCAATTCTTGCCTCACACGGCCCTTGTTGTGCTGACACGCTCTCATATTATCTACCACGATTCTCTGCCTTGTCGCAAGCTAAAACTATTTTATACTGCGAAATTTCGATACACTATCTTTTGAACTATCGCATTTTATGCTCCAAGGCGCTAAGCACACTGATCTGACTTCTGGCGCGGACATCATTCTGTTTCAATCAAATACTGTGCCAAACACTCGACAATAAGATCACTATTTGAACGAATCAACGGTGCTCCTGATAAATTAATAAGGACGTTATTTATTGTTTGTGAGAATCCGTGAATATTTATTTATTTATTTTTTAATTGCAATAGCCATAGTCATGAGTAGTCTACTAGACATTAATTATTGAATAACCATATTTTTCCTTCTATCTTCCTATCTGAACGAAAAATGATAGCTGTAAGCAGCGGAGCTCGAAGAGGCACATCACAGGGCTGCCAACTTGAGAACCACTGTCTATAGTCTTGTTGTAGACTGTGATAGTGGCCCCCAATCGCTTACCATCAGGCGGCGGCATCACTTTGGCGAGCTATATAAAAAAAAGAGATATTAATCATATTTTGACTGCCTTGGTTGCTCAGTGGTAGTATTAAACGACTGTTCTTCCTGAGGTCTTGGGTTTGAACTTTGAATACGGTGTCGAAACAAATATTTCTGTAAGTTGTAAATGCTTGTTCCAGAGTTCAATAAGGCCTACTTTTTGGTCGAAATACTCCGATATTTGTGTCCTAGTTTTGTCGCACGTATGTGTTGCACTATTGTAATAATTACGGTGGGCAAAGGAGATACATTTAAAGGGTCACCCGATAAGGACAATACTTATCGGGCGGCCCTGAATATTTCTTTTACATTCCTTTTTTTTTTCGATAATTGTCTGACCATACTAAACCTCCTAAAATTATAAGATTTGTAATTATGTACTTTATTCCTTCGCCCATCGTAGGTTCTATTGTTCTCCTAAATTAAACAATTCCTATTTTATATAAAGGCGTGCACACCTTAATTTCGTACGATATAATATATCGTACGAAATTAATTATAATTTACTCGTAATGCAGACAGGATGATCAGTTAACCTTCCCGTCAACTTATAGTTCTATAATGAATATTTGACAGAAACTGTCATTTATATTTTCAGTGGACAAAAACTGCATTCATTAGTGCCTAATGGAGATTTCCATTAAGATTTTAGTTCGCTACAGAAGAAGTCTGATTGAATATTTATCATCATGGCGCAACACATAATGCACCGTGTGAATACGATTCAATCAATGGATTTGTTCAGATTTGACACGATCATTTACTGATGAACATAGTTTCCATATTCATAGTCATAAAGGTGAAAGTGTTTATTGTTGTTTTGCAGTGAAAACTTCTTTAGGCATGTTAATAGATTAAATTGGTAGAGGAATTCTAATAAGTTCATGTCATCGACATGTTAATGATGTGTTGTTGCGCAGCGACCGTCTACTCATTTTTTCAGATATTATTATGACAACCTGCCCATGCCCACATACTAACACATCTATTGTATATACTGTGCTCTGTATGATTTGCTCATAGGAACGCTTATTTTTAAATGGTTTAAACCTGTTCGCGTCACCGAAATGATATTTTTCTATACTATGGGCAGTCCCCATAGCTGCCTATTTTTTCATGTCATGAACAAAAAATCAGGTAGACACAACTTCTTTACATGTTTTGAGAAAGGAATGGACAACATTTGAATCTCGATAGTTACGTACCTACTTGATAACAAGAGAAAAGTTTCTGAGAGATACGGGTATGAGAAAGCTTCACCGCATGGACCAAGCCGCGGTCATTAGCTAGTCAAGAAATAAAATACGGAAGTGTCGAATTTTATCTCACCATTCTTCATTCAAACAACGACCAGTCTGACTTTCGCCGCGTAAATGCATCTTTTAACACCTCATTGTTTAAAGTTTAGGTATTGTACGTATGCCGTAACTTTACGAGGGCATTCACTGCAGTGTAATAGCTCCCCTATTTTTTCTATGCAGTATACAGTTAAGCAATACGCCATAACTATGTAAAAGATGATAATCTTCATGTACAAATCCCTATTTTTCTATGTGTCCCTCCCAATTTTCTTTAGTCATGCTAAAGCGAGAACGGCTACCTTAATTTTGATAAATCTCTTTTTGTTTTAGTGGCTATTGTTCGGAGAAAGTTTTTGTGAAGAGAACGAGTTTGTTAAAATTTAAATAGAAATCTGTGCGAAATTGGAACATTTTGAGGCAGTATGAAATTCAACTACACAGCTAGTAGAGCGGTGATATTTTTCATGCCATAATTACAACGACTATAATTGACTAAGCACCCTAACCACCCCCTTAGGCGAGGCCGCAGTTTCGGCCGTGGGTCTGTTGGGAGTTTTGGGACATCCTTCCGAGGGCTTACCCGGGACTCCCAACCATAAGCTGTTGGGCGTAACGTGAGGTTTTTTAGTCGGTAGGAGTCCGGCATGACACCCATGAGGATTTTCCCTCACGTTAAAAAAAAAGACAATAATTGACTAACATTTTTAAGACAAGCAATCAAAGCTTTCCTGATATTAATAAGGATTCTTTTTCATTTTCATTAATTTTACTTATTTATTTATTTTGATACTAAATAATTTAATACTTCAAACCAACGATGAAAAATGCAGAGTGCTTCACCTCGTTTACTGCTAGGTCAGAATTTTTACACTTGGAACGCCTCAGAGCGAGGTAACGCCGCATACGTCATGTTTTTTCGTGCGTGCAGCCGCCTCTATCGAATTATAAGACGTTATCACGTCAAAAAAACTATTTTTTTAAATAGAAAGTCATCGAAATCTGCTAGAACTATGTTTAACGTCAACATCTCAGCCGATTTAATGCTATCAGCTGAAGATTGCAACAACGTTTGAATTTCGTGTCTTGTGGAGCGTATTACACATATTGTTATCAAGTTCTGATACTTTAAGGCGTTTTTACGAAACATTTTTTGAGATCAAACATAGCTTTATCAATAGTGCTTCCTTTTTCTGTAGGACGTACATTTTGTCACTTTGTCTAAGAGAGAAAAGGAATTACTTTTTTTTTCAACTTCATCAATTCATCTATTGATGCTGAAAGGATTCTGAATGCTTCAAAAACGTTCCCATGTCCGAGTTCAACATAAATTTTCTGATTTTGGTCATTGCTGTAAACCTGGTTTACAGGAGTCACAACGTTTAGGTGGATATAGTTCCGAACCTCTTTCAAACCTGTCTATACTTTTTCCATAGACGTTTCATGTGCTTGCTGCAAATACCTATTCTTTCAACACATTTAGAGAATTGCTTTTTTGTGTTAAGCACAACATGTTCCAGCCCAAAAGTTATTTTATGACGTCACACGGCCTGCCACGGTCAAATGTGATGCGAACATTCATAATCATTGAGATTAATTAGTTCTTCGTGATATTTACAACGCGATTCGAAATACAGTAGGTGGAGCCTGTGAAAAGAGTCTTGCAATAAAATCTCAACACGACTAATTATCAATTGTGTTTGCAAATTAATTACAAATATCAATAATTAATTAAAGCACGCAAAATTAATTATCGAAATAATATTGCGTATTGATCATCAATGAACTTACAATTTTTATGAACCATGTAATGTTCAACTTAGAACAAATTTGTATAAAGGTTATGACTGTGAGGTCAACAAGCATTGTTTGTGTCACGATCATTATTCATTTATCACTACTTGCGCTTTCCATGTCCCGATTTCATACAAAAATCTTTGTTTAATAATGTACTTTATTGAGTTGGAATAAGAACTAGATTGTGACGGTGTTTATAAACAAATACTTACTGGTCATTGTTTTGCACCCATCCGTGCAGATTGTTATGACAATCGGTTACAATAGATGGCACAAACAAAAATAACGTCTAATCTGTCTATATTGTAGTGTGTACTTATAAGATTGTGTTAGAGTAGAGACGATTCTGGGTGCTGTTGGCAACGTAGGTATAAAAGATTAAGGTCACCATTCTTACTATAATGTCAATCTTAAGCCGATTTTATACGAGGGTTACCTGATATTTTATTTTAACTCGAAATCTCCTAACAAGGCCGAGATTATATTATTTCTGACAAATGCTCTCGTGCACTCAGCAAGCAAAAATGATAGTAATTTTCTTGAAAATTGACATGCTTTTTCTATCCTTAGAAGCTGTTATAAGAGGATTGCCCTAACCCTGTTTTGACACCAGTTTGGCAGTTTCGATTAAATATAGATAGTAACGAAAATATTTTAGCATACCCTACCTACGACTGACATCCTACCGAGGGCTTACCCGGCCCTCCTGACCGTAGGTAGTGGAAAGGCAAGTGTGGTTTTAGTTGGTAAGAGATGACTTTTTTTTACGTGAGGCAAATCCTACATGAATGCTATGCCGGACTCCTACCGACTAGAAACCATACATATCAGCCCATACGGTTGGGAGCCCCGGGTAAGCTTTCGGAAGAAAAGCATGCCTACCGATGCTTTGTCGAAGCTGCATTTTTATAAATGTTTGCAGACTGATGTACCTATTCTTTATTATTGCGGGAAGTTATTTGACTGGCAAATTGAGTGCTTGATTTTTTAATTAATTGTAACAATATTGAATACTTCATCATTGAACGATCATTTGCCCAACAGATCGCCACATTATAGACATTGCTAGCTCACATCCAGCCGTCTCTTGCAAGCGAATGTGGTCTAGCATTATGTATGGTCTAGAGTAGTACTTGGTCGTTTCGGACTCGTATATAACGTTTTATGGGACGTTATAATTGCACAGGGAAGTTATAAAGTTGCTGATTTTTATCTAAATTTTAGTGGAATCTCGTCAGGCTATCTCCAACTTCGTGTTAAAGATAAACTGAAGCAAACACGAGGTGCACGTAGTTAATGTATATTTTTTGCATACTCGTAACATTTAGCGAGAGAAATCTTCTGAACTCGAGTGATGTATTCCAGGTATATATAACTAAGTTGAAATACTTTCTTTTTTTAATAGCGTGTACATGCTAAACTAGACTGTTTGCGACAGCGAATTTGTATATCAAATACTGGCTTAACAACTAGTTTTCTGGTTGGTAGTTGATGTAATTATGTTTGAAACGCTAAGTCGAAATCCTCAAAGGCAGTTTAAAAGTTTTCAACAGTCACTGCCTTCTTTAACGTGAGGATAATCCTACATGGATGCTATGCCGGACTCCTACCGACTAAAAACTACACGTATTCTGCATAATAGCTTACGTTTGGGAGCCCCGGGTCATGCGCGGTTAGGTGCAGACTTTTCAAAAAAGTTGCTATAACAACAAATACGTAATTATGCGGAACCTCTATTACTGAGGACCATCCGTCTATCCCCGTATAGGTTCAGCGAGCAACCTGCAATATTCTGGTACTACTACTTCAAACCTTTATTGGATACGATAACCACTATCGATCAGATTAGCCGTTTGGTAGTGCCACCTTTTTTACTATTTACTACTTCCATACTAATATTAGAAAGAGGAAAAATTTGATTGTATATTTGCTTGTGTGATTGTATTCATTGAATTAACTTCGAAAATACTGACCCGATTTAAAAATATCTTTACTTTTGGAAAACTACACTATCCCCGGGTAGCATAAGCCAGGTTTTGTTCCCATATTCCCACGGAAACTGGAACTACGTGGGTGAAACCTCGTTAAGCCTTTAAGCTTTAAAATAATAAAGATTGCTTTACTTTGCTTTGGTTTAGGTAGGCGCCTACTAAGAACGTTGTTCGCTACAAATAAGTAACACTAAGTACAGATTGTTAACACTTCTTAGTTTTAACAATCTGTACTACCCGTTCGCTCTAACTTTGCCGCTGGCGTAGAGGCGTATACCCGAATTGTTAATAAGACGAAGTAAATTGACAGTAGCTAATGTCACTTCGTCATAGAAAATATGCAACATTGTATGAAGAAGTGACATTAGTTGCTGTCAATTTACTTCGTCTAATTAAAAATTCGACTTTAGTATGGGGCCGAGCGGCACAGTTAGAGCGAACGAGCAGTACTCAGTGAAATGTGTGAAATACTTCCCATTCATTTGTACAAAACTAATGAATGAGATGCATTTTACACAACTTCTTCATTAATTAAGCTTTTAGCAACAGTTTATTAATAAACCCATCAAAAGTTTTTGCATAACGAAAAAAAACAACATTTGACTAAGATTTATACATAGAAAATGTGTTGCCATAAACGGGTTTAATAAGTGGCATCGTTTAAGGACGCAATCGTGTCTCCGGTTAGTGTTGCAAGTTAGATGTGAGCATCTGACCTGCATTACGTTTCCATATAGTTAGTACTAGTTTGCAGTTTCGCGAAACTAACATAAGTTTCGAGATTTGAGCTTACCTACTACGAATTGCTTTGTTTCAAATTCAAACAAAATAGAAACGCCACGTTTCTATTTTGTTTGAATTTTTCTTTATAAGTTTTCTTTGAATCAGCCACCTGACAGAATCCAGTGATATAGTACCTAATCGACGACCGTTTTGCAGTTCTGCCGCACTACCGCACTGATGCTGAACTTTGGTCAGGTTCGGTACTAGAATGAAGTCTGGTGTAGTACCTAGGTATTAACACGAATTTTCACAATCAGCTACTGGACAGAGGCCTCTTACATTTTCTTTGACATGGGGAAGCATTTACAAGACATTAGCCTCACCACCTATTACGTGGGACATAAAACTGTCAAGCAAAATGTGGGCGTATACTATGCCTCTGCCTACCCGTTCGAGGATAAAGGCGTGACTATTTGTGTGTGTGTGTGTGTGTGTGTATGTGTGTGTGTGTGTGTGTGTGTGTGGAAGCATTTACTATTTATTTTTATAATCTTACTTTACTATTTTAGCTAGTCATGATTAGTACAGGCTACTTCTCTCCGCCATGACCTCGTCTGTAGTTGGCTTTTGGCTTGATTCCAAAAACTCTGAATGCTTTTATACCACTACGCTAGCAAACAAGTATATGGGTAACTCATCTGGTCGAAAGTGTAATAAAAAACTGAGCACCTTTTCTATACCGAGAGGTGCGATGAGATCCACTTTAAACTCATACAAGAGACAGAAACTTACATTATACTTCGAAATTCCTGGGACATCCTTCCGAAGGCTTACCTGGGGCTCCCAACTGTAGACAGGGGTAAGGTATGTGTGTTTTCAGTCAATAAGCATCTATGAAGGATTTCCACACAAGAAAAAAACTACGTAAATTTTTTGTAAAAGCTATTAGTAAGTAAATATTATAACATGATTTCCTTGCGTGTTTTCATTCACAGTACAAACACGTATTGTGCAGAATCTGCTGCCAACTTTCGATTTCTAAACTAGAAGCTCATCCATCTCTAATCAGTTATTCAATAACACACTTGCAATATTTCGTAAATGGCAATAATTATAGTATTGCGTTACATTAAGCTTGCTATTGCCATATGTAAGTTATGGAGTACACTCGCCGTAGGTACAACTATTTTAAAAGTTCCGCGTCATGTTGCTTAGTTATTTTACTGTCTGACTACGTTCTACGTTCGCAAATGTTTCTGTATAGAAGGTTGTCGGAATTGACGATGTGAAGACTTTGATCTACTGTTGATAATATTTGAGAGCATATTAAAGAGTTAATACATACCTACTTTATGGACTGGTGAAAGTACTTCAATAAATAGTAACAAGCAAAACAATACCAGTAGGTTACGGACTATCTTATATTAAAGTTAAAGGGTTTCAGATTCAGTTTTATACATAACTAGCTATTCCCCGCGGCTTCGACCGCGTAGAAGTCGTTATCGCGTAAAACCATAACCCTCCTTTTGCGCAGTCGGCTAAAAAGTAGCCTATGTCCTTTTCAGGGCCTCGAACTATCTCTATGCCAACTTTATGCCTATTTCATCTCAATCGCTCCAGCCGTTTAGGCGGAAAGCGTAACAGACAGACAGACAGACAGAGTTACTTTCGCATTTATAATATTAGTAGGGATAGGATAAATTATATATATTTTTTAAAATCAAAGAACAACAATTTTTGTATGTGAACATGCCGAAAAAATATATTGTGGAACAGAATACCGTTTAACAAAATCAACCTAAAACCAGTATGAAATTGTTCAAGTTGTTTTGCACGCGTTGAAGTCTTTTGTAGGAAATCTTGTTAGTTGTCCGTAATGAGCACGAGCATGCCTATTAACGTCAAACCTCACACAAGAGTTACTTTGTTTAACTATTACTCAATAACATAATGGCATCTTTACATACATATTGGTTCCGTAAAATAAGAACGTGTTCATAGAACACTCATTAACGCGCCACTATGTACTTTCAATATTTATCTTTGTATTCACTAGTTTTCAGATCATATAACACAAGCTTATATTCACTTCATTCGGGCACTCTGGGGTATCTCATCGTTCTGGGATATCCTTCCGAGGGCTTACACGGGGCTCCCAACCGTAGGCTGTTAGGAATGATACGTGAGGTTTCTTAGTTGGTAGGAGTCCGGCATAGCATCCATAGCATACCAACATGAGGATATTCCCTCCCGTAAAAAAAAGGATTTCTTTCCGAGGAGTTTCTCAGATTATGTAGTAAGCATTGTAGTTTTATGGGTCGTTCATTTAATCTAAAATGGTTTGAAATCCGAAGAGATTTTCACAATAAAAAAAAACAAAACTTCATTCGGTTTAAATGAAGTTGTGAAAGACGAAAATAACACACAACATTATATGATTATAGTGTTAAAAAAAATAATCATTATGATATGTGTAAAACTATGTTTCTTTAACCCATAACCTCACGGCCATATTAGACGAAATACGTTTGAAGTGTTTACAACAAGCCGATGATCGTAACGAGTATGGCAAGTAAAATGGTGAACTATTACGAGATATAAAAGAACTATTACGTTGTGTGTTGTAACGTGCGTAGATCGCGGACGGTCAATTAATTCGCAAGATGATCGTGGTTGAATGCGGTATGTGCTTTTTAAGAGTCCGTTCACATAGAGCGGCTCTGAGTTACGGCTAGCGTTTTTCTGTTCGCAAAAAGTGGCAGGCTAAAACGCAGAGGGTATCGCACACATCCTCGTAGTGGGTCTGGACGTAGACACTCTCTCGTTCGAGACCATGGTGCGAGCTATGCTCTCCAGCGGGAGTAAGTGGGAGTGCGTCGCCTCTTTCTGCGAGCAGGTCATGCTCGTGAAGGAGGCGGCGGGCCGAGTGCGGGAGAGAGCTCTCCCACCCGAGTTCCGCAGTCGGCGGCCTGGGCGCCGCTGACGTGTCATCGCCGAGGGCTATCAGCCTCCATGACCGGGGGTCTGAGGACGGTGAGAGGGTCGCTCACCGTCCTTACAGAAGCAGGCCTATGACGGCAGCGTGACGTGTGCAACCCACGCACGCCCCCCCTTAGAAGCGGGATTACACCCGAAACCCCCCAAAGACGCGGGATAGCACCCGAACCGCCCCTTGGGCGAGGCCGCAGTGGCGGCCGTAGGTCTGTTGGGAGTCCCGGGACATCCTTCCGAGGGCTTACCCGGGGCTCCCAACCACAGGCTTTTGGGCGTAACGTGAGGTTTTTTAGTCGGTAAGAGTCCAGCATAACATCCTTTGAGGATTTTCCCTCACGTAAAAAAAAAAGGGTGTCGCACACAAGCTCTATCAAGTTTAGTGGTACATTAAGTTTTGTTTTGTTTGTATGTGATTTAGGAAAAAATTAATACGTTTGAAACTCTCTGGAGCCGACTCATTTTAAATATACTAGCTGAAGAATACCATTATTTTAAAAGGTGCACTTGGAGACGAACGGGTGCTTTACAAAAGCGATATCCTTCAAGTTTCATGGCATGGACGGAAACGCATTTCAATTGATAGGTGATTAAAAGTCTGCCATCCTCTTCAAACCGGTATGTATGAACAGACCCTTAATTCATACGACGATTGAGCTCAACCACGGTATATACCTGGAGTAAGTACTTGTGGTCAATTCATCTCATTTGATACTCTTTATTATAGATACTTTTGATATGGAATAAACAGCCCGTGAAAACTATCTCTCATCAATAACTTGATCTATTGTTCAAGTTTTCAATTTGTTTTAAATTTGATTGAAAAATGGGCAAAACGAACGTTTTCTTCAATTTGGACTTCACAAACATTGGTAACATTGTGTTAGTTAAATATTTTCTACTATTACATGTATTCAATTCTATGATTTTCTCACTTGACTTTGTGTAACAAAAACTCAATACCGGAAAACAGTGTTAGTATCTTTCATACGTAAGTTCTTTCACTGTTATGGCAACTCTCAATGAATGAACTGTTTAATTGTAGGTACGCTTATTTGCACATGAACCGTGTACTCACAAATCACAAGCTATCAATTTTGATACTTCCTCCTCATATACTTCTTCACGCGATGCTTATTCTTACTCGTACGATTCATCCTCACTTACTGTTACAAATCTCACTTATCGTAATAAATTGACGGCGGACTTGAAGTAGGCTGAGGCAGGTTGTGTCTACATGCTGTGGAAATTTCCAAGTGACTCAAAAAGCCTTCAAATTTACTTAACTTCCATTCTGCTTTTTTTTTATACCACTAGAGTGGCAGACAAGCATACGGCGCCACCAGATGTACCGGTGGTCACCGCAGCCTATGGACGTTTGCAACACCAGAGGCGCCACAATCGCGCTGCCGACTCTGTAAAAACCTTCTAAGGCCCCTTTTGAAGAACCTCATACTGTAAGCGTTTTGGAAAACTGAAGCAGGACGATCATTCCACAACCAAAGCGTACGCGGAAGATAGCCGAGACCAACGAGACACTCATTTTAGAATTAACCGCTTATGTCCTACTTACTGTGCTATTATTGGGTAAGGCTGAAATTGTCTGCCTCAAACCACCTTAACCCTTAACATGATCGCAATCCCACCTATCGGTTGCCTAGTGCGTTGTGAATACGAACGTCCCTGCTTTCGCCTGCTTTTTACGCACACTATCTAACTAACCCTATTTTAACTAAACTTGTACTATGGAATATAAAGAACTGAGAAATTACATTACCTACATTTAGATCAAATATTTGTTTTAACTCAGGACCCGAGACTTCAGTATCTAACTCAAAACATTCAATAGTTCACTACGCATACGTCTTAAACAACGAAACCCCCACATCTAGAAGAAATAAAATTTATGATATTGCATTTATTTCAAACGTCTTAAGTAACGAGCATAACCATTCTACATCGTGATAACATCTCTCATGTTATCCGCTTACCGCGAGTGTGTAACCAAGAGGCCTTCTAACTATATGGACGGTTGCATCAGAGAGCCACGGGCGCTGTCATGGGTCATTGCGAACATCCGCAGTACTGCCCGTTCACACTAAGTTTGGCAGTTGCTTCCCATACTACGCCTCTACAACAGCCTCTACACCGAGCGCGAACGGATACTACATCAGTGACAGACGGCTACCCCATCACCCCGAGGTCGCAGAGATAGCGGGGTACTTAAATCGCTAACAATGTGATATCGCGCCATCTTATTGCTGGATAACAATCGTTTAAGCATTCAAAACAATTGTAAAGTATGACAATGACTCGATATGATCTTCGTTAGTGGTAATAGTATGTTATTAGTTTTTGTTGAGTCAGCTTTGTGATATGGCAACCTTTTTAATAGGGATTGGTACACATCAGTACTTAACACACAGATTTGGAAATTTAGAAAGTGTGTGAAATTAAAGCTCTAAAGACCAAGTTTCTGTATAAGAAAATACCCGTGAAAACCCAATAAATATTCATGGACATTTTCACTGAAACGCTATCTGATCCCAAAGTTAGCTAAGAATAACCTGATTGTGTAATGGGTATCAGACCATGGATATTAATACTTATATACTGTTAAATACATACTTATCCTACATAGAAACATCCAGACTCTCGAGACAAACATTTATGGGTCACACAAATTTTTGTCTACGGTGGGAATCGAACCCACGACTTCGTGATACGCAATCGCACATTTCGACCACTAGACCAACGAGGCAGTCAATAAGTACTATAAAAGTTTGCCTTACTAAAAACCTAAAATACAGTATTTCTTAAAAGAATACTCGTACCTTTTAATAGATTCAAAGTGATTGACCGACATATTTTATGACGAGCTTCTCTTCGTTATTTTTTTTATACCACTCGGCCCACCAGAAGGACCGGTGGTCACCGCAGCCTATGAACGTTTGCAACACCAGAGGCGCTACTCTCGCGCTGCCGACATTGTAAAAACCTTATAAGACCCCTTTTGAAGAATCCCATACTGTAGGCGTTTGGGAAAACCGAGGCAGGCAGATCATTCCAGAACCTAAGCATGCGCGGAAGAAAACCCCTTTTTAGAATTCCGTAGCCGTCCGTAGTAAAAACGGAACCCTATCCATAAAATTTCACTGTCCGTCTATCTGTCTGACTATTTGTCACGAGGCTGTATATCTGGAACCGTGATAGCCAGAGAGCTAAAATTTTTACAGATAATATATTTCTGTTGCCGCTATAACAACAAATACTAATATCAGAAAAAAACAGTGAGGATTAAGGAACGGGAATTCCCTTACAATAAACGTGATTTTTGCCGTTTTTTTGGTACGGAACCCTCCGTGTGCGAGTCCGAGTCGCACTTAGCCAACTTTTTTTTTTGGCCTTTGCCGACATAGGGTTTTTGGTTAAAGTTTAGGTACAAGCATTACCCTGCCACTTGCAATGACAATGCTGACAGCCTTCTGGAGACGTTACCAAATGAGGAGAAATTGCTTGCGTCATGCCATTTTATTAGCTCAAATAATAGGTTCTGTGGCTCTCGTTTTGATAATTTAATTAGCGTAGTCTCAGTTTACTCACTAGTTTTAATAATATTAAAATTATGTGAATGATAATTTTGTGTCATTAGAATAATAATTCCATAACCATAATTCATTTCCACTAGAGTAACTACGGCTGTGAATTTCTGTTGTAGTATCGTACATGACCTCTCTAAAATTCACACGACTCATAATTACATAATAAAGATAAGCACTAATTTCTGAATGACATGCATTTGTATTTTTTTAAACGACCAAGGTGAGTATACAATGATGAAGTCTATCTTATGAAAGGCTCAATGTGGACAGATATCTATTGTTTTCAAAAACGCAGAATTACTACATATTTAGAAAGGTCATTGGCTAATCGGCGAGAAATTGGCTAGGTATTCTAAAAGCGTCTTTGCCCGCAGCACAAGATAAATAAAGAAAAGTAAAGAAAAGTAAAGAATAAATAAGTAATCAAAGACTTACACATTGTTAATAGTTGTCAGTATGGTAGTAGAGATCAAAGGGGAGTGAAATCTCGAATCTAGCGTCATCCAATTTAATTGTCGATCTAAACTATCAAGGAATCTCCCAACACACTCTAAAAAACTAGTATACGTTGAACCATCTCATACGATTACTTTGATTTCTCACGAACGTAAATTTTACAGTTTAACAACGTTTATAGCGAACGTTTTATCCTTCGTTTATATAATTTTCGAGGCCATTTTGGTTCGTAAACGAACAAGTAAGAGGCAAAATAACTAGATGCGTGTCACTCAGGTAGATTCGTTAAAATAGTTGCAATCACTTCAAGATCCCGTATCATAATAACTATTTATATGTATAGTAGGTGCTATCGATATATTTGAACCACTAAATGAACATGGTTCAAATTTGACATATAGGTAGGTAGTTTGCTGTAACATATGTATCCGCTGAGAAAGGATGCTATGGTATGAACTCGAGTCCGATAGGATTAAAAATAACCGGAACAATGTTGCCCTCTCTATGAGCGTAGGTCAGGGTAATTTTAGGCCTAAAAGTCGCCCTAGCACAGCTCGGCCCAGGATGTCACAGCTACGTATTCTCCACACAACAGGCAGGGTTCGCCAGAGTTTTGATTGGGACTGGTCAGGGTTCCAGAATGTCCTTTCGGAGTTATAACCCGTACATGGATTTCTGGACGAACGGTTTGGGCCATTGATTTCATTGGAATGAGGGCTGTAAGAGCACCTTCTGGGGATAAGGTGTTAGTATATTAATAATTTAAAACAAATTATAAAGAATGGTGGCTATGTTACCGATAGCGAATAGCGCCGACATATTTTTCTTCATTAGACAAAGATTTCCGTAAAAGGAAATTCCATAAATAAACAAAATATAACATACGTAAGAAGGTATGTTGCAGTATCTTCATTACTATTGCTCGTCGACCTCGGATTGACCTTTAGCTTAGAGGATGCTCACATTCCGACCCCGCGAATGCCTCAAAGGGTATATTTATGTGGAAACTCAACCATTGTTTCGCGTTTAGAACTACTTAAGCTCTATTATAAATACTTAAGTTTCAAAGGCGTAACATAATCGTCGGATTAAACTTATTGTGATGGTAAAAAACACTTTTGACATTTCCGCGATGGTAGCATACTGATGAAGACATTAAACTTGCAATTGTGCAACTTTTGGGTTCAAGTTTCCTAATAGTTACAGTACCGCAAGTAGGTACGTCAAGCTAACCCCACCACTGCTTACCGAAATAATATACCTTAAACTGGTAGGAGGGTGAAGGAAAAGGGTTTACCTATCTATACTCATATTACAAAGAGGAAAGATTTGATTGTTTATTTGTTTGCATCGTATAGGCTCCGAAACTACTGAACTGATTTAAAAAAAATCTTATTAGGAAGCTAGACTATCCGCGGTGAACATAGGCTATATCTTATTCCCATATTCCCACGGGAACGGGAGCTACGCGGGTGAAACCGCGTGAAGTCCTCTAGTCTACTTATAATTTCGTAAAGGTAGGTCGTAGATATAGGGATAGGTTAAAGTTGTGATAGGACTCAACCGAAGTCTTCGGGACCCAAACCAACCTCAACGACCGAGGTCATTGTGAAGAGAAGGAAACAAAACTTGTACCAATCCTCCTGTAACCCGGAGAGTATTTATTTCTTTAGTAGTGGACTGCGGCACCAGGGGCCTGAAGACGGTGAGAGGGAGCGGGTCACCGTACTTACAGAAGTAGGCCCTAGACGATAGCATGACGTGAGGGATTCATTGATACGTCTCTGATATGTGTTTCCTCTGTATAATCAATAATACATAACATCATATGAAGCTGACTCCGTGGACTCCGTGTTTCGAACGAGAGTTTCGGTTGCATCATAAAATGTGATGACATTTATAAAGCCGAATAGATGCCTTGGGCTTATTACTCATAGAGAACATAACGAACTTTCTTATCCACAAAGTAATATCCGCTTTGAACGTCTTAAAAGATTTTACCAATGCAGGTCAGTGTCATATCTTCAACAAATAACATAATCTTTATCTACTATCTAGGCATAACCATTAGTCTTTTCATCAATTAGCCATGTTGTTAAAAGTGAAAAGGCAAGTGACCTTTCGGTTCGTACTATCAATTAATTTACTGTAATAGACGTCTATTATGTACGCGTCCAGTATTATATGTATACATACATACACATATTCATACTTTGTATTCGACTAGCTACACTACATAGATTCTCTTGTGACATACAAAAAACCCCGTAGCACTTATTTTACCCCTACATACTGATATACAATAATGTGGTGATATAATTATATTTTTTGTCATTTATTACGGCTCATTAGCCTATACTATATCGCTTCAGAAGAATTTGGCTTAGTAATTAATGTTTTCAATTTAGTTTACCGATTATACAAAAACGAATCTTTCCTCTTTTCAATATTAGTATCGATAAGGGTATGGTATACTTTCTGTGCCAATGCGTGCAAAATTAAAAAAAAAATCATTCCAAATATTGCATAAATATCAGTCGAATAAAATATGATTGTAGTAGATAATGAAGTAATTGTAGCTCTTGATAAAAAACAGTTTATCGCATATGTAGTGCAATGCTAACATTCTCACGCCCACAGTCGGAGCACGTAATTACAGGCCGTCATTAATCACGTAAGTTGTAAGGAAATTAATCGTTGCATCCGGCGCGGGCGCTTCGTCGTGCAGACCGTGCGCCGATGCAAGGTTCCTACGCGCCGCTCTCCGCTATTGTTACGATGTCGATGCTACCTTTGGCATCGCAACATCCTTATATACAACTCCCAATGTATTGTTAACAATAAAAAAGAATGAACAAACATTTATCGAAAATAGTTCTATTGACCTACGTGTAAACCTGAACCTAAATTCATTGGCTTTTTTTTAACGTGAGGGAAAATCTTTTATAGATGCTATGCTGGACTCCTACCGTCTACAAAAAACCTCAAGTTACGCCCAACAGCCTACGATTGGGAACCCCGGGTAAGCCCTCGGAAGGATATCCCAGGACTCCCAACAGACCTAAAGCTACCACTGCGGCTTCGCCTAGGGGGTGGTTCAGGCGCTATTCCGCGTCTTCTGGGGGTTTTTGGGTGTCATCCCGCTTTTTAGGGGGGCGTGCGTGACTCTCTCACGTCACGCTGCCGTCACGGGCCTGCTACCTGTCCTCAGGCCCCCGGTCTAAATTAATGTTATCTTCACACTCTCAGACCCTAAAAATTTCTGTCGAATCATCATTTTCAGGTGTGAGATTTTCCGTACCTTAAACAATCTAGGGTAAAATGCTGTTCGATAAATGTTATTGATCCGAAACATAATCAGTTATTGGATGTCGTTTAATGCAACTGTTTACAGAGTGGTTTGGTGAACGGAACGTGTCTCTGTAATTAAATACAAGGCTATCATATTGTATACTCCTTGAGAGACAAATAAAACTCTTAAATATTAACTCTACATACATATAGCTATTCTTTCATTTCAACAATCAACAATGCGCTTTGTTGATTGTTGAAATGCAAGGAACAAGGGATTTAGGATAATGTTCATAAAAATGGAATAATCATTTCACACATTCAACTAACTTATCTTATCTCCGACTTCAGGTTCCATCCAAAATTGGCTGCAATATACAGTTGTTGTTTGGTTTCTTTTTGACACTGGTGTAAGCGACTTTGATTTGTCTTTGCAAATCGCCATCTGTCACCATTAAAATCAAGAAATTTTATACTAAATGTCTCTTTTGTCTAATTAATTCGTAGAATACTCAAACGCTTAAATATACGTGTTACCTTGTTTGTCCACGACGAACTTATAAAGTACATAACACTGATTTTAAACAAATTTACACACTGTGTGTAATCTGATCCAACTTGCGAAATAGGATTTTTTTTGTAAAAACTCGGTACTTTCCGGTACCGGAACCGGACTAAGGGTTTTGTACTCCCGGCTCGGTAGTACTGGGTTACAAAACCTTTAGTCACAGCAACACCTTACCTGATCCTTTAGTATCATATAAGTAATATTAGTCCTAATTTTAGTCGCATTAAATTCAATAATTTACTTTACCACTGTATTTCCGATCGAAAGCATTCTGGATCAACACGAACTTGATCTGTGGTCATTTCAAACCATTATGAGTGTTTTTATACAATCCATTTAGACTGTAAAGTAGTTGATGTTCGGAAGTGCTTGTTAAAAATTATCGTGTTTATAAATAAATGTACAAACCTTGAATATTTTAATTGAGCGTTAACTGACTAATTTGTACCGCCGCGCCGACTTCAGTTATAAATCGGCCTCAGCTATTCCTCAGCATAGAGCAAGTGATGCCTTACACATTCTTTTATTCAACGTCTTAGTTTTTATCCTGGTTATATTTCAGGAGTCCAGTCTCGTTTTTTAGATTGAAGCCGATAAACGCTAAGATGACACATTGGTGGATTGCATGGCGTATGTGCGACAGCGCCAGTTTCTCGTGGCAGGTCTGGACTGCGACGCGACGGGGGCGCCGCAGACGTATCTTCGCCCAAGACTATCGGCCTCCATGACCGGGGGACTGCTCTCACCGTCCTTTTAGAAGCAGGCCCTAGACGACAGCGCGACGGAGGTATCACGCATTGCCAGATAAGTGGGATAAGACCTGAACAACCCCCCAAAGACGTAGGATAGCATGGTGAGGCCGCAGTGGTAGCCGTAGCTCTGTTGGGACTTCTGAGGACATCCTTCCGTGGACTTGCCCCGCGTTTGGGGTTGTTACGTAGGATACGTGTGGTTTTTATTCGGTAGGAGTAGCATCCCTGTAGAATTTTACTCAAGTTAAAAAAAAGCTGAGATGTAGGCATAAAACTAACTTAAATTATTTCCGGGACTCCGGTCCGAACTATTTTCATTTTCAAAACGGTTCACGTGGGCTTGCAGGACGAAGCTTTAGTCTGGTGCAGGTGAATCCTGCCTGTTATTCTATAATCGTTATTTTTAGTGGGTATGTGACTACATATTAAATTGGAGGTTGTGGGTTTTGAAGTCCCACGCAGTACAAATCTTTTTGTGTGAAGAGCACGTTGATTTATTATTCTCTGTCTACATGTAATTTATCTACAACCATCAGTTCTACCACTTTATTCGATACTAGCCAATGTCACGCGGTTTCTTCCCGTTTTTCCCATTCCCATGAGAGTACGGGAGTAAACTATAGCCTATGTCACCCGAGGAATGTAGTTTGCCAACAGTGAAAGTATTTTTCAAATCGGTTTAGTAGTTTCGAAGCCTATTCAATGCAAACGAAAAAAAACAATTAATACTTTCCTCTTTATTATATTACTAGCCGTTGCCCGCGACTTCGTACTGTGAAAATTATGTTATAATGCCAATTTCATTGCTCTCTGCTTAGCCCCTAGGAAATATAGCGTGATAATATGTAGCCTATTTGAAGACCCTACCCCTAAGTAATATTTGTGCAAAATTGGAATCAAATCCATTGATTACTTTTCGAGATCCTTCCGGACAAAGCAAAGCAAACAGACAAACAGACAAAAAAATTTCTAACTATATTTTCGGCTTCGGTATCTTATGTTGAACACCCAGCGAGTTTTTTTTTTTAATATTTCCAATGTACAGTTTTGACTTTTCTATCATTTTATTATATGTATAGATTATTAGGTTTTCAAATTATGAACGAAAGAAGAAGTTAAATAGTGCTCGATTTTATGGCCAAAACGGTCACTTTTGGCATAGCATAAGATTCGTGAGAAACTGAGTTATGTGATCGCTCAACGTTTCACGTTCACGGGGTACGGATCCTCATCTTAGAGAGCAATACAACCTCGTAACATTTAAATAAATATCTGAGTAATCACACAGTAGAATCCTGTTTGCAAACGGCCTTATCCTTTTTTGTACAGTATCTTCTCACGCATCGTTTTATAACTTTATAAAGTAATGCTGACTTATAGATCGTACTTGCAGTTACGTCAAGTGACATTTAGGTACGTTCTCTATGGGTTCATTGAATCTAGTCACAGCATGTTTGGACCTATTAAAGATATTGCCAGGTACAGCATAGAAAACATAATGGAATGTTCTGGAATAGAACTACTTGTACACAAAATTTATGTAATATGCATTTATCGGCCACCTAGATATAGCACACAAAACCTTAATGAATTTTTTGAGGCTTTCAATTTATTGTTAGCCGCATTCTGTTTTAATAAAAAGAAGAAGGTGGTATTGTGTGGAGATTTTAATATTAATCTTCTTGAAAGAAAATCTTGGTCTTCAGAATTTTTACAAATCCTATTGGCATTTAACTTGAAAGCGGCTCTCATGCAGCCTACGCGCCTGAAGACTGGAACGTGTATTGATAATTTTTTATACAATATTAGAAATTGTTCTTGTACGATTTATGAATTTGCCCTATCAGACCACACAGGTCAATTATTTTCAATACCTGTTAAACATACTGAGCCTTTTAAACATTGGTTTGTTGAAAGACGAGAATATTCTAAAGTAAATATTGATAAATTCATTGAATGCATAGACTCTCTTAGTTTTCAGGAAGTATACGACAGTCCTGATCCGAGTAATGCATTCACAAAATTTTATGAATTATTTAAACTCTTCTATGATTTATGCTTTCCTACTATTTTAGAGTTTCTGTCAAAAAACGACAAAAATGGATTACAAAGGGTATTAGAATATGCTGCAAACGTAAGCGTCAACTACTATGGAAATATAGGAGAAATAGCACTGAACAGAATAAGAAGATTTTTAAAAACCTATCATCTAGACTTAATTTTTTTTTTTTTTTTTTTTTTTTTTTTTTTTTTTTTTTTATGAGGTAACACAAATGTCATCTCATAACAATTACAATCTAGCCTTGAGGCTAATAAGTAATTTAGATTTCACTTATTTTACTAAAGCTTACAGAGTAAAGAATGTGTCCATCGGCACTTTTCTTATTGTCTCTAATTATAATAGAAAGTCACTTTGTTCTTGTGTTCTTCAAGTATAGCACTCACTGCACTACTTTACACTAATTTCATTAAACTAGATCAAAAGGCTTAGTCCTTTTCAGTCTCCTTAAAATGTCCGTGGTGTCAAGAAGCTGAATTGCCTCGACATTCACATGTTTTAGAAGTCTTTGTTCGTGAGCTTCGGCATATTTTTTTATAACCTTTATAACAAGGTCCACTCCTAAGTCCCGGTGGATATCCTTATTCCTAATGTACCAGGGAGCATTTATAATACTCCGAAGTACTTTATTTTGGAATCTTTGAATTATCTCAACATTGGTGCGTTTTGTACAGCCCCAAAGCTGAATACCATATGCCCATACAGGCATAAGTACTTGTTTGTACAGAAGTACCTTGTTGTACACTGATAATGTTGAATGTCTGCCGAGTAGCCAGTACATTTTCTTGAAGCGTAAATCTAACTCCTGGCGTTTCTTTTTGACGTGTGCCTTCCAGCGTAGTTTTGCGTCAAGCGTCATACCCAGGTATTTTGCCGTATTTTCATATGGTACTATTTTACCGTTAATGTTTACCGGTGTATAGTTAGGTTTTTTGTTTGTGAAGTCTATGTGAGTCGATTTGGACTCATTTAGTTGAATTCTCCATTTTTTTGTCCAAGCAGTGATGGTGTTGACGGCCGATTGAAGTTTCTCAATGGCTTTTTTGTGAGTGGCACCTGTTGCCATGATGGCTGTGTCATCTGCGAAGGTTGCAATAACATTGTTTTTTATATCTGGAATATCGCAGGTGTACAATAGGTACAAGATAGGGCCAAGTACACTTCCCTGTGGTACTCCAGCTTTTATTTGTTTGAGACTAGAATAAGCTTCTTCTTGTCTTACTCTGAATGTTCTCTCTGTTAGGTATGATTCTAAAATATCTGCAAATTGTTTTGGTAGCAGTTTCCTGAGCTTATGAATAAGGCCTCTATGCCACACCTTATCAAATGCCTGTGCTATGTCTAGGAATACTGTAGAACAGACTTTTTTTTCCTCTAGTGCTTTTTCAATGACGTTGGTGATTCTGTGAACTTGGTCTATCGTGGAGTGTTTTTCTCTAAAGCCAAATTGATAATTGGGAATTAGTTTTCTTTCTTCTATTATAGGCTTAAGACGTCTCAGAAGAAGCTTTTCAAATAGTTTTGAAATGATTGGCAGCAGTGATATTGGTCTGTATGATGATACATTTTGAGGAGATTTTCTTGGTTTGGGGATCATTATAACTTCAGCAACTTTCCAGATACTAGGCACATGTTTTAGCCGGAATGTGGCGTTTATAAGGGTTGTAAGTTTAACTATGGCTTTACGAGGAAGGTTTTGAAGGACTTCGCCAGTGATAAGATCATATCCGGGCGATTTCTTTTTAGCCAAGTTTTTGATAATATTATTGACTTCTTTTGGAGTAACTAGTTTTATTTCCAAGTAATCATGGCAAATGACATCGGATGTTATGTTATCAGAGCTTCCCTCGTCGTTAGTTCGAAATATTTGTTGTAGGTGTTCTGCAAATATAGTTGCTTTCTGCTCATTACTCCTGGCCCAGTTGCCATCTATTTTTTTTATGGGTGAGGCATGAACAATAGGCTTTTTTAAACTTTTAGTGACTTTCCATAGTGAATATTCGGTTTTTTCACTATTTGTTAATTGACTAAGGTAGTCTTTTGTTGCATCATCATGATAGTTTTGTATCGCTTTACTCAATCTTTTTGTAAGTCTGTTCAATATTGTTTTGTCAGGCGGATATCTAGATTTTTGCCATTTTTGTCTCTGAATTCTCTTAATGGCAATGAGATTTCTTATTTCTACTGGATATCTGTGGCTTGCAACTTTTGTTTTTAAGACTGGAGTATTTTGCCAGCTGCAGTTTTGAATGTCGGTCACAAATTTTGACACTTCTTTATCTAATTGCTGTTTATTTTTTAAAGGTACTTTGAGATCAATAATGTTGTCTAAATCAAATTTGAAACTCTCCCAGTCAGTGTTTTTATTTACCAACATTGGATTGCTTTTTTTTTTAATTACTGTCTCGCTTAAGGTTAATATAATAGGGGAATGATCGGAATTCATATCCAGTCCTTCTTGTATATTGAGAAATGTGACTGATAGGTTCTTGTAAATAAAGAAGTCGATCAGATCTGGAGTTCTTTGCTTATCTGTAGGCCAGTAAGTGGGTTTTCCTGTTGAAATTGCATTGCACTTGATTTCTCTCATAGCACTTAGCAGTTCCTTTCCTTTACTGTTGGTTAATCGGGATCCCCAATATGTATTTTTTGCGTTGAAGTCACCTCCTAATATAAATGTGTTACCAAGAATTTTAAGTAGGTTTCTGTACTGCTCTATTTTCAGAGCATGCTTTGGTGGGCAGTATATAGCTGCTATGGTAATTTGATGAAATTTAGTTTGGACCCTTACGGCTACAGTTTGTATGAATTCTTCTTCATATGTATGTTCTAGGTAATGGTAGATGTTCTCTTTTATTATGACGGTGCTTCCCCCTCTCGCAGTGTTGACAGGATGCAGTGCATGATATATTTTATAGCCAGTAATATGGATATATGATTCTTTAGTGAAGTGAGACTCGGAAATGAGGCAAACATCAATTTCTTCTGTGGCAAGAACAGCCTGCAACTCGTTTTGATGTTTTAGGAGTCCGTTTGCATTCCATGCCATAATTTTTAGTGTGTTCTTCATTTTTGCGTTATATAAGGTAGTTTGGTAGCACTACTTTCTAGGTTCTTCAACCTTTGATCAAAAGAAGTTAAAATATTTAATATTTTGTTTATATTTTCGCTCGTGTCGGAGTCTCCTGACATGAGAGGCTGCGGACCATGTACCAGTGGTTGTGGCGGTTGCTGCTGCTCTTTCATCATTTGGGCATAAGTCACATTATTTTGAGTAAAACGTAATGCCTGTTTTTTTTTACTACTAGGGACCTGAACGATAGCTGTAGTTACTTTTTTTTTAATTGCTTTGTTTTTTAGTTCTTGCAATTCTCTTGCTACCATGCACCCTCTGTAGTTTGCCGGGTGTGGCTGACCACAGTGTACACATTTGGGTTTTTCTGCTATTGATTTAGTGCAGTCTTTGGTCAGATGTTTACCAATACATTTCACACATCTAGGTTCCTTGGAACAATATTTCTGTGTATGGCCATATGCTTGGCATCTTTTACACTGAGGTATTAGTTTGGATGATTTTAAAGGCTGCACTTCAACCTTACAGCCTAGTATAGTCTTAATACCATAGATCTGATTTATGTTTTCGTCTTTTTCAAAGGAAAGCATAAACATATTTAGAGGTTCCTTAGTCCTCCAACTTAATTTGTTTATGGCTTCCTGGATTTTAAAGCCTTTGGAATCCAGATCTTCCACTATTCTAATTGGCAAACAAGAAGAGGGTAAATTTTTAACGATGACCCTAATCGGCCTATCTTGTTTGTTCTCATACGAGTGCCATAGGCAATTATTTTGTAATAATAAATTAGTAATTGCCCTGTAGGAGTCTTCGTCCCTGGCATTTACTTTGACGGTGTTCCCACTCATCATTTTCACCATGAAGGAGTCCTTATTTGAGCATGTCAATAAAAGGTCATAAAACTTCTGGTAGTTTTTAATGTCTTCTACTATGACTGGAGGGGGTGGGGATGCCTTTTTTGCTTTTGGTTTCTCAGGTTCTACACTAACCTGAGATTCAATAGCGCTTACTCCTTGCGATGGAGGAGATAGTGAGGTGTTCAACTTCCTCTTCTTCCTACTTTTCACACGAACCCACTCAGTTTCCCTGGCAAGTTCCTCTTCGTCAGTCTGATATTCGACAGTTTTCTGGGGCTCATTATTTGCAGAATGTTCCGTCTGAACAGTTACATTCCTTTGTTCCTGAATTACTTTCAGCTGTTGTTGCAATGATTCGATTTGGCTACTGAGGTCTTTCACTAGCTGTTGCAGTTCTAGACGCTCATTTTGTTCCTCTTTGTACCGGGAGTACAATTGATGTTCGAGTTCAGTTTTGAGAACTACTTTGTTTGGAGTTGTCATGATTAAATTCAAGTTATAATTATAAAACTATAACTTACCGCAAATCCGCACAATTATGCATGATTCACTTACGACTGTATGTAGGTCATCGCGACGGCCGTGACGGCAGTGCACGTTTGAGTAGGCTGCTGCGTCAGCACTTGTACACGAGCGCGCACTTATGCAAGAAAGTGTGTGACTCGACCGTTCTCGCTAGAAGTCGATCGACCACTGTGACATCTAGACTTAATAGGATTATTAAACTAACACAAAAGTCACAAAATGACCACTACATTAAAAATGCTTCAAATAAGTGTAAAGCTGCCTGGGCGGTAATAAATAAGAATAAAGCTGTCGTTCCCAAGGAACATATACAATATATAAAAGTAAACGGCCAGGTCATTGCAGATCCTGTGGAAATTTCAAATCTATTTAATAATCATTTTGTTGACATTACTAAAAAATTGACGCCATTAGTGCCAAAAATATCCGTCAATAGAAATTCTAGTTCCTTATTTATGTCACCTACAATTCCAGCAGATATACACAGAATAATAATGAGTCTCAATGCTACCAATAGTACCGGTTATGATGGAATTTCGACAAAGATTTTGAAACAAGTAGCTACTAAATTGTCGTTTATACTTAGCCACATAATAAATCTGTGTATTTTTCACGGCGTCTTTCCAAGTGAACTCAAAACTACAATTGTAAAACCTCTTTTCAAAAAGAACAACAAAAGTGACATGGATTGTTATAGGCCTATAGCACTAGTCCCTATCTTCTCTAAAGTATTTGAAAGGGTCATTCATGGGAGTATTTACAATTATTTAGAGTCTAATAATTTACTGGCGGATGAGCAGGTAGGTTTTCGTAAAAACAAAAATATTAACGTAGCAATTTATAAATTTCTGAACACAGTCATGACTGCAGTAGATAAAAAGACTCAAGCGTCGGCCGTTTTTATGGACCTTACCAAGGCGTTTGACTGTGTTGAACATGCAACATTGCTGACCAAATTAAATGCGTATGGGGTAAGGGGGAATATACTAGAATTAGTAAAATCTTACTTATGTGACCGAGTACAAATAACCCAAATTTCTAGAATTTGCAAGACTACCAAAAAGGTTTTAACTTATTCATCACAAAAGAGGAAAGTTTTATTTGGTGTGCCACAAGGAAGCGTACTTGGCCCGCTTCTATTTATTATATATATTAATGACTTGCCTCAGATAACTAATTATAAAACAACTCTTTTTGCTGATGACAGTACAGTTGTTATAACTGGAAATGATAAGACTGAAGTAGAACATAAAATAAATACCACTATAATTAAAACTATAAATTGGTTGACACTTAACAATCTAAGAATGAATTTAAACAAGACTATTCTAATGACATTTCGAAATAGAGTAAACAAATTGAATAATTTAGACATACAATGCAATAATACTCAAGTGGGACAAGTAACTAAAACTAAATTCTTAGGACTCAATATAGATGAAGGTCTTGACTGGAAATTTCATATCGAAACCCTATGTTCCAAAATTAGTCAACACTCGTATTCCCTTTATATGCTGAGCAAAATAGCAAATCCATCTACAGTTGTGACGGCATACTATGGATATGTATATCCGATGTTGACCTACGGCGTTATATTCTGGGGTAATTCTGTAAACGTTGAGTGTATATTCAAATCACAGAAGAGATGTGTTCGGGCCATATGTAAACTAAAACCTACAGATAGTTGCAAAGACTATTTTTTTAGACTTAAAATTTTGACCCTGCCTTGTATATATATTTTAGAAGTTGTGTCATTTGTAAAAAAGAATATGCACCTGTTTTGTAAACTCTATAGCAAGAGAAATAATTTTAAGATATCTTTTCCGGCAAATACCACATCATATCTTAATAATAGTATATTCTGTATGGCACCGAGACTAGATAATCACTTGCCAAGATCAGTTTTACAGATAGAGATTTATGAAATATTTAAAACAAAAGTAAAGAGTATTCTACTAAATAAGTGCTATTACTCTGTTGATGAGTACATAAATGACAAATCGTTATGATAAATTTCTTCTGATAAATACTGTATGTAACTTAATTATTATTTGTAAAAGTTTATTTATAATGTCTCAAATTTGACATCTGTAATGATTTGATGTATCTCTTATGATTGGACATGCTTATTAAATTTGACTTATTATTATATGTTAATTATAAATTAAATTATATGAATTATATGTAGGTACCTACTGAAGTAATGTGTGTCCCGTGTAATTGACATTAGCTGTAATTTTATTGTTTTTCTAATTAGTATTCTCATTTTTTAGGCACCTATAGTCTAAATTGCATGCTCTAAAACGGCCAAATATGTTGAACTTATTATAAATTTGTAACACCTGCCTTTGTACCATATTTGATGCATTAGAAATAAATGAAATGAAATGAAAAAGCAACATTAAGTACACAGGTGTCTCGACATTAGTCCTAATTGCATCCGGTTTATTTTGAATCTCGAAGTGCACTCTCATTTAAATATTGCATTTTTTTTTTTTCAAAAAAGTACTTATAACAAAATTTAAGAATATTTTTTAGAGCAATGATTTTCAATCTAAAGATCAAACTATCGGCTGTCCCAGCTAGAAGCCGTAGTTACAACTATTGGGCTACCGGTGGGTCACGATCCATAGTTGGGGAAGTGTTGTCTTAGGGAATGTACGCAGTCTGGTGTATAATACATATCAGTCCATCAATCAATTAAAACAGTCTACAGTTGAACGTAATTCACTCCCAATTTTCTCCATAGTAGGAGGGAGATGTTGACCAGATGAGCTGATACAATGTTTAGTTCCTAGTTTCCTTCAGTCAGTAAATTAGCAAATGCACTACTATAACCCCGAAGATCTCGGCATGGTTCCTATCGCAGCTTGTATAGATCAGTTGCATAAATTAATTCTATGATTCTTACAAACTGACAGTGATGAGTAGTTTGATCTACGTATGCAAATCATCCAATCTTGACATTTGTAGTTCCAATATGATGACTGATAACATGATCATCACGAATAATTCAAGTACGACATTATAATTACACCTATTAGTAAGAAGATAATTACCATTTGAAATCATCTTTTTGGACAGCTCGATGCTACCAATCGCACAGTAGATAACTTAAGTTCCGGTATCAGATTATAGTAGCTATCAATCATTTTCATGGCATTCTATCCAGAAGTATGTGATTAATACAAAACAATAGTACTATAAAACCAAACTATTGATGAACAATGAATATAGGCTACTTATGATTGAAACACGTTTTGATTGATTGCCAATAGAAATAATTATCTTCTCAAAAGTGAAAAAGCTTTGCAGCTGAGGAACAACGAACAAAGCTCTCGTTCAGAAGTCTGTTTGGGGTTGGAAATGAGGTTAAGAAAATAAAGAAAAGCTGTGACTAGTTCACACGGGTAGTTGACTAGCTTTGAGTATTTTGACAAAATAATTTGAACTGATGTGCTTCAAAAATCTTTTTAATAGCTTCTACATTTTACGCTTGTGTTGTTAAGCTAGGTATGTCCAAAGTCTATTATTACGAATTGTATTTGAATCACGTAAAGCTAATCACTATCTAAATTCCTATTCCCATGCCAATTACATGAATTTAAATGTTTTATGTCCTTCTTTAGAAATAATGATGAAGAGCAATTAGTGTGCTAACCATCCCATAAATTAATGTAGAAAAACGTTTAAGGTCGAGTGGTATTCAAACTTGCATCTATTCCTAATCCGGGGGAATAAATAAAATCGCTAAATTGTAAAGCCACACTCGGAGCTGGATAAATTAATATTCTACCTTATACCTGTGTCTCGGGGCGATGAGTTTTTTGCCAGTTCTTCTCAGGTAAGTCGCGTTGTGAACTGGTAGCAATTCTTTGGTTTATATTCGGGACATTTTACAAGTGCATCTGTATTGTGTAAGTGAAATAAATATATTTTTGTTTGTTTGTTAGTTTGTTTAGATGTTGGTACATCTACCGAGACATACATTGCCCATAATCGAATGCAATCAACAGATTGACGACATGATTTTTTAAATAACGATAGTTTTAGGTCTGTAGCGTCTTTAGCCGAAAAGCAAAAAAAACTTACAGAAAGGTATGTTTATGTGAGACCAATTTCACGAGAATGAAAGTAATTGCTTACCCATATTGAGTAATCCTTAATTTCCCACACGAACGGTTACACAAAATGAGTTCCACTCCATAAGTGAAATGGTTCAGTACTTCATTATGAATAATTCTAACATAACAAGTGAATTTCCTTCCGTTTCTGCGTATTTCCTATCGTGAAGCTGCAGCGTGTCTTAGATATGCAGATAAACCAAGTAGTTCTACGTAACACCCAGCACACCTTACTAGGTATTATGGTCATATGTTGGTGTAATAATACTTCTGTAGAGTTTTGATATAGTTATCGAGAAATCAAATTTTGTTTGCTTATTAATAAGTGTTTATCAATAGCTCGAAGAATAAGCACTTTAAAATGGCAGTGGGCCTGCCACATCAGCAGAACAATCGATGGCCGTTGGAGCAAACGAGTTCTTGAGTGGTGACCGCGACGTAGGGTAGGACGTCCACCCGCCAGATGGACCGACGATCTGGAAAAGGTCGCAGGCTGGACTGAATGCGGAAGGCATAGGACCAAGTGCTGTGACTTAAATTGGGAGACACCTACGTCCAGGACTGGACTGTCATAGGCTGATTTGATGATAAAACTATATCGCAATTTCCTCAGCTATGTCAAATAGATTTTCGGCACTGCAGAGATTTGAAAATACCTGAATATGAATCCGATTATAGTGTCAGTTCCCCAATTCCTTCCAAATGAGGATAGGAGTGATACTAGAAGATATTATTTCTCCGAACTGTTTATCGTTGCATTGAAATTGGAGTATGTATTCAAGGTTCTGGATTGGAAAGGACTCGGCATTAAAATAAACGATGAGTACCTCACTGACCTTCGTTTCATTGATGACATAGTAGTCGTAGTTGCGATCCTGGTCCGACCTTGGACTAAAAATGAGCATGGACAAGACGAAAATAATGTCTAACATCCATGTTGTGTCTAATTAAGATAACTGATTTACGAGTCAACACATTGTATAAAATATAGCTTTAAGAAATGGCAGAGGTAAATCGCCCTAAAATAGAATATGATATGCATACTAATGCATACAATAGTCTATTTAAGGATCTCTTAAAAAAAAATTAGAAAACACAGTTATTCTACAGTAAAAACTTTGATAGGTAGGTACGTACTAATGTACACACTTCAATGCGCCTACACCTACGCGCATAGTTACTTAGATGTCTCTGTTCAATCAGGTAAAGATGTGCGACAGACAGGGGAGTTATTACTTTTAGTTTATTATAACATAACATATTATAATGCACATATAATTAATAAAACCCAGTGCCCTTCCAAGTCGGATTTAGAAGGCCAGTCTAACAGCTTATGTCAAAGGTCTTATCTAATTTTGTCTAAAATAATACAAGAGCTTATGAAACGAAGTGTTGTGAGTAACAGGTATTATAAAAACGCAAAATCGCGTGCTGCATTCGTATTACCACATTGTTTTTTCTTGATAGTACAATGCACAGAACAGTCTACAATAGTCTAAATTTGCGTAGGTACTTATTTTTCGTCTAAGTACTTTATATTCCTCTAAAAATAGACATTGTGAAAGTCAGAGATTCAAATGTAAGCTATTTATGCTATTAGACGTGGAAGAGGCGTCTGCCTAACGATTCCGTCGCCTCTTTTTGAGGGAATGGGCTGAATGAAATGAATTGAGTTTTTGAACAAGGAGTAGCTATTTAGGTAATGATAATGTCAACTATGCCTGTTCTTTAATAGGTGTTACTTACTATTCATATATCACAAAGAAACATTTATGATAATACTGAGTAAATTAGTTGCAGTCCCTATTATAGATACTATCCAGTTACTGGATAGTACGAGGACTGTACTCGTAAGACAACATACGATAAATTCAAAAGACCATTTCTTTATCCAACCACAGAAATTGTTAAAAAAAAGAAATTGTTAGAAAATTGTTTATTCATCCACAGAAACTTGGAACTCTCTATAAGAACACTGGGCCACTTACTTTACAACTACTGCCAATCAATAGTCTTGTGGCTGTCAATTTGGTGGGTGGCGATCATGAAAATGCCGCCAATTCCTCATGATAGTGAAATTCTTTCCAAGTTAATTAAAGCGGTTTGACAAAGTTTTTGTTAACGTGAGGTCCAACAATTGTGATAGCTTCACGATTTTTATAGATCCGTGGTCAATGCTTACAAAACATTAATCGTTATTTCTTGGTGACTATAGATAGTAACTCTTAATTTGCGCGAAGGTTGTGTGCTGATGATAACTATAAATCAAACATCGATACCATTTCGTAAGTGACAAAGAAAAACAATAGATCATCAAGTATGCCTCAACAGGTTGCTTCAATACGACATGGTTCGTTGGGCAAACAGTGGGCAGTCTGCGATCCTCGGTCATACACCGTGAAGAAAATTTAGTTCAAGGCCACATCAGCCTCCCTATTCGTAATCATCTTATTGAATACTTGGCGTACGTGAGTGAGGCGTGACTGGCTTCCAACCATCTACAAAGCGATTGCAAAATAATTGGATTTTGCAAATACTGTAAAACCTGTACTTATGTAGATTAAATGAAAGTAACGGTTTGAAATCCATGAAATAGTATTACATATGATTACAGCTAATGTATGCAATGTGATGGTATTCTATCAATAAATAGTTTGCCTGACTGTATTGTTATAAAACCGCATGTGTTTAATTTGGGAATCCAGTAAGTTTTGAAGACTGGTCACACAGAAATAACAGGACTCACATTTAAGTCGCTTCCGTGTTCGTTTCATCCAAATGTAAGAGCATCGTGTCCCCGTCACGTCTTTCTGAAACTTTTAAAAAGTTAAAAAGTCCGCTCTCCGTCCGCATTGGCTAAGGAAGCATCCACAACCTATTGCCTGACCAAAGTGTCATCTCGACTCTTTGGTCAGGCAATAGGTTGGGTAGTCAGCAGATGTGGCTGGCCAAAGCCTAGTTGATTCTTCAGACATCGATATGGATAGGTACACTGTGTATTGGAAAGGAAATCTCTTTTTCCCTTTTCCTTAATGAAAATGAATGAAGTAGAACCCGTACAACATGTTCTGATGGAATGCGCATTGAACCAACAACTGAGGGCGCGACTAACAGCAGGTAGACCGGTGGACGTAGGGAGATGTAACAGTGCCCTGGCGAATCCTATGTCGGATGCAGCCAGGACGCTTTGTCTATTTTATGACGAATATTTAAGACATTGTAACTATTTTAATGGATGGCTATGATGGAGCGGCATAGTCAAGTCATATTGTGGTAAAGTTCCTCAAATAAATATTTAAAAAAAGTACATGAAAAACTTACTGAATTTTTTTTTTTTAAGTTACGTTTGTAGATAAGAAGATATGTTTTATAGAACCACATATTACGAATATGTTGTTTATTGCCATACTCGAGAACTTATTGACAAGCTTTGTTTAAAGCAATCTGTAACCATCGTTCAGTTCACATATTTGATCTGTGTAAAGATATAATATCCAAAAGATAATCTATTAAACACACATGGTTTCATAATAACAACTTTAGATTATTAACTACGACAAAATAACATTGTCTGAAAGGATTTCTCATGGCGTGTATTGTTTAGACTGAATATGCCGCCATTTGTGTAAAAACCTTATTTTGTTTTGCAACAAGCCGCTAACCGTAGTTACATTTACACAGGTTTAACTGTTTCTAATCGACAATCGTATTTGGCTAGACTCGATAGTTAATGTACTATAGCGTACCTAATAGTAAGAAAGTAGGTAGGCATAGTAGTATAGTTTAGTCACGCATTAAAATTTGTCAAGCATATTGAAATTGGAAAGAATCTATTCACTTAGTTAGCCATGAATCGTGGTCTATAGGTAGGTATACAAAATTTTAAACCAATCGGAAATCGGGAACTGGGTTAGTTCTAAATTTTAATATTTTACACATATGCAGGCCAGAGACTATCAAGTCATTAGATGTTATAATGATATTGCATTCAAGTTACATCATTAGTAATAACTAAGTGCAGTGGTAGGAAATAAGAAATGTAGAAAATTGGTACAAAAATCGTCATTTCATTTAACCTAGATACCCTACTACTAGTAGAAAAATAACTAAGAACCGTAAAATCCTCCAGCAGACAGGAAGCACATACCAGCAAGCAATAGTTTTATTATAGTCTTAAAAGAACTCGATGTAAAATAGTAAACATACAATTTAATAAGTACCTAATTTATATCTCGTCAACACCAGCGTATAGGCATATAAAGTAGCGGGATAACACCCGAACAAACCCCCAGACGCGGGATATAGCACCCGAACCATCTAAGCGAGGCCGCGGTGATAGCCAAAGTCTGCCGGGAACCCTGGGACATCCTTCCGAGGGCTTACCCGGGACTCCCGGCCGTAGACTGTTGTAAGGCATTGTGTGGTTTTAGTCGGTAGGAGTCCGGCATAGCATCCATGTAGGATTTCCACACGACAAAAAAACGGGCTTAAATCCGGTATTTTTTATTAGATCGATCTTGGTCAGACTTCAAATCTCTCTAACTTTTGTTTCATTGCGGAGTTATGACCAAAAATAGAATAATAAAGATTGGATTTCCGTGCGATCATTCTTCTTTTAGTCGCGATAACGCGGGTAGAGTCGCGGGTTTGACTAGTTTTTAATATGTAAGTTTGTTAGTTTCTTAATATTTTATAATATTGTTAACTGTTATGACACTTCTGACTGTAAAATCATTGCGCAAGCTGCTCAATGAAAATTAGGTATTGTATGCGTGAGAACCTATAATTAGCAAGCCTCTGTATTTCTGAAATAAGATTGAGCTGTTGGTTCTAGGATACAAATAAAAATACAAAAATAGCACTTATATGTAGTCATCAGAATTTCATTACTTCTTATCGAAAATACCTGACCCGCTACAGTTATAAAAGTAGCTCTATCGAATATGGTAATAATATAACTCTATACTAATAATAGTCGCACTCTGACTCCGTTGCACTCATTTACGTAACTCAGATATTACATGAGAATACATCACTAGGCAGTGATCATCACACATAATAGTTACAAAATAACGATTTCCGACGATGGTCATAGAGGTTGTGTAGCAAATAGATAATCTAGAGATTCCGTACTAAAAAGTAACGATTATTGAGTACATTTTTAGCAGCGACCTTCAGTGTACTCGTAAAGAGGTTAACTACAGTTGATCTAGGTAATCAACCTACACGTAGGCTTCTCCCAATTTTAGTAATATCTGGACACTTGGACAGTTTGACCAGCGGGGTAAGGTCCATACCCCGCTGGCCAGGCGAGATTGATATAGTGTTTTTTTTTGAGATTTCCTTGTCTTCTGTAAGGTCAGGAAAGAGTTAAGTATACCTACTAATAAATTGTCTTGGTAACTGTAATGGTGCGTAGGGCTCAAAGAGCACTACGTCTAGCCAGAGGATGCAAAACGAAGGGTCCTTAAATGAAAGATAAACTTACGTAAACGGTGACAGCATATGGCATTAAGTAGTTACGTACAACCTAACTTTTTCATAGAAGTACATATTAGTTTATTTTCATTTAAACCAAGAAGAGTAGTATTAAGAAATAGGAATAAGTGAAAACTGGGTAATAATATCGCTATCGGAATCAGTAATATGGCACGAAGGTATTGGTAGTATACAAGTAATAAGCAGAACATTTCCAACAACCACCGACATTTCAAATCAATTAAACCTGTAAAAATAATGGATTTCTTAATCAACTACGAAATGATACAATTGCAAAAGTTTGAAAGGATGTCAGTTACTTAATTACAAAACAGGTAGAATGTAACCTTAAGTGCAAATATCGGTCCAGGTCAGCTTGGACCGATATTTACACGTAAAGTTAGTATGGAAAAACTGTCAAAATTTCAAGTCATAATTTGGTATAAATAGATCTTGATTTGATTCTAGAACTCTTTTTATAAGCTCCCTAAATCCAACTTTAATATAGCTTGATAGTATTGTATTGGCATAGTAGAATTTGTTGAGGCGGGAACAACCCACAGGTGGGTCGCTCCCGCCACGGTCGGAATCAGCTGATGTAGAACAACTCCTTGACAGAGCAAGGGGAGTGGTCGCTACTCCGTTGTCCAGGATGCACTACGAGGAGGATCCGACCCATTGGGGTCCATAAGATGTCAGTAGGACCCCGTATTCATTATCTAGCAAGTACCTATTTCAGAACGGTGTAGAAAAGATGCATTAGGCACCATGTTTTTTTATTCTCTCTGACATTTAGTTACACATAAATAAATCGTGAACGATTTTAAATTACATACTTCGGATTACCTACTGTTACCGCAAAAAATACTTAATAACTATCATTTATTTGTTTTACCGTGACACCTTAGCCTTGAACAATATGCCTTTTGTTTAGTTGCTCCAAATTAGTATGAGTCAGATCCATAATTTAGCGATGGGAAGCGATCGTTGAAGTCGCATCCTCATAGTATGTTTGACCTTTAGACGGAACTCGCGGCGTTCGTGTGATCTTAATCGTACAGGATCTTGTTATTATATTTACATTATTAAAATTGAACTCGAAAATGTTCCGCATTTTAGAAAATTTGATGGAATTATAATTGGTGTAGATCCGTTTATTTTGCAAGTGATTGTATCGCTTATTACCTGTAGATTGTTTTAGTATACGTTGAAATTGAAGTAGAGATAGCAATACTTAGTTATATAGTAATAAAAACTTTAAAGATGTTTCAGAAGAACAAAGTAATATTATTCTTACGTAACTCGGCAAAAGTATTGAATTACTAACGTCTAATATATTTTTACAAGACGACTCCAATAGGTATACACATGTCAGACATCTCCCAAAAAGCGTGTGATACAGAATACAACATAATAGAATGCAAAAAAGGGAGGATGTTACAACTCAGAGATGCTGTCATACTCGGAGAAATGACAGTGATCTTACTTTCGTTCCGTTATTCATTCTAACTTCGTTCCCACAATCACGACGGGACGAGACACTTACTTCTAACTGATTTAATTTCAGTTTAATTGTCTTACCTACATATTACATCAAAGCATTATATTTAATTAAGTTTATGACTGTGAGGAGAGATGAGGAACAAAACTATTATGGAGTCTAAGTCTTACCACTGATGAGGCCCAATCTTTGTACACGTACAATAGGGCACGTACATACCAAGTCGAACATCAGAAGCCGAAAAAGAAAAGCCCAATCACAGCTTCATCCAATCAAAGCAAGTCCAAAGGACTTCGAATATGATTCGTCAATTTAATGTGTACAGATACATAGCTCCGGAACCAGTGCTTGAGTAATTTTATAATATGAACCTTGTCAAACAATCTCGTGAAGACGTAGCCTTCTTCTGACAAGGTACGGGAGACTTATGATTTTTCGTTGCATTGAAGCACGCGACTATCAACGATTTTAGATGTATAGTTGCAACACAAGCGCAGTTGTTGTCGATTATTTAACGAGAAACAATGTGGAGTCGCACGCGGACCGAGCGATGCTTCTCACGGCTGCCGAAGGTCGTGGATATCTCTGTTCTTACAACACGCTTTAAATAATTTGATTTCATAATTTAAGCGCTCAAATGTATGCATTTAAACGATATACCACAGTGTAAACATATACGAATAGAATTTAAAACAATATAAATAAAAGTTGATAGTGCGATTGTTCGAATGGAAATGTCGATGTTTGGTAAAATTACAGATCTTTTGAAAGAGCTTTCAGCAAATCATCATTATCTCAGCAATTTGGCGATCACAACAGGCTGATGGGCAAAACACGACTACAACCCCACAATTCAAGTTAACTCCGTCATATTATGTTGTCGGTAGGTGGACTGGACACTAAGTGGTGATTTATTCCATACTAGAAGCTATAGGGTGGCCATAGCTATCTTAAAATGCTCAGCGTATCAATATTTATTACTGACGTTCTGAAAATAGATAGGCATATGCTATTAATTGAATTCGATACCGAATAAATTAGCCTGGCAATCTTTCATATCTAGCTTCATTCTAATAATCAGAATGTACACCTATGCTTTTAAATTTTATAATTAAAAAATGGGTGTACATTTAATTATGTATAGATTATGGAATAATTACTATAAGTATTAGGAAACCCACTATGTTTTGTCCCAAGGAAGGGACGTAAAGATATTAAAAACAATGATCCAAATAAATTTCATACAATTTTTATTTACTTTTTCCCCGCATTCGCCGCCATAAGATCATTAAAATCCAAAACTTTCATTATAAACATTTAGGTATACATATTGTAACTTATAATATTTTTTGGTGCATCAAGTCGCGATAAAGATATAATTTTTAATATGTGATAAAGTCATTGTGTTCCCAGCACGAATTGAACCTAAGATCGATTGGCTTCATCGATAAAGTGCGACGCTTTCACTTTATATCAAATGTATTTTGTTGCAATTATGATAGTAAAACTTGCAAAAGGATCTATTTATTTCTTTCTAGCCTTTTTATTAAAGCAGGAAAGCCAAGTGCTATATGCGAGCATATCGGAAGCTATAGTCCAGAGACTTATTTGTAGATGTCGTGGGTATATTTCAAATTAGATTGCACCACCAAACATGTCTTTTACTACTATATGGCCTAGAAATATGCTTCTAGGCCAGATAAGTAGTAATAGACCACCTGGTCAAAACCGGTTACCGTAGTCTATGGAAATTTGCAACACCAAAGATGCTACGCCACAGTTGCGCTGCTGAATCTATTACCGAATTGAAACGGGCACGGCAAGTGCTGAAATTTACCAACCTGGCTTAGCTACTAACACTTTTCTGTCACCTAGGATTTACTTTTTAATTAGGAAATGCTACCCACTGTTACACATCGCAGGACTGATCAAGAGTAAGACGATAAACTGAACAGAAAATAATACTGAGCTTATAGGGCTACAAGCAAAACTATGATAGTGAACTGCCGAGGCAGTGCATCTGCAGTTACAGGAACCACAAGAAAATGGGTACCGTTATACTGACATTAATGAAATGACCTACATAGCGCATGCAACCTTCAATTTACATATTATGTAGCTAACGCCTAGATAAACAACAACGATTGTTCTACTACTTTTAATAAGTCTATAAGAAAAACAATTTGTCATTGTCCGCAACTTGACAGTAACATAAATGTTATTTTGTAAGTACTCGTAACCCATCGCAATTAAAAAGAAAATGTATCTCGTTGTATCATTCTAACGACCTGTTTCAATTCCCAATCACAGTTCTATTCTATTTTGCCACACATCATAGCCCCAGTATGTGCATAGTTCAGCACTCTAAACTTAAGTGTATCTATAAGCTTCAAATGCTTTTTTTTTTTTTTTAACGTGAGGGAAAATCCTCGTAGGATGCTATGCCGGACTCTTACCGACTAAAAAACCTCACGTAACGCCCAACAGCCTATGGTTGAGAGCCCCGGGTAAGCCCTCAGGAAGGATGTCCCGTGACAAGCTTCAAATGCTTTTCTAGTTTACATGGTAAATATTTCCATTTTAGAAACTAATAAATATACATAAGTCTACTACTAATATTCACTAGTCTCCAAAATGGGTCGACTAACGAATAAGTCGCGACAAAAGTTTACTAACTCCTGAACTACTGTTCTCCAATTTGTATTCAATAAACATAAAGGTCAAGCCATACATATAATATTGTACCCAGTTAACACTATTCCCACAGAGCCCTTAAGGAGAAGTTAGGTAACGGACTGGCGCTTTCTCCTTCAATCACGAGGTAGCTCGACCCCTCTCTGAACCCAAAAGATGCCGTGTCGCCTACTTCCGCGAGTGTCTAGCACGGCGGTTGCTAGGGCGCATCGCTAATGACATTTGACCTTTCGCTAGGGTTGCCTGTTTGGAAATTAATTTATTTTATGGATTCATTAATATCCTACATATTGATTTACAAAGTTAGATAATAAAATGGAATGAATTATCTTCTTCGAATCCATCAGAACATTCAGTTACACGGAATATTTTCCGTAACCTATTTTTATAAAACTGGTTTATTTGTATGTAGTGTGTGTATGTTTATTATCCTCTACAGGGTGCACTTCCAAGTTCCAACCGATTTTTATGAATTCTGACATCCATGTTCGTCGATTGTAGGGATGTTTTGCTGTCGGTAAATTCATTTCAAATGAAAATAGAGATAAAAAGGGATATTCTCTCTAAAAAACACTACCTACTAAAAGGATAGAGAAATAAAACCTTTAGAATTCCTCAGAATTCATCAAGGTAACATAACCTACCTACTATTTTGAAAGATCAAGATAAAATTTAACATTAGATGACCGCACATGTAGAAAGCGTAGTACAAATCGATTTGAATGTATAAAATACCTTAATGTTTGCATGTCACAATGTTTAATAGTTTTGTTCTAAAAGGTTGCTTCAGAACAATAAAAAATAATTGTTTTAAGTTTGTGGAACACGTTCTTTTGTGTTATACACTTCATTTGTATAATAATGGTACATTCTCGGCCTTTTGTGCAATTTACATAATTTAATGGTTGATTATTATACTTTAGGGGTCACATGTATTGTATCGACTATAAAATGTTGCCATATATATATAATATTTTTCTTTTGGGTATGTTTTACTATATACCTACGTTTTGAGGTTCCTAGAGGTTCTAAGTTAATTTAACCTAGGAGTTAACGGGACATTTACCATGTATCTACCTATTATTGAGTCTTTCCGATAATTCAACTCTGTCGCAATTACCATGATGACAGAGGAACCAATCCCGTATTTTCTAAAAACTCAAATAAACATTTTCTCAATTGAATGATCATGAACGTTTGAATTCAAAGTTCCGTGTCCAGAAAAACATCTTGAACAAGACCATAGACTAGGGCCTGAGGTTTAGCCGAACCGTTCTACGTGGTAACACTGTCGTTGGATATTAAGTCGTGCGATAGCATAGCACGAGAGTCAATTATGACATCATTTGAGGATTCGTATGTTCATATTGGACCATTTCATACAAAATTAGCTAGTTAAATCCCTTTTCTTTTTGTTCTACGTGAGGGAAAATCCTCATGGATGTTATGCCGGACTCCTACCGACTAGAAAACCTTACTTGTCTTGCTAACAGCCTACGGTTGGGTAGCCCCGGGTAAGCCCTCGGAAGGATACCCCAGGAGATGAGTCAACTCCCTATCCCTGGCGTTTAATTAGGACAATGCCTCAATTTTTTAAAATATTTTTATTCATTCTTTTGAAAGTTACGAATAATTTCCTGTAGTTGTAGTAAGTAATATATTGTACATACTACATTCTTAATATGCAATGTAGTTCTTATAAACATTAATCTATTAACCACAACATACCTACCGATTTACAACACCTGAATTTCTGAACGACGATATTTGTAGAAGTTCATTCCCATTACCTTATGTGTTCACAGCCTTATATAAGACGACTTGCGAACCACTTACATAATTGAAATTAATATAATGCACCTATCGATCACAGTAAATGACAAATGGCGGTGTTCATCTATCTAATATACCTAATGCATAACTTTACATACTCTTGCAAAACCCAGTAATCGAACGAACTGACTAAATAAAATTATTTCCGTATTATTCGCATTAGTAGCAAAGAGTGGTGGAATGGTTGGTCTATAATTCAGTTATTGCTCTCTGATAGGTGCAATTGCTCATCACATAGAGTAGGTAGTCTGTGGTTTGATATTCGAATGCGAAGAAATATGTTATTTATAGACTGTTCGACTTACGGAAGCTACGTATATTCAACTAGTGCTATCCCAGTGATCTTTCGTAAGCAGAATCTGTCTTAAGGGCCCCACTCACTAACAGTTTACCGGACGATATCAATCTGTCAGTTAATCGCAATAGCCCACACACTAACAGTTCTGTTGAAGGTTTTGGACGGACGACTAATACGAATTGATAGTGTGTGGCCGCTCGACGATTCCGTTCAGCGCCGACAGATATCGGCCGGACAGTTTAAAACCTGGCGCGCGATTGACCACACATTAGCAGGTAGCCGGCCGGCGGCCTGTCGACCGACGTCTTGTATCAGTTGCAGGCCGACAGTTTTAAGATTTTCGACTTGTTTAATTTTACCGTCAAAATGGACAGCAAACCTCAATTTGTATCTACGTTTATTGAGTTATATAGAAGTTTCCCATGTTTATGGAAGGTGAAAGATGATTATCATCACAATAAACGATTGAAGGAAGAACGAAGGATGCTTAAAACAAATTATTAGCATATTATCAAACCACAATACCTTCAGCAACAATTGACAATGTGAAAAAAAAATCTTAAAAGCACATTCAGTAAAGATCTATAAAAGGTAATTTTGATTTTACTCTTATATGAAAATGCTAAATACGCTTTTTGGTAGGTAGCTATCTAGAGGGATAACCCTATATATCTTATACCTATCTATAATTTATACAGATTAAAAGTACCTACGTACTTTTAAATTATGTATTATAAAATTTAAATATATATTTATTATTGTTATCCAGATTATAATAGTTTTGTCAAAAATTTTGAATAAAAATATTTATGGTACGGTATATTATTCATTAAATATCCATCTACCTACTTTCAGATCGATGAATCTACGTAATAACATGTTGACTTGTGATAATAATTCATTTATTCATTACAAAATAATTTGTGTAGAATAGCAAATAGGTGACCATTTGCTGTATGTAGTGTATGGGCCCTCAAACCGATATCAGACCATGGCCGACGGGCGATCGTACGGTGGAAAACTGCCGACTCCCGACTGTTAGTGTGTGGTCGCAAGACTGACAGCAGGCCCTTGCCGGCAGGCAAAAATCGCTTTAGTGTGTTGGCGCTATTGGTCTAGGACGGCAGGCCGTCCGATAGGATCAGAGACTGCAGGCGGACTGTTAGTGAGTGGGGCCCTTTATACAAAATCTGACTTAAACCAAATAAATGACTAAATAATAAGGGGGTATTATCGGGATCGACTGAACCGATTTTGAATATTCTTTTACCAATATGTAAAGGCATATTATATGTGTGTGTTTTATACTCTACATATAGACCGGGAGATGATGACAGAAAAGTTCAAGTCATTTGTTACAAGTATGGCGACCCTTAGAGGGTAGAATTAGGTGATTTGAGAACCGAAGATAGTAATTTCAGAGTTGGCCCGTGGGGCGTAATTACAGGCTGATTAATTAAATTTGTCGGAAAAAATGAAGTGTTCAAACGATTTGTTACAAAAAAACTCTTGCGTTTTTTTGTGGTCCATGAAAAATAACTTGGCGCCAGCGTAATGCCATACTTTTTTCGCGGGTTTTATGGCCCGCCATCTTAATGAAGAATGTTCGCTAATTTAACTCTAAGGGTCGCCATACTTGTAACAAATGACTTGAACTTTTCTGTCATCATCTCCCGGTCTAATACCTATACCTACCATCACGCTACTGCCGAGGTAGAATAGCAGTACCGATAAATGTCAACAACATGTCTGCCCGACTTACATTATTTAAGTTGCTAGAGGTGAGGGCGCAATGCAAGTTGTCTGTATCTGGGGAAGTCGTGGAGTACAGTCAGTACTTAAATTGTATTGACAACATGAGGTTTTTGAGTAACCAGATTGGCATTTGATTGGGACAGTGTTATGTGTCGGACTGGTCTTCACTACTCGACTAAGATAGGAGAGCTTATCTTAATTGTTAACTTACCATGCCAAAGTCATAAATCTTTAAAAAATAATTAACCTTATAGACTTAGTTAATAAATAATTTAAAAATAATTACAGATTGGTATCACCAATGTGAACCTATTGCCCCGCTGTCATGAGAAGGATATTGCTTAATATAAACATGAATTATGAATGTTTAATTGATTATGAACAGAACTCTTCATATAGTTGACGTACCGTTGACGGTCAGCGCAAAAGCGTCCTAAGCCCTGAATTTTCACTTATGCAATAATGTCCTATTTTTAACAGACAAGAGGTGTTGTTTATCTGATATTTAACTTTGGGAATAAGGGTGCTTTTCCACCAGATATGTGCTATGCTGTAGCAACGCAGATTACATTGATATCCACCAATCACATTCTTCCGTCCACATGTCAAATTGTGTGACGAATATGATTGGTGGCTTTCAAACGCATCCATAGCAACGTAGCGTAGCACATCTGTGGTAGCAGAGCACGAAAATTTAAAAAAAATCAAAGAGAATAACATTTTATTTTAATTTTATTTTTCCCTGACGTCTCCTTTAGATTTCAGTAGGACAGGAGAGCGAGACACGAGGGTGTACTTAACGTAATGTAAGATTCTAGGACGTTATTATAATATTGAAATATCAAGAAACAAAGCGTCCTTATATTAGCCACAGCTGTGAGAGTGACATTAGATACGAAATGATAATTAAGAAAATAAAATTAAACATTATGTACCTAGGATTAATATATTTATACTCGTTGTCGTAGTTTTAGCTTGTGATATGTACATTAATAAATATATATGTACAAAATGTACACGTTCCTTTATGGACTTAGAAGTACGGACAGAGTATACACTATTTGTCTGTCACAGTACACCAACTGTCACAGAACTGCACTCGCATAGGTACACCCTGTTAATTTGTCGTGAGCGTGCCATGAACACAAGTTACACTACCGTTTATTTTTCACATTATCCATAAATGTGCCGCAGCTTTCATGCTTTCCCGGATAAATCGAAGTTATGTCTGTACTTGTCTCTTCCTTAGATTCGTGGCTAGAAATATAAAAATAACATAAGTACCTACTTAATAACCTTTGATTGAATAAAATTTGTAACGCTAAAAAATCCAAATTTGCTCATCCCAGCTGTCATATCGACAGAGGTCAAAGTTCAAAAATGGAATTTAAGTTCAAAATGTCAAACGAAGTTCATCGCATCACGTTGATAATGTGTTCAATTTAGCATGTTGTAATCTTCGATGCTCGTTTGTATAGCAAGGATTGAGGCCGCTATTTTAGAGATCCGCACCCAAAAAGTAAAATCGGGACCCTTCTTGAGACTTCGCCGTTCGTCTTCTCTGTCTGTCTGTCCGTTACACGGCTGTATCGGAGGATCCGTGATAGCTATAGCGCTGAAATTTTTACACATGATGCTATTGCCAAAAATACTAAAATCAGATACAAGGGGGATTTTTTTTTTGTTTAACGTGAGGGAAAGTCCTCGTGGATGTTATGCCGGACTCCTTCCGACTAAAAAACCTCTCGTAACGCCCAACAGCCTATGGTTGGGAGCCCCGATAAGCCTTAGGAAGGATGTCCCAGGACTTCCAAGGATAAAAGGGGAATTAAGGCGGGCTCTCATACAACAAATGTGTTTTTTGCCGTTTTTTGGTAGGTACGGAACGCTATGTGTGCGAGTCCGACTCGCACTTGGCTGGTTTTTATCGATGCAACGCAATATTATGAATCAGTGAACGATACTATGAAAGTAGTAGGTAATATAAGGCGTGAGAATCGTTCTTTAATGATAGACATCTGTAATTGAGACGGCGAAGTCAATTATATTTGTAATAATGTGTTCAGTTAATTTGAATAAGTACACGAAATAATCTATTTTAGCGTGTCCAAATCGACCCTTGAACTATATTCTGGAGGATAATAGACCGTGTCTGATGGATGATTCCGTACCAGATTTGTATCATATCGTACACAGAACAAAAGAAAAAATTCAAGACTGTAATAAAACAGTGCTTGAAAACATCTCGTCATGTAGAGTCCAAGAGTCGCCCTATATAGGATACAATACAGTCGTCCAATACCTACTGTTTGAACTGTTCCCATACTTTTAGCCCCTCTCTATAAAATAGAGTGGGGCTAAAAGTGTGGCGGTATCAGTTTGGCGGTCGGTTGTCATCGCGATCGCACGTTTACAATACCATACCGCATTCGTTGTTGACCGAGATCCACTAGTGGTGGGCTAGGGTCCTGTCGATAAATCTTATCGATAGACCTTAGTCCAACATGGAGAAGTTTCTTGTCCGCTCCGAGTCCAACTCCAGCTTGACTAGCAAGAGGCCGCGAGAGACTACGACGTCACCAGACCAATGGCAGCATCCAAAGAAGTTTATTGCCAACCCTAAAGATGTCCAAACAAGCAAAGGGACGCCCACAAGTAACCGATTTGGTAACCTCCCAGTTGATGAGGCGGCTTCGGAATCCTTCCAGTTTGCCACGAAGAAGAAAGCCTCAAATAATACCCCTCCGATAGTTATTGAACTTCAGGGCGAATGGACCTTAGAAAAGATTAGAGGCACCGTACAAAAACATGTGAAACAAGTAAATTTTCATATGCAGTGCAGAGGTCGCAAGATAGTGAAGATTCAATGCTATTCAGCCGAAAGTCACCAACATTTGAAGGATGGCCTTGTGAAAGAGAATGTGGCATTCCACACATTTACTAGACGGGACGAAAAGCTACCTAAGGTCATTATAAAAGGACTACCAAGATTTACACATGCAAATATACCCGAAGAGCTTGCTTCTCTTGGATTTGATGGAGCCGTCGTGTCTGAACTAAAAACATTCCACGTTCTTGAATGCCCCCTCCTGCTGGTTCAGTTGCCAAGCGGCACAAACATGGCTAGATTCAAGCAGATAAAGTACCTGTCCAACTGTGTCGTCGATATCCAGAGATACAAGCCGAGTAAAAGAGTGGGCACACAGTGCTTCAGATGTCAGAGCTTTGGTCATGCATCAAAGAACTGCAACAAAACGGCACGATGTGTTAAATGCGCACAGTCTCATCCCACCTGGGAATGTCCTAAAAAAGACAGGAATGAACCAGCTCGTTGCTGTAACTGCCAAGAAGAACACCCTGCGAACTATACCCAGTGCAGCGAGCGCCTGAAATACTTGGAGCGTATTGAGACTAACCGTGAGAAGTTACGCAAAACAATTACCTTGGCACGTACTCGCACTACATTATCCAGTCAGAATACATGGGCCCAAGTCACCCAAAGCAAAATTAAAACTCCCAAAGCTGTGGCGCCGATACGACCTACAAACACACCCTCAAACGTCAATTCAAAGTCACAACTAAGCCAATTTGCTTCAGTAACATACTCTACAGACGTAAATGAAAAGTCATCGCACGACTTCGAAAATATTGAGATCTTAAAGACCATACAGTCAATCAAGCACGAATACAAGAAATGTAAAACTTTTATGGAAAAAGTTATTTTAATATTAACGCATCTGGGTCAATATGTCTAGCTGCCATGAATTACGTTTACTATATTGGAACGCGGACGGTGTTAACAAAAAACAGCAGGTACTTGCTGATCTCGCGGTAAGTAGACTTAAAGCTGATATCATCGCACTCTGTGAAACAATTTTAACCAGTCGTCTTACTCTTAAGATTCCTGGTTACGCCTGCTACCGCATGGACAAGCATGCTAATGGCACGGGCCGGGGTGTAGCTATCTTAGTTTGAGCGGACCTAGCTCACAACTTGCTTCCTACCCCAGACACTCAAAATCTGGAAGTTATTGGTGTCTCTTTAAACATAAATAATAATAAAATAATAATTTACTCAGTCTATCAATCTCCTAGTCTCCCACTCATTAGTAGCGATATTGAACAACTCATGTCGTCCGGTAATCAGGTGTTAGCTATGGGTGATATGAACTCAAAGCATCCGCTGTGGTCACCTGGGCCGGGTAACTCACGCGGCAAAACGCTTTACGAACATATGCTGGAGAATGTGTACGTTATCCATGCCCCACAACAGCCCACTCTTATACCATACCGCACCGACCAAAGGCAGTCTACCCCAGATATCATTCTCGCAAAAAATATCAACTCCTTTAATCAAGTAATCACCATACCTGCACTGTCCTCCAATCACTTCCCTGTTCTCGCTAAAATTAATATAAATTTCAAACGAATTCCCTTAGTACACTATAACTATGCCAAATCAGATTGGACTAAATTTCGCAATCATCTCAACTCGAATATAACGTTATCTCCTAAAACTTATGAGTCCACTAATGAAATTGACAACTTAATTAATAACTTTCAACAAACAATATTAAAAGCTAGAGACTTATGTGTCCCCATCACTACCTTAAAGCCGTGGAATTCCTCAGTGCTTCCGAGACGGATAAAACGTCTTATTCGTCAAAAAAATCGTCTCCGAAGATATGCTGCAATGGAATTAGATCGTGAAGTCCGCAAAGCGTTAAATGAGCACATAAACCACCTGAAGTTCCAAATTAATAGTGTTATTCAACGCTATAATGATGAGGCATGGAACCAAAAGCTTAAACGGGTCGATAATCCTAGCACTGACCTCTGGCGCTTAGTTAAGTCTTTACGTGTAGCGTCTATCGCTACAATACCAGCACTAAAGAAAGAAGACGGTTCCTTGACTACTACACAAAAAGATCAATGTGACGTACTAGCTAGAAGCTTCTTAAATAACATGACCTTAACCGATGAGTGGCCCAGCACTGAGACTGTAACAGTCGAACGCTCCTTATCTGTTTTAAGCGATCAAGTAACTCTTGATCGCTATTTGCTAACACGTCCTGCTGAAGTCAAAAAGCTCATACTGGGATTAAAACATCGTAAGTCCCCTGGTCCCGATCAAGTCTCCAACCTTCTTATTAAAAACATTCCTCAAAAAGGCGTGGTATTGCTAACCAAAATATTCAATGCTTGCTTAACGCTAAACTACTTTCCAACTCCGTGGAAACTAGCTAAGGTTATTGCAATTCATAAGCCCGGTAAGGACTCTGCTGAGCCAACTTCCTATCGTCCGATCAGCCTATTGCCGTGCCTTGGGAAACTCTTCGAAAAAATAATTTATAAACGGCTTTTAAGAGCATCTAGTAATCTTCTAATAGACGAACAGTTTGGCTTTCGTCAAGGTCACTCAACAGTGCAGCAGCTGGCTAGAGTAGCTGAGATGGTATCGCATAACCTCAACCTTGGGCAGTCTACCGGTATGTTTCTGTTAGACATAGAGAAATCTTTTGACACAGTTTGGCACAAGGCTCTTATACACAAGTTAATTTTGCTTAAAATACCCACAGCTTTAGTCTTAATGATAAAATCATATCTGGCAGAACGAGGCTTCCATGTACATATTAAAAAAGACTTGTCTCCCTTAAAACCAGTGCCTGCAGGTGTACCTCAGGGTTCAATCTTGGGACCGTACTTATTTTTGTTATATCTTAACGACATACCTATACAACCCCGCACTCATATAGCCTGTTTCGCTGATGATACTGCTTGCCTAACTTCCTCAACTGACATCGATTTAATAATTGACCGCCTTCAATTAGTTCTTGAACGACTGTTAGAGTACTTTGGCAGATGGAAACTTAAGATTAATGGGTCTAAGACTGAAGCAATACTTTTTACTAGAAAGCGTACCTTACCACAACGTACACTCAAAATTGAAAATCATCCGATCCCATGGAGCCGTTCTGTTAGGTATCTGGGTACAACTCTCGACAGCAAACTTAACTGGTCCGAAAATATTTCAAAATTACATTACAAAGGCATCAAGGCTATCAACGCTTTAAACCCAGTGCTTAACAGACGCTCAAATCTGAGCAGTCACACAAAGCTTAGAATATACCGCACCCTAATCCGACCCTGTATTACATATGCATGTCCTGTATGGAGCGGCACTTGTCAATCAAACTTAAATAAACTACAGCTTATACAAAACAAAGCTCTCAAATACGCTTATAACACACCTTTCCGTACTAACCTTCAAAAATTACATTTAAGAATAGGATTACCAACGATTGACGTATATATTTACAAACTTTCTGAAAAATTTTATATTTACAATAACCCTAATAGCAAGAATAAACTAATTAAAAATATTTGTAAAACTCGTAAGAGGAATCTTACTTTTATCGATACTTATAGGCGGTACAAGTTACCGCATCACTTATTCTTAGGCCCTTCGTACACTAGGCTACGCAAATCTTCGATACTAATGTTGTCAACTTATGTCGCGAATATTGCGTAGCGCACGAACCGTACACACGAGATATCTCAAGACGCGATTTTGTCTATTCTGCCACTGTAGACATAGCGAAAACACGTCTCAGACTAATTAAATTTACGAAACGTCTGACACAAGTGACGATTTCTTCGCTTTCGGTAAAGATAGTAAGCCAAAATCATAAGATTTTGGCTTACTGTCTTTACCAAAAGCGAAGAAATCGTCGTAATAGGAAATACTGGGTTCATCCACATATAGAAAAAATGGAAAGTGTAGACTGTTTGTAGCTGAATAAAAATTACAACGAACAGATACTAAATTCAAATTGAATATTCAACAATTGCTCTGCCATCTTGAAAATCGCAGCGACATTAGTAGCGACGATCTCGACCGGCAGGTAGCGCGCGACTGGCGTCGGCGACGAATGATCAAAATGTCGGCGACGCATGTCTGTGTACGAACCTCTTTGAATTTGTATTGCGGTAGTCGCTTAGAGACCAAAATCGTTGGGTATCGAAGATTTGCGTAGCCTAGTGTACGAAGGGCCTTAGAGTGCGATGAATAGGCTAAGCCTTGCATGTGTGCGCGCTCCACGCTCCGCATGTTTTGCGAGTGCCATAGCCGCCCTTATTATCAAGCGATATGTAGGACGGAGGTGGCACGGCGCGGATCGCGCGCGCATGTGTGTGTTTTCCGATTCATGGACATGCTGTATTAATGCCTAGCTCCAGACCGCCTTACAAATTGCGGCTGATTATTTACTTATCTACCTTGCATTGAATAATTATTTTTCCATAAAAGTTAATTTATAAAACGTAATGTTCTTACTAAAGCCTACGTAATATATTATTTCATGGTGTAATCTTAAGTATTCAAATCTAAAGTGTGTTTGTGTTGTGATTTTTTATTATAATGCTATAAGTTTCGAATGGGCTAAACACTCGCGAAATAACTATGTAAGTACCTACTTATAATAAAGGTTGTGCTACTATGTTAAGTTACACTAGTATTGTACATAAATGTAAAGTATTATGACTTAATAAAGATATTTTAAAACTAAAACTAACTATAAAATAGAGTGCAGAGGGGCTTATGGCGAGACTTTGTCTGTAGCTGTGACTCTGTCGCATTAAACTACGTCACTAGGTCACGAGGATCATCTGTTCAAAGTTTGAAATAAAACAAAAATGACAACGTCAATCGAATTCAACTTTCACTTTCACAATAAACGTGTAGGATAGGGGCAGTCTGGTGAGAACGATCTCACGACTTTCTTGTTATTCTATGTAGCAGGTACCTACTTGTCATGGTAATGGCAAAGAAAAAGAAAACTAGAAACAAAAACTGTATCAACGCGTATCGTCAGCGTGGCACAGTAAACCGTCCAACCAACCCTTCTGAAATGAAATTGGGAAAGATCAATCCTCTTATAAGTATATTAAAAATAGCGTTTGCTATATAGTATCTACCTATTGCTTTATTATCCATAAAAATAGTCTTAAGTTGACGACAAACAGTCTACTGGATAAATGTCTATGTTCTTTATGTCATGCCATGACTCAGTTTGGTCAAATCAAATCATTAATTTGCTCACAAAGAATAAGGTCTTAGCATTTGATGGTAAACAGTAGCGAACGTCCAATTCACCATGTCTGTCATGTGAGAACCATTGGCATGAAACCAAAACGAGTAAAACAAATACGTAAATTTACTAAACAACAGTTCCCACATTAAATTCAATTCGCCACAGGAAACAAATACAGTATAGGACGTGATGCAATGCTATTGTATATTCTAAATAAGGTCACTGCCAATTACGGCCGCCGAGTCATCTTCTAAATCTAAACCAAAATCAGACTTCGAATATTTGACCATAAACAGTCAAATAATTGCGCACTACTGACCATAAAACTGTATATTAATTGACTATAAACTGGTCATTAATTAAGCAATACCAGTAAGGAATATAGATACATACAAATTTTATTCATATATCACATCAAATATAGTTAATTATGATTAGATAATCAAGCGGTGTCGGCATAAATACCTATATTACAGCATCTGATGAATAAATTAAAGATTGGATGGGAAAAATATTATATAATAGATATCTATCAGTATTTTTCAATCAATAGAACCCGGTTTGGTTGAGATATTGAAACACAATGGAACAAGTTACTTTTAACCCAATGACCTACCAACGAAGCAAGACCTGTTGGTTGACCAGCAACTGTATGTACTACTGTTAGCGGTAGGTGTACGTACTGTTCTGCTTGGCTGTATGTAACTCTTAATAGAAAAGTTACTTTATTGATTGCCGTTGTTGTTGTTTGAGAACACATCAACACCTCTTTATTAATGAGCTGAGGACTGTTATTATACTTATAGGGTCGTTAATCCCAGTAACTTTTCAGCGCTATATTATATCTTCTTTTTCACTCTGGGCGTCTCACAGCTATACAGAGGTATGTCTTAAGATACGTACCCTCGTCGTAGATACTGTCAGGTATTCTGTGCTTTAGATCAAAATTTGATTCTATAAATAATAATAAATATTCACGGACATTTCACACAACGCTATCTGATCCCAAAGTAAGCTAGGAATGACCTGCTTGTGTTATGGTTATCAGACCACGGATATTAATACTTATATACTTTTAAATACCTACATACATATTATACATAGAAACACCCAGACTCTTGAGACAAACATTTATGGATCACACTAATATTTGTCTCCGGTGGGAATCGAACCCACGACCTCCAGCGCCGCAGGCGGTATCACTACCGACTGCGCCACAGAGGCATTCTGAAATTAAATTAGACTATATTTTGTTTTCAGCAATCACGCATGCATCGTGTAACATTTATTTTCTATATGTGGCAAGTCTGGTCTCGGGCTTGTCAATATATTTGAGCGTTTGAGAGCGCCATGATCGATTGATTGTTTTTTTTGCTGTGGCAACAGCTGTCTCAAGAAAACGGTCTATTGTCTATGGGACATGACTAGAGTTTTTTTGGGAACTGACATGGGAGAGAAAAGGTTAATGAAAAATTAGAAGAGGTTTCTTGAGATTGGATGGCTTCGGTGCTTTGATTCTCTGAGCTACTAAGTTTTATGTTAGTCACTCCAGTTGATGTTTTTTGTCAAAGTTCTTTTCTAATTTCTACCCAGATTCTGGTAAGTTTCAATTAACTATTTGCAAAGCGGGTCGATGGTCGTCTTTCGCGCAGTCAATATCTTAATTTGTCGTTTCTTTCATGACAGGGTTTTTTAGTACGGGGAAAAGTCGAACAGCCACATTCGTAATACACCCAGTAAAACACGTGGACTACACGAGCGAGGTGACTTGAGAGGAACCTGCAGTCTTCACACACCTGGCATTACCATCAGCCACAGCTACTTATACGTGTAATCTAGCCGCCTACGTTACTTCCTCACGCTGATTTAGTGTAGTGCTGTACTAGTAGTACCTAAACCCGTAATATTTTTATGTATGTCTGTGCTTTCTGTATCTATGTAATCTCATTGTCTCTGTAGTGTACTGTGTGTTATATAAATATTTGTGTGTACACCCTACCTGGCTGTTTTCGTGAGAGCCTTAGCCTACCCTTGCACGCACACTGGAATCTCTGTAGTAAGGCGCCCTGGGAAAGAGTTCTCTGCATAGCTACCTCACGCTAGTTGGTGAGTAACACTGAACATCTTTGTGTTATAATCGTTCTCCAGCGCAAATTTGCTCATGATGGGTACATAGTCGTTGAATGGCAATGGTCATCTTTTGCAAGTCTACTTTATATTTAGCAATATTCATAGATTAGACCAGCTTACCTAAGCGCATTAGATCTGATACCTAAGTACTTATATTCAATTAGGTACCTACAAGTAAACGCAATCCACGCATAATTATGTTTCCGTTTCATCCATATTTGCATGAACTGCATCCATTTACGAACGACTATCGTATTCCCGCTCTAGAGAATGTCATAATCAATGTTTCAGATTGCAATATTAAGCAATTTGGTACCTACCTTAGGTAGATGATTAAATAAAGATGAATGAATACCTATTATGAAATAATATATAGCTTCATCAGAATTTTCGGAGCAAAAGTCAATCACTATAGTAAGTCACATCAGCTAGAGTACTTGGTGCAACCACATTTGTTATTGGTTTATGCCGCAAGTAAGTACTTCTTGTTCCGTTAAAAAGTCGTACCTATCTAATCCCTCAACCAGTTTTACGCAAATTTCTCTTAATGTTAATGTGTCAAATCTGCCTATCACAATCTGAACGTTGCCTTCTCCCAAGTTTTACACATGTAGGTATGGCATTATTTTGCTCCCAAAATTTGCAATTAGACTTGCTGTATCACGGCGGTGTGGCCAAACGGGTGGTATAGTGTCGATTCGAGTTTTCTTCTATTCGCCTCTACCTCATCCGCGCTGATATTTGGTGTTGCTGACACTGGATTTACAAATAGGCTACCTTTCCTTTACTCAAGAAAAAGTTCCTTTGAGAGACGGATAAGAAAAAACTTCATCATGTGGGTGGAGCTCAATAGAATACGAATGCGAAGGGTCAAGGCAGAATTGATGATCGCTACCGTAAGAAATTGAAAGACGTATGCATTATTATGTCATGAAATTTAATAACTGTTATCGGAAGAACAATAGCGCGCCTGTGATACGGCAACTAATCTTCTATCTCGGATATCAATCAGCGTCACAATAGAATTGCGAGAACCAACGCTTTCACTGTACCCAGCCCACCTCACCTATTGAGCACCATTTATCTGTGATTATGACCACATCAATTTAGGAGCCTTTTCATAAAATTTTGATAAAAATGTAGTATTTTTGAAACATTTTAATGTACCTATTTAAAGAAAAAATGAGGAGTGTGTTACATTGAACTTGACAACAGAAGAGTCCTCTAAATAGAAGTGTTTTTGCGCTCTACATTCCGAGGACTTACCCGGGGCTCCTAACCGTAGGCTGTTAAATAGGATACGTGAGGTTTTGTAGTCGGTGAAGTCCAGCATAGCATCCATGAGGATTGTCCCTCACGTTAAAAAAAAGGTACTGTAACAATTATGTCTTAGTTTTTCTATAAACACCAACATTTTAAAAAAAAGAACGTTTATTTCCGTCAAACTTTTTTGAAATGGCTCCTAAGAGTTCGATAGTTGAAACCATTGTGATGAACTATACTGCGGAACATTGTAACGAAACTATTTTATTAGAACACGATGTATGCATGCGGATGAACTAATATTCTCACAGCCTTTTGAACTGTCGGATTCGATATTACGAGCTCTTCATTGATATAATGATCTAATGCAATGACATCACACGAATGAACAGTACCTACTTTCAAGGACTACATCTGTCTAGGAGTTATAAATGGATACTAGCTGACCCGACAGACGTTGTCCAGCCATAACTATAAATATGGAAATCGTTACCCATAGTTCCGAGTTCCAGGTCCCAAGTTCCCGTTCCTGGTTAATTTCCCAGTCCGTCTTTCTGTTCCCGGTTTCTATATTGGTGCTTCGAGCTCCAAGACCCGATCCAAAATCGCAATAGAAACCATTTATTTGAACAGTTCGAGCCACTGACAGTTATTGCATATTTTCTAATTTTTCACGCAACTTTCTTAATTTTTTTTACCAAAAAGAATTAGCGACGTCGGTTAAGCCGTTCACGCGTGATGTGGTGACCAAGGATTCATTTTTATATAATAGAAGAAGATAATTGAAGGAAATAAAAAAAATCGCAATGGAAAAATAGGGGTTGAAAATTCAGGGTTGTAGATATGTATTTTCTTATGCTGTATTATAAAAAACAAAAATTTATCTAAAAATTACAAAAGAATTGGGGTGGACTACTACCCTTAACATTTAGGGGGATGAAAAATAGATGATGTACGATTCTCAGACTTACCCAGTATGCACACAAAATTTCATGAAATCGGTCAAGCCGTTTCGGAGGAGTTTAACTACAAACATCACGAGTACCTACCACGACACGAGAATTTAAAATTTTAGATATATACTTGAACATAATATCCATTTTTCTGATGCATCCTCTGTCTTCGTCACCGTCTGCTTTCCAAGTTTTATTCTTTGATTTGGTTTGGTCTTCAGTTTCTCTTGTAGTGACAGTAAGCTTAACCGTGTTTTATCCTCCACCACTTCCTGCCACAACACTTCCTATCATCGATCATCCTAATATTCAAATTGCAATTTCATTTTACACATAGGTTACCTACATCTATCCCCGAACTCATGTGTCCTGCCACATGAGTCGTATCGGACAACGTCCTAATATAAAAGTGCTACATAAGTCAGTTGGGCCTCTACAATTCAGCTTATCGACTGCTCTGTTACTGTTCATGGGGACCAACGGATTAACATGACTTCTGAAGCACGGAAACATCGTTAATAAAAATTCCACAAGCGGTGGTGTTACAAATTAATAATGTAGAGAGATAGAGAAAAGCGATAAGGTAAATTGTAGTCAACAGTTTTCCACCTATGACATACCTACCTATACCTACCTACCTACCTAAATATAATACGAATAAAAATCGTAACCATTTTATTTTTCTTCTAACAGATAACAGACTAAGACAACCCTCAAAGAGCATTATCATCAATACGTAGGTAGGTATCGTTTCTCAATATAGGCAGGTTCCGCATGCCACGCCGCTGGCACACTGCCGTAATACCGTTTGAAAGATGACACAATTCTCTAGTACCCAACCACCAATCCAACTCCTTAACAAAAAAATAACATTAGATATTTATTTAACTGAACTTACTTATCTACTTCATAATGCGCGGGGAATGCTATTTTATTGCATAAACGGTGGTCCTTGAGGGACTTCAGTCTGCCTACCCACTAAGCTTCGTAGTAGCGTATCGACCGGAGGGTCACAAAGAGGTTCTAGCCGTTAATGTCCTTAGGTATTTTACACAGATATGTACTTAGGTAGGTACCTATAGCGTCCTCGTGCCCCACACAGAAAGGGATATCGGTATACTTACCTATCTGTTACCCGAGTAGGTACTTGCCTACTTCTCACGCTCGAATTTATCGGTTGAACAGATCTGGCTGAAATTTGGGACCGGGATAGATAAAACGCTGTAATAACACAAAGCATATTTATCCACGAAATGAGTACGTACCAATGGGACGAGGAACCGGGAAAAGAATTTCATTTTTATTTGAGCCCTAAGGCACCACCCGGGAGCGAGGAGTGGAGGTAGAGAACGCTACATGCGTACTACACGGCCGGCCGTGTGATTATGTCGGACTCTTACTGACTATACATAGTCTCTAGGCCTCAGGTCTTGGAGACTCATCGGATGCGATCACCCTTCTAGGGAAGGGTGACGCAGCGTCACTCAGCTAACGCTGGGTATGTCCAGCGTTAGCTGAATTAAGAAATTCTTTAACGGCTGGGGCACTAGGTATCCCCGTCGTGGACAGATGTTTTAGGAGCGAATGATGGCTCGGATTGACTAACTTGGGTGGGGACCAGATTCCTGTGCTGCACGAAGGCTTGACAGGTCGCTGGTTAGCCTATTTGGGGGATCGGAAAGTGAATGACGCGGCCTCCTCGTAACATGAGGTGTGGTTGAAAGAATTTGTCGCGGTTCGTAGTCCGCTGCTTCTTTAATGAGAGGATTTGTGTGCTGCTGTGAGTTGGCGAAGAAGCGGGTCGAACTCGCTTTAAGGTAGGTACTCCTGCATAGTAGGGAGGTCAAGATCTCTATGTAGATCTGCGTTACGAGCATACCATGTGGCGTTATAGTCCGGTACGAGAAAGTTATAAAGTTCCTATAATTCTAAAGTTGGTTTTTTTTTACAGTGTATGAGGTAGGTATATATAATGCTACTGTAGCGTTTTCTAACAGATCTGAGGTCGGGGCTAGGTATAGTTTAGGTATTTGTACGTCAATTCTATAACTGAAAGGATATTGAATTAGAGATAAAAATCTTTGCGCTATGGTGTTAAGCTAATAATTGCCGATATATATTTACATTTTCTAACAATTTCACCCACGGGTTTACCCATAAATTACAAGAAATGATTTTTAGGGCCTAGCTCAGTGACAAAAATATTACAGTCTATAAAACAAACGTATTGTAACGTGGAATTCATAAATAAATGCACGAAACGAAATTCTAACAAATTACTCCACATACTTTTTTGTTTTCATTAATCTTATCTTTTACTAGCTGTTGCCCGCGACTTCGTACGCGTGAAAATTGGTACAATGCCAATTTGATTGCTCTCTGCTTAGCCCCTAGGATATGAAGCGTGATAATATATAGCCTATTTTAACACCCTACCCCTAGGTAATATTTGTGCAAAATTTGAATCAAATCTATTGAGTACTTTTCGAGATCCTTCCGGACAAAGCAAAGCAAACAGACAAACAGATAAACAGACAAACAGACAAAAATTTTTCTAACTATATTTTCGGCTTCGGTATCTTATGTTGAACACCCAGCAAGTTTTTTTTTTAAATATTTCTTATGTACAGTTTTGACTTTTCTATCATTTTATTATATGTATAGATAATCGATTACTGCTAAAATAAAATATTAGAGATATTAGAGTTTGTTGCTACTGTTCCTTAAATATCTAACAAGAATAATACAAAAAATTCTAACACATTAGTCAGTGAATTAAAAAATAAAAAGAGTTTTCTATAAAATATTATCCCCGCAGTCTGCGCGGGTAGGGAGGGGGTTCGCAGAGCCAGTCGCTAGGATCAAGTATAACTTCTGTATAACTAAACTTGAAAACGGGACGTATGGTCAGTTTAAGTATAACTAAACTGACCATACGTCCCGTTTTCAACGGGACTGTCCCTTTTTTCGGTCACCTGTCCCGTTAAACGGGACGTATGGTCAGTTTAAGTATAACTAAACTGACCATACGTCCCGTTTTCAACGGGACTGTCCCTTTTTTCGGTCACCTGTCCCGTTGTCCCCAAGCAAAGCGTCGGGACGCTAAATTGTCCCGTTTTCAGAAACCTCGCAAAAAATTTAAAATTTCGAAGGATACCCGGGATGCACGCGCTATCGTTTACTTAGCCACACGCATACACAGGCTTGTTTGTGTCTATTTTTTTGTTTCAGCGTAATGTGATAAACTGATATGATAACTAATTTTAAGCTTTCTTTTTTTGGACGTATTGAATAACACCTTTCTATTTTTGGAATTTCAAATTTTCCAAATTATAAAGATGTTTTTTTGAGGATCCTACAACATAATTCTGTTTGCGATCAGTCAGCAAGTTTTCTCCGAGCTGTGTCGAAGGTTGGATGTGTCGAAAATTTAGGCTGCAATAGAAATTCATCATCATAAAGACATTTTTTTTGCTGACGCGGGAAACGCGCTTACGCGCCGTCATCCCAGCCAGCTGGGACGGCGTGTGGGACTCCCTGTCTCAGAAAGGGACCGTCCTACCCACTTAACCCCGCGGTGTTCCTCCTCGCACTGTAACTGGGTCGAAGAATATCAAGAGGACTGTTCACATCGACCCGGCTAGGAGCAACTCGTTAATTCGGGGCTTTCCACGGGGGAGCCAGATGGGCGGCTTCCCAAAGCTCCCCAAGGAGCTGAAGACCACGTCCACACAGCGAGGCAGAGAGTAACTTGTGCCAGCGTGCGCTAATGGGCACCCCCCGGAACACGGGGAGGGACAACTTTCGCCCACAGCAAGCAAATATTCGATAGCCATGAGGCGCTCCTGCACCCGCAAGTTTTTACGTTTGTCGCCATCACCTCTTTAGCAAGAGCGGTGACGGCGACCCAGCATTATTGGCCACATTGTATTCACAAGGGGGTACGATTTCCTACCCCTTCGGGCTATACACTCGTATACGCTACGCCGAGAGGAGTGGAAACCGAACTTTGCTGATGCACCCTGGAACATTGCTTACGGGTGCGGCGGCGGCGCCGGCGTGCTGCCCCTGTTAGTCGATGTACCAATATCTCGCCAAGCTGAACCCATGACGAGGAAGTCGCATTTGGGTGGGCCTGCTAGACCATCGGTGTGCCATCGTGTCTGTGTGGCAACACAGTGGTGGACACTCCGACACTACGCTGCTAGCATTCCGGCCGATAGAAGCTTTAGGAGCTGCTTCGGCCGTCATTTTGACAGAGTTGACCCCATTTCACGAGGGGGTTGCAGTATGGCGGGCCTCCAAGGCCCACGTTGTTGCTGGCAGCCATGACTAGCAATTCGGCAAGCAGTAGCAGTATTGGGCCCCCGTCGCCTCGTTTGCTGGTAAGGTGGCAAAGCGGGAGGCGCCATCGTGAGGAGCTCCCGCACACCTATCGAATATTTGCTTGCTGTGGGCGAAAGTTGTCCCTCCCCGTGTTCCGGGGGGTGCCCATTAGCGCACGCTGGCACAAGTTACTCTCTGCCTCGCTGTGTGGACGTGGTCTTCAGCTCCTTGGGGAGCTTTGGGAAGCCGCCCATCTGGCTCCCCCGTGGAAAGCCCCGAATTAACGAGTTGCTCCTAGCCGGGTCGATGTGAACAGTCCTCTTGATATTCTTCGACCCAGTTACAGTGCGAGGAGGAACACCGCGGGGTTAAGTGGGTAGGACGGTCCCTTTCTGGGACAGGGAGTCCCACACGCCGTCCCAGCTGGCTGGGATGACGGCGCGTAAGCGCGTTTCCCGCGTCAGCAAAAAAAATTTCTTTATGATGATGAATTTCTATTGCAGCCTAAATTTTCGACACAATCCAACCTTCGACACAGCTCGGAGAAAACTTGCTGACTGATCGCAAACAGAATTATGTTGTAGGATCCTCAAAAAAACATCTTTATAATTTGGAACATTTGAAATTCCAAAAATAGAAAGGTGTTATTCAATACGTCCAAAAAAAGAAAGCTTAAAATTAGTTATCATATCAGTTTATCACATTACGCTGAAACAAAAAAATAGACACAAACAAGCCTGTGTATGCGTGTGGCTAAGTAAACGATAGCGCGTGCATCCCGGGAATCCTTCGAAATTTTAAATTTTTTGCGAGGTTTCTGAAAACGGGACAATTTAGCGTCCCGACGCTTTGCTTGGGGACAACGGGACAGGTGACCGAAAAAAGGGACAGTCCCGTTGAAAACGGGACGTATGGTCAGTTTAGTTATACTTAAACTGACCATACGTCCCGTTTAACGGGACAGGTGACCGAAAAAAGGGACAGTCCCGTTGAAAACGGGACGTATGGTCAGTTTAGTTATACTTAAACTGACCATACGTCCCGTTTTCAAGTTTAGTTATACAGAAGTTATACTTGATCCTAGCGACTGGCTCTGCGAACCCCCTCCCTACCCGCGCAGACAGCGGGGATAATATTTTATAGAAAACTCTTTTTATTTTTTAATTCACTGACTAATGTGTTAGAATTTTTTGTATTATTCTTGTTAGATATTTAAGGAACAGTAGCAACAAACTCTAATATCTCTAATATTTTATTTTAGCAGTAATCGATTATAAAAGATAAGATTAATGAAAACAAAAAAGTATGTGGAGTAATTTGTTAGAATTTCGTTTCGTGCATTTATTTATGAATTCCACGTTACAATACGTTTGTTTTATAGACTGTAATATTTTTGTCACTGAGCTAGGCCCTAAAAATCATTTCTTGTAATTTATGGGTAAACCCGTGGGTGAAATTGTTAGAAAATGTAAATATATATCGGCAATTATTAGCTTAACACCATAGCGCAAAGATTTTTATCTCTAATTCAATATCCTTTCAGTTATAGAATTGACGTACAAATACCTAAACTATACCTAGCCCCGACCTCAGATCTGTTAGAAAACGCTACAGTAGCATTATATATACCTACCTCACACACTGTAAAAAAAAACCAACTTTAGAATTATAGGAACTTTATAACTTTCTCGTACCGGACTATAACGCCACATGGTATGCTCGTAACGCAGATCTACATAGAGATCTTGACCTCCCTACTATGCAGGAGTACCTACCTTAAAGCGAGTTCGACCCGCTTCTTCGCCAACTCACAGCAGCACACAAATCCTCTCATTAAAGAAGCAGCGGACTACGAACCGCGACAAATTCTTTCAACAACACCTCATGTTACGAGGAGGCCGCGTCATTCACTTTCCGATCCCCCAAATAGGCTAACCAGCGACCTGTCAAGCCTTCGTGCAGCACAGGAATCTGGTCCCCACCCAAGTTAGTCAATCCGAGCCATCATTCGCTCCTAAAACATCTGTCCACGACGGGGATACCTAGTGCCCCAGCCGTTAAAGAATTTCTTAATTCAGCTAACGCTGGACATACCCAGCGTTAGCTGAGTGACGCTGCGTCACCCTTCCCTAGAAGGGTGATCGCATCCGATGAGTCTCCAAGACCTGAGGCCTAGAGACTATGTATAGTCAGTAAGAGTCCGACATAATCACACGGCCGGCCGTGTAGTACGCATGTAGCGTTCTCTACCTCCACTCCTCGCTCCCGGGTGGTGCCTTAGGGCTCAAATAAAAATGAAATTCTTTTCCCGGTTCCTCGTCCCTTTGGTACGTACTCATTTCGTGGATAAATATGCTTTGTGTTATTACAGCGTTTTATCTATCCCGGTCCCAAATTTCAGCCAGATCTGTTCAACCGATAAATTCGAGCGTGAGAAGTAGGCAAGTACCTACTCGGGTAACAGATAGGTAAGTATACCGATATCCCTTTCTGTGTGGGGCACGAGGACGCTATAGGTACCTACCTAAGTACATATCTGTGTAAAATACCTAAGGACATTAACGGCTAGAACCTCTTTGTGACCCTCCGGTCGATACGCTACTACGAAGCTTAGTGGGTAGGCAGACTGAAGTCCCTCAAGGACCACCGTTTATGCAATAAAATAGCATTCCCCGCGCATTATGAAGTAGATAAGTAAGTTCAGTTAAATAAATATCTAATGTTATTTTTTTGTTAAGGAGTTGGATTGGTAGTTGGGTACTAGAGAATTGTGTCATCTTTCAAACGGTATTACGGCAGTGTGCCAGCGGCGTGGCATGCGGAACCTGCCTATATTGAGAAACGATACCTACCTACGTATTGATGATAATGCTCTTTGAGGGTTGTCTTAGTCTGTTATCTGTTAGAAGAAAAATAAAATGGTAACGATTTTTATTCGTATTATATTTAGGTAGGTAGGTAGGTATAGGTAGGTATGTCATAGGTGGAAAACTGTTGACTACAATTTACCTTATCGCTTTTCTCTATCTCTCTACATTATTAATTTGTAACACCACCGCTTGTGGAATTTTTATTAACGATGTTTCCGTGCTTCAGAAGTCATGTTAATCCGTTGGTCCCCATGAACAGTAACAGAGCAGTCGATAAGCTGAATTGTAGAGGCCCAACTGACTTATGTAGCACTTTTATATTAGGACGTTGTCCGATACGACTCATGTGGCAGACACATGAGTTCGGGGATAGATGTAGGTAACCTATGTGTAAAATGAAATTGCAATTTGAATATTAGGATGATCGATGATAGGAAGTGTTGTGGCTGGAAGTGGTGGAGGATAAAACACGGTTAATCTTACTGTCACTACAAGAGAAACTGAAGACCAAACCAAATCAAAGAATAAAACTTGGAAAGCAGACGGTGACGAAGACAGAGGATGCATCAGAAAAATGGATATTATGTTCAAGTACCTATATATCTAAAATTTTAAATTCTCGTGTCGTGGTAGGTACTCGTGATGTTTGTAGTTAAACTCCTCCGAAACGGCTTGACCGATTTCATGAAATTTTGTGTGCATACTGGGTAAGTCTGAGAATCGTACATCATCTATTTTTGAACCACCAATTGGAAGAAGGGAATAAACACCACTTTTTGAGATATTCACTTTTCTACATTTTTACATTCTTAGAATGTAAAGCTTTATTGTGAGTTTGAAGATAGGAACAAAATCCATTCATTTCGTATAGTTTCATACGGTCATAAAAATAGTTAGTTGGAAGAAGGAAATAACTCCTTCCTTTATTCCTTTCTTCCAACTATTAACTATGAATAAGTTAGATATAGGGTTTCTTTTTGGTTTTTTTTTGTCGATATACATAGCTTAGACGTGCTAAATAGTTTTATAATTAACAGAAATAAATTTTGGCCTTGTACCAGTAAAGGGAAGATGCAGGAGTGTGTGTGTTGATTTATATACAAAATCTGCCCATTTCTAAGATCCCAGTTCAAGAGATGTTTTATTTAAGAAAACTATGGCTTTACGTGTTTTGTGTTCACGGTTTAAAGACTAATTCAGCTGATTTCTATACTTACCATAAGGGTGAAGCCAAATGAGGCCCGGATGAAGTATGCAGTTTATTGTGGAAGACGATACGGAACATGGATTCCTCTGTCAAAGAACTACATGTTTTCAGCGAATCTTGCGGGGGACAAAATAGAAATAATACTCTTCTAGGATTCTTACCACTCTTGTTATAATGAATCGTTTTAAGAAAATATATCAATACTTTCCAGTACGTGGCCATTCGTTTTTACAGTGTGATGGAACCGCTAAAAGACGCATTAGGAAAAAGGACAGAATTTACGTTTCAAATGAATCTAACAGTGTTATTTAGGCTGCAAAAGTTAAGGGGTTTTCAGTTAAATTCATTACTTCAAACGACATACTTGATTTTAAAAACGCCTGGCAGGTGTGTTTTAAGAATAGCTGTAAGTCATTAGACAAAGCAACAAAATTCAAAATTTTGCAATACAGAAGCTTTGACTATAGTTCGAGTCATAAGGGTTACTTGACATGTTCCAAATTCATTGATGGTTTCGTTAAATCTACATTTTGGCTCCAAAAACCTTCTACAAACCCGAATATACCAGAATCTCTGGCATAATGTTCCCAAAATACCTATAAATGAGAAAAAAGAACGACCTACAAAAATAATCCAATATATTCCTGAAGAATTTAAGTATTTTACGATATCATCCTGACCTGGCCAACTACAAGATCCGAAAGTGATTAAATATACGAATAAATAATAGTCTCTTTATGATTTTCTAATAAATAAATCGTTTTGTCGTTATATTACAAATTATTTTGTATACAGTAAATGATAAATTGGAAGAAGGGAATAAATCCAACACATTTACACATACATAAATAGATGAATATTATATATTCTAGCCATGTTTATCTGTAAATCCACCAGAATATGTATTTTCTTCATTATATTAACTTTACATGAACCTATACCTCGAAAGTAAAAAATTATAAAGATTTTTTTAATTATCTCCATTCCAATTTTTCGGATTTATTCCCTTCTTCCAATTGGTGGTTCTTTTCATCCCCCTAAATGTTAAGGGTAGTAGTCCACCCCAATTCTTTTGTAATTTTTAGATAAATTTTTGTTTTTTATAATATAGCATAAGAAAATACATATCTACAACCCTGAATTTTCAACCCCTATTTTTCCATTGCGATTTTTTTTATTTCCTTCAATTATCTTCTTCTATTATATAAAAATGAATCCTTGGTCACCACATCACGCGTGAACGGCTTAACCGACGTCGCTAATTCTTTTTGGTAAAAAAAATTAAGAAAGTTGCGTGAAAAATTAGAAAATATGCAATAACTGTCAGTGGCTCGAACTGTTCAAATAAATGGTTTCTATTGCGATTGTGGATCGGGTCTTGGAGCTCGAAGCACCAATATGGAAACCGGGAACAGAAAGACGGACTGGGAAATTAACCAGGAACGGGAACATGGGACCTGGAACTCGGAACTATGGGTAACGATTTCCATATTTATAGTTATGGCTGGACAACGTCTGTCGGGTCAGCTAGTATCCATTTATAACTCCTAGACAGATGTAGTCCTTGAAAGTAGGTACTGTTCATTCGTGTGATGTCATTGCATTAGATCATTATATCAATGAAGAGCTCGTAATGTCGAATCCGACAGTTCAAAAGGCTGTGAGAATATTAGTTCATCCGCATGCATACATCGTGTTCTAATAAAATAGTTCGTTACAATGTTCCGCAGTATAGTTCATCACAATGGTTTCAACTATCGAACTCTTAGGAGCCATTTCAAAAAAAATTGACAAAAACAAAGTATTTTTTTTAAATTTAGGGGTTTATAGAAAAACTAAGACATACTATTGTTATAGCACCTTTTTTTTAACGTGAGGGATAATCCTCATGGATGCACTGACTAAAAAACCTCACGTAACAGCCTACACGGTTGGGAGCCCCGGGTAAGCCCTCGGAATGTAGAGCGCAAATAACACTTCTATTTAGAGAACTCTTCTGCTGTCAAGTTCAATGTAACACACTCCTTATTTTCTCTATAAATACAATAGTTTCAAAAATTCTAGTTTTCAAACAAAATTTTATGAAAAGGCTCCCAAATTGATGTGGTCATAATCACAGATAAATGGTGCTCAATAGGTGAGGTGGGCTGGGTACAGTGAAAGCGTTGGTTCTCGCAATTCTATTGTGACGCTGATTGATATCCGAGATAGAAGATTAGTTGCCGTATCACAGGCGCGCTATTGTTCTTCCGATAACAGTTATTAAATTTCATGACATAATAATGCATACGTCTTTCAATTTCTTACGGTAGCGATCATCAATTCTGCCTTGACCCTTCGCATTCGTATTCTATTGAGCTCCACCCACATGATGAAGTTTTTTCTTATCCGTCTCTCAAAGGAACTTTTTCTTGAGTAAAGGAAAGGTAGCCTATTTGTAAATCCAGTGTCAGCAACACCAAATATCAGCGCGGATGAGGTAGAGGGGAATAGAAGGAAAACTCGAATCGACACTATACCACCCGTTTGGCCACACCGCCGTGATACAGCAAGTCTAATTGCAAATTTTGGGAGCAAAATAATGCCATACCTACATGTGTAAAACTTGGGAGAAGGCAACGTTCAGATTGTGATAGGCAGATTTGACACATTAACATTAAGAGAAATTTGCGTAAAACTGGTTGAGGGATTAGATAGGTACGACTTTTTAACGGAACAAGAAGTACTTACTTGCGGCATAAACCAATAACAAATGTGGTTGCACCAAGTACTCTAGCTGATGTGACTTACTATAGTGATTGACTTTTGCTCCGAAAATTCTGATGAAGCTATACAGGATGAATTTTTCAAAAGGGATTGGATGGCCAAATCCGAAACTATAAGGAATAGCGAAAAATGCTCAAAGGAGTCACGAGCCCGATTTTGATGAAACTTAAAACCTCATCATTAGATTTTTGAAAAACCATTAATCCTAGCTGGAAATCGAACCCATTGATTTTGAAAAAAAATACACACCCTATATTATTACACCATTCGATAGTGTTGCTATTAAGGATCATATTCTGGGAAGTAATTACATACGGCAAACTAAGGGAAAGTGCTCATCTTTAGTATTTTTCTTACGTTAACTGATGAATTGTTCAAAATGTAGACCATTGTTTTTAATACATAGCTGGATTCGAGACCTCAACGATCGTACTGCATTCAATATTATTGATTCCGTTTAGAACATTCTCCAAAGAATAATTCTCAGCATGATTTAAAACACGGAATAGTTACGAACTATTCTGGAAATTCGAACGAAATAAATTATGATACAAAATTTAGGTACAAGATTATGAAATTTCATCAAAATTCTAAACTTTCCTTAAATTTGCCGTATATCATTACTTCGCAGAATTTGATCCTTATCAGCGACACTATCATATGGTGTAATATAAAGGATGTGTTTTTTTTTCAAAATCAATAGGTTCGATTCCCAGCTAGGATTATTGGTCTTTCAAAAATCTAATGATGACGTTTTAAGTTTTACCAAAATCGGGCTCGTGACTCCTTTCAGCATTTTTAGCTATTCCTTATAGTTTCGGATTTGGCCATCAAAGCCCTTTTCAAAAATTCACCCTGTAAGTATATTATTTCATAATAGATATTCATTCATCTTTATTTAATCATCTACCTAAGGTAGGTACCAAATTGCTTAATATTGCAATCTGAAACATTGATTATGACAGTTGTTGAGACGCTGGAAAGGCAAACTGCATTAACAGCCAATTTGGTCGAATATGAGTTATATATATCGTTAGAATCGCCTGATTTTTCTCTTTCGAATGGCCTAGGTAACGATTTAATCTGAGCACTTTGGTGGTCGTTCAGACACCGGTGATTTTCGATATTTTAGTATATTTTTGTGTTTTAAATCCACTCAATTTTTGATTTTGGTTCATAAAGCGCCCATGACAGCAGCTAAATACTGATAAGTCATTTAGCCTGCACATGATTTAAAAAATCATTATTTTTAAAACATTTAGCCATTCCATTTATAGAAATTTTCACGGCATAAAACATTTTAGTGGTTGGTAATTATTATAGAATTTCAAAATAAGTCAATTTACTGGTCAATAAATTTTAGTTTATTGTCGTATAAAGCCTTTTACCTTCCTTCTAATTGTAAAAATTAGGACGTTAAACCAATTTTGTCGATGGCCCTTACTAATAAATTGGTCGATAACACAATTTTACCTGAATTTATTTTGATGTGTTTAGAGCACATAAGCTACTCTGCTTAATGCAAAATTCATTTTATTAGTGTGATAAAACCACCAAAAAAGAAAGACAAATATAAAACACTGGCGGTTAGACTATACGTCAAGGTCGTCGTTTGCAGTTAGACCGCGGCTGTTAGCTAAGAGCCAAACGTTCTGTGGGTACTTCAGCCACCTATCTATATATATAAAAACAAGAACTGACTGACTGACGATCAACGCACAGCCTAAACCACTGGGTCTAAAAGCATGAAATTTTGCACAAATGCTCCTTATGTAACGTAGGCGAGCAATAAGAAGGGATTTTTGAAAACTCAACTCCTAAGGGTGTAAACAAGGGTTGCAAAGTTTGTATGGGACTACGTGATTCCTTGGTCCGAACTTCTTCAAATTTGGCATAAAACATCTTTAACCGAATTGATGGGAGACGTGTATTTTATTTTCTTAAAATTCATTTTATAACATGGTTAAAATGGGGTACAAAAAAATATTTTGGGGGGATTTGCCTCATGATTCATATTAATACTCCATAGTCGGTACTTTTTTATTTTTTTTGACACATGTTTGACAGCTCAATACGATTTTTAAAAAAAATGGTCTCAATTTACGATAAATGTCAAAAAAATCAAATAATAATGTTATTAAAACTGCTCAATTTATTGATTTTTGCCCTTCAATAAGCAGAATTGCCTTCATATTTTGTATGTCAAAAATACTTTTGTGAGAAGGAAAACTTGTACATGGCTGGCTAGGAATTATGAAAAAACAAGTTCTAGGTAAGGTGTACACGGTTCATCCGAATAACACGAGTATTTATTACCATCTTCGCTTACTTTCATAATTTATATAGGGATAATAGGATCAGAGGCGTTATAGATGAACATTAGCAGATGAAATCTATAGTAAATGCCTGACCACAATAGGAGAAACTGTATTAGTAAGTACGGGTTGCCTCAACGTCAAAAGTCTGAAGACCTACACTATCCAGAAATACTAGAAAGAAAGAAGTTAAGATAATCAACTCCTTATCAAAAGCAAAAAGTATAGAATTGTTTTCTAAACCAATTAACAAAGACATAAGGTATTAATTTTTGCAAAAATATAGATTTACTCTCAAAGTTAGACGTAACGTATTTTGATTTATTTAGTCCGAATTATATCTATACATATAAAAACAGTACTGTAAAGTGCCAGCGGGCTGGCCACAGAAGACGACAGACGATGGCAGATGGAGCAAACGAGTTCCAAAGCGGGCATCGCGACTTGGTCCACCCGCCAGATGGATCGAGGACCTAGAAGAGGTCGCAGGCTGGATGCGAAAGGCGCAGAACGTAAATTAGGAGGCCTACGTCCAGGAGCGTACACGCGCTGATTTGATTGATTTTAAAACAAAAACAGACTTAAATTCTGATTGAGATCTACGATTGGTACCTTGAAATTAGATTAATGGCATTAGCATAGGTGCGCACAAAGAAACGATTTTTAGGATTCGTACCCTTAAACGGGGTCCCGTTTATTCATAAGACTTCGCTGTCCGTCTGTCTGTCTATCTGTCCGTCATGAGGCTGAATCTGATCTCAGGAATCGTGATAGCTAGAGAGCTGAAATTTTCAGATGATATATTTCTGTAGCCACTACGACAACAAATACTAACGTCAGAAAAGGGGGGAGGGGAATTAAGGTGGGCTCCCATTCAACAAACGTGATGTTTTGCTGCTTTTTTGGTACGGAACCCTCTGTGCGCGAGTCCGTTTTGCACTTAGCTGGTTTTTATACTACTAAGATGGCAGAGAAGCTTATAGTTCGGTCCACCTGATAGTTGTTTACTGCAGCGGACTAATTCACATAATGAACGTTTGCAACACCAGTGGCGCTGCTGCATTTCAACCCATATTTCCCTTGCCACTACCGCTTGGCACCCAGTAGAGTCACGGAAAAGTAAAATATCCCGTAACACTACTGATAGTGCTTCGAATTAGGTTCGTTTACAATAACCAGTTTAATGAAAATCCAATTAGTGCCAAAATAATACAACGGGAGTATGTACACGCGACAGAAAACCACGCGAAAAGAATAGAAGCGACGGGGAACCTTTCTATTTCTCTCTCTCTCTTACGCAAACGAAGTTGCGCGGGTCAGCTAGTACGGTATAAAACTGGGAGACTACACCCATTGTCACTAGTCATAATTGACTAGTGACAACGGGTGTCATCTTCCACGATTATAACGAATGCTAATTTCTGGACATTTGCGAAGGCGAATATCTGCAGCCGATATTTGCACAAATGCGAAAACCTACTTATTGAATTCCAAATTTGCGTCACTTCACTTCACACGTTACAAAAATTGATTAAATTATAAAAGTATATTTATAAGTATTGCAGCTAACGGGATATTTTCCATGTGTTATTGAGAATATTTGATATTTCGACATATGGTCAGTATGTGCATCTTTATCACAAACGGTCCACTGAATCTGTTCATAAATACCATACATGTGTTCAAAGAAAAATAACAAACAATATAAAGATAAAAAGAAATAAACACATTCAAAGACGAATACAGAAATGAAAGTAGATTGCGGACGTTCTCCGTGGGGCTAAAAAGCAGCCACACGCAGCAAGACCTATAAGACGTTTTTAAGGTTAACATCTGCAAACATAGCGTAGCGTCTTACGATCTGGTTAATATAAAAAACCGCAATCATTAAAGTAGAACACCTACGATGCAATATCCAGTCTTTCTAGCCCTGCAAAACAGCCGGACCAAATGGCGCAAGGAGGCGCTGGAGCGGGGCCACAGGCCTGCGTCTCGAGAAATCGAGGCTCAGCGGTCCCAGCTCCACCAGGAAACCATGGAGACCTGGAAGGTGCGACTTGAGCAACCGAAGGGGGATTCGCCGCAATCGCGGCGGTCAGACCGGTCATGGACAAGTTGCTGGAGAAGAGCCATGGTGCTCTCTCCTGCCGGTTGTCACAGATACTTACCGGCCACGGGAGCTTCGGTAAGTATCTGTGGCGAATACACCGGAAAACCACGGCCGAGTGCCAGCACTGCAAGGAGCGCAGCGAGGACACAGCGCTTTACACATTGGTGGAGTGCACGGTGTGGGCGCAATAGCGTCAGGTCCTCGTGGCAGGTCTGGACGTGGACACTCTCTTGCTGGAGACGATGGTACGAGCCATGATCTCCAGCGGGAGTAAGTGGGACTGCGCTGCCTCTTTGCTTGCTCACCGTCCTTACAGAAGCAGGCCCTAGACGACAGCGTGATGTGAGGGATTCATGCACGCCGCCAAACATGCGGGATAGCACTCAAACCCCCCGCCCCCTAAATGAGGCCGCAGTGGTAGCCGTAGATTTGTTGGGAGTCCTGGGGTATCCTTTCGAGGGCTTACCCGGGGCTCCCAACCGTAGGCTGTTAGGCATAATACCAAAGCAGTTCGCGTTAGGGTACTTCTTTGACGTCAAGGAATCTTCAATTCTCCGGTATTAATAGAAACTACCCTAAACTGCGAAAAAAGTGACAAAGACATAAAAATGGGTGAAACAGAAAATGCTGAGCGACCGGCTGATGGAGTCAGAGATGGCAGCCGTAACTTGCACGATACACGTGAGTAAGGGAGGATACCTATCGCTACTTATGTGATGTCTGGTAATAAGATGAATAATAATGAAATTAAGAGGATGCTCATAATAATATACACATAGGTATATTCCGACTTTGGGGAACTCTTTGTTCTCTCTGAAGAAGGCTCTGGCACAATGTGTAAAGCAAAGAGACGAACCTAAATTAAGATAATGCAAAGCAGTGCTGAACCAGTGAGACTGAACAACAACGCTCTGGAAGTGGTCCTAATAATAAAAGAAATGGTGTCAATGTGTGAAATCACCGCAATCACTGAGAGCGCGCAAATAATTTACTACCAAACAAACTCGGGAAAGGCAACCATATACAGCGACAGTGAAGTGGCATTGAAATTTAAGTAAGAAAATAATAACATCAGCAATCGTGAAGGAATATAGAAAGTCACTTGACATGTTGGAGGAAAAGACCGAAGTATACGTACATAGATTGGGTACCTGGAACCTAGGGAATTTCGGGTGACGAAACAGTAGATAATCTAGCCCCAGAGGGACCAGATGAATGCTTGGTTGAACCTAAGTCTGAACTTCCCATCGCTCATAAAATCACCAAGGGCGTTATCAGCAGGAGCATAATGACAACGAGAAGTTTAATCTTAGATTGAGATTTTCAACGGGAATGAGATAGTCAAAGCTAACAAGAGGAAATATGAGGCTAGTTAACGAGATAATTACAGGACATTGTAGCCTGAATAGTACTTGACAGTACTGGTTAAGAGTGATGGATTACCCCTCACGACCGATATGCTCCTGCTGGAGACCAGTCTCAACTTATGGCTGAGTATAAAATAATTTCAATTAGCAGATCTAAGATTATGGGTACGACAAGAAAAAACCAAGAAAATTTCCAGTATCTGGATGGGTCAGATAGTACGATCCTGTTAATAAACGAGAATTTGACCAGACGCCGTGAAAACTACAGGAATACTCATACTCATCTTTAGGGGAAGTCTGGGGAAACCGATTGTGTGGTGTTACACGCACAAAATAAAGCTTTTCCATTTTAATAACAGGGATTCATTTCAGAATCGTGTAGTTTTATTTCAATGATAATCCATAAAGTTACGCTCTTGATTTTTAAGAAAAATCAGTATACAAATATAATGTAATTTGAAGATTATTTTACCGATCACTTCCATAAGTCATTCATATTGGGAGATAATACTAAAAGTCTAGGAGTGACTTAACGTTTAATGCCGGATAAGATAATCTGGCTGTCATCGTTTGACTTGATTCAGCCCGATAAAACATTTTACTTTGATGTGAAACTATGCTGAACAGAATATAAAACATTTATCTAGTTCGTTTTATACAGCTATTTGATCATTCAAACGTCTTTAGCGAACCGCAATGAGGATGTTACAGTAACTTAAGTCATTTTTACCTTACCAAAATTATGTTGTGCATTGTATTATCTCCATTATATTAGGAAGGAGGATACATACATTTTTTTATTTATATACATTTCATAGTAAACGTTATTTTATAATAACCATTCTGATTTACAATGGGATTACTCAAGTGGTTAATTAGTTATGATTTTTTTGCAAAATATGAAACTTTAAATGCCTCTCCTGAACAATTCATATAATGGTCGTTAATGCAATTAGCCTTTCCAGCGTCGATATCGCTATATAAGTGCCAATTTGAAGAACTGAGATCGTAAAGGAATTAGTAAACAATAGACTAACATTATCATTTCATTGTGCAGTCTCAAGTGGAATCGGAATCGATCGATCGAATAATAATAACCGACGAGAGACCGTCGACTGCGCATGCGTACCACGGCTGCGCGCCGCCGCCGCCGCGTCGATGTCTCTCGCGCCGTTTTGAATTATGTTCGCGCCAATTTAAAGTTTTTGTTATTATATTACATATTTCTTGACTAATGTGTTAGAATTTTTTGTATTATTCTTGTTAGATATTTAAGGAACAGTAGCGACAAACTCTAATATCTCTAATATTTTATTTAAGCTGTAATCGATTATAAAAGATAAGATTAATGAAAACAAAAAAGTATGTGGAGTAATTTGTTAGAATTTAGTTTCGTGCATTTATTTATGAATTCCACGTTACAATACGTTTGTTTTATAGACTGTAATATTTTTGTCACTGAGCTAGGCCCTAAAAATCATTTCTTGTAATTTACGGGTAAACCCGTGGGTGAAATCGTTAGAAAATGTAAATATATATCGGTAATTATTAGCTTAACACCATAGCGCAAAGATTTTTATCTCTAATTCAATATCTTATCAGTTATAGAATTGACGTACAAATACCTAAACTATACCTAGCCCCGACCTCAGATCTGTTAGAAAACGCTACAGTAGCATTATATATACCTACCTCACACACTGTAAAAAAAAAACCAACTTTAGAATTATAGGAACTTTTCAACCTTAAAACACTTAGTTTTACTGGACTATTAGCCGCCCTGCGACAAAAGTTATTTTGAATAAACATGCACCATCTATTTATATTTTGAAGTCAGTATCAGTAGGTAGGTATAGGTACCATTACTTTGTTGGGAATCCTGGGAATATCCTTGAGAGGGTTTACCCGGGGCTCCTAACCATAGGCAGTAGGTAGGGAACGTGTTGGTTTTGAGTCGGTACGAGGCATAGCATCCATGACGAATTTTCCAAACGTAGGTATCTATCTAATAAAAAAATACCAATAGGTATATAGGTACCTACTTTAATTACCTGCCTATAAGTAGGTACCTACCTAATGTAAATTCATTTCGTACTGCTTTCCAAACATTCCTACATCCTCTCGGGAACTAACAAACTGGTTGTTATTGAAATGGGCAGAGTAAAAGTCTTAATGAAAACAATTATCTACCTACCGTTTAAGTATTAAGGACAAGGTCCGAAATAAGACTATGAGATCGTTCTGCTATTCTTTCAAAGTGTTTCTGAATGTAGTTCGCATTTTCCCGTGTTTATTGCACAGAAGGTCAATGTTTATAATGTTTTGGTAAATGTGCAGTAAAATGGTGTCAATGTTAAAGTTATCCCAGAAACTTGATTATCGAATGTGTACACAAAAGCGCTCTTAGCTCAGTTTGCTTATTGTACCTACCTACTATAACGATCACTGCTTTATACATCTTCGCTTCAATCATCAATTAATCAAATCAGCCTATAGGTAGCCATCCGCTGCTGGACGTAGGCCTCTCCCAGTTCACGCCACATAACACGGCCCTGCGGCTTACGCATCCAATCCCTGACTGTGACCTTTCTAGATTCTTAGTTGACCGAGTGAGCCAAGCGAACGAGAGTCTCAGTTGGTAGGTACCTATGTCTGGTTGTCAGTTCCGGTCTAGAGGACGATTTTCACCAAACTTGGCACACGTGTTCTTTGAAAACGGTAAAGAATCACGTTTGTTGTATAGGAGCCCCCCTTAAATATCAATATTATTCTACTTTATGTAGATTCCTTGTCACTGATGACGTGGGTTTTCTGACGCTCAAAACCAAAGGCCTTGTGTCACAACTGCAGGTGCTACCTACTCTGAAAGGACACATCACTCCATCAGCTGACAGAAACACCATGGATTGCTGACAGAGAGGCCCATTGTCATCGGATTACTCGTGCTGGGTACCTAGGTAGGTATTACTTTATATACCTAGAACTAAGCATTAGATTAGGCTGGCCATACTTGATGTTTTTAAGATCTTTTTAAAAGGAGGCACTTAAAGAGGTGTTTAGACATCATTACACGAACAATGGATGTGCTCAAACGCTAACAACCACTTCAGTTTTATGACATAAAATTATTGAGCAATCCTCTATTCAGACAAGTAATAGGTAGAGGTAGTTACAAATTATATTTGCCTAAAGCTAGATCCTTATTTTATTAACTAGGTACTAGCGGACGTCACGCGGTTTCACCCGCGTAGTTCCCGTTCCCGTGGGAATACGGAAATAAAATATAGCCTATGTTCACCGCAAAGAGTGTAGCTTTCCAACAGTGAAAGAATTTTCAAATCTGTCCAATAGTTCCGGAGCCTATTCGTTACAAACAAACAAAAAAACAAATCTTTCCTCTTTATAATAGATACTATATACTAGTATAGATAGATACCTAGTCAAAGAAGTTTATTTTAACGTGTACCCACCTAGTGGAAATCGTACAAGTTTTCTATAGACAAGTACCTAAGTAGGTAGGTATGTAAACTATCACCTCGCCTACATAGTTACAAACTAATGCAAGTAGATTCCTTGTCACTGATGACGTGGGTGTTCTGACGCTCAGAATTAAAGGCCTAGTGTCACAACTGCAGGACAGGCGCTACTCTGAAACGACACATCACTCCATCAGCTGACAGAAAAACCATGGATTGCTGACAAAGAGGCATCTTGTCATCGGGATCACTCGTGCTGGGTACCTAGGTACTACCCGTTCGCTCCAAGTTTGCCGATCGCCTCCCTTACTACATCAGCCTCTACGCCAGCGGCAAACATAGAGCGAGCGGGCTATACTTACCTACCTACGCACATGCAGCTGGCCATTGAAAGTGCGTGAAAATCTGCAACAATCTTTAGGAATCAGCGGAGTACCTACCTGCAAATAGGAGCAGGCATGAAATGGGGAGATAGTGCGTCCCGTGCCTCCGCGCACACCCGGATAACAAAAATCAACTATGAAATCTCTATCAGTTTTATTAGCGACACTAATGGCGACATGAGCTTTAGCGCCTCTACAAGACGCAAATTCGTCCCTGCGTTGAGTACTGTTCTCACCTTTGGGATGACTCTGCGAGGTACTTACTAGACGCGCTTGACGCTATGCAGAGACGTGCTATCCGAATAATTGGTTGTCCTGAGGTGACGGGAGGCCTCGAACCGTTAGCGCAGCGAAGAACCATAGCGTCCTTGGCTGCTTTCTACCGAATGTATCACGGCGAATGTTCTGAAGAGCTCTTCAACCTGATCCCTCCCTCTCCTTTCCGATCCCGAACAACGCGTGCCGGGCAGAGATGCCACTCATACACAGTGGATAGAATCGTCGCCAGAACTGAGCGTTTCAAAAGGTCGTACCTCTGTCGAACTGTAAAAACTTGGAACGACCTGCCCGCACACGTTTTTCCCTCATCTTACAATCCCGGGTTCTTTAAGAGGAGCGTGAAGAGGCACATCACAGGGCCGCCAACTTGAGGACCACTGTCAGAAGTGGCCCCCAATCGCTAGATGCGCCACGGCTTTCCATAAGGCTGGTGGCGACGTCAATTTGGCGTGCTGAATATAAAAAAAAAAACCTACTTTACCACCTAGATCCTATAAAGATACTATTAGGTCTGCTATTTGCTACAGAAGCTGTCCCAATTTAGTAGGTAGTTTACATAATAGGCCGTAAAAATGTACCTACCTACATACTTTTAGCAGAAATTATGTTAGTAGGAAGTTTAAATTCAATTAACCTACAAAGAAGTTCCTTGAACTTTGTGCTCTGACAATGAGAACGGTAATGACCATCTTCGGCAACCCTTCACTTCGTTGTAATAAAGTGTTGATGACACCATCAAAGCCACGCAACCATTACCACCAACGAATTTAGGTAAGTGTGTAGGTATTTGAAATTTTGACATAAGATTTGCTATAATTTGCATAAACGCGTCATCGTCATTGGAGTATTATTTGAAGCTCTCGCCTTGGACTCCAGGGTTGACTTTGTTGATACGATTTCGCTTCTTGACAGAGTCCCAACTGAAACCTGAAACGACTTGGGTACCCAGGCTGTGATGGCGTGACCCGTGAATTTCGTCAATGCATTCTCTTGGGAAGCTGAGGATCAGTAGGAGGCATTGTGGACCGATTACAACAAAGTTTGCACCACGCACTGGTAGAGTAAACAAAGGGTAGGAACCTTTTAGTACCCACTTTACTATCAAATAGCTGAGCCAAGTGTGTAGGTTATAGGCATAGGTATGGGTACCTGCGTAATTCATATTTTCACTTCAAACAAAACAAATGCAAATCAATAAAACATAGATAGTAATATTTTAATCTTAGGATTGATAACTATTTCAAAAAATTGTTTTGCTCATTGACGAAACAAATTCTACCAATCGGCAGGATCCCGGTTATTTTATATGCTGAGTGGGAATTCAAATATCATGATATTCGTAGTCAGCATACTTAAAAACCCATAAAACTATACCCATCATGAAACTTCGTAATTACAGCGCGGCGGCCATATCGGATGTCAAAATAGTCATAAAATTCGTACTCAGTATACCTACCAAAAACCCCTAAAACGATACCCATCATGAAATTTTGTAAATACGGCGCGGTGGCGGCCATGTTGGATTGCAAATTACCATGTATTTTCGTATGCATCGTTTTAATTATTATGTAATTAATGAAAGAAATCGACATAAAGTCTTTCCCGAACCACGAACAAAATTTTTTTCGCAGTTCGCAAGTCTTCTTTTTTAAAAGTAAAGCCATCAATAGTGTTTCCTGGTCAGAATCTATTTTGTTAACGATGATACCAAAACGCCAACGAAATTGTGTGACGCTAGCGCGGCGTATACGCCGCGTACCTATACGTCGCGTCTACGCCGCGCATACGTCCATCGAACGCCTACGCAAGTGTGAAGGCGCACTTAGATAGGATTATGTCTAAAATGAAATTAAGAAAATTGTATTTACTCAGGAAACCCAACTTTATCCTAAGGCAATTTAGGTAAATCAAACTCATTAATGACATTCTGACATTTTATTTACAATATATTAATATTCTCTTAATTTTTTTCACTTTTTCTTTATTTTTCAGTTCAGGCACTAAACATACATCCGATTTTTTTTTATTAAGCGTAAACACACAGTTTTAACAGTAATATAAGAACCTCACTTTCAAAAGTTAAGTGCAATATAAGTGGTCAAAAACTATAATATTGTTTAATTAAATACCTACTTTAATGAAAATACGCCTTTGGCGAGAGGAGATCATCTGCGCAATAATCTCATTAAAATATGGCTTAAATAAACATATAAATCTAAACTACGAACTAGAACATCATTCCGTTATGTTATAGATATTGCACTACTAAATATTATGTTCAATAGTAATTTCGCGCAGAAAACATACTGTCTCTAGACACCAAAGTTAGGGTGCTTTTCCACTACGCTACGTAGCTACGTTTGATATCTACCAAACATATTAGTCTGTCCAAAAGTAACGTTGACTGTTTATTTATTGTCAAAATGTGCGACGACGAATGTGATTGGCAAATATCAACGCATCTATAGCAACGTAGCATAGCACATCTCTGGTGGAAAGGCACCCTAAGGCTGCAAATTGTCGAAAGATTCTAATGTAGAAGGTCGTTACAGCTTATTGTGGAAGCGCTTAAAATAATCGCTAGAACGTGGGTTGGCCAGATACCGCTTTTCAAACGAAAGCGACTGCTATGTGTTATTATTACCGAAATGCCTTGCTCTTTGAAACTGTTAGCATAGCCCAATATCTGTGGAGATATCTAAATGTAGAAGGTCGTTACAGCTTATTGTGGAAGCGCTTAAAATAATCGCTAGAACGTGGGTTGGCCAGATACCGCTTTTCAAACGAAAGCGACTGCTATGTGTTATTATTACCGAAATGCCTTGCTCTTTGAAACTGTTAGCATAGCCCAATATCTGTGGAGATATCTAAACACTAAGTATACGTTCAAGTATGTAGCGTAGTCGCTTGAATAGACGAGTTTGATATTGCGAATTTGCAGCCTTATTGAGTGTAGTGGACATTAGTATTGAAGAAACATATTATACAATTTATATACTTATATACCCAGTAACAACAATCCATTTATCGAAATATATCTAAATACTAACACAAATTTATAATACCATACAAAAGTGAGGTCCATCGGTGTTATAATGAGGTTAGAAATATTAAAAACAAAGTTCCAGAGTGTGTACAAATCAAGTTTTAGTGACAATTTTGTTTTATTTATATGAACATTTATTTGGAACAATATCCAAATCAGGCAGTAATTTGTTCGAGTTCTAATCATTGTTTAACAAATATGCCATAGTGGCTTTGATGCTATCAAAATAATCGCAACAATTTGTACTTCATAAGTATATCTAACAACTAAATTAAGAACATTGATCCTACAGCTTTAAAAAATATCAATCCTACAGTTTGGTGAAATAGAGGAGAAAATAATGAGGCAGCTACTGTGACGTTCATTATAGCGGTGGGACCACGGGTAATAGCCCGTTCATTATAGCAACCAGGTAAAAATGTTCTTTTTTTTTTTTAATTGATTGACCTCATTCTGATGTTTATGAAGTGTTATTTTGTCAACATTTTGATAATGTACCCAGTACTGACCTGCTGTCCAAGACGTGGAAATAATGAAATGTGATTAGTTGGTTTTGGTGAATACCAGGACTGATACCGTTTCAGCAAATTGAAAATCTAAATTTAAAACCCGAAATAGAGTAATCATTTAGCGACAAACATATTTGTTAAAGAAAACTCGATCTTTATGAAATAAGTAGCTAAAGTTCAAACCAGATGTACAATAAAATTATTATTTTCATATTATCCTGCTTCAGATCTGATTAGAGTAATCAAAAATAAACGTTTTTACATAATTATTATATCTCCAAAGTATATAACTGTTACTTATAACCACAAATTTATATTATTGTTGGAAATCTACTCAGAAACTACAAGTCTACGAGCCAGTGTTCGGTAACCTTAAGAATAAAAGCTGGGATACTTCATATTTATAAAGTTCGGTCATTCGGCGATATAAATATATAATTGCTCTATTTCGGCACTTAAAGTCAAACTTTAGGGCAGAGTAAATTAAGTATTGCTGACATAAATTTACATACCTTTACACTGGCTCTTCGACTAAACTATACGTAACAATCGAATAAAAATCAATTAAATTAAATTAAGTACCTATTTCTTACCCAAACTTTGTTCAAAATAAGTGCTGATCACACGATAGGTAGATTTGTGTATGTACAGTACTACATATAAACTGCTATCGCCGATAATGTATATATTTCACACTTGCTTGTAGTAATACAGGTGTGATAGAGACTTCAAAGGATGTTTTTTTAAGTAACCATAATGTAAAATGGTTGATGGCATAGTCAAAAATGTTGAGGACCATAACATATCATTCAGGCACATTTGACAATAACTGAAAGGTTTAAAACCATGAAAGATGTTTGGACATTATTTTACTAAAGCGACCTTTTGTGGTCCGAAACTTGCTAACTCGCTGACTAACGATAGAGGTTTTGACGAAAGGGGAAGCTCGAAAGAAAATTCTTTAACAACCAGTCGAGCCTAATGAATAGTCATTCTGAAAAATACCTAAGAGGGGCCGTACGACAGTCAACAGTGAAGTGACTATTATAGCAAGACTACTGTCTAAAATCTTGCTGGCTAATTGACAAATAAAAAACGAATTTTCTGTATGTTATGGAGGTTACTGTCATTCATGTCATCGAGTTATGCCGCAAACCAGTTTTGGATAGGAGATTCGCGACTTTTTTTTATACCGGTACGCGGACGAAAGCCTCTATCGGATCTTACCGTGCTCGAGCGCTAAGGACGCAACGTGTGAGGATAAACACCGTCTGTGGCGAGCGGTAATCATATCAAACAATTCCTGGACTCGACGAATTTAAGGTAGGGCGATGGACGACCCACCGCCGGATGGAATAAGGACGTTTTTTTACGTATGGAAATCCTCATGAACACTATGCTGTATTTCTACCGGCGACAACCACAGGGTGCTCTTCCATCTGCCTAAGGCGGGAGTCCCGGGTACGCCCTTGGAAGGATAACCTCAGGGCTATCGACACAGACTTTGACCGCCATCGTGGCTTCTTCCTAGGGATTGGGTTTAACCCACTTCAAAAAGAGCTTGTCTTGCGCACAGTAAGATCAAACCCCTTCTCGATATTACATTGGGAGCGTCCTACGTCATCAAATCAGCTTACGGCAGTTCCCTAGACTGCCATAGAATGATTTAATTGATAATCTGATCAATTTAATAATCTGTTAATCTAAATAGTTGTACTATACGCGAAATAAAATAAAACACGTGGGTAGAATGTCATGCTTGAACTATCTGGCAAAAAGTAGTGGCAATGAATCTGTTAACACTATTCTATATAAATATTATACTAACTGCCTCCCTCAGAGATATGAATGAGATTTAAGCGGTCCCTTAGTGTAGATAAACAAAAAATATCTACGCTAAAAAATCTTTAAATTGCAGTTAAAATCACTGAGTGGAGCAGTAAGGTAGGTAATATGAGATGGTTCCACATTTAGGGCACAATTAAAAAAAAACTTAATTGGTATTGAAATTTGGGACATTTTTAGGTGCCATCTACATTAAATTAAGTTAATATAAGCTATAGGATTTAGAAAAACTGATAAACATACATACTTATGATATATTTTTAAACACATATTAAACAAGATAAACGTCCATCTTTTGTGTATGTAGTTCTAAAGAACGAATCTAAATATTATTTGACAAAACGGCTGTGGACGCGGGTCGTCCAGTAGATTATCTAAATAATTATTTCTATGAACAACAACTAAGAAGTAATAGTCCAGTCATCTAGGCATGCAACTTCAAATCAAACTGAATAATCCCTAAGGATTAGTGCACCGTGCCTTAGCGCTGAAAATACAAAATATTCTAAAACAATTTATTATTGTGAAGTTGACCTAGAATATTAGGAAACACATCCATAATAAGGAAACACATTAGCTTTGTGACTTTAGAGACAACATTAATTGTTCCATTTGGTTGGTTTCAAGTAGGTTTCGGTGGCCAAGTGGTTAAGGTGTCCGCATGGTATGCGAGAAGATGCAGGTTCGAATCCTGCTCGGAACCAATTCTTTTTCATATTTAAAATTTATGATCAGTTAGCATACTAATTACTTTTTAAAAAAATATCTGAACATTAATAAAATTGTAATGCTAAAGTAAAGGTTTATACAAAAATTATGTTAATTCCTTTAGATTCCGTGTTTGACCCGTTTTGGACCAAGTTGACTGTACTATAAAAAATGCAATACACTATGACGACTTGCAATTTGTTTACTTTAAGGCGCACATTGAAAATAAAATTTTATTCTGACCGGATTGTGATTTCTGTCGAAGAAAATATTAAAACACCCGCATAACAGCAACAGAAAAATTGTTATTAAAGTTTATTAACCCGAATATGGACGCATCTCCCTCGAAATAAAACTAGTACAGAAAATTTCCGATGAAAGTGTAGAGTATTTGTAATACTCTCAATGTTGAACTGAGATACAGTAATGTGTTTTATGTAAGAAAGTTGCAGACCGAAAACTAAGCTTTTTTAGTTTAGTTTAGATCGTATGGAAATACAATTTGAGAACTACAATATTACAATGCGCAGTAAAATGAGCTAAGCTAAACCAGAATTCTGTGGCATTTTCATAGCATTTCCTTAGATGTTTTAAGATTTTGTGACCAGCACACTATTATTTCATACCTATTATTGAACATGGAGCTATAGATTGAAACACTTAAGCACTTTTCTTTAACATGGAACAAGCGATTACGTTACAACGCAGCATCAAGACTGTTTGTATGTATGTATATTGGTTGATCTGAGGTAGCTTAGTATTCGTTCTGCAACCCGCTGTAGGATGTATGTGTTGTATGGTGTATGTATGAGAGATCACGTGAGACGGCATGATGGCAAGCGACCACAAGACGAATGCCAGCGTCGCTTGCGTTTACTCGAGTCTGCATCGGACAATTCCGCTGTAGATAGCGTTCGAGATCCACCGTCACCGATTTCTGGAATAATAAATTGAATTAAGTACGTAAATAAAGGTTAGTGGGTATACCTCGGCTCAATTTAGTGCTGTCTGTAAAGTATAGATCGAGTCGAACGGTGGTTGTTATCAAGTAATGAAAAATAGACTTTATTTCAACGGAATAAAGGTTTTGTAGTTGAAATGCAAAGAGTCAGAACACAAAGGTCTATAACAACTACTACATTTTGTTTAAGAAGAATACAACCATCAAGTTATATTTTTTAGGTATACACAGCATACTAAACACGGGTTCCCATAAGAGCTTTGGGCCCCTTTTTCCTACCACAGATCTCAAGTGGTAACCCTAGCTAGCCTATGGATGTTGTAACCTGGACACCTGGACACCTGGTAGATGAAATATACAGATTTGGTTAGCAAATTAAGGTTTACAACACCGTCAAATCAATCTTTCAAAGCTCGGCAGAAGCCTCAAGAAAAAAAGCGTCCCCAGACCCCCAGAATAGATTTTTTATGAAGATGAGGTCTAATAATAAAGAAAATTGTAACTCAAATTTCAAACAATAACTAGAAAACATTCGATCACTCATTTAACACATCAGCTCTGTAGAGGCATAGCACTTTGCTGCAAAGGCATAGGCGGAAAACGTTTTGGAGTGCAAATCTATTATCTTCTAAGTGTGATTCAAAGGCAGCATAATAATATTAGTAAATAAACTCGGAATTATAATATGCAAATGGTAGGCTTGCATAAATATTTGGTTTAGAATCAATCCTGCTAAGGTCTATATGGCTAGAGTATAAATTAGTATTACCACAAAACCAATAAACGTAGGTATTTGAATATCAGGTTCACACATTAGTTATTATGATTATAAAAGCCTGACATAGCGACGGCATAATATATTTGCTGGGTTGGTTTGTGCATGACCAAATTGACCAAACCGATCGAGTTGGGAGTCAGCCAAATAAGGAGGTATTGGGTGGTCTTTCAGCCAAAAAAGGAGTCAAGTTTATATGGGGGTTTTTGGTCACTCGCATGCAACGAACCTAACTTAAGGAACATATGCGCGCGCGCACGTGACCTGGCTTGAGTGCTTCATCAGGCTCTGAAAATTTTTAGTTGTATTTTATGATTGCATGACACTATTTTTATTGTTAGTAACACTGTCAATATGAATTTGATCTATAGAATGGGTGGATGCTTTCGTTTCTCAAAAGCTGCAGCAGCCCTGATCGACAAGGAGCTAATATCAAGTAGAATAACTTCTTTGAAAATAACCGAATTGGTGCGTCCAGCTCTCCATCCATACTTTCAAGCGGTGATAGATTTTTTAAATATTTTGCTTGCCTTAATGACACCGCCCGCTAGATGGCGTCTTTTAGCGATCTGGGGCCACTACTACAGTCCACAACACTGTAGACAGTAGCCCTCAAGTTGGTGGCTCAATGATATTCCTGTGTGATGTGATGTACCCGGGGTTGTTTGAGATGGGAAACACACCCTTCACAACAGACCGTCCTAAGTTGCTATCGACAGAGACGATCTTTTGTATCGCTTGGTTTCTGGCGAAGATTCTTTCTACTGCATGGGATTGAAAAGAGAGGGTGAGATTAAGTTAAAGTGCTCGAGTATGTATCTGCGTCTTCTACAGCAGTCACCTCTGTTGCGACATGAAGAACCATCTTACCTAACCTATTCAAAACTTCCAGTTTCCGAGAGGCTCATCATCATCATTCAGCCGATTTGGCGCCCACCGTCGGACTTAGGCCTCCACCAAGGATCGCCACAACGTTGGATACTGTGTCGCTCGCATCCAGCAAGCTCCCATTACCATTATTAGGTCCGCTTTGCGGGAGGTCTCAACTTTCTGCGTTGTCCAGTATGTGGACGCCATTCCAGAACGTTTTGACCCCATCGGCCGTCAGCTCTATATATAACTAGCTGATGCCCGCAGCTTCGCCCGCGTAAAATTTGTTCCCGTTCCCGCTTCCGGTATTTTATCCCCTTGGGGGTAGGATTTATCAAAATCAATCAAACAAAACCAATAAACGTATTTGACTATCAGGTTCACACATTAGTTATTATGATTATAAAAGCCTGATATAGCGACGGCATATTATATTTGCTGAGTTGGTTTGTGTATGACCAAATTGACCAAATCGATTGGGTTGGGAGTCAGCCAAAAAAGGAGGTATTGGGTGGTCTTTCAGCCAAAAAAGGAGTCAAGTTTATATGGGGATTTCTGGTCACTCGCATGCAACGAACCTAACTTAAGGAACATATGCGCGCGCGCACGTGACCTGGGTTGAGTACTTCATCAGGCTCTGAAAATTTTCAATTGTATTTTATGATTGTATGACACTGTTTTTATTTTTAGTAACACTGTCAATATGAATTAGATCTATAGAATGAGTGCAATGTTTCGTTTCTCTCAAGCTGCAGCAGCCCTGATCGACAGAGCTAATAGAAAGTAGATAAGCTTCTTTAAAAATCACCGTTTTGGCCTGATGTTCGCAGGTGAAACGAGTACTTAACCTCTTTGAAAACCGCCGCATTGGTGCAACCAGCTCTCCATCTATACTTTCAAGTAGTGACAGATTTTTAATATTTAGCTTTTTTTTAATGTTTAACGTGAGGGAAAATCCTCATGGATGTTATGCCGGACTCCTACCGACTAAAAAACCTCACGTCACACCCAACAGCCTGTGGTTGGTAGCCCCGGGGAAGCCCTCGGAAGGATGTCCCAGAACTCCCAACAGACCCACGGCCGCCACTGCGGCCTCGCCCAAGGGGTGGTTCGGGTGCTATCCCGCGTCTTTGGAGGGTTTCGGGTGTGATCCCGCTTCTAAGGGGGGGCGTGCGTGAATTGCTCACGTCGCGCTGCCGTCATGGGCCTGCTTCTGTAAGGACGGTGAGCCGTCCTCTCACCGTCCTCAGGCCCCTGGTCATGGTGGCCGATAGTCCTCGGCGAAGATACGTCGGCGGCGCCCAGGCCGCCGACTGCGGAACTCGGGTGGGAGAGTTCTCTCCCGTACCTTTCCCGCCACCTCCTTCACGAGCATGACCTGCTCGCAGAAGGAGGCGGCGCAGTCCCACTTACTCCCGCTGGAGAGCATGGCTCGCACCATGGTCTCGAGCGACAGAGTGTCCACGTCCAGACCCACTTCGAGGAATTAATATTTAGCTTGCCAAAATTACAGCGCCACCCAGATGGCGACTTTTAGCGATTTGGGACCACTCCTACAGTCCACAACACTGTAGACTGTAGCCCTCAAGTTGGTGGCTCAAAGATTTCCTGTTTGATGTGATATATCCGGGGTTATTTGAGATGGGAAACACACCGTTCACAACAGACCGTCCCAAGTTGCTATCGACAGAGACGATCTTTTGTATCGCTTGGTTTCTGGCGAAGATTCTTTCTACTGCATGGGATTGAGTTAAAGTGCTAGAGTATGTATCTGCGTCTTCTACAGCAGTCACCTCTGTTACGGCATGAAGAACCATCTTACCTAACCTATTCAAAACTTCCAGTTTACGAGAGGCTCATCATCATCATTCAGCCGATTTGGCGCCCACCGTTGGACTTAGGCCTCCCCCAAGGATCGCCACAACGTGGAATCTTATGTCGCTCGCATCCAGCAAGCTCCCACGACCATTATTAGGTTCGCCTTGCTCTCATGGTCTCAACTTTCTGCGTTTTCCAGTGCGCGGATGCCATTTCAGAACTTTTGACCCATCGGCCGTCAGCACTATATGCAATATGGCCCGCCCATTGCCTCTTAGGTCCAGTGATTCTTTAGACTTAGACGATGTCGGTAACTGAGGTCCGCATTTGGATTTGCTCGTTGACGGTTTTATCATGAAGGTCTCCAAGCATAGCCCTCTCCATTGACCTTTAGAGAGCGAGGACAGTCCTACACAACTCTCAATATAATATCAAAGATTACATACAGATAGGCAACCTACTGCCCCTCACTGACCAAGCTTCCCCACCCCCGCCAGTCCCGCCACAGCTGTCATTATAGTTCGGCGGGCGTTTTGAGGGAACATTTGTTTAGCCTCATTGATCACACACACATTCAAGCTCTGTACAAACATGGCGTGTTTTTAGTGTAGGTGCAGAATTGAAAACGAATCATTTGTATGGAGTTTCCGCCCTGTGATAATATGTAAAAAAATATGGATGTAACACTCACCATGTCTCAAGTCCCTCTCGGTGAAATACTCCTGCGCCGAAGGGTAGTGTCGCTCCACGAGGTAAGGTATGACGGTGGATGTGTGTAATTCGTCTGACCGGCGCGAACGGGGACTCACGAGCCGCTCACCTGAGTCTAATGGCGGTCGTGACTGTACCCAGCTGTAATGATAATAAAAGTGTTTGATTTACTACAACTGCGTTCGTAAATGTAATTGAAACAAACGGTGACCAATCTTAGGACCGAACGAAGTTTCAGATCCTTAACGCGGCGATCATTTACAGAACACTGAATAAATGCTACTATTAGTACTTTCAGTTTAATAGTTTTAAAAGAGGAAATGGCAGATAATTGAGCTGCTATAGCAAGAATTTGAAATAACATCGACTTATAAAATTTCATTTCAATATTTATTGTTGTATATTGCATAATGTTAGGTACTTCAACTGATAAGTGCATGTTGTTGTATCGAGTAGCTTCGATAATTAAACTTGAGTCATACCCTTGAAAGCATTTTTAGGGCTGTGTAACAAAAGGGTAATAAAAATCCTATTACTGCACTATTGGGTCTGTCTGCCAAGAGGTTGTATCTCAGGAACCGTGATAGCTGGAGAGCTGAAATTTTCACAGATGCTGTATTTGTGTTGCCGCTATAACAACAAATACTAAAATCAGAAAATAATATGGGGTTCTACAGTATGAGGTTCTTCAAAAGGGGTCTTAGAAGGTTTTTACAGGGTCGGCAGCGCGAGTGTGGCGCCTTTGGTGTTGCAAACGTTCATAGGCTGCGGTGACCACCGGTCCTTCTGGTGGGCCGTATGCTTGTGTGCCACCTCAGTGGTATAAAAAAAAATCCCCCGTATGGGATTGCGTGTGTGCAAGTTTGTCGTACGAGAAACTAGGCTTATGAACCCTCGGTGCGCGAATTCGACTCGCACTTGGCCGGTTTACATATTGTACCCAATGTAACCTTATCACAAGTACCTAGTGCAAAAATGTGTCAATCACGAACGTCCTTAATACTCAGCCCAGACAGAGATAATGAATAATGCTATCGACACTTTACTGCAATGGAACAAACTTAATAAACAAGGTAATTCATGAACTCATTAACTGTATTGTTATTGATAATGGGAAAAAATAAACAAAGTACTAGTTATGATAGCAATAACGTGCTTGATTAAGGGTTCCGTACCCACTGTTGGGAGTCCTGAGACTGTTGGAAGTCCTGGGACATTCTTCCGAGGGCTTACCCGGGGCTCCCAACCATAGGCTGTTGGGCGTTACGTGAGGTTTTTTAGTCGGTAGGAGTCCGGCATAGCATCCATGATGGATTTTCCCTCACGTTAAAAACAGGGTTCCGTGCCCACAGGGTAAAAACGGAAAGCTATTACTGAGAATCTGGCTGTACATCACAAGGCTATATCTCACCAGGCTATATCTCACGAACCGTCATAGCTTGACCGTTAAGATTTTCATAGATGATGTATTTCTGTTGTCGCTATAAATAAAAATATTAACAAAACACTGAAAATAAAAATGGGGAAGGGAAAATAATGCTTTTTGATTAGGCAAGGAAAGCTCCCATACAAGAAACATGATTTTTTAGTTTTAGGTACGGACACCTCCGTGCGCGATTTCGACTCGCACTTGTCCGGTTTTTATTGACATTTTTTTTAATATCGACAATATCTGAATAGTATTGATTGGAGTTCTAAAAACCATCACTTTGAGACACTCCGCGCTATAAGATCAGGTATCTCTATATACATACATACATACATACATACATATACTCACGCCTTTATCCCCGAAGGGGTAGGCAGAGGCCTATACCGGCCCACATTTCACCGTGTACAATTCGGTCCCACGTGACAGGTGGTGAGCCCATCGCCGTGTTGAAATGGACCGCCGCCGTCAGAGCCTCGTCCGTTGTTCAGCAGGTGCACGAGCTTGCACGTGAGGTTGACTTGAGCCCGATGGTGTTGGTAGGGCCCCACTACTCTATATACCTACATATAAATAAAATTGAAGCGTCTGTCTGTTTCATCAAATCTTTGCAACAGTTGAACCGATTTTAGCAGAACTTATACAGGCAGATAGCTGAAAAGATTCTAGAACAAAATGTAACGGTTGGACTGAAGTGAAACTGAAGGTAGATACTAAAAACCGTAGTCCATTTGTACGGGAAGATGTCAAGGGCTTGTATGAACGACAAATATATCGGATAAATTACATATATTCGCGCAGAAATATTTATAGAACAACATTATCCTTGAAGCTAAAGTGTTGTTTACCTAACACACTCGGTATAAATCAATACATATTTATGCGTAAACAAGATAATCTCAGCAATTTTAAAGTACTGCTATTCACCTTTAACTTAACCTCATTTATTACAGTCTAAAGATAGGACTAAGTATTTAAAAATAAAATGATTTAGGTATGCTGTGACAGTTGCTGATGAAATTGTAAGGACATAGCTAGTGGCCTTTTTAGGGTTTTGTAGCCAAATGGCAAAAACAGAACCCTTATTTATAGATTCGTCATGTCTGTCTGTCTGTTCGTCCCTGTGTCACAGCCACTTTTCTCCGAGACTATAAGGCCTATGCTATTGAAACTTGGTAACTAGATGTATTCTGTGAACCGCATTAAGATTCTTATATAAAACTAGAAAAAAAGCAGTAAATTTTGGGTATCCACATACTCAGAACTGAAACTCAAAATTGTTTTTTTCATCAAATCCATACTCGTGGGTTATCTATAGATAGGTCTTCAAAAATGCTATTGAGGTTTCTAAATTTTTTTATCTAAAGTGAATAGTTTGCGCAAGAGACACTTCCAAAGTGGAAAAATGTGACCGCCCTCCCTCTAACTTCTAAACTAAGAAAATGATAAATCTAAAAAGAATATATAAAGTACATTGCCATAAAAACTACCAACGAAAATTGCTTTGAACGAGATAGAGCTGGTAGTTCTTTTTTTAATTCGTCATAAACCGCAATTTTCGGTTAGAAAATCTCTACCACTGCGACCGTGTTAAAACATCAATCAAAGTTACAACGAACTATAAGAACTTTTATATTATGTTACTTGCTGCTACGAAACCCTTCATGGGCGAGTCCAGTGTATATAAAAAAAAAGGTGCCAGTCAAGCTTACGCCCACCTATGGACGTTTTGCAACGCCAGATGGCGCTACACACGCGCTGCAGTTACAAGCGCAGGTTGTGACGACCCTCTGTTGAAATTTTTTAAGCTGCTTATTAGACCTTCAACTTGACTTTATGATTTCCAACGCCTATGAAGAATTAAAACTTTCCTAATTCTTTTTGGACTGGAAATAAATTTTTTGAGTGAAATATAATTATGCCCTGGATAGCTCAATTTAAAATGTTGATTGTTGAAATAAGGCTGTATAGTGCCATCATTGTTTTGATCTACATAAAAAACATGCTAAGTACGTCCATCCATAAGCCATATTACTAGTGAAAATATCTATACATATAATAAAATGATAGAAAAGCCAAAACTGTACATTGGAAATATTAACAAAAAAATACTCGCCGGGTGTTCTACATAAGATACCGAAGCTGAAAATATAGTTAGAATTTTTTTTGTCTGTTTGTCTGTTTGTCTGTTTGCTTTGCTTTGTCCGGAAGGATCACGAAAAGTACTGAACAGATTTGGTTCAAATTTTGCACAAATATTACTTAGGGGTGTGGTCTTAAAATAGGCTATATATTATCACGCCACATATCCTAGGGGCTAAGCAGAGAGCAATGAAATGTTTAAACCGTTGGATTGATTTAACTAAAACGTAGCAGGAATATTAGTAGGAGATAGGTTTTACACTCAGACAACAATTATTATTACGCTAAATTTTTTAGGAGCTCGGCAGAGAACAATAAAAAACTGTTTGTATATTTTTGCAAAATACAGAAATTACTGAATAATTTTAATTAATCTTTTATTTGAATAGCAATCTAGAGGTAGGATTTTTACAATTTACAATAGCCTTAATCATTAAGCTCTTTTATCATTAAGCCAACACGCCAGTATAGATTTACCCTCACATTCAAAGGGATCCTTGAATTCTAGGTTTTGCGAAAGTTGGGATGTCTCTAATTCCTGAACTAGAAAACCTTTAACATGGAAACTTGTGTGAAACATTCCTTACAGTATTCCCTTTATAAAACTAAAAAAAAATTTTGGAATCCGAAAACGCATTGAGAAGTAACAACTAAAAAACCGTTTTGTCTTTCATCCCTTCTCCCAAAGGAACCGCGCAAAATATCGAGATCAAAAGTATCCTAGAACCTTCCTCGGATTATAAGCTCTGATTGTACTAAGTTTCATTCAAATCCATTCAGTAACTTCGGCGTAATACTTATTCGGAATACAGACACATGAAAAATGTAATTTCATTTTCGGCTTCAGTAGACTCTCGACCCTCAACAGTTTTACTATATGTATAGACTAGCTAACCCTCGCAACTTCGCTTACGTCACATAAGATCTATGAAAGGAGAGGTATTTCTTAATCAGACTCATCAAGCAGCGTGTGAAACTGCCCTGTTTGCTTAATCAAAAAAAGAGCTTAAAGATTAAGTCTATTCTAAAGCAATTCAGTCCACGCCTTCGGCGCGGACTGAATTATTTTACAATAACCTTAACCATTAAGCAGCTCTTTTATGATTAAGCCAACACGCCACACAAACGTTGTTTATAATGAACATTCTTAAAACAACTTTACTGAAAAATGTTGAGCTTTGGCTACAGTGACATGGGTACATAAATTAAATTACCTTAAACATAATAAGTACATGCATACGGTCACGCCTTTATCCCCAAAGGGGTATCGAGTCATATTAAATGTTTACCTTTTTAGGGTTTCGTAGCCAAATGGCAAAAACGGAACCCTTATAGATTCGTCATGTCTGTCTGTCTGTCTGTCCGTCTGTCTGTCCGTCCGTGTGTCACAGTCACTTTTCTCCGAAACTATAAGGCCTATGCTATTGAAACTTGGTAACTAGATGTATTCTGTGAACCGCATTAAGATTCTTATGTAAAATTAGAAAAAAAGCAGTAAATTTTGGGCGTCCCCATACTCAGAACTTAAACTCAAAATTTTTTTTTCATCAAACCCATACGTGTGGGGTATCTATAGATAGGTCTTTAAAAATACTATTGAGGTTCCTAAAATCATATTTTTCTAAAGTGAATAGTTTGCGCAAGAGACACTTCCAAAGTGGAAAAATGTGTGTCCCCCCACCTCTAACTTCTAAACTAAGAGAATGATATATCTAAAAAATATATATGATGTACATTGCCATTAAAACTACCAACGAAAATTAGATTGAATGAGATAGAGCTGGTAGTTTTTTTTAATACGTCATAAACCGCAATTTTCGGTTAGAAAAATCACTACCACTGCGAACGTGTTAAAACATCAATCAAAGTTACAACAAACTACAAGAACTTTTATATTATGTTACTTGCTGCTACGAAACCCTTCATGGGCGAAACCAACTCGCACTTGGCCGGTTTTTTTAATTTGTCCCACGTAACGTAATAGGTGGTGAGCCGCATTGCCGTGTTGAAATGGACAGGCGTTAGTACTGCCCACTTTTGAAAATTATTAAATCTATAAGGTCTTCAACTTGGTTTAACGACTGCCATTTACTGGCTACCGTTAGTGTTAGTGTTATCGTCTCAACTCTTCCGATTATGCGTAAAGTTTTCAGTCTGTGGCCCTAATCTAACAAACGTTTCGTATTCGCGCTTCACCATACTACTTACTCTTATAATTATTAAAGGGGCTAGTTAATAAACACGTACGTCATACCGGCCTTGGACCCACTAAAACCATGAGGTCTCTTCCTATCCATCTAGCGCAGTCCTAGGGTATCCTTTAGAGGGCTTACGCAATCGTAGGCTGTTCGGCTGCCCCATATCAAAACCTAGCAAGTGTTCAAAGTAAAATTTTACAGGAGAGCGCTAAAACGTAAATTGGGCTAGCCGTAAAACAATATTAACATAAACCATTTCAAAATGTTTATATTATATAAAATAGACATAGACGATAATTATTATATTAAAATATTATGATATTTGTGTATATTGCATATTTTATACTCCTTACTAACTTTGATAATGACTCGACAATCAGTTCTCCCTTGTAGAAACCAGTATTTAACCTAGTAAGAGCTCTACTTGCTAAGTTTTAATGTGGTTTATTGAATATTGTAGATAATAGATCTTATAAATTAGAATTCTAGTAAGTCGAGAAGGTGTATTAAAAAGCAATTTAGTGAAAATAATTATAAATTTATTTATAAAGGAATTTAGCAGGTATCTAATAATTGTCCGTCACTTGTTAGATCGACAGATAAGCCATTCACTGGTAATTCGTTTCAGAAGGTCTTTCTGGATTCTGGCATGAGATTTACAAGTTTGGCAATATATATTGTTTTTTTTTTTTAATACGTTTTATACCCCTTGGGATGTCGTTGCTAGCAGGAGGGAGCTTGCAGTTAATTTTTTACATTAGAAAATCTAATTTCACCAGCGACACTCTAGTGAGAGTAGCATCGATTTCAGAAATAGGAAAGTTGTTCAAGACTTTCCTCCACTACAGCCCGAGAGATATACCGGGACAGCCCGTATAACAAGTGTCACCCGTACTGTCGTCTGCATAACAATGAATGCCGTTAATAGACAACATGTCATTGATATGCAGCAGAAACAAATTGGGGGACTACACTGAGCCTTGTGGTACTCCAGCGTTTATGGCCATGCATTCAGAACAGCTGCCGTCAACAAAGGCCCTGATGCTTCTACCGGCCAGAAAGCTGGACACCACGTAAGAAAACCACGGTGCCAGACCCGGTTAAAAGCTTTAGAGATGTCGAGGCTTACTGCTAGAGCCTCGCCCTTACTCTCGATAGCCGCTGCCATCGGTGTGTGAGGCACACGAGAAGGTCGCCTGTCGAGCGACCGTGACGGAAACCGTACTGTCGGTCACTGAGCAGGTCATTTTCCTCAAAGTACCTCAGGAGCTGTGCAGTAATTGCACGCTCCATCACCTTTGATAATTGGGAGGTCACGGCTATAGGCCTGTAATTGGCCGGGTCGGTCCTGTAATTCATCGTAAGGTGAAAAGACGTGTAAGTACCGGACACAACTCCGGAATACACTGCTTAAGCACCACCACGGGAATGCCATCCGGCCCACTCGACTTATGAACGTCAAGGGATTGAAGCTCGCACCTGACGGCCCACTGTCTGAATTTAATTTCTAGCATGGAAGTGCCACACCAGGGGACGTCAGGCGGCAGTGCACCTCAATCGTTCATGGTCGAGTTGGAGGCAAAGAGAGAACCCAAAAGGTCAGCTTTCTCCTTGGCACTCTGGGCCAAACTACCATCCAGTTTGGGCGTGTCGTAACTAGCTACCCCCGCCGCACACTATCCCCTCTATTCACTATGTTGGTTGACCATTTCATAAGCCTAGCAAGACGCATCAACCACTTAAAAACCTAGCAAGTCTCAGAGACTTGATAGGTTTGATAATGGTCAGAGCGACATACTAGGTTTGTAAATGGTTACGGGATTATGGATGGTGTACTTACTAGGTTATGAGTATTCCAATCTCTGGTTATTTGTAAGATTTTCACTCTGATATTTTTTTATTTTGTAGGGACTTACTAGTTGATAAAGATTATGTAATAAAAACATTTTCTTAAAAAATGTTCCTTGCTAGGTTTTGATATGGGGCAGCCGTGTTAGGTAGGATACGTGTGGTTTTTAGTCAGTGGGAGTCATAGTACATTCATGTGGGATTTTACTTACGTTAAAAAAATCCATCTAGCGCATAACTCCCCGGGTAAGTTGGAGGATGTCCTAAATTTGTTCCCACATTTTGGTGACGACTTATCCTAGCTAGAGCCTCAAATAGAATACGGTTCAAACTTTGCTTATAACATAATTTCCACGCGGACGAAGTCGCGGGTAACAGCTAGTAAACTAATAATTGGGTATATCTGCTTGGTAAAGGTATGACAAAATTAGTTTCGGATGATTTTTGCAAGAGCTCGTTTTTAGTTTAAGAATGTTATAATTAGGATTATTATAGTCATTAAAATGATTGCTTCTATAATAGCCAGTCATTTTCGATATAACTTTTTAGCGAACCGAATTACAAAACATTTGTGATTTTACTTTTTATGTAAACAGTTTAATAGAATAATGACTTTACTAACTAAACGGTCATGTACTTTAGTTTCGGACCAACTTTGGGTGGAATATGGTACAGCAATTTGATGGAGTAATAATCTATATTATTCTAGGTTTTGCAGTCATCCTGGCATAGACAGGCTCAAAGCCTGTCTATGCAAGGATGACTGCGCGCTGGTGCCGCGCAAAGTGATTCTGGCCCCAATAGGGTATCCAACCAAACATCGGGAAGGGATCGCACATGAACCCGGTTTGGGTTTCTAAAAAATAAAACGACTATAAGGTATGAAATAACTATTATATTAACATTACTAATGTTAATAGTGATTAGGTATATCTAAACATTCGTGAGCAATTTGAACACCAAAACTCTTGCCCTGGCTACGCCCATAGCTCCAGGGATGTCTTTAACGCAATACATCGGAGCTCTGTGTGGTTTCAAATTGCGACTAGTCTGCGTGTGCGTTCTAGGGATATTGTTCATATTTTAGGTACGTATAGTTCCGGTGCATAATTTCACATATCCTCCTAAATATTAGACTATATCATAGCTCTTCGACGGCCACGCACTTTGAACAATGACTGGTCAAGGTCGGAAAGTTATGTATCTAATCTAAGTATAGTTTTTGTTTGAGTGATAATGCGCTTTAACAAAAAGGAATCACTCGCTGCTCTGTTTGTTTTAGTATGGTAAGATCAAAACCATCGTCTGACCTACCAACTACCAACTTCTTACTTTTTTGGGTTCTTTGTCTCAAAGGAAAAAGCGGAACCATTATAGGATCACTTTGTTATCCCTCCGTCCGTCAAACATGTATTTCGACTCTCTCAAGGGAATCAAAATTCATGGGGTGCTTCCCGTTAACCTAGTAAGTACTATAAAATTGGCAACAAAGCTTTTTATAACACGAATACAGGAAAAAATCTAAAATCTGTACATTTGTAACAAAATCATAAAAACGTTCTTTAAAGTATGTAATCAAAATCTCCCGAGATTAGATTCCTCAACTTCTTTGTGAGATTGGACAGACGGATGTACAGAACCATTGGTGGGAGAGTGCGACTTGCACTTGTCCAGTTTTTTACCCTACGCCAAAGGTATAACTAACTTATTAGAGTTATTAGTTCCAAGAACTAACCGTATACTGATGAACGTAACCCAGAAATACCAACTAGCAATTATAATAAATCTTGAAATTTTACTGCTACATGTCTGCATCACATCAGTACAAAATTGAATAGTTTATTTTATTCATTGCATTAAAAAGAAAACACAAAACTAAACATTATTCTTAGTAAGTAACTACTTAATATTACAGTAAGCATTGTTTGCAGATTTTCCTCTACTCTTTTTCCTTGTTGCGATGGTCTGATAGGCCATCCCCACTTCATTTTCTCATCCGTCAGCCAGCAGGTGTACCATATTCAGGTAAGACTGGCTTGGGCTCCTGAGATAAGGGTTAGTGTCCCTATTAAGTACCTAAAAAAACCCGGCCAAGTGCGGGTCAGATTTGCACATGTAGGGTTGCGTTTACGTTTGTCGTGTGGTAGCCCTCCTTAAATGTTTTTTTATTAATGTTTTTAGTATTTTATAGTGACCAGAAAAAAACACCGTCTGCGAAAATTTCAACTTTCTAGCTATCACGGTTCTACAGACAGTCCAACAGACGGACAGCGTAGTCTCAGTAAAAGGCGTCCCGATTTTTACCTTTTGTGTCCCGGAACCCGAAAAAACCGGCCAAGGGCGAGTCAGCGACTCACGCACAGAAGGTTCCGTACCAAAAATAGCGGCTAAAAATCATGTTTGTTGTATAGGAGCCCCCCTTTTATTCTGATTTGACACACATTTGTTGTTATAGCGACAACAGAGATACATAATTTGCGAAAATTTCACTTGTCTAGCTATCACGGTTCCTGAGATACAGTCTCATGACTGTCAGACAGACAGACGGACAGCGAAGTCTCATCTCTCTTTGGGTACGGAACCCTAGAGAGAATATGCAACAACAATACTTACGAGTGCCTTTTGATCTCATGCACGGTGGGCCTTAGATCTGGATCCCTCTTAAGCATGTGTGTGAGTAGAGATCCAAGTGTGGGGCCTAGTATGGAGGGTGGAGGCGCCGGTTCGCCTCGACCGATGGATTCTAGTAACCTATACACGTTGTCACCTTCGAACGGGTACCGGCCTGTTGTCATGTTGTATCTGGGAACAAAAATGGTGGCAAGTCTATTGCGGGTGTAACAGCTGATTCTATATAGAAAGTGAATTGTTATAACAAGTGTTTCCATTTATAAAGTATAACATTATTATTGAAGACCGGATGAGAATATACACTGAATTTGACATAGAAACTGAGACAAAGGCTCGGATGCTGCCTTTACTTTAAATTTATCCATACGTGACGAAAAGCGGTAAAACTTAAACAAATACTTTAATTCATTGTTAAACAATTTCTTTGCCTACCATCGGCGCCTGCGTCGATGCACAAAATAATAAGGTACAGAACGCAATCTCATGTAGGTATATACTTTTTTTTCACACCTACCCTCTGCTATGCACACTCGCGCACAAATCAGTTTCGAAAATTACAATGAAATTTTTTTGACCCGTTGTCCGTGAGCGGTGTCTATAGTGTGCGTAGCCCGAGCGCATTTTTCATGTAGGTTTCCTTCTGTACATTATTATTTTGTGGTCGTTGTCTCGTCCGAAGTCAGCAGGTAAACTGCTAGCATAATGTGATGTCTTGAGCCCCGTAGACCTTAGTGGGGCCCCCTAAAACTATCGCGAGACACTTATCTAAGCTAAATCAATCTTTGTTTAGTGCTGACTAGTTTATCTTTTTCCTTTTATATGAATTAGTCTGGTTTTTACTTTGTTTAGTGCTAACAAGATTATCTATTACCGACTACATAAGTTGGTCTGGCTTTATTCTGATGATATTTTTTGCACTAGCCATTCTCTAACAATAACAGAGACTAGATAAAAATTTATTCGCAGGAAAACTCTCACGACCCCGCTTGTGTATAGGTATTGTATGAAAAGCTATCTAGTTACCAGGTTACCTAATTTGTAGGGTTAACAATATAAACGATTAATATAAGCAAATAATCCAGACATTGTCTAAAACAGTGACACTCTCGCTTCGCTCGTTCGATGCAAAAAAATATGATTTCACATGGGCAACATTGCGTTATAAAATAAACACTCTGTAAGGACAAGTCATGCCAACATATTGCGAAACTGTATATACCGCGTCAATGATTCCATGAATATTAATACTTTCATTCATAAATTAGCCCAGAACCGGTCATCGAACGCAATGCGTTTCTTACTTTTACTCCTAGACATCGTCCTAATAGAAAGCGTTACGCGACCGTCTCTATTTCGCGTTAGTTTTTAATTATTCATACGAATCCGCGAACAAGCGCCCTACCTATGCTAGCAGTGTCTATATTTAGTAGGTAGTACACACAATAGCAAAGGCAAATAAAACTAGGTAAGGTTCTATGTTCAGGATGTAAATAGTCAAATTTGGTCACATGCTCGAGTCTATACGCACAATTGGATATTTACGAGAAAAATCGACTTCAGGAATAGATCATTGGATGGCTTGCTTTGAAAATGTGCTTAATTACGAAGGGGGGAAGGGTTTTGGTGAAAGAGCTCAGTAACACAAATTGTTTTAAGTAAAAGTAAATGTATGTTTATATAAACTTACAACGTGACGCCACTGCTCCAGATGTCCACCTTGACGCCGGAGAATTGCTCAGCGCCATTCGCTATTTCCGGAGGCTGGAATGCTGGGGAGCCCTGCCCCGTGTAACACGTGTCTTCAGGAGAAAACATGTCTAATGGCTGAAAATAAAAACTAAGTATATGTAAGGCGAGAAATTCCGAGAACTGATTTAAGATAATTTATTACAATGAGTGTTAAAAAATCTTGCTTTAAAGATTTGTTTATGTTTCGCCTCATATTGTTTTTTATTCTTATTGCTTTGGTAGACAGAAAGAAATATAATACGCCTAGTATTATATTTCTTTCAGTGGTAGTAGGGGCATTGTTTGGGAGTCCTGGGACATCCTTCTGAGGGCCCGGGGCTCCCAACCATAGGCTGTTGGGCGTAACGTGAGGTTTTTTTAGTCGGTAGGAGTCCGGCATAGCATCAATGAGGATATTCCCTCACGTTAAAAAAAAGTGGGCATTGTTACTGTCACTAGACACAGGGATAGTCAAATGATTTAAGGCATTTTTGCACCTTCTACAAAAATGTGCTGAGTACCCTTCCTACTCTTTCGGGGACGGATTATAGGCTTGGAAGGAGGGGAACGTCAGCCCAGGTTACTGTGTGAGCGTCGGCATTAACATCACGGAGGACCCGCATTCGTCGCCAGTGCAGGAAGCTGGCCATACATAAATATAGTCTTCATCCCCGAAGGGACAGGCAGAGGCATAGTATACGCCCACACCTTCACCTTATAGTTTTATGTCCCACTTATACGTCCCAACAGGTGGTGAGCCTATTGCAGTGTTGACGACCCACATGAATTTTTTCAAGCCCCCATGAGGCATTTGTCCTGGCTTAACGATTGTCATTTACAGACAACTGGGTTTCATTTCAAGTTTTCCTTCTCTTCGCAATGGATCGTTTTCCGAAAGTGTTCCCTTAGTCGCCTCTTACGACACCCTCGGGATGGATTGGGCTCGCGACATTTTCCCGTCGCCACACAGGGCTGCCAATACAGTGGCAAAATTGTGGCCGTAGACCATATTGTGTCATACTCTTTCTAAGGCAATAAGAACCCGCTGTTCCGCTCTATAGCCTCACTTCGAAATGTGCTACATACGCTAAGAGGAAACACGTTGATCGTTTCGGCCTATAGCCATAATATGGACGATCATTATTTAGCAATTTGGTCCGATTAGGCCTTAAACTGCATGTCAGCGGCGAGCGACAGCGATTGCAGAGTTAAGGGATGTGGCGAGAGAGCGGCGCCCGAGTACAAGAGAGAAAAGGCGGCACTGCGCTCGCACACAAGCAAAGCGTTTGGTCCGTTTTTAATCTTTGAACTCTTGAACTCTGGCGCAGCGCTCTCGCCGCCATTGCCGTCGCCCCGCTCGCAGCTGACATCCAGTTTGGGGCCTTTGAGACTCACTCATTTCTAAGTTCGTACACACACACTAGCTGATCCTGAAATGTTATTAGTCAAACAGCCACATGACATCCCCATACATCATCAAGGCAACCCCATGCACCAAAGGACCAATTTCATATTATGCAAAAATAATCTAATGCAAGGTGGAGGAGGGTATCCATTGCACAATAATGTTATTGACTACATAACTGAGTACATCCACCAAGTGTCTTTCAAGGGCACTGAGACAAATGATTCACTACTTCATTTAAAAGTAAAATTTACCAAACCTAGTAAGTACCAGTAACAAATGATTCAAAGCATCATGAATTATTTATTTCAGTACTCAATTTACATGATTTCTACAAAAAATATTGGTAAACAAGTTGAATACTACGTCTTTACGAGGGTGACTCACTACAATGCAATGTGATCATCATACTGTAGATTCTTAAAATTCTTGACAAAAAAAACCTAGTTATCATCCCAGACCAAAGGAAAATGCTATCGAGAATCCTATGTATAAATACTCTGATCTCCTACTCTAGACCTCCTACTTCTGCTATATATCTCCTTTTATTAGCCAGAAGGTGTACCACCTGCAAGTGAGGTTCATTTGGGGGTCCAAATGAACGTCATGATGGTATGTTGGGGTGGGCAAACTACAACCATCAATATCTCAAGCGTTGCAAGGCAGTGCCATGATTTAGAACGTGGGATTTTCTAATTTTATTGGCTTTCAGTAATAAAGATTACTGAAAGCCAATCTGAACCAAAAAATAGCTATAGAGCTACACTAATATTTTAAGAAGAAAGATTTGATTGTTTGTTTATTTGCATAGAACAGGCTCCAAAACTACTGAGCTGATTTACATATGAACTGAACATAAAAATTCTTTATTGTACACCAGGAAATACATTTGAATTCACTTAACATTGACTTATTGGTAGGTATGACAATTGGCCGCCTTATCGCACAAGGCAATCTCTTACAGGCAACCTAGGATGGAGTCCGTAATGGTATTTCTTTCACTGTTGGGAAGATACACTACCCTCGGTAGGCTATATTTTATTTGTATTTCCATGAGAATGGGAACCATGCGACATAATATAGGTACCTAGTTTATATTTGAGACCTAAAGCTTTTCAACTCTTAGCTTCTCCTGAAATGTCTACTGTCTGCAGTAGGGCCTCTTATTTGGCAAGTGTACCAGGTAGTAAGTGATTATATTCTATAAACTGGAGGAACAGTTTCCGACTCTTTCACAGATTCATTAATCCTACTAATATTATAAAAGCGAAAGTTTGTGAAGATGATTGCATGTTTAGATGTTAGGATGTTTGTTACTCAATCACGCTCCAACAGATGAATGGATCTGGCTGAAATTTAGCACAGGGATAGAGTATAGTCCAGAATAACACAGACTACTTTTTATTCCGGGAAAACATTCCCACAGGAAGCTGGAACGGGAACCAAATATCACGCGGGCGAAGCAGCGCTCATCAGCTAGTAATATTCATATTTACCTCAGCAACTCCAAAATCCGTGATTTTGAGTGTGTGATCCAATGTTAATAATAAATTTCCTGGTTTAATATCCTTGTGAACTACTCCTTGACCATGCAGGTATTCTAAGCCATCCAATAACTGAGTGAAGTAGTCATGAGCTTGCCGCTGAGGAAATTTTTTGCCTGGACTCGATTCCAACATATCCTGGTAACATAACACATCTTAGTCATAGAATAAAAACTTTCATGAGTGTTATTTATAAAAGTAGGTACTATTAAAACTTAGCACTTATTGTTTTTTTTAAGACAGCCCAACTAGTTTCCAAATAGACGGTAGAATAATTAAGTTAGTAAATAATCTGAGTAATGAACCTAAAGGCAACACACTCAGACTGGGTGGAGGATTGTAGACTTAAGACTTGAAGGTAATAAATATTTAGTCTGATTTTTTTTATACCACTAAGGTAGCAGACAAGCCTATGGCCCACCATAGGGATCAGTGGTCACCGCAGCCAATGAACGTTTGCAACAACAGAGGCGCCATAAACGCGCTGCCAACCATGTAAAAACCTTCTAAGACCCCTTTTAAGACCTTTTACCGGTATTTCACCAATAAATTTCATTTACTCTTTGCAGTAGCAATGTTGAAAACTGCTATTACATACTTCAGATCATGTCATTTTTAGCTAAATCTAAACTGTTAAAAATTTTCACATGACCTAAATACTAAATCCCACTCAAGTGCGAATTTTTTTTCACAATTAAGTGACCTAAATCCATGTGACATGATTGGCATATTATGTCATGGCCATGATGGGCAATGAAACAATAATTTACACCTGTTTTTCTGAAGAGGTAGGCAAAAGCATACTATAGACCAGTGGTGGGCAATCTTTTTTAATGGGGGGCAGAAAAATTAAGAGGCGAGAGCCATCATGAAAGGAAAAATGGAGTGCTGAAACTTACACACTTGCACAAATGTAAAAAATTAGACTAACTACTATTCAAAGATCTTGCCTACCATGAGGCGTGTTGGACGTATAAAATTGCTTTTTAAGTGCCATACTTTGAATGCTAGTTTGAGTTGCGACGAAGTAACTTACAGCAGCACGAAAAAATGTTCATGAGTTTTAATTGAGTTGTTCAGCAATTTCATGGTCGAAAAACTCCGATCACTGTAGCTATGTATCTATCTCTACCACTAAGTAGAATTTACATATTACTTCTGGACCGTCAAAAGCATCTTGTGCTATATATAATAGGTAAGTATTCATGTCGAACGACCGTTGGCCGTACTTTGCCCATCACTACTATAGACCTACTTGTAAATAGGCCCACATAATAGTGGTGAGCCTACTGCAGTGTTGACTAACATATCCAGGTTGTGGCTACCTGTAGTTGATGTTGCAAGCAGCCGGGCCTTCTACATTGGCTTACTGACTACAAACTTACTAGCAGTTCAGAAAATTGTCAATAGTTGTAGATACATACTTGTAGTACTCCAACACAAAACTCCATAACAAGGTACATCTTCTGCTTTTCATCATTATACATAACATCGACTAGTTCTATCACATTCTTGTGTCTAAGTATTCGCAACAACTGTATTTCTCTCTGGACATTCTGTTCTCCGTTTGGTATTCTTCTAAGTTTTCTTTTCTTCAATATTTTTACTGCTCTTCTACATAATGTCTCTGAATCTAACATTTCTTTAACTTTTCCATAAGATCCTTCCCCCAAAACATCTCCCATTACATATTTCCCAACCATTTTGCATTTTTTCTTCTTGCTTCTATAAATTATATCTGCGCTATCGACTCTATGAAAACAGAGGTTGGTTTGGTCTAAGTTAAGATCTAATTCATCTATTTGATCGTTGTCGAGCCAAGTCACTGACTGATGCTCATCACTACCTACAAACATTAAATTCTCCTCGCTCTCTTGCGGTGCAATGATGTTTGATACCTCAAATTCCACATCATCGGCATCTGGAAGACTTTCACTACTACTGATTTTCCTACACATTCTTGGATCCATTATCTATCAAAACAACACATTTGTAAATCTGTGCGTACTGCAAGGCCTTTTGTCATGAGATCATGAAGGCATTACCAAAATAATTTTACTTATTTAAATGACACATTTCACTAAATTTACACCATTGATTTGGACAAATATCATGTTATAAAAATTATACTCTTTTTTTTATTGTTCTAAAATAATGATTGTAAATAAACCTGAGCAATCGCGCAAATGCTCCATTAGTCGACGACCACAGATAAGAAACTAATTTGTTTATGGAATTATTCGAATAGAGTATGTATGTATGTATAACGACTTATTTGTGCTCAGTTTTTATCGTAGTACCTACTGAAAATTACCGATTATCATTTAGTCGATTAATCGGAAGCCTAATACCACAATATTTTTTAATTTTACAACTAACAGTGCCAGTGGCGTAACTACAGGGTGGCAAGGGTGGCAATGCCACGGGCCCCCGACCCGTAGGGTAAAAAAATAGGTTTCAACTTCCCCTATGTGGGAAACGATTCACAGGAGAAGCTGAGACAATGAGGCTGCTTGAAATGAAACAAATTAATTGAAATTCTGGGGGCCTTTAATGACCACTAAACTGGGTGGCTGGGGTCCATTTAAGCTGTCCGCCCATACATACGCTCTTTCTCATAATCTGACCCAGATGTTTGCAGGACTACGCGAACATCGAACAGTGAGATAATGCACATACTTTGCTGGACCTATTTCTGAAAAGCTGTCCAGTGAAATTTTGCTTGTCGGTGCAGTAGGTGCCCCACCGAGTACTTACAACCACTGTATGGTTGCATGCCGATAACATTGGCACGTGCAGTAGAGGTGACATGGTGATTATAGCAATACTCGTCAGCAGAATGGTATGGTCTTCACGATAACTTTGCTCATTATTATTACCCATACCTGAGGTCGCCATCATCCACAAATCTCGCCCCTAGTTCGGACGTGAGCGCACCGAGGCTGTTCAACAAGAACAGACGGCGTGTCACGCGTGGCATGGTTAAGGACCCGAGTGGTGTGCAATCCGAACTTGACCCGCCTCTAGGCAGCATACAACAGAGTCACGAGAGCTTTCAAGAGAGCGGATGTCCAGCGCATCGCACGGCTAGTCAGCAGCTAACGTCTTATGACAATGGGCAACAGTGGATACTGGCAACTGGCTAAAGGCGAATATCTCAACTATTGGCAATTCTCACTACTACCGCTACGTTGCCCTGAAGAAAACTGGTTCAAAAGGAAAGCAGAAACACTTGCGGCTGATTCCCGGGTCGAAGACAACAAGCCGTACATTGTGATACGGCAATGCGATGTTCAAGGTGCTCCTATCACCTTTGACCACCATTACAGCTACAGCGTCTCGACTTACGGAAAGCTAGTGGTCATGGCATTCTGAATTCTGATGGTGGTGCTGAATAAATGTGCAGCTAATTGTCTCCAACGTTAACATGCCTTAACCGCCTCTCCTACTCTTCGGGGGACGCGCCAGACGCTTGGAAGGAGGCGAATGTCTAACTGATCCCGAAGAAAAGGCATCAGGAACTGAATTCTTATTTCCACTCGCGGGGTCTGTGTAGTATGTACTTTTTACATTTCGCTATGGTGTTCTGAACATTTTACCAATTTAGCTCTGAACGAAATAGACTTGCCCCTATTTTTAATATCTATTATCGAAAAAAAGGTAAGTAAGTACCTAACATTATAACTTGGGGTTTTCACTGAAAGGGGCCCCACCCAACGAATTTGCCATGGGCCCCGGTCTGTGTAGTTACGCCACTGAACAGTGCCTCATAAGGGTCCATTATAAACAGATGACTTTTTTGACTGGAGGACACTTTCCTGTTTCCTTTGCAAAAAAACCGATAATTAAATTAATAGGTCCTGTGAGAGTGTGCCGACACCCCATTATATAAGATAATATTATTCTAATTGTAAGACAGTATTGTAAGGTTCTTCGCGCGCGGCACAAGAGTTCATGGAGCCTCGTCAACAGAAGTTACTGGTTCCTTGTAAATAAGACGTTTTTTTTGAGACACGTTGAATGTTAAAATACTCCTAGAGCCATCTATTGGTGAGTAGTAGAACTAAATATAACCGTCTAAAATTCTAGATTACCCCCCATACATCCGATCATTTAGTACTTTACAACTTTTCATGTCATTGTTATGTTAGGTTAGTTAAGTTTTTAATAAATAAATGTTCGCGTGGAATTTGTTAGCAGTTCCCGCTTCCCATGGGAACATTTTCCCGGGATGAAAAATTTTAAAGCCTATTTGTTATTTTACACTATAATCTATCGCTTTACTAATTTCAGCCCGATCCGTTCAGAGAGTGTGATCACAAACTACAAAATGTATAGGTATAAAAATAAATGGATTTAGTGCTACATGAAAATTTTCAACACCATGCATCCAGACCATTTCAAAGCAGTTAGGTATTGGGTTGGCAGCTTTTAGGAGTGTAATACAAAAGATAATACATATAGATAGGCAAGTCCATGCCCCCACTGAGCAAGCTTCCCCACGCCCGCCACAGCTATATAGTGTGGGAGGGTATTTTGAGGGAACGTTTGCCCCATGGTTTAGCCTTATGGTCACACACACTTTCAAGCTCTGTACAAACATAACGCTGGTACCTACCTATTTTTTTACTTGTCGAAATCCACATGAATGCTAGCTATGTCGGACCGGACCCATCCAGCTAAAACCACACTGTGCCCCGCTACTGCTCATAATTAAGAGTCCTGAGTTCCTGACTTAGCCCTCTGAAGGCCTATCTATTCATTTTTGTCGCCTTCGGTGATGCATTTGGTAGTGTAACCGAATATTTTTCATTACCATCATCATCATTATTTTACAATAGCCTTGACCGTAAAATATAGCATAATGTAACCCACAGACAGCGTAGCTAAAAAGAAAGAAAAATTTATGTAACTGGCTGTCTAATGCTGTTGGTGTTGAGGCAAGGTATTGTTGGTGGTGTCGCTGGACATTATGAACGCTTTCAACACCATCCCCTGGCACGGACCATCCACTGAGGTACCACAGCGTCAGGTATAATTCGCTCCCAGGAACTCTACGCAGCGCCTGGTAAATGGGATCTGGAGCTCTAGTTTGTAAAATTGCAACTATTACTTCTTTTTCTATGTCTGGAAAGGTTTGTGAACCAGACATAGCTATTGCTCAGATTATCAGAATGGCAATCACTCGACTAGCTCGCAACTCTCTGCGACGCCCCAAGGACATCGCCGCACAGTTTGGGAAGCCTTGGTAAAGGTAATAAAAAAGGAATACAATTTGCGGAGAAAAACTGGTTGTAATAATAAATACAAAAACTGTATAATGAGAGGACTAGGACACACATAACTACACTATTTACAGTCACGCCTTTTTCCCTAGAAGGCTTAGGCGGAGGCATACACGCCTAAACACCCATATTTTACCACTGGCTAACCCTCACACCTTTAGTAGTATAATAATCTAAGCCTCACACATTTGTTTACATCACATAAGGGAGAGATAGCAAGAGATAAGTGATGAAAGGAGAGGTATTTCTTCATCAGACTCATAGGAACTTGTGAAACTGCCCCTGTTTGCTGAACTATTGCTGCCGACTGAATAATTTTACTATAGGTCTTTTATGACTAAGCAAACACTCCAGTTTAGAATTAAAAAGATACCCTTGCATTCAGAGGTATCCTTGAATTTTAGATTTAGCGAAGGTTGAGTTGTCTCAAGGCATAGAATAGAGAAAAAAACTAGTTATACGCATAACAGGAACATAGTATATTTTTATAGACATGAAAATAAATTAAAACAAAATTTGTTTATGTTCAAGCTCAAATCAGTGCCGATGAAGAGTAGAAGCATAACTCTATTCTTTCTTGTATTTGCTTTCCATATCTTTCTTTAGCAGAGCCAGCCGAGTGAGACAAGCGTCACGCCAAGCACGCCGTTCTTGTAATTTGTCTATAGGAACCATTTCGTTCAGCTGCTCGCAGATTGTGTCAGCACTCTTGCTTGTCCCCATGCGTGGGACTTCGCCCATCGTCTTACTTACGCTATAAATTGTCTCACCATATCTGTAATTTAAAAATAATGTTTTCAAGAACTGTCTACGGACGAGTGGCTATCCTTAAGTGATGCGATTACTCCTTTGAGTCTACTCTTAGCGACAAAATACACAAATAGGTTGAATAGAATTAAAAAATGTTTCAAAGAAAGGACGGATCTGAATCAAGCTGAATCTAATGGACTTGATTCCTCAATGGAGCTCGGGTCCGTTTGTATTTTAAGTCATATCTCTAAATAGGCAGTAATGACTACTACAAATCTATTCAGCTCATTATTTTCAGCGGGTATTGATCGGTCTTTGCTATGGTAGACATTTGGTAGACTACAACTTATTAAGGTTAATTTAAGAATTCGTCCTGAAACATCCTCCTGGGACCTACTACCAGACTTACTAGACTACTCTAGTGCAGGTCTAGGTGACCTGCACTAGAGTAGTCTAGTAAGTACGGATAGTTAAAGAACATGTGGTTTTAACCGATTCGAGTCCTGCGGGTGGAAAGTGCAACGTGGGGAAGATCCCATGGTATGAGAACCATGGGATCTTCCTCCTCCACGTTGAAAAAGGCGGTGGAAATCTTGGATCTACACAAAGCTTATAAGTTACTATCTAACCACTTCTCAAACTGACCTTTCAATATAACTCTTCATGCCTTCAGCATTCAAATGTGCAGTCTCCAGCGATCCGAGGAAGGCGTATCTCATACCGAGACCCTCAGATATCACCTTGTCTATGTCCTCCACGTTCACGATTTTGTCGTCTACCAGACGCCATACTTCATTGAGAATGGCGTACCTATAAAAGAAGTAGAATAGATTCCTTAGTAAAATTATTCGTATAACAATTTATGACAAGTGACCCATACACGGGTACTTGTGTGACCCCTTTCTATGATCCCGTGTCGTCGCGCTGCTCTTAGGTGAAGATGTACATTGAACAAATAGAAGACTGAGTACAAGCACTGATAACATACAGATACACATCAATATACTATACATAAACATACACTATATTGATTGATTGATGACATATAACAAACATATCCTTTCCATGTTTTATCAAAATAATCATGATTATTAGTCAGTTTATACTTAATTGTTAATTTATACATAGGTATAACAAAACTAGAAAATGGATATTTGACCCAGGGCGGTGAAGTACCGTAGACATTCAACCACTTATAAAAGATAATGTCATCACTTAAAGAGAATATTATTACCACGCCAAGAAATCAAACACGAGATGAAGTGAGAATCACATGCTTGATTTTAAATAACATCTCTCTAAAGTAACTTACCTCCTACCTAGTTCCGTAGTTACTTACGTAATTTGAACATAGTCTTTGATTCCTGCAAAAAGGTCACAAACAAGAACAGCAATACAATCATTATACCCATCACCAGTAACCACCACCGGACATGCATGAACCCCACTATGATGACAACTTTCAGTTGTCGTATTAAAGTTAGGGACATTTTAATAGGCCACATTTAACATCTGTCAGTGTCATATACAACTCTGTGAGAGGGAACAAATAACTGAACCAGGACTTCTTCTCACACCTTTAGTAAGAGCTAGACATTTCAATAAAACTCTACCATGAGGTGAAATGGCACAGGCTGATTGTTTTTGGCAAATTGCTGTTGGAGTTCCTAAAGTCACTCAAGAACTCCAACATGGATTAGACGACCACTATGTTACTAGCAGTCGGAAGCAACTGTAGCCTGCTCACTGAAGCTCAGAATCGCTCGTAAATGGAAATACCAAAGACGGTCATCCAAATAAAAGAACGGTAGCTCCGAAAGAGAGAAAAGGTTGCATTATGACACTGACACTTGTTAAATGTGAGCTATTAAAATATCCCTACTTTAATCATAATACTCACTGAATACGGTTCAATACAAATCCATCTATTTCCCTGCTAAGAGAGACGGGGGCCTGGCCAATTTCTAACATGATCTTTCTTGTCTTCTCACACACATCTTTCCTGGTCCAAGGAGCGGGTACAATCTCCACAAGGGGCACATAGTACGGTGGGTTTACTGGATGCGATACGATTACCTGTATTAATAAAACTTCTATGAAATATGCATAATATCTAAGTACTTACTGAACGCGGTTCACAACAAATCCATCAATTTCTCTGGTAAGAGAAACTGGAACTTGACCAATCTCTAACATTATATTTCTGGTCTTCTGACGCACATCGCTATTGGTCCAGGGTGCGGGTACAATTTCTACCAGGTGTACATAGTAGAGTGGATTAATTGGATGTGATACGATTACCTGTATAGTAAAGTATTTTTGAAACATTTGTTCAGTATTTTGTGGCTGAATCCACAAAAATCTCAACAAATTTTGTTTTACGTTATTCAATATTCCAAGACTGGATGTTAAAACCTGCCGGCATTTGGTTTATCAAACCGTATTTTCTATTAATACTGCTGGAAATACAAAAAGTAACGAATTACTAAAAAAAAATCTCGTTCAAGTTCACTTTCTTCCTTCGTTTTTTGGGTCGGATACTGATTTCAGCTACTTTGTAGTCGTATGTTAAAAAGATTGTGGAAGTTGTATTAGAAAAATCACAAGGCAGGCTCATAGGTATCGCGCAGAATTCTCAGGAATAAGACAAGTTTCTTTCCACTGAAGCTTACAGCCAGCATCCAGCAAGCCCTCAGCCATTAGTGGACATAGCTGTTATCCCACTCACAGCAAAAGAGAATATTGATTGTAGGTAGATACTATTGGGAGTGTCCCGAAGTGTGCGAGTACTATTGGAAAAGAGAGTAAGTAGGGGAGACCGGGGCTGGTTGACTATAGGGGTAGGTAGACTAACTATCAATAACTCGGCCAAAGCAATGGCTTGGAGCCAATCGATGACACCCGACTGTCCGCTACCTCTCCCCGCTTAGTCATCGGGAGCGCGGTGTCGCTCACGCACACCGTTTGAGTGAAGGAAATTAAAGTTCAAAAATAACGTACGTTAGTAATTATTTTCATTACAAGGTTTTTTGTAATAATGCCTATTTATTCATGGTTACTGATTGTCAAGGAATGTATAATGGATGTTTGATTCATGTTCTTTCTTTTATGTATGATGTTAATTGTTTTCTTAGCAGTTTTGTGGTTATTTCATGTGATTGAAAATAAAAATGTGGTTCGGGGCTAGTAGACTAATGTATAACGGGGCTGGATGACCAAAAATCGTACATAAAAAAAAGAACATGAATCAAACATCCATTATAATTTTTTTGACAATCAGTAACCATAAATATATAGGCATTACTACAAAAACATTACGATGAAAATAATTACTTACATACGTTATTTTTCATCTTTAAATTCCTTCACTCAAACGATGTGCTTGCGCGACGCCGCGCTCTCAGTGATTTATTGTATGTGTTTTATTTTCAATCAAAAATTATAAAAATAATAATCGTTTATGTATGTTGTCCTTTATCCTATTTCCTTGTAGATTTTGCCTTTACAAGTCCATAGGTCAACTTACCCCAGGCGAATAGTCAACCTACCCCAAGCATGGGGTAGGTTGACCAGTTTTTCTTATTGTATAAGATCTAGCCTGTACCCTATATTATAATGAATTAAGTGCTTTTTGCTATATTTTTCCAAAGCTTAATAGTTAACCTATGAAGTAAACCTGTTTTTGAATTAATATTCTATAAAGAAATAAAAATATAAGCCTTTGAGCTGAAATCTAGTCAACCAGCCCCGGTCTCCCCTACTGCTTTGACGTAAGATCTATGAGAGAGATAAGATACGATACATAATAGTTGTCATGATTATAATTATGTATTTAGAGGGAGAGATAATAATTGTTAAAGAATTTTATACACGCCTCCCAATTCGGTTCTTGGGGTGCAAGAGGAAGGTTAACACCTGAACCCAGAGGTTAGGCCTTGGTGTGGTAGTCAACATCTATCGGGAAAACTTGGATATCCGTCCTAGGATATACCGCCCTCTTCTTTCCGATCCCGAACAACGCGTGCTGGACAGAGGTGCCACTCTTACACAGTGGAGAGAATCTTCGCTAGAACTGAACAATTAAAAAAAACCGTTTCTCTGTCGAACCATAAAAACCTGGAACGACCTGCCAGCGCACGTGTTTCCTTCCTCTTATAATTCTGGGTTCTTAAAGCGGAGCGTGAAGAGGCACATCATAGGGCCGCCAAGTTGAGGGCCGCTTTATAGTCTTACTGGCTGGCACGGTGGCCCCCGATCGCTAGATGTCGCTGTGACTTTCCATCACGGCGGCATCATTTTGACGAGCCAAATATAAAAAAAAACCCTGGGCATCCGGCACAAAACATAATAGGATAGCATCCGTGGAGACGCAATAAAAATAGGAGGGTTGTTAGAACTGTTACAACTTACTTGTGCCCTGTGTTTCAAGTTTTCAGAGAACAGTGAGGGCAGTGTGGTACTAGTTGAGCTCGAGAGAATGGTGTTATCATCCACTACATTATCAAGATTTTGAAACACCTTTTTCTTCAACTCTAGACTCTCCGGAACACATTCTTGAACAAATACCGTTCCTTTAACTGCAGTTGCTAAGTCGGTTGATCCTGCAACAGTGGAAAAGGTTCTGTAAATAGTATTTAATGATGATTATGGTGTAAGGAAATAGCTATTGGAAAGTTCACCAACGATAAACCACTAGACCTGCAATCCAGAGTGATTAGTGATTCTTATACATGGGACGAACATACCCGTTTGCCGCACTTGCGTTGTTTGAGATTAAAAGCGATTATAAGATTATTAAAATTCTCTAGATTTCGCCATGGCCTTCCACCACTGTGGGGTGGCGCCATTTGGCAAACTATTAAGAAAGTAACAAAACGCTATTTCAGACTGATTGTATAGTCATCCATTTGGAGAGCTCTACAATCGACTGGTAGACATAAGCTTCTCGCAATTTTTGCCACTTTATGAGCAACTTGTCTGGCATCTTTATTAAAACATAAATCTTTTCTGTCCATTCTAAGGTTGTCTGGAAGAAATTGCTTATTAGCGATAAGGCCCCCCTTTGTACAATAAAGTGCATTTAATTTTTGTAAATAATTTTTAATGAGGTGTGTACAAAAAAAGTTTTATTCTATTCCACAACAAGATTTGATTCTGATCTGATGACTGCTCTTGATTCCCGGGTCTATTCCTGGTTACAATTTTAAAGCAATGTTGCAAGTTGAAAATTTATCAATAGATTCTGATTACATAAGATCTAAATAATTAGCTCTTATTATGAGTTCTGTTAGTTATCTACTACTTAAACGTCAGCCTTTTGAGAACATTAGTTAATGGACGATGTTAATCACATTTCTAAGTACCAACTAGGTATCTAAGTACATTCATTATAATATTTAGACAAAAGTACTTAACAATCAAAATATTGTATCTTTTCTTGACTATCGTTAGAAACTTGTTTCATAAGTAGGTATAACAATGCGCGCGGCGCTATGTGTGCGTGCGCTAGTAATTATACAGCTTTAATTTGTGTGGCAGTGATGCGGCCGTCTTCACAGAGTACATTTGTATATTATGAGATAGAGACGTAACTGACTTATTGACGACACCAGCGGTGCCAAGCACTCTTTGCAGGAAACTCTCTGCGTGGCCGCGAATTAAAAATCATAATAGACAAAAAGCATACAGCGTCATCTACCACATTTTGAAGGCAACTCTTACGTTATAATGAAACGCAATTAAATATCATGACAAATCTCAATGTAACTACAACGTTGACATCCTGTGTAAGTTGGTTACATTATAATTCATTACAGGTTCTAAGTGATAATACCATTGGTACAGTCGTTACAGAAAATGTCTAGTCCTTCACTGAGAAAATGTTTAAGAAGTCAGGTAAATATTTTTGATGTGTCAATTCGATGTAATTAATATTTTTTATCACTACATATTATTATAAAACAAAGTCCCCGCCGCGTCTGTCTGTTCACGATAAACTTAAAGACTACTGCATGGATTTTCATGCTGAGATCACAAATGATTCTTGAGAACGGTTTGCGTATAAAATAATTTGCTTATATACATTGACTAAAATATAACGATATTAGTTGGAGATGTCGAAAAAAAAAAGGTGTCTGGGAGCTTTTAACGGAAACGCTGCCTAAACCCTTCGAGACATAACAAAATAATGTATGGTAGAATTGTCTAACTTATAAAGGCCTACAGAATACTCAAAAAATGATAGAGCTCCAAATTCTAATGCAAAAAAAATATAGAAATGCAGAGTTGGTCGATAGAAAAAAACATTGCTTATACAGCAAATATGACAAAAATTTGACCTGTATGACTTGATTTAAAACGTAAAAAGACCATAATCTATACATCTAAAAAACTGTTGAGGGTCGAGAGTCTGTACATGGAAGATAATTTGAAAATTTTAATTGTAGGGCGTTCTCTAATCGATACTGAAGCCGAAAATGTAATTAAAAATTTTCATGTCTATCTGTCTGTCTGTATCCCGAATAAGTATCACGCTCTGAAACTACTAAATTGATTTAAATGAAACTTGGTACAATCTGAGCTTAGAATCCGAAGAAGGTTCTGGGATACTTTTGATCTTGATATTTTGCGCGGTTCGTTTGGGAGAGGGCAGGGCAGTTTTACACGCTGCTTGATGAGTCTGATGAAGAAATACTTCTCCTTTCGTACACCTTATGTGACGTAAACGAAGTTGCAAGGGTCAGTAGTTTGTTATAAGATTGATGACATACTTCAGCCATTATGGCTTAAAAGTTCTTCGGCTACCACCGTATCATCCTGAACTAAAACCAATCGAAAATGTATGGGGAATTTAAAAAAAAAAAATGCTTCGCATAACATCGAACAAAATGTGATGGGAATAATGAAATTATTGAACGAACGTTTAGGTCAAATTGATGAAGAGATGTAGCGTAATACAAAGAAGAAGAATATGGGTGGACATTTTGATATGGAATCTGAATTAATAATTAACCTTGTAGAGAGCAGCGAATCCTAAAATTCATATTAATATGTTTAACATACATTTCACCCCTTAAGTTTTTATTTTAGTTAAACAAGTGTTTTTGTATTTTGTACTTTACTGTACCTCTTGTCACGCACACGAAGTCACTGTGTTTATACGAGGTTTACCCACACATAGGGCCGCGCGCACAGATGAGTTGAACTTACTATACCTACTTTAAAGAAACGATAACTTTTTAAAAAAGCTTTATTGAGAACCTTTTACAATGGCTCTTTTATTTCTTATCGTAGTCGACATAATTACCTTGTTATCATTTAGGCACTTATAATACACAACAATGTTATGTGTCATCTTTGTTAAGTTCCTTCCTACTTCTAATCATGAAGGGAACCCTTGTATTGTAGTAGATTTATCATTATCGTCGTCAGTATATAATAAACTTCACATAAATTAAAAACAAATTAAAGTGATACCCTTCTTCTTCTCAAATAATCATAAATATATTTATATGACTTAACAATATTGCTACACCTGAACTATAATTGAAAGAACATGGGTCAGAACGTACCCAGTTTGTAGCAAGTTGAAATTGGTACCATTCGAAAGGTCTTTGAAAACGTAGATATTTTTTGTATTGGAGCAACTTTGTAACTTATGTAGGAAAAAAGATATTTGATGTTGAAAATACCGAAAATCCTTAGTAAAATCGACCCACGCACGTTCAATTTTTTTTTGATTTTATCGATTAGGTGGGTAGTTCGAACTATTTTGTGCTAGAGTCGGTGTGTCGTCAGTAGTTAGTACCTGTTAGGAACTGATTTTGTGCGCTCGCGCATATCTTAGTTTATTTTATTCTTACTTTTATTTACAACCTCGGCTTTCACAACGGACTGCAGTGTATTACTTAACGATTGGATTATTATTATTACTCATCTGCTTCAAAAAAATGGAAGGTGAACGCCGTATACAGTGTGTTACATGTACAAGATCAGTAATTCGTGACCGAAACCGGCATATACTGACGCGAACCTATTTGGAAGACAATCCAGGCTTCACAGAGTATGTGATGGCACGGATTAACATAAATGAGGTTAGTATAACAATAGCTTTTGATCACCGAGTACACGGTGTCTTTTTGTTCACTCTTTATTAAGTTATTTATTGTTTTAGTGTAACTTGAGGATTTGGTTTTTCTTTTAGATGGCCCTCAATCAATTTCAGGCTATGTGTCATCGTTGTTGGGTAGCTGGAAGACGACAGCAAGCTAGGTTCGAACAAGAACAAAACCAGGAACTTGCAAACCCAGAGCACCCAACGTCTGTTCCAACTTATAGAAGGGTTGCAAATACGGCGCGTCACTGTTTATTTCATGGGTGCATCAATCAAGAACTTCACAGAGTGTCCAGGTTTATAAAAGTATTCTTGTTGGTTAATCATAGCGTGTACGTTCCTGAACATGCACGCGTTTAGGTGTTGGCAGGCACCTAGATAACTTCGTTGGTCCGGCAAGTGCCTGGGATGATATAATCATTGAAAGTAACAATACAATTTAATAAAACTGTGCTATTTAAGATTGATAGTTCCTATTTAGTATTTTTTCTGTACCAAAAATCAACGATAGGAAGCTATATCGCTCTCTTAAGACAGAAAAAATTACTGGTTACCTATTTATTTAGTCCAAATAGCAGAAAAAGTGCGATTATTGGCAATTAAAAATGTTACAAAGAAGTTATCATAACTTCGGTCTTTCATTCATTCATTCATTCGTTCACTTATTTTCGAGTTACTCAATTAGGCCTCTTCTAAATTACACCTAGTCTAAAATGCTACAAAGTGGGTACGGGTTCGATACAAAATTACCCATTGTTCTTTATTTATTTTATTTTATTTAAATTATAGACAATTATATAAGCTACTAAACCTCAGAACAACAATAGGGCAACTTAATAAGATAAGTCAATAAGATACCTATTAAAAAATTGAATTATACGGGCATTACGTTGCTCCGGGTCGTAGTAGTAATGATCTAAGCTCTGTGATCATAGAAAACACCGCTATGGGACCTTGGCATTGACACACAACAATATTTAAAACACAAGTTCCACTGGAAGACTATTGAAGTTGATTTTGAGGGCTAAGGATTATGATTGATAGAGAGAATACTTAAATTTAACACGAGGATTAAAAGATGAGAGGGCACTTATCGTGAAGAGATAAACATATAATAAAAGAAAAGCTTTGAATGTAATTGTTTAGCATTAGGCATTCAATGAACACTTACGATAGACACAACGTAGTGCCAGGATAAATAACACTCACATGGAGAATGGAGGTAACCATTAACCCACATAGATGCTGATAACGTTCAACGAGACAATAGATAAATGTTTAACATCATACTTTCATATTGTATATCATTATCAACCAATAACCATGAAGCTATAATTTTCTACACAGCAACTTTTACAGTTATAGGTTTATAAGAGAGTGTTGTATGTAGTACTATTAGTTATTCTGTCTTATTGTGTCCAGCATTAAACGCCAAAATCGACTCCTGCTTTAATTAGAGAAACTGGAAGAGAGAGTGTAACCAAATTGGGCATTACTTAATGAAACCTTTGGAGACCTTATAAATGTCCAAAGCTCTAGGTATGGCCAGGATATCATTACTAGTATGAGAACGTAAAGTGCCGAAGGGTTATTATTATGTTGATACCGAAAAAAGTGTAGGTAAGTACCTACTTTTTTGGGTTCCGTACCCAAAGGGTTAAGAACGGGACCCTATTCATGAGACCTCGCCGTCCGTCTGTCTGTCTGTTTTATTTTATTTTGATGGTTTCATTTCCATAATCTAAAGTCACCATGCGACATGAGAGTCGTTTGTGTAGTACCAAAACTCCTGTTTGAAGAGTTGGCACGTGCCTAAATGAACACCTTTTACATAATGTTAGTTCACATAGTTATTACCTACTATGTGAGATTTAGTTTCGTGTCATAAAATATTGCTTAGACGGTACCTATTTAGCGCTGGGAAGTAGATATCAAGTAGGTACCTATGTAAATATTTTTATTTAAATACTGAAAACATAACAGATCTTTGTTTATCAAGCCTCGACATCTAGGTCTTGTCTTTATCAAATTATAAACACATAATGTGTCTCGTTGACAACAAAAACAAGCCTCTCATTATTTGATGTTAGTTACATAGTATTTTATGAGATTGATTCGAATGTGGTACCTATAATATTTTTTATCAGTGTGGCTAATAATTTTCAAAACGTTCGTTAGTCTTAAAAATATGCACCGTTAACTAGTAGGTACTGTCTTAGAAACAAGCACCATAGTACTTTACCTACACATTTCATTAAGAAGATATTTGTCAGTGGCTTCAAATGAGAATTTGGTAAATTCTCATTTAAGCTAGAATGAAAAATGAGATAGAATCTGTTGAAAATTAAGGAAAGAATAAAGAAAGTAGTTTCCTTTGTATTGTAATGGTAGATCAGATAATACATCATCAGATGATGTACCTGATCTACCATTACTATATATCTGATCTGCCAAAGAAGTTAACAATTCTAACAATAGATTCTATTGTTAGAATTGTTAACTTCTTTGGCGAATGAACATCATCATATTTTTTTATCAACTACACCATTCCGATAAACTTACAAACATAATGGTCACGCTTTTGTCCCTGAAGGGGTAGGAAGAGGCTTACTGGTATAGTAAGCCTCTTTCACCTTTTTGGAATTGTAAACGTGTCCCACGTAAATATGGGTGAGTCATTTTTTTTTTTTTTTTTTTTTTTTTTATACCACTAAGGTGGCAGACAAGCATACGGCCCACCAGAAGGACCATATTGCCGTGTTGATGGAGACAGGTGCAGTTTATGACTTCCTGCTATTGAAATTTTTCAAGCCTTTCCACCTTCAACGGCACCAACGGCTAAACATGCCTTCAGAAGCACGAAAACGCTCACAAATAAATATCACAAATTGACCATGTGGTGATCACTCATCCAAGGACTGAGTATAGAGTAAGTCTCTTATTGCAGTGATCCTTTACACAGTACTGAGTCCGCGAGGCCGCGAGCTAGTATACGTATTGAAATGCAATAGTTACATCTACTTCTAGCTAAAGCTTACCCTTGATGCATGCATACTGTTGATCAGCGTTCAACTTTCCGCGCAGAAGCCCATCTTTCTCCAAGGTCTTCAGCTGAGTTTTGATGTCTTCTAAGGCATCGGTAACTTGCTGCGGGATGATGTCAAACACCGTGACCTGGTAACCTACTGATGCGAACAGCATTGCCCATGATCTGCCAATTAGCCCACTGGAACATCGAATGAATTTATTTGTAATCTTATAATACTGAGAGCTAGTATAATAATTAAACCTTTGTAATTTCAGTAATATTAATAAATACGAACGTTTGTGAGTATGAATGTGTTGATGTTTGTTACTCTTTCACGCTCTAACGGCTGAACGGATATACCTGATATTTAGTACAGGGATTGATCTTACTTTTGAACTAGCTGACCCTCGCAACTTCGTTTACGTCACATAGTGTTGTGATTTTTCTAAAACCATTCAGTTTTAAGTAGTAATAAGTTATTTTTGTGATGTCAACACCGCCTCATAGTAGAATGATTAGCCTGTACATAAAACATTAATTGATTATTCGAAAATAGTGGGTAGTTGATTTGACATAAAAATGTTCACTATGAGGTGGGAGTTGTTGAGAGGCGATAAAAAGTGAATATTCTGGAAAAAGAACACATTCTGTTTCCAGATCGAGTTCAGTAAAGTGCTAATTAGTTAAAGTAGAATATATGTATTAATTAATTAATTAATAGTTAGTACTTAGTTGTGCAAGTAGTAGTTAAATTGTGAAAATAAAAATGTAAAGAACCTACAATCATAGGATTATTATTTCGTAATACCATTAAGTGGAATGTAGGAGTAGTATCTATTATTATACGAAGAACAGAAGAATAAATAGCTATGTAAAGGATATTGGAGTATCATTTCTCATCAAGTCAGAAGTGGTAACCTGCGAGCCGAGCCGTGACAAGTTAATACTGTAAGTAAAAGTTTATTCGAATTCTAATCATGGTTCGTGATTATTCCTATTAGCGTGTATTATTATTCGTAGCAACTTCTACTGTAGTCAAGAAGGTATTTGACTTTTAACGAATTGCTGCAAACTGGAGTTACATAACTCTATTGACTGCGGTGTCCATTTAACAACGTTTTTTTTATCTCCGGTAAGGGTTATAGGAAATATTCTCTACCGGAACGGTGAATACATTTGTTTTAGATTGAACACAGAAATGTGACAAAGGTCCTTATCGTTTTATTGTAGTTGCATAGAGCTATATTTTTATTGTGGTAATACCCACTATTATGCCCATATGTACCTATTAGTTACCTTGAAACAAAAGTAGGTACATATTTAAGTTACAAAGCCACTTCTCAAGGGCTAGGCTTCATTTTAATTCGTAGATCCTCAGTAAATAAGACGTCCTATTAGAAATGTTGGACATAACTACAATTAGTTATTTTAATTTATTTTGTGAATACCCTCTACCGGTACGGTAAATAAATTTATCTTTAGATAGGATAAATAAATGTGACCAAATACGATAGGTACGCACCGTTCTTATTGCAGTTACATAGATCAATTATATGTGTTATATTTTGTGTTAAGACCGACTAGACTAGCAGTCTTTGCTATTTATTTTTAAAAAGTATGTGGTTAAGATACTTAACGACTTCTCAAGGGCAAAGACTGTATTTAGTGCGTGGATCTCCAATCAACGAGACGTACTATGACAAATTTAGACATTATTTTATTAATTTAAGTATGAATGCTGCTGTGCAACCCTGAGCGTTGCAAGTGATTGTATAACCATGCAGGTATTATCTGTGTTAGTCCCATAGCCGTGCAAGGTGTGTTGTTTGCAGCCATTCAGGCGAGCTGTTATGTGAAACCATGCAGGTATGTTGAGACTCAGTTCCATTAGTCGTGCAGGTGTGCTGTTTGCCGCCATGGGGCTGCGCTGTAGAAGCACAACCATGCAGATATGATGTGAGTTATTTCCATAGCTGTGCAGGTGTGCTGCTTGCAGTCATGTAGGTGCGCTGTGAAAGGGCAACCATGCAGGTATGATGTAAGTTAGTGCCATAGCCGTGCAGGTGTGCTGTCTGCAGCCATGTAAGTGCGCTGTAGAAGCGCAACCATGCAGGTATGATGTGAGTTATTTCCATAGCCGTGCAGGTGTGCTGTTTACTGCCATGTAGGTGTGCTGTAGAAGCGCAACCATGCAGGTATGATGTGAGTTATTTCCATAGCCGTGCAGGTGTGCTGTCTACAGTCGTGTAGGTGTGCTGTAGAAGCGCAACCATGCAGGTATGATGTGAGTTATTTCCATAGCCGTGCAGGTGTGCTGTCTACAGTCATGTAGGTGTGCTGTAGAAGCGCAACCATGCAGGTATGATGTGAGTTATTTCCATAGCCGTGCAGGTGTGCTGTTTACAGCCGTGTAGGTGTGCTGTAGAAGCGCAACCATGCAGGTATGATGTGAGTTATTTCCATAGCCGTGCAGGTGTGCTGTCTACAGTCGTGTAGGTGTGCTGTAGAAGCGCAACCATGCAGGTATGATGTGAGTTATTTCCATAGCCGTGCAGGTGTGCTGTCTACAGTCGTGTAGGTGTGCTGTAGAAGCGCAACCATGCAGGTATGATGTGAGTTATTTCCATAGCCGTGCAGGTGTGCTGTCTACAGTCGTGTAGGTGTGCTGTAGAAGCGCAACCATGCAGGTATGATGTGAGTTATTTCTATAGCCGTGCAGGTGTGCTGTCTACAGTCATGTAGGTGCGCTGTAGAAGTGCAACCATGCAGGTATGATGTGAGTTATTTCCATAGCCGTGCAGGTGTGCTGTCTGCAGTCATGTAGGTGAGCTGTAAAAGCGCAACCATGCAGGTATGTTAAGAGTTAGTTTCATAGCCATATAGGTGTGCTGCTGAAGTGCAATCATGTAGGTGCGGCAAATGATTTCTATAAGCTATGTAAGTAGACTGCCAGTGCACAACCATGTAGGTAAGTATGTTGAGATTGATCTGTTTAGTCATGAAGCGATGCTACATGCAGCCGTGTTAGTGTGCAGCCAGTATGCAACCGTATAGGTGTGCTGTCAATTTCAACCAGGCGAGTATAGTGAGAATGCTTCACATTATCATCTGTGCTTTATGCAGTCATATTGTTGTGCTGCTATTATGGTGGCGATCATAACAATATAGAAGTTTTTTTCAATGATTTAGGCTGACATTAGGCTTACTTGGATTGGTATGTGTGGAGCGTTTAGATTACACACACATGAATGCATAACAAATTTTGTTGCCCAATAGTAAATGAAGCGTATGTGAAACAGTATTGATATTTTTCGATTTACTTAACGCCTCCAGCCTTGTTTATGCCTATAGTGTTATTTAGGTTCCATACCAGCGGCTTAGTGAACTTTCCCAATCACGGAATCGCTCAAGAAAGATTACGGCACAAACTGTGCCCTTTTCATAACTAGCCGTATGCATAGTAAGGCATAGACATTTTTTTTTTTGGGGACGCCAAGCAGGCGAGATATTAGCGCCTTGGACGTAATAAACGCCTTAGATGAGATGATAGATGGGAAATCGTTAGCTTGAAAGAGCAGTAACTGCGTTTAAAATGACAATTCCAGGTGACTGAAGTGAAAGATTCACGCCCAAGCAGAAAGACGGGTGAACTGTCGTGTCGGAATACAGTGCGGCGCGGTGTGACCGCCAGAAGGCGGAATCTAACCAGTGGCGGCGATACTGACGGCAACGGTGAGGATCGGGCCGAGCGACAGGTGAAATTAAGACTTTTATTCGGATAATTGCTAACGACCTTGAGCAACCGCGACACGAGTCCTCCAGACAAGGAATTGTGGTCTTTTATAACTTATTTTAGTTGTACCTTATTGGTAAGAACTCCTAGTGCATTATTTATGGAATTATAATTATATATAGATATAATGTATCACGTTTTAAAAATGTGAAATGCCTGAGGATTTGTTGAACTTTTTGGCTTCATAACAATCTATATGTGTTATAGTGTGGGTTTCCTCAAGAGTTATCCGTGTCAAATACTTGTCGGAAGTTTGAGGCGGAAACACATTGTTAAAACGCGACGCAACGCGTGTTGAGTAGAATCAATTTGTGTTGTTTTCTATGACCAGAGTCACAATATCAACATCCAATGCGCCACCATACGCAGTACATTCTATCTACACATAGTCGCGTCGTGTTTTTAGTGTGTCGCGCACATTAAAAATCCCGCGACCATTTTAGGCATGGACTCGTATTATTGGGGCTACAGCTAGCAATATCTATTATAAAGACTTTTTTTTAATTGAAAGAGCTATACAACGACAGTGGACTGTACGAGTTAAGCTAAATATTACACTTGAATCCTTGTAAAAAGACCTAGTTGAACGACCTCTACTGGTCGAAGACAATACTAGCGGTTGCCGCATGGTTTTCCCTGCGTAGTCCCATTCCCCTGGAGATACGGGAACGTTACTCGGGGAGGGTGTGCCTTCGCAGTAGTGGAAGAGTTTTTCAAATTGATTCAGTGGTTTTGGAGACTATTCAACGCAAGGAAACAACCATACAGGCAATCGAATCTTTCCTTCTTATAATATTAATATATATAATCCTGATTGAAACACTGAGGCACGGAATAACTTTTAGTAGTACGTACACAAGTTTTACTTCCTTGATCTTGATTAAAGCCAGTGCTAGAGAGTAATAACTATTTTGTGCTATCTTATAGGTATTTCTAAACATACCTACAAATCGCAAAAAAAAAATATCTATATACAGAGAAATTTAAGTAAAGATCGAAACATTTAGAAACTGGCTCCGAAACGGTCAGTCGACCCAATGTTTTGCGTGCCGCCATACGCGGTTTAGAAGTCTCCGTTCGGGCGATAATTATTGCTGTAGGTGTAGGCGAGTTTCAGAAGCCTGACCGAAGTGCATACGGTTGCAGTTCACCAGGGTTAGGTGGTATTCTCTAACTAGTTTAGTTTATCAGATTATTCAAGTTGCGTATTTCAGTCGACAAACTACACTACAAGAACGCCCTGTAAACTGTTAGCAAAAAAAAAAGGGTACATAGGTGTTTATTAGGCCTTAATTTTACGCTGTACACCGGCTGTAACATACTTCGTACCAGCAGTCTTAATACTGTAGTACCACTATGACAAAGAGGGATTTAGTACCACAAATAGCGTCAGGTTGTTGATTTCTTTTAATCCCGCTTCACGATGGACTAGTGTCCAGTCAAATGAGTATACTAAGACATAATGCCCTATAGGGATAATTTAAGACCAAATAAACTAAGTATAATTCTGATGCTTATTATGGTCATTTTGGTTACGCTAGAACAGATTCAGTCTTACTGGTTTACTTATGCAATATTTATAATTCCACTAAGACTGAAGAGAAGGTAAAACTGCCTTTTAACAGTTTATATGCACTTAGACCACTTAGGGCCATTTCGTTAGAGGTAAAGGCTAGAATTAAATGTATATATATTATATACTATATTCTAACAAAAGTTGACTGGTTCGCAAAATGAAAAAAAAAAGAACCCTGAACAGCTTACGTTATCAGAGTTCCTTGTAGAATCTTATAGTATCGTGGGACTGCTGCCTAGAAAGTATTGTAGCATCTGACAGAATGAGACTTGTTACATATTTATTTACCAAAATAATCCCAATGTAACATTATCTATTTACATTATAACTATCTAAACTAACCTAAATCTAAATAATGACATTGTACCCAAAGACTGGCAGCATTTTCCCTTTAAATAGTTATACCCATTGGTTTAGAGAGATGACTGCAGTCTGCCAGTCGACTCGACTAGGAGTTTTCTTTTTCATAATTTTTAACAAATATCGTTAATATTCTTATTCTGGTAAAAAATAAAAAGCAAAACCTTCTAAAGTCTTAAATTTACCGTGACTATTGTAACACATAGAAACCAATGCTTAACTAAATGGTCGAGAGTTGGAACTTGTGGGGTTAGCCGCTCCTAGTTTATTTTAGATAATTTGATTCAATTTAAAACTAGCTAAAGGTTAAGTTCACCAGCTTTTGCTGTGCAAAAGATGAGGCATTAACAGATGTAAATGGAATTGTAAATTTGAGTTACTTTAACAGTGTATTCAAATTTAACCTGTATCCTTCTGCGGAGTAATCTTGTATCTTACAAAATGTCCATAATAGCGATATTCTATAATTTAGATTACGCCCAAGAGTCTCTCTGCAAAAAGAGTAGGTAGGTACATAACATTATGAGAATAAAAAATTCATCAGAATCTTGTGGCTGCACCTCACAAGAAATATAGGTATCATACCTTGCAGTTTCTTTTATTCAAATACAATTTCTAAAGTAATACCATACTATTTCTAAGTAAGTAGTAGTCTAATAATTATATGTCTAGTTTTTTATCCTGTATTTGTGAAATAGGATGGTTTTACTTACCAAAAAGTTCCCAATAAATCTTGCGAATTTATAACATGTACATCAACCATAAAAGAAAGTCTTTCTGGTTATCATAGTAGACTGCATAAGGTCAATGACACTTTATGGGTAGTTACCCAGTTAAACAGTGGTAGGTATACGCTCTTGCGACAGGCTACCAACCGAATTTGAAGGTATTGGTATGGTTAGATTAATCAGAGTATCTCAGTGATTGACTTAAGAATACTTATACATTTTGCATTGACACATTTTATGCGCATACCATGATTATTTTATATTATTATTATTATTTGACATAATTCGTACCTACTTCAGATTTATGTTTGCAAACGTTTGACACAATTTATTATAGTATGATATGAAATTATTAATTATTGACATTATTACATGAATGAAACTATTATTACATTATAAGACAGCAATATTTTTGTTATTATCATCTGAGATTTTTATTAATATTTAAAATGATTATCTAAAGTCATTATTATTTGCATGAAATTTATTAAAGTTAGTTTACAGTATCGGAATTTAATCTATTGATGTATTTATGACCTAAGTTACAATTTATTGATTAAAATTGTCGGCAATAATAAACACATTGTAACACTATCGAATTAGGGAAACCTGTAAGGATAGATGTTGATATAAAAAAAAGGTAACTTCGAGAATGCCACAAGAGCTACCTTAAATACTATATTTATGTGTCCTTAGGGTTAAGGTATAGGTATATTGTGGCTTCTTCACGTTGCCTGAAACGATGATTATTAAGGTTAAAAGAACTTTATTTCACATAAGAACAATAGTTCGCTTAAAATGAGACTAACAATTTAATTTACAAATATTATTTAAGTAATATTATTATGATGGTAGTATTAGATACCTAATGATTTTTTTATGAAAAATCACTCGCTTGTACTAGTTGTATTCCACTATTAAATATATTTTACACTAATTGCTGACACTTGTAATGATTTCTTTTGCTGGAAAAGGAAACCTGGAAGTGATCTGCAGACTCTGCTGGGTTTTAAAAAAGAGATCACTTTTTAGATTGTACATTTGTAAATAGTTTCAGCAGGCGGTCTGCTCTGTGAACTGGTTACTTGTTGCCTTTGTTTTGTATTCTTGACGTTTCGCCAGACTCAAGTTCTCACTTATAGTTTTACAAAATAAATAATGATTGAGTTAATATTATAAGCATATAGACTATAGACAGAGTAGATAGAAGATATAGAGAAGGTTTAGGTTTAATTAAACTTTAAGATTTTGATTTAGCATATTATGAAAAGCCGCATAAAGGTATTATTGTTATGTAAGTTATGTATAAAAAATTGAGATTAGTTTAATATACAGGTCCGAATGTTGTGATTACTGCGTGCTCCGGAGATAGCACGCTGTCTGATGGCCGAATGTTGTGATTTTTCTAAAACCATTCAGTTTTAAGTAGTAATAAGTTATTTTTGTGATGTCAACACCGCCTCATAGTAGAATGATTAGCCTGTACATAAAACATTAATTGATTATTCGAAAATAGTGGGTAGTTGATTTGACATAAAAATGTTCACTATGAGGTGGGAGTTGTTGAGAGGCGATAAAAAGTGAATATTCTGGAAAAAGAACACATTCTGTTTCCAGATCGAGTTCAGTAAAGTGCTAATTAGTTAAAGTAGAATATATGTATTAATTAATTAATTAATAGTTAGTACTTAGTTGTGCAAGTAGTAGTTAAATTGTGAAAATAAAAATGTAAAGAACCTACAATCATAGGATTATTATTTCGTAATACCATTAAGTGGAATGTAGGAGTAGTATCTATTATTATACGAAGAACAGAAGAATAAATAGCTATGTAAAGGATATTGGAGTATCATTTCTCATCAATAGGGTGTATGAAAAGAGAGATATTTTTTATCAGACTCACTGGAGCGTATGAAACTGCCCTGTTTGCAGATTAAGTCCATTCTAAAACAATCCAGTCAGAATTATTTTACAATAGCCTTAATCATTAAGCTCTTTTATGATTAAGCCAACACGCAAGTTTAGATTTACCCTCACATTCAAAGGAACCCTTGAATTCTAGTTTTTTGAGAAAGTTGAGATGTCTCTGATTACTGAACTACAAAACCCTCAATATTTAAACTCGTGCGAAACAATCCTTAAAATACTACCTTTATGAAACTGAAAAAAAAATTGGAATCGGACCACACATTGAAAACTTACAACAAAAAAACTATTTCCTCTTTCATCCCCTCTCCAAAAGAAACCGCGCAAAATATCAGGATCAAAAGTATCCTACAACCTTCCTCGGATCATAAGCTCGGATTGTACCAAGTTTCATTCAAATCAATTCAGTAGTTTCGGCGTGATACTTATTCGGGATACAGACAGACAGACATGAAAAATTTTAAATACATTTTCGGCTTCAGTATCGATTAGAGAATGCCCTACAATTAAAATTTTCAAAATATCTTCCATGTACAGACTCTCGACCCTCAACAGATTTATTTTAAGTATAGATAATACACGGGCTGGTTACTTTATACGCCCTTAATAAGTTTCCATGGAACGTGGGAGGAGAAAAGGTAGAGCTGCAGGTACCTGCAGTTTATTATGACCCTTTCTCGAAATGTACCACATTAAAAATAAAAATAAAACTGTACATGATACTCACAAATTAATTTATGTTTACGGAAAAACTAAGGAAAACACTTTCAACGATTAGAACCTTTAAAATACCCGGACTATAATTTCAATGCCTATAAAATACAAAGAAACAAATGACGAGGGTAGAAAAAAGTAATATTATTCAATTCAAAACTCTCGACGTAAAAGAATAAAGAACTTATTATGTATGAAACTATCACAAACCCACGACCTTCTTATAGTTTACAGTAAATCTTCAAAAAATAAATAGTGACAAACATACTTATGTCATGCATGACATTACTAGTTAATGATAAATTTTATTTATCATCTCTACAAATTAACCTCTACTTGAACTTAATGTTAATGAAACGTTATCGTGAAATAACTAATAGCTATTCATAACAACTGTTACATGATCGTAGGTAAACATTTCGAGAAGAAGCATTTGACTAGTTTTCATAGTAAAGTCTATTGAATCCACCTGAGACTCTATAATATAATGTTTATTAAATCCGCCTAGACATTATAAGGCAGATCGCAGCTGGACGTAAGCCTCGACCAATTTTCGCCACAACATGCGGTTTCTCCCTGCGACCTTTTCTAAGTCGTCAGTCTTCTGAACTCTTCTGTGCGTTATACAGGGTGGAGCACACCGAAATCGGAATGCCAAAACTATGAAGGGCATAGCCCAGCACTATGCTAACTGGCCAAATTTGTTCAAAGATGAATAATCCACCCTTTAAAATATTATTTTAATAGGATATTTCAAACCCAATTTTATTGTGTCAATTTGATTTTTGTCAGAGAAATAGCTTGGAATGCCACAGTTCAAATATTTGACAAATGAATCCACTTGTGACAAAAACAGTAACTAAAAAAAATTTAAAGTCATTAGTATATACAGTGATAGTACGAGTAGTTAAGTAATGGATAGGTATGATATCAATGTACCTCTATAACCGGATTGATAATGTTGTTTTGTTTTTATTATCTTTTAATAACATACTAATCGTTGCTGAGGTAGGTATAGGTACACGTTTGACCTGGTTATCTCGTTTTTGAAAACTTTCTGCATTCTTAAGTTGATAAGTGCCGTTACTATTGTGCATATTACATACCTACCTACTTACTTGAATTATTGAAGACCGTATCATTTCACTACACAATCATTGAACATCAAAACAATACAAATTTGACATTAAAAATAGAATTCTTTTTAAACTTAGTGCATTGAGTTTCACTTAGTAAATTATCTTAAATTCTTTCGTTTAAAATTGAAAATATTTATGAAACATTCTATTAATCTAACAAATATTGGTAACCAATTTAAACATTGATATAATTGAAAACATACCTGCCAACGATGCCGACTTTTTCTGCTTTTGCGGAGGCCATGGCTTGGCAAATAGTTGAATGTCCTTACAACACGAAACACGACCGGCGAGTGGCGTGGCAAGTAGCAAGTGAAACAGGAACGCGACGACCGACACTTGATACACAACTAAACAGTTATCGAATGCAAGGTCATTATTCATTGTGCATGACACAACGTCCATTGATATCTTTTTGAATGGAGTTTTTTTTGGCGGGAATAAGAATGAGCAAAAAGGACCGGTGTGTCCTTAGTTATCAGCTAAGAATACATGAGGTAAAGTAGTTGTAAGAAATGTTTAACTTATGAAGTAGAACAAAAATGTTTGATTTTGAAAGAAAAATTGCATATCTGGAGAAGAATCTTTCAAAGAATGTTGTCTTATGTTTATGCAAGTTTGCGTTTCAGCAGCGTTAAATGGCAATTTTATTTACTTACGTAGTCTAAGTTTGTCGGGATGTTGTAACAAAGACTCCATCAAGCAGGTACAATTGAAGACCACAAAATAAGCAGGGGGTCGCTACAATAAAGCAATAATAACAGGTAGTACTTCCAACCTGCCGCGTAAAAGGAAAGTCGTAACTGGTCGTACTTAGTTATAATTGAACATACTAAACATACATTTTAACCGTCCACTTGAGGACAAAAATTCTTGACAAAATGTCCAGAGATTTTGAAGTTCATTTCAACAAAAGGAAGTTAACGTAGTAATCCGTTTTTTTACGTGATTACCCCCTCGTTCCTCCCTACTGGTAAATCAGTATTATATATTTTGACTAAATCCATGATGAATATACCTACTTATATTGATTAGATCCATTATGAAAAAAGAAAAATTTAATTAAACGAAACTAAAACAAAATGTATTAGATTCACCTTGCCAAATGTTAGGCTCGTTAACACCAGTATTAGGATTAGGGATGATCAAGTAGAATTGGTCGATGAAACTGTCTTTCTGGGCATAAAGTTAGACTCCAACTTGCAGTGGGGGCCTCATATCGAGAAAGTCTCGGGCAGACTGAGCTCTGCAGCCTATGCCGTTAAAAAGATCCGACAACTGACAGACATTAGAACAGCGCGTCTTGTCTACTTTAGCTACTTCCACAGTGTCATGACCTATGGCATACTATTATGGGGTAACGCTGCCGACATCGAATGTATCTTTGTGTTGCAGAAAAGGGCTGTCCGGGCTATCTATGGTATGGGGTTTCGGGAGTCATTAAGAGAAAAGTTTAAGGATATCAACATCCTTACTGTGTATTCACAGTACATATATGAAAACTTATTATATACTCATAAAAATAACAGTAAATTTATTAAAAATAGTGATATCCATAACCTAAACTTAAGAAATAAGAATAAATTGGCTGTACCTAGATTTAGGCTTAATAAAATAAGCAATTCTTTTGCGGGTAATTGTATTCGAATGTACAATACATTGCCGACAGCCATAACAGGTTTGTTAGTTAATAAATTTAAAAAACTAGTAAAGCTTAAATTGTGCCAGAAAGCTTATTATAGCATTAAAGACTTTCTAGAAGACAAGACTGCCTGGCAGTGACACGAATTGCTCCGTTCTACATTTAAAAAAAAAAACTGTATTAGATACTAAGATGAATAAGAGGGACCGGACTGAGTTTCTTGGGGTGTTCTTCTCAGTCTGTAGCATTTCCGAACCCCCGGTAGAGTCACAAAAATTTTGACAAACCTAATTAATTTAAAAACTTCAAAGGGAATAAATTTTATTTTATTTTATTTTATTTTAAAAAAAATCTGACTTTATCCATAATAATGGATCTAGTGAGATTTTTTTTTTCAATAGATCATAGGTGGAAAAAGCATGACGCTGATTCTAATGTCGACTCTCTACATGCTCTGCTCGAAGAGACTGTTAGCAGAGGGAACACCTAGGCATAGAATTATAAGTCTATGCACCTAGGTACCTACTAAAGTAACAAATCCGAATATGGTAAGGTAATTCTTTCGAGGAGTTACCCAGTGCCCTGGCGATAGAGTCAAGCTTGATATTCGTGTATTCTAGTGTATAGCACACGAATGCCGGCCCAGGCTCTACTAATGGTGTCTAACAACTAGGCAAATCACTTTTGTGCCTACTAAATGCTGACTCCGGGTTCTAAAGTAAAGATTTAGCATGCGACCGGCTGATTTTGAGTTGACGAACTAGGTGAAAAACTTTCAGTGCTGAAATCGCATCACCAACACCATTACACTTTTTCATGAAACTGAAACTATTTCCTGAGAAGGGAACCGCAAAGAATATTAAAGCTGCTTTATAAAAGTAGCTTTAATATACGCCCACATTTTCACCTTATATCTAAGGTTTCGGTACTTCACGCCACATCAGAGATGTTTACTGTACACGGAAACTAGAAGTCCTAAATAAGGTGAGACAGTACTTCACGCCACATCAGAGATGTTTACTGTACAAGTCGCATATTCGCCCCTGCGTCGAATACTGTTCTCACCTTTGGGATGACTCCGCAAGGTACTTACTAGACGCGCTTGACGCTATGCAGAGACGAGCTATCTGAATAATTCGTTGTCCTGAGGTGACGGGAGGCCTCGAACCGTTGGCGCATCAAAGAACCATAGCGTCCTTGGCTGCCTTCTACCGAATATATCACGGTGAATGTTCTGAAGAGCTCTTCAACTTGATCCCACCCTCTCCTTTCCGATCCCGAACAACGCGTGCCGGGCAGAGATGCCACTTATACACAGTGGAGAGAATCTTCCTCAGAACAGAGCGTTTCAAAAGATCGTTCCTCTGCCGAACTATAAAAAACTGGAACGACCTGCCCGCACACGTGTTTCCCTCATCTTACAATCCCGGTTTCTTTAAGAGGAGCGTAAAGAGGCACATCACAAGGCCGCCAACTTGAGGACCACTGTCGAAGTGGCCCCGAATCACTAGATGCGCCACGGCTTTCCATCAGGCAGGTGGCGACGTCATTTGGCGAGCTAAATATATATAAAAAAAGGTGAAATGTGGGCGTATGCTATGCCTCTGCATACCATTAGGGATTGAAGGCGTGACTATATGTATTAAAAAGGTGGCATACAAACACTCCTATATCAGTTAATTGATCAAATCAGCCTATGGCAGTTTACTCCTGGACGTAGGCCTCTCGCAATTTACGCCACAACACACTGTCTTGCGCCTCCGTGTTCAGTTCCTGCTGGCGAACTTTTTCAGGTCGTCGATTCATCTAGTGGTTTACCCCACTTTTATGAAGTTGGAATCTCCACTCAACGATCTCGCCTGTATATAAATGTAGGTGTCATTCACCTCTGGAATCACACTCTCGAGGATATCCCCAAAGGGGTAATCAGAAGTGAATTACACACCCGGACTTTTACAGTAGTGTTTAGTCTCACTTAATTAGATGGCAAGGCTATTCCCGTCAATTATATGTAATAACAGCTATTAGCAGTAATGTTGTAATAAAATAACATTTAAAATTAATTAGCCATTTAATATCTTTTTGACATTATAAGAACATTCACAATCTATTTGAACAAATAAGTACTAAAGTGCTACATAATTCTAACAAAATTAAACCTACTCGTGATGTAACAGAAGAGGTTTTCCATCTGCTTTTTGGGACCAGGTCCTTCCACCTCTGTTGGCTCAATAGACATAATTATTTTGTATTCTTGTATTCTATGAGCCAGTGAGACAATGGAAAAGAGAGAGCTTGTCTAGATCTCGGCTTGAACAGTCTTCTGACAAGATCTAGACAGGCAATGGAGAGGAACTGTGACTCATACAACCAGGAGAGACGTAAGGAATAATCTTGGTGGCTAAGTGTTGTGATTACATAAACGTAATCTCAGTAATTAAAACCCTGAGCATAAGACAAGCCACTTTCTTTTCTATCTTTGCAAGGAGTGCAATAGCTAAGCGATCAGTGAATCTGCTGCTAAGAGCGTGGGAAGAAGCAAATTTGAATCCCGCTTGATATCATGTTTTCCACATCAAACTTATTACTTTACTTGGGTGACTAAAGTGTAAAAATTGCTTCATTTTCTGCATTCAAAATTCTTATAAAGAACTTTAGGGTGCGGATTTATGGCGAATGTTTGTACTTAGTAATTCACATGACTATGTAGAGTCTCAAAAATGTGATAGTTACCTAGGTAGGTTAGAGCTGCTGGTTTATGCCCCGAACAGTTCTTGTACTTAAATAAATATTATTTCTAATCATCTTATTCACAAGTAGATCCTGCAATAGCCTCTGTAGTGTTGATGGAGTATATACTGTAGTTAATAACATTGGGATCCAGTGTTTTGTACAAGAAACGAGGTAGTTTGTCCGCAAGCATCCACAGCGTGCCATCGTCATCAATCTGAAAAATTCAGAATCGCAAATTAGGATCGAAACATTAACTAAAGCAATCAACTTGTAAGAAGTAAATTATGTCGCATGACCTGACCCTTTCTGCCCTGCCCCCTTAGACAAGTGACTTTTAGCCCCTCTCTATAAAATAGATTGCAGAGGGGCTTATGGCGAGACTTGTGTCTGTAGTCTGTGACTCTGTTGCATTAAATCCACGTCACTAGGTCACGTGGATCATCTGTTCAAAGTATGAAATAAAACAAAAATGACAACGTCAATCGGATTGAACTTTCACTTTCACAATAAACGTTAGAGGGCCAGTCGGGTGAGACCATCTCACGGCTTTTTGTTACGTTAGTAGAATAGAATTCTCAATGTATGTGTATGTGACTGACACAGAGACATCTTGATAACGAGTGTCAGTCTCCTACATTACGAATTCTATTAAACTAACGTAAAAGCCATTTGTCTAAGGGGGATGATTACACCGAAAAAAGGGCTGCTGAAACTTTATCTGACTCAATGGAGCAGTGGTAGTGTATGCGACGACTGTCATTGTTGAAGTCTCGCTCGAGTTTGAAATCCGGGTTTCAGATAGGGCCAAATATTTTTGTCGCCAGAAAATTTTGTTTTCGAAGAGTATACCTATGTTTTTATGAACAGCATCCACCAAGCTTTATAATATGTATAATTAATAAGCATATAATGCTTATAATATGTATAATATATAAGCATTATAATATGTATGTGTTTCGTGTGTATATTATGTAAGTATAGATATTGTATAGGTATATTTTATTCATTTATAGATGTATATTCTTTGAACTTTGAAAGGCTCACAATTATGTAGTTGTGTGCCATGTACTGTAAAAACAAAAAAAAAACAAAAAATGTTAATGCATGATAATATATGGTAATGTGTGTAGGTATAACTAAAGCTTAAAATTGTAATGCGTGTATTGCCAACAAACTGTGCAGCAGTTTGGCAAGTAACTTGTATATAAATCATTGTATGTACCTACTTAAATAAAATAAAAAAAAAAAAAAAAAAAAAAAAAGCGAGCCTTTTTTCAACCCAGTTGGGGTCCCCTTTCCAGTCTTACTGCGATTCGGCTGAACTTTGATATTTTCTAATATTTCACTACTAATATTGGCCACACCGATGTTCTAAGTATAGTTAACTAGTTTGTTTTTTTATGTTTCTATGTATGTATTTAGCAAAACATTAAACTGTCGACGAATTCGATTCTATTTAGTTTTTCGTATAGAGGTATTTTTCTATTGGAACCAATTTTAATTATGATTTTTGCATTTCATTAAATTGTTAACTGAACTGATGTTCACCGATAAGGCGGTTTCAACTTTTATCATAGTAAAACAATTAATAGGTAACTAATTGAGGAACATATTTCTCTATTAGTTTTTAATGGACTTTAGCGCTTGATACTTATTGCAAAATATCGTCGATGAATTCGATTTTATTTAAGTAATAGGTAGTATGTAGTTTTCAGTTTCTTTGCAGAAGTCTGCAGAAGTATTTTTCTTATTTAACGAGTTTTAGTTATATTTTTTGCATTCAATTCTATTCGTCATCGGTTTATTATTTAACTATCATGGCAGTTTCAACTTCTATCACAGTAACGTCCATTTAAAACTATTACATTATGTTCACGCCTTTTTATTCCCGAAGAGGTAGGCAGAGGCATACAATATGCACATATTTCAACTTTTAGATCTTTGGTCCACGTAATATGTGGTGAGCCGTATTGCCGTGTTGATATGGACAGGCGCAGGCTGTGACAGTTCGCTGTTGAAAATTTTCAAGCCACCCATAAAGGCCTTCAACTTGGCTTAACGACTGCCATTTTACTGACAACCTTTTAACTGGCAAAATTTTTAAAACTATCAAAGGTACTTATATATTATTATAGCAGTCATCAACATACCTTCATGTCGTTGAGGAACTCGTACTTGGCAGAGTCGCTGATGATAAGCGGATTGTTGTCAATTGTGTAAGGCTTATTTTTGTTCCAGCACGCTACTCCATCGCGATTCACCTGAAATTATCAAAAAGGGTAACTGAATATTACAGTACAATTTACCTTAGAAAGTACTGTATGAGGGGTCTAGCATCCATGAGGATCCGAAAGTAAAAAGAAAGGTGTTCTACTTCAATGAAACCCTATTTGTGTTTGATTTTCTTGAAAGAATTTAATAACAACCCAAAATATAAATCTAGATTAATTAATTTTTCATTTTAGATAAGCCTCGGAACTTATTTTCTATACTTAGGTATAGAAAATTCTCGAGAAATCGAGGTCTGGACGTGGATGTTCTCTCGCCGGAGACCTGCGAAGGTTTTCGATGAGGTTAACTGGCTACAATGGCGTAAGAGTGGCAAATGTAATTACAATTGATACAATTCCAAAATACCCAATGGGGTTAAGGATTTAAAAGTTATATTAAAAATCGGGTTTATCCTAAAAACCTTCGCCGAAAATAAATATTATGTTTGTGGCGGCAATCATAATAATATACTCGTCGTAAATTATTTACATTTAATGCTACAGACTATAAACGCCCAAGGCGTCACAGCATCGGTGTCTCGATATCCAATACGAATATGACCTTCTTACAGGTCACTTGTTCAAGGTAAACTTAACATCAGGTAATACGGTATTACTGATTTTATTATAAGGGAACTTTTCGAGAATCTGTGCGTACGCTTCGTTACACGCAATGCAAATTGACTTCATGATGATTACGATTAGGTAACTATTGATTGTTCTTTTTTTGTTGTTGTATCAAGTCATTAAAGTTTTTATTAGAAGTACCTACCTTGTTATTATTCAGTGTCTGGGATGACAATAAATTATAATTGGTACCTGGTATATATAAGTATTTTATATGGCAATTGGCAGGGGACAATCCAATTCCATTTGTTTGTTTGTATATAGCTTACGAGAAGACAAATGTAACGTTTCAACAATGGCCTAACCTCCAGCCACGTTCCAGATCTTTAGTGCAAATATTCTATCTCTGTGTGTATAAAAATAATACGTGTGCCCGCCAAATTTAACGTCTTTGTTTGATGTATAATGTAAGGTCTATCGCTATTGTTGAGACAGACAATACACAATCAGAAATTTGGAATGCTACTGCTGATGTCCTTAAGATTCTGTATTACCAAGCGAGACATTATGCTCCTACTATTAAATTACACAGTCGCGTATACCTAATAAGTCACAGAGAGGCATTTTTTTTATTTTCCACATATGGAAATCTATGCTATGCTTAACGACTAAAACCACACGGTGCCCTACCCCTGCCTACCACTGGGAGGTCCGGATAAACCCTTGAAAGGATGTCTCAGAATTCTCAGCGGACTTTAGCAACCACCCCGGCCTTTTCTAGTGGATTCGACTACTATCTCCTGTCTTTAAGGGCTGGTTCAGGTGTTACCACGCTTCTTGCGGCGCAGGGCTTGCGTGAAACTCTCACGTCACGCTGCCTTTTTGGGTCTGCTCACATATAATCCTAATATGTACTTGTAGCAACGGCTTAACTAAATATCTTTTTTTAAAGGTAAACCCTCGGAAGGATGTCCCAGGACTCCCAACAGTCCTACGGCTACCACTGCCGCCTCGACTAGGGGGTGGTTCTGGTGCTATCCCGCGTCTTTGGGGGTTTTCGGGTGTCATCCCGCTTCTTAGGGGGGACGTGCGTGAATCCCTCACGTGACGCTGCCCTCATGAGCCTGCTTCTGTAAGGACGGTGAGCAGTAACTAGGAACTAAAGAACCTACGATACGATGCTACTTATCTCTATAAACTGTAGAAACAAAGAAATTACCTGTGTGTAAAACAGCACTTGTGTTTTTGGATCGTAGACGCTGGCAGAAGATTGCGTATTTCCTCCCCTGTCACCTAAAAGCTGTAAAAACATAAACAAGGATTAAAATTAACACTGAATAATCTAGAATACGTAATAAAAGAAAATAAAGCTTTTTATGTATAATTAGAGTAGGTAAATATAAATGTTTATATTATATTGTAGCATATATTGTACTTCCTGTACCAAATTTTAGAAAAAATAACTATGTTTAGAATAGGTAGATATTACACTAACAAAGAATGTAGCAGTTAAATAAATTCTAATTCTAAAATCTAATAAATTGTTCTCCTTTTGTGTGTGTTTGATATGAAACTGTATTCTATCCAATTAAAACCACACGGTCTCTACCTTTGATTTAAATAAATAAATATTTGTGCACATTCACACTCAACATCATTTAGCCCAAATTAAGCTAATATAAGCTTGTACTATGGGATCTAGACGACTGATATACATACTCATATATTTCTAAACACATATATATATTACATAGAAAACACCTAAACTCCGAAACAAACATTTGTGGATCACACAAATATTTGGACCGACTCAGGAATAATCCTCAGATTAGATAGCAAAAATTATGTAGGTAAATATTGTTCTTTCAATAACATGCAGGTAAGTGCTATAATATTTACCGTTCAAGATGTGAATGAACCTTTTAAACTCAGTGGTCGTGCTTAAACCACGGTAATACTATCATTAACCGGTATTACGATTAAAGTTATTCATAACTAGCTGAGCCACGCCACATCGTTTAGGTAATACGAGAAAGAGAGAGGTATGGTGCCTAATCATATTTCAATATCATGTTGCTCGTCGCATTTACTCTCATCGCGTCACTTCACTGTTATTGTGAGCGAACCGTAAGTATTAAATAGACTTTCTAAGAGCAACAATTTTCGTAACAGAAAAGCTCTCAAAAATAAATACTTAATGTAAATTGACGTTCCCCATTTTCGAAACATTTTTCATTGCTGTTACGCCATCCTCAATAAATGAACTATCTTACTGTAAAAGATTTTTGAAATCCAAGTAGTAAGTAACTAGTTCCCGAAAACCTAGGGTTCAAACAAACAAACCCTTCAGTTTAATACTATTAGTATAGATTCAATAAAAGCATTATAAAGTTATTATTCAAACCTTGAAGTCATGGAAAGCCTCCTCCTTGTTAATACTGTTGTAGTTGCGGAGTAGTTCAGTAGACACACAGAACTCTTTGGTGCTGGAGAATGCGTGGAAGAACATAGTTCTATACCTGTGTTCAACAAAAAAATTGCTATTGTGAAATGGTTTCTCAGATGTAACTTACAATGATTACAGTTTGTAACAAGGATATCGCTTAATCTATAATAACCGGCCAAGTGCGAGTCGGACTCCCGCACGGAGAATTCCGTACCAAAAAACAACAAAAAGTCGTATTTTGTTGCATGGGAGCCCCCTTTTTTTCTTTTTATTTACCGAGAGGGAAAATCCTTAATGGATGATATAAAATGTAACGCCCCACCTAACGGCCAACAGCCTACGGTTGGAAGCCCCGGTTGTAAGCTCTCGAAAGGATGTCCCAGTAAAGGTCCAATTTGTTTTAATTATTATTTTTTTATGAAAATACACTGCTCGATATTCTGTGAGTATTTCAAGCGTCTACTGGTTGCCCTCATTACCTACTAACACAGAGCAACGCGCGCCTTAGAATGTTCGCGTTGCTCTTAGTGACCGACCGAAGTTTCGGTTTCGGTTTCGGTTCCGGCCAGTTTCGGCCAAAAAATCGAGTTTCGGCCGCAGTTTCGGTTTCGGCCAAAATGGGCCGAAACTTTCGGCCGGGCCGAAACCCACGTGTTCATGAATTTTGAGTGTCTGGCTCTGCTTGTGACGTGGTTGGAGTCAGCCCAACCAGTTAATATATTACTAACCGAAGATTTAGAGATTTACAAAGGACTTCCAATCAATAGTTATAATAATACAACTTTATTTAAGCCACAATCAATTACGAGTACAATCATTGAGAAGTATTAGACAGTTACCCCTGTGTTATGTCTTCGACCTCCTTTTTAGGATCCCGTTTATACTTTTGGTTACTGAATCCTAAAGATCTAGAACATTACATTACCCTACCCCGTTGTTGTCGGTTCCGTTGACTGTGTTGATCGTCTGCCTGTCTGTCAGGAGGCTGTAACTGTAGATGATGTATTTCTTTTGCCGTATAGCAACAAATAATAAAAATAGAAAAAATAATAGTATTAAAGAGGGCCTCCCATACAACAACCGTGTCTTTTTTGCCGCTTTTCTTGTGCGGAACCCTTCGTGCGCGAGTCCGGCTCACTCGTGCCCAGTTTTAGTTATACACTTCTAGAATGTAACCCGGTCAAGAGCTAGTAGCAGGGCACCGTTTGGTTTACGTCGGTAGGAGTTCGCAATAATAACATCTATGAGTAATTCCACACGTAAAAGAAAGAAACTCATCTTTAGGTGGAGATATTTCTAAAATAAACACTTGGGAAGACTTATACCGTTGATCGATGGCACTTGGTGGAACTTGCTGCACCTATTGAAAAAATAACCGACTAAGTGCGAGTCGGACCCTCACGGAGGGGTTAAAGCGGGACCCTATTAACGAGACATAAGGCCAAGAAGACCGTCTGTCTCTTAGTCACGAGGTTGTATCGCTGGAACCGCGCCAGATAGAGGCCTATTTTCACTGATGATGTATTTCTGTTTTTTTTTATACCACTAAGGTGGCAGACATGCATACGGCCCACCAGAAGGACTGGTGGTCACCGCAGCCTATGAACGTTTGCAACACCAGAGGCGCCACACTCGCGCTGCCGACCCTGTAAAAACCTTCTTAGACCCCTTTTGAAGAACCCCATACTGTAGGCGTTTGGGAAAACCGAGGCAGGAAGATCATTCCACAACCTAAGCGTGCGCGGAAGAAAACCCCTATCGGATCTAACCTTGCTCGAACGCTCCGGACGTAGGGTGTGAGGATGAAATCCCAGTCTATGGCGAGTGGTGCGATGATAGAACGTAGCCATGGGCATCATGTCAAACAATTCCGTTGACGCTATTTTTTACTCTTAAATCCTACAGAGATGCTATGCCGGAGTCCTACCGACTAAAAACCACGAATTGGGAGCCCAGAATATGCCCTCGGAATGATACATACTGCAGTCGCGTCTTTGGGGGGTTGTTCAGTTGTTATCCTGCTACTTGAGGGGGGCAAGCATGAATCTCAAACTTCATGCTATCGTCTAGGGCCTGCTTCTATAAGGATGGTGAGCAGACGTCCTCAGGCCCCTGGTCATAGAGGCTGATAGTATAGGGCGCGCCGTCGCAGACTGTGCAACTTGGGTGGGAGAGTTCTCTCCCGCTTCCTCCCCGGCGCCGTCTCTTTCACGAGCATGACCTGTTTCTCGCTTCCAGGTCCCATAGAGGGGTCCCGGCTAGAAGACATGCCGCCTCAACTGAGATCATGCGGTATCCCCTTATCCTTACCCTGACAGCCATCGCTTTCTGCGGGCTGAGCAATCTAGCCGCATTGCTGGCCATCAGGATCTCCGCCCATACGGGGGCCTCATTTAGGGCCCTGCTTCGCATGATCCCAAGGTACAGTCTCCTGCAAGGAGCGTTGGGTCCCCTGATATTGGGCAACAACCGCGAGAGTGCGGCTGATGCCCCCTCCCTCAGTTTTGGGACCAAACTTCGGAAGTGGTATCCGATGTTACACCGGCTATCGAGTACGATCCCCTGATACGTCATCGAGAGCTCGATGCCGATGCTGACGCCCCCTATATGTAAGCTGGATCCCGCAGGTGTTCTTTAGGGCTGCGTCTCGTTGCGTTGCTCCTCGCGCCGCGCTGTAATTAGAGTGTCGTCGTAACACGTTACGCACGTAATAGGTGACCCCGACACCTCTGAGCAACGGACCACAGAAGGATGTTCCACAGAAGCGGTCCAAGAACGATCCCTGTGGAACACCGAACGACACATCTCGCCGACCCTCTCTCGGGTAAGTTATTGCCCTCTCGGAAAGATAGGCCCCGACAATTCGACGGAGGTATTGAGGCATTCCATGGTAAATAAGCGCCTCCCAAACGCAGCTCCAGGGCAAGGTGTTGAAAGCGTTGGAGATTTCACCATGTGCTGTTGCCGCTATAACAAAAAATACCTACTAAAATAAGAAAAAACATCCACACAACAAACGTAATTTTTGTAACGGATTTCTCTGTGCGGGAATCCGACTCGCACATGGCTGGTTTTTTTTTTTAATATGAACACGTGAGTTCCGGTTTCGGTTTCGGTTTCGGCCGAAACTGACCCAGGGGCCGAAAGTTCGGTTTCGGTTTCGGTTTCGGCCGGAAAACCAGTTTCGGTCGGACACTAGTTGCTCTATAGTGTTATACATCGCGCGTCTTTAGACAGTTCGCGTTGCTCTATAGTGTTATACAACGCGTGTCTTTAGACAGTTCGCGTTGCTCTATAGTGTTATACAACGCGCGTCTTTAGACAGTTCGCGTTGCTCTATAGTGTTATACAATGCGCGTCTTTAGACAGTTCGCGTTGCTCTATAGTGTTAACTATCCTTGTATAGATCCTCTTCGGTAGGTACAGTATATATTTCAAGAAGAGTTTGTGAACTCTATGTTTAATTTCTTTTTCAGAATATTGATGACATTTGAATGATGACATTATAAACACGATATCTACGTGTACAACATAAATTGTGTGTTTGTACGTAAATTGTTTATACTGGAGAAAAATCTAAAATATGGACTATTTGTTTACTATTTCCTATGAAATAGTTATCTTTGAAATATTACACCTACCTAAAGTAATCTGCTGAAAGCGTTGTTCCCTTTTTAAAGAAAAAATATTTACGATGAAAGACGAAAAATAAGTTAGTATGTGACCCGTATAATGTTCAATCATGGCGACACGCAATTAATTTCATTCAGCAACATTTGATTGTGCTATACTTTCTAAAGTACCTATTCATTTAATTTGCATGGTGTAAAGGGAATGAATGATCTTGATGGAATGTCCAAATTAACTAACGTAATTAAAGTGAGAAGGATACCTTATTACCGAATATATAAGACAAAATCGCGAAAAAACACGTTTGTTGTATGGAAGCCCCCTTAAATATTATTATGTTTTTGTTTTTAATATTTGTTGTTATAGCGGCAACCAAAACACATAATCTGTGAAAATTTCAACTCTCTAGCTATCACCGTTCATGAGATACAGCCTCCTGACGGACAGACAGACAGACAGACAGACAGACAGACAGACGGACAGCGAAGTCTCATGAATAGGGTCCCGTTCTTTACCCTTTGGGTACGGAACCCTAAAAACTATTAAACACTAGCGGACGTCACGCGGTTTCACCCGCGTAGCTCCCGTTCCCGAAGGAATATAGGAATAAAATATAGCCTATGTTACTCAGGGTGAATATAGCATTCCAATGTTGAAAGAATTTTTGAAATCGGCACCGTAGTTTTAAGTTTATTCACTATAAACATTCACACTCAAAAATACAATTTTTTCCTCTTTAAAATACGTGTAGATTTACAAGTGTCTGTAAAATGGAGAAAATAATATCTGCTTTGGTTATGTTATACTTATAAGGACATAAAACACAATTTTTTTCCGGATTCTTGTCAGTTTGTCCTTATGTCTGTTCGCTATGTGCGCAAACACTACAGAACGGATAATTATACGGTTTTTTTTATTAGATTGATCTTGGCCGGACTTAAAATCGTTTGTTTCATCGCAATCGGTTAAACAAAAGCGAGTTAGGAACAAAAATAGAATAATCAAGTTTTAATTTACGTGCGATCATTTTCTTTTGATCGCGATAGCCGAGATCAACGTTAGCGGAGCCACGATAATCCGCTAGTTAGGTAATGAATGACTAGTCTAGTCATAAACAAAGCGTTTTACGGAATGACCCTCATTTGAAACAAGCTTTTATACGTTTTGGTGTCAATGTCGAACATCAGTTGCTCATAATATCTATAAATGTAACCTCACTAGCTCTCACGGTGTTATGATAATTTTATTGGAATATTATCAATCATTATCAAGAACTTCAATTGACATTCTGTAAGTACTTATACATAAATCTTATCTTACTAATATTATAAATGCGAAAGTTTGTGAGTGTAAATGTCAGGATATCTGGATGTTTGTTACTCAATCACGCTCTAGCGGCTAAATCTAGCTGAAATGTGGTACAGGTATATATAAAGTGTAACAAAACTATCTGTTCAAATTTCGTCACGTGACGTGGCATCAGTCAAGAAACATTATAAAAATGAAGAAAAAAAAATCACATGAATACTTTAACCGTAAATCCGTTTTAAAGGTTCTATAAATTTTCATTTTCAATTCCCTTTCCATCGCTACTGAGCGGCAGTAGAAAGCGACCACGACAGCCAGACGGGTGCTCCGTGTGTTTTTTGTCACGGCAATCATGTTACCTCGAATTGCCGCGGTAAAAAACGAATTCTTAATGTGCGACAAAAAAAAATTTTTAAAATAAAAAATGATCCCCCATTTTATATTAAATATTTGTATTTGATTTCCGATGCCAAGTCATCTCATGAAATTTGGAGAGTCAATTTTGTTACACCCAGTATAGTCTGCAATAATACATAAGCTACTTTTTATCCCCAGAAGAAGCTCCCATGGATAGCGGGAATGGGAACAAAATTCCACGAAAGCGGAGCCGCGGGTGCCATCTAGTATAAACGATTGCAGAACTGCAATTGACTTAACCAAGGTCTCCTTGCGCCTGTTTGGCATTTAAATTGATTCAATAAACGAAAGATTGTTAGATATTTCATTACTGGTACAACTAAATAGTAATCAAAGTTCCTTTTAAGATATAGGTACAACAACCTTTTGAAGGATGTTTACTCTATCTAAACCAGTATTGACCAACCGGTCGATCACGGTTATTACACCAGTCGATAATGGCAAGACCAAAAATAAAATACCTACTAAAAATGGTGTACTTCCTACTATCCTTTAAAGTATCTAGAAATATGTAATTTGTGGATCGTACAAGGCTTCGGCTGTAAAAATACGTAAGTATTGTATAAAAGTTCTTGGATCTAATACTCGTACAGCACTTAATATCAGATTTTTCTCCGTTACCGTCGCGCGTCGTCCTTTAATGTTTCGCGGTCTGACTTTACACTTCTTCTGACCTTATTGTATGCCGATACCTACATACGGTACTAGTGTTGGCAGAATCAATATATGAGAGCGATAAGATTAGAAGAGGACTCTCTTACGTACAGTTGAAAGAATTGGAAGCGAACTCGAAACCGCCTCAAGTCTGTAAGCTAACCGACGAATTGCGATATAACTTTTTATGAGCACACCTGTCTTCCTATTCTTATAACCACGAGATCTTCAAAGGGTGTGTTTTCAACCTACCGGCTGTAAATAGTATCTGATATGTCTGACGCTATTGTTATGTCTGGATAAAGACGCTTACTAAACAGAGAAAACATTTAAAAACGGTTCAGTAGTTTCATAGTTTATTTTGATGACTTAAACTTAAACCAGTTTCATGTTCCAGAATTATAAAAGAAGTATGTACGTACCCATCTTCTCTAGGTTCCGACAGAGCTAAAGCAAATACACCATCGGTCCAGTGGAACTCAACGCCGCTGACGTTGTAAGAGCCAGCCAGAGGCTCAAAGTGGAAGTAGTGGTGGGAGATACGCCAAGATTCGTCTTTCTTCAGACTGTACACGATGACTCCGTAACCACCCAGATCAGGGATGTACGCGTACGCATCATCGCATGTATCTTTAGTCACATCCACGACCTGAAATGTATGGTATTTTTTAACTGTTATTTTATCCTGATGAGGTGTCGACGAAGCAAAGGCACCACATGACAGTGAGTAGGTACTACCCGTTCGCTCTAACTTTGCCGCTGGCGTAGAGGCGTATACCCGAATTGTTAATTAGACGAAGTAAATTGACAGTAGCTAATGCCACTTCGTCATAGAAAATAAGCAACATTGTATGAAGAAGTGACATTAGTTGCTGTCAATTTACTTCGTCTAGTAAAAAATTCGACTTTAGTATGGAGCCGAGCGGCAAAGTTAGAGCGAACGAGCAGTACGTATGATGTACCTACATACAAATGGCTGGTTACTTTCTTTGGTTTCAACTTGCGTCAAGTTTAAAGTAGATTTACACGCAAATGAGGCAAGCTTAACCTTATATTATCCGTACTTTAGAACACCACGATTCAACGACAACGTGGCACAACGAACAACAATCATCTGTAGCATAATAAGTAGATTTTACTACAACTGTTTGGAAAACCGCGATGAAGATGGTCATAGTTTATTGCACGAACGGAGAAAGAACGTGAGAGCATTACAGATGACTTTATTGCTTTTGTTGGATACCTTGAGCGTTGTAAACGAATTTCTTCACGTAGCGTTTCGAGAAATTATGGATAAGTTACATGGAACCGACACCTGAATCACTCGTAAATTCAAATAACATTAATAGATCCAGAGGCATATATATGGCTCTACCAAGGTCTCTGGATCGCCAATCAAAATTATTGTAATCTAATGCAATCGCTAGTTAGCAATCAAAACCTTCAACCAAGCCAATCTTACCTGCACGTGGTTTTCCTGTTCAATAACGGATGAAATCATGACGAATAGAAGGAAAATTTGAAACAACTCTGAACCAACCCGTCAGACTACCTCGTACAATAAGTTCAATCACCCTCAGAAAATAAAATGGAGGAAGACCTCTTACGTCCAGCAGTCGATTATGATATGTTAATCTGATCAATTCATTCAGTAGACAGGCATAAAAGAATAGAGAAGGGAGACATAATAGTGCATTTCAACAATACATTTCTTAAATCATAGAATTATAACGCATATATTATATGGTGTTATATGTCTATGTCTTAAATATCATTCTCTGAACAAAAAAAGCAGGTTTCAGCAGGTTCTGAATTTTAAAGTGAAACCTTGGCCTGGAACTGGGACTTCATCATCTAAAATGTCTTTCTTAAAATAGGTCTAATCTTAAAATAGGTTAGATTTGACTTGGCCAGTTTTCATTACATCAGTCATTTTATAAAGTTATTCAACACATACATATTTTTAATTCTGATTAAAACTGGCCAAGTCAAATCTAACCTATTTAAGATCTCACATTTTTTTAAATAACGGCAAATGTAATAACGCAAAGAAATAGAGTTTAATACTGGTTCATAATGTTATTTTGTTCCTGTAACTACATATTTGGATTTTGCATAGAACTTGGCACGCATTTAGATCTCTATTCTTTTTGCGGCGAAGCCCACAGCCTAGCTTACATTTTGTATTGAACCTGGCTCTCCTTTTTTACATTTATGTTTATGGTGGGATAATCGGATACCAAAACAAAAATCCAACTCACAATATTGGCCAAGAAAGTATCTTCTTTCAGGTCACTAGCTTTGCAGCTGTAGCGATGAATCAGCTTATCGGTCTTTAAATCGAAGATAACTACTGAAGGTGCAGTAATTTGGTTTCCGGCTCCTGTAAGTAAAAATCCAATACAATATTTTTTTCACACAAATTGTTTCTTTTTAAACCACCTTTTCTGCGAAGAGTGTCTCCTTTAATTACTTTAGTTTATCCCACTCCCTGTCTTTCTTTTAGTCATGTTACGTTCGAGGTATCGCGCGCTTCTTTTCTTTACCTCGTACAGGACTAATATAAAAAAACCGACTTGAGGAAAAGGGAACTCACTATGTCAGTAAGTACCTACTACGGATTCGACTTTAATACACCCTTCACATAATATTTCCTCCTTGTTTATGCAGTAATTTAAAAAATATTGCAAAAATAACACTTTATTTTCAATTATAATTACATTAAATACAAGAAACTGTTTTTTAAAACATTGTTAACTTATTATTAGGTACTAGTTGTTGCCCGCGACTTCGTACGGGTGAAAATTATATTATAATGCCAATTTTATTGCTCTCTGCTTAGCCCCTAGGATAGGTAGCGTGATAATATATAGCCTATTTGAGACCCTACCTCTTGTTAATATTTGTGCAAAATTTGAATCAAATCTATCTAGTACTTTTCGAGATCCTTCCGGACAAAGCAAAGCACACAGACAAACAGACAAAAATTTTTCAAACTATATTTTTGGCTTCGGTATTTGTTGAACACCCAGCCAGTATTTTTTTTTAAATATTTCCAATGTACAGTTTTGACTTTTCTATCATTTTATTATATGTAGACAACAGTAATAGCACGCATCATATAAGACACGGTATGTAGTAGAAATATTACTAAGTAGTGAATTCCTGACATAATGTCGTTGCAGTTTAGATTTACTACTATTAGTAAACATGTAATCCTGGGACATCATTCCGAGGGCTTACCCGGGGCTCCCAACCGTAGGCTGTTGGGCGTTACGTGAGGCTTTTTAGTGGGTTAATAGTCCGGCATAGCATCCATGAAGGATTTTCACTCACGTTAAAAAAAGTAGAAATGTAATAGCCTAAAATAGTAAGTGATGACAATATTGTCATTACTATCATACGAGAGATGCTGACAACGACACTGGTAGGGAGGAGAAAATAGTGGCCAAGATATTTGAAAAGAGTGGCCGTGAGTTTTCTTGCCAGGTTCTTCCTCACAGGCTCTACCTATTGCTTTGCGAATCTGGCAGTAAATGTAAATGTAGAAGCAAAAATTTTGACGTTCATAAGTGTTACTTTGTAACCTAAATGAATAAAGATATTTTCATTTCATTTCATTTCATTTCAGTAGGAAAGAGGATATTTAGTGATGTTGGGTGGTGAGCGTATTAGTATTGAACATAGAAAATGGCAGGTTGTGTCGAGTCCACGTCATAATTTCGAAATAATCTGGCCGACCGTCAAAATTCCGAATGCTCATTTCGCCGATGATGAATTGTACGAATGGTTGTATGGTCGACTGTTAAAACTCCGAATGGTCATTTCGCCGATGATCAGTTTTACGAATGATGGTATGGTGATATCGATGTTGGTTTTGGATGGTTATAAAAATAATAACCACGAAGGCTAAGGCGGGAGCTCCGCTCCGCTTAGCTCCCGCCTTAGCCTTCTAACCTAACCTATCCGAGTCGAGGTGTTAACCATAATAAGTGAATGGTTAACACCCCGACTCAGAGTACCCCGATACAATCATTCGTAAAACTGATCATCGGCGAAATGACCATTCGGAGTTGTATTTATTTACTGGTAATTCAACGAATGGTTGTATGGTCGAATGCCCATACAACCATTCGTTGAATTGATCATCGGCGAAATGAGCGTTCGGAATTTTGACGGTCGGCCAGATTATTTCGAAATTATGACATGGACTGGGTTGTGTCTCAAAGTTTTCAAGCCGCTCATAAGGCTTATGGCTCGCTAATTACGAAGACTACAGCCGGAGGATGCAAAGAATACAACTTGTTAATGAACTTTGAACTATTTAATCAAAGAAATTAACATTTACAATTAAAGTTAAAACTAAATTAGCCTACGTCGACTGTCGGTCGATGCTGTACCAAAAGTGACACCTCCATCGGGTGCATCTCCTTATAAACTATAAACTGGAGCCCGTCGTGTCCTGAAGGAATGTGCGATTCTTCCTGGCGCTTGTAAACCCATATTGCGTGATGATAATATTATCGTGGGACCTTTCTGATTTTGAGAGGTTTGGCGCGTTAAGTGTCCTGGCCGATCGATACATTAGGCTTATTGACCATATGTGTTGACAGATTAATGTGGGACCCATCTAATCTTGAGAGTCAAATCTCCTCACTGATGCAAATTGGCTTATCAACCCTAAGTATTGACATTGCCAGATGAAGGTGTGGATAAGTACGTAACACGCTTTAACTACTGCCATGTTTACTGACAACCGGGGCAACTGCGTAACGTGCCTTCAGAAGCACAGAAATGTTTGCAAATTGAAATGGTAGTATTATCAACTATTTATTAATCTGTGGTATTATAGCACCTAGTAACTACGATATAAATTAATAGTGTTGTTATTATAATTTTAATGAGATGACGCAATTTGAACGCAAACTATCAATTAGTATTCTAACTGTTCAAGTTAACCAGTCGCTTAAAATAATAACATGCTAATTCTTCTCAAAAAAATGGCATGTATTTAAATCGATATCTGTTTATTCCCTTTTTTCGAACAAAATATTACAAAGTTACACCAAAAATACTGACTTGCACACTAATTATGCACACTAAATAAGTCAAATGCAAACTGTTTAATGGCATTTGCAGAACTATTTTACTAAACAAATCACTATTATTAAAATAGTAAATCTAAAAATTCCTTTGCTTACCAAACATATTAAAACTTTTTTAAGGAAAACCATCATCTAATTTACTTTGAGTTACATTTTTATTCTAATTAAATACCCAATTTAATCAGTCATCTTTACAAAATAAAATTTTATTAATCAAAAAAATAAAAAACTAACCTTACCTATTCCGTTATAAGATTGTAAAATTTAGAGTGCTAGTTAGTATTTTTGATAAGCAATTCGTATTTTTGTTTAGCAAATCTTATATCCGGTGTACGAACCACATTTTTGGTTTAAATTCGAGAAATAAAGGTCATCTCATTTTGTGTATAATTTTAGTTTTTTAAGTAGTGCATATTTAGTTAATCAATTGTTTTGTTTTGCCAAAGATAATATAATTGTATTACATACAGATCGGCAACTCCCTGCCTCCCACCTGAGTAAACTTCCCCATCCCCCCACCAAAATTAATGTGTCGATTCCCGTGTATTTGTTCAGTACTTGAGAGAGTGTCACTGCGTTGCATTACGTATACCTAAGTGCTCTGGGCTATTGCTTTGGTTTAATTTGTGCTTAGCCGAGGGTAGATTTGAAAAAAAAAGTACCTACATACATGAGATTGCGTTCTGTTCCTTATTATTTTGTTTCCATAGCTAGTGACCCTAGAATACTCACACACACATTGAAGCTTGATTTAAGCATTCACATTGCGTCTATATTAGTATGGGTGAAAACGAACATTTTTGTAAGGAGTTTCCACCCTGTGGTTTTGCACAGCATTCAGACTTCTGGTATGCATTCAGTTAATTAGTGGAGTTACGTAGTATGCAGAAAAATTATATAGATGTGCATTTAAAAATATCCCAAAAAAAAATAACAAAACAAACAACAGACTTCAAACCAAACTGAAAACTGAAAAATAAAATTAACTTAGCACAAAGTTAGTATGTTCTGATTTATCAGATATCATGAAATATAATATTTACTGAAACCGGTGCCCAGTTAAACTACGTAGGCTTAGGTAGATTATCAATCTCTCTCAAGACATATTGATATCTGATAAATCAGAATATACTAACTTTGTGCTAAGTATTTTTTTTTTTTCAGTTTTTAGTTTGGTTTGAAATCAGTTGTTTTTTTGTAATTTTTTTTTTCATTATTTTTAGTGATGGGTAGACCGAAGATCTAAAGGAAGACCATGTATTTTAATATACAATCTGGATTTAATGAACCAAAATAGTGTTTTTTTTGTTTAAATAAGAAAAAAAATTGCGTTATATTTGCCGAGACCCCCCTCTCTCCGACGAAAGATTAGATGAAAATTGACTAGACAAACGCCGTAGATGCCACTACAATTTTCAAAATTTCCCTTTGATTTCTCCAGGATGCCATCATCAGACTTCCATGAAATGGGACCACCTTGGGAGTATTTATTTTCCAAAGCCCCTTAAACACCTTACGTAATTTATGGACGCCCCCTAACTGCTGTATATCTTTAGGGAATTCTCTCTACTGTCTTTTGTCTCCATCATCAGATCTACTATAAAAATACTACATTACACAAACACAATGAAGGTCTGGCCTTCATTGAATTGTATTATATTAAAGCACTAAATAAAAAAAATTACAAACGCCGTAGATGCCCCTACAATTTTCAAAATTTCCCTTTGATTTCTCCAGGATGCCATCATCAGACTTCCATGAAATGGGACCACCTTGGGAGTATTTATTTTCCAAAGCTCCATCTAATGATTGATAATGAAATTAACGCAAGTAAATGAAGTTTATTTCATTATGTGAAAGAACGCGTGAAAGAGGATTTTATAAGTAAATTGAGCGAGAAATTTGTAAATTTAGAGGAAATATGTGAGATTGAAGAATTATGGAAGCCGATTAAGGAAGGTCTCGTAAAAGTTGCAGTAGAAGTATGTGGGATAAGCAAAAGGAGACAAGAATGTCAGGTAAAGAGTATGTGTGCTGAAGTTTTAAAAGTTTTGTCTGATAAGAAGCAAGCATGGTTGAACTGGTTGGCTACAATGGCCAACCAAAGAATGCAGAAGGCAACGGATAAGGATGTAAAAATGGCAAAGGATGAGTATAAAAGGTATAAACGTGTTGCGAAAGAAGTCATAAAAAGTAAGAGAGAGAATGATGAGGATGACTTTCATAACAGGTTATCTGATGACTTCCAACAAAACATAAAATTCTTTCGGAAGTCTATAAGAATAATGAGGACTGAAAAGACAACCTCACAATTTAAGCAAATCAGAAACCGTAATGGCAGTCTTGTGATAGGAGAGGAATGTGTGTTAATAAACCGGCCAAGTGCGAGTTGGACTCGCCCATGAAGGGTTTCGTAGCAGCAAGTAACATAATATAAAAGTTCTTATAGTTCGTTGTAACATTGATTGATTTTTTAACACGTTCGCAGTGGTAGTGATTTTTCTAACCGAAAATTGCGGTTTATGACGTATTAAAAAAAAACTACCAGCTCTATCTCGTTCGAACTAATTTTCGTTGGTAGTTTTTACGGCAATGTACATCATATAATTTTTTTAGATTTATCATTCTCTTAGTTTAGAAGTTAGAGGGGGGGGGACACACATTTTTCCACTTTGGAAGTGTCTCTTGCGCAAAATATTCTTTTTAGAAAAAAAATGATGTTAGGAACCTCAATAGCATTTTTGAAGACCTATCTATAGATACCCCACACGTTTGGGTTTGATGAAAATAAAAATTTTGAGTTTCAGTTCTGAGTATAGGGACCCCCGAAATTTACTACTTTTTTTCTAGTTTTATATTAGAATCTTAATGCGGTTCACAGAATACATCTAGTTACCAAGTTTCAAAGGCATAGGCCTTATAGTTTCGGAGAAAAATGGCTGTGACACACGGACGGACAGACAGACAGACAGACAGACAGACAGACAGACAGACAGACATGACGAATCTATAAGGGTTCCGTTTTTGCCATTTGGCTACGAAACCCTAAAAACGTGGAAGGAATATTTTGAAAGTTTATTTGAAAAAGAGGATATGCAAATGGAGACTCATGTTTCGGAAAAGAATGAACTTGAGAATGAAAGCCACTTAAGTATGGAAGAAATTGTGGAAGCGTTGAATAGTATGAAATTAGGAAAGGCTGCTGGGATTGATAGAATTTCTGTCGAGATGCTGAAAGCGGGTCGTGGCGTGGTAGCTTGCACCGCCTTTTTAATCTTTGCTGGCGAAATGGCAGAGTACCAGAAGAATGGTGCAAATCTGTCATAGTGCCGCTGTACAAAGGTAAAGGGTCACAGCAAGAGTGCAAAAACTACCGCGGCATAAGCTTGCTCAGTGTCGTAGGCAAATTGTATGCGAAAGTTTTGATTAAAAGAGTGATGAATGAAACTGAAGGAAAAATGTGGGATGTACAAGCAGGATTTATGAAAGGAAGGGGATGCACGGATCAGGTCTATTCATTAAGATGCCTAGTTGAAAAGTTTTTGGCAAAACGTCAAAAAGTCTATTGCTTCTTCGTGGACTTGGAAAAGGCCTATGACAGAGTGGTGAGGAATGAACTGTGGTCAACACTGTCTATGTATGGAGTGAACAGCAACTTGATACGAGCCTTGAAATCTCTATACGATGGGCTCCAGTGCTTGTGTCAGGATCAATGGAGCTTGCACAGACTTTTTTCCTATCGAAAAAGGTGTGAGACAAGGCTGTGTAGCGTCACCATGGCTGTTCAACCTATACATGGACAGTTGCTTGAAAGAACTACAAGAGTGTGCGTATGGATTAAACATGAATGAGCTAACCGTCAAATGCCTCCTTTATGCTGATGATCAGGTAATACTGGCATCATCGGCGGATGAGTTGCAATTGATGGTTAATATAATGAACGATGCGCTTAAAAGTAGAGGAATGAATGTTAATGTAAGCAAGACAAAAGTAATGTTTTTTGAAAGAGAGAAATGTATGACTGATTGCTCGATATCGATCGAAGGAAAGAGCGTGGAACAGGTGAAAGAGTTTGTACACTCGAGAGCAATGAATCCGGGTCACTTAAAGAATGTTAAAAATCTCGGAAACTAAAAATGATAGGTTAATGCAATAAATTGTATTTAATAGACAATGTAATACTCCTTAAATGAAAGTAAAAAAAATATGAGTCACCATACATTTTATTAACACAAAATTACATAAAGAAAAAACTGCTGATCTCTCCTTAAAACAAAAATAGGAAACATGAAATTTTTGAACTTTATTACGATTTTCTTGAATTTTAATACTTCGTATTGCCTCCTCGTGCTTCCATTACTGCGTTTACGCGGTTTGGCATGCTGTACACCAAGTTCCTTATACGATTTTGGGGAATATTCTCCCATTCCTCTGTGAGAGCAATTTTGAGCTCACGAAGCGTGATTGGGGGAGGGTTTCGTTGTTTTACGCATCTGCCTAGCTCGTCCCAAGCATGCTCGATCGGGTTGATATCCGGGCTGCGCGCTGGCCACTCCATACGAGTAATGTTCATCTCTTGAAGGTAGTCATTCACAATCCTACCTGTATGAGGTCGGGCATTGTCATGCATAAATATAGCATCCTCACCTAAATTGACCATAAATGGACCAACGTGATCATTGAGGATTTCTTCCACATATCTTACGCTAGTTAAAGAGCCGTTTTCTATGATCACCAGCTCTGTGCGACTTTCAGAAGAAATTTCGGCCCACACAAGTACAGACCCACCACCGTAGGCTACTTTTTCTTCGATGCATGCTTGCTTGAATCTTTCCCCTGGTCTTCGATACACTCTGTGTCTTCCATCGTGCTTGTAGAGCATAAATTTTGATTCGTCGGAGAACATAACTTTTGACCAATCTTCAATACTCCAATTTACGTGGCTCTGGGCATACCTTAGTCTCGAAATAATCGTATCGTCCTAAACTGGAGCGTGGGCATCGGCCCACGCTCCAGTTTAGGGCCGTTTGCAGGTCTAAGGGGTTTTAAGTTAGATTCAGCAAGCCGACGTCTTACTGTCCATGCACTTGGGTTACTTCCTCCGAGGCGTCGAAACTGATTGGTGAGTTCAGTTCCTGTGAGAAAGCGATTTCGAAGCATGGTGTTCACCAAGTATCGGTCTTCTCGTGCTGTGGTACACCTGGTTCTGCCCGTTCCTGGTCTGCGTAGGTTAGAACCAGTTTCTTCGTAACGTCGGAGAACTCTTTGTACTGTTGACAGCGACACACCGACAGTCCTGGCTGTATCGCGCTGACTCCGGCCGGTTTCCAGCATTGTAAGTATTCTGGTGCATTCTTCAGGCGTAAGCGACATAATTTCAGCTTGATTAATGAATATAGAGCACTATCAACATGGTTTATGTACCCACATAAATGACAGATTACAAACAAAAGCAACACCAAATGCTGTAATTTCGTAGTTCCATCTTCGAAAGTGGCCCTTTTTCAAATTTGATTTTTTTATGATATAACTTTACAATAACTAAGAAGTTTTAATACCTTCATTTAAGGAGTATTACATTGTCTATTAAATACAATTTATTGCATTAACCTAGCATTTTTAGTTTCCGAGATTTTTAGGATTCTTAAAGTGACCCGGATTCATTGCTCTCGAGTGTATATTTGGGTTCAAAATTTGCAAGAGATGGAAAGTGTGACAATGATATTGAAAGAAGAGTTTTGGCAGGAAATCAAGTGAATGGAGCCATTCACACCTTTATGAGCAGTCAGAACGTGTCTAAAAAGGCAAGGATGGCTGTACATGGAGTAGTGCTTGTCCCTACACTTATGCATGGTAGTGAAAGTTGGGTGTGGCAGGAGAAGCATGAAAGTAAAATTAATGCAGTGGAAATGAGAAGTTTGCGAAGTATAGCTGGAGTGACATTGAGGGATAAAGTACAGAATAGTGTGATAAGGGAACATTGCGGTATGACAGAAGATGTAGTGACTAAGATAGAGAAAGGGATGCTCAGATGGTTTGGACATGTGGAGAGAATGGATGGAAATAGGCTGACAAAACAGATTTATGAAGCGAGAGTGAATGAGCAAACTGGTAGGGGTCGACCTCGGCATACTCATATCGATCAAATCGATAATCTTCTGAAAAAAGGCCAGGTCAAGAGTACCCTTAACCGAAGAGCATGTATGAAGACACTTATGAAAGTTGAAGAAGCGAAAGTTGTTTGCCAGAATTGTAGCAAGTGGAAAGTCATAGTCTCTGCCTACCCCGTTGGGAGACAGGCGTGATGTTATGTATGTATGTATGTGAAGTTTTTTATTCAACGTCAATTTAACAATACAATTTTTCATGAACTGTTTGAGTTACCGTTTTTAGGGTTCCACAGCCTTAGGGTAAAAACGGGACACTATTTGCCACAGGGCGGAAACTCAATACAAAAATGTTCGTTTTCACCCACACTAATATACACGTAATGTGAATTCTTGAATCAAGCTTGAATGTGTGTGTGAGTATACTAGGGACACTAGCTATGGAAACAAAATAATAAGGAACAGAACGCAATCTCATGTATGTAGGTACTTTTTTTTTCAAATCTACCCTCGGCTAAGCACAAATTAAACCAAAGCAATAGCACAGAGTACGTAGGTAGTAATACGAAATGCAACGCAGTGACACTCTCTCAATTACTGACACGGCAATAGACACATCAACTTTGGTGGGGGGCTGGGGAAGCTTACTCGGTGGGAGGCAGGGAGTTGCCGATCTGTATGTAATACTATTATATTATCTTTGCTATTACCACAGGGCGGAAACTCCATAAAAAATGTTCGCTTTCACCCACACTAATATACACGTAATGTGAATGCTTCAATGAAGCTTAAATGTGTGTGTGAGTTTACTAGGGACATTAGCTATGTTAACAAAATAATAAGGAACAGAACGCAATCTCATGTATGTAGGTACTTTTTTTCAAGTCTACCCTCGGCTAAGCACAGATTAAACCAAAGCAATAGCACAAAGTACGTAGGTAGTAATACGTAATGCCACGCAGTGACACTCTCTCAAGTACTGACAGGGCAATAGACACTTTTTTGGGGGGAAGCTTACTCAGTGGGAGGCAGCGAGTTGCCGATCTGTATGTAATACCAGGCCTTCGTCACTCGCTACAAGTCGTGTTATATGCATGCACCTACTCCTAAGTAATATGCAGCAGAACTAACGTGGCCGACCGGCAGAGGGCTGCCACACGCCAGACCGAGCGAAGTGCGCACAGCCAATGTACATTTCCCGCGTAAAATAATATTCCGCTTTATTTAGTTTTGCTTTTCTTTTCATCTTACTTCTTACTAATATTCTAAAATTAAATGCGAAAGTGTTTGAGTGCGGATGTGTAGATGTGTGGATGTTTGTTACTCTTGTACGCTCTAACGGCTTAACGGATCTGGCTGATATTTGATATAGGGATAGATTGTAGTCTGGAATTTGGAATTTTGAAGCGCTCGTGGCCCCGCGGATTCAGTGTTCTGTAAACGATCACTGCAGTAAGCAACATTTACTATGGCCGGATATGGATGGGTGACCACCACGTGGACCAATTTGTGACATTTATTTACGAGCGTTTCCGTGCTTCGGAAGGCACGATAAGCCGTTGGTCCCGGTTGTCAGTAAAATGACAGTCGTTAAGCCAAGTTGAAGGCCTTACGGGCGGCTTGAAAAATTTCAAATGTGGGTCGTCACAACCTGCGCCCGGGTCGGCAGCGCGTGTGTAGTGCCTCTGGTGTTGCAAACGTCTATAGGCTACGGTTACCAACCTTCCGGTGGGCCGTAAGCTAGTCTGCCACCTAAGTAGTATAAAAAATAATAAAAAAGAGAATAACACATAGGCTACTTTTTATCCCGGGAATAAGTTCCCATTGGATGACGGAAAAGAAACAATCTTTTACGCGGTAGCCCGCGTAAAAGATTGTTTCTTTTGTTAGCTGCGAGCATCAGCTAGTTATAATATTATTCTTATGTAAAGAAGAAGTTATAAAATTTTATAAAGTTTTTTTTTTAGATACTGCGTTTATTGTTTTTTGTAGTTATATGTATTTTTGTTCCGTGCTTACAACCCTAATGTTGTCAATAGTTGTCACTCGATGACGGAATCATACGGTGTGCGCACGAATCTCGACTCTCGGAATACGTCATAGAGAATATTTTTCACTGTAGCGATATGATAGCTAAAATATTTTTGAGGTTAAGTATGGGAGTGATGTATCTGTTACGTAGTAACTAACGGGTGTTTTTTTTAGAGGTATAGAACTTTAAGTTGGCCTAGCTGTTTTAACCGGCGGTATTTTTGTCAGCTGTAAAGTGATTTATGTTTAGTATGGTTTGGCATTTTAACATAAATAGACTGAAGCCTGAACAATGCTTCCAAATTGTGCAAATTTATTTTGAAAATCATGGTTCTTTCCGAAATGCGTATCGTGATTTTCATAAGCGAATTTTCTTTAGCGGTGCAGCTCACTTTTGGTTGAATGGATACATCAATAAACAAAACTGCCATATTTGGGGTGATGATGATCCTCAAGTGTATGTTGAGACACCGTTACATCCAGTAAAACTGACTGTGTGGTGTGCTTTATAGGCTGGTGGAATAATTGGTCCGTACTTCTTTAGAAACGATGCTGACCAGAATGTTACAGTCAATCGTGACTGCTATAGAGCGAAGATTACTGACTTTTTCGTTCATCAATTGAACAACCATGTTGTGCAGGAGTAGTGGTTTCAACAAGACGGCGCAACATGTCACATTGCTCGTGCCACAATTGATTTATTGAAGGAAACGTTTGGTAACCGCATAGTTTCACGTTTTGGACACGTGGATTGGCCTCCAGAGTCGTGCGATTTTACGCCACTTGACTATTTTCTGTGGAGATATGTGAAGTCGCTCGTCTACGCCGATAAGCCCGAAACGATTGACCACTTGGAGGATAACATTCGGAGCGATATTGTCGCTATACGGCCACAAATGTTGGGAAAGTCATCGAAAATTGGACCTCTAGATTAGACTACGTCCGAGCCAGCCCTGGCGGTTATATGCCAGAAATCATAATTATTTAAATTATAATGCCAGAAGATTTCCTTTCGAATAAAGTCATTTCCATATCAATAAAAACAATCACCTTTGTTTTATTCCATTTCAAAGTTCTATACCTCGAAAAAAAACACCCTTTATTATTTAATCTGTGGTAATACTATTATATTATCTTTGCTATTACTGAGACTACGTTATCCGTCTGTAGAGTCCCTATGATACGGCAAAACATGGGACATTATTGTCTACTTGATATTTTAGTCATCGCTTTCAAGTTCAATAAATGAAAAAATAAGTCGTCAGAGTTGGCTGAGAATATTGGCTGCACGGCATTGCAAAAGGAAGAACTACCTACCTACATCCTACATACACATATAACTCATTATCATTATGATATTTGTTACAAGAATTTTTATGGAAATAAAACCAGAGCTTTGCTGATTTCGAATTTTTATTAAAATAATAACGTGGGTGCTCTTTATATCTACGAGTATACTAATATTATAAAGAGGAAAGATTTGATTGTTTGTTTGTTTGCATCGAATAGGCTCCGGAACTACTGGACCGATTTGACAAATTCTTTCACTGTTGAGAAGCTACACTTTTTGCGGTAAACATAGGCTATATTTTAATCCCGTACTCTTACGGAAACGGGAATTACGCGGGTGAAACCGCGTGACGCCCGCTAGTTATTAATATAGTGATAATGTAATGTGCACTGCCACAAAACGAACAAAATATTTTCAACCTTCGTGATAATATTTAAAAATAGCAACCATAAACGCGATATAAAAGTTAGTCTTTCGACCTTTTAATAATAACGGTTTAAGTCGTTCCGGTACTTGGGTAATATTTCTTTCGTAACTTGAAAAAATAAAAGCGCTGAACGAAACCTGCTCTCACAGTTTATAATATTGTTATGCTTGTGGCTTATGCCCATAATTTTAACCTCAGTGGCAATGGAGAACTACCGTAAAAAAAAAATAAAAAATATTCCCTTTGAAATTAAAAAAAAATTTAGGTTTGTCAAAATTTTTGTGACTCTACCGGGGGTTTGGAAATGCTACAGACTGAGAAGAACACCCCAAGAAACTCCGGTCCCTACCAAAATTCATCTGAGAATGTAATACAGTTTTTTGTTATTATGTAGAAACGAGCAATTCGTGTCACTGCCAGGCAGTCTTGTTTTCAAAAAAGTCTTTAATGCCGTAATAAGCTTTCTGGCACAATTTAAATTTTATGAGTTTTTTAAATTTCTTTACTGACAAACCTGTTATTGCTGTCGGCAATGTACAATACAATGTACCGTAATTTTGTGACGCAGTAGTATATTAGTATACATATATTAACTCTAGTTTTTTACATACATATATAGATAATTCAACACTGGTAACAAAAACGCAACATAAAAAAACTGTCAATTTCGAACAACAAGTTTTTTGTAATACCGGAAGAACCTAGACATTATATATTGAAAGTAATACAGTTATTGTTAGTATCTACTACTAAGTAGGTACTGCAAAAAACAACAACAGCGCTAATCCTAGTGACATTCAAACCCTGTTGAGAATCCCTTCTCTTTTCGTTTCATCTTAGGTACATTTCCGCAATTGGGTTTTGGTTTTAGGATGTTCAATATGCAGATCATTTTCATTCTATTTACCTTTTACGATGTTAATCTACTACTACCTCGACGGAAAAATTGTGTAAAAATATGCAAATATTTGATAACTAATTAGGGGTATCGCTTTGCGTCGCAACGGGAGTCGATTGAAGTAAACACCAGAGAAAAACTTTAGTGAAAATATGAACCTATTTAATAGTTTAGAACTTAGCTTATACATCAGAGCATCAGATTTTGTATTAGCAAACTAAAGTCTGTTAAATTTCATCTAGCATTTTATTAAAAAAGCTTTTAGTAAAGTTTATTAAAATTTACATGCATAAGTCATTACTACATAAACATGAAACCTGTTAAATCAAATTTTCGTATGGTTAGGAATTTTAAGTTTTTTTTAAATAGTAGCATTATCATTATGTCTTTTCGTCGTCATCTCCTCTGATACGCCCATTGTTTTCCCAGTAATCGGTAAAAGAATTTGTTATATTCACGTTAATATAGAGTGCGACGGATATCTCCAGAACCCAAGCCTTTGTGACTAACAGACAAGGTCATGGTGAAGAGAAGGAACACTCAGTACAAATCCTTTATGAAAGCGTCCTGAAGACTAAGAGAGGCGTGGTGGTCCGTTGATATTTAATAATTTACCATGTATTATTATTTCATCGGGTTACCAATATATTGGCACTGTCGCAACCACCATGATCTCAAACAAGAGGTCTTGGTTTAATGGTTTTAATATAAATACAAAGCATGTACTTACCGAAAATATCAGCCAGTCCAGTGTCAACTACCCACAGCCTATCACATGGATCAACGAACATTCTGAATACTGAAACTATGGAGGTATTTGAAGGCAGTTCCGTTGCTGTGTCAGGAATTAAATTGTCCTTCATAGATGGATATGGCTTCAACAGCTGATCTGCCGGCCCATCTAAATCAATGTAGTTTAGTGTGGAGGCTACACCACCCTTCCATTTTGGTACAGATACAAACAACTTGTTTCTCCATCTCACTAAACCTAATGGAAGGTTGTTTTCTGGTATGAAGTTCTTTTCTTCAATTGCTTTAGCTCGACTTTCTGGTGAATCCCATGTGTAGTCGACTTGTTTCCATGCAAACCGGAGTTGTGGTGTCGCTGCGTGGCATACGGATGCAACTGCGAGGACTACGACTAAAGTTATCGCCCTCATAATTCTGAAACAAAGAAATCTTTTATTAAACTCAACATATCTATAGTACAAAAATAGTAACAGAAACTACACCAAGATCTATGAAGACTTCATATTGATGACATTCATAAATCTATAAGTATCCAAATGTATGTAAGCAATAAAAAAATATCTTATAAAATCGCGCTACAACATAGATACTAATCGGAAATCCTATACGAGTATGTCAGTAATAACAATAAACAAAACTGACCCTTATCCTAACTAATAGTAGTTTTCCGGTTGCACAAATTTGCATTAATTACCATGATATTATCAACATTCATAATTGGTATTAACTTCCTACATGATCTGCTTCAGATATTATCTCGAGTAACTAGGTAAGTGTATGAATTGAAATCCATGTATTGTTACTTTACACAAATGTACATGATTAAAACCACACGGTCCTTTATGGACTTGACGTGGTCAGTAGTCTAGGTATACCTTCGGCAGAAAAGTCGTGAAACTCTGACCAGCTACTTTTTGCACTAAGTTCTGTAGATTCTAAGTATACGCCTTTCATGTCGTTTAACGTATCACGTCAATTATCAGCTTTGACGTAGTAACTATTACAAGAATTAATTTCATTTTCAAAGCTTTTATTTTCTTGCGTACTCTTCTATTGCAATTATTTTGCATATCAACGTCACACATCTGAATTAAAAACCGAATAAAAAACCTAAACTTATGTCGAATGCAACCTACTTCTTGCCCCGTTATACCCTTTCAAGGAGTGTAAAAAAATCCTGTATCTACTTAAGAAGGTATCGTGTGATTAAAAAGGTTAGTTGATTCGAGTCCGGCATGGTATTCGTGGAAAGTTCCAGATTCTAAAAAGACTGTGGCCAAGCGGATAACATCAAAAATGTACTGTTTACTTTAGAAACCTTGTGGAATGGAATCTATTTGTAAAGCCCAAACCAGTCGGGTTGGAACAGGTTTCTGTTTCATTTTTGATCTTCTTCATCTTGACCTCGTACGTTAGTCAATAGGTGCACCACTTAAAGGTAAATCTGAATTGACCCCGAAGATCTCGATAGTGCCACAATGCATGTCCCTAATATTATAAATGCGAAAGTAACTCTGTCTGTTACGTTTCACGCCTAATGATGTATGTATGTGTGAAATTTAGTAGGTGTAGAGATAGTTTGAATCCAAAGGAAGGACATAGGCTACTTTTTAACTGACTGCGCAAAAGGAGGGTGATGATTTTATGCGAATACGACTTCTACGCGGACGAAGCCGCGGAGAACAGCTAGCCCTCTACAGGATTACAGGAAAAGTCGTGCTAGATCCGTTAAGGGCGTGGAGTACCCATTATTTCTGACTAATTTCCTTATGAAACACCCTACCCTAAACTTAACCCTGTTCGAGATATTCGACTTTTAATATTTTTATTGAAAATTGCCGATTTTTAGGTTACAAATTTTTATTTTTTTATTTTGGGCGCCTTATTTATTATTTTTGTTGCATTTTGACATGTGTAATAAGATGCTCCAAAACGTCAATCATCGAAATAGTGCATAAATTAATTGAACATGTCGTAGAAGACAAGTGAAAGTTAAGAAAATAAAAAAAATTGTAACAAGTTTATTTTTCTCTAAGGGATATGTAAAAAAAATATTACGGCAGTCGTTCGGCAGATGTTTTTTAAAATATCTACATTTCATCAGCTATCTAACGACGTATAGCAATGTAGGGTTGTATTTAAATTCATTGAAAAAAACTTAGTTTCAAAAGCGACAGTGAAGAAGAAAATTAATACTTAGCCCTAAAAAGTAAAATAAAACAATAGGAAAAGATGAAATGTCATTTATTAAACAAGGTTTTTACACAACTTTTTTATACTCTACAGTTCATGTTCAACATGGCCGCCTCGGTTATGAATACATTTTCGCATCCTTCTACGGAGACCAGTCTTTACTACTCTAGTGGTCAATGTTGTCCTCATTTGATTGGCTACGTCCACAATCCTTTCTCTTAATTCTTCCACAGACGAAACTGGATTTGGCGGTTTTAGTGTCACGCGTGTGTTTTTTAGTCGGTAGGAGTCCGACATAGCATCCATGTAGGATTTTTCACACGCTTAGAAAAAAAAAAGGGTTTGTATTACAATTCGTAGAAAAAAAAGTAGTTGGGACGCTTCAGGTAGCAGTTCTAATGGTCCCGCGCCTATTATCCTTCAAGTTAAGACGCACCGTGCGAGCGAGACAAGTGACAATTTATGCAAGTGTGAATGAAAGAACATAGTGACCGGTTGGGGTTGGGAATACAACACGTGATATTGTTTTGGTTGCTAGTCTGCTTTTGTGCTTCGTACATAGTAGATGTGATATCGTTTTGCTCTTTTTCTCGACTTGGCTGTGATTCTGGCCCATTTCTTCTTATTTGTGACTACTGTGCTTGTTAACCGGACTGTGATTTGTACTTGTGATACGGAAGTGTTGAATATGACGTCCTATACACCTGAGGAATATGCGGATATGCTTATTTGTTACGGATACTGTGATTGTGTGTCTGCGCAAGCTCGCAACGAATACATAATTCGCTAACCCGGTCGTCGAGTGCCAGATGTGGCCGTTTTTGACAGAGTTTATCGAAGACTTCGAGAAACTGGCTCGTTCGAGACGAAGTACGGATTTGGGAAGACCACGAATTAATAGCGACGAAGAACAGGACAATGAGATAGTGCAACGCTTTCGAGCGGATCCAACTAGTTCCACTAATATTGTTGCCCGTGATCTGGGACTTTCGCAATGGAGAGTGTGGTTTACAGTGCATACTGCTGGCCTATACCCGTACCATTACACTCCGGTACACGTTGTTGAAGAGGGAGACCCGGCGAGGAGGATAGATTTCTGCATATTTATGCTGAATGCTGACATAGAAGACCCATTTTTTTTTTAAAACATCTTGTGGACAGATGAATCCAAATTTGATAAAGATGGAATAACAAATTATCACAACGCACATTACTGGGCCCCAAAAGCACTGAAGAATCCCAATAAGAAAAGAGTGACGGGGTCCCAGCGTCGATTCAGCGTGAATGTGTGGATGGGCATTATCTCCAATTATTTAATTGGACCTTACTTTCTCCCGGACACTTTAAATGGGGAAACATACGAAAACTTTTTAAGAGGAGACTTAAATGATCTGCTGGATGATCTGCCACTAAACTTAATCAGGGACATGTGGTTCCAGCATGATGGCTGCCCTGCCCATTTCAGAAGAAGTGTCCGAGACTGGCTGGACACAACTTACCCAAATAAATGGATAGGACGTGGTGGGCCGTTGCCATGGCCAGCAAGAAGTCCGGACTTAACCCCCATGGATTTTCATGTGTGGGGGGTTATGAAAAGTCTTGTGTACAGCGAGCCAAATCCAGTTTCGTCTGTGGAAGAATTAAGAGAAAGGATTGTGGACGCAGCCAATCAAATGAGGACAACATTGACCACTGGAGTAGTAAAGACTGGTCTCCGTAGAAGGATGCAAAAATGTATTCATAACCGTAGCGGCCATGTTGAACATGAACTGTAGAGTATGAAAAAGTTGTGTAAAAACCTTGTTTAATAAATGACATTTCATCTTTATTATTGTTATTTTACTTTATTTTATTGTTTTATTTTACTTTTTAGGGCTAAGTATTAATTTTCTTCTCCACTGTCGCTTTTGAAACTAAGTTTTTTTCAATGAATTTAAATACAACCCTACATCGCTATACGTCGTTAGATAGCTGATGAAATGTAGATATTTTAAAAAACATCTGCCGAACGACTGCCGTAATATTTTTTTTACATATCCCTTAGAGAAAAATAATCTTGTTACTATTTTTTTTATTTTCTTAACTTTCACTTGTCTTCTACGACATGTTCAATTAATTTATGCACTATTTCAATGATTGACGTTTTGGAGCATCTTATTACACATGTCAAAATGCAACAAAAATAATAAATAAGGCGCCCAAAATAAAAATAAAAAATTTTGTAACCTAAAAATCGGCAATTTTCAATAAAAATATTAAAAGTCGAATATCTTGAACAGGGTTAAGTTTAGGGTAGGGTGTTTCATAAGAAAATTAGTCAGAAATAATGGGTACTCTACGCCCTTAACGGATCTAGCACGACTTTTCCTGTAATCCTGTATATAAGCTGGTATGTGCCGTATTGAAATGGACAGGCGTTGTAAAAGTTTTCAAGTCAGCCTTATAGCTTTCTACTTGGCTTAACGACTGCCAAGTTAGTCAAAATCGGGAACATCGGCTATAGACAACAACAGCGCTTCTTTTGGTATCAATAATTGAAGTTTTCTCAACAATAATAATTGCCCTGTGTTTGGTAGCATTCGGTTGCTAGCGTCAAACTTAATGACTGCAATCACTGATGGTAGTTTGACGCTAGCAACCGACTTGATAACTCATTGCCAGACAAGAGGTTAAATGGAATTGTTGAAAGGATCAGATTGGAATTGATGAACTTTACCACGTTTTTCCGGAGAATTAAAAATTATTTATAAGTATGAAACATGTAATTTTAATAGGTACTAGCTGCTTTGCGCGGCTTCGCCCGCGTGAAATTTGGATCCCGTTCTCGCTTCCCGTGGGAACATTTTCTCGGGATAGCTTTATAGCCTATGTGTTATTCCAGACTATACTCTATCCCTGTACCAAATTTCAGCCAGATCTATTCATCCGTTAGAGCGTGATTGAGTAACAAACATCCAAACATCTTAACATCCAAACGTCTTCACAAACTTTCACATTTATAATATTAGTAGGATAGTAGGATTTCAATACAATAGATATTTATGTTTCTTTTGGATTCAAAACTGGCGATTTTTAAGAGTTGTCAGATTCAAAAATATTTTTTAATATTATCAACAGAATATTTTTATTTATGGTTTGAGGACAAATTTATGATTGTATTGTTCTGCTAATGGAGATTCACATATTATTATTTAGCCGACAATAAAAGGCGCAGCGTGTCACACAATTGGAGGCAGTGGAATATAACCTGATCTACAATCTATGTATTGTAAGCTGGTTTACGACACGCACTGAGTCTAAATAGAAAAAAAGAAAATTACTTCTTCAGAACACGCACATTACAAAATTTCAGGAAAAAATAATAAAATAAGGATTGCAAGTCTGCAACCCAAACCTTTAATTCCAACATTGATGAATTTTACTACTTGAATGAAGAACACGAAGGCAAAGCAATATTATACCGATATGAAACTTGAATCCAACGTGTCTTCAATTATACTGTCAGACATTTTGACTAGATGCTTTAGTCAGAGACTAACTGAATGAAAAGCTAAAGGAATGTAGAGCCATTAAGAAGAAAAAAGGTGAACAAGATGAACATAAAAATATACTAATAAACTTTCAACATGTTGAAGCTGATTATTCTAATAGCGAAAAGTGGTAGCAAGATATAGATAGGCAAAATACTTTTTCCGTTGTGCGGTCAACCGGACCACGGAAAAAACAATTCTTCCATTGTCCGGCTGCCGGACAAAAATGACCGTACTACGGAAAAAGAGGGATACCCACGACACACTAAGGCTACTAAGAATAGAATAGAATAGAAAACTAAAGATGAGAACTTCAAATAGTTGAAAATCATTTTCTGCAGCTTCAATCAAATAAACTATTGTTCGAAGTTTTGCAAAAATAAATCTTTCAGTATAACCAAATTATCAAGAAAAGAATGTCAATTGTTACGGATTGAAATTATATCACAATACCCTAACAAGAATTTTGAAAATTCCCAAATTAATAACAAACAAAAGAATTTTTGTAATTAAATTTCGCAGCAGCTATTTTTTGACGGGGACAATAATTATTTCTGTTTACTGCGAGTGTTGTAACTTGGTAATGACAGTATTGTGAAGCGGAGCATCTCTCAAACTGTATAATAACAGTCGGCTCACGTTTTTGCAGATGACTTGATCTTATTATTGAGAAACGACATAGTTGTCGACACAATTCTTCCTTATCGAATCGATCGAGCTTGTTATGTATACGGATAGCTTGGGAACTGTGACGAATTACGTAAAACGAAATAAAAGGACTTGTGTGAAACATGTCTATGCCACGTATTGTTCTAAATTGAAATTTGTCATACAATTGAGACACAATGCACTAATATTTCTTGAAACCAATAGTTGATAACGACGAAATATCACAGAATTATGACTACATTCTTTTTGACGACAATGTTCAGTAATTTTTACCAATGATTTTCAACATGAATTTCAAATAAAATTTGATAAAAATATCAAGTTGGAAATTATCCACAAAAGATCCTCACCTTGTTCAAACACCTACGTTCAGGAGATCAGATTTACTAGAGATAAGCAGAGTCAGTTTCTTAAAGCACGAGGAATGTGACGATACAAGGCACACAGGCTCCCCAAGTCGCCCACTTGTTAAAGGATAGGTAGGTATATGCAGTATTGCATAGCGATGCCTGACGTCAACGCATTGTGTAGACAAGAACAGTCAGTCTAACCACAGATCTTCGATATCGCCAATTGGTTGTAAAGGTCAGATGGCAGTCGTTGCATGGAAAATATCAAAGCAGTTAGACTGGAAAGCCGACCCCAATTGGATTGGGAAAAGAGTCGGAGGATGTTGATGATGATTTGATTATGAAAAATAAGTTTTCATAAAGCGAAAATTTAAAATGTTATTAAAGGTTGATGACCAGATAATCGATTAGCATTGAACACTGCAGCAACACCCCTACGATTACGCAAAATATTCTTTATTTATTTAATTTATGTATCAGTTTATGTACTCACAAATTACAGTAAAAAGAGAAAACAAAATAAAGAAAACAGCATTGTACAATGGCCTTCTTATTAGGGTTCCGTACCCAAAGGGTAAAGAACGGGACCCTATTCATGAGACTTCGCTGTCCGTCTGTCTGTCTGTCTGTCTGTCTGTCCGTCAGGAGGCTGTATCTCATGAACGGTGATAGCTAGAGAGTTGAAATTTTCACAGATTATGTGTTTTTGTTGCCGCTATAACAACAAATACTAAAAACAAAAACATAATAATATTTAAGGGGGGCTCCCATACAACAAACGTGTTTTTTCGCGATTTTGTCTTATATATTCGGTAATAAGGTATCCTTCTCAATTTAAATACGTTAGTTAATTTGGACATTTCATCAAGATCATTCATTCCCTTTACACCATGCAAATTAAATGAATACTTTAGGAGGTATAGCACCATCAAATGTTGCTGAATGATATTAATTTCGTGTCGCCATTATTGAACATTATACGGGTCACATACTAACTTATTTTTCGTCTTTCATCGTAAATATTTTTTCTTTAAAAAGGGAACAACGCTTTCAGCAGATTACTTTAGGTAGGTGTAATATTTCAAAGATAGCTATTTCATAGGAAATAGTAAACAAATAGTCCATATTTTAGATTTTTCTCCAGTATAAACAATTTACGTACAAACACACAATTTATGTTGTAGACGTAGATATCGTGTTTATAATGTCATCATTCAAATGTCATCAATATTCTGAAAAAGAAATTGAACATAGAGTTCACAAACTCTTCTTGAAATATATACTGTACCTACCGTAGAGGATCTATACAAGGATGGTTAACACTATAGAGCAACGCGAACAGTCTAAAGACGCGCGTTGTATAACACAATAGATATAGAGCAACGCGAACTGTCTAAAGACGCGCGTTGTATAACACTATAAAGCATCGCGAACTGTCTAAAGACGCGCGTTTTATAACACTATAGATATAGAGCAACGCGAACTGTCTAAAGACGCGCGTTGTATAACACTATAGAGCAACGCGAACTGTCTAAAGACGCGCGTTGTATAACACTATAGAGCATCGCGAACTGTCTAAGGACGCGCGTTGTATAACACTATAGATATAGAGCAACGCGAACTGTCTAAAGACGCGCGTTGTATAACACTATAGAGCAACGCGAACTGTCTAAAGACGTGCGTTGTATAACACTATAGAGCAACGCGAACTGTCTAAAGACGCGCGTTGTATAACACTATAGAGCAACGCGAACTGTATAAGGCGCGCGTTGCTCTGTGTTAGTAGGTAATGAGGGCAACCAGTAGACGCTTGAAATACTCACAGAATATCGAGCAGTGTATTTTCATAAAAAAAATAATAATTAAAACAAAATTGACCTTTACTGGGACATCCTTTCGAGAGCTTACGAGGGGCTTCCAACCGTAGGCTGTTGGCCGTTACGTGGGGTTTTTTAGTCGGTAGGAGTCCGGCGTATCATCCATTAAGGATTTTCACTCTTGTTAAATAAAAAGAAAAAAAAGGGGGGCTCCCATGCAACAAATACGACTTTTTGTTGTTTTTTGGTACGGAACCCTCCGTGCGGGAGTCCGACTCGCACTAGGCCGGTTTTTTCCACAGAAATCTCTTCCAGTAGGCCTGTGAGAGGAGATGTTACAATAAGATAAAGATTAATAAGTGTGTGCAAGTTAAGGACTATATTTAAAAATAATAGCATACATACTCACTCTTTAGTGACACTTAACAGAATTTCACGCGAGTGAAGCCGTACATATATCGTCGTCTAATAGTTTAATAAGATTTTACTGCTACTGGGTTTTAAAGTCAAGGCTGCAGATGCAACCGAGTCTAATGATGATGAAATTAATCGCAAGAAATATTCACTCGTGCACAGACTAAGGCTACCATGTTATTACCAACAATATACAGCCAGAGTTAATGGATACTAAGCCATTCAGTTAACTAGTACAAACACAAGAAGTCTATACGTTTCACAATAACTTAGGTATTGCACCTAGTTTGAGTAATGGTAATGAAGACATGCCATTTTTTAAAGAAGTGGTAAAATCAATTTGTAAAAAAATGTTCCTTTGTTGAGTACAATCACATTCGCTTAGCTAGAGGTCATCGAGTTACGTTTGCAAGGTCAAGTCCAAACATTTCTCAGACTTGCTCAGAAAGCAAGTGCATAATTATTCAATACCAAAACGTTTATTATGAAACTTATAGTTGTTATTACTAAACCAACAATAGATTATTTAAAAAAAATACCATATTCATACTAAAGATATAAATGTGTTTATTTGTCCTTCCGTTTTGTTGTGTGGAAGTGATGGCTTTACATGATTTGTTTTATTTGGAAAGTTTTAGACCTAACAAGTAAGTCCACTATGACGTGGTACAATATTATAAATATTGTTGGACATTCACACCCAACATCATCGAACCTAAATTAAGCTAATATAAGCTTGTGCTGTGAGATCTAGACGACTGATAGACATACTTATATAGAAGTAGTAAAATGTGGAGGTATCGTATGCCTGATTATGTATGTATGTATGATGAGAGGAATATCAACAGGTGTCACTACGGTCCTGGCTATCTGAGTTTGAGATATTATTGTATTGTGACCAGGGAAATACCCAGTATGTAGTTGATATTGTCAGATAGACAATCTTTCATTCTCAGTTCCAGATAGAATGATTGGACAAACATATCCTAAATCAAAAATAAGTTGTTGTGGGTGTGGGTACCAAGAATTTATTTACCGTCATACTTGGTATTAAAGTGACGGAAAGTTTATTCATATCGTTTGTTTCCTCAAACGAATCAATAACAAAAAGCCCGGTTACGTGCTTGGTTTATTTTTGTTATGTACTAGCTGACCCTCACAACTTCGTTTACGTCAAAGGTGTATGAAAGGAAAGGTGTTTCTTTATCAGACTCATAGGAGCGAGTGAAACTGCCCTCTTATATCAGTCTATTTAAAAAAAAAATGAGCCCACGTTTTCGGTGTGAACTGAATTATTTTAAAATACCCTTAATCATTTAGCTCTTTTATGATTAAGCAAACACGCCAGTTTAGAATGACCCTTACATTTAAAGGAACTCTTGAATTCTAGCCGCCTCTTTCTGTGAGTAGGTCATGCTCGTGAAAAAGGCGGCGAGGCGAGAACGGGAGAGAACTCTCCCACCCGAGTTCCACAGTCGGCGACTGGGGCATCACCGACGTGTCTTCGTCGAGGACTATCAGCCTCCAATCCAGGCCGATCATGACCGGAGGCCTGAGGACGGTGAGTGGGCTGTTCACAGTCCTTATAGAAACAGGACCATAACGGCAGGGTGACGTGAAGGATTCGCGCATGCCCCGCCCCCCCCCCCCCCCCTAACAAGCGGGATGAAACCCGAAAACCCCCCAAAGAGCGGAATAGCACCCGAATCACCCCCGGCGAGGCCGCAGTGGTAGCCGTAAGTCTGTTGGGAGTTCTGGGACATCCTTCCGAGAGCTTACCCGGGGCTCCCAACCGTAGGCTGTTGGGCGTTACGTGTGGTTTTTTAGTCGGTAGGAGTCCGGCATAGCATCCATGAAGGATTTTTCTTCACGTTAAAAAAAAACCCTTGAATTCTACGTTTAGCGAAAGTTGAGATGTCTCTAATTTCTGAACTACAAAACCCTTAGTATTGAAACTTGTGTAAACCATCCTTAAAGTATTCCCTTTGTAACACTAAAAAAATATTTGAAATCGGACCACGCGTTGAGAAATTACAACTGAAAAACTATCTTGTCATTCATCCCCTCTCTCAAAGGAACCGCGCACTATATCGTGATCAAAAGTATTCTAGATCCTTCCTCGGATCATAAGCTCCAATTAATTAAAGCGTTTGAGCGATAAGGCCGCCCTCTGTACATTTATAAAATTGTTATAGGTATCTTTCTCTTCTGTATGTTTTATATTGGTGTTTCGGCTTCAGGATCGATTGGAGAACAATTAAAATTTTCATAATATCTTCCTTTCTGTCTGTCCGTCATGAGGCTGTATCTCAGGAATGTAAAGTTAAAAGTGCTGAAATTTTCACAGATGATGTATTTCTGTTGCCGCTATAACAACGAATACTAAAAGAAAAATAACAATATTTAAGGAGGGCTGCGATAGCTTCGGTGAGTATCTGTGGCGAATACACCGGGCAACCACGGCCGCAGGTTACCGAGGGCTTACCCGGGGCTCCCAACCGTAGGCATTAGGTAGGGAACGTGTGGTTTTTAGTCGGTAGGAGTCGGCAAAGCAATGTTTTAGTTATTGAGATAGTTTTAGGTTAGAAGCGTGCTAAAGGTTACTTTTATACTGGAAAACATCTTGTTGTTTTTACATCAATTATATAATAAACCTTTAAATGGGTTAGAAGCTGTACGACTACATTTGAGACTAGGTGGACAGGACAGATATCCGATGGAGAAGAAATATACTCGTAGCAATGATATATGAAAACTATAGATACGTTATCAACACTGAAAAATGGCAACAAAAAAGTCAGGCAATTGCCTTAATTTCCATACATCTATCATAGATAATTTCATAGAAATTCTTTTTTTGAATGTATAAAATATTTGCCGTTTTTGAAAGCCGTGATGTTCGTACATGACGTGTCTATATTATAATACGTCTTTGACTCGTAGTAGATCTCAATTGAACTAGATCTCGGCTGAACTGAATCTCGATTCGATTAAGTAGCGTAATGACTATATCGCTACTCGGTATTAAACTTAGTTTATTATTCACAAATGCCATTTAGTGCTTGCTCATAAAACGTACTAAGACTGCAATCCAAGCAAGATTACTTAACATTCTAGGATAATAGAATTCCATAACTAATGCGGGGAATGTCACTTATTATAGTTATTATTAACCCGCATTGAGCCATTTCGTCAAGTGACGATTCTATAGAGAAAAACCATTTTCTTAACCATTGACTTGGCTTAACGATTTTCATTTTACTGATAACCGGGTTTCATTTCGAGTTTTCCTTCTCTACGCAATGGATAGTTTTGCGAAAGTGTTCCCTTAGTCGCCTCTTACGACACCCTCGGGATTTATTGGTGTGGCGATATTTTGTACTCTTTCCCGTCACAACACGGGACCCCGTTGCCACACAGGGCCTATTGTTTGAAATAAATCCTCAAATACGTATCTGTTTTATACTAATACAATTAAGTAGATGACTGTCAATTTATGAAAATATTTACGTCAGCTAGTCGTAGCGTAGTTTTAGCCTTTTTTAAATTACTTTTAATAGTCGTGGGTCTTTTCAAAATTATTAATTATGATTTTTTTTCGGCAACTGTATTTCTTAAAATCAGTATTTTCGATTCCAGGGTGGAGCAAATGGAGGTTTCTAACCCTACATACCATGACTACTCTTTACCATAGTGTTGGGATAGGTAGACTATCTCCAGTTTACTTTCATAATTGACTTAATTTCTACGCTAAGTATTCGTTGGTTTGGTCCAGAAAGTATGCCTTAATACCATTCTTCACGAAAAAATATAACAACGATATATTCTTTCCATCGGAAGGTTTGTTCGGCATTTTGACGGGGATTTCTCAACGCCTATACCGCAATGGCGGAAGACGAAATTGCGTTCAGTCTGAGATTTTTATAGTGAATGAAGAACTGGAGATAGTCTATAAATAATAATAAATAATAAATGTTTTTATTTCAATCTCATAATGGTAGGTTACAGTATTGTGAGTCTGCCCCAGTGAGTTAAATAAATACTTGTGTTGGGGCATACCTCGCTTCTTCCCAAGTTACATTTCCTTTATCTTATAGTACCTAGTATGATTTTAAAGAAACAAAAACAAAAAAGAAACAAACGGAAGACAATGTTAAAATACATAAAGCTGAAGTTAATTTGAATATCTATTAATAGTTAACAGCTCCGGTTATGTGTATATTGTGGGTGTTCGTGTGTGTGTGTGTGTGTGTGTGTATGTGTGTGTGTGTGTGTGTGTGTGTGTGTGTGTGTGTGTGTGTGTGTGTGTGTGTGTGTGTGTGTGTTAATTGTGTGTGTTAGTTGTGTACGTGATAAGAAGAAAATTGTTATACAAGTTTAGCATATTCGAACCAAAATACTTTCTATTTCCTCATATGTAAGCGTCTTTAACCATTCAGTGACATGTTTTTTACAGTCATGAAGTTGCATTGGATAAATATTTAGTTTTAAATTCAATTTATTATATATATACGTGGATTGCGTTTTATATTGACGTCTGGCGAACGCAGTATGAACAACCGGAGAATTAGCTACAGTGTGTTTACGCCGTTTCTGTTTATATTCCGGATTGTAGGGCAATGTCTTGTGCACACTTAAAGTGATATGTAAAAGGTATAGTTTTCTGACCGATAGTAGATTACTAATTCTGTAGAGGTCATCTGTGGAATATCTCAAAGATTTAAAGTACATCACTTTGATAACTAACCTCTGGGCCCTTCCGATGTCCAGAAACTTTGTTTTCATGGCACCACCCCATACTGTTACACAGTATATTATGACAGATTGAGCAAGGGCAATGTAAATTTTATTTAGTAGCTGGGTCGATGTTACGTGACGTAGATTTTTAAAAATCCACGTTAGTCTTCTGACTCTTGCCATCAGAATTTCAATATGTGAATGCCACGTCAAGCTCTGATCTATCACAACCCCCAAATACTTGGTAGAGGTAAGACGTTCAATACTTCCACATTCGCAATCAGAACCCAGTGAACCGCCACACCCTTGGAGCACAAGCCGAAATTCAGCCCCCGGCTGAGAAACACGCGTCGGAGTAAAATAAATGAAATTAGTTTTAGACACATTCAGGGTTAATAAGTTCTCACTAAGCCAGCTAGCTATTAAAGCTAGACCTTGCTCAGCTGTAGCTTGAACTGCGGTCCACGAGGGGCCCGAGAAGACAACAGCGGTATCATCCGCGTAGGAGAAGATCCGCCCGCCGCTGCACCCAATACCATAAAGATCATTTATATATATCAGGAACAGCGTCGGGCCAAGGACACTTCCCTGTGGGACTCCGCAGACTACATCTTCCTCCCGACTGACAAACTCACCAATCCTAACCTGCTGTTTCCTGTTATGCAAGTAGCTTTCGAAAAGGGAAAGGGTAATTCCTCTAACACCAATCCTTTCAAGTCGCTTCAGAAGGATGGAGACGGAAACGGTGTCAAAAGCCTTTTTTTGATCTAGGAACACTGTCAAGCACTTAATTCCCTTGTCTATCCTACTGGTTAACTCGGTAGTCAGCGCTGTAACGGCGTCTTGTGTAGATAAGCCCTTCCTAAATCCAAATTGGGAGTCAGATAATATTTTGTATTTATCTAAATATTCTATGAGTCTATTATTAATTAATTTTTCTAAAATTTTTGAAACGCAAGGTAAGACATATATTGGCCTGTAGTTATTGACATCATCTACGGCTCCACCCTTATGAACAGGTGTTACCATTGATCGCTTAAAAACAGCAGGAAATTTTCCCGTTGTGAAACATAGATTTGCCAGTCGGGTTATTAAGGGAACCGAAAAATCTCTTGCCATCTTCAGAAACCCAGTAGGTATACCATCCCAGCCGGGTGAGCTTGCCGAGTCAAGACCCATGAGTATGCCATCCACCTCCTGCGGATCAGTCTCAAGCAATACAAATGAGGATACCGGAGGGTGGGTTATGATATTATTTGTAGATGGACTAAATTTAACAATAATTTCCTCGGCTAAAGCCTTGCCTATATTAACGAAAAATCCATTCACATTATTTACTGACAGTGAAGGGTCCGGCGCAGTATACAGTAGGTTAGTGTTTGATTGCCTAGTACCCTTGAACTGAGTTATATTATTTATTTTTGTCCATAGCTTTTTTGGATCTTTTATAGACTCAGTTATCTGGGTGGCGTGATACTGTCTTTTTAACTTTTTAATTAAGTTTGAACAAAAGTTCCGATAACGTCTGAAGGTGATTCTGAGCAAAAAATTGTAGGGGTTTTGTTTAATTTTCAGTTGCATCCTGTTTCGCAGTCTGATACACCGGAGTACTCCTAATGTTATCCAAGGCTTTAAGATTTTTCTTCCCCCAGAAACGAATTTCATCACAGTGTTGGAGAGCAATGACGTCCTGATAATGTCTATAAATTTCCGAGATAGGATCTCAGGGTCGTTAGTAGTGTTAAAAAATGATATGTCTGTATTTATAAGGTGTTTAAGAGCTTTTTCTAAGTTTACGATCGGTTTAAGTTTGAGACAAGTGTCACACTTGCTAGATTTATTATTTCTATTAGTTATGTTTAAGACAACCATAATATGGTCTGTGATTGAAGTATTTACGATAGCCACGAAGGCTGAGTGGTTACTCAGGTCCATCTTCAGAAGTGCATTGTCGAGACAGTTATGTTCTCTGGTAGGTAAACAGTGTCCCGGCAGAAGGCCGTGGCTAGCCAACAAGTTTAGATAGTTGATCCTATTTTTGCGTTCTTGGGCGTCTTCAGGTTGTCTATATATTAAATTAATGTTAACATCACCTAGAATATAAATATTTTTATGCGATCAGGGGGCCAAGTCTGCTATTTTACATCAAAAAGCCGTTCTAGTGCGATTCTATTACGATAATATAGCGATTGGTCCTAAACTTGGTAGTCGCTTAAAATTTTTATAACATCACTAGAATAGAACTAGAGTAGAATCGCAATACCTTTTTTTTTAGGTAGAGGTAAGGTGAGTGAAGGTGAGGTAAGGCTAGTGAAATAGGCTAAGGGGGGGGGGGTTATTAAGGCTGTGTTTAGGGTGGGGCGTTGATGTGGGGCATTAAGGGGGGGGGGGGGGGGGGAAACGGTGGGGGTGACGGTGGGGGGGGAGGGGGTTGCGATTGTTGGGTAAGGGGGGTAATAAGGGTTGGTTAGGGGTAAGGTGGATGTTGTGGTGGGGGTAAGGGGGGTTAAGAGGGGGGGGGGGTAATGTGCCCCTTAAGCCCTACCATAACACCCTCCTTACCCCCCCCCTTAATCTGGTGGAGGTCAAGGGGGGGGGGTAATGTGCCCCTTAACCCCCACCATAACAGAAACCTTAAAGCCCCCCTTAACGTGGTGGGGATTAACGGGGGGGTAACGTGCCTCTTAACCCCCACCATAACACCCCCCTTAATCCACCCACTTCAGATCGCCATCTTAAACCCCCCCCCCACCGTCACCTCTCCCTAAACCCCCCCTTAACCCTACCATATACCCCCCCACATTAACCCCCAACGTAACACCGCCCCCCCCCCCACCTTAACCCCCACAACGTAAGCCCACCCCCAAGTAAACCCATTACGAAACAACATTACGAGACTACCAAAAAAACAGCGGCGACTAGCCCGTCACATAATACGCGACTACGCATATTGGTCGATAGAACCGGCGAGCGAACATCGGTCGACCAGTAGACTTCTACCGGTCTTACAATAGAGCTAGTGAAATACGCGACTACCAAAATTGACAAATTGTACCAACGACCTTATATTTTACCACGATTTCTATTCTATTCTGACGCGATTGAAATAGCAGACTTGGCCCCCTGATTGTCTCAAGATGCGTGCTTAAGGAGTTTATGAAATTATCAGCACACTTATAAGATGGTGTACGGTATATGCCTATAATAGTGTAGTCAGAGATACACACCTGAATGGCTGAGGCGTGCATCAGATTAACCTGACTTACGCAAGGTGAGTGGTTATTCTTTACATAAATAACCACTCCATTATTTTGATTCACCTTAGTAGTGGTGAAGTAAGAAGTGTAGTTATTCAGTAAAGGTATGTGCTTTTCGTAATTAAGTCTACATTCAGTCAAAATCAACACATCCAGATCATGTTTCACCTGGCTCAAGTTAAGTTGCAAATCATCAAAATTTCTATAAATACTTCTTATATTTTGAGTCAGTAATGTTAAGTTAAAGTTTTGTATATATGCAGGTAATTGTTCAATATTAATTACGGCTGATTTTGCAGTTTGAAAATTGTCCAAATCTCTAATGGACTGGAGATTACTATCCATTTAAGAGTACAAATATACTGTATGGTGTAGCCTAATCCTGTGCTGGGGAATTCCACTTCGAGGTGAGTAAGGGGTTTTAAATAGTCTAAATGCATTTAAAAGGTTATCAGTGGTATAAGACTGTGGAAGGTTAATTATTAGCTTGTGTGATTTGGAATGTATGGTGTGGTATAATATGAATGATAGTTTAATTGAATAGTTGTTGTAAGTGAGTGAATTGAGTGATTGGTTAAAATTGTAACAGTGTAAAGTGTAATAGAGCTGGCCCTGCGATTTATCTACTATTCCAATAAAATTAATTAAAGCAATAATATTATTAATACATGAAAAAGATGAAATAAATAAACAGAAGACTGAGCCTGCACTCCTGCTTAGTCATATATCCTGCATCAAGTGGTGAAACTGGGCTTCATTCTTAATTAGAATAACCCGAGAGTTTTCATCTCTCTTCACAAAAACCCGTCCGAGTTTGGTCCAGCAGTATTTATATTGCTTTGTCTTGGCTAGGTCTCGAGCAAGGAAGAATAAACGGGCGCCCTTATTAGTCAGCTGTTCAGATATGAAAACAGGGGTATCTGCGTTCGTTGTAAATCCAAGGTTTTTAGCCTGAAGTTTAGCCTTATTTTTTATATTATAGGTTTTAGCCTTCTGTATTAAATCTGATTTCAATATTGTTGATCCAAGTTCAACAATGATAGGGGTATTACTATTTCCGGCCCTTCTCTCCCGGATTCTGTGAATGTCTGTTATGTCACGAGGAGCTAAATCAAGTTGTATACTCTTTGAAAGACATAGAACCATATCAATAAGATCATATCGACTTTCGTTAACCTTTTTAGGCACATTCTTTAATTCAACACAAGTTTTACGCGAACACCTCTGCAGGTCCTCTATGTTTTCTTCAAGTATGGTTATATATTCCTTATCCTTTTTCACCTGAATCTCAAGAGCTTCTATCTGTTTTTGAAATTGATCATATTGACTAGATAAGTGTGCAATAGATGCTTCGATGTTGTTATTGCTAAGTTGTAGTTCTTTGAGGTTGTTAGTAATTTGCTTTAGCTCCTTCTGTTGTGTGGTCATGAACGAAGAAAACATATCCTTAATATATGCTTTAAACTCGCGGAATTCTGATGGTAAGTCTTCCTCTCTCATCCTTTTGTTTCGTGTTGAAATAAAGTTAGGTGGGGTAGATTCTTGTTGATTGACATTGGGATCCGACAACGACTTGTTTAGTTTTGATGTGGACATGGTTTTGTAAATGTAGATGCGTAATAAGAATCAATTAGTAAGTATACTATACTCCTCAGTATTACTATATTTTGTGTAAGTATTGCTGATTTTTGTAGTTATGACGATATAAAGCCCAGAATAATTACAAAAAGAATTTTCACACGTAGCAGGATTTGAACCGTCGTCCTACGGCGTGCAGTTGTCAATTTTAGCCTCTAGACCATCCGAACCATTACGTAGATTCTCAAAGTTATGGTTCGTATGAGGTATGTTCGAAAATGCTAATGGTATTAGCACAGATTATATAATATATTCTATACAGATGCACGAACAGGAACAAAAATCGGTTACACTCGTAACTCGCTCCACAGACCTGGCCGCCTACCTGTCAGTGTGGAAATCCTCAAATGTAACTAGATGGCGACGATATTTTTAGTAAAATGTTCAACTAGATTTCAAGGTCAAATTTGATTTCGTTTCAACTGTTTTGATAAAGTATTTGGTTATTTCAATCGTGACGCAGTATAATTAGCACAGACGGGTAAACGGACGGTATCCGGTGCATGCAAGCCCCAGTTCGAATCCCACTTTTCACACGATTCTTTTTGTTATCTTTTTAAGTTTTACTTTTTGAACTACTAAGCACATTTTATACTACTCAATATTTTTAGTAAGTGAAAAAAGACTACTTACTCACACGGGACTTTGTCATTTTTTATTATATGAAAAATATTATGAAAAAGTTGACATACTAATTGCTTTAAATAAGCATGTTATCTTTGTATTGAGTATTTATTTTTTGCAATTAATTGAATTAAAATTTAAATCAATCATCAACTGTTCTCATATCATTTAATGATAATTATGAGAACAGTCGAATTCGTTTCAACTGTTCTGATATGACTAAGTATTTCGCTCCATACATCAGTCGCACAGTTAGCTCAGCGGGTCGGCGGGTGGCGCCTGAAACGAGTTGACCCAGTTCAAATCCAGTTGGTATCACGGTTCTTTTTGTTTCTTTTTTTACTTAATATTTTTATTATGAAGTGAAAATGACAATAAGCTCACACAGGACTTGTGTTTTTTTTTTCATTTTACAATAAAAATAAATACTTACTATGGAAAAGTTGGCTTAAGTACTAAAAAAAAAATATTTTATCTTGGTAGATACTTATTTTTACAGCGGGCGGGAGGCGGAATTATAAAAAAAGAACCGGCCAAGTGCGAGTCGGACTCGCACACAGGGATCCGTACCAAAATAGGGCAAAAAGTCACGACTTTGAATGAGATTCTCCTTAATCTTTCCTTTTTTTCTGATTTTAGTATTTGTTGTTATAGCGGCAACAGGAATACATCTAGGGTTGCCAACTTTTTTTAGAAGAAATAGAGTATATCTGATTTCAATGGGGTAAAAAAAGTAGACTTACAAAGAAGACTAGGTACATTTTATTTACAATTTTAAAATTGTACTTTTTAGAACCTTGGCAGTACACAAGTGCTTTTGATTATTTTTAAAACTATCGGACGTTACGTGGTTTCTCCCGCGTAATTCCCGTTCCCGTGGGAATTCGGGAATAAATTATAGACTAGGTTCACCGCAAAGAGATTAGCTTCCGAACAGTGAAAGAGTTTTTGAAATCGGTTCTGTAGTTTCGGTGCCTATTCGATGCGATCAAATAAACAATCAAATCTTTTCTCTTAATAAATAACAAGCGGAAATCACGCGGTCCCGTTCCCGTGGGAATTCTGATATCTGTGTTCCTAACAGTGAAAGAATTTTTGATTTCGGTTCAGTAGTTCCGGAGCCTATTCGATGCAAACAAACAATCAAATCTTTTACTTTATAGATAACTAGCGGACGTCACGCGATTTCACCCGCGTAGTTCCCGTTCCCGTGGGAATACGGGAATAAAATATAGCCTATGTTCACCGCAAAGAATGTAGCTTCCCAACAGTGAAAGAATTTTTCAAATCGGTCCAGTAGTTCCAGAGCCTATTTGTTACAAACAAACAAATAAACAAAAAAACAAAAAAAAACAAAAAAGCAAAAAACAAATCTTTCCTCTTTATAATATTAGTATAGACTAGAGGACGTCGCGCGGTCTGACCCGCGTATTTCCCGTTCCCGTGGGAATACAATACTTTTTCTTCCATAAGAACCTTCTCCTGACAATACCTTACACTTACACAACAAAAAAAGAATAAGTGAAATCGGTCCACCCATTCTGAAGTTATGCGCTTACCAACACATTTTGCGATTCATTTTTATATACAAGACTAGCGGACGTCACGCAGTTTCACCTGCGTAATTCTCGTTTCCGTGGGAATACGGGGATAAAATATAGCCTATGTTCTCCGCAAAGAGTGTATCTTCCCAACAGTGAAAGAATTCTTCAACTCGGTCCAAAAGTTTCGGAGCCTATTCGATGCAAACAAACAAACAATCAAATCTTTCCTCTTTATAATATTAGTATAAACTAGTGGACGTCACGCGGTTTCACCCACGTAGTTCCCGTTCCCGTGGGAATACGGGAATGAAATATAGCCTATGTTCACCGCAAAGAGTGTAGCTTCCCAACAGTGAAAGATTTTTTAAATCGGTCCAGTAGTTCCGGAGCCTATTCAATGCAAACAAACAAACAATCAAATCTTTCCTCTTTATAAAGTTAGTATAGATTGTAAGTCCATACAGGTAAACTCTAAACTTATGTAGATCAGGAGAAAAGAATTATACCTATTTCCTATAATTACTTAAGTGTGGCTCCACGGCCGGGGATCTTGGCCCATTCCGTTATACGAAAAAATATTCAGAGGAAACTTTTCAAAATCCCAGAAAAATCAAATCAAGCGAAATAAAGTATTTTCGCGTACTTTATTGTTCTCATAAAGTATACAGTACAAATACCCGAAATAAAGTACAATACTTTATTATAAAGTACGGTTGGCAACCCTAAATAAAAATTTCAGCTCTCTGGCTATAACGGTTCCTGAGATATACAGACAGATGTCGAAGTATCGTCAATGGGGTCCCGTTTTTACCCTTTGGAACTCTAATAAATGCGGGTACAAAATCTCGCTGGAACATATTTCTCTTACAATTATCACGTAGATTACAGCTTTCCTTTTTTATAACAATAAAGTGAAACAATTCTGAGAGGAAAAAAAAGGATTATTAAATTCGAGAATAGCTATAAGTAGGACTATTTAATAATCTATGTTAGATTGAGTTAAAAGTAAAAGAAAAATAAATAAATACAAAAGTCATCCTGCGGGGCTCGAACCAGCATTATCTAAATTATACGCCCCATGCCGCTTGCGTACCCGCTAAGCTAAAGTACCACTGAGAGAGTTGGCCAAATAACGCTTCACAAGTTGCTTGTTTCGATAACGTAAACTGGCCGTTCGTAAAAACTAATGAAATAATAATTTCTTTAAATCGATAAAAGATGGCGCTCATGTGAATCATTGACATGGTTAACATAAGCGCCATCTTTTATCTTTATCAAACGCTATCGAGAGATAATTTTTGCACAATCTACGTTTATTCTATAATCAATGAGTTTGATGTGCTACTATAGCAGCCAATATCATGATTTAATTTTTAAAATAATTTGCCATGCATTATATATCTAAATAAGATATTTTGAAATTTGAATTCCGGAATATGAAACAACTAGTGCCATCTTTTGATATTTTCTGTTTATTAAAGATATGCTATATGCGTTAATACCCCGTGGTATTAGACCTCTTGTAGATTTCTGTTGTCCTGGTACTTGACGGCAATTACGAGTATAAAGGTGTATAAGTGTAAGTATTATTATATTTTGTCTTTCTCACCCGTGGGCTGGGTTTCACAGATAGATAACTGCAGTGTGATGGCCGCCGCGCCGTACCTTCAAGCAAGGAGCTCTTCACTGATTATGTACTCCTAATATTTCATGTGGAATTTTTGAGTTATTTAATTGATTCTTTTCACTTTATTTATAATTTCTAATAAAAAATAAAAAATAAACAGCGTAGATTGTTCACACGTCTGCTCGATAACGAGGTCCGGGGGGAAGAGGAGTCTATAGCTATACCTTCAAAGTTGTGCAATGAGCTTTGAAACAGATAAGTTCTGGAATAGAGACCTAGAAAAAGTCGCGGGTATTGACTAGGTGAGGAAGGCACAGAAGCTTCGATCAACACAATATATACAGAAGTGTGTGTTGACATTGTGAATTCGGAAAGGCCTATGTTCAACAGTCGATGTTTTATTGACCCAATAAAGTTTATGGGTCCATTAAGATAATTTTTGATAAGCAATTGTATGCTTACTCAATCACTGCCGCGCTGGAGGTCCTGGGTTCGATTCCCGGGTCGGTCCAAATATTTGTGTGATACACAAATGTTAACGTATGTATGTCTATCAGTCGTCTAGATCCCATAGCACAAGCTTATATTAGCTTAGTTTGAGCTAGATGATGTTGTGTGAAATTGTCGACAAATATTTAAATTTAAAAATATTAAAAAAAATGAGTTTTCGAGCAGGATTCGAACCTGCGTCTTCTCGCATACCTTGGGACGCCTTTACCAACTTGGCCGCCGAAACCTACTCGAAACCGACCAATTTTTTCACCTTATGCTACGTCTCCCAAATAATCCTGCTCGAAAACAATTCTTTTTTCCATAATTAAAAATGTAGTAGTTTATCCACACATAATCTAGGTACGTCCCTACCACCTACAAATACTCGTAAGTTAAGAGGGAACAAGGGCAACGCTTTACATACAAACGTATTCCCTATTCTTTTTCTGAATCATGCCTCTAGAAGAATCTTTTTAATGTTATACATGTCCCTATCACTTCTCTTTTTACGGCAATTAATAAATAAATAAAAAAATGACACAGTAAAAAATGACTGCCTCTGTGGCGCGGTCGGTAGTGATACCGCCTGTGGCGCTGGAGGTCGTGGGTTCGATTCCCACCGGAGACAAATATTTGTGTGACCCATAAATGTTAGTCTCAAGAGTCTGGGTGTTTCTATGTATAATAAGTATGTATTTAAAAGTATATAAGTATTAATATCCGTGGTCTGATACCCATAACACAAGCAGGTTATTCCTAGCTTACTTTGGGATCAGATAGCGTTGTGTGAAATGTCCGTGAATATTTAAAAAAAAAAAAAAAAAAAAATGGCGAAAAATTATCCGACCTTATAAAGGTACATATTTTGCAACTGCTAGCAGCCCTTGTTTTGTTCTCTTTTAATGAGATTTACGACTTGTTAATAATAAAATACACACTTGTGTTACATTACGAAGCTATGATCGTAATCTTAATAGGGGGTAATAAAAGAGTTTGTTCTGAATGAGGATTGGGAGTGTGTCAATTATGCTATGTAATTGCCAATGATAACTTCCGACGAAATGAAACTATTCAAGAGAGAATGTGCAAATTTTACTTAATTCATTAACCAGGGCGTTGCATTACTAGTATCGATTTACCTGTTTATACCTGCGTAACAAAAGTCGTGACGAGAAAAAAATCGACAACCTAACATTTGCGTATTCTATGGGCGTAATACTTTCAATTGGTATGGAATGTAATGCAAACCAGAAAAAAGTTTTTTTTAATTCTTAATTTATCATATTCTGGACTGAAAATTTTTAGGCAACCCTATTGCAAATTAATTAGTGACATATTTAGTTTAATATAAAACACTTTTCATCCAATAACTAGCCCGGTGAAGGTCGTTCTTAAAGGGATCCTAGGATAGTAGATTGTTGCTGTAAAGTCCTTTAAATTTGAATTTTTCGAAATAATTTCTTTGGTTACGACACTTTTTAAACTAAAATTGCCCATGACTTCGCTAAAATTTTCCATAACATAACATTCTTATTTACAATAAGGTATAACCTTGAATACTTGAAAATAAACTTGAAATGTTTAATCGATTACTTCATGTCGTAAACAAATAAGTACTTACTTACCAACGACGTATTATATATAGACACGTAATGTACGAACATCACGGCTTTCAAAAATGGCAAATATTTTTTATATTCAAAAAAGGAATTTCTATGAAATTATCTATGGTAGCATGTATGAAAATTAAGGCAATTGCCTGACTTTTTTGTTGCCATTTTTAAGTGTTGGTAACGTATCTATAGTTTTTTATATATCATTGTTACTTACATAAAAAATACAATACCTACATAGTACTTTATACACAATACATACAATAGTTAATGAGTATCCTGATACCCAACTATTGACAATAGAAGTGAAACGTCATCATCCAATGGAGTTTGTTATTTTCCGAGAAGGTGATTATGTCTCATCCTTTTTTTTCTTTAATAACCTTTTTAAAACCCAGATCTTTTTAAAATACACGTCATAAAGGAAAATCAAGAAAATGAATTCTTAAACATTTCATTAAATACTGATGCATTATTTTTAATTAAGTACTTAACATTTTTTTAAACACGTCTTATTGTAGTTTATTCAAAATGCATATAGTCACGCCTATCCCCAAAGCGGTACGCAGAGGCATATACATTTCACCTTATAGTTTTATAATCCACGTAATAGGTGATGAGCCTACTGCCGTGTTGAAATGGACAGGCGCAGATCATGATGACCCGCCGCGCCGGCGCCCGTCGTTGAAATTTTTCAAGCCGCCCATAAGGCCTTCAACTTGTCTAAACGATTGTCAATTTACTGACAACGGGTTTCATTTCGAGTTTTGCTTTTCTACGCAATGGATCGTTTATTCAAACTGTCTGAAAATGCGCAAACTGCAAAATAGTGCATAATATTTCTGCTGATACAAGTATCGTAATGTTAGCTTATAAATTACTAGCGGACGTCACGCGGTTTCACCCGCGTAGTTCCCGATCCAGTGGGAATACGGGATTAAAATATAGCCTATGTTCACAGCAAAGAGTGTAGCTTCCCAACAGTGAAAGAATTTTTCAAATCGGTCCAGTAGTTCCGGAGCCTATTCGTTACAAACAAACAAACGAACAAACAAACGAACAAACAAACAAACAAAAAAACAAATCTTTCCTCTTTATAATATTAGTATAGATACCTATTTAAGGTCAAGTCCAGTTTTTTATATACAGAATAAGCCGTATTTAAAAAAAATACTTTATTTTATTTTCTAGTGACTTTGAACAGTTGCACTCATTTCATTTCCACTTGAAACTATTGTTGAATAAATATAATTATGTGTACTGAATTTTTATATATTTCATGCGGATTCAATTTATCGAATTCCCTTTTAACTGTTACACTTATACAAATGGATTATAAAATATTTTTAGGTCGTTTTGGCGACGCACCTTTATATTCTTAACTAGTTTTTATTTATTTCGTCTTGTTCAGTAATATGTACGTTAGAATGTATGTCAATGGTCTTGTTAATCTTCCTTTGGAAGGTCCGTTAATATATTTTTGAATCATAATATTAATTAAATCTAGTTTAAATTTAGTTAAATACTACTTGAAATAATTTCATTTAAATGACAGCAAACTAATTAGATTTAAACTAGAGAAAAAATAATTTAAGACTAGAATTAAATTAACCAATCAAATTAACCATTTTAGTTCATACAGGCTAATAGTAGTAAGCTCCTTCAGTAAACTTGATAAGGTAACGAAAATAGCAACTATCAATAAACATGTCTATAAACTTACGTGCGATAGATATAGGTGAGAAGTGAGTTAGCAGAGTGTACGTAGATAGTCGGGGTCAAACGGCCCACGACCGGTTGAATGAAACCGCGCAGAGAGACTAAACGCAACTCGAGACCTCGAAAGCTTTTATACACTCTTATCAACTTCTTGATACTTTTTGAAACATTTTAGCATAAAAAACAATAGATTAATTTGTCAAATGAGCACAAAAATAATAGAATCAGCTCTAACTACAACGTTGATGTGATCTGATATGATATTGTGGATCACGTAATACATATAGTTGATTACGGTTGACACCGTTTAGTGTGTCATGTGTACAAAGGCTTTGATTGCGCGAACGCAATGTTGTGAATTCGACTCGGATAGGTAATTCAAGGTCCTTCCCCGTGACCAGTACATCCGTAGAACATTCAACCAGACCAATTACTTCATTACCCACGCATGAAGTGACTCTGATAATTTGCTGCCATTCAAAAGTGTCAAAGTATCAACCAATTTGCAAATTGGTGATATGCTCTGTAACGATGTCAGATACCTGACAATGAAATTGCAACAGTTACTTGTAATAACCATCTGATTTCATGTACCTATAGTTTTAAAATAATTGTACAGTTTACCAATTTTTTACATCAATGTATATATACGTCTTGCTCTAGAATACCCATAGATTTATAATTTTTCGCTACTAGAATAACAATGTCTAAACCAGAGACAGCTCCATTGACTAAGACTAAAGAGATGTCTAAATATATTATTCAACAAAATGTAATCTACTTAAACCTTTATAACGGTCTGTACTACTAACAGATTTACATGCTCCTTCTTATCTTAGTCCTCCAGCGTATACTAGGTCACATTTCGGTCGTAACTGCAGCGGTGACATTGTGCCATATTTTTACCGTCTCATAATTTGTAATAGAACACACAACAGCTTCGTAAAGGCACTGAACTTCTACCCGTGGTCCCCCCTAATTAGGCAGGGAACTAAGAGCCTGGAATTCTCTTTAAAACTTCTCCACCTCCAGATTGAGTAGGTAAGTATTTCATATATCAGTCAACCTAAAAGTCAAGATCACCTACGTGACCTGGGTGGACTCCATGGCTCTATATAGGTACCTGAATTTTCTGAGGCGCTATCTTTAGACCTAGCTCGCCAATTTTTCCCACCTATTAAGTCACGCGATGCCAAATAAAAAATGTTAACTCTAGGAGCATTTTGCCTCTCATTAGCCTTGTATCACTGGCCATCGGCCTCATTAAAATTCTATACAGTAACGCCTTCCAGTTGACTCCCGATTTAAAGCATCTTAAACATTGCCTATATAATATGGGGAAAACCTCCAACAACCAGTGAGGTATGTAGTAAGGAAACTGCCACTGGTACTGCTAAGCGCTTGTAAACCCACACAGTCATGACCGTATCGGTGCGTGACGGTGTTACAGTGCAAAAAGTTGAACTCATTGTGACATGAGCATCAGCATATGGCTACATTATTTTATACCTACGCTGCAGAGGGATGTATGAGGGATGGCAGCTATATCCTTCCAAAATGTATTTAAAAACCAGGGAATATTTAGAGCCGCGTTGAATCCCAATCGTACCTACTCGGTAGAGGTGGGTGACCGACCCTAGTAGGTCGCAGGCCCGCTCGCCCCTCAGATCTCGCCCCTTCAAATAAATCTCCCAACTCACCCCTCATTGGTGTATTGATTCGCCCCTTCCAAAGGGGCAAGTATAATCTTAACATTAAATTAATTATTTTGGTGTATCTATTCGCCCCTTAAGGCTATTTCTATGTCTTACATGCAAGAAATCGTGGGGGGGGGGGGTGAGATGTGATACTGATTTCAAATTTCTCCATGGGTACGCCTAGACTCTGCGACGAGCATTTGAAACGGAAGGGGGGGGTCACGTCATATGTTCTGGTGGAGGGGGTTCTGACACCGATTTAAAAATAGCAACGTGTCCAGCTTCATGGAATCATCCCAGGTGAGAGCAGTATTCTGGTGTCAAACACACCTCTTTTTTCTGACTGTACTTTCCAAGCTAATAATAATTAAGGGGCGAGCTGGCATATCTAAAATTTCAAGGGGCGAAAGGTCATAAGGGGCATAAAACTGATGGGCGACTGGGCCGGCGACCCTAGTAGACAGTGGTAATGACGCGTTCCGAGAAGTATACTTCCATATATCGCTTTCGTTACCAGCCATTTATGTTGAATACCAAATGATACGGAAAAATAAAATATAGAGCATTAGACACTTACCGTACCAGCCTTCTGTCTATTATTCTTTATAGAAAGTGCGTTACCTAGTCTCTTCGCTGCCATAGGGTTTTTAATGCTAGCATCACGATCAATCGCCAGAATATAAAACACAACTGACGATAAAAAATAAAAGAGTTGCTCGAGGAGGTTCTTTTGATGACGTGCAGGACACCGGGATGAATATAGTAAAAGGTTAAAGGTACGGAACAAGGGTTCAAAATATGCAATGTAGTTCCAACAAATTTCTCAGTGCATATAATCTATACCTACTACCTAAAAATGAATTCCTATTTTTCTTGGTCACAACATCACGCAAACGGATAGCTGATACAACCCTGAATGTAGATTCACATTCAGGGTTGTTTCAGCTTAGCCACTCGTAAAGTAGGACGAAACAGAAATGTTTGCCAAAGACACAGAGATTTAGATATGCAAAGTGCAAGTTGTGGAGATAAAAATTAGGACAAGTCAGTCGGACTCGTTCACCGACGGTTTCTTTCAAGTAGTTTAGGAATCTCGAGTTTTTTATTACATAGGTAAAAGTACCAGTCTGAACCGACTGACCTATTTTTTTTAATACGCTTTTATTAGGTCGTCGTGTATGTAACTAACAATGTAATGGAATCTAAGGAAACTAATTTAACCATCTTCCAAGGATCGTAGCGTCATGAAAATTGGCAGATGTATGTAGTTCTGATGACAATACAATAATATAGTACTGTCAAACTGATATGATGATGGAGCCGGAAGATAGGTACTGAAAACAAGTGGAATCTAAGGTAGCTAATTCAACCAGCTTCCAAGGATCGTAGGGTCATGAAAATTGGCAGCTGTATGTAGTTCTGATGACAATACAATAATATGGTACTGTCAAACTGATATGATGATGGAGCTGGAAGATAGGCACTGAAACTTCGACGGAAAAAGTGGAATCTAAGGTAGCTAATTTAACCAGCTTCCAAGGATCGTAGCGTCATGAAAATTGGCAGATGTATGTAGTTCTGATGACAATACAATAATATAGTACTGTCAAACTGATATGATGATGGAGCCGGAAGATAGGTACTGAAAACAAGTGGAATCTAAGGTAGCTAATTTAACCAGCTTCCAAGGATCGTAGGGTCATGAAAATTGGCAGCTGTATGTAGTTCTGATGACAATACAATAATATGGTACTGTCGATCTGATCTGATGATGGAGTCGGAAGATATGCACTGAAACTTCATGATGGAATATCGTATTATATCTGTTTTTGGATTCGTCAGAAAAGTCTTGTAATTAACTTTGACCAGGCTTAGGTTTCAGGGTTATAACAAACCTTTTTAATGGACTTGTAAAACTATGCAATGTAATATCAGGTAACTAATTTAACCATCTTCCAAGGATCGTAGCGTCATGAAAATTGGCAGATGTTTGTATGTTCTTATAACAATACAATAATATGGTGCTGTCAAACTGATCTGATGATGGAGTCGTAAGATATGAACTGTAACTTCATGATTGAACATCGTATTTAAGCTGTGTTTGGATTTGTTAGAAAAGCCTTGTAATGAACTTTGACCACGATTAGGGTTTAAGGTTATAACAAACCTGTTATATATCGAAGTTAATATTGACATAGGTACCTGCATAAAATGTATTATGTATTAGAGTAATAATGAAATATTTTCACATTAGTCGAACTCAGACAAATCACCATGTAATACAGAAATCCCTACTTATATTATAAATGCGAAAGTAACTCTATCTGTCTGTTACGTTTTCACGTCTAAACCACTGAACCAATTTTGATGAAATTTGTTATAAAGATAGTTTAAGGGAAGGACATAGGCTACTTTTTAACTGACTGCGCAAAAGGAGGGTAATGATTTTATGCGATAACAACTTCTACGCGGATGAAGCCGCAGGGAACAGCTAGTAAAGGTATAAATGTTGTGCCTAAAATGTATAAAATAAGTGAATGGTTTAAAAAACCCTAGAAAAATACGCTTCTATAATGCACGAAAAAAACAAAAATAAATTATGGATCGTTCAATTTCTAGGCTGAAGTGTAAACTATGTGCTTTTAGTTATAATATTTGATTGTAAAAGCGTGGTGCGCTAGAACAATAAAGACTTTTTTGTAAGCAAATTCCTATTAAAACTAATCCTTTTATAATAAAAATCCTGGCATAAGCTGCATGGGGACGCACAAGAGCATAACGTTTATGCTGCCAAAGGGAACGCCTCTTCTTTCAGGCAATTAAGTAGATACATGAGGGGAATACGTTAACAGTGGCAAAATGTAGAGTTCTTGTTCGAGAACGAGATATCTTTGGTTACCTTTGATAACCCGCTTGGGGATATATGCGTTTGTATTCTTATTACATGATTACTACATATCTCGGAATGCCGAAACTTTAAGGACCTACATAAGAATTATCTAATAGAGATCCGTAACGGTAATAGGTTTGCTCCTATTACGCGGGCGTCACGAAAAACTGGCAAAAGTGGGTGTTGAAAATGCGTAGGCGTGATTAACTACTTTACTTTTCAAGTAAGTGTGTTATGCATTTCAATTAAAGCCTATCATCGTTAATACATTTCCGAAATGTAAAATGACTAGCTGTTGCCCGCGACTTCGTACGCGTGAAAATTACGTTATGATGCCAATTTGGTTTGGATTTGAATTCATTTCTGCCAAGCCTCTAGGCAAAGTAGCGTAATAATATGTAGCCTGTGTGTAAAACCTATCTCTTACTAATATTCCTGCTACGTTTTGGTTAAATCAATCCACCATCTTACATATTTCATTGCTCTCTGCTTAGCCCCTAGGATATGTAGCGTGATAATATATATGGCCTATTTGAAGACCCCACCCCTAAGTAATATTTGTGCAAAATTTGAACCAAATCTATTTAGTACTTATCGAGATCCTTCCGGACAAAGCAAAGCAAACAGACAAACAGACAAAAAAATTTCTAACTATATTTTCGGCTTCGGTATCTTATATTGAACACCCAGCGAGTATTTTTTTTTAATATTTCCAATGTACCTACAGTTTTGACTCTTCTTTCATTTTATTATATGTATAGACTAGCGGCCCGCTCCGGCTTCGCACGGGTATACAGTATTACTCCACTATTTAATGGATGTTATCAATACATATAATAAAATCGTAACAGGTCGCTGTCTGTACATGGAAGATAAATAAGAAAAAATATTACAGGGGGGCTTTATGAACGCAATAGAACCCAAAACAATGATTTTTAGAATTTTTGCCTGTTTGTCTGTATGTCTGTATATCTGTTTGTCTGTACGGTTGTGCACGCTAATCTCAGTAACCGCTCAACCGATTGCAATGCGGTTTTTTTTATTGTGTTAAGGTTTGCTCCAGTTAACATTTAGCGTTTGTTTTATGTAAATCGGTTTAGAAATAAAAGAGTTATAACACTTTTAAGAATCAAATATTTTGAAAATTTTAATAGGCTTGTGTCCTAAATTTCAAAAATCGTTTATTTTTGTAGCTTTATATCTACATGATCACAAAAATGTAATATTTTGATTTAAAACAATCATTTACATAGTTTATTTTGTGATTTAAAAAACGAATTTCAATTTGTATCGAAAACGCTCATGGCGCCTTGTGTGACGTCACTTGATGCCAAACAAAAGTAGTAGTGGTTTTATTTATCCATTTTTGGATAGGCAAAGGCAATTTGAGCCATACAGCCAAGTCTTGTATATTTATTATCTCTTCATTTTGCTTTAAAAAGTCACAGTCCTCGTCCTCTAAGTCCAGTCAAGTACATCATCCCTAAGTCAATGTCAGTCTTCCTTCAGAAAAGCGGTGGATAAATTTCTGAAAGTTTCTTTGGATTTTTTGTCACTGCAAAGTTGCGATTCACTGCGTTTTATCACTTCCCAACACTAGTGCACGTTGTCAAACGTTTATGTTTAAGAATCCACCATCGATATCCACGCAATACGATTCCTTTCAGTTCCCGCCAAAGAATCTCGCCAAACAAAACAAAAAGAAAATGTGTATTTTTTTAAGAGCCCTTGCAATGATTTGTTTTGAGATTTAAAGTTATACTACAAAAAAGAAACGTTTAGGGGTTTTAATCGATATTTAGGGAAATTTGGGAAGTTGAGGTTGGTTTTTAGAGGAACATTCGGTAGGAGTTGGCATCACTTTGGCATATGGTCTAAGTAACCAAAGCCAGTATAAATTAATTGAAAAAAAAATTGCCATTGACATCACTGTTTGACAGTGTTAAGTTAGCGTTCGTCTGCTTTCCATATTAATTTAAAATGTTCTCTGTCCACGGTATTTTATGACACAAGATAACACGACTTGTGACACAAGATGTCAAGACTCGAGACTGCCAGAGTGTGTCAAACGTCAAAAAGCAAACTGTGACGTCACACCATCTGATAGAGGTGTTTGATGTCACGTGACTGATTGCCTATTTTTTGCAATCTTATTTTCTAAAAATAATAGTAATCCTTAATTTGTGCACCAATTTATATTACTTTTTGTTTTTTATATATCGGACATAGTCGTTAGAAACACACATCGATCAGATTTATTCTTAGTGGACACAAGCCTATTGTAGGGGTTTCTTTGAATGTGAGTGAACCTAAACTGGCGTGTTGGCTTAATCATAAAAGAGCTTAATGATTAAGACTATTTTTAACTTTTTTAAATTTTTCACGCCTTCGGCGCGGACTGAATTGTTTAAAAATAGTCTTAATCATTAAGCTCTTTTATGATTAAGCAAACAGGGCAGTTTCAGACGCTGCTTGATGACTCTGATGAAGAAATACCTTTCCTTTCATACACCTTATGTGACGTAAACGAAGTTGCGGGCTCAGCTAGTTATACATATAAACCTTCCTCTTGAATCACTCTATCTATTAAAAACAACCGCATCAAAATCCGTTGCGTAGTTTTAAAGATTTAAGCATACAAAGGGACATAGGGACAGAAAAAGTGACTTTGTTTTATACTATGTAATGATAATGATATTAATAATAGTAAAAGTCACAATAGATATATACAAGCGTGACAGTGTAAATTATTAGTATAAAAACACGAGAAAAAAACACTTTTATAAATGTGACCTTATCCTTAATCTGACAAGACATCATGCAGCTTCCGCCAGGAAAGTCTTTCCTGTCCCAGCGCCCCACGCTTTTGCAATCAAATATTATAACTAAAAGCACATAGTTTACACTTCAGCCGAGAAATAGAGGCAACTTGAACGATCCATAATTTATTTTTGTTTTTTTCTTGCATTATAGAAGCGTATTTTTCTAGGGTTTTTTAAACCATTTACTTATTACTCTAGTGACCGAGCGAGCGAAGCAAGCGAGAGTCTCCGATTCAATAATATGAACGATTTTGCTTTCGTACCGTCCATATGCCTGTGTGTATGAGTGTGTCTAGAGAACGCATTTAACCGGCTTTTGATTCAGAATACAACTGTGTCGAGAGCTTTTTTTCATAGGTGGAAAATGGGGGCAAAAGAGGCGAAGATTGTTGTCGCGTTATTTATGATCGCACCATCTCGTCTGCGCAGTTCCTATACATTCTGCACCGCTCGACACTTCCGTTCGTAGACAGTTGTAGGGAATCTTGTGGTTTTATTCGGGGCAGGAGTTCCGCATGGCATCCAAGTAGGTTTTTTACACGGAAAAACACATCATGCTCTATGAATGGTCCTGAGATTTTTGACCATTTTGTGACATTTCCATAAATTTGCGAGCATTTCCAGTTTACCATGCACAAGGTAACCAGTAACATGGCAGTCTCTAAAGCAATGTGAAAGCTTTATTGACTGTTTAAAATTTCATTATAGTGACCACAACTTGCGCCTGCCCATTTCAACACAGCAATAGACTAACCACATACTTCGTGGAATAAAATGCAAATAGTGGAATGCAGAAGTTCGGTGTGCCTCTGCTTATCCCTTTGAGGAAGGTTTATGTAGTTATGTGGCTATCAGGCTGCAAATATCTTTGTCTTACAGTTGCTCATAAAGGCAATAATTGTTTTTGGAACATAATTGTGTTCTTCCGAGGACTTACCCGAGGCTCCCGGCCCTAAGCAGTAATAGGGCCTCATGTCGTTTAGTTGGTAAGAGTCCGTCATAGCTTCCATTAAGAATTTCGACGCGTTACAAAAAAAATGTGAGAATGGGGTCCACATTTTGTTGCAACTTCAACATAGGCGTCTTTTTTTTACGTGAGGGAAAAGCCTACATGGATGCTATGCCAGACTCCTACCGACTTAAAAACCACACGTTTCCTGTCCAACAGCCCACGGTTGGGAGCCCCGGGTACGCCCTCCGAAGGATACCCCAGGACTCGCAACAGACCTACTGCTACCACAGCGGCCTCGCCCATCGCTATACCACGTCTTTGGGGAGTTTTCGGATGATATCCCGCTTCTTAGGGGGGGGGGGGGGGCTATGTGAATCCCTCACGTCACGCTATCTTCAAGGGCCTGCTTCTTTACGGACAGTGAGCAGCCCCCTCACCGTCCTCACACCCCCGGTCATGGAGGCCGATAGTCTTGGAAGAACACACGTCCGCGGCAGCCCCGCCGCAGACTGCGGAACTCGGGTGGGAAAGTTCTCTCCCGCACCCTCCCCGCCACCTCTTTCACGAACATGACCTGCTCGCAGAAAGATGCAGCGGAGTCCCACTTACTCTAGCTGGAGAACATGGCTCACTCACTCCAGATCTGCCACGATGACCTGGCGCTGTTGCGCCCACGCAGTGCTCTCCACCAATGTGTGGAACGCTGTGTCCTCGCTGCGCTCCTCGCAGTGCCTCGCAGTGACACTCAGCCGTGGTTTCCTGGTGTATTATACTTACCGAAGCTCCCGTGCCCGATAAGCATCTGTGACAACCGATAGGAGAGAGCACCGTGGCTCCTCTCCAGCCACTCGTTCATGACCGGTCTGACCGCCACGATTGTGGCGATTCCCCCCTTGGTTGCTCAAGTCGCACCTTCCAGGTCTCCACGGTTTCCTGGTGGAACTGGAACCGCCGAGATTCGATTTCTCGAGACGCAGGCTTATGGCTCCAGCACCTCCTTGCGCCATTGAAACAGTGACGCAAGGGCTTCCAGGTCTTATGGCCCCTCAAGGGCGAGGGTCCTTGCGTCACTGTTTCCCTCTCACTGTTTCACTCCCGGCTAGGAGACATGCAGCCACAACTGAGATCGTGCGGTATCCCCTTATCACCCTGACGGCCATCACCTTCTGCGGGCTAAGCAATTTAGCCGCATTGCTGGCCGTCAGGGTCTCCGCCCATACGGGGGCCCCTGTATAGGGCCATGCTCCGCATGATCCCGAGGTACAGTCTCCTGTATGGAGCGTTGGGTCCCCTGATGTTGGATGCCCCCTTCAGTTTTGGGACTAAACTTCGGAAGTGGTATCTGAAGTTCCACCGGCTAAGTACGAGCCCTAGATACTTCATCGAGGGCTCGATGCCGATGCTGATTCCACCTACCTGTAGGCTGGGTCTCGCAGGTGCTGTGGTCCGTAAAAGAACATAGACGCCTGCATCACAAAATTGTTTTAGTTTTAACCCACCATCTCCCCTAACTAACCACGATCCATTCAGTTCTAACCGACCGGCGCGGTGTTTCACAGAAATTTTCCTGACACCAGAACCCTGTAGAACACCCATAACATTTTTCTTTGAGGGTCATTCAAGTGAGCCTATTGTTGGTCCACTAATGGACATGGCTTCTCGCAACATCCAGCGCGCAACACACGACCCTTTAATTTTTTGTGTCGTTTCGAGTTTGATTTCTCTCTACTCATAAGACCCCTGCCGCATTGCTCCCTATAAGCAAATAAGAGGAAGAACTCAGAAGAAGTAGATCTTTGAATGAAATACGATTGAATTTTAACCTCTAATGTGTCTCTAGCTATCTCTAGCTATAGTAATTATTATAGTATGTACATGTTTTTTGAGGTAGGTCCTAACTTACAGCAACAACATTAATTAACAACCTTTTAGGTTATAAAATTATGCCTAATCGTGACCACCAACCGCTGTCCCTGAACGAAGCAGTGAATGTTTACTGTGAATAAAATTAGAGCACTACGTAACCGCCTGGCATAATTATGTGAGCAATTGCGTTTATTCCATCCAACTTTAAGTCAGAAAAGGCATGCCAAGCATATTTTCAAACAATTCCCACGCAATTTTTATCCTCATTAAAATTATTACTTAGTTTGTTGGCTACTCTGATGTGTCGCCCCAGGGCGATGCATGGTCAGTTGGGCATTGACGCTGAAGACCACTTTATGATTTATTTTAAAACTTTCATTGTGTGCGATTATGACTTGCACAGTACAGATAGACCACAAACCTGAGGGGTTGCATTATTTTACGGTCGAATTTTCTGGTCAGAATTAATGTTGGTTGTCTAATATTAACGTAAGATAAGTAAAATCTTATTGAGACCTAATTTCTATGTACATATTGAACTGATATGTTGGAGAATGTCTACGAGCCAAAGTGAGCCTAGGCCCTAGGGCATATACCTACCTGGTCCGGTAGTATGGGCGCCGGAAGGCGGATGCAGAACTTCCACTCCCCTGGCGGGAAAAAATCCACGAAAATGCATAGAAAAAATAATGTCTAGATGCTGATGCCCCTCCCTAAAAATAATCCTGGATGCAGATGCATCCTCCTAGAAATAATCCTGGCTGCGCGGCGCCCAATGTTCGATAGTATGGTACCTACTATTGGTAATATTCAAAGACTTCTATATGAAATGAGGTAGACATGCCCTACGCACCGATTTTTGAAACCTATAAACTGCGCTAATTAGCAGCGTTGTTCGCACTGTTGTGAGTCAAAATTTCGAGAGTAGGTACTCGACCTGCAATTGGAGTCCATACGCCTTCTCTTTTACTCTTGTTCTATCCGTATATTGCTATTGTGTGTGGTGACAATTAGGTACGTAAATAGTATTTATAAGTGAGTGTAGTCTTAGCAATGTGTGTGTTTGAGGATTGTTTTTGAAATCTCGTTTGTTAGAGTACGGCGCGTCTACCTCAGTTTATATAGAAGTCTTTGGTAATATTACATGAAATACACTAAAAAATTCGTGTTAAATTTTATATTTAGCTAGCAAAATGACGGGCGCCCGCAGGAACACCGTGGTCATATTTCGCGAGTTGAAGGTCACTTTCACAGTGCACAAGACTTTGGACCGTGGTCCTTAAGTTGGAGTCCCAATAAGGTGCCTCATCACACTCAGCTTGACGAATCCTTTACATTAGTTTCGAATTTTGAAGTAGGTATCCTGACCCTGATCAATAGTTAATAGGTACTGCTGTAGATTCTTGTTTAAATATAGTTGACAGGAGCTACTATCTAGTAAATTTGGATGAGGTTAGTCAACAAGGAGCCGACCACTTACTGAAAAAAAAAATCATTTTTCCTATTTTGTTAGTAGAAAGTAACAAGCCCACGTGTGGAATGTGGAAATTAGGACAGACACAAGTGGACTGCGATAAACAAATAGTAAATAAATAAATATTTATGGACATTCACACACAACATCATCTAGCCCAAATTAAGCTAATATAAGCATATATGCTGTGGGACCTATACGACTGATAAACATACTTATATATTTCTAAATACATACATATTATACATAGAAAACACACAAACTCCGAAACAAACATTTAGTGGATCACAAAAATATCTGAACTCCAAGAATCGAAACCAGGACCTCCAGCTCCGCAGGCGATATCACTACCGACTACGCCACAGAGACAGTCAACGTTAATAATAATTCAACTTTTGTTTCGTCTAATGAATTTCGACAGACAGAACAAATTGTTAACTATAATCCAACAGAAGCTAAATCCCAATCAAAAATATATCCTCCCGACAAATTCCAACCATGGTCTAAAATCTAGCTGTTATACACACGTCACAAAGTTACTCCCACGGATGATGAGAAAAGATATTAGAATAACAAAACATAAAATTAACTCAAACCTCTACGGAGAATTTGTGACGCTTTTATTGATAAACTAGTACCTATCCCTCCACCGCTCTATGTGTGTGATAAGTCTAATAAAATACAATTTCTTTCCTCACAATTTTCATAAAGATTTCACTTCACTTCCGAGTATTTGTGACACTTTATAATTTGCACTCACGTTTCCGAGAGTTTAACAAAATAACGACCTTTCCTCGTATCCCCATCTCGTTGTTTTTTTTTCCTAAAGATTCTCTAATTTTCTCCCATATTACCGTTTCTACTCGTCTACAGAATTTTTTGCTTACTTAGCTGTATGTATACTTAACAAAGTAACAACTACTTTGCTATAAAAAAAAATCACATAAAAATCCGTTCAGTAGATTCCTCGCCTGCAACGACGAAACAGACAACCTAAGAAACAAGCAAGAAATCATAAAAATAAAAATCGGTTAGAAATGTTACCCCATTTTTTGCTTAAATTTCTCCAATGTACAGACAGCTTCCAATGTATAGATACGAGTAGCTGAAACTCAAGAAACTGATATAGGAGACTGTCAGATTGAGAACTGCATTTTGCTTATCGAAGCGTTGGTAAGAGCGACCGTCCATGCGGAACTTAGCCATTTTATCTGCCGTATGTATGATCATATATACTGTAAATGTAGCAACGAAATAATTACTAGCTTTCTAACAGATAAATAAAAAATGTGTAGTCAATAAAACTATCGTGATCAATTTACTTTTTTACTGTCTAGTCTTTAAAATATAACTTTACTTACACTAGTCAGTACAAATAACGGAGCATCGTCTAATAACACAGCAACCGCTTTAATTCCATCAGAGAGTTTATGTTATGCATGTTAATATTAATATACTCAAATAACTTAATTCTTTAATTAAGTTTAAATACATATACTTTACGTTGTTAATTAGCAGTACCACTAGATAACGTTTTTGCATCGGGCAAATTCGGAAACAATCATGAAACACTTCTTTTTACTTTCTATGAACAAAAACAATTTAGGAAAACTCAAATCATTATCTGGCAGTACTCTACAATATTTATCCTCAACTCAATTATTGGTGTGAATATAAACAAAATTACATTGAAACCATTACAACCAAATTCTTCAATATAATTTTGTCTTTGGCTCGTCTCTGCTGCTACATAAAATATTTGGCACAGTTTTAAATAAATAAAATGCTAAATTGTAAACATATAATTAGGAGATTTACTTCTGTTAATCTGATAATTTTGTGAGTTTCTTTCTCGAAATAATTTGTTTAAAAAAATATAGCAGATACATTGTAAGTGCTGTTAATAAGATTTGCTTTCTTTTCATTTATAAAAACAAAAACAACTAGTCTTTCATTACTATTATTAAGAGTGCTGTTATATTCTTACCGTATTTATTACATACATCTTTGTGATCTTTATCATAGTCATTTGACATTTTGTCATCACAACAGTAGTACTAAAAGGAATTTCTATCCCTGTCAATCTCTCACAATTTATTCAACTATCTGCACACCCTAATACAAAAGTAACAATACCTACTTTCTAATCAGCACTTTCCAGTCTTTTTACAATAGACGCTATAACTCCTGTATTCATCGTCTTCAACCTCATGATCATATTCACGATGTCTGTTAGGCGTTGAGTGCTGATATCTTTGAGGTCTAGGGTTATGTTCTAACTCACGGGTGTAAGTGGAAGGACGGCGGCGGTCCGGCCATCGTCTTCTATTACGATCCTGGTAACTAGCCCGGGTTGGCCTTCGTGTTCTGTAGCGTGAAACACTGCAAACAAAAATAATAATTGCCTTTGTACGACTTCCGTCCTAAATAAAAAATGTCCAATCAGAATACATAATATCCAGATATAAAAATGTCCATTGATTTCTTTGACAAGATTTCATTCTCATACTCGAATATCCAAAGAGTTTCGTACAACTAACCAACGTTATTATTTTCTGGGTTAAGATTTTATCTATTTATATAAAAATCAATGCCTCTTTTCGTTGTAATTTTATAACTCAAGAACCGGCTCACCTATCCAAACCAAATGTTTAGGCTTTATTACGGACTAATACGGACTATTTAGTAGATGGTTTATGTGAAGTTTGCACAAAATCGGTCGAGCGGTTCTTCATTTATCACGCAAACGAAGTTGCGCGGGTCAGCTTGTTGTTTATAAAAATACCGCGATGATCTTGGCTCTACTTTTCAAGTAATATTACAATTAATTTACATACTTATATCTATTCAGTATGTTTATTTCACCACTGTTTTTTTTTTCGTTTTCATTCTTTACAATACGAAGATAAAGACAGAACTATATTTGTAGGCTATGACTTCGATATTTTTTATAAGATTACTAGTAGTACTGGCTTAATTTCAACGCAGTCTAGTCTAACCTCTACGAATACCCTTTCAGGATGTAGATGTCAGAAGATCAGATGGAATTTTAACTGTGTCCAACAAATTTAAACACTAAAGTAGAAGATATTACCTATAAGTCGGTTTCTTCTTATATTGAGAAGGTTTCCTGAATTCCGGTCGAGGTAAGTAATCCTCTCCATCTGAGCTCTCCGGCTCTTCGTACACAGGCTTCGTGTGATGGAATACAGGCCTCACATGCGGTATATGAACTGGATATGGCTTCTCCACTGGTACTGGCACCTGAATTACAAATCATAAGTCACGACTTAGTTAATTATATTGCTAATATCTATTACTTTCCCATATTTACTATTTTGAACAAAATCAGCACTGGCACTTTACACATTTAATGGTAAATTAGTACCTAATGTATGTATATTGAGAAGCAGCTGTTTGACGTATTAATTACTATTAGAGACAGTTGTCATCATTTGGTGCAAAGTGAAGAAGATCAAATTGAAAATTACATAGAAACACTACATAGCCAATTACCTAATTTTAATTTCTTCATGCAACTAAAAAGAATATTTGTAAGAAATACCCGAGATAATCCGATGATTCTCAACATGCAAAGTTGCGTGTATTAATGTAAAAAAATGAAGCAAGTTTCTTGCCCGCAAATTGGTTACGATTAGGTAGTATAAATAATCTATCATTTATCCAATGATTAACGCTATGTATAAATAAGCAGTCGAACACAATAACAAAGTAATCGTCCTTAGTACAAAGTTACTTAGTGAGGCTAGGTCAGAAGATTCTGACAGGCACTAACCTCTTTTTCAACAGGTACTGGGATCAGCTTCTCGACAGGGTAAGGAACGTTTTTGTAGACAGGGTAAGGCACCGGCTTCTCAATGGGCACGGTGAGTTCTTGCAGCACGGGAACTGCGACTGGTTTAGATATAGGCACCCGCACCGGGAACGGACGTGGCACCGGAACAATTACTGGGTGCGGCACTTCTATCTGTAAGTGCACGTCCCTCTAAAGCTCCCAGACGTTACATTTCTTATCTTACTCAGCTTATGCTATTATTATGTCTTATTGCATACAAACTTCCTATTTCTCTACTGACATATGACATCCCAACCACTTTATGGACTTTTATGCCAGAGCTTCGAGATTAAGACAGTTTTTAATGCGACCCTTGCTGCGTTCATGTTGTGATATTTCAAAATGTTGACAAGTATTTTATTTTCTCATAACTTAACCTGATACAGCTAAAAATTAAAGACAGAGTTCTTTTTTTAAAGACGACTAACTATTTTTATTGGCCCTTAGTGCGAGGCCGCATTTGCGTTTTTCCGCGGCGGTTTCTAACCTCAAAATGTCATCAAACTGTCAAAATCAATGAAATCAAGTCAATGTTTTGACATTTTGAGGTTAGAAACCGCCGCGATAACCGCAAGTGCGGCCTCGCCCTTATAAACGTGAGGGCTACAGCTATCAATAGTCGTATTTCATGCTATGACAGTGGGCCTCAATTTTCGGATACATGACTTTCCATCAAACGACTGGCGTCATTTGTTTGATCGATTGAAATATAAGAATTTTAAATCAAGCACTAAATGTAGAAACTAGTTTATCTACTCCATTTAATGTAAAAAGATGAAGAATTGTAAAAAGAGAAATCTTGCAAAACATGCCATGCAATTAAAACATACCCATACCAACAATTTCAATGTTATGGTGAATGATCATATGCCACCGTTTTGTAATCTTTTAGAGTTAAAAGTTGCGTTGACTTACTCCATCAATAATTACCATTAAGTGTTTTGTAAAAGAATGTAAATACATTTTCATCGGTAATATTGTAGAAAAAGTTTCATAAACTTTAAAAATGACTAATGTATGTAGTGAAATTCTAAAATTCTACCAATTTTTAATGGCAAGTCGCCAATATTTTGCAGCGAAATATACTAATTAGCTAGTTCTGTTGGTTAATTTCTTTTCGATTACATTGAATACTCGTAAAGAAATTAAAACAAGTACTATCAGAAGCACTATCAGAAGAAAAAATGCCTAATTTCATGTTTAAATTGCACAGAGATCAATGACACATAAAATTAAACATTATAAAACAATATTGGGAAACACTATCTAGGTAGATTGAAGTCATTTATGAAACTTGTAATTTCTGTATATCTTGACACCAAGATGAATTTCAGAAATAAAAATAATCTTAATAAGACGACTAAATAAAGTAAATTGAATTTATTACGTCGATGATGTATTGCAGTAAAAGTCCTGAATATTGATCAGTTATTGCTTTCACTAGCAAACGCTTAATGTAGCGTGACTTCAAAGGTCGATGAGCTCATTATTGTCGCCCAACACCCCCTTGTTAAGTCATCCATCTGATAGTGGACGCCTAGGCGGTTTCCATTTCTATTACTTGAGAAATTATTCGAAGCTAGGTTTGCTTATTCGGACAGTGGCTTTAACCCAATGAAGTGTATATTTTATTACCTACATGATTTCTCCTGCTCGCACGCACGCCTCATTTCACTAAGACCGAGGAAATTAGTGCGCGACGTGAGATGTCTGCTTTTCAGATCCGCATTCCATCTTTTTATGGCATAATTACAAGCATCTAACATCGAAATTCACTTACCTGATGGGGTTTTGCTACAGGCACGTAGTCAGGTTTTTCAGACCAATACCCAAAATTATCAAGGGTATCTTTATACTTGGAATTTATATAATTTTCTTTCCACTTCTCACTTAGTTGTTTGAAACTGTCGTAGTCGTTGAAATTCGGTATGTATGAAGGTCGTGATGTATCGTGTGTCCTAAGATTCAATAAATCTTCTTCAGATTTGTATCTTGTATCCAAAAAGTCTTTGGTCCAGTCAAAAGTTGGCTTATTCAGTTTTTGTGATGTATGAGGACCAGATGACCATTGAATTGGCTTACTTTCTGAAAATTTAGTATATAACTTTTGTGGTCTTTTCGGAATGCTAACCACGTCATCACTGACAATGTCATTAACATTGTAAGGGGATTTTTTTGGATGTTCTCCGAAAGAAGAATAATCAGTAGTTTTGAAAATGCTTCCCCAATGTGAGCTTGCAGTAGATGGTGCGTCACTCAAGTAATTTTTAAATTTATTCAAATAATCGCTGGATAGAAACTTATTTTTGAATGAACTTCCGGAATAGTCGCCCTCATTGTCAAATTCTGGCCTCTTCTTGTAATCATTATTATCTTTTTCAGGAAATTGAAAAGTAGTGAAATCTACAATGTTACTACTTGAGGGTAACAATTCATCTTGGAAGTATGGTTTCTTAGTATCACTGACACCATACTTGAAATTCATATTGCTGTAATTTGTTGAATATTCATAACCATGTACTGGCGACAATGAAGATGAATTCATACCATCTGTATACGAGTTGCTATAACTCCCTGAGTCCCATGGTTTGTACTTCATTTTTCTTTTCTGTTCCGTTTTCTTTATATTAGATTCATCGTATTTTTGATACTGAGCAAGATTCTTCTTTGAACTTGGTTCCAATAACGTGTTTGATTTGAAAGCAGTTTTATCCTTGGTTTCTTCATTGTTTTCCAAATTAAAACGTTCTACGTAAGATGTCGATGAGTCATGTGCAAATTTGTTAGCATTACCAGTGTTTCCAAAACTATTACCTATTTGAAAATCAGCCAAGGACATTTGTGTATTGGAATGTTTCAAACTATCTGACATTAATTTACTGGTATCTAATTCTGTAGGATAATATTCATCGCCTAGTTTTGTAAAATCTACAACTCTAGGGTAATTCATCCCATTTTGTATATAAGAAGTACCAGGTTTTGTAAAATCGTTAACATCCTGTTGTAACATATTATTCGACTTGTAGCTGTGTGTATTCTCGTAATTTGAACTGAGTTCATTCAATTTAGGCTTATCTTGTACTACCTGCATTTCGTTAAAATTGTAATATTTTTCGTCTGATGGTTGTAAATATCTATTAGAAGTGTCTAATTCAAGATTGTTAATCTGATAACTAGGCCTGCGTTTGTATTTATTGCCAAGTTTAGAACCGTATCGTGGTGCATCTGAATCATCTGCATTATCCTCAGATTCAGCTTTTTTATTTTGATTGCCCGATATAGAGTTAGATGTATATTGCGTACCTTTTTCGTTTACCGCATAAGGTTGTTCCTCGTTCTTCTGCGCGCCATAATTTTCACTAAATCCTGTTGAATCCACGGCGCTTGGAAATGCTGGAGCGTATAACCTTGTCGAGGAGTCTTGGTTATTACCACTGAGAAAGTTGGAATACTCAGGTGAAGTCGGTACAAAACCATTATACGAACTAACATCGTTGACACCGAAAGTCGAATATGCGATAACGTTTGGCTGTATCGTAGTAAGGTCTTCGTGATCTTTAGGTCGTTTAATTCTCTTAGTTTTCTTTCCATAAACATCGTTACATACAAGTAGTGCTATTATAGCAAACCAAAATGTTCTGTTGTACATTTTGAAAGTCACTTCAGGTAAACACACTGCACATGATACTAGAGCGTGAAACACGAAAGGAGTGCAACTGTTAACTGACCGAAGGAGCGTATTGTATATCATGAAATGAGTACTGTGTAGCGATGAAGTCTAAGCTTGCCGACCATTGGTGGACGTGTCTCCCGTATCCTAAGAAAACGAAAGCGTTTCACGCTCAGCTGGCTCTACAAATTTCCCCAACTAATTAGGCATTCGTTAACATTGCGTTCGGTGCATTTTATAATGATTGATAATATCATTACAACGTAGGGGTAATTGAATACGCGTGACAAGCGGAAACAGGTGAATTTATAACTAGCAATAAATTGTGTGTAGGCGATCTATATATTATTATTTCCTTCATGGAAAATTGAAGCACGTGGTTATAGTGTACTTTGTATTTTACATAATAAAAACATACATTTATTGTTAAAAATTACAGAGAAACATAATTATTACATATCTATATTTACATTATTACTATCTAAACTAAACCTAAATAAGGCCCCCGTGGCATTGTGCCCAAAAGACTAGCAGCATTTTGTATTTTTAACCGACTTCAAAAAAAGGAGGAGGTTCTCAATTCATCTGTATGTATTTTTTTTTATGTATGTCAAGCGATATTTCCGTCAATTATAGACGGATTTCAAAATTTCTTTTTTTGTTGAATAGGGTTTACTTCTGAGGTGGTCCCATTTTCACCAAGTCAGGATGTGATGATGGGATCCAGGAGAAAACGAGGGCAACCACTGAAAATTGTAGGGACAACTAGTGCGCTTGTGAACTTTTTAATTAAGTGCTTTAATGTTCTACATTTTAATGAAGGTCTGGAGTCGATCTGATGATAGAGTCGAAAGACAGTCGAGGGCATTCCTTAACAATTTACAGCAGTTACCTTGTGTTTGGGCTTGATTAATTTGTATTGATGAGAACTTTACACTTAGATTGATAGATCCGTCTTAAAAAAAAAGGAAGTTCTCAATGATTTATGTATGTTCACCGATATTTCGTCAATTATAGACGAATTCCAAATCTGCTTTTTGTTGGATAGAGTTCACTGCTGAGGTGGTCCCAATTTCACCAGGTCAAAATCTGATCATGGGATTCAGGAGAAATCGAGGGCAACCACCGAAAATTGTAGGGACAACTAATGCGTTTGTTAACTTTTTAATTCAGTGCTTAAAGGTACTACAATTTAATGAATGTCTGGAGTCGATCTGATGATGGAACCGAAAGACAGTCGAGGGAATTCCTTAACGATTTACAGCAGCTACCTTGTGTTTGGGCTTGATTGTTTTGTATCGATGAGAACTTTCACCTGGATAGATATATTTTTCGATTCACCCGTCACTTAAAATGATGAAAAAAAATTTTTCAATAAAAAATAAAACCGACTTCAAGCAAATCCTGAAAAATAAAATTTACTTAGCACAAAGTAATATGTATTTTGATTTATCATATTTAATTCAATATAATATTGAAGTTGGTGCCATCAATATAATACCTACATAAAACTATGGGTTTACTTGGCGCCGACTTCAATATGATATTGAATAAAATCTGATAAATCAGAATACATATTACTTTGTGCTAAGTAAATTTTATTTTTCAGGATTTGCTTGAAGTCGGTTTTATTTTTTATTGAAAAATTTTTGTATTTTTGAATACAAGTTTAGTACATTTTTTTCGGGTTCGGCGCTCCATTATAAAGTCAACAATTTAGCTTTGATGTGGTGAATACCTATCGTGGGAGTTACAAATCCACACGTAAAAAGATAGGTTGCACTTTATATTTTTTAGGAGTAGCGAGTAATAGAAGATAAGAAGTACCATTATGTGTCTGATAAATATCTATCTACATGTACTAATATATTGGAAGCGCTCGTGACCCCGCGGACTCAGTGTTCTGTAAACGATCACTGCAGTTAGAAACATTTACTATGGCCGGTCCTAGGATGGGTGACCACCCATGTGACCACTTTGTGACATTTATGTAAGCGTTTCCGTGCTTAGGAAGGCACGTTAAGCAGTTGGTCCCGGTTGCCAGTAAAATAGCAGTCGTTTAGCCAAGTTGAAGGACATTATGGGCGGGCGGCTTGCAAAATTTTAACAGCAGGCAGTCGCAAGCTGCGCCTGTCCATTTTATATTATATGGCTCACCACCTATTACGTCGAACAAAATCTTAAAGGTAAAATGTGGGTATATTATATGCCTTTGCCTACCCCTTCGGGGATAAATGCGTGACTATATGTATGTATACTAATATCAAAGATAATATAAGTAATAGTTTTATATAATTATATCATAAAGAGGAAAGATTTAATTACAAATTTAATGTGAAAAAATTTTTTGGTCTCGAGCAGGATTTGAACCTGCGTCTTCTGGTTTGCCGGACCAGACGCCTTAACCTTAACCAGGCAAACCAAAAGACGCAGGTTCAAATCCTGCTCGAGACCAAAAAAAAAATTTTTTCACATTAAATTTGTGATTGAGTCAGCATACTAATTGCTTTTCAAAATAATCTCTAAAGATTTAATTGTTTGTTTGTTCATGTGCAACGAATAGGCTCTGAAAATACTCACTGTTGGGAAGCCTGGTACGCTATCTGCGGGTAACATAGGCTATTTTTATTTCCGTACCAGCTGACCCTCGCAACTTCGTTTACGTTACATGAGGTCTATGAAAGGATAGGTATTTCTTCATCAGTCTCCTAGGAGCGTGTGAAACTGCCCTGTTTGCCTAATTATAAAAGAGCTTAAAGATTAAGTTTATGCTAAAACAACTCAGTCCACTTACGGACTGAATAATTTTACGATAGCCTTAATCCTTGAACTCTCATTATGCCAAAACGCCAGTTTAGATTTACCCTTAAATTCAAAGGAACCCTTGAATTCTAGGTTCAGCGAAAGTTGAGATGTCTCTTATTTCTGAACTTCAAAACCCTCAATATTGAAACTTGCGTAGAACAATGCTTAAAGTACTCTTTTTCGAACACCATAAAAATATTTTAAATCGGACCACGCGGTGAGAAATTACATTTGAAAAACAATTTTATCTTTCATCATGTATCTTTCAAATTGATTCAGTAGTTTCGGCATGATACTTACTCATCTTATTCAGGATACAGACAGACAGACATGAAAAATTAAAATTACATTTTCGGCTTCAGTATTGATTAGGGTACGCCCTACAATTAAAATTTTCAAAGTATCTTCCATGTAGGTACAAACTAATGACCTCTACAGTTTTATTATATGTATTGATAGATATAAATTCCCAGGGAAGCGGGAACTACGCGAGTGAAACCGTGTGGCGTCTGCTAGTGAATAATATTTTTGGATATTTTTACACAACGTCATCTATCCCAAATTAAGCCAGTATACGTTTGTGCTATGGGATCTACGCAACTGATAGACACACTTGATTTATGAATACATAGGTACATATCCCCATAGAAAACATCCGAACCTCGATACTAATTTTGTAGATGACACAAATATTTGATTTGACTCGGGACTTTGGCGTACCTAGTAGTAGTATCTAAACACTTTCCAGTGCAACACCGATACTGCTGATGTGCCAATAATGCCGTTTATTTGGTCTGTAAAGGCAATATCCTTTTAATGTTTATCTGTGTAAAGGATCGGATTTGATCCCTCAACACAAGGACCTTAAAGGATCTTATTCAGCATGAAAAGTTCAAAGCGCTACGCAGAACTAAAACGTATTTGCTCGAAATGTGAATTTTAATCCTCCAACAATTCCTCCGTCTCAGTCAGATTAGCAGGTACAGAGTCCGTACTTTTTCGTCCAAGAATACATAATTCAAATACACCAAAGCAAGTCCTCATATGAGAAGTATCTTCGTTATCAGATTCTGTCTTTGTGGTCTACAAAGACAGAATCTGATAACCTATTGATTAAATATGATAAATGCCTATTGATTAAATATTTTTTTCTTTATGCTGTTAAAATTTTTCTAAGATAAGTAATAGAAACTCTAAAGATAATTCAAATAGGTAAATTTACATTACATGATGTGTAATAATCAGTACCTAGTGTGACAAGCGAGAAAAAATTATTGTTTGTCATACACTGGTGTGATAATGTGGTGTGACTACGAGTCGGTAGGGAAAATAAACCCTCTTATGAATATGCCCTGCCTGACGTTACTGGAAAAAACTGAAGCTAAATTCACGGATAAAGTACATTTTACAAAATATTTTATTATTTTATTTGTAGTTGTGGTGTACCTAGTTGGAATTCAGTTTCAATCCGAAATTATCTAAAGCACCCTGTTGCGGCAGACAGCTGGCTGCTTTGTGTATGGTCACTTTGCCTGTAAAAGAGGGGCTTTACTTTTACCGAGAGTTAATGCGGATGGGTGTCAAGCTTTTTGGCCGCCAGAAGCATCAGGGTTGTCGTTGACGGCAGCTGTTTCAACTGCATGGCCATAAACGCTGGAGTACCTCAAGGCTCAGTGTTGTCCTCACAGAAATCAGAAACTTACTCTGTTTCTGCTGCATATCAATGACATGTTGTCTATTGACGGCATTCATTGTTATGCGGACGCCAGTACGGGCGAAACTTGTCGGGATCGGGCTGTAGTGGAGGAAAGCCGTGAAAAACTTGTCTGAAATCGAGACTACTTTCACCAGAGTGTCCAATTGGGGTAAACAAAATCTTGTTTAATTCAAACCTACCAAGACACAAGTTTATTCATTGTGTCTTGGTAGGTTTTTTATTAATTAATAAGGTATTCACTACAAAGAAAACCTCATTTATGTAGCGCCACAATTTCAAGGCACGTCTCTCCCCATCTCTGACAGTAGGTATAGGTATCCTAGGTGTTGACATCTCTTGTGAAGTTCAGTTCCGGAGTCATTTGGAGAACAAGGCCAGGCTGGCGTCCAGCAAACTCGTTGTGCTCAACAGGGCGCGGCAGTATTTTACTGCGGCGCAAACACTGCTACTCTATAAGTCGCAAGTGCGGCCGCACATTGAGTAGATACTGTCACCTTTGGGCCGGGGCACCTGACTATCAGCTTCGACCGGTCGAATTGGTGCAAAAACGAGCCATGAGAGTTATCAACGATCCTATGCTTGCAGGTGGTATGGAACCTCTTTGCGACAGGAGAGACTTTGCCTCCTTGTTCCTGTTCTACCGCCTTTTTTTAACGTGAGAGAAAGTCCTCATGGATGCTATGCCGGACTCCTACCGACTAAAAAACTTCACGTAACGCCTAACAGCCTATGGTTGGGAGCGCTGGGTAAGCCCTCGGACGCATGTCCCAGGACTCACCACAGACCCACGGCCGCCACCGCGGCCTCGCCTAGGGGTGGTTCGGGTGCTATCGGGTGTGATCCCGCTTCTAAGGCGGGGGGGGGGGGGCGTGTGTGAATTCCTCACGTCACGCTGCCTTCATGGGCCTGCTTCTGTAAGGATGGTGAGCAGCCCTCTCATCGTCCTCAGACCCCTTTTCAATTTCAGATTCCGGTAGTCTTCGGCGAAGACACGTCGGCGGCGTCGAAGCCTCCAACTGCGGAACTCGGATGGGAGAGTTCTCTCCCGTTCCCACCCCGCCGTCTCTTTCAGGAGCATGACCTACTCGCAGAAAAAGGCGGCGCAGTCCCACTTACTCCCGCTGGAGATCATGGCTTGCACCATGGTCTCGAGCGAGAGAGTGTCCACGTCCAGACCCGGTTTACTAATGTTTGCCATAATTTAAAATGCCATAATTTCTTATGCCATACTGGTTTTTGCCATAATTTCATTAGAAATAACGCTTCAGTTGCCATAATCGTGAAATGACATAAAATGACTTGCACTAATTCCATTGGTCATAATCGATCAAGTGTTTTAATAATTTAAATCCATAAATTTATTTCCCATAATTTTAGTTTTCAATAATGCCATTTTCCATAACTTTTATTCACCATAATATATATAAAGATAATTTATACGACACAGATTTTTTATTCACAATTAAACCTAAAACTAAACCTCATATGGCGTCTACTAACTAAGCTCGACGGATCTCCGCTTCGCGGGGCTCCTACTTCTGGGTGGTTTAAAAAAAAACCACGAAGACTAAGGCGGGCGCTCCGCTTCGCTTCGCTCCCGCCTTAGTCTTCTAACCTAACCTATCCGAGTCGAATTGCACTGAGTCGGGGTGTTAACGATAATAAATTCCGAACTAACAATATTATCTATGTATTATTTTCATAATTATATCAAATTTTGATTATGTCAAGAGACGATTATGAGATGTGTTAAGGTACGAATAAACGGCGCGCATACACGCGAGCCGAGCCTGACTCGGCTCGTGATTCAGCGCGCCACGCGCTGTTTAAACAACTACGCTCGGCGCGGCTCGGCAAAGTTCGCACGATCCATCACTTGTCGGTTTTTTCGACACGGATCAAAGGCGTGCGCGCCTTCTTCGGCTCGGCTTGTGTTAATACGCGCCGTCTAAACAGACAGATGATCCAGAGCGCGCGACGAAGGAAGACCTCTTTTGTTTATTATAATTTGAAAAATTGGGTTTGTACGAAATGGAGTGGGGCAATGAAAATGTTCAACTCTTCATTGAACTATAATAATATAAAGAGGAACCAGCGATATGGAACGCAAAAGGTCCAGGTCACAAAAATCACAACAATGTGCACGATGCTTGGACAAGAATAAAAACTAAGTTCTGTGAGGGACGTATATCTGTGGAAGAATTAAAGAAAAAGAAGGACAGAGCGGTTCAACAGCGAGATGTGTGCCGCATCTCCACGGACGGCTCGGCTCGCGTATGATCGTGCTACCCCGCGTCGTGTAAACGAGCAGGCTTGCGTCCGAATTAAGCCGAGCCGCGCCTACACGGATGACGCGGCTCGTGTTATCACAGGCCGTTTAACCGCACTTATGGAAACTAATTATTATGATATATGTTGTTATAGAAAGTCATTTTATGGCAAATATAAGTTATCACTGTTGAGTTGTTAAGGCAAACGTAATTAGTATAAATAATAGGTAATAGTGCAAGTAAATATTATGATCGGGGATGATTATGGCAAACAAAATTAGTGCAAATGAATTTATGGAAAACGAGAGAAGACCGTCAGACCCACCACGAGGACCTGGCGCTGTTGCGCTTACGCCGTGCATTCCATAGCGTGTGGCGCGCTGTGTCATTGCCACGGTCCTCGCAGTGCCGACACTCGGCCGTGGTTTCCCGGTGACTTCGCCACAGATACCTACCGAAGCTACCGTACCCGGTAAGTGTCTGTGACAACCGGTAGGAGAGAGCACCGTGTCTACTCTCCAGCCACTCGTCCATGACCGGTCTCTCGGCCGCAATTGTGGATGTTCTACCGCCTGTATAATGATTTGTGCCATGAAGAATTATTTGATACTAGCTGTTCAATACAATAAAAAAATACAATACAACCGCGCGGCTTCGACCGCGTAGAAGTCGTTTTCGCGTAAAATCATAACCTTCCTTTTGCGCAGTCCGTTAAAAAGTAGTCTATGTCCTTCCCAGGGCCTCGACCTATCTCTATACTTTTCATCTCAATCGCTTCAGCAGTTTAGGCGTGAAAGCGTAACAGAAAAACAGACAGACAGAAAAAGTTACTTTCGCATTTATATCTAATACTAGCTGAGGCGTGCGGCTTCGCCCGCGTGAAATTTGGTCCCCGTTCCCGCTTCCCGTGGGAACATTTTCCCTGTATAAAAAGTAGCCTATGTGTTATTCCGGACTATACTCTATCCTTGTACCAAATTTGAGCCAGATCCATTCAGTCGTTAGAGCGTGATTGAGTAACAAACATCCAAACATCTAAACATCCAAACATCTTCACAAACTTTCAAATTTATAATATTAGTAGGATTATTAGGGATGATGCCCACGGCTACTTTCTATCACCGCACCTCTCGCCATAGACTGTGTTCATCCTCACACTTTGCGTCCGGAGCTTTCGAGCACGGTTAAATCTGATAGGGGCTTTCTACCAAGCATGCTTAGATTGTGGAATGATCTCCCTGCCTCGGTTTTCCCAAACGCCTATAGTACGGGGTTCTTCAAAAGGGGTCTTGGAAGGTTTTTACAGGGTCGACAGCGCGAGTGTACCGCCTCCGATGTTGCAACCGTCCACAGGCAACGGTGACCAGTCCATCAGTCCAGTGAACCAGTCCATCTGATGGGCCATATGCTTGGCTGCCACCTTAGTGGTATAAAAATAAAAACTCATTTGAAAACATTTTTCTTTATTTCGCAAAATAAAAATGATACTCTCTGATCGATATGGCAGTTTAGGTTAATGTGTATAACAGCATAGCGAACCCTTTTATAAGTCTTGACGTCTTAAATACCAGCATCTTGACACTATTTATTACAGCGTCAGACGCCTTTTATAAGTGATATTTATAAGTGTCAGTCCTCATTTATAACCATAGATTTAGAGAGTAGCGAAAAATTCTAAATCTATGTTTATAACAGCATCGTGTCGCTATTTATTACAGCGTGGTGACGCTTTTATGTCAGCTTCCCGACGCTTATAACAGCGTCATGATGCTATTTTTTACAAAGTCTAATGCCATTTATAGCAGCATCGTGACGCTATTTATTACAGCGTCGGACGCCTTTTATAACATCTATGGAATTATTTTACAGCGTCGCGATGCCTTTTAAAGCATCATATTGACGCTATTTATTACATCGGCGGACGTGTTTCATTGACACCGTTGTGACCCCTTTATAACAGTATCGGGAACCTTCAATAACACCGTCGGTCGCGACCACTTTCATGTCAATACCGAAACCATTAATAACATCGTCAACTTTTATGACAGTCGACACTGTCATAAAAGGCGACGGACGCCTTTGAGAGCAGAGACGTGATGATAATTATTATAGCGTTGGACTTGTTTCATTAACACCGTCGCCACCTCTTTTATAACAGTATCGGGAGCCTTTAATAACATCGTCGCATTTTATAACAGCGTCGTGACGCTATTTATTGAAGCGTCGGACGCCTTTAAGAACAGCGTCTTGACGCTATTTATTACTGCGTAGGTCGTACACCTTTATTAACATTAGGTATCTGGTCATTACTAATACATTAAGATAATTTCAATAGAAACAAAAAGCCAAGAGTCAGACATTTGTGGTGATACTGCACTATCAAGTCAAGGTAACCATGTTGTTGCAATATCACATAGTAAAATAGTAGTAACAAGATTCAAAGACGTCAATCTTATCCACTCTCCGTATGAAATGTAAATATGTTCCAGCTAGCTGACGCCTGCAGCTCCGGCTGCGTCAAGTTTTGTTCCCGTTTCCGCTTCCCGTGGTAACCTATTCCCGGGATAAAAAGTAGCCTATGTGTTATTCCAGACCTATACCTACCGCAGTACCAAATTTCAACCAGATCCGTTCAGCCGTTAGAGCGTGAAAGAGTAACAAACATCCACACATCCACACTCACAAACTTTTGCATTCATAATTTTAGTAAGATTAAAATAATCTGGTCACGTTTTAGCCAGACTCGCGAACAGCGGTCCCACTTGATGATCATTTTTTTCTGTTATATGTGTTGTACTTAATAGCGATAATAGAAATATATGATACTAGCGGACGTCACACAATTTCACCCGCGTAGCTCCCGTTCCCGTGGGAATATGGGAATAAAATACAGCCTATGTTCACCGGGGATAGTATAGCTTTCCAACAGAGAAATAATTTTTCAAATAGGTTTAGCAGTTTTGGGGCCTATTTGATGCAAACAAACAAACAAATTATCAAATCTTTTCTCTTTATGGGTAATTAGCGGACGTCACGCGGTTTCACCCGCGTAGTTCCCGTGGGAATACGGGAATAAAATATAGCCTATGTTCACCGCAAAGAGTGTAGCTTCCCAACAGTGAAAGAATTTTTTAAATCGGTCCAGTAGTTCCGGAGCATATTCGTTACAAACAAACAAACAAACAAACAAAAATACAAATCTTTCCTCTTTATAATATTAGTATAGATGTACTTAAAAATCGCAACTGGCTGTGACAGACAGACGGACGGAACGCGAAATCTGTAACAGTCATGTACATTGCAGTTAATATTTATGTAGGCGTCGTCATCACTCGTGTTTTTAAAATTACGGATGTCTTCCAAGCGTAAGCTTGCCTAGCACCAAGAGGGTTATAGGTACGCATAAGTGGACATCTATGCCCTCTTAGTGCTCGCAGCCTCGCTAGTTCAGTCTGCCGTAATCGATCACTGCGTTCAATATCGGTCCTGAGATGGGTGACCGTTGGTGGCATTTCCGCGCTTTAGAAGACATAATATACCATTGTTCTTAGTTGCAGTAACATGGTAACCTGCGACTGGAAGGAATTCCCCTTTCATCAGCTACACTATGTCCCTACTCAATTCTTCATAAATAGTCGTTGTAAGAACTCGTTCCAAGGGTTCAACATCGGTACAAACAATTTCGTGTATAATCTACAAAGACAATATCTACAACCTAGATACCGCATTGGTGAACTTCGCTATGAAAATATAAAAGCCAAATATTGGAGGGGTGCGGGGAGAGGTTGCTTCATTATTGGCTCCTTCAAGGTCACGCCCTAACTGTCACATTTATTCGGTGGTATAGGGGCTGCCCACAGGTTTATCGATGTATCGGTAAAATACTTGCTTACTATGCAATATAAGAAACGTAGGTACGTGTGGAAATCCTACATGGATGTGATGCCGGACTCCTACCGACTAAAACCACACGATGCCCTACAACTGTCTATGGCCGGGAGTCCCGGGTGAGCCCTCGGAAGGATGTCCCAGGGCAAAGTAACAGCCATAGAATTTATCATATGTATGAATGTATTGTATGTATTATTTGTATGTTGATCCAAGATCCGAGATTCGAGATCCCGAGATCGTTTGCACCTAGTAAATAAATAGAAAATGAAGGGGGTCAGGGTTATTGGTCAAAAACTCGGTTCTTGGTCAGTAAATGTATTGTATTAGTAGATACATCTGCTGATGAATGGGTGAGATAGGAAATCTAATAGTGGATTTGGGCTCCTAAGATCTAAATTGGAAAATAAAAAAGTCAACAAATATTCTAAAACATTTTTATTTGACTATGCCGATTGAGTTCTCATACAGGTTCCAGTTCCTATTAGTACATAAAGTAAGTTACTTATACACTACTTTCGTCATATAACGCAGCACTTACGATGGCCACTACGCTTCGGAAGCCTATAACTACACCCTTCATATCATGAAGGTGCCATTTGTACTAAGTTACGATAACTTAACAATAACCACTGCTCACAACAGAAAAAAAAAAAACCTTTTGACAATGAAATGAAACAAAGTGAAAGAATAACAAGTGGGAAGATTTCTTTTGCAATGTTGGTACCATCTTTGTGAGAATCGTCATCCTATAATAATCTAACTTATAACGATAAATAATTAATATTTTCAAATTAAATAACAATTTTATACATAGGCACGATTGAAAACATAAGCATTTAAATATCGAAGACTATCTACTTAACCAAATAAGTAATTCTAAGGTTGACAAATATTAGAATTTCAAAATTCGAATTGCAATCAGTGGCCGAACAGTCGATTAATACAGATTATAGCCAATAGTGATGGAAATATATTCGTCTTTGATATCGATTTTATCTACGCTACTGAATACGATTCGATATATTTTGAGAATGGCTATCGATAGATAGTTGTGTATCTACTAATATGTCCGAGTAGAGTGAAAATCAATTCACTGCTTGCTGTAAACGTTATATTTATTATTTTTTTTATATCAACATCTACTAAGTAAATGTAAATGTAACATCGGGGTTTACTACGAATATCTATTAAACTTTGAAAACCCGTTAGGAGTAAACAGGTATCCCAAATATACAAAAATATCTTTCTATCACTTCATGAACACTTCGAATTCTAATACACTGGTCATCTATTTGTTTGATTCGATTATGAAAGGCCTTTCTAGAACGTCTGTAAAAAGTAATTTAAGAGAATAAAGATTTCTATGTATTTCTAGAGTAAGCGTTATAACGAATAATGATCATTATTGGGATTTCGAATATTCAATGCACCTTCGAACAGTAAGTCAGAACAGTTAACAGTAAGTCCAAATGCTTTACACGAGAGATAGATAAGAGAGAGAACGTTTATCTATTAATTGATTCACATCCCTAAAGTGGCGTCATTATAATAGGCAACATTTGACGTCTGTCAGTTTTATCTTCATAATGAGAATTTGATTAAATATTGTGAATTTTAAAAATCATCAGGTGAATCCGTGTCACATTATTATTTTTTCTTTCGTAAATTTAAGGAGCAAAATAAGACAAGTACATAATATGATTGTCAAATGACAATCATTGTCAAATGTTACCTATTAAAACGACTCCAATTTAAGTAAAATAATGTCATAGTCGTTTTTGCCGCCTACCCTAAAAACATACTGTACAGAACAAAAATGCTGCCTACTCCGATACGGTCAATTTATCAACCAATCACCAAAGATACACTTTGATAAAACGTGCAAGTCGAATAGTCTTTCATAATTACTTAATAACATGTGCATAAGTAGATTTTATAGTCAAATTACTAAACCCTTTAATAGTTCAAGAAATTCTTCAAATTGAACATTTAGAGGTGGATAATAAATATTTGGATTCAATCTAAGGTGTATCTACTTCAGTAGTAAAATATTTAAACAATGTTATATTTTGTAAACCGTACATCTGTATACTGCAAACATCTATCTACTCTCTACAAGTTTCATAAAATAGTTATTACATGTACCTATTTCGAAAGACAGACCTCTTAAGAATAATACAATGAATTGCTTGTTCCTATATGATTCCTGCTGTTTGAAATACAATGTACTTTTTATTATGTGATTGACAGATCAAAAGTGTCTTGTTCTGTCAGCGTAGGTAATCAAAGCCTTCACATCTATTTTTATATAGGCTGAACCACTTTAGATGAAATTTAATTTATCGAGTTATTTATCATGTCCGTTTTACCATTTGTGGCAAAAATGGTGATATGGGTTAATTTCACAATAGTAATTATCGTATTTCTGAGAACGAACTGACGATTTAAAAGCTAGGCAATTTTATAAAGATGATTGAAAGATGTGAGTCATACGCACAGCTCTTATTGAAGGTTGTAAGTAGGTGGACAGTGGGTTCACAACAAGATTATCATAAAGGAACAAGCATATTGAAAGATACGAATACAACAAGGACAGTAAAATTACAAATGGAAACTACGAATGTTAAGATTTGTGACGTCAAAAAGTTTAGAAAAATATTTTTTTAATCTCTGATTTGAAGTCGACAATAGATACCCTTATCATAATTATTATTACAACACACGCAGTCGATTCCTCAGTCAAGTTGGTTGTTCGATACAATACGTACTTGTGAAATGAATTAAATGTTTTAAGGAATATGAATTCAGATGTCGAAAGCCGTAATGAAACACCACGCATAGAAAGATAATACGATTTGATTGGTAAAAAAATATCAGCTTTTGCCAATCAAATCCTACCCAATTTCCATTTACCAATAAAGTGTCAGGTTTCCGGCCTAAAACATTCGCCGTAGGCAACCGTCTTTTTATAATACATTCATTATTATACAAACAAATCTCTACAATAATAATTAATATTTTTGAGACACTTATAGTGACATATTTCGTTGAAAAAAATAATTAAAGCATAGCTGTTTGACTTATACAATAAACATAACCGATTAATGTAATCAATAAAGCTTTGGCAAACAAAGCGATCACTCATATTGGAACGCACACTCGCTTATAAGTTAATAATTTACAATGCATTTACCAATTCCTCCAACCCGAAGGTTTTATAAAATTACCCTTTCTTTAGTTTCAATTCAATGCTGTACTGTCTACAGCTCCATAAATTACATCCATTTGTCAATAAGATCAATAGCTTTTCAAGAATAAAGGTTTTTAGTGACATTTTTACCGAAATCCCTACAAAAATATGGCCTCAATCAGATATTTTATGCGTATATCATGCCCTTTACGTAAATTATTATTTAGAGAAATTACATTAGTAATTTTTTACTTACAATTCATAACTATAAAATAACATGCGCCGCAATTTTTTAATTTTTATACCAAAGTGAACGTTTATTTATATTTATTATGACAGCATAACATAAAAACGTACAAAAAATAATAATCGTCGGATCTCTAGATCAAGAGTTGCATGGTAACAAACATAGATGGCGCTAAACACAACATTCATGATATGCGACTACTTGATATCAGAATTAATAATGAAGATCTTAATGTCGAAAACGTTAAATCTTCTGAAGTACTAACCTAACATTCATTGAATAAAATTAGGAAAATTTCAATAGTTGTTATAGAACAGAAGAACTCTTAGATACGTTACCTAAATAGACATTTATCGAGTTATCTATACTTTAAGTTTCATCTTTACTTACTAGAGAAGATTTTTTTTTGAGTTTTAGATAATCATTGTAATAAAATTGCTACCGTAAATTTCGAATTTTACTTAACGAATACGCTCTTGCATTAAAGGAAGGTAAGCATAAAGAATTCTTGTGCGATCTATGAAAATGTCCCTTTTCATCAACACTATCTGGCTATTAGGTTACTAAAGATATTACAGAATAAAATCTAGGTAATTAGCTGCACTACGACTAATTATGGGCTGTTTTTAAGGCTGGATGGGCCAAAAAGTGTAGGGTTGGTAGTAAGTACATTCGACACGCTGACTTATGTAGAGTCAAATTTACAGGTTAGGTTTTCAAAATTACAGGTTACTCACACATTATACATGTGTGACTCAGGGTAAGGTGGTGTCAAAACAAGTTTGAATTCTCAAACAAAACGCGTCTACCATGGTAATACAATTTAAAATCAGAGATAGGTTTAACCCTAAACAAAAATTTCTCTCAGGGGTTCAAAATGATGAAAGGGTACCTACAGGGTTAGAAGGGTGTTTTTCAATGCGCAGATGCAGCGGGTGAAGGTGTGGAGGGGGCCGCATGTCTGAGTCTCGCTCGCACCTGTTTCAATGTAGGGTTAGTTCCCGTGTCTATTTCTTCAGCATTTTGTTCCTGCGCTTGTTCTAAACGGCGGGCCCGCTCGGCTATTGCGCGTTCTAATTCTGGAATCAAGATTTGTAAACATTATGGAAATCGTTTGGTGTAATGCAAACAATTATTTCAGAGCAGTGTTGAAGGGTTAGTATTTTAAACAAACAATAATGTACATGAAGCTCAACAAATAAAATAAATTCAACTACAATTCTACCTACTAGCACCTACTCGACATCATAGGTTTATCTTCTGAGTAATTTCGATGATCTCAAAATGTTCTTAATTTTCCTGAGACTTATCTGAGTTTAAGGTTGGCTATTCACATAATTAGTACCTTCTAACAAAAAAGAATGTGTAAGAAGGTCAAAGGTAAGACTATTTTGATAATTTTCCAAATAGTAATCTTGTTATCTAAGCAACTGCAATTTCTGTTTATTAAACAGGGTGCCGTTACTAATAAGTCAACTTAATATAACCTTTACTCAAACCCAACCTAGCTAGCCAATCATCCGGACTAGATGTGAAAACAAATTTACATTTATTGTTAAAAATTACAGTGAAACAATTATTTCATATCTATATATAATTTACATTAGTACTATCTTATTTAAAACTAAATAAGGCCCCCGTAGCATTGTGCCCAAAAGACTAGCAGCATTCCCCCTTTGAATAGCAATGCCTATTCGCTGAGCGAGAAAACTGCCAGCCCTTGGGTCACCAGTCGACTCCACAATATGATGTTCACTTCTGGGCTTAGACCTAAAACATCTTAAACATCCAAAAAAATCATGTTATATATTTTATATTCTTGTCAGTTGTATTTAAAACTCGCTATTCCATTAACACTAAAATTGTTTCATCCAGTTATCATTTGTATTGACAAAAGATAGCAGGGCCTTGACAGGCTTAGGTTAAGCCATGATAACCATGAAACTCAGATTTATATGTTTGTGAACAGTGATCTCATTCATTTTTTTTAAATTTTATATTTAGCTTGCCACGATGATGCCGCCCACGTGATCTCAGAAACTCATTAGATGCTGTCACTATCACAGTCCACAAAATTATTTACAGTGACCCTTAAGTTGGGACCCTTATGATGTGCCTCTTGAAGTTCAGCGTGAAGAGCTTGGGGTTCTAAGAGGACGGAAACACGTGCGCTGGAAGGACATTCCAAGTATCAATTTCCTTGTCTTTCCTCCTTTGTACCTTCGCTATTACTATCCTGTTTCCCGTACTTGCAGGTAGCAACGTGGAATTATGTTTTCTAAGTAAGCTTTCACCATTAATAATATATAATTGAATGATTTTTTTCTTTGAAAAATATTATATTGATAAGATTCCCACGAGGAACTTAGATGTAATTTCATTTCTAAGTTTTAAAACGAAATAGTAAAAATTTTGCAATCTATTTTTATTGATATTGCAAAAACGCTGAACTTTTATCGAACTATATCTAATAGTTAGCGATTTCTCCTATGGCCAACCAATCGTAGATACCATAGACAGGTAGGAAACAGTCTGATGCAGTTTCACTTTCATCTAACCTTGGTCATCGACATCCGCGAAGCCAATTAGAGAAAATTGTTATCAATCTTATACAAGTATCCACGAACTGCTGCCAGTTGGTATTTATTCTATACTGTATTTATATTTATAAAGGAATGTTCACAATTATTGACAAGTGGGGTTAATGCCCGCAGAGTGCACCTGTGGGCTCATATACTGCACCGGGCACAAAGCCGGCATCCAAATACGCGAGCAAAAAACCGACCCATACAAGTTTTGTGGAATTCACATTCAGACTTCGACAGATGATGTCTAATATACGGGAGCAGAAATGGGTTACGAATGCTTGTAGTATTTTATTACATGCCATCTATAACTACTGCTCGTTCGCTCTAACTTTGCCGCTCGGCTCCATACTAAAGTCGAATTTTTAATTAGACGAAGTAAATTGACAGCAACTAATGTCACTTCTTAATACAATGTTGGGTATTTTCTATGACGAAGTGACATTAGCTACTGTCAATTTACTTCGTCTAATTAACAATTCGGGTATACGCCTCTACGCCAGCGGCAAAGTTAGAGCGAACGGGTAGTAGCTGTAATACTTGTTTGACCTGAGGCTTCACTTGATCTATTTCATACCTACGTCTTTTCAAGGTGTTTATGTAGTATATTTTATTTAGTAGCCTAATGGAGAAAGACTTATTAGTAAACATTAAAGAAACTAGTTGCGAATTAATCGAGTAGTCCACAAATTTGGCAACAATTTTGACTTCTAAATTATTATAAACCAGTTTTGTTCAAATATGGGACTAACTTTGAGAAATCTACGAGTCAATAAGAAACAACTCCTTAGTATGTAGTTAGTACAATACTAAAAATCAGATTGAGAGCTCCCTTTAAAATAAGGTGTGGTGTGTAACAGATAGACTTTGACCAGTAAAAGCAAGATTGAAAGCTTCTTTTGGAAGTACGTACAGGTCTTTATTATACACTAGCGGCCGTCACACGGTTTCACCCGCGTAGTTCCCGTTCCCGTGGGAATACGGGAATAAAATATAGCCTACATTCACCGCAAAGAGTGTAGCTTTCCAACAGAGAAAGAATTTTCAAATCGGTCCAGCAGTTCTGGAGCCTATTCGTTACAAACAAAAAAACAAATCTTTCCTCTTTTTATTATTAGTATAGAAGTATAGATTTGTCTTTTAAAAACCTACACGTAGGCACTTCCAAGTACTTATTTTAACTTAGTTCTTCTATTCCCATTATTCTCTTTACTTATTGATCTGAAGAAAGAATAGACGTATGACGGTAAATAATTTGCAAATAAATGCTAATGCAGCACGAGTTGACCGATCAGTTTTACGATACGTTACCTAACACACATCTAATACGAGATAATACAGCGGTTCGGTAGTGACGTAATAGTTCTAAGCAAGTTCATAAGAAAGAGCATCCTGACCGAGTGACACCAATACCCACATGCTGTACTGGTCTTGTTAAAATGTGAACTTTTATAATGCCTATTTTAAAAATGTCATGTAAAGACCTATAAAGTATATAGAACGGGTTTGTCAAAACTTGATAAAAGTTTTTATGCTACTTTATATACTGGCTAGATAATAAACTTGATCGAAAGAGGTTATTATGGCCTGTAGACGATAGCAACAACAAAGGTGTATTTTGTTATACTATTAGTGGCACTATCACCACTTGTTCTATAAAGAGATCATCAAGGATATTTGGAAAAGAAAGTACCTAAGATCTCGGCATGCTTACAAAAGTACAAGACGCAGAAAATGCGACCATGTTGAATCTGAACTGCTCCTATTTAAAAGTTTAATTTACCTTCCTGCACCAAAGTCTCATTAATTCGTCATTAATACAATAACATATTTTCCATAGCATGACTCTACCACGGCAATGATCATCGGTCATGAAGATGACTCTACCGCCTGTTACGTAGGTAGACATTCGTCATTATTTAGTAAATCCACTGCCTGATCACAATATTTATTACTAGCGGACGTCACGCGGTTTCACCCGCGTAGTTCCCGTTCCCGTGGGAATACGGGAATAAAATATAGCCTATGTTCACCGCAAAGAGAGTAGCTTCCCAACAGTGAAAGAATTTTTCAAATCGATCCAGTAGTTCCGGAGCCTATTCGTTACAAACAAACAAACAAAAAAAAAAACAAAAAACAAATCTTCCTCTTTATAATATTAGTATAGATTAGTATATATTTGTAAGATTTGTTTTTTAACATGAAGAAAATCCTACGTGAATGTTATGCCGGATTCCTACCCACTAAAAACAACACATTTCCTACCTAATGCCTACGGTTGGGAGCCCCGGGTACGCCCCCGGAAGGATACCCCAGGACTGTTATTTTTAAGATAAGCATAAAAAGAAACAATCCCACGACAAAGTTATTTAAAAGAAAACAATATTCTTTATAATTAAATCCTTATTTAATAAGGTCAGCTTGAGTGTATCAACTCAAGTGTTGCAAATATCAAACGGCAATACCACCTAACTAGCGCTTTCGCATAAGTTGGGTCGTAAGCTTGTCTGCCATTTCAAAGGTATAAAAAGATCCTTATTATTTACCTGGTGCTTCCCTGTGTTCCTTAACTTGATTCAGGATCTGCTTCTCTTTGTGTTTCGATAGGGCTCTTTCCAGTTCACTCTTCTGATTCAGAACATTTTTTCCTCTGAAATTAAATGACGGCATTCATTACTATCAGAACAATATACACTATTCCTGTAAATAAAGAGTACCATTGTTGTAGTACTACACAGTTTCATGAAAACTAGGTAATCTTATCGCGACTGATAACATTCATACAAAACCCGTTACCATATATGGTTATTTTATTCGGTAGACGAAGTTATTTATATACGTGATCAATATTGTGTCAAAGATAAGTTATTGTTATTTAAACGTAATAAAATGGGAGATATACTTATTTGTGAATGAAGATAATGTACACCTGTACAAATATTTGTTGTTATGTACCTATGTCATTACCCTGCCAAACTCGTAGCACCCTCGGAAGATACTTTTGAGGGTGTCATTAACCCGTGGTACCCTAGAAATATTATTTATATGTTCCAATGACGGGTTCAGGATTGGTGGGAATAGAGATATCGTGAGAAATTCAATTCAAAGATTTTAAATAAATCGTAAGATTGCACTTATAACATTTTACATACTTAAAAATCTCGTTAAAACCACCTTTAAATGACAAAAAGGTCATGAAACTTGACGTCTTTCAAGTGTTTGAACAATGTGTGTGCCTGAATGATAAAGGCTCCTTTTAATAATTAATTTAAATAAATGTGTGAATTTTTCAAATAATTATTCAAGTTCGTTACATCTAAGTACAGAGGTGTCTGCGAATATAATATCCTTGAGCGCATGTGTGATTTCAACAGAAACCACAATATTGCGGGATAATTACATAATAAATTTGAACAATGCAAAGTACGAGTATCTTATAGCGTATGTATTACGTTTTTTGTAAGTACAGATAGTTCCCTAGCAGTATTCCCACGCACAATACCTGCATATGTGGACTATTTTGTACGGCTGACGTCACAAATGTTACTGCATTGTTTTGTTTGTTTAGGTGCACATGTGTCATCAAGACAACTCGTAATAACGTAACATCGTACTAAGCGATTAATTTTGTCTACACTTTATTTATCGTTGGATAGATATAGAGATTTTTACAACTCGTATACACGATATCACAGATAGCTGTTTATGATACTTTACAACATGTAACACCTGCGTAAAAAGTAACATTTGCAATCATAGAGTTATGTAGAGCAATAACTTTGATTGCTTACAGTGTAGAGCCGTGAAGCTGCGATATAAGAGTATTAGCACTCCATTACTGGAAGATCGTCGTCGGCACGATTTAATCCTAGGTTTAATTATTAACAGTTTGATAGGGTAACGTAGCACGACCCGCATCTCTCCAATCAGTGGCATCTCTACTCCATCCAGCTAACGTAACTTAGTTACGTGCAAAATTTGGAGCACGATATTCGCTCTATTTTGATATAAATCCAATCTGCCATTACCCACCGGTACCTTTTTGCGCTTCGATGGGTAAATAGCTCTATCTGATCCTTGCCTGATCCCAATCCGATGAAATATGTTTGTTATATTAACATGGTTCGCGACCAAGCTTAGCAGAAAGATGTAACTGTCTAAAATAATTCTTCTACACTAGAATTTAGGAACATACATTTATGTGCAATATTCTGGTTGAAATCTATTTTGTTGCTAAAACCTTCTATCTTCCAATCTAAAGTGGGCACTCGTAATCTTGATGTTGTTTATTAGCTAATACATACAACATTTATTGCGCACTTGAAATCACTATCATTAAGCAGGTAGTTTCTTAATTTCCTAGATTACAAACATGGAATGTTCGAATTTAATCGTGTGTTGTCTGCCTGTACACGACAACATAAATTATTTGTTTCTTTAGCCAGTTGGATGAGTGAATACAGCGATTGTAGGCAGCGTGTATATAGAATGCCTATGCACGTTAGCGAACTGGGAATTGCTTCCTTCCGTCAAGCGGCGTTCGCAGCCGTGCACGGAAATAACAGGACTCGACGTTCCCGACAATCACATTGACGGGGAAATGGATTGAATCAACAGGTCAAAATGATTTTGTGTTCAGCATTCCTCAACTACGATTTGTTTATTTAACAGAAACGTTCGAATACCGAGTAGTGCGATAGACTCAGTTCGAGCGACAGATGTTCAATAATTACAGCGGGTGCAAGACTTGAGACAGGATGTGCTGCACCTGTGCGCTAAGGAGTCGAACCAAATTAAATTTAGACCTAGTAAAAACTGCTAACTGTAATAATATTCTGCAGTATCGGTGAATTTTATGTATAAAACAAGTGCGTAATAGACTGCACATAAAACAGTGTTCCGTAATAATGCCGTTCCCATAAGGCGCGACATGTTATGCGACCGCTCGGTGTGAAGTCTGCGAGAAGTGGAGTAGTTTATTGTCTCATAAATTATTATTAGATCCAAGTCGATTGACACTTAACTGTAATTAAATATCTATTGTTTAGATATCATAAGACAACTGGCGGATTTCTGATATAGATTGGAAGAGTATATTAAGTTATAAGAGACCCGTTGGTCGTCGAAATTCGACAAGCACAACAAGTCCACTACTAAGCATGTTTTCACATCACTATTATTCACTTAAAGAGATACATAAGAGACAGCCCCGGATCTAGGGGGGGGCAAGCCGGGGCCCATGCCCCGGGCGGCAAAGTCAGGGGGGCGGCAAATCAGAGGGCGACAAATTCAAACTTTGCAATCAAAGCACAACTCATCAGTTAATTAACCGTGACCATAGTAGATACCTATCTAATTATAAACACTCCAACTTATTCAAAAATTTTCACAAGAAATAACTATAATATTTGCTCAAATCATATCAGAAATTAACTTCAGAAATATGCCAGATGCTTGAAAGGAAACGAACGAACTTCAGCATGTTGTGGTGGTGGCCAACACAGGGGCGGCCAAAGTATTCAAATTCTGATTTTTTAAAATTTGTTGTGTTCTTTTTAAAATATCGTTCCAAAGTTTCTTTTGATTCTTCTTTTTGTCTCTTAAAAATGAAAAAAGCTAGACCATTTTTGCATACGGATAAATTGAGGATTAGGACACTTTTGTGCTGACCGCCTCAATTTTGTGCCTCGGGATGGCCAGTTTCCTGCACGGGGGACGTATATCTACTAGTCCTTGGTGCTGGTCTGATTCCCTGACAAGAGTACTACAGGGATCTGTGTTGTCCATCACTATTTCTTCGCCGAATTATCCCTTGGGTGCACTCATTGTTATGCAGATGACAGTACTCTACAGGAGAGTTAATCTGGCCGTCCAACCGAGGGGCGGCCCGATCTGGAAGATAAGAGGCAGCAGCTCGTGGCGTATCTCGACCGGTTCTGACCGCATTTACCAATGAGATTTAGAAAACCTGGTAGATTTAAATGCCAGGAAACAAAGGCGTGTGCGTTTATAGCTGAAAGATCTCCTTTCCTTCCTCTACCCTCTCTATAGAATGCAATAATACTACTGAAGTACTATTTAGACATCCTCTGACCGTCCAGAGGGAGGCGGTTCGACGTGGAAGAAAAGAGGCAGCATCTCGTAGCGGATCTCGACCTGGTTTGACCGCATTTCACAATTTAATTTAGAAAACCTGGTAGATTTAAATGCCAGGAAACACAGGAATGTGCGTTTACAGCTGAAAGATTCCCTTTCATTCTCTACCCTCTCTGCCAGAAGGAGAGGAGCAACGGCAACCTCTTTTACCGGTTGTCTGTCGCAGATGATTATCGGGCACGGGAGCTACAGTAAATAACAGTTTCCACCGGGAGAGCTCGACTGCACCAGCACTGTGAGGAACGCAGCTAAAACACCGCGGTGCACACATTGGAGGAGCGCAACAGCGCCAGGTCCCAGTAGCAGGTCTGGTCGTGGACATTCTCTCGCTGGAAATCATGGCGGCCATGATCTCCAGTGGGAGTAAGTGGTATGTCCCTAAAAATTTATGCGGCCGGGTCATGCTCGTGAGCGGCGTGGAATGGAGTAATAAAATAATTAAATTTAAATAAACACCTACAAGTCTACAACACAAGGAAATATACTATATCTTTTTTACCACTTCGAATGGGACGTTTTCTAAATAAAATTTGTGAGATTGATTGGTTCTTGTGCTGTGAGCCACCGTAGATTTCAAAAAGTAAAGTTGGATGGAATCGATGGATGGAGATTGGGGATGAAGTGAGAAACTGGAGATAACTGCGGCGCTGCCGCTGCAGACTTGTCTTCGCACAAGACTATCGGTCTCCATGACCGGGGGCCTGAGGACGGCGGGGGGCTGTTCACCTTCCTCGCAAAAGCAGGCCTAAGAAGAACGTGTGACGTGAACGTTTCACGCAAGCCACACGCCCCAAGAAGTGGGATAACACCTGAACAACCACCAAAGATGCGGGAGAGCACCCGTACCCCCTAGGTAGGGTCGCAATGGCAGCCAAGTCTTTTGGGAATCATGGAACATCCTTCCGAGGGCTTACGGCTACAGACCGTAAGCAGTGGTAGCAGTTGTGTGGTTACAGGCGGTAAGAGTTCGGCATAGCATTCATGACGAATTTCCATAAGTATCCAACAAACTTTCTGCGGCCAGGTCTGTTCTTTAGAATGCGATAAAACTAAGGAACGGAACCTTAAATATTGGGGGGGGGGGCGGCATTTTCACATTTTGCCCCACCTGAAAAAATCTCTAGATCCGGGGCTGATAAGAGGCCTGAATTGTCATCACGGCCAAATTACAGCTTTCTAGTAATAGGAGACTCTGAGCCCTATATATTATTGCAGATGGACATGGTAAAATTATTAAGATTCCTCGTTTACTTCGAAACTCCAAAAAATAGAAAGTTCAAATCTCAAATTTTCATAGATCGGAAATTTTTATTAGTAGATGTGGGCTAAACTCAATTACAGTTGGCTGGCTTGCATTTTTCATATGTCTAAATATAGGTATAATGATCTTATCTCGTATCATGTGTACAAGGAAAAGGCACAGATATACAAAAACATATTGCTATGATAACATTTTATATACTTAAGATAATCTTCGCCCAGTTGTTCGATTTAAATCTAAAACAATATATTTCCTTGGAACTAGTTGGAACACTTAGGTAGACCAACGTGATATAAATTAACCGTGGAACACTTAGGGCGATCAGCGCTACAAAGTTAACTGTGGAACACCCCAATGTGGACCTCCTGGGGTCATCCTTCCGAGGACCTACCCTGGGCTCCCAACCGTAGGCAGTAGGTAGGAAACTTGTGGTTTTTAGCCGGCAGGAGTCCGGCATAGCATCCCTGTAGGATTTTCCTCATGTTAAAAAAACCCCAAGGTGGAAATTCTTATTCATCTTAGCTCCCTCTCTGTTGTATCCTAAACCATCCTCCAAACCATTTGGAGCCCTCTATGCTAACTTTAAGTAACTGCTAGAGTAGAGGCATTAGTAACTTTGATTTCATTTGGGCCTTCGTGTCACTTACTCGGTTAGACAGCAACTGATCCACTTACAGATGAGGCTGGTTTAGACCCACAGGTGCTGCGGAGCCAGCGTATATATTAAAATTAAATAACCAAAAGAAATACTAACATCCTTTGATTGAAGAGCAGCTCCCTATGCAGATCCATGCGTTGTGGGCTCTCAATGCAGGGGTTAGGCAAGCGGCGCGGGGCGATGAGTCCATCGGTCCCCGCGCCATCATCCTGCACCATCTCCACTTCCGTAGGCACCACGGCCTCTGGTACCAGCGTGGGGACCGGTCCCACGCCACTGGCTGCGCTCAACGCCTTCGCTGATAGCACTGCAAACAACAATATTCCTTGTCAAAAAAGAGTTTGTAATCTTAAATACTAGTATTACATAGCTACACCTACTCTCATGAGCTCTTCGTACATACAGCTACGCCTTTATCCCCGAAGACAGAAGCATAGTACATTTCACTTTATACTTTTTCTGTCCTCATGTCCTGTACCTATTTATTTATCCTGTGCTCATGTGTTTATACAATGGTTTATAACTATTTACTGTAAAATGTCATATTCGTACACAACTTAGGTATGATTAACATTTTCTACGATACAAACAATAAATAGGTAGGTATTTTAGAAGAAGGATCTACCTACTTTCCAAAAACGCTCAATTGAACTTTTTGATACCAAGACTGTATAGTTTGCATAAGAAGATAATTTGTTCACGATTATACAGGTAGATACGTAGGTAGATGACATAATTCAAGAATGATATCATCACAGCCATAAGAACACATAAAGCATACTTAATATGAGTACGAAGTTAAAGAAGTTTGCAATAAAACCGGCTACGTGTGGCTCGCGTTCTGATAACGAGTACAAACAAGCGTGATACAGACAAACAGACCATAGAAATAATAATTACCTACCAGTTATTATTTTATTTTCATTTTATACACTATTCATGACTTACTTTTTGTTCTCGTATTTAAAACCTGTATTTTGTCAGCAATGCCTATTAGTAGGTAGGTATCGAATATATTATCACAGTATATTATGTTGGATAAAAAGTTGTGGATCTAGAACTATTTGATACTTTTACGGATACTTTTATATAGTTGTCCATCAGTAAAGTTTTGCGTTTTATCGAAAAAATCTAGTTGGTAGCAAGGATGTCGGTATTATTACTAGTTTTGTCGGTACTTATGTGAATGGAAACCGTGGAGGTATCCATTTTCGTAGCTTGCCACGAAACATCAGTTACGAACTTACTCACGTGGATAGAGGGGAAACATCCGTTAAAACGCAGAAAGTTATGGGCAGCAGACGCGAATATTCAAATTTCACTGGCAAAAAACGCAAACCAAACAATAGTTAATTCCTACCTTATTGATTACCTATAGAATTTTACGACTATTTCTGCTTCAAATTTTAGCTTAAACCATCTTCAGGGTTTCATTCATCTTCAGCAACAGTCATCAAAAAAATAACAAACAAACAAACCTTTCTGTTTATTAATATTGGTATCAGGATGATTACAATATTGTAGAACTTTTGGGATTACGCATGGTTCCATTTTAGGGTTTTTATATTTTCTATTATTCGATCAACGAAGTTTGCGTCAAACAAAGTTTTATTTTTAACCTCACATAGCTATTTTGTTCTTGTTCATGCTCATTATACTCCGTAGAGGTAAGACTCGTAGATACTCTATGTCCAAAGGTTAGCAATACTTATATATTGTTCTATCGTCAAGGTTGCTCACACGCAAAAAATTAAGTTGATGGATATTTAGTTGGTATCTAACACATTACAAGAGGTGTATTGAGGCCCCACCGAGATCTTCAGGCTCAAAGGAGCCCTTCGATCAACCATTCTTCGAAGAGCCAGACTGAAGACTAAAAGACGAAGTTATGGCCAAAAAACAGGAAATCTTTAAACCAAACAGCCAACCTGTGGCTGGTCATCGCGGTATGCCAATCACACTCTTAAAATGATTGAGACTTTGATAGGTTGATTTTGATTGACATTATACCGGCAGTTAATGGTCACGGAGTTTATTACTTGTTAGACATTGATGTGGGTTTTGTGAGTTGTAAGTAAATCATTGGTGTTAGAAGTCACATTGTAAAAGGACTGATTCTAGCTTTTTAGATTATGTAAATATGTAAGCGCATGTATAATTATCATACAAATATGGAATAGAAACTTGATATTCCAACAACGCCGAAGATGATTAGACAAATCACAGCTACTCGTGGCCACTAATCAAAGTCGACCTCGAGTCTCGAGCCTCAAAGAAATGGTGGAAGCAGCCTTAGACGCACAGAAGAAGATGGATTTCAAAAACGTGTATTATGTATTACAATTGTGATTAATGTTTTAGAATTTCTGCTATATGAAACGGACAATAAAATAAATACGAAGTCTCTACAGAAACAATTGGAAGTTATTATTACGAGTATTGTGATTTATAATGGGTATGTATGTAAAATGAATATAATATTCATTACAAATTACAACTAGGTATTTCGAACACAATAAAGATCTTTTAATTTGTTCTTCAAAACTAACCTAAATATGAACATTGAACTAAGCAAGCAAACAGTAATTTCATTTATATCATAATTTATAACTGCAAGAATGCGTACGTCTGATAAAAGACAAGCCTAGTACTGTTTTACGACTGTGACCCTATTTGCGACCTGAATACGTCAGTAGCGCGATAGTGAGCCCCTTGAGCCCAGGCAGCTCAGGTTAATAAGAACGCAGAGTGTCGCTTACGTCCTTTACCTCAAAAAAGTTTTCATAATAACAACGCATTATTATGATGACTTTTTTGAGGTAAAAGCTACTCATCCTGCTCATTATCCACCACAACCTACTTTTAAACACTAAGGCGGAAATTACAATGATGTTTTGCTTGTTTTAAAATACCACCACTTAGTTCATAGCGACATGTGTGTAAAGGGCAAAGAAATTGTTTTCTTTGCAATATGAAGAAAATGGTAGTACCAAAGGTAACACAATATAATATATTGTGTTACCTTTAATATTATTAAAATCCTTATGTAGTATTTACATAATTTGATGGAGCTTATTATTACCAATCAATGAGGAACTTTACTGAACAGATCGTTTGTTTAAGTATACATATAGCTCAAGTGTCTTAGGAACGTGTTATAGGACTTTTTCTTCGTCTTTGCTTAGTTATTGGTAAGACGAAAAGTAACCTCAAGCGTTTCTTGAGTATTGAGTGCTTAGAGTATACAACAAGTAGCTAATGTTTACTCTAAGATTGAATGTCACTATGTAATATGGCCCCGATCGTCCAAAATTCTGCATTGTTTAGATAATGTCATAGGTATTTGGTCTTAAATCTGTTATATTCTTCTGCAAATCTGTCCAAGCAAAATTTCATCAAACCAATTCACTTAAGAACAATTTATTACTGTGTAATCTTCTGACCCATCGAGAAACTCGATGATTATATTACCTAAAACGTCACTCCAAGGATGTTAGAACCGGCATCTATGTAATTATAACAAGTCTTTACAAATATATAGCATGTTCGTAAATGAACATTTGTGGCATTTGTTGTTTGTACACATAGCCCACAAGGATAATGAACGAATAGAATAATTAGCAGGATAAATATATTAATACTCTTATCGACAAATACGATATCGTGCCCGTTATTGTAGTAACAGGGAACTACCCTTGCACTAAACATAAAATTATTAGACATTTAAATTAAATACATTTTTTTTTCCAGACGGTGTTGAGACCTTAAGTCCATGAGGTCCATGCGCAATAATTTTTCAAGAATTTGAAAAAGCGTTTTGTAGAGTCGACTGGTGACACAAGGGCTGGCAGTTTTCTCGCTCAGCGAATAGGGATTTCTATTCAAAGGGGGAATCCTGCTAGTCTTTTTGGCACAATGCCACGGGGGCCTTATAGGTATAGGTTTAGTTTAGAAAGTAATCATGTAAATATATAGATATGTACTTAATAATTACCTATGTTTCACTGTAATTTTTAACAATCAATGTTTACCTACCTTAGACATATACGACTCAAGCAAGTGTATAAGGAACATTTGAACTTACTTGAAAATTTTCACTAAAATACAATGCAGTTGAAAAATACAATAATCTATGTTTTAGTCTACACAACTTTCGCAAAGTCACATAGCACTACAATCGTTCGTATTCTTATTAATCTTCACGAACACAGGTACTCTTCTTAGGAACAAATATATGAAACTGATAGATGATATTCAAAAAACATAAGATCAAACACGTAATATTGATTGCGATTTTATCTTATTTTGATGTCCTTACATTCAGAATATCTGCAGTAGATAACTACAAGAATAATGCTCGCCATATCTTATTATTTATCTACCTAAAAGCATCATATTTTTAACTATATGAAACGGGAATGAACGCGATCATACCTTATACACTCGAGAGCAATGAATCCGGGTCACTTAAAGAATGTTAAAAATCTCGGAAACTAAAAATGATAGGTTAATGCAATAAATTGTATTTAATAGACAATGTAATACTCCTTAAATGAAAGTAAAAAAAATATGAGTCACCATACATTTTATTAACACAAAATTACATAAAGAAAAAACTGCTGATCTCTCCTTAAAACAAAAATAGGAAACATGAAATTTTTGAACTTTATTACGATTTTCTTGAATTTTAATACTTCGTATTGCCTCCTCGTGCTTCCATTACTGCGTTTACGCGGTTTGGCATGCTGTACACCAAGTTCCTTATACGATTTTGGGGAATATTCTCCCATTCTTCTGTGAGAGCAATTTTGAGCTCACGAAGCGTGATTGGGGGAGGGTTTCGTTGTTTTACGCATCTGCCTAGCTCGTCCCAAGCATGCTCGATCGGGTTGATATCCGGGCTGCGCGCTGGCCACTCCATACGAGTAATGTTCATCTCTTGAAGGTAGTCATTCACAATCCTACCTGTATGAGGTCGGGCATTGTCATGCATAAATATAGCATCCTCACCTAAATTGACCATAAATGGACCAACGTGATCATTGAGGATTTCTTCCACATATCTTACGCTAGTTAAAGAACCGTTTTCTATGATCACCAGCTCTGTGCGACTTTCAGAAGAAATTCCGGCCCACACAAGTACAGACCCACCACCGTAGGCTACTTTTTCTTCGATGCATGCTTGCTTGAATCTTTCCCCTGGTCTTCGATACACTCTGTGTCTTCCATCGTGCTTGTAGAGCATAAATTTTGATTCGTCGGAGAACATAACTTTTGACCAATCTTCAATACTCCAATTTACGTGGCTCTGGGCATACCTTAGTCTCGAAATACGATGCCCACGCTCCAGTTTAGGGCCGTTTGCAGGTCTAAGGGGTTTTAAGTTAGATTCAGCAAGCCGACGTCTTACTGTCCATGCACTTGGGTTACTTCCTCCGAGGCGTCGAAACTGATTGGTGAGTTCAGTTCCTGTGAGAAAGCGATTTCGAAGCATGGTGTTCACCAAGTATCGGTCTTCTCGTGCTGTGGTACACCTGGTTCTGCCCGTTCCTGGTCTGCGTAGGTTAGAACCAGTTTCTTCGTAACGTCGGAGAACTCTTTGTACTGTTGACAGCGACACACCGACAGTCCTGGCTGTATCGCGCTGACTCCGGCCGGTTTCCAGCATTGTAAGTATTCTGGTGCATTCTTCAGGCGTAAGCGACATAATTTCAGCTTGATTAATGAATATAGAGCACTATCAACATGGTTTATGTACCCACATAAATGACAGATTACAAACAAAAGCAACACCAAATGCTGTAATTTCGTAGTTCCATCTTCGAAAGTGGCCCTTTTTCAAATTTGATTTTTTTATGATATAACTTTACAATAACTAAGAAGTTTTAATACCTTCATTTAAGGAGTATTACATTGTCTATTAAATACAATTTATTGCATTAACCTAGCATTTTTAGTTTCCGAGATTTTTAGGATTCTTTAAGTGACCCGGATTCATTGCTCTCGAGTGTATTTGAGGCTTGACGTTTCGGCTGGGTTGCACCAGCCGAAACGTCAAGCCTCAAATATAAGGTATGATCGCGTTCATTCCCGTTTCATATAGTTTCATAATATCATGCATAGCGAAAGTTTAAAAGTTAGTATCATTTTTTTATTAAATATTAATATACACAGGCCAATTCGGAGTCAGCAATCTCGTCCTTTATTCACAAAGTTTTAGAAAGACTCCTGTGAGTAGTATGCATACTAAATTGAATGGTTGAAACACTATACTACTACCCGTTCGTTCTAACTTTGCCGCTGGCGTAGAGGCGTATACCCGAATTGTTAATTATACGAAGTAAATTGACAGTAGCTAATGTCACTTTGTCATAGAAAATACGCAACACTACAAGAAGAAGTGACATTAGTTGCTGTTAATTTACTTCGTCTAATCAAAAATTCGACTTTAGTATAGAGCCGAGCGGCAAAGTTAGAGCGAACGAGCAGTAACTTCAAAAGGCACTTAGGGTTCCGTACCCAAAGGGTAAAAATCGGGACCCTATTCATGAGATTTCGCTGTCCGTCTGTCTGTCTGACCGTCATGAGGCTGTATGTCATGAACGGTGATAGCTAGAGAGCTGAAATTTTCACAGATTATGTGTTTCTGCCGCTATAAAACTAAAAACAGAAAAATAATAATATATAAGGGGGCTCCCATACAACAAACGTGATTTTTTTACTATTTTATTTTTTATATTTATTAATAACGTTTGAAATGCTAACCGAACATCGAACTGTATATTTTCATGAAATATAAATTAATTTAATAAAATAAAATTGATACCTATTTAAGGGGACTCTCAAACAACGAACGTGATTTTTGTCGTTTTTTGGTACGGAACCTACGTGCGGGAGTCCGACTCGCACTTAGCAGGTTTTTTTTCACTATAAAATAAATATTTCGTACCTACCACAAGGTTTCCAGAATAAAATTTTGAATTCGGGGAATTTCATTGCTAATGACAAGGTGTGGTGATAGGAATAAACAGATGACGAATAATGATCGTTATATCAGTTATATTACACGGTTCCGTCAAGATTTTGTAAAGGTCTAAACGAGCTTATTTTAATCGCGTTTATACTTGTAAAAATAATATCATATTGCACATGAGTAGTATCATGTATTAACTAAATTTCTAGGGAATCGCAGTTCGTATATATTATGTCGAAACATTGGAAGGAAACTGCTATAACGCAATGTTAGCCGCTTACAAACCGTTATCGATTGTTTTATGTTTTACTTCCGATCAGAAATACTCAATCAGTATTGTATTTTTATTATAGAAAACGTTTTTATACTTTGCAGTTATTCGAACATCACGCAAATATTATAAAAAGACAGAACTTATCTGTTAAATGGCCGATAATAATTAACTCGGTAAAACTTCTGTTCCTATTGTTTTATTCTTTAATGTTAACAACCAGTTGATTTCAAGGGACGAGTCTTATATGATTAACATAACAAAAGTATCTTTTAATGCTTACCCACATATCGACATGTTAAAATTGGGGAACATTATCACAACTGTTGGCTAGACCGTTTGTCCCGGTAGAGAGACTTATGTGGATTGAATATTTTCTACTGCAAGTCACAGTCTATCGCCATTTTTTTTCAACCCTTCAATAGGGTTAAGCTACGGTTACCACTATCAAGGCAAGTGGCAAAAGCGTCTCGTCAGCCGTTAACTTTTCTACCACTTCACTCGTATAAAAAGAAAATGCCCTTAGACTGTGGGACGTGGGTATGCAATAGGCTAGCCACAAGAGCTATCTTAGACCTAATGAACTGATAAATTACGTAACCACGTTTATACAATAACTGGTGCATGCTATCCGCTTCCTCATTGCGACTAAAGAATTTGTTCTTCGAAGACAGAAACCTGTTCTAGCTTTTTCTTGTCGTACATAAACTTTATCTATTAGGCAGGCAGGGTTATTAGTATAATCCTACAGACCTAGCGTACTTAGACTGGAAGCGAAAGAAAGTCGTAACACGAGTTATATCGTTAACGCGATGATTTTATTACAATATTCTGCAGTTTCTAGTCATTTAATCGCATGAAGAGAAGATATCTCTAATTTAATTATATGGATAAAATTAAAGATTCGCATAATTGAAATAATCATAGAACTCAAACAGATAAGTTCTAAAGTCAAAATAGCATAGCAATGTACAAAGTCATCATGTCTGTATTCTCTAGAGGAGAAAACAGAGGAGAATTACACACCCACACTTCACCAATTTTGGCCCCACCATATAGAAGGAAAGTCAATTGTCATCACCGGGCAATATACTCGTATAAAAGAAAAAATCTAAAACTATTTGTAATTCGAACCAAATTTCTAACAGCCAGAAAGGACAATGTTACATCACCTTCAAGCCTTTTCCCAACCCAGTTGTGGTCAGCTTTCCAGTCAAACTGTGATGCGGCTGAACTTCAATATTCGATAACGCCAGAACCAATTGGCGATATCGAAGTTGTGTAGTGAAACTGACAGATGTCATACATTTGCAAATATAATCTTTGCAGTCAAAGCATGTAGTAAAGTACAATCTGGCAACATAACCCTATGAACACTGAATAACAATGTTTGACTGTATGTATTCACAAAAGTATATCAGCAGGATGCTGTAACCCTCATACAATAAATGTTACGGGAACTGATTACTGATAGCACAGTGAGTTAATATGAAATTACACACCCGGCCCCCTATGTGGGTTGTACCTACTTGTATCTTTCAGCGATTGTCGATTGCCATCAAATTCCCCCATGCATCTGGGTGTGTGTATGGATAAATGGATAAATATCTCAGTTCAGCATCGACAAAGTATTCGACGAAACGGGTTTCTGCCTTACGTTTCACCACACTCTTAGGAGCTACCTACTCATATAATTCTCTATTATTTCATGTCATGTCGGCATAGATTTTCTTACAGAAAGACGGATTATTTTTGTTATTTATTAATGTCATTGACTGAACTACTGCACTCTTTATAACAATAACGAGCCTTGTCAATTTAATTAAGTAAATTGACAAGAATCACCAAGATGACACCTCCCGCTTGATTAAAAACAATAGACCTACCTACGAGATACTAAACCTAAAGTAATTTACTGAAAACACATGTAAAGAAAATGATTAACCAGTTAATGTACATACTTTCACTATGTCGTAAACACTTCATTAACCACGCACTACATTATAAAATTAACCTACCTAAGTACACAATCATGAAAACAACTTAAATTTAACGATGTTATGTATGACACTTATAACAATTACATACGTACATTGGCCTCGACTTATGTAATTAACCGTTGCCATGTAATTATGTACTTAACATTAAATCAATTCAGAAGGTATATAGCTAAACCACATACATATAATTTATATAAATCAGACTTTTGCACTGAAGACAAATACTTTTGCATTTATACAGGCTCATATACTATGAGAAATACCTATTACAATATAATTTACTAGCGGACGTCACGCGGTTTTACCCGCGTAGTTCTCGTTACCGTGTGAACACGGGAATAAAATGTAGCCTATGTTCACCGCAAAGAGTGTAGCTTCCCAACAGTGAAAGAATTTTTCAAATCGGTCCAGTAGTTCCGGAGCCTATTCGTTACAAACAAACAAACAAACAAACAAACAAAAAAACAAAAAAGCAAAAATACAAATCTTTCCTCTTTATAATATTATTATAGATATGAGGCAGCTAGAGCTAATTACAGTGTGCGAGGGTTGGATGAATGAAGGAAAAATGGAAAACGATCTGAACACTGTGTAATCTCAATCACTTACTACCTAAAAGAACATTACTCTTTTAAGTAGTGCCAGGTCTACTTATATTGATACATTTTACATAATACTGGGGTGGCAAACAAGCATACTGCCCACCTGACCGAAAATAGTTACCATAGCCTGCGGACGTTTGCAATACCAGAAAACGTAACATGTTGTATTGATCCAGACCCGAATGTTAGCGAACGTCTCAAACAGCTAAAATACTCTTTTCCATCATGTCATTCATGTGTTGAGTGAAGATAAATATTTAAAGCAATAAAAATATTTTTACTTTATAGACACCTAGCCACAAAGTGGGGCTGTGCTTGGAACGTAAACAAAATATTTACAGCTCTAATGTCTGTTGGGTTTTATGGGTAAATTATTAAATAAATAGGTAATAATAGCTTTTAAAGCGATTTGAACAAATATTATAAATGTAGATTAGTCTACTAGGTACTTTTGATATCTTCCCATTTGTTTCCAACCACAGATATTTTTGTTTAGATATTCAATTTTTTAAACCATAACTGGATTTGGAGCCCATGATTCGCCTTTATTGGCTGTTAAGTATCGTTATGACTTGATTTTCTATTTTTTTTGACTCTCGGGTCAACGGGTGCATCATTTAATTATGGAATAAAGATCGTTTGGGGCTCTTGGGATGGCTCCATACACCCAATAATAGTACGTATGATTAGTAATACATATTATTATTTGCCTTTATAAACATAGGAATAGAATCAGTGAAATTTATCTAGAGTCCAACTATGCCAGCTCTGGTATTTTTGTAGAAAGTAACACTGAAATTTTCTCTGAAATATAAGCAGTCGATTAGCGAATACTTCGTCGAAATATCACGATAACTGGCAAACAAAATAAATTTTGAAGTGAAAACTTATTTATAAGTAGAGCTTTATACGAAAAACCATTGAACTTGTTTGTTGTCTCTGTCTATAAGTATCTACATAATATAGGTAGGTATATTGGTTCCGATATAATTTATCTGACGATTCGAAAAATACGCACATAGTTGTTCAAGTTTCCACTTCTGTCGGGGTTTTTAAGGTAAAGTTGATGTGCAAATGTGAAAAGAATCTTTCATAAGATACGTATCCACTAGACTAGACCAAGACCAAAGCTGTATACAGATCCAGCCAGACGAGTTAGCCCTTGGGCTAAGCGTTCTTGGAGCCAACTGTCTACAAAGACGGTGTAGAGTTACAAAAAAGAATGTTTCTTTCAAAATGAATTATTCTTACGTCAGTAAACAATTGAGTGACCTTGTTGTCTAAGTCATTTGAAGCACTCAGCTTTGAAATGAGATATAGCAGATAAAAGAGGCTTTCAAAGACGTCATCCTAAAAGCTATTAAGTACGGGCAAATTAATCCCGTACGAATCCGTGATCAAACATAGCAACATCATTGTTTATCGTTGACACTCTATGAAATTTAATTTCACCAACGCGATCGGGCCTTTTTTTAACCGTGTGGAAATCCCCGCGGGTGCTTTGACGGGCCCGAACCGACTCAAACTACACGATTCCTACCTAATTTTCTAGAGTCGCGTCGCTTGGGCGTACCGGGTAACGTCCCGGAAAGATGTTCCAGTCCAGGGTATGCGATCAGATATACTGACATTCACATCGCTGAAAGAAGACATTTTAAGGGCTATAGTTTACAGACATTTACTCATTAGAAACGCCTTGTTACATAATCACCCAATGCTCTTCAAGGATAGCCTACAATGTTAACAGACGAGGTATTACATGCTAAGTAAAACATTATAAAGAACCGCAGGAAGTTACCTATCATATTTATAAGTAAGCAATAGTGATTTCTAATAAATGCACATACATTTCAAAAGTCAGTGGTGTGTGGCCGGGGATCAATAATTATTACACCGCTGAGTATTGGGGGTATGAACAGATTAATCTGTCATTTCTTGGGATATGATGTCACCTTAGTTCTACCCCGTAGTCGAAACCTTCGAGATTCAAGAGTGTGCTATATTAGTAAGAGTGAGATATTCACCAGTATAGCAGCAATCGTCCTCAGTCAAAACATTTTCATTACACAAGTAGTTTCAATTTTTATGCTTTATTTCTTTCATTTACGCCTTGGCGTATACAGTGGCTAGAGTATTTCAAGCATCTTTATAAGAATAAGTCAGGATCCCAAGGCAGCGTCGCAAGAAGTGCTCGTTACATCGATTTGATAAATCTAAATTCCCTTTACTCGTATTGTAAATCGATTGTCCCGCCAACCGCATGAAGACTAAGAAATGATTCTTCTCCCACTACTGCTTAAAGTCCATATATTATTGGATGGATACTCTAAACAGTATAAACTAACTCCTCGTACACGTAGATATAACGCTAAAAATACATCCTATATTTTAACCACAGAGTCCAAAATAGAAAAACATCATCAATCAATATTTGCTAGCAATATAGTTCACGTAAAGGTCAGTCAAACACCATCGACTGACCCCTAACCTTATGTCTATTTTTAGCTTCCCACCCAGCTTTATACCTACAAGTAGGGAATGCAATACCGGGATACCGGGATCCCGAAATACCGGGATCCCGCAGTATTTTTGCGGGACCAGTCCCGCACGTAAATCGTGCGGGATCCCGCGGGATTAGCGGGATTGTGCAAAGGTAAACGCCATGTGTTATTCTGTAAGCGGAAGTGCACAAACTGATTCGGTTTGAGAAAGTTTTTTGTAATTGTGACGTAATATATAACCTAATAACGTACTTATTTGATTTTAGTGATTTAATCAGGGAGATTTGACTTTTCTTGTACTATAAAAGTATTCAATTATCTCGTACATTGCTTGCTGGCTATTTGACATGTAAAGTTAGGAGTCGTTTGGCAGACAAGAATTTTGACATGCTATGTTTTCTGCGCTTCTAATAATTTGCAGTAGCTATTTTATTACTTATATGTATATCCGTTTAATTATCTCAATACAAAAGTAATATTAAATTATTTATTTTTCCTTGTGCCCCGCGGACTCAGTATTCTGTAAAAGATCACTGCAGTAAGTTACATTTACTGCAGTGGTTCTTAGATGGGTGACCACTTTGTGACATTTATTTGAGCGTTGCCGTGCTTCGGATGGCACGTTAAACCGTTGGTCCCGTTTGCCAGTAAAATGGCAGCAAAGTCAAGTTAAAGGCCCTGCTCGTCTCATAATGTCCTTTTCTCGAAATGTCCTTTTCCCAAAATGTCCTCTTCCCAAAATGTCCTTCTCTCGAAATGTGTTTTTCTCAAAATATCCTTTTCGCGAAATATCCTTTTCTCAAAATGTCCTTTTCGCGAAATGTCTTTTTCTCAAAATATCCCTTTCTCCAAAAATGTGCACTACAGGATTAACCCCGCTCAATCCGATTTGATAGGTTAGGTTAGGTTATAAAAAAAATAACCACGAAGGCTAATGCGGAAGCTTCGCTGCGCTCCGCTCCGGCCTTAGCCTTCTAACCTAACCTTTCCAAGTCGGATTGAGCGGGGTTAATCCTGTAGTGCACATATTTGAGAATGGGACATTTTGAGAAAAGGACATTAGGTATGAGATGAGACCATATGCCTCGCCCTGCCTACCCCTTCGGGGATTAAGGGGGGTGACTATTTTTCAGTTCTAGATGGATGTATGATACAGAATTCTATTCTTTTCTCAATGACTTTCAGAAATATGCGGGATCCCGCAAATACCGGGATCCCGCGGGACTGAGATTGCGCAATCCCGCAAATACCGGGATTACAATCTTGTTGCGGGATTGCATTCCCTACCTACAAGGTTTACCTATTTACTGAAACAACTGACGTCAAACTGCGTCTGAAAGCAACCTTGGTCATTCTGCTTAGCCAATCGGATAATACGAATATACGAGTCACGGATACTGAAACGCTTAGCTAAAGTCATTAATTAAAAGCTGCTGAAGATAGTTTTCAAAAGCGAAGTATAACACAATGTGTCCATTATAATCATGTTTTTTCTTTACGTGTGTGTTGAAATTAGTAAAGACGATTAAATGACACAAGAGATCTTATTATTTGCTTAGATCTCAAGTTCTCACCCAACGTGTCAATCAATCTTTTTCTTTGAAATAGTTCTATGATAGAAGCCTTCAAGTGTATGCCAATCACAAGTCGTAACGTCATTGAAATACTCGTATTATATGACTGCCGTGAACATGTCAGATTAATAAACTGAATTAGCTAATCTTCGCGATAACCTTTTTCATTAACTCAAATTGCAATGCAATCTGTTATAAGTGGATGAGGAGCAGGTAGCCTCTTCCCACTACAAATATTAGCAAATAATTGTGATTTGCATTTCTTAACCAAGTGTCAACAGCGTTAAGTAAATATTACTCATGGTTCTGAGTAATATTTTTCTTAATTGTACCTCTTTCATAATTAATAGGTATGTTATTTTTTCTCATGGCATTTATTGCATTAGCGATGATAACATTTATAAGGAAAAAAATCTTCATAAAGATACATTTGTCATGTTTTTCTACAGTCAAAGGAATTCTTTCCTCTTAAGTGCTTCAAGCTCTTAAAGAGATGAAATGTCTTTGAATACTAAGCGCTCCAGTTCTTGTTTTCTCCACGAGGCTGTGAGCTCATGCCTGTACCCTATTCAAAACGCGTACAGAGCTTGCATAAGAACCTAGTACCCAACACTAGAAGCTGTTTCATTGCTATAGTATTACTAATAGTTATATAACAGCTGAATAATGTGCTGCGCTTATACAATACTCATCAAATTTTTGTCAATTTATTTTATTCCAAGGATGAAAATTCTTGCTTGTGTTCGTATCTTTAATATTATTTTTTTGTGAAAGATGCCAACAAGATATTAACTACATAATTATTCCAGTTATGTATTTTAAACCAATATAAATAAAATCAAAGTCGGGATTTTATATTCGTGAACGGTTGGACCGATTTAATGATTTTTGATTTATTGATTTTTTCTCTACCCCGACTTGCAAAATAAGTAAAAATATATATCTAACCGGATTCTAAGGCAATACAAAATTCGAAGGGCCACTAGTTTTAACAAACCTATAATAACACCAAACTGAAGTAAATTCAAGATGTTGAGGAGCTGTGCGACTATTGTTTGCTAATCTGAAAGCAGCCTACCCAGCTTCGCGAATAAAAAACATCCGTCTAAATCATAATTTCAATGCGCTAAAAATTTCGTCATTGCAAAAGAAAATACAAGAAACTTACAACGGAAGGATGGAAAGAATCACGCATTTTATACAATTCCTGATACAAAGAAAGAAACATGTATAATAAGAAACACGCAAGATACTTTTCTGATAAAATTAAGTTTGTTTTTATAATTATGTTTGTAAGACTGTCTTATCTTCATTAAAAATAATAAATGACCTACTAAAATTTGTATTTTACATTTGATTTATCTATGTTACTTACTGTAAATAGGGGAGGGTTTGAATGATATTTTTCATATTTCTTAAAGTATTCAAAAGTTATAGTATCAGCATCTTCTTAACTGCACTTTAAATATCAGCTCAATAATTTCTGATATCTGTTATGTCAACGGAATAATTACCTTCGTTCACTTAGCGATGACACGTATATTCCAGGGATATGTATACTCGAAAAGAAGATAGACTTACGAGTATTATAAATATTGTTAGCCAGGTAATACTTTTTTAAAAAGCTTTTAATCCTATAACATCAACGCAGTGAAAGTTCCCGCAAACAGACAGACAAAAACGAATCAAATTGCTTTTATGTCAACAGCATCTACATATAGCATATACATACATATGTATTTACCCGATTACAGCCACCACTGCTACCAATCGATATGACTCACATCACCCAAATTGTTAACACACTCAAAAAGCAACAACACATAGCACTCAGGTATACCCATAGGTATTTTTTTTTTGTATATTAACTCTACCAAATTGCAGAATGACTTATAAGTACAACAAACTCCCCCTCATTTCTTGTATACATTTACATACATTATAGTAAAAAGTTGTTATATGTACAATTGTGCATTACAAACGGACATTTCAATTTTATATATTTGTACAGCTTGCGTGCTTTACTTTCCAACTAGACGTCTAATAAATACGAGTATATCAATTCATTATCAACTAATCAACGACTCATTCATGTATAACATGGAAAGGCACGTCATTCGTCTACATCAAAATGTTGCAGTTTCGTTTCAAAAAAAAGTAATTAACACGAAGTTACGCCTAACGTAATTAATGAAATTCCATATCCGGAACGTTCCTGAGTTGGCGGAAATATTATGGCAATTAAAATATACCTATATTTCAGAATCTTATATGTCTGATATGAATTTGAACATTTTGGCTTGAAATGTTAAATCAGAGTAGAGTTAAATGCCGTTTAGTTCCTACTGCAATATTTAAATGCAATCAATTTTGTCATGTCAGTCACAAAATGTCAATTATGTCATGCCTATTCATAATCGTACCAGATTATTATGCTACGCAAGTTGGCCAGTGTAGGTTCACTATGTTGCTGGCACTTTTAGAGCTAATATACATATTTATGATGCTTTTTTTGAGAAATCCTAATTCGGATATTTTTACGAATTCCGGGCTCTATATTCAAAAGGCTGAAGTAAAGGCAACTAAAGTCAAGCTACACTATTGCAAGTTTTGCACAGAGCCAAATGCAACGTAAACAGAAATAGATTCATAGATATAATATGCTAATAGATTTCCAATCACGACCATGGTGCAATAGATACCTAATATACCTGTGTCAGTACAAGTAATGAATGTTGCCTATTTAGGAGCGACACACATTTGAACTGTGTCAACAGAATAGGCGTTCAATGCTGATTGCACGATAAATGCATAGGTATGCACATTAATGGGACATATATTGATCAAGAAACGTTTACAAAGCATGGGTTATTTGACTTGTTTCACGACTAATCCATTTCAAATTTAGACCTTTAAGTCCTGTAGTTATTACCACTATAACTAATAAGTTACTTACGTATATTATTAGTGTACAAAAGGCTTACTTATTCATACATCAATGCATAATAATAAAATCGTAACAGGTCGCTGTCTGTACATGGAAGATAAATAGGAAAAAATATTATAGGGAGGGCTTTATGAACGCAATAGAACCCAAAACAATGATTTTTAGATTTTTTGTCTGTTTGTCTGTATGCCTGTATATCTGTTTGTCTGTACGTTTGTGCACGCTAATCTCAGTAACCGCTTAACCGATTGCAATGTGGTTTTCCTTATTGTGTTAAGGTTTGCTCCGCTTAACATTTACTGTTTATTTCATGTCAATCGGTTCATAAATAAAAAAGTTATATCACTTTAAAGAATCATACATAGACTTATGAATCTAAAAATTAGTAAATCTAAACTGGCGTGTTGGCTTCGCGTCGAAGGCGTGGACTGAATTGTTTTAGAATAGACTTAATCTTTAAGCTCTTTTATGATTTAGCAAACAGGGCAGTTTCACACGCTGCTTGGTGAGTCTGATGAAGAAATACCTCTCATTTCATACACTTTAGGTGACGTAAACGAAGTTGCGGGCTCAGCTAGTTTTGCATAAATGGCGATTCTTGCGCGAACACAACAAAGTGCATTTATGGCGTACAAAGTTCAAACTGCGCAGTTCGGGGGTCGTTATTACAGGTTTTTTATCAGTGACATAGATATTCAAATGAATGAGTAATTTGGGTTCCCGAGTCCACGCAATGGTTTAACTATAGGTGTTAGGCAGTACTACTTACAGTCGCATGTCGAATGCAATATTATGAATATTCAGCATTAAAAATTGTGTGGATCTGACCGGTGCGTTTGACGAGTAAGCGATAGCGACCCTTCACCTGGTTCAAAATATTCATTCTATTCCTACCAATATGGCAGCTTTGATAACATATATTTTGACATTCTTGGCAGGGACAGCACTTTAACCTCCTAAACCTCTACGGCCTGTTTTGGGTACCACAACTGCGTTTTCCAATGAATTCAGGTGTAAATATATGTACGAGTATCTTGGTAGAACTATGAACCTAACATCAAAACACATTACACCCATGAGAGTTTCTAAGAATCATATTTAAAAATAGGCTAGCTTTCCAACCGCACTATCAGTATAATGGCTTTTATAAATGAGATTTCTCGTAACCCAATACACGTTGCCCAAACGTTATGAAACAGGCGTGAGCGTTAGACAATATAACGGGAGGGTTATTTTCGCCAGCCATAATGGCTTGGATGATTTTATTGCTTTACAAAATAATTTCCAAGTCATATGGAGTAGGAGAGATGAATGTTTATAACCCATAAACTATAATGGAAAGTGGTAAGAGATTTTACGTAGCGATTAAAGTACCTACCGTACCAGTTTTGCTTTATAAATAGTAAGCCGACAACTCTAAACCTAAACCCATTTAGTTAGTTGAGAGCAATGTGCCTCTCATAAAAGGGACATTGCTTGAAACCCTTTTCAATGCAGTAAATCCTATTAACCAGAATCATTGACTGATCATGAGTTGAAAGTCGCCGTGACTGGAAAATTAATTTTCTTCGAGCGAAATTCCGCGGGCTCTTTATACTTAGTGGGCAACCTCTATAAAGCCAGTTAAATAAATTAGCTGCCTATAGTGCTCGTAGAAAAAATCTATCAACAAGTAAATACGTAGTAAGTATGTAGGGACTAGGTAGATGCATTATGAATAGAAAATTACATGGGAAAAAAGATAATTACGGACACCATTTTGTTTTGTATCATACATAAACATCTAAGATCATCAAGGTCGCTTACATTATTTAAAGCGAGGTGAGGTATGAAGCCCAATGCAAAGTGTATTCTCTCTATCTACAACGTATGATGTCTCACGTCGATGTTTATACGCAACTAAGAAGCTTTCGACTCAAATTCAAAGTTTCACACCAAAGAAATAAACATTTAACCGTGTCGATATACATTGACGCATAAATAAATATACCAACGCGGTGTTCAATTCAAGGTCTCGCCATTCATCGCTATCAGAGTTATTCGAGTAACGTACATATCGCAACGATTGTTTTCCATACAATTAGGCAGATACTATGTTTTCCCACTTAGGCCGTGCCCATCAGCATCGTATATCTCGTCAAGCTAATGGCTGCCTAATAGTACTTAGCTTAATAGTACTCTTCTTAAAGAATACCTATCTCGTCCAGAGCCAAGGTAAGTATGCACATCTAGGTTGACTCTTGTCACAATATTTCGTAACTTGAAGTATCAATTGGTATGAAACATCTATCTTGTTCGCGTCCTCAAAGTTCTAAGCTACGAATATACCGTTGCCTATCTTTGTCGCTATTACTTCTATATTAAGATACTTTTTCAATAACAATTCTCTAAGAGACCCAATAATACATTAAAAAACGTCATCATCCGCGCCGACTAATACCAATCAACATTTCAACCGAACGATCCCTTCGTGACACAATCAATGAGCAACTTCCTTATGCGGGTGCGCATGAATTATTAGACTTGATGACAGTAATGAATACAACACACAAATTTTCCCGTGTGCTTCACGAGAGCGACTAGAGGTTAAGTGATTCGACCAAAGGAGATGAACCACACGCTTGTGTTCATTCATAGTCTTAATAAGACCAATAAAACTAAATAGAACATCATTGTTTTAATAGAGGACTACAAATTGGTTAAGTTCACTTTCTTCTTTGGAAAAGTAGGTCATGACAACCAAGCTCGATCTACAGGATCTCTTCATCAAAATTTATGAACATTGGTACAGAGACTTTGACTTACGTTCGAAACTTTATTTTAAGATTTAATTGTACATTTATACATATAGTGTCATATTTGAAAGTTTAAAATTTCATCAAAGGAACACAACAGTTGTTCATAAGCGTTAATCTTTTTGCATAATACAAATGGCTATCCTTTTTGTCCAGTCAAATTATATTCTGTCGTTACAGATTACTCATTTTAAATAACTAGGGTGTGACTAGAAAAGGGTTCAATGCGATTTAGGGGAACACCCCTTGTTTGATCGCAAGGACACTATTTAACCATTACTACTTACTGAATAATAATGATCACATGATATACCACAAAACAAGTTTTAAAACGTTACCAAATTTATTTTGCTAAGTACATAGTTTGCATTACTAAGCTATTTACATTAATTAGTAGTTGATAAAAACATGTATAGCCTCAGTAGGTGACTTTAATCATGTCTCACTCTTGGTAACGGTGGACCAAGAGTATTTCAGATATGTCCAAAAAGAGGAGATTATGACGTGATATCCTCCCATTATCTCCTTTTGAGATGGTAGTCTCAATAAAAATAAGCATAATTGCTGAAGTAAAGTGTCCAGTCATTAGAAAATAGAGGAACATACACCATCGCGATAGATGCATGTCATTTTAAAAGAACTAAAAGTATTTGAATAAAATTTGGCAGACATCTGATTCCAAGCGTGGATTAGTTATTAACAAAATTATTTTACACCGGGTATAAGATAAGTGTCAGTAAGAAATCAGAACTCCACCTGGCCCTAATATAAACGAATAAAAGATGTGTAGCTTTTCTCTTAGCAAAAATATCGGCGAATATACCTACATACAAAAATAAAGAGACGTAGAACCGCTTCTCAATATTCATCAATAATATTATGTTGTGGTGGAAACCGACTGCTCACCATTTACATCTTTAACCATAAACAGGCAGATCAGTCATATTCTAGTAAGTATTCATGTTTATTTATTGACCTTTCCTTAATGGTATTTATCGATACTTTTACTACTTCATAAAAATGATCGGTTTGAAGTAAAACTCAAACGATAAAATATTTACAAAGGCACTCAAGGTTTATGTCAACAGTTAGATACGAGTCTTCGGAATTGAAGTGTTTTATCTATAACTTGTATTGGATTATGATAATACTGCTAGTTTATCTTTTTGTTATGCGTACAATCCATGGTACAATCGTACAAACACACCTTTGGATGTCAAATGCCTTAAAACCAATTTGAAAGTCTAAGGTCTAGCTGTAATATAAACATGAATATTTACTTTCCTTTCATCATCGTTACTGTAGTGCATGTATAAAACAGCTTTCCGCACCTTTATGAGGTGTTTTCCTATAAGGTGTTTTTATCTGCGATAGTAAATTTTAGTTTCATTATGAAAATTACATACAGACACAAAAAATGAATTAATCGCTTCGTATTTATTTTTCTACGAACAATGATATAACAAAGATACAAAATAAAATAAGACTTGACCTGCCTACTCTCAGTATGATGGTTAATACCACTTTTGTCGGAATCTAGATAACATAAAGTTTCGAGAATTGTATACACTTTGCCTGCTCATTGCCTCGTGTCGTAATTGATGACTAAAAATAAAGGATTATTTGGGTCAATCGGACGCAACTACGATAACAGCACATTCCACATAACCCATAGAAATGAGGGAGATCAAAAGAAAATTACTAATTAAAACTCGCATAGAGATGTGCATAGCCGAAGGAACTCAAACGGTAATTTCATGATACGTGTGGTGTAATTTGAAAGAATATAGTCAGGAATGCATCTGTAACTATTGTAGTTCCACATTGAAATACAGTTCAGGATATTGAACAAATTTAAAGAACCTCACTCGATAGCCGCAAGTTAATGGACCAACTCAACGAAAAACCATATCTTGGAATATAACAAGTTTAAGTATCGTCCATCGACACAACTTTATTAAACGGACTTAGCTTTATTTTCAATTTTATCAAAGCAAGAACTTATCGATGTCGCCCGTCGCCAGCCGCTAACCCGGACCCAATGAACTGTGACTCATAAATATGTTTTATTAGAAAAAAAAGACGTTTTTAACAAATGTTATTATCGATAACAAAGGTGCATCCCTCTGTATTGCGTTTTATGGACAGGGCACGGAGGACGTTGACCTCTAGCGGCAGACGGAGCTTTTCGCGTCTCGCCCTACTTGCCGCCCGCCTAACTGACAGTAGTACATGCGAATGCAATAGAATTTTACTATGAACACGTGTACTGTAAAGATATAGGTACATATTACAAAGTATATTGCAACCGCATCTAAGTACAAAGGTTAATGAACTGCCAAAATTCGTGCTCAAGTAGCTCTGGAATACCCACTTGAGTTGAAGTGTTTTTGTTATCTACTCATCTATTCATAGGCGTCAAAAATGCTTACAATGTTTTATTTTTAAAAAGTGCAGTAGGTAGGTATATGGGAAAAATTTATGAAAGGTAGGTACTTGATACCCGAGCGGTAGGTCCGAAGGGACCACCTAATTATAATGGGTTGTATTAAGTTCGGAAAACGTAAGTGGGAGGAATATAGTGAAGGTACATTAAGGAGATTTTTTTACCATTCTCAAACAGAATCAAATCGTATGTTGTTGAGGTCAAAAATGCAACTTTAAACAAGACAGAACCGCTAAATACCAATAAAATTGAGTCAGTGATATTGTAAAGACCTGATCAAAATAAAAACAGGTGTGCCTGTGACCCAATGAAGAACGGATGGAAACATCAACCAAAGTCAAACCATAACAATGAGGTTATATTTTACATGTGAGACTCCTACCACACTCCTGCATTGAAACATCTGCATAGGCGGACTTCCTTTGTCCTTTTAAGCGTTGCCGGTGATACACTCGTTGACGGCACGACCCGGTCTGCACGCCAAGTGCCGCACTTGATTGCACTTTCGCTTTTCAATACATCGGCCAGCCGGCGACAAGTGTTCACTGCACGTTTGTAAACTACCTGGTGGTACATTTTGTTACATGATGTTTGAAAGCGGACGGATGTCGCCTGTCAATCTTTGTAACTAATTATAGTATTCACATACATAGTTTAGAAGTAGCTTTATTAATGGTTGAGGTTTTCAACTACTGTTATCGGATGCTGAAGATAGGATCTAATAGTCAAACAGGTTATGATCTTAGGAATCCATAAGGATCCGCTGTGTCAAAATTAATTTTATTTGACTGAGTGCATCTGTTAAGTTACGAACAATGGCAGTGGAGTACCGGAACCAGAGGAAAGAAATTTATTCAATACAGTAGTTTATCATTCAATACAGTTCCGTCCGAAATCCCGTCCCGATATTAATAAAATAAGTTTTGTGTAATGTCCATCGTCCACGTCCACAATCAAGCTGATCCCGAGTTTCGAAGATAATGCAAAGAGGAATTCTAGAAAATAGATAAGTATAAGTATCTTCTCTATATTCGACAGTAGATAAGCGGGGATAATGATTTGATAGAGAACTGTTTACAGGACTTTTTATATTGATTATTTCCTAGGGGTATTTACTGACCTGGACTTAACTGGCCATATGACATAGTTACCTACATACTACAATTCAGTAAGTACACAGACACTACGGAAGTGTTTGATTTGCATAACAACTTATGACATGACTAAGAAACCACATGGAACTAAAAGTGAAAAATGCGTTTGTCTCAAAGTGGAATGGTTACTTCGCTCCACTCTCGTAAGAAATTACGACAAATGCATAATGACCGTGTCGTAAGTCGACAATTTTACCGCTTTCATATAATGAAGACGCTTTGTATTGTGAATATTATCCCTACTAATATTGTTCTAACTTTCAAACGTTTCAAGGGGTCTAAGACCCGTGTTCACAAACGTTAGACTAACAGTAAAATATTATAAACGGATACTTTGTCTCCTTAAAGCATCGGTTTAGCCATTTCGACAGTTTGTTAAATGTTCATGAACTTGGTATAAGCAACAGTAAATACAGAGATACGTTTTGTTTATCAAGCATGTCAGCTTATTCGTTTAAACAGTTGTCGGTTAAATATTGGTGCTGATGGACAATAACAGTGTGAGTTTTTCACTCTTGACAACTTCTGTGAGAGGGACGAGTTAATCCGAGATCAGTAGAAGACTGCTTGTAGTTTTAAGTTGCTCAAGGATAGATGTTAGCAGATATTTTAATGTAGGAGTGTGGTACTATTAGTTATTCTGTGATAATGATAATAGGTACACAGTGGGATTGAAACCATGAGAAGGCAAACTTGACTTGTATTCCAAAACTCCTACCACACTTCTACAATGAAACATCTGCTAAAAACTATCTTTGAGCAACTTAAAACTACTTACAAGCAGTCTTCTACCAATCTCGGATGAACTCATCGCTCTCACAGAAGTTATCAAGAGTGAAGAACTCACACAGTTAATGTCTGCAGATAATGACAAGACCATAATATAACCTTAAAGGCGATCTACGTAAAAAGGTATTATAATATTACTACATTCGAAGTTTGGTACATTTTCCTCTACTGAAAAATGCAATGACGACGCATGAATTCAAGATAAGGAAGATTTAGAATATTATAGAATATTGACTACTTCACAAATGTGCCCATGGTTACGGTTACCAGATGTTTGTTTTTATTTTAAACAAGATAATTTATGAACGATGTACCTATTTATGATATGACCTCATCATCGGTAGCGTTAGCGTCACATGTGGTTTCCACAGACGCCGTGTTACAGGATTAAGTACTTATTAGTCTACAGGTAATGACATCAGGTATGATGATAATGACCGAATTTATGGAGATCCATTAAATTAATAAACATATATACTGCAAATTGTTTCCAAGGACGAAGATGTTCTCTTTGTCTGTATCTCGGCAGAAGATATGAAAAAAAAAACCAAAATATGCGGAACTGTCTGCTGTATGCATTACATAAATAAAGCGTATTATTATGAGGAAGTAATATAAAATTTATGGTAGTGAAAAATCATCTAACTTCAAGATTTTGATTTTTTTCACTTCCTCCTACCCCTCGTCTTTGATTAATCGCTACATCGTTGTCCAACAGAAATTTCACATCTTTCTACGTTTCAACCGTTCTGATGTTTTAGTCTAGAGAGCAACGCTTTAATACATTAAGCCCCTTACAAAACATAAACTTACATATCAAAAAGTCTCATTAAAAGGAAAAAAATCATGAACATGTTGATTACACATGAACAGACACGGATCAGACAGTAAACCATCATGAATAAAACCGGTCCTAAAAGCATGAGGCCAGTAATCTCAAATAACAGAACGTGCGAATGATTCATAAGTTACAGATTTGATTGATAAAAAATGAAAACACCTTTTCTCTTCATAGACACTAAAACCTTTCAAGACATGTGCACCAAAGTCGATGAAGGTCTTATCCTCTTCCGCTATAAGAATACAATCAGGTTACAAGCATTGTATTCTTATAGCACATTCATGCTCTGATCCCTAAACTAATTTGGCTGAAATTATGTGTACAGATAGCTGACACCCTGGATTGACAAGAAAAGTTCCCATGAGTTCCCGAGTGAAATGAGGACGCCCACGGACCACGCGATCCGAATTACTAGCTCTAGCTTCCTTCATAAAGATGTGCTAAGAAACTTATACAGATGGGTTTGGGCATACAAATGTTATTTTATTCATTGCGTTGTAAAAACAAACAGACTTTTTGATTAATGGGCATTACAGAATCTGAGATAATACGTATTACGTTGAAGGAATCTTTAGTTCTACATTTATTTCATTATTTTAAAGAACTATGTAAGAAGTTAAAATTCTCAGTACCTACCTACTTATTGTACTGTATTTTACAGCTAAGCTAAATTGCATGGCAGTAAGTTCATCTTTCACTTGTATATACAATAGGCAGTTTCTAAACAAAAAACATTATACCTATTCTCTAGTATAGTCTTACTCCAAAAGTATATTACAATGCAATAATGAATTAAACGAAATGATCTCGACATACACACAGAACCACACACTTGTTCCTTCATCAACAAAAAAAAAGACTCAAGTTGTTTTCTGTTCCAAGAACGTTCAATTATAAACTAAAATATTTAACGGAAATCGATCCAGATGTTTATTTATATTACGCATTCATTCTCCCAATAGTAACCCAGACACAGATGAGTAAGGTTCGTAGAATATTACTGTAGATGAAATACCTATTATTATTTTGATCAAAAACGAAGTTTTGAAACATGGAATTACAAAAATCACAAGCAAGTGACTCTATACTTTGAATTCCTGAGCCTTGTCATTATAACACATGTTTCGGAAACAGTTACGGAAATCGAACCGTATGTTGAGACCACCTATTACGTATTAAGTACATATTGGAGTATATTCATTTATATCACTAGAAATTACTAGTCCCTTTGTCTATGACAGATATGTAAAACATGTTATCCTTTGCGAGCGTTTGTTTGATAGCAATTTACGCAACATTGACGAAATATAGGAAAATGCTCAGTAGGTAACACAACGATGAATCATAAATATTAAAACAACTGTAAAACTATCTGTTTATAAATCTAATAAAAACGTAGGTTTTGAACTATTATGAACTTTTTATTTATAAACAACTGAAGACTAACAACTTTTTGATAAACAACTGAAGACTAACAACTATTTGATAAACAACTGAAGACTCTAACAACATTTTCATTAATCGTTAAATGCCTAAGTATAGATAGATCCTGATGCTTTTGAATTATGATGTTTATATCGAATTGAGCGTTAGTCATAACTCTCTCAATCTTCTTATATATAAAAATGAATCGCAAAATGTGTTGGTAAGCGCATAACTTCAGAACGGGTGGACCAATGTCACTAATTCTTTTTTTGTTGTGTAAGGTATTGTCAAGAGAAGGTTCTTATGGAAAAAAAATTGTATTCCCACGGGAACGGGAACTACGCGGGCGAAGCCGCGTTACGTCCTCTAGTTCGCTAATAAAACAAGCAAACAAGTGATAAATAGTACATGTAGAGTACTACAATATTTAAATGAATAATAGAAACTACGTAGAGCGGTGAAAATGACTTCATTAAGTGCCGTTGCGACATATTGTTTTTCCATTCTTTCAATGACTATTTGTCATTCTAATTCCGTCGGCACGCTTGTGATTGTATACACATTTCCGTATTAGTAAACCAATTACCATTTCTAATAATTTACCATAACTAAGAGAAAATACGAGTAGGTAGGTAAGTCCTGTTTCCGAAATTTTATATCGAAGTTTTTTTTTTTCATACAAATACCGTATAGGCACCGTAGGCCCGAGAATCAGTAGATCTTTTGAAAACTAGGCGACCTACTGATAGACTAAACCTACATTTTAAAAACATATCGAAAACAATCCGATACCGAAATAAATATGTATTTAGATATTTTCCCGCTAAACTGCATCGCAACAACTTATAAAATCATTACTTATCACTAGAAGCATTAATGAAATCGTTAAATTATCGTACAAATCAAAAGTCTAAGTCATTTAATCTAGTTGATTGGTAATGGCCTCGACAGGATAAGTTAAACGCATAAAATCCTGCAACGCATTTAATTCTTTTCATTAGAACGTTTTCTAACTATACGTTTATTCCACTCCAAATTAATAACGATGTATGGCTGTTTCCCATTATAATATAAACCATCTTGAGCATATGAATCTATATTTTATAGCTTGCTACGAATATCTTTTGGCATTCGACGGTTAATCTAAACTTTATTAGAGTCTTCGGTTGTATATCAACAAAAAGTCCATAACAACTCTAGAACCACGAATTGTTTGAGAACTTAAGCTCAAAATTCGTAATAAGTAAATAGTGAGTATAATGAACGAAATGTTTTGATCAACATGAAATTGTCACAAGCACACAATTTGACTAGAGAGTTTGAACGACGTATAGCGATCCAAGTAATTCAGTAGTCCTAATTATGCAAAACTATCACTATTCCATGGCCATAGGCATGCAGATTGTGCTACTGGATAGCATTGTCGCCTTCGCCACCCATAGCGTTGCTGCTGGTTTATATAATCAATTCCCATTACCCTACACCCGTTGCAAATACTGTATGCTAGTTGCATACATAATGTGCATTCTGCCCAACCTTCAACGGAATTTAGTTCACAAGCAAGTCCTTTAAATTACCCCTAATGATGTGTTACGAATGATATAATACAAATTTGATTAGTGTCAAGTGTATGATCTGTAAAATTTTCTAATAATCTTCCTTCATTTATTACGGACGTAACTCTTTATGTTGGAAATGTTGTAGCGCTGGTAGTATAATTCTTTTATTTTCTTGAAATGCATTTCTGTTTCGGAATATTGACTTCACAATGCGCATACTATTTGGGCAAGTTGTGCTTAGTTGTAAGTATTTAGCCATGGCCAGCAACGGTAACGAACAATGATAATTCGTGGCTAAGAGGGAAGTTTTAATGGTTTGATGTCATCGGTTGTTTGAAGAATCAATGCCAAATGTAATTTTAAGAACTTCAAAATCCTGTGAACACATTATAACTAATGATGCCAGCACGCAAGAAGTTTCACTCGTCTTGATACAACTAAAACTAAACTAGTGACTATAGTAACACAGCCATATAACTTAGCCTAATCACAATCACTTAGTATAGACGTAGAGGAATGCAGTGAAGGAGCCGGTAAGTAATAAATTCGTAAAGTTGCCTCATTGAATCACTTAACCTTTCTGTTTTCCACATCCTTTGACAATATAAATTCTGTGCATTAATCTTAGTGCTTATGCAATTTAATTACAGCAATAATTACGACACTGATAATACTTCAGATTGTAGCCAATTCAATCAGACATTCGATTGTAGTTAAAGATTATATACTACTGTTGATAATTGCCACGACCGTTTACTACAATAATAATTAATAAAATAATTCAGTGCCTCGTTTAGATCTAATTGAGAAATTTTAACCAGCACATAATTCTGGTAAATTGTGGTACTATGTACCTGATGTAAGTACTTCTTACTGAACAGAGGAAAGGTCCCACAAATTACGGTGTTGAATATTTTAGAAGCAATTCAACTGTCATACTACTCGCCTGTTCAAAATTTTAAGCAGTCTGCTTCACCTACTACAATTACTTCACCCAACATTACTGCATACGAAATAAAAATAACAATTGTTTAGACAGACTCTCATGATACTCTACCTACTTATGGAAATCTTATAGTACGACATAATAGCTTAGTCTCTGGTACACGTGCGTCTTTGAATGATAAACATTTTAAAAGATAAAGCACTCGGTTCTTTACGACGACGCTACTTATCAAAGCGAGTTTAATCTCTATTTCATATTCATGTGCGAACGTGTGAACAAAGTGTCTCTTGTACTCCATTACATGGATAGGAACAACATTACAATTACATACTCCTATTAAAGAAGATAACAACCACAAACAAGCACCATTTCCCGTAATAACATCAATGACTCGAGCTAATACGGAAACAGTAATCATACACTAGCAAAAACACAACAGATGAAGATATATAATTGCGCGTAAAGAATTTTAATACGAGAAGTAATAAATAAATTTCAGGTTTTATCTACCTAAAGTCGTATAAACAATATGAGAGTAAAGTAGAGTAAATATAACAAAGGATATCAAGTTTACAAGAACTCGTTAAATACGTCACCACACACTGATCAGATATCACAATCAAGGAGCGTGAAAGCGGTCGACATGTGCTTTTGTTTAAACTACACACATTAGCACGTGTAACAAATGATAACTAGCTGTGGTGAAACACAACCTGTCCTAATACAACGAACACTAGGATAGAACAGGGTTATAATGGTTTCGATAGTAAACGTGAACAAGCCGAATAGGGATCCTACGATGAGCTATGAGCCTGATATGACACGAATACCGTTTTCATAGATGGCAAGTTTTTCTTGTATGGCAGGTGCAGTTTTACGTGTTCTGGCTTCGCACATTGCGAGGACGGATGCGGGCCGAGAGGTAGTGACTGAATGCCTCGATACAGAAGCCGGGCAACGTGTCACGGTCACCTAACAGGATTAACTTACCTGCCCTACTACGAAGGTAAACTGAACTAATCTACTAATATGAGTTACAACATATTTGATCTTAAGCGGCTTATGACCATTCATTTGATTTTGAGCGGAGCCAATCAACTTTTAATGAAGATAAAAATAACGCAGCATCGTACAACGTTGATCCTTATTGGACGTAGGATGATTTCTACAGACGAGTTATTTTTTAGGTAAACCAAGCAGCTGGTATTTGTTACTTTTTTTTTTAATATCAGGTGGTTTTAATAAAAAAAGACCTTGGACTAAAATAACCAAAGGATTAAGAGCTTATCTTCAAGTACGTTTAAATAGCGTCAGGCAGTTACTGGCCTTCCCGACGGTATTTTTAAAAATTACTTTGATGTAATGAAGATAGAGAGAACTAGCTGGGAAGTATCGCAAATTGCCGAAGGGAATGTTTCACTTTGTTGACAAGTTCTCTACAAATAGGTCTGACAAACATAACAAGAAAAGGGCATGGCACCACAGATTTCACATAGTTGACTTTGCACCTTCAGGCACGCATTCAGACTGTGTGATATTTGCTGTTTCATTCATTGAATTATTATATTACTTCGTAAGAACAGGTTTCGATTGATACTTAGTGTACCTATCGACTATGAGAAATCCAAGTACGATTTACTCTCGTTTTAAACTGATCAGATAGAACTCGGTTTTATACGTTTTTCTTGATATCATATCTAGAAAAACGTATAAAACCGAGTTTATAAACAATGAAGAGCACGGACGTCTACAGCCACTTGAACAAGCAAACTACAAAATAATACCTACTAACAATATTCATCACGATAGAATTTCCAGAAGAATGGAACATTAAAGACGATCAGATAAAAGAATTCACATAGATATTATACCTACCTAGTCACGAAGTTTCCGATCAACATCCTTCCTCGTTCCTGATGTTTTATGTTCAGTTTAGGCAATTAACATTAAACCATTGAGTTAGCAATCAAATATGCACATTAAGCAATTTACATTCATCCATTCTGCACGTTATTCACATTAGGCGATTAACATTCATGCATTGAGCTATCTATCAAAGAGTAACAGTCCCAAAAGAATACGTTATAAAAGGGTGCTAATCTCTGGATTGCAGCAAAGCGCGTCACATAAACGGAGTGTAGTGCGTTAGCCCAAGTAGATTATTTCTTTAGAACTCGTTAAAATTGTATCATTTTAAATATATTTTAATGTATCAAATTTACAGCACATTTAAATATCATTTGTCTTTCCGATACCTATTTTTTTTAAATGATTGAAACCAATTATTATCAAAATGACAACCATGGTTACAATACCAATGACTTCTTGTTGATTAGATGCATCTATGGTTATTGCCAAGATCTATGTTTTTGTCAACTACAAATGGTGTCCTGCCTGTATTTGCTACATTGATAGCACGTCGATCTCTTCAAGTCCTGTATGATTTACCTATTATTTGTTGGTTTAGTTTTACTGGAAGAACGTACTGCAAAATTGCATTTCTCTGTCGAGTGAATCATTTTCGTTATGGCAAGAGCCAAAACTTTTCATGGAATACCTAGTTCGAAATGTTTAGAACAAGTAGTGTTAGCTACTGCGTGTGTTTGTCCAAGGTGTCAGCTTGCTTACAAAATAGACATAGCACACTATTATTTCACTCTATACGTAGCTCTCTCTCGCTCTGTCTCTGATAAAATCTACAATTTCACACAGTATCGCAAAATACATATAGCCAGTGTACGTTTACAGGTATCTGAGGTATATAGGTATAAAACAAATGACCTGCATAGTTTGCGAACCTACGGTATATCGTAATGGTCTATTTGCGCAGTTCACGTTTTCTTTCCCATAGTATTGGTTACCTCAACACTGTCCATTTGCTCATATCTATCTATCTACATGTTCATTAGAATTGTGTACCTCATTATAATAAAGATAATGTCGTGATAAAATCTCATATCTCTTATACTTAGATACAATTAATTTATTGGTATGTTGTTTAACCAAAGAATTTTAATTCCTTGATAGATAATTTGACTTCCTATTTGGGACATCGACAACATGTAAGAATTTTGTATTAGATATGAGAATATTTTAACCCAAACAGTAAAAAAGTCCAGTGGCTTACCTACATTTTTTGCGACTACTCAGTCAGAAGACAGTCATTGAATATCGCTTAGAATCCCGGAGAAATAACTGGGTGTTAGTGTGATACTTATTGCTCCATGAAACCGATTTCGACCATCCAATTGATATGGTAAATATCCCGATATTCCTTAGTTTCCATGAAAAACCTCCTTATCAACTACATCATCAAAAATGGACATCTAATTGCGTCGGTACGAAGTTTAGACAAAGGACTCAAAGATACATCGTACATTCCGCTGCGTCATTACCACGTCATATCTTGCGGTTTGAGTTTGTTGACCATGTGTCGCTCATCCAAGAGAATATTGGCCTTAGATTGTGTATTAATGATGACGCAATTGGGATCATATCAAGCTAAAGCAGCTGTGAATGAAACACCTGCATTCAAAATTGGTAAAGTGACTCATACTGCACGCTTTCATTCCATGTGTAGCAAGTCGAAGTTGAACTGCTCACGCAAAGGTATTTCCTGGCAAACCTACCAATTGAAGACGAAATTGGCAAAACACAGACCAAGGCTGGTTATTTTCAGGCGTTAAATGGTGGAAATTTATTGTAAAATGGAGAGAGCCTCTTTTTGGCAAAAACTCGTATCAAGTCGACAACAGCTCAAACGTATCGACAGCTCTCTGAGTTGATAATTTAATCGAGCACAATTAAACGATTTCAGGAAGTACAAGTTTCAGACTGAGGAACTGAGATAGATTTGAGAAATTATTATTTTCAAGCTCTTGCCAAAATAGAGATACATACTTTGATTACAAGTGAAGCACGGAAGCCGAGGAAATTCAAATATGTTTAGACAGATGGAATCGCTTGCAGAATACCAAGATGCTGTGTCTGCTCCAGCCAGTTTAGTCTCTATTAACTGACTTTACACACATGTTCGTTTGATATTTAGCGATTGAGGCAAATCTAATAAGGATTCGCCTAATGAAAAGTTTTTCTATCTAAGATTCCTTCATGCTTCCGAAATATACGTCTCATTTTTATCACTCGTCCCCTCGTTTGCAATACCGTTGGAGCAACCTTTAAAGACGACCTAATCTTCCAGCGAGACAACAAAAGGGTCAGGTCAGGTACATAACAGGTTTTCAATCATTCGGATGAAAAAAATACTCTATGAACAGAATGTTGGGAACATGCCGAACCTTCCAAATACCTCTTCGCCTTAATCCTCCTTATATATGTAGGTACTAGTATTCGTATCTATTATTAAACTAGCTAACGATCGTGGCTTCGCCCGCGTGGTGGAGTTTTACCGTAATTGTTTCAGTGGGTGCCCACATGACCTTCCCGGGATAAAAAGTATGTAGGTATATCATACTCAGATGTATAAGTTATATTGCAAGGCTTGATTGCTACTGAACGGATAGATATTGATGCAGTTTTCACTGATGGACGGGTGGATTCAAGGTCAAGTCCTCGTAAATTAAAGGACTAGCAGAAGAATCTCTTAGGACCGTCAACATAGGACGCAAAAAATACTTCTTATAAACAAGAAGACTCGTTTACTTTTCTTTTAATTTTTTATTTCTACCTAGCCTAAGTGTCTAAATTTCAGCTAACTATTGGTGTTTACGAGATGGGGCTCGTTGACAAAATGTAAAGACCTAAACGTCGGAGTCATTTTTTCCGTGGGTAGATGTATCATTGGGGAATTTGGATTCTGAAAGTGTTAAAACTACGAAACGGCCTACTAACAGGTTTTATTATAAAATTGTATCATTTTACTCAAATGAGGAGAATATTCTCATAGCACATGTGACTGTTTACCTACCTACACCTAGGTACATAAGTGCATATTCTTTAATTGTTAGTAAGTACATACCTACCTACGTCGCATCCAGGTACGGCAAAGTTAAGAATCTGCAGTATTAATTAGAGACCGTGGCCTTGGACATCATTGTCTACCTACGCCTGTGGATCAGCTTTGAAGGGCTTTTCACAGTTTTCACTATTTTCATAAATTTAAGGATAGGTATAGACAGGTATTCTCAATTTTGCTGCCTCGCCGTCCTTGTACTAATTCAATGGGTCACTTTTTTTTATAAGATGTCATGTTTAATTCTTTCTAAAAAAAAGCCAGCCTGCTTATATTTACCCTATGGCAGAAATTATGAGTTAAGTACTTACAATAATAAATATATTTAATAGTAATTGTACTTACATTAATTCCTTATCTTTTTTCTATGGTTAACAATAACCGGTTTTTTAATTTAATTCTATTTCATTAGACAAACATGAAATTATACAGAGATAAAAGAGCTAGCAGCTGTAACATGCATCAAAATAATACGACTAATTAAACGTGTATTAAACTTACCTTTATTAAAAAAATGTCACTGCACAAAAACAATATTTTTTCTGCAAAGTCTTCACAAAATTCGCAATGAATGCTTTTAGAGTATTACCCAAAAATGTAATCGTGTTTTGGAATCGATTCACGTATGAACGCTCGTGGACAAGCGACACTACCAAACACTGCCCTTAGCTTGATTTGATTGATAAACAAACCTTATTTCTCGCAGCGCGCGCAATGCTATATTGCTAGTGTTAAAAAAATATTGCATTTTCTGAAGCCTCAATAATCTTAAACGTGAATGATTAATTCTTTGCTTTCAACTGTCTCTTTTAAAGCATACTAACATCATCCATTGTAATTTATATAAATTGTCAGAGGAACTTACTAATATTAAGAAATGGAAATTCTAATAAGATTTATATATATTCACAAGTGGCAACTTTGGATGTAGTGCGTTTCAGGGCAAAATACAATATACATATTGAGCATATGAAATAGAGCAGAATTTCAACGTAATTTCAATTTATTATTACTGTATAGGCGTTTGATGAAAATAAAAGCTCCAATTTGAACAGTTCAATACTTTTCAACATATTATAATTATAATACATTGAAATTGAAATATCGAAATTCATATCAATAAAAAAATTCACCAACATAGTGCGTCTTGACCTTTATTATACCACTGACGTATGATTGCATTTTGTCATTCTCTATCAAAAATCTAATTGTCAAATTGACATAAAATTGGCATTTGCCAAGGTTCCGAATTTTTTGTTCCAACAAGGAATCCTTTAAATTAATACTTTACCGCAAAGCATGGGATATACATTTTTAAAAGTAGCCTCCTCTTCCCTCAGGGTAAGCAATATTAATACAGTTTTATATAATTTGAGAAACCTACAAGATTTCGGAAGTTGTCAAGTCGAAGTTATGCAATGATATATTGGATGATACGGTATGATCAACGGCAGATATCATGTAATCTAACCCTTCACGGTATACGGACTCTCAGTCTGTATCTAGTTAGCGTATTACTTTCAATTTATATTACGGGTATCTGTTTAACCCCCATAACCTGCTCTGACCTTCAAACATTCCAACATCACTAAAGCAATCTCACATAAATGTATTGTAGCAAATTAGTAATTAGATTTAATAATAATAATAATTATTATTGAATATTTTTCTTGGACATATTGGGCCTGACTTGTCACACAAACATGTCAATTCTCAATAATACGAGAGTCACCTGTGAATATAGCATGACTGACCTAAAAGCGCCGATTCCAATAAGAACTTATAGTATAATTCCTTAAAAATTTAAAACAAAACAAACTTGAAATTGTCATAATATTAGACTTAGGACTTTTCCAGACTGACACAGGATGGAGAAAAAAATATATAAGATATTCTGTCTGATGGGGGGCACTGCCCACACACACACATGCACATTTATACTCAGTTTTTATAAAGGTACCTGTAGTTCTTTTAAGTTTTTAATTTGTTTTAGTACGGAGGTTTGAGGATAGCTACTAGACAGTACTCAACCACTCATGATGCTGATCTTGTTGTCATTGGTTCGGGACCTGGTGGCTACGTCGCTGCCATTAAAGCTGCACAACTTGGCTTGAAGGTATGATAATATAACACGAGTTTCTTTACACTCATACTGCTATTGAGTACCTACTTAAATTATTTGATTGAAGTATGTTATAAAGTTACTTTGTATCTTTCCTCTTTGATTTTTCACTCATTATGTTTTTTTTTTTTTATAGACAGTGTCTGTAGAAAAGGATCCAACACTTGGTGGAACATGTTTAAATGTGGGATGTATCCCTTCTAAAGCCCTACTCCACAATACTCATCTATACCATATGGCTAAGCATGACTTCAAACACAGAGGCATTGAAACTGGCAATGTGACATACAACTTTGATGCAATCATGGAATACAAACGGAATGCTGTGAAAGCCCTCACAGGGGGTATAGCCATGCTTTTTACTAAAAATAAGGTATGTATACCGAACAAATGTCTCAAAACCGAACGTCAAACTAGTAAATCTATTATCCACCTTGACGTTGGCGGAATCGTTGGTAAACGACGGGGCCATTCATATAAGAAAAGAAAAAGAAGGTATGTATGAGAAAACAAAATATTAAAAAACCTTATTTTAATGGGCTGTACATGTACCTTTAAAAGATGATAATTTTATTAATGCCAACCAAATTAACTGTTCACAAACTAAGTAAGTGCTAAACAAGAATTTCGAAATAATTGTTAACCTAGTTGAAACCTTGAAAAATTACAGAAAATACTGATGAGTGGTGAGCAGTACCTCTGAACCCTGTAATATTCCTTAAAAGTGGGCACAGAAGTGCCCACTTTACACAATAACTATTTGTTCTGACTGGTGATTAAAATGCGAGACTTTGACAACAATAGTCTACAGCCTACGCTATCACTGAGCCATCAAGTTAGTGAATATACACTGCCTATGTACCAAACTGCAAACAAACGTGTTCCGCGGTAACAGTGCTTCGATGAATCGGTCACTGAGCACAAGTAATGTGTATTATTTTGATCTTATCTTGACATTACAATTGACAACCCAACTCTTCATGTAATCCATTAAAAGGTCTATTATGCTTTGATTTCATTGTATCTCTAATTAAAATTAGTACATTTACTTTACTCAACTCATTGTATTTCGTCACAAGGCCGACAAATTGAAATCGTCACAAAAACGAAGACATAATGGACCATTAACTGATTAAGTATTACAAAGGGGAGAATGTAAGATCAATACAATTGTATTTATTTTTCAGGTCAAATTGGTCCGTGGTACAGGCTCTATTGTCAACCCCACGAAAGTCGAAGTCAAGGGCGAGAAAGGCGTAGAAACTATCAACACGAAAAATATCTTAATTGCTACTGGATCTGAAGTTACTCCCTTCCCAGGAGTTACGGTTAGTTGATCCTAGAAATTTACCAATAGGGAGCTAAGTCTTTACACATTGGCCTTTGTTACTGCTTATTGCATATCATTATCAAAGTATAATAAATTAATAAGTACTGCAATTAATGTGAGAGAACTCTCTCTCCACCGCCATCCAGTGTGTGTGGTATCATTCTTTAGCTCTGTAGCTTGACTGAATGACTTGGTTATAGTAGATACCAGAAGAAGACTTCGCCGCGCACGCGTTGTACTATTGTCTGCCCGTTTATTATACTATTGTATGCCCATGATATACTCCGACGTCTTGTTGCGTCCCACACCAAACTTTAATCCCCTACTTTAAATGCTGAAGGTTAGAACTTCTGAAAATCTTGAATTTGACCATAATAGCTAGCATAATAAATATCTCCCTTACATTATTTGCAACCTTATTTTATACCGAAGTATTTAATAACTTGTAAAAAATATTAGGCACGAATTGACGCACGAGAATCTTATTGGTGGTTTCGGGAATCCGCCAATAAGAGTCAGTCAATGTCAAAACGGGTCTATTACATTTTTACGGGGTTAGTTACATCTTGTTAATCATGCATTAAAATTTCGCATATTTTTATATGTATTTTAATTTCCAGTTTGACGAGAAACAAATCATCACGTCAACCGGTGCACTCTCGTTGACACAGGTGCCCAAAAAGATGTTGGTCATTGGTGCTGGTGTGATTGGTTTAGAACTTGGATCTGTTTACCAGAGGTTGGGTTCTGATGTCACAGCCATCGAATTTTTAGAGAGCATTGGAGGTAAGAAACATTATGTCTTAAAATTAATAAGTTATAGAATCCTTCACAAGGCTTGTCGAACTACACCTCTGCTGTGTAGTTCAACAAATGTATCATTAGTGGAATTATTTATGTCAGTGACAAACCTTGTGAATGTTGTATCTACATCCCAAACCCTAGTAGTGTGAAAGTCCTATAATTGCCCATTAAAGCATTTGAAACTACCCTTTCTAAGCTAGTTGGAGTTAGTATTCGCTTAAACTGCAACATATCTGATGCAATGATGTAAATGCTTTATCAATTCAATGGGAATGCGAAATCTTATTGATTGATTGTTGTTGATAACAAATTACTATCAGTTATGCTGTATCAATCAATCCACTTGTCTAAGTTTAGTCACACTGTTTTAACTGTCATAACAATCACATGTTATGTTTAGAGATCATTTTGAAAATCAATTAGTATGCTGACTCAATCACAAATTTAATGTGAGAAAATTTTGGTCTCGAGCAGGATTCGAACCTGCGTCTTCTGGTTTGCCGGACCAGACGCCCTAACCATTACGTCTACGTCGCCCCAAGACGTAGTAAGGTGAAAGAATTTGACGGTCGAGAGCAGTGTCTCGGTGGTCCAATGGTTAGGGCGTCTGGTCCGGCAAACCAGAAGACGCAGATTCGAATCCTGCTCGAAACCAAATATTTTTCACATTAAATTTATGTTATGTTTAGGTTACAACTTTGGTTTGATAGTCGAAGTCCCAGGATGTCAAAGTATAATCTTAAATTCATCAAGAGATTATTTATTTAATGCTTGCAGGTGTTGGAATCGACGGCGAAGTTTCCAAGACGCTACAAAAGATCATGACTAAACAAGGAATGAAGTTCAAGCTTGGTACCAAAGTGACGTCCGTTAAGAAGGAAGGCGCAGGTGTTAAGGTGGAAGTCGAGGCAGCTAAAGGGGGCGCAAAGGAGACCGTAAGATTCTTTTTCAATTTTAGCTTTGTATGGCTCATGCTTTCTCTAATATACTACTTCCACTCTATTTTGATAGCTGGGGTCCACATTGATTTGCCTTAGAAAGTTCAAATAACAACCATCCCTAGCTGGGACAGTTGTTTGAACTTTATTATCAGGCTACATACATATAGCCACGCTGTTATCCCTGAAAGGGTAGACAGAGGCATAGTAAACGCTTACATTTCACCTTGCCTTTTTTTGTCTCACATAATAGGTGAATCCTATTGCCGTGTTGAAATGGACATGCGCAGGTCGCCGCTACCCGCAGTTGAAATTTTTCAAGGCCTTCAACTTGGCTTACTGACAACCGGGGTGGGGTACATTCGAGATTTCCTTCTCCACGCAATGGATCTTTTTGCGAAAGTGTTCCCTTGGTCGCCTCTTACGCCACCCTCGGGATGTATTGTGGTGGCGACATGTTGTACTCTTACCCGTAGCGACACGGGATCCCGTCGCCACACGGGGCTCTTTATCATGTTACTGTAGATTAATATTCCTTTTCCCCCATTTCAGCTGGACTGCGACGTCGTTCTTATCTCAATCGGCCGTCGTCCTTACACCAAAGACTTGGGACTAAAGAATGTTGGCATTGAACTCGATGACCGTGGCCGTGTACCTGTCAATAATAAGTTTGCGACCAAAGTTCCTGGGTAAGGAGTACTATATTTTATTGAATACTGAAGTCGTTAATATGGAATGGTATTTTTGTGTAGGCGGGTAGGGAAAAAATGTCAAAATAATAATAGATTATCAGTAAAAATTTATTCATATATTTTTTGAGTAATGTGGATGTAGGAGATCGACACAAGTGAATATGTGATAACAATTAAAACCGGCCAAGTGCGAGTTGGACTGCCCAAAGGTTGCGTACCAAAAAACAACAAAAAATCACATTTTTTGTATTGGGGCTCCCATAAAACGAACGTGATTTTTTGTCGTTTTTTACACAATAATAATAATAGTTAAGGGGGGGCTCCCCTTAAATATCATTATTTTTTAGTATTTATTGTTATAGCGACAACTAAAATACATAACCTGTGAACATTTCAGGTCTCTAGCTATCACCGTTCATTAGATACAGACTCGTGACGGACAGACAGACAGACAAACGGACAGCGAAGTCTCCAGTAATAGGGTCCCGTTTTTACCTTTTGGGTACGGAACCCTAAAAAAGCAGAACACGAGGTCAGAATAAATGCAACCAGGCAAATGCGTTTGAAAGGCATTATGCAAAACTTTTTAACTCAACTACACTCGAGAGCAATGAATCCGGGTCACTTAAAGAATGTTAAAAATCTCGGAAACTAAAAATGATAGGTTAATGCAATAAATTGTATTTAATAGACAATGTAATACTCCTTAAATGAAAGTAAAAAAAATATGAGTCACCATACATTTTATTAACACAAAATTACATAAAGAAAAAACTGCCGATCTCTCCTTAAAACAAAAATAGGAAACATGAAATTTTTGAACTTTATTACGATTTTCTTGAATTTTAATACTTCGTATTGCCTCCTCGTGCTTCCATTACTGCGTTTACGCGGTTTGGCATGCTGTACACCAAGTTCCTTATACGATTTTGGGGAATATTCTCCCATTCCTCTGTGAGAGCAATTTTGAGCTCACGAAGCGTGATTGGGGGAGGGTTTCGTTGTTTTACGCATCTGCCTAGCTCGATGAGAGCCGTTTTCTATGATCACCAGCTCTGTGCGACTTTCAGAAGAAATTCCGGCCCACACAAGTACAGACCCACCACCGTAGGCTACTTTTTCTTCGATGCATGCTTGCTTGAATCTTTCCCCTGGTCTTCGATACACTCTGTGTCTTCCATCGTGCTTGTAGAGCATAAATTTTGATTCGTCGGAGAACATAACTTTTGACCAATCTTCAATACTCCAATTTACGTGGCTCTGGGCATACCTTAGTCTCGAAATACGATGCCCACGCTCCAGTTTAGGGCCGTTTGCAGGTCTAAGGGGTTTTAAGTTAGATTCAGCAAGCCGACGTCTTACTGTCCATGCACTTGGGTTACTTCCTCCGAGGCGTCGAAACTGATTGGTGAGTTCAGTTCCTGTGAGAAAGCGGTTTCGAAGCATGGTGTTCACCAAGTATCGGTCTTCTCGTGCTGTGGTACACCTGGTTCTGCCCGTTCCTGGTCTGCGTAGGTTAGAACCAGTTTCTTCGTAACGTCGGAGAACTCTTTGTACTGTTGACAGCGACACACCGACAGTCCTGGCTGTATCGCGCTGACTCCGGCCGGTTTCCAGCATTGTAAGTATTCTGGTGCATTCTTCAGGCGTAAGCGACATAATTTCAGCTTGATTAATGAATATAGAGCACTATCAACATGGTTTATGTACCCACATAAATGACAGATTACAAACAAAAGCAACACCAAATGCTGTAATTTCGTAGTTCCATCTTCGAAAGTGGCCCTTTTTCAAATTTGATTTTTTTATGATATAACTTTACAATAACTAAGAAGTTTTAATACCTTCATTTAAGGAGTATTACATTGTCTATTAAATACAATTTATTGCATTAACCTAGCATTTTTAGTTTCCGAGATTTTTAGGATTCTTTAAGTGACCCGGATTCATTGCTCTCGAGTGTATTTGCATGAGTACCTCATATAATGGAATATAAATATGTTTCATTGTACACTAATTGACATTTATATGCATATGAAATACAGTGAAATTGACGACCTTATCGCAGAATGCAATTTCTTACTGGCAAAGTTGATAGCTAGATCAAATAAATATTTTTTTTATTATGCATTGTGTTGTGATTTGACTTGTTTAAAGCATTGGTAGCTGCGAACATCTTTTTACTTTTTAACATTCTAAGAATGCCTACGTCACACCGACACCTCGCTTTAAATAATCTCTCAGAATCTATAATTTAGTGTATTTCTGATTGGGTCAAATATTGGTTTCAGAATTTACGCCATTGGCGATTGCATCCACGGGCCAATGTTGGCGCATAAAGCTGAAGATGAAGGCATTGTGTGTGTGGAAGGAATCAAGGTAAATATAACAGCAGAACAGAAGTTATTAGCAAGTTATGACAACTGATGAAAATAAAATACATATTGTAGTGTGTATATTTCCCTAAATACCCTCCAAAACGCCAGTCAAAAAAGTTTAGGAATAGAAGAAAATGCTCTGAATAAAACTTTGTATGTACCAACCCGTCTGGTCAGCGTGATACTGTAAGGCGAATCACCCTTCAAAAATTAAATCGTACTTTCAAGTGATTTTCGCGGGCAAGCAGTCTTCAGAATGTTGTGAAGGTGAAGCTTATTTTGACATAGTATTGTCGCGTTGTAAAACGCGGTATTGCCTACATTACCAATAATCTGGAGTGTACGGGTACTTACTACCTGCTACATCCCTTTCTTTTAGGATTTTGTGACAATTTGTGCTTCCCCGTCACAATTAGTTGAGGTCACCTTGACTGTTGCGCGTTAGTTTTGACAGATCGAGTGTTTTCCTTTATTATTGTTCTGAACCCTGACCACTTTTTCTACAAATCTTTACGAGGATTATCACACAATGAACAACACGAGTTGACGCAGAACAATAGTACTATTAAAATCGAGTTACCGTCGTGTCACTCTTTAAGTCTGACCAGCCTTTAACAAAGTCCTAGTACTATTTTCAACTAGCAGATCTCACGTGGTTTCACCCGTGTAGTTCCCGTTTCTGTGAGAATACGGAAATAAATAGCTTATGTCACCCATATCCAATAGTGAAATAATTTTTCAAATCGGTTCAGTAGTTTCGAAGCCTATTCAATGTAAACAAACAATCAAATCTTTTCTCGTTATAAAATTTTTAGTATGGATAGATAACTTAAATTTTGGTTGTAACCAAGAAATGACAATTTCAGGGTATGCCAGTGCACTTCAACTACGACGCCATTCCGTCTGTAATCTACACCTCGCCGGAAGTCGGATGGGTTGGCAAGACTGAAGAGGATCTCAAAAAAGAGGTTTGTTACCAATGCCCATTAGATGAAAAGTTGAAGGTACTGTAATCTAGTTATCCCTCTAGTAAATTAATGTGCTAAGTAACAGAAAAGGATAGAATTTACAGCTTAACAAAAATATCTAGAACGGGATATTTTGCAATATGGCGATACTGTCAAAACGTCACATAAATCAGTTAATAAACGAAGTGCTACATTTGTATAGTCTAGTCACAGTGGCGCCTCCATTATTTCCTACTGTTTTTTCTAAGCTGTATAAGAAATGCGGTCAGATGTAACTGTAGGTACCAGTCTCCTAATATAAACTACTCTCACTTCTCATATACGTAAACTATATTTATTTATAAAAGATTTTACTTTTTTAAACAGGGCAAGGCGTACAAAGTGGGCAAATTCCCGTTCTTGGCTAACTCGAGAGCAAAGACGAACGGTGAGCCGGACGGTTTCGTCAAAGTGTTAGCAGACAAAGCCACAGATGTCATCCTCGGCACACACATTATTGGACCCGTAAGTACAATTTATAGACCAGTTCGAGTCTTTTTTAGCCAAATTTTCTGTATGCTAAGATTGATTTCGGATATTTCTTACGTAATTTTTTTTGTTTAACCACATGGATAATGGTACGACTAGATACTAGAGTCATTGTAGTGATGGTATCATATAATTTATTAATTTTATTGTAGTCAGCAAAATATGTCTTAAAATCGACATCAATGTATAATAATGTGTACATAGTTAAGAATAACTACCGCACAATATGTAGAGACCTACTTCCCAATGAACCTGTTCAACATAGACAATAGAGTGTTCTCGTTGTATTTTAATTTTGTATAGTAGTCATGTACCCAACGATCAAAGGGGATATATATTTATTTGAATTCGTTGATATTTAATTATACCTCCATGCCTTATTCATTGGTCTCATTTTAATATTCTTATAATAAATACAAACAATTAATATTTGACTGTGAATGCACAGGGTGGCGGCGAGCTCATCAACGAGTGCGTGTTAGCTCAAGAGTACGGAGCGGCGGCGGAAGACATCGCGAGAGTGTGCCACGCACATCCCGTAAGTGTTTCTACGCTCGTTACAATTATTACTATTTTACTTAGTGCTCTGTAAACGATTACTGCAGTAAGCAACATTAACTATGGATGGGTGACCACCTTGTGACATTTTTTTGCTAGCGTTTCCGTGCTTCTGAAGGCACGTTAAGCCGTTGGTACCGGTTGCCAGTAAAATGGCAGTCGAGTAGTTAAGCCAAGTTGAAGACCTTTATGGGCGGCTTGAAAATTTTCAACAGTCGTCATCACGTCAGTCACAACTTGCGCCTATCCATATCAACACGGCAATACAGCTCACCACCTATTTACGTGGGACAAAATCTAAATGGTAAAATGTGGGCATATAATATTCCTCTGCCGAACCCTCCCGGGATAAATGGTGTGATCGTATGTATGTATGTATTTTACGATCGCAGCCGAAAATCAAGTCTCCTTTTTTTGTCTGTCACCTGAAAAAATGACTTGGTGACAAAAGTTCACTTTGCACTACATTTTACAGATCACACAAATATACACGGTGTTTCTTTTAGGGTGTCAAGCCGCCACTAGCTGGTAGCAGGGTTCCATACCTATCGATTTAATCCCCATGTATGTTCTACGATTTTTTGTAGTTTTCGAGATATAATGTACTGCATAATTCCCTATTTTTTTATTATCGATTAAAATTTTTACATCTTGTATCAAAGTTAGGAAGGAGATTATTTTGTCCATAATACTGCAATCAATAGGCATTATAATAATAAAAAATATCCAAGAAAAGTCGTGGACACGTAATTATAAAAAATAACGAAAAAAAATTATATCTCGAAATTATATAACGGTTAAATCGATAGGTATGGAACCCTGCTACCAGTTAGTGGCGGCTTGACACCATAAAAGAAACACCCAGTATATTAGTACAATAACGCGATTTGTTTGTGCGCTAGGATTGACAGATCGAGAGTGTATGTTGAGTTCCTTCTCCCGCCCTTTATTATCAGTTTATTTGTGCTATAAGTCTTGTATCTCTATTTCAGACATGCGCAGAGGCAATACGTGAAGCAAATATGGCTGCGTACTGCGGCAAGCCGATTAACTTCTAATTTACCGTTAGTTTATGAAAACCCATTGAGTTATCAGGGTCAGTAACATAATGTAAAGGGCGGCCAACTGAACATTTTGCGGGATTTAGGAAAATGGGATCAAAATAAGTAGAAAACTGGATTCAATCAAATCAGCCCATTTCAATGGGCTGATTTCATTGAATCCAGTTCAGCATTTGACTTCAGTCAAATGCTGGACGTAGACCTCTCCTAATTTGTTTTAGGAGGATCTTTGACCTTAGTGTAACTCGCTGGCCAGACGGGTTGGTACAGTGGTTTGCTGACCAGACGAGTTGGTACAGGGGTTTGCTGACCAGACGGGTTGGTACTAGGTTTTATTTCAACTTTGTGTACCACTTGTAAATCAGACTCCGGTTTGGCCCCGAAGAGCACGGTCGGGCACCTTAAAATGAAATGCAATTATGTCTCTCAGATATTTTTTATGAATTTTGTTAGAATTATAGGATGTCATCTATTTATCGTGCTATCCATGAAGACGTGCACTCTTGTTAAATCACTTACAATGCAAATGTGCAAGCTTTCACATATTTTTCTTTCTGTCGAAACACACTAATATCGATGAATGCTAATTATTAGTAGTAGAAAATCCATTTGGGTTACACACTTACATTATAAATGATTTGAGAAAAGAGTGAGGCGTGTCTTCGTGATTGACACGATATAATGTGCCTCGGTATAGAAAACTTTAAACGCTTATTTTCATGTGTTAATGAACGTGCGCGCTGCGACGTTTCATCCAACAATTTCGCAAAATAAAGCATCATTGGCCGCCCTAATCGAGTCGATCCGCGCTCTAAGGAATCTTGTATGAATCTATTTTGAACGATTTAATGTATGTCCCTTGCATTGACTGTTGGGTACCATTTCGTAAAACAATCTATTAAAAAGTATAAGTACTTGACCAGTTGTTAGCAGTGTCATGTTAAGTTGTCAATATTTATTTAATAATAATTTACAGCGTAAGTGATATTTGTATTTTGTAATTTTATTTCGTACATATTTTGTTTTAAAACAAATATTTCATTCCGTTTTATTTATTATTGACTCCTTGACCCGTGTAACATTGTTACTTTATTTAATTTTTGTAAATAGATTTTTCGTAAATATATTACTCTGTAAAACTTTCACACACGCATTTTCATATCGACACATGTAACATTGAATTTACCCATTTTATGCTCTATCTTGTTCTCTTTCTTGCATTAGTACTTTGCTGAGTAATAGACAAGGACAGAGTACTAAAACTTACCACTCCACTCTCTATAATCTAAAGCGGAGGCAGCGCTTTCATTTAGCGTTTACATAAAACACCATTCAGTCCTTTCCTAACTTGAGGCGTAGATTGAGGACCACACTCACAGTCCGAACAGTGGTTCTCAAGTTGGCGGCACTGTGATGTACCTCTTCACGATCCGCTTGAAAACCCCGGGATTCTACTCTGCGAGATACTTCAACTCACTGTTACATTTTTACCACGTAGTATGTTTTCCTGGTCAAAATAACTCCGCCTGATAAAAAGCCATGGTGTAATTGGTAACGTAAAAAAACTAGAGCACGCGCCCTGTAAATCAGTTTCAGGGGGGGCCAAAATCATCTATACAAAGTGGAGTCTGTATAATAGATATTTTAAAAAATACTAGGAAACCATACTATGCAACCGTAGTATTATAACGATGCTAAACACAATTCCCTCTGTTTTCTCGTGGTCCCACTATTTTGTCCACCTAGTGGAGACCACGAGGGAGAACTATTTCTCGTAGCCCCATGACGTTATGCGGCTGCGAAAATATTCTTATGATTAGATCATTTGTTTTGTCAAGATCGACAAATAAAATGATAATCGGTAAACAAATGAAGATTAACAAAACAAATGACGATCGATGTAATATTGCACCTGCAGTCGTGTTAACTGACTCAATCCTATATTCGTTTAATTCGACAAAATAAACTGTGGTAGTCCTTAATGATAAATCGGTATACAAAAGAAGATTGATAAAAATAAATGAAGATCGATGTGATATTCACCTCCAATCGTAAACTGGCTCAATCGTATTTTTGGGAAATACAATGACAGATTCATGAGACAGATGACGTTCTACCCGTTCCGGAATTTAGCGTCTCGTTCCGTCCTTTCACGTCCTGACGTGAATGGACGGAGGACGAGACGCCGATTCTTTGGATGCACCAATCAGGTGCATATACCACTGATGCTCTTAAATAAAATGAAACTCAAATAAATGGAGTTATTTTTTTTTATTTACTACATACATTAACAACACATATTAATAACATAAAATAATGACTAGATAAAAAAATTCAACACTGTATACAATTGTCTAAAATAATTATTCGATTAGCTGCACCTTAGTAAAATTGCTTTAAAATAATATTTTCAGTCTAAAACACTTGTAACGCATTGACTAACACACAAAATCAACCGATAGTCATGTCATTGTTTTAAAATAACAAATATAGTCTGTAAACTATAGCTTGATTCGAATTACAGTTTTATTTTTAGATAACGTAAATAAAAATAGACTTTCAACGGCATAAAACTTGTAGTTGAAATTTAGAAGAGTAAGAACACAGAGGTTCAAACAATAAATAGGTATGCTTTTGAAATAAAGTATTTTTTATTTAACTGATTTTCACAGAAATTCAGCTATATTATATAAACTAAATAAAATTAATCTAGCACACATGAGTATTAGTCAACACAAGTAATATTCTCACGGTATTCAGGTCTTTAATGTGACCACGTCGCAAAATTTTTACATGCGATGAGGACCCGAATGCCACAGACCGAAAAGCATTAAAAATAGTTTGAGTAGAAATACATTTTAATATTGTTAGTCTAGAATCAATATTGCATTATAAATGATAACAATTCATAATATAAAATCCCTACATTAAAACCTACATGTAAACATAACAAGTCGGACAAACGATAAAAAATAAGGACAATTCAGTCTAGTGTCAAAAGATTCTTCAGTATTACTAGTCCGAGCAAAAAGAGCATCCTTGCATTATGGGTCCCTTACACGTAACGAGTACAGTGGCGAGACAGTAAAACGATACTAGGCCGAGAGAGTGGGCACTCGGCCCAGTAAACAAATCGTAGTTCTAGTGACTCTCTCGCCACTCTGCTCGGCCGAGTCACTCGTCAAAATGTTCATACATACCGAGTACACGGCCGAGGGCACTGTACTCGTTACGTGTAAGAGACCCATTACGCTACAAATGCACATTCTACCGAGTACACGGCCGAGGGCACTGTACTCGTTACGTGTAAGAGACCCATTACGCTACAAATGCACATTCTACCGAGTACACGGCCGAGGGCACTGTACTCGTTACTTGTAAGAGACCCATTACGCTACAAATGCACATTCTACCGAGTACACGGCCGAGGGCACTGTACTCGTTACGTGTAAGAGACCCATTACGCTACAAATGCACATTCTACCGAGTACACGGCCGAGGGCACTGTACTCGTTACTTGTAAGAGACCCATTACGCTACAAATGCACATTCTACCGAGTACACGGCCGAGGGCACTGTACTCGTTACGTGTAAGAGACCCATTACGCTACAAATGCACATTCTACCGAGTACACGGCCGAGGGCACTGTACTCGTTACTTGTAAGAGACCCATTACGCTACAAATGCACATTCTACCGAGTACACGGCCGAGGGCACTGTACTCGTTACGTGTAAGAGACCCATTACGCTACAAATGCACATTCTACCGAGTACACGGCCGAGGGCATTGTACTCGTTACGTGTAAGAGACCCATTACGCTACAAATGCACATTCTACCGAGTACACGGCCGAGGGCACTGTACTCGTTACTTGTAAGAGACCCATTACGCTACAAATGCACATTCTACCGAGTACACGGCCGAGGGCACTGTACTCGTTACTTGTAAGAGACCCATTACGCTACAAATGCACATTCTACCGAGTACACGGCCGAGGGCACTGTACTCGTTACTTGTAAGAGACCCATTACGCTACAAATGCACATTCTACCGAGTACACGGCCGAGGGCACTGTACTCGTTACGTGTAAGAGACCCATTACGCTACAAATGCACATTCTACCGAGTACACGGCCGAGGGCACTGTACTCGTTACGTGTAAGAGACCCATTACGCTACAAATGCACATTCTACCGAGTACACGGCCGAGGGCACTGTACTCGTTACTTGTAAGAGACCCATTACGCTACAAATGCACATTCTACCGAGTACACGGCCGAGGGCACTGTACTCGTTACTTGTAAGAGACCCATTACGCTACAAATGCACATTCTACCGAGTACACGGCCGAGGGCACTGTACTCGTTACGTGTAAGAGACCCATTACGCTACAAATGCACATTCTACCGAGTACACGGCCGAGGGCACTGTACTCGTTACGTGTAAGAGACCCATTACGCTACAAATGCACATTCTACCGAGTACACGGCCGAGGGCACTGTACTCGTTACTTGTAAGAGACCCATTACGCTGCAAATGCACATTCTATCTCCTCTCCATCAAATTCTTTTAGTGTAGGTAAACAAAGACAGAGCTCTATGTTCGTTTGGTCTAAACGCACTCTTACACAACACTGCTTTATTATAATATAGTCACGCTTATTCCCGAAGGATTAGGTAGAGACGACCCGAGATACCGGTCGACCTTTTAAGAAGTTCTGAAACATAACCTATACCTTCTGTCGCTCGACAAGCATACACTCGCTATCTTTCTTGGTATAATTAGGACAGAAAGGGATAGAAAATGTTTCAATTTAATGCTTACTACTCGACCAAGTTAAGTAGACGACTGAAATGAGTCGAAAAACTCTGTAATCGGTTTCTTTTCCTGAACTAAATTAACGAAAACGACGAAAACGGATACAAGAGCTCGGTTTGCATTCTTTTGGACGGTACTAAGGCTATTCCGGTGCCAGATATGGTGCAGGCGGTAAGGGAAATTCCACTCGTTGATCTAGAACGTTTGTTCGAGTAGTACAAGCCGATCACTAGAAACGCTCACAATTTCAATAAAAAAAATACAAGGCTGCCTTATAAACCTACAGCATAATAGCGGCCAGAGTTTTATACTCGAATTTTGCCAAGCAGTGTATCTATAAATCTATTGAGTTAAACCTACATAATAAATATAGTATAAAATAGCCATTTTAAGTTTGTTCGTTTAGCGTTGGACTATAACGATATCGCAAAATATATGATGGGTGTCGTATTCAATGAGTATTGTACGAGACATCTAGGCTTTGTCAAGTACGGACGGCATTCCAACATTCATAGCTTTTATCTTAGAAGAATTTTCAAGAATAAAGCTGATATTTTAATAAAACTAATAGTAAAGCGTCTACAATACGATTGTAATAATTAACAAGCTACGAGTTTAAAAAATCTCATTCTCTTTCAATTCATTGTGGTTTTAAGATGATTTTCGCGACATATTCATATTATCATGATTTGTTCTCGACGCATAATTAGACGCGAAAATCCAATCCAAAAATTTAAACGTCATTTTACATCAATACAGCTAATTATGTATTTTTTATACTTGCTGTACCCGATTAAAGACAGGTGATAGTGCAGAAATACCCGATATACGGTGTATTTTTTTATACCTCTAAGGTGGCATCCAAAAATACAGCCATCGCGATCGAAAGCGATCACCGTAGCTGAAAGTTTGCAACACTGTAAAACTGCTACCTGTAAAATCGACCCGAAGTAAGGTAAGACGAATAAAATCAACCCCAAGTATCTAACACCTGACTGCACATATTCAAGTAGAATTTCGGCGACAGTATCTTGCTATATTGAGCACAATCATTCGAATACATAATCGCAGATGCCATAGCTGTTGCATTCGATTCCATATATTTGCGTAAAACGACTTCTAAATCTGCGAAGCACAAATTATTATCCAAATAGTAGTCTTTAGAAAGACGAAAGCATTCTTCCCATAATTGAGCATCGATAGGGAAAATGCTAATACATTTATCTATCACTTGCGCTGCTTGTTTTGAAATATCGCATTCAGAAATATTGACAAGAGATTTTGGGAATAACCCCTTTTTTAGGTAATTCAATTCCTCACAACAGCATGGTAAAGCTTTATAGGCCAGGGGGTCAATTAATGGGTATGTTTCTTCGTTTAATATTGACATAGATATTTCCTTAATACGTTTGGTCATGACGTCATTTATCACTCTTTTTATTCCTTGTTTATTCTTTAGGAATTCTTCTCCAGTTTTGTCAATATCATTTTGATTATTTTCTATAGGAGTATGAGTTACATAGATTTGGTCGTATTGTAATTCAGATTTTAGATTATCCAAAAGCAACCTTAGGCACTCGCTGTAGAGTTTATTATGATATGCAAATTTAGCTGCCATGTTAAGATTTCTGTTGAAGTTTTCTTCTTTGAGCCATGGTTTTAATACCATGATGACGTCATCTGCCCAGGAGTTATTTTTGAAATCGTCTATTGATGTCAAAGGGTTATGTTGGGCATCTATTGGTTTTCTTTCCCAGGCAGCGAGGTCGAAAGGAAACATTATATCAATTCTATCGACTGGCTGAAATAGAAATTTGTTGTTGCCTCGGCTCGCTGGGATCTTGATGACACGTTTGGTTGTCTTCATCATAATCACCCGATTGTTGCTCTTTTCTTTTTCGTTGTTTAGCTGGAGATAAATGTACACGTGTGAATTAGTTCATACAAAATGTTAAGGATCAGAAATGAATTAAACAAACATAAGTAGATATAGCCATTTATTACAAAATTTTAATGAAAATATTTTTTTGATATTTTGGTTGGATTCACTCTAAATTTCTATATCTCAAAGTACCTATATTTAAAGTAAATGTTTTTGCTAGATACAAATACATTGTAGGTATTACCTGTAAATGAGTATTGCCCGAAGCATAAATCCTGCCATCATTATCGATATACACGGTGAAGTCTCCACCACAGGCTACCAAAGCAATTGTTTTCATGCTATTATAGTCTACGTCTGGGGTTTTATTGCCACTATTTTTGACCGTGTCCGGCTGAGAATCAGTACGTATTTTAACTTCAGTTGGAATCACAATCTGTTTTCGATCGCCACTCCCTGCAAATTGAGGAATGTTTGAAGAAAATTTAGTCAGCAGCACAGTACCTATCTACAGTTCTCGATTTCATAATAATGCAATGCATATCGAATTTCAGAAAGAGACAGTATTCGGTTGAATAGAGCGTCATCTCTGTCGCACGGAACACTAACAGTATGACTACTGTTACACATATTGAAAAAGACACTTGTACTGTTCCACAATGTTTATTAAATATACCTGACCGGTTTCGCCTTACGGTATTCTCAAAGGTTTAGACGACTATAAAAATAGAATAATGTTACATTGTAATGAGGGACACAGATGAAGCTCTATTGAACCAACATTAATCTTTTTCTAAAGTTCTGAGTGCATTACTTTTTACCAGATATTGTACAAAATACCTACTACTTGGACTATTTAAACTCTATATAAAAATATTTGGTTAGTTGGTCCGCAGCAAGGTGTATAATAAAAATTACTAACCAAGTTGGCCATCGAAGTTGAGGCCCCATGTGTACATAGTTCCAGCATTGTTCAGTATGCAAGAGTGATGCCAGCCGGCGGATATCTGAAATGTCATGAACACAAGTATAAAATCAGTTCCAATCCTGTGTCAGCTGTTACGGTTATGCCAGTATGTTATAGGTGCCTATATAAAATACTAGCGGATTTCATGCGATTTCACCAGCGTAGTTCCCGTTTCCGTGAGAATACATACATACATACGCGAAGGGGTAGGCCGAGACATATTATTTTAAACCCACATTTCACCTTTTCAGAATTTGTTCCACGTGGTGGTGGAATATTTATTGTTAAGAATATATTGTTTTATTTCTATTTTTCATTTTGGGAAGTGGACGTTTTGGGAAATGGGTGTTTTGGGAAATGGGCTATTTGGGAAGTCCGCGTTTTGGGAAGTGGTCCTTATGAGGCAAAAGGCCGTATTGCCGTGTTGAGATGGACAGGCGCAGGTTGTGACTGCCTGCTGTTGAAAATTTTCAAGCCGACTAAAAAGGCCTTCAACTTGGCTTTACGACTGTCATTTTACTGGCAACCGGGACCAACGGCTTAAAGTGCCTTCCGAAGACGGAAACGCGCCAATAAATGTCACAAAGTGGTCGCATGGACGGTCACCCATCCAAGGACTGGCCATAGAGAAGTGATCGTTTACAGAACACTTGAGTTCGGATAAAATATAGCCTATGTCACCCGGGGATGGTGTGTAGCTTCCCAACAGTGAAATCAAACACAGCACTAACCTGTACAATACTCCCCCGCACGTTACTCGTGTCCACTACACACGGCACTAGGTGCGTGTCGGTACTGGCGGCGGGCGGGGAGGGGGGTGAGGCGGGAGGGGGCAGTCATCTTCAACCAACCACAGCACTAACCTGTACAATACTCCCCCGCACGTTACTCGTGTCCACTACACACGGCACTAGGTGCGTGTCGGTACTGGCGGCGGGCGGGGAGGGGGGTGAGGCGGGTTCGGCGGGAGGGGGTAGTCATCTTCAACCAACCACAGCACTAACCTGTACAATACTCCCCCGCACGTTACTCGTGTCCACTACACACGGCACTAGGTGCGTGTCGGTACTGGCGGCGGGCGGGGAGGAGGGTGAGGCGGGAGGGGGCAGTCATCTTCAACCAACCACAGCACTAACCTGTACAATACTCCCCCGCACGTTACTCGTGTCCACTACACACGGCACTAGGTGCGTGTCGGTACTGGCGGCGGGCGGGGAGGGGGGTGAGGCGGGTTCGGCGGGAGGGGGCAGTCATCTTCAACCAACCACAGCACTAACCTGTACAATACTCCCCCGCACGTTACTCGTGTCCACTACACACGGCACTAGGTGCGTGTCGGTACTGGCGGCGGGCGGGGAGGGGGGTGAGGCGGGAGGGGGCAGTCATCTTCAACCAACCACAGCACTAACCTGTACAATACTCCCCCGCACGTTACTCGTGTCCACTACACACGGCACTAGGTGCGTGTCGGTACTGGCGGCGGGCGGGGAGGAGGGTGAGGCGGGAGGGGGCAGTCATCTTCAACCAACCACAGCACTAACCTGTACAATACTCCCCCGCACGTTACTCGTGTCCACTACACACGGCACTAGGTGCGTGTCGGTACTGGCGGCGGGCGGGGAGGAGGGTGAGGCGGGAGGGGGCAGTCATCTTCAACCAACCACAGCACTAACCTGTACAATACTCCCCCGCACGTTACTCGTGTCCACTACACACGGCACTAGGTGCGTGTCGGTACTGGCGGCGGGCGGGGAGGAGGGTGAGGCGGGAGGGGGCAGTCATCTTCAACCAACCACAGCACTAACCTGTACAATACTCCCCCGCACGTTACTCGTGTCCACTACACACGGCACTAGGTGCGTGTCGGTACTGGCGGCGGGCGGGGAGGAGGGTGAGGCGGGAGGGGGCAGTCATCTTCAACCAACCACAGCACTAACCTGTACAATACTCCCCCGCACGTTACTCGTGTCCACTACACACGGCACTAGGTGCGTGTCGGTACTGGCGGCGGGCGGGGAGGGGGGTGAGGCGGGTTCGGCGGGAGGGGTCTCCGCTTGGCGTCGAGCTGCCACGGCGCGCACTTGCTGCGGACTGCTGCCCCATGTCCATACTGTGCCTTTGTTTGTCAGCGCCACCTATTTAAAAATGTGATTTATAAAGGGTGTATGCCATGTTACACTTTACTTTGGCTTAACACAAATTTCATTTTTAATATTTACATCTTTTTCCTAAATTTTCGGGTGTTTTTCTTTGCGGTGTGGAAATAATATTCTTGGAAGCTAACTCCTACCGACTAAAACCACACAATTCTTTCAACATCTCAACCTTAGAGCTCTTTTTAGAGCTTCGATTAGCTGCTGAGAACCGCTATGACTTTTTACTAGAAAACATGTTTTTAAAAATAAATACTTTTCCCAGAAATATCGTAAGTTGGACATCCCAATCCCAACCCCTCTACGGGTGTCGAAAATTGTCAGTCAGCCAGTAGGTGCCACCTATAGGGTCCTACCACTTGGAAGGTTTACGTGCTCGATAATTTTTTTATTCTGAAGTCATAGAAACACGAAAGATACACACACACACACTTACATTATGAAAGTATCCAACAGCGATAGCAACGACGGGGTCCTGAATCGGCACTCTGAGTGGCACTGAGGCCTTATTCCGATTGCCCTGTCCGATTTGACCGAACACCCCGGCACCGCACGCCCACACTTCACCGTTCTTCATAAGCACTACTGTATGGCAAGCACCGCAACCCACACTCAATACCTATAACAAAACACGTAGGTTATTCAGTGAAACAATTTTTATAACTTTGGTTTAAAAGAAGTTGGGTCGATACAAGTTGAAAGTAAACCAAATTGAAGTAAACTTTGCAATTTTAACTTTATCTACACAGCGTAAGGCAGAAAATTCGCCTGCTCAGAGGAGAGCAAGCTAAGGCCGATTAATTACGATTGCCAACGCTGTTGAAAGTTGAAACACCGACTATATTGCGTTACTTTATTTTGCGTTATAGTAGATGCAATAAATCCAGAGAGTAGTGCTCTCTCGCTCATTGTAGTTCATTGCGCCGCGATGCTGCGGGCATCGAACATGGCGCGCAGGCGGCAACCAATAACAAAGGGCCATGTTTGGCTCGTCTATGCGGAGCGTTGCGATTGGTTAAGACTTGTTCGCGCGTTTCGAATATAAGACTTCTGCACAGGTACATCGGCGTAAGTTATAAACGTGGTACTACTGTACACATAATTATTGCAAATAAAATATACCAGATATCTTTGATTGTCTTGAAATTGTCTTAAGCTACAGTGTGGCTAAGAAGGGTTGAAATTGCTAGATTGACTCGTTGAAACGATAGATTTGTAAAAAATAATACGTGCCTTTCTGCCTTGGAATTTGGTGACTAACTTCGGTGACCATTCATCGTCGATAGTGCCAAGACACAGTTGGCCGTGGACGCCCCATCTAAACAAAAATAAATAAAGTTATAGCTGTGAATGATTGCTGTGTAAACACAAGATGACTCCTGTAACTTCCGGTTGACCTATCGCCAGCATGAAGTAGTAAAAAATATGCGGAATCAGGTTTCCAGATCGGTCAAATTCACTAAATAAACCGGTTTGGTAAATAAACCACACAGGGAATTCAACACGACAGCATGGAGGCTTTTCAATTACAATTTACGGCCGAGATGGGCGCTACTCAGTCTAGTATTGGTTTTGATGACTGAAAGATAAAGAATGGAGGGCATTCTGTCCTATCATTATTGTTAAAGTTTGTGGAGATGGATGTTGTGTTAGCTAAAGAAATGAACTCACCCCCACATATAAAGTCGTCCACCAACATCCACCGCCGCAGAATGGTAATGTCCAGCAGAAAGGCTTGCCACTGGGGCAGTGAAGGCGGCAGGCACGTGACGTAACGCTCCGGAACTGACGGCCGCGTCTCCTATACCGCCGGCCCAACTTGCGCCCACGCCTAGCTGACCGAATGTGTTGTCGCCGGATGCGTATACCTGGATATCACGTTATCGTTTTACGTAATAACAACCGACAACGATGGTCAAACTCCTACAGACAATGCGATTTCTTCGGTCCATCTGGCGTGTGGACGTCCTACCCACGTTTGCCAAGTCGTCTGTCATTTCTGACACGTAATCAAAATAATTCTAGCATTAGTACGTCAATGGATGTGAAGAATGAATCAAAAACATCGGTTTTATTTAAGTGTTTGAGGTGCTAAAAATATACATTTCCTAATTTCGATTTACCTGTAGCCTCCAAAGCCTACGTGACTTTTCATTTTTGACCTTCATTTGACCTCCCAACGCCTGTGCCGATACCTCGGCTGCTATAGGTCAGCAGATGCACCACTTGCAGGGTAGATTAGATTGGCTCCCGAGTATCTTCAAGGAGGCCGAGTATACTCCGTGAAGCCTTAAAACCTAATACCAAGTAGGTCTTTAGTCAACCAACTATGTTTGTAGCCGCGTATTGGCAATATGTATTTTAAGCCAACGCACGATGATTTTTCAGTATACAACCAGAAAACAGACACACATGAAAATCTAATCCAGTACCATCTCAGATCATTATCACTTACCCCATTTTCCGTGAGCACCAACGTGTGATGTCTTCCACAAGCCACATCGATGACCCTTCCTATCACATCCGTATTAACCGGAGTGTGTGTCATCATAATTTTAGCATTACCATCATCGACAACGGCCCAATGACCCAGACCACAACTCAAGGCCCTTTTAGGATTGTACTGATTTTTCCAAGTGTCTATACTCTGTGGTAACTTTAGGTGTATATCTGAACAGGGTTCGCGAGATTCGATGACACAACTAAGCTGTACAAATGTTGCTATCAATTGTTGTAGTCTTGCTGTCTGTAAGTAGAATGTACAAGATCATAATTATTTGAATACCAAATATCCTCAATCTTCACAATAATGTACAATCGCCTAAGAAATTATTCTACCAGTTATGATAAAGGTTTATGTAAGTTCAAATTATCGCTAATGTTGACATTTCTAACGGAGGTGAGTTGTTTAAACTGTGATAGCGATAATTCTAAGTTGACACATGGCTTGACGAAAGTACATTATAATTATGATAAAGAGGGCAAGGGTCACTGTCATAATATTACTGTAAGGGAATATCGACCTTGTCTTTAATCTGAATCCTAGGATGCTAGATTATAATTTTCCTTGATTGTACAAAAGCTGATAGAATCTCACATTAGTGACCAAAGTCAATACACAATAGGTTGTTGGACTCTTCGATTGATTGGAACAATAAGTACTCGTAAGTAAAGGTACAGCGTGGCATGAAGACTCGCAAGGTAATGCATTAGGGCCATTATTTTTGCAATAGATTATTGACTTACTACTAAGAGAAATTCGAAAGCTTTCTCGCGATACTAATTATTTTATTAACTAAATGTAGCTATCAAAGAAGACAGTGTGAACTTACGACCTCACAGAGCTCGCCGGAAATCACTGGTTGCAAGCTATACAGTTCCGAACGTTGCGTAATGTTCTTTTAAAAAGAGACCTAATTAATGCAGCGAGCGTCAATTGGCTGGGACTGAAATGATGTAGCGATCTGAACATACTCACATAAAGTGTTATGACTCCTTGCTTCAAATCTCGCATCAGAGGGCGTAGCTGATCTTGCAAGGGATTCAACCACAAACACAAAGACTGCAAAAAATATTTCAATATCATCATAAGGTGAGGTTGACGGTGTGAGTAGCATAATTTACGCGCGATGTGATAATGGGATGCGACCTTTTAGACCTGCGACAAGCACGGGCCACTGGCAAGATTCAGAACAGAAAAGCTACCATTTTCGATATATACTTTGCCAAGATTCCATCCCATTTTCATTGCACGCGGATTTTATCAACATTTTATCTAACTACCTTCAAAACATTAGTATCCAATTCATATCGTTTGCCGATGACATAATCAAACAGCCACTGGCCATCTTCTTCCAATAACAGGGGTACAAGACACGTTTCTTTTAATAGACAATCGATTGCTCCACGACACATGTCCTGCCTTGATTGCAAAGCGGATAGAAGGATGTATGGATATCCTCGTTGAACGCTGAATACTGGTACTAAGTTCCATAGACCGACTGCAGCAGCAAAGGAAGCCAGTTCGAGTAATTCTGTTTGACTCAATATTGTGAGTTTTGTGTCTCTGAAACATAATTTCAATGCTGTTTATTGTAACAGGCTTCAATACAATTACACAGCGGGAGATAATGGCAATGCCGCATTTTAAGACCTACGCAAAAGTATTAGATCTGTTTTAAGTTTTCGCCTAGCGTCTTCTCTTTATCTCAGAGAGATATTTAAAAAGAAACCAGGGATACTTTGTTTATGCACACACACTTCAATTTAGTGTGTAGCGTCAATAACACAACTTATTTGCACTTGTACTTTACTGTCGCGAAGCGGCGAGAACTAGAAGCAAAACCAAAGATAATATAATAGTATTACATACAGATAGGCAACTCCCTGCCCCTCACTGAGCAAGCTTCCCCACCCCCGCCCATGTGTCGGGACTGGCGCGCCAGTCCCGACACAGCTGTCATTATAGCTCGACGGGTGTTTTGAGGGAACATTTGCTTAGCCTTATTGGTCACACGCACACATTCAAGCTCTGTACGATGACAGAATTGAAAAGGAATCATTTGTATGAAGTTTCCGCCCTGTAGTAAAATGTAAGAAACAGTTCAAACTTACGACTCAAATCCTTGGTCCTTAACTTCATTAGTGAGCAACATAGCAAGGAGTTTGACTGTCATAGCCGCGTCTCCTAAACTCCCAAGATTACTTGTATTTTTGTATTCGGACAACTCTTGCACACGGCTGAATACGCCAAGTCGAGCCACCCAACCGTCTGGTGGACTCTGAAAATACAACCCTAGTTTTTAGGACGTGTACAACACTAAAAGGAAAATACTTGAAGATATTTTTTTTTAAGATATTTGCATCAAACTATACGTACTGTTCTTAATTTTAGCATGAAAGTAGAGATTAGTGTTGAAATGTATAATATTGGAACGCAACCATTTTAGTTCCTAATTCTGTCACGGGTGGCTCTGCTTCCCTTCCTTCCATAACTTCAAAATGTATGTGCGCGCTCTCGAAATAAAATTATTATATTTCCAGTTGCATTTGGTATTTTCTTTAATACTACACCCACGCATATTCCTACATGGTAGCAGAGCATGGTTAGGGTGTAGTACAGTGGAAATACAGCAATTTGGCGGAATACCGGGCGACTTTGAAAGTAAGGTTATACCTGCCGGGTCAACGTGGTCCGAGTACAGTTCGCGTGATTTCAATATGAGTTCACATAATATGTTTAATATTGAAAAACTAAATGGAAGAGAGAATTTTGCCACATGGAAATTCAGTTTGAAGACATATTTACAGCATGAGAACTTATGGTGTTGTATCGAGCCGCCCAACAACGACGCCATTGATACCAACAAGGACATCAAGGCCAAAGCCAAGTTAGTACTACTTCTTAATCCTCAAAATTACGTTCATGTGCAGGAGTGCACAACGGCCAGAGAGGTATGGGATAGCCTACATCAGGCCTTTGATGACAATGGACTTACCCGAAGGGTCGGCCTGCTCAAAGATTTGATCAATACTACTCTGGAATCATGCAACAGTGTTGAGGAATATGTCAGCAAGATTATGAACACTGCTCACAAACTGCGTAGCATTGGATTCGATGTCAATGACGAGTGGCTTGTGTTACAGAATTGTTGGCATATTTATTATTTTCATAAGATACTGCCATTAGTTTGAAGTTTGACAGTGACAAGTTTACATTTGACGTTGACACGTCAAACGTCAAAGTACCTATTGTGGAGCGAACGGAGTATGTGTCAGGCTTCCGAGTGAAACGCCAGTCAGAGGGCGGACGCGATTAGATCACTAAGGTCAGTAAAACTTTGTTTGTAATCTCGGTTGAGGAGTAAATAGTAAATGGTAAATATTAAATAAATTTTGTTGAAATATTGTGATCCGTTTGATTTATCTTCCTTCTGCGATGACCCTAACATGTCAGAAGTTGGATATCTCGAAGTAAAACAATATTTCGTTATAATCCACCCCACGAGCACGGTGGCCATCATTGATAAATGAAGTGAAAGAAACTATTTTTATTTAAAAATACAGTGTTCTATAGATAAAGTAGCCTCATTGACATAGTAAAACACATTTCTTGTGAAGATTTTTATCGCGGTTTGATGGATGGAATAGGATTTTATTCGGATTCACCTACTTGACCTCAGTAGAATCTAAAAAATAAAACTTTTGTGATGTTGAGTTATATGAAAAATATGCATAATTTTAATATTTACATATTTAACAAGTCAGGAATATAAAAATAAATTATAATTTTTGCTCGAATTAGTCAAGATGCAAATGTATTTATACTTTTAGTCTACCCTATTTTTTTTCTTCTCGATTTCATAATACGGTTTTTCTTAACTTGTGATAGAACAGTTATCAGAATATAGTGACGCATATGGGATAAAATCTAATACTTTGTTAATTTTCAAGCTTTCAGAGAATGAGCGACCAAGGTTCTGCAACGAACTCTCCTGAACACCGGGTACATTTGCGACGAAGTTGGAGTGGCACCCGTCGCCAGGTTTACACTCCTTCAAGACTACGATCTTATTTGTAGTAAGTATGCGTTGAAAAGAGTGATGAGCGGGAACGAGCTTTCTGTAATTGAAAATACACCTTTTCTATAACAGCAATCACGGTGACTGAGTACATGCGTGAGTTTAATCGATCGATTTAAGAGATAAAGAACATTGATTCGTTAATTTGAACCTGTAAAGTGTGTCGTTAAGCGATTTCCGACTTGTGGTTCCATAACCATTATCAATATGATACGCCTCCTTGAGGTAGGTATGTCATGGCAACAGACGGGTGTATCGTGGGCGCTTTGAGGAAGACTCATCGTCGACCTTCTTTAGGAGCCATTTTCGAAATATGTGATCCTTGATCGATATGATTTTGAATTATATTATTATAATTAAAGCGTAGGTCGGGGTTAGCTTCTAACTTTTTCTCTAAAGTAAGGAACTGGCGTTTTGCGGTGGGACCCGAAGTGAATCAGTGTGATCAGATTCAGACAGTCAGAAACCAATGTTCAACTTAATGGTCGGGTGTTGGAACTTGTGGAATCAACGACGTTCCTAGGGTTAACGGTCGATGCTGGTTTACAATGGGGTCCACATATTGTCAAACTAGCAAATAGATTAAGTTCAGCAGCATTTGCTGTACAAAAGATAAGGCACTTGACGGATGTAGATACGGCTAGAATAGTCTATTTCAGTTACTTTCATAGCTTAATGTCTTACGGTATTCTACTGTGGGGCAATGCTGCAGATATAGATAAAATTTTTATTTTACAAAAGCGGGCCATAAGAGCTATATATAGATTAGGTCCAAGGGTCTCTCTGCGCGAAAAATTCAAAGAGGTTAAAATTCTTACAGTAGCATCACAATATATTTTTGAGAATCTGATGTACGTACAAAGAAATTTACATAGTTTCGCTAAGTTAAGTGATAGACACAATGTCAACACTAGAAATAAAAGTAACCTTGCTGTTTATCATAGCAGATTGCACAAAATCAGCAATTCTTTCATGGGTATAGTAAGTTCAACTCATCTGTGCGCGCGGCCCTATGTGTGGGTAAACCTCGTATAAACACAGTGACTTCGTGTGCGTGACAAGAGGTACAGTGAAGTACAAAATACAAAAACACTCGTTTAACTAAAATAGAAAACTTAAGGGGTGAAATGTATGTTAAACATATTACTTAATATGTTTTGCTGCTAAAAGAATAAAATAGAGGAAATTTAGGATTCGCTGCTCTCTACAAGGTTAATTATAAATTCAGATTCCATATCAAAATGTCCATAGTATTCTTCTTTTTTGTATTACGCCACATCTCTTCATCAATTTGACCTTAACGTTCGTTTATTAATTTCATTATTCCCATCACATTTTGTTCGATGCTATGCGAGGCATTATATATTTTTTTAATTCCCCCTACATTTTCGATTAGGTTTAGTTCGGGATGATACGGTGCCGCGGTGGTAGCCGAAGAACTTTTAAGCCATGTGGCTGAAGAATGTCACCAATCTTATTACAAACTAGCTGATCCTTGCAACTTCGTTTGCGTCACATAAGGTGTACGAAAGGAGAGGTATTTCTTCATCAGACAGCGTGTAAAACTGCCCTGCCCTCTCCCAAAGGAACCGTGCAAAATATCGGGATCAAAAGTATCCCAGAACCTTTTTCGGATCATAAGCTCAGAATGTACCAAGTTTCATTTAAATCCATTCAGTAGTTTCAGCGTGATACTTATTCGGGATACAGATAGACAGACAGACGGACATGAAAATTTTTAATTACATTTTCGGCTTCAGTATATATCGATTAGAGAACGCCCTCCAATTAAAATTTTCAAATTATCTTCCAATTGTAGAGACTCTCGACCCTCCACAGTTTTTTTAGATATTTAGAGTATGGTCTTTTTACTTTTTAAATCAAGTCATACAGTAAAATTATTGTCATATTTACTGTATAAGCAATGTTTTTTTCTGTCGACCATCATCTCTGCATTTCTATTTATTTTTTTTGCATTAGGATTTGGAGCTCTATCATTTTTCGACTATTCTGTAGGCCTTAATAAGTTACACAATTCTACTATACATTATTTTGTTATGCCTCGAAGGGTTTAGGCAACGTTTTCGTTAAAAGCTCCCATACACCTGATTTTTTTCCGACATCTCCAACTAATATCGTTATATTCCTTCCGGTGCATGTGGTCCATAATAATTTTAGTCAATGTAAAACAAACTCAACAAATTATATACGCAAACCGTTCTCAAGAATCATTGGTGATCTCAGCATGAAAATCAATGCAGTAGTTTTTAAGTTTGTCGTGAAGACAGACGCGGCGGGAACTTTGTTTTATAATAATATATATGTAGTGATAAAAAATATTAATGACATCGAATTGACACATCAAAAATATTTATCTGACTTCTTAAACATTTTCTCCGTGAAGAACTAGACATTTTCTTTAACGACTGTACCCATGGTATTATCACTTAGAACACTGTCTAATGGATTATAATGTAACCAACTTACACAGGATGTCAACATTGCAGTTACATTGAGAATTGTCATGATATTTAATTTTGTTTCATTATAACGTAAGAGTTGCCTTCAAAACGTGGTAGATGACGCTGTATGCTTTTTGTTTATTATAATTTTTATTTCGCGGCCTCGCAGAGAGTTTCCTGCAAAGACTGCTTGGCACCGCTGGTGTCGTCAGTAAGTCGAGTAACGTCTCTATCTCATAATAAACAAATGTACTCTGTGAAGACGGCTGCGTCACTGGCACACAAATGAAAGCTGTATAATTACTAGCGCACGCACACATAGCGCCGCGCGCACTGATGAGTTGAACTTACTATAACTGTATACGCTTTTACAACAGGCTACCAGACGAAATTAAAAGTATGTCCCTTTAAATTTAAAAAGGTTGTAAAAAGTAAATTGTACTGCAGGGGCTACTATACAATTGGTGATTATTTGTTGGATGGAGAAGCCTGGAAATGACCTGCTCTACTGGATTCTCAAAAAAATTGTAAAAATGCATAGTTTTTAGATTCATTTTGTAAATAGAGCTCTAAAAAGAATAACCCGCTGAGTTTCTTGCCAGTTCTTCTCAGGTGGGTCGCGTTGTGAACTGGTGGTAGATTTTGATTTATATTCTGGACGTTTTACAAGAGCATCTGTATATGCCTATGTGAAATAAATTTATTTTTCTTTCTTTCTTTCTTCTTTCTTTCAGAGTGGCGATCGATGTCATTTCGAGTAAGAGTTGAAATAAAAAGGTGTCACAGACTTCGTAATGTTTGTTAATAGGGACACTTTCGAGTTATCAAAAGCGTTGCGTAAGCGTTTCAAGCGAAGGAGTTAGTTGCGTTAAGCAAAATTAAGTTTTGTTGTGAGAAGCGAATGTTTTTATTTTGAGCGTGCGTCGTATGTGATTGTTGCGAGCGAGTGTTTGAAAGTTGCGCGGGCGAGAGTATTGTGAGAGATGTATGCGAGGATGAAAAAGATACCGCGGTACATTGCTGTGCGTGGATTGATTACACAGGTCTGCAATGGTTTTCCTCTTTAAAATCTGAGTAACATTTTCTATAGTTTCTGATGTGCTGATTACGAGAAAAATAATAAAAAAAATCCATCACGTCAGGATTTTTTGATATTCAATATTTAAGATTTAGCTCCAAAATGTCTGAGCGTCTACCTTTAGAAATTTATAAAACGTCATTAAAATACTTCAGCTTAATTTTTATTGCATTTAATTCGTGTAAGGGGACATAGAAATTAATGCAAATCAGTAATTTGATGATTACTACATAAAAAGTAAAAGTAATCCGCATTAACCATGTTGAAAACGGGTAATTTTGACTTAATTTAGTAATAAAATAATAAAAAATATTACCTAGTAGTAATATTACCTAATTGTTGTAAATATTATTAAAAAAGGGTGTAATAAAGATAATCCAAAAGGCATTTTTTTATTAAGTACCCGCACTTATTTAGAAAATTAACAGTTGAAGTGCGCATCTTGCAACATGAACTTTAGAATGTCATCGCGAAGATGTTTAAATTCTCCAAATTGTTTTTGTAATATTTGCGGGAATTTTATGGTGATAAAACAACGAAACAGCATTACTGACTTTGTGAAAAATATTTACAAAAGTTATTATGCAGACGTTTTAATTAACCAAAGACAAAACTTGGACACCTCATAAACTTTGTACGACTTGTTTATTAGAACTTCGCCAGTGGTCAAAAGGACAGAAAAATAGCTTCAAAATCGTTTCGCCTATGCTACGAAGAGAGGCTAACAACCATGATAAAGAATGCTACTGTTGTTGTTGTGACATAGCTGGATACAATTTTAATAATAAAAGGAACATAAACGAGCACTAAACTTCATTTCCTAAATTCGCACATTGATTACTTCCCAGAAAATTTAGGAGCCGTTGGCGAAGAACGAGGCGAAACATTTTACCGAGATTTGAAAGAGCTTGAATTCTGGTATCAAGGAACATCGAATACTAGCATGATGGCGGACTATTGTTGGTTATTGAAGCGCGACGATCCAAACTGGAATTTTAACCGAAAATCGCACAACCGAAGGTTCCAGGACAAAAGGACCAGGTTCAACAAATAAAATTTACATGTAATTTTGACTAGAAACAAGTTGTTATTATATTTTAGTCGTTTTGAAAGTTAAAAGTAATGTACATTTTTAAATATATTTTTTTTTATGAGAAACCTTGGGTCTTTTTACCTATTTTCTTTCTGTACCTTTTTTGAAAAATCTGGAGGTGATGCAGAAAAACTAAGTACATATTCGTAATCAGCGCACCAAAATACCCTAGAATCAGCTATCAAATTCCAGAGAGGAAGTTATGACCCTCATTTTGCAGGCCTGTGTTATGAGCGATGTGAGATCAAGGCGAGTGATTTCGTTCCTATGTTGTGTATTGGCAATTGTCAATTTTTAATCTTGGTAAGACAAATCCTGTATTACAGAACTGTTCTGGGAAGAAATCTACTGATTTTATTCAACGTTCAAAGTCTTTATTGCATACATAAAATGTGAAATCTCTAGTGTTAATTTGATTCTAGAGGATAACAAATTAAATAAGGTTACAGTACACAGTGATTTGACGTTTTTTTAAGAATTAATTGATGTATTTAATTTAGGTCGTTAAAATTATAATTATAATGAGGTAGGTACTGCGTTGAAAATGATTCATTTATTTTATTTTTTTAACAATTTAAGTACACACATAATATATTACAGAGATACATAGTTAGGAAAAAAAGAGTACAATGGCACTGCTTATTTCTATAAGAAATCTCTTCCAGCAGGCCAGCGAGAGGAGAACATGATGTTGAATAATTCAGAGAGGTAGAAGTGTGTGAGATAACTAGGTAGAATCAACTAATTATACATACTATACAAATACAAAAATATTAATATGTGTATATATATGTATATATTTATGTATATATATATATGTGTGTGTATATACATATTTATAACAAATAAAAATACTTACATACGTGAGATTACATTTTTATAAATAAAAAAGGCATTATCTGTTAAGTGGTAGAGAGATAGTATTCGAGGACTTTCTTCTTAAAATTCGCAACTGTGTTAACGTCTCTGATATCAGGTGGCAGGGAATTTCACAATCTAACCGCATGAACTGAAAAAGAGTAAGAATAGAAATCGGATTTATGGCGTGGGAGTTGAAGGATGGAACGAAGGTGTGTCATGCAAAGAGCATCGTCAATGATTAAGTTTAGCAAGGTATAGTTAGCATTACATGTTAATAAACAATTTCTATTTTGTTGTCTCGTTTTGTGTACTACTTAAGTTTTGAATTAGACATGTTTAGTTAATCAATTGGTTTTCACATAGCATTCAATTTTCTGATATGCAGTTGGTTGATCAGTGGAGTTACCCAGCCTACAGAAAGGTTATACAGATGTGCATAAAATACCCCAAATGTATTAACATAGTAAAAAAGTTTTCTATTGAAAATGCAACAAAAACAAAAGATTGGTTTATTAGGAGTCAAACACATTTATCAATAGCCACAGCAAAGGCGGCGCCACCGATCATATGTATCTATATTCCTAGTCTGTATAACTGCTCAACGCGCGCAAGGCTCCGACAGGCGTAGGGTACGGTCCTGAGCGGGCCACTATGCGAGTCTATTTATCGCACTCAAGAAACAAGTGGTGAGGTAACTTGTGTTGGTTGTGGTTGTGGATAAACAGAAGTCTTTTCCTACAGGCTCTACTTGGTTTACTGTTGAAATAAAACTTTTGGTAAATTTGTTTTAATATGTAGTTCTATTAAATTTGTTAGATAGGGAGTGTTGAGTCCGCACTTAAGTAACTTGTTTTGGACAACTAGAAGACTATTAAGGTTGATGACTAGTACTGCTCCATACTGGGCTGGGCAAACGTAAGTAAAACCAGGTCATAATTATGGTGCAATATAAAGTCAATTTAGTTTCACTAATAGGCAGGAATCCTCAATTGAGAATGGGAGTTAAAGCGTTCAATGCTGTAGTGCCCTCAAATTATAATCATATTGTGTTATCACTCCAATTGAGCTTATGATCTAGCATAGTGCCCAAGCATCAAACAGAACGACTCGATTTGATCCCACTTCAGTCAAATTTGAGATTTCACCTAGGGAGCGACTTTGCCTTGAAAACAGAATCGCCTCCGCCTCAACAATTTTCAAACTGCATTCGCGACAGTAGGCGGTTAATAGCTCAAACTATAAATCTATGCGAAGTTAATCAATATCCAACAAAGATCTAAGAGATTCTGTGTCGTCCGCAAAGCTGTCATATGGTTGCATTGGTGTCATTAATATTTAGTGATGTAGTACGAAACTTGAACCCTAGCATCCTAATAATTTTCTAGAAGTGCCTTCCAAATGGTAGCGTAATTATTGGCAGTGAAAGGAATCTCTGAACACACTGTCAAAGCCTTGTTAGATTATTTACCCTCTAAGTACTGAACCTTCCCTGTGAAGAGGCGGGTGTGGTCATGAATGAGACTTATGAGGTTCTTGTAGAGGAGTCACCATTCACTTGGAACAACGTCAAGAAATGTCAGGTTAAGTGGAGGGAATTTTTGTTAGTAGACCAGGTTGTTTCCTTCTTCCTTCTGACCACGGAATAATAAAAAAAATGACGAAAAGAATAGATACCTACTAAGTATGCTTGCATGACTCATCGGAAACATTAAGCACAGGTCATAAACATTTTGTGGCCATAAATATTAGCGCAGGTCATTACTATATTCTACATAAAATAAACCTGTATTACTTTTTAAGATGAATTTTCATAGGGACCGGACTGAGTTTCTTGGGGTGTTCTTCTCAGTCCGTAGTGTTTCCGAACCCCCGGTAGAGTCACAAAAATTTAAACACTAAATAATAATAAAAAAAAACTTCAAAGGGAATAAATTTGATTTCATTTTATTTTTATTTTAATACAGATTCTCTATCTGCGATAAATAGGGTACACAATGGTGTTACATCATATGAATAAGATAATCCTTGCCTATTCAGCCATTTAAATAGCATGCAAGATTTTGTGTATAAACCGTCACATTTTCAGAAGTAAGTACATATGTCGTTAGATAATTAATTTATTAGAGACTACAGAGATTGGTGTTATATTAAATAAGATTCTTTAAAAAAAAACTCAACAATTACAATAAGAAATAAATACTATTTGAAGTCATTAAGACTAGAGTTTAAAGCATTGAATACATAAATACCCATAAAAAAAAAATCATCCAGCTGATACTTTAACATTGGGTCAAATGTAATGGTAAATAATTGATACCTTTCATTAGTAAATTTAGTATAATAGACTTTCTTTTTGCGTTGAAAAGTTTTACTCCATCAGGGAATTTACGATCATCCATAGTTTTGGGCATTCTGTTTGAAAAAGACTAATTTAAGTAATTTATTTAAATCGGCACGTAATTTCAAGAAAAAGAGGAGCCTGAAGATGCTTTAAAAAAAAATTAAAAAAATACCAGGATATTGCGATCGTTATAATATGTCAATTTAAAATAAGAGAGTTAAAGCGTCGAATACGGCATAAAAATACACGTGAACGAGTTAATAGCGAAATATACCTATAATGTACCTAGTGACGGTATTATTACGGGTTGCGAAAAAAAACCTTGCAATAAATTTAATTAAGTCTAAATAATGAATCATCTAATTTTAACAAAGACACCACTACTTACTCCTCAACTGAAAATGGTGTTAATGAGTACTTGTATTTTAATGATAAGAGATTGATTACAGATTTAGGACGGCAAACATTTAAGATTGTAAAACGTAGTGAATGCATTAATTTTAGTGATTTAAGTATAGTGATGTATGTAGGCAGGATGTGAAAAATGATTGTAAATTGTCGAATACATACATATGCGTGTGTATAAGTGATTGATGAGGGATTTAAATCATAAAATTGAATTGAGCCTGAGTAATGTACTTATCATCTAATTTTGGCGAAGACACTGCTACTTGCTCTTCAACTGTAAACAGTGTCAATGAGTAATTGTAATTTAATTATATGAGATTGAATAGTTACAGATTTAGGACGACAAACATTAATGATTGTAAAACGGAGTGAATGCATAATTTTAGTGATTTAAGTATAGTGATGTATGTAGGCAGGATGTGAAAAATGATTGTAAATTATCGAGTACATACGTATGCGTGTGTATAAGTGATTGATGAGGAATTTAAATCATAAAATTGAATTGAGCCTGAGTAATGTACTTATCATCTAATTTTGGCGAAGACACTGCTACTTGCTCTTCAACTGTAAACAGTGTCGATGAGTAATTGTAATTTGATGATATGAGATTGAATAATTACAGATTTAGGACGACAAACATTAATGATTGTAAAACGGAGTGAACGCATAATTTTAGAGTGATTGAAATATAGTTATAGTGAGGGTGCTCTCGAGCCGGGCAAGATTGGCGTAAACGACCTCGCCACCCACGATTGGTAAGAGACATCGCAGTTGTGTGTCGTTCTGGTGAAAGAAGTAACCTTTGCGGCATGCAGCTATACCATAGTAGTGACGGGTGTTCTCGAGCCGGGCAAGATTTGCGTAAACGACCTCGCCGCCCACGATTGGTAAGAGACATCGCAGTTGTGTGTCGTTCTGGTGAAAAAAGTAACCTTTGCGGCATGCAGCTATACCATAGTAGTGACGGGTGTTCTCGAGCCGGGCAAGATTGGCGTAAACGACCTCGCCGCCCACGATTGGTAAGAGACATCGCAGTTGTGTGTCGTTCTGGTGAAAGAAGTAACCTTTGCGGCCGGCTATACCATAGTAGTGAGGGGTGTTCTCGAGCCGGGCAAGATTGGCGTAACGACCTCGCCGCCCACGATTGGTAAGAGACATCGCAGTTGTGTGACTTACTGGTGAAGGAAGTAACCTTTAAGCCACGCAGCTATACCATAGTAGAAGGTTCTGTAGTAGTTTAAGTGTATGTAATTATATACGTACAGTAAAAATCTTAATTTAGGTAATTATAAAAGTGATGCGAGTGATACATTCAATCCATACTAATATTATAAAGCTGAAGAGTTTGTTTGTTTGAACGCTAGGATCTCAGGAACTACTGGTTGGATTTCAAAATTCTTTTACAGTTTGAGAGGATGGCTATAGGCTATATAACATCACGCTAAGACCAAAAGGAGCGGAACAGCAATCAATAATGTTTTGAAAACGGGGAATATTTTTTACCGTCTGGGAGCTTCCGAAGCGCACGCTGCGTAAATGGTTACAGTTAGGTAAAAATTGTGTATTACAAAATTGTTTCCCTTAAAAAGTTCTAAAAAAAAGTCCGGGACAGCATAATGTCTATCTTTTAAGGTTCGCTCACAATAACCTAATTTGTCTATCACTCTAGGTTCGCTCACGATATAATGAAACTGAAGAGCTAGGATCTCAGAAACTACTGGTTGCATTTCAAAAATATTTTACAGTTTAATAGTCCGTTTATTGAGGCTGGCTAATGGCGATATAACATTACGCTAAGACGAATAGGTGCGGAGCAGCTATGAATAATGTTTCGAGAACGGGGTTTATTTGTTTCTTTTGAGAGCTTCCTTTGCGGACGCTGCATAAATAGTGAAAGTTACGTAAAAATTGTGTATTACAAAGTTGTTCCTCTTATAAAGTTATAAAAAAAGTCCGTTACAGCATATGCCTATCTTTTAAGGTTCTCTTACAATAACCCTCTTATTAAGTTTTAAAGTATGAGCGACGCGAGGAGAGTAAACTTGATTTTCAGTGACAGCCAGTCAACTGAACGATAAAAACCGGTCAAGTGCGAGTCGGACTCGCAAAAGATGAGTTCCATACCGAAAAACGGATGGGTGGAACTAAAAGCGACGGGAAACATTATATCACTTTAACACCTCTTTCCTTCTCTCTCTCATGTGACGCGAACGAAGATATGCGATTCAGCTCCGACGCGACGGGAATAAGCGCGACGAAGGTAAATGCAACGGGAAACATTATAATACTCGAAATATTAATACCATACCTCTCTTTTTCTCACTCTCATGTGACGCAAACGAAGTTGCGCGGGTCAGCTACTTTTATTATATAGTTAAACAATGTATAATGGAAATATAAATTATAGTTAATTAGAACGAAGAGACTCGTTCCCATAGGATGGCCGACTGTTACAGAATTGTTGGCATATTTATTATTTTCATAAGATACTGCCATTAGTTTGAAGTTTGACAGTGACAAGTTGATGTGGAGCGAACGGAGTATGTGTCAGGCTTCCGAGTGAAACGCCAGTCAGAGGGCGGACGCGATTAGATCACTAAGGTCAGTAAAACTTTGTTTGTAATCTCGGTTGAGGAGTAAATAGTAAATAGTAAATATTAAATAAATTTTGTTGAAATATTGTGATCCGTTTGATTTATCTTCCTTCTGCGATGACCCTAACACTTGGGACATTAATGCTAGCTGGCCTACCGGATGAATACAAGCCTATGATTATGGTGCTTGAGAGTTCAGGCATCAAAATTAGTTCAGACTCGGTTAAGACAAAGCTCATACAAGAGGTTAACACATCAAAATCATCTGCATTCTTCACAAAGTCAAAGAAAGGTAAAAATTATGATAATATGATTAATAATCAGTCGAATAAACCGAAGGGACCAAGATGTTACAGTTGTAATAAGTATGGGCACTATGCAAAATTTTGTAAATCAAAAGCACCAAGTAAGGCAGAAAGTTCAAGTTATGTGGCTGCATTTCCAACAACTATTGGAGAATATGTGAGTAAAAGTTGGCTTATAGACTCCGGTGCATCCATGCATATGACGAGCAGAGACGACTGGATGTATAATGTCACCGAGCCTACAGTAAAGACTGTGACTGTTGCAAATAGGGAGCCACTGGCTGTAAAAGGAGTTGGAAGTGTTGATATTCACATTAACCAGGATAAAATACAAGTGAATAATGTACTGTTTGTCCCTGGATTAGCGGCAAACCTTCTTTCAGTTAGTACCATTGTACAGAGTGGATACAATGTGACTTTTAACAACAAAGGATGTGATATACTAAATAGTACAGGAGAAGTTGTATGTACTGCAACATTGAGCAATAATTTGTATATTGTTAATACAAGTAGTGAAATGGTTCACTTCACATCAAGCACATCTAGTGATACGAGTATACATCTGTGGCATTTGAGAATGGGACACCTGAATAACTCAGATATAAGAAAATTGCCAAACTGTGTAGAAGGTGTGGCTTTATCTCCGGAGAAAGGTAATGATGTTTCATGTGTACATTGTTTTGAAGGTAAACAAGCCCGGCTGCCATTTAAAAATGTTGGTTCAAGAGCAGTAAGACCTCTTGAAATAATACATTCCGATTTATGTGGCCCAATGGAGAACCTGTCATATGGAGACATCTACTCTATACACTCCGGAGCACAACGGCATGGCAGAGCGAATGAACAGGACGCTAGTGGAACGTGCGAGGTGCATGATGTTTTATGCCAACCTGGAGAAAAGACTGTGGGCCGAGGCTTTGGCAACTGCTGCATACATTATCAATCGATCTCCAACCAGGTTGTTGGATGGTAAAACACCCTACGAGTTATGGAAAGTGAAGGACAGTCAGTCAGTGGGTGACAGCGCTGCTCTGCCTTCTAGCAGTGGGACACTAGAGGGCACATCCTCCACTCCAAATAAAGAATTACTCACTCAGGAGTCGTGTAAAAATGAAGACTCAAGCGAGTATGATACGGACTGTGCGGACCTAGATGAAACCTTCAAACCCCCTAATTATGTGGAGAAGACCCATGACACTAATGTGAAGGTGAGATCACTCCGGTCACGCTATAATAAGAATATTCAAGATAAAGAAAGTTATTTGTGCTTCTTTACTGATTTGACTGATCCGCAGACTGCTGAGGAGGCATTGTCGTCACCACAAGCCTCTCAATGGAGAACAGCTATGCATGAAGAGTACAGTTCCTTGATAAAAAACAAGACTTGGAGTCTAACAGATCTTCCTCCAAACAAGAAGGCTTTACCCTGCAAGTGGGTGTATAAAACTAAAACTGATCACAGCGGAAACATTGTTCGTTATAAAGCACGGCTAGTAATAAAAGGATATGCTCAAAGAAAGGGTGCTGACTATGAGGAAACCTACTCACCAGTTGTGAGATATACAACTATCCGTTACCTATTTGCTCTCGCTGCCAAATATGCTGCTTGAATAGACCAAATGGATGCCGTGTCTGCCTTTCTTCAGGGAGAAATTGATAAGGAAATCTACATGCAACAGCCAGAACAGTACAGGCAAGGATGTCAGGTATGCAAACTTAATAAATCTATTTATGGTCTCAAGCTAGCCAGTAGGTTGTGGAACACCAAACTGAACAATGCCTTGCATGAGTTGGGAATGCGACAGTCAAAAACAGGTCCCTGTGTTTACTACAATGCTGAGAAAAATACATTTATAGCTGTCTGGGCTGATGATTTAATGATATTTACTGTACAAAAATCTATGAAAAATTTATTGAAGGAAAAATTGAAACAGCACTTTGAAATGAAAGACATTGTCCCAGCAAGCCAGTGCGTAGGTCTGCATATTACTAGAGATAGTGAGAGGATCATGATAGATCAAGAAAAGTATATAAATGAAATATTGACACGGTTCAGAATGTCAGATTGCAAGCCTGTCAAAACACCGTTTGAAGTCGGTATGAAATTTAAGGGGTCAGACGTAGAAGATAAGTTTGACTGTCCCTATCAACAAGCCATAGGCTCCTTACTGTATGTGGCTCAAGGTACTCGACCAGATATATCCTATGCTGTCAATGCACTGAGCAGATTTAACCAAAACCCCAGCTCCGAACACTGGACTGCAGTGAAGAGAATATTTAGATATCTTCAGGGTACAAAAGATTTAAAATTAGTTTACACCAAAGATGGTAATGAGGAGATACTAGGCTACTGTGATGCTGAAGTGGTTTGGTTGTACCACTTACTAAGTACTTGCAACTTCAGAGTATTGACGGGCAGAGGTATTAGGTAGATAAAATTACACGCGAAAGCAGAGAGTAGAGTGTATTTATTACATCCAAAACATTGCTTTTATACCTAGTCCTAAACAATAGAAATAATAAAGTACAAACTATCACAATGCATCAATCCGGAATACACCGGTTAAGATATCGTTACACGAGGCGAACGACGTCTGTACCTGACGAAGTAGGCGTGGCTATGCTGCATTCAGTGCGCAGGATTAACTTGCACGTCTACTCGCTACACCACTCCCCCGGCGAGACCGTAACTACGGTCGATAGTAATCTGGGAATCTAACGACTCGACCACTTGCTGTCTTCTTGACTGCTGACTGCTTGCACGGGGTATGGACCTGGGTCGGTGGAGAATCTAAGATTTTCTTTCGCCATATATGCTGCTTTCAAGCGATCTATCGTGACTCTCTGGGGTTTCCCTTGCACGTCTATATCGTAGGTCTTCTCGCTGCGACAAAGAACTTTGTATGGTCCCAAATATGGTGCCTGGAGTGATCGTCTTACTGGACCTCGTCGTAAGAAGACGTGTGTGGCTGTGTGTAGATCCTTGGGAATATAGAACGGCCTACTGGAGCTTGTGTGCCATGAAGTGGGTTGTGGCGTTAGCTTTGCCATATGAGCTCTCAGTCTACTGACTACGTCCGTCATATCAACTGGATCTTGAGGGCTGGTGGTAAGGAACTGTCCAGGTAAACGTAGCGGCTCTCCGTAGACAAGTTCGGCTATCGATGTCTGCAAATCCTCTTTCCAAGCGCTGCGAATGCCCATTAGGACCCATGGGAGTGCTTCTGTCCAATGAGATGAACCATGGCAGATGATCGCAGCTTTCAGTGTACGATGCGTTCTTTCCACAATGCCATTAGCTGCTGGGTGATACGCTGTGGTGAGATGATGTGTGGCACCTACCAGTGCAACTAGGTTTCTGAAGACTTGTGAAACGAACTGTGGTCCTCGGTCGGTGGTTATGTGCTCAGGGCATCCAAACCGTGCTATCCATCCTATTGTTAGGGCGTTTACACAGGTTTCAGCTGTTATATCTTGCAGTGGGTACGCTTCGAGCCAACGTGTTGCACGGTCGACGATCGTGAGGCAATATTTGTGATTGCTCGACACAGGTAAGGGACCTATAAGATCTAGGTGTATGTGTTGGAAACGTCCTGATGGTGGATTGAAGCTGCTTAGTGGAGCTGATGTATGGCGGCCAACTTTGCTTTTCTAGCATGCTTCACATTCCATGGCCCACTTTCTACAATCCCGTCTTACGCCTAGCCATACAAATCTTTGTGTCACCAAGTGAATACTAGCTTTGGCACCAGGGTGGCTTAAGTTGTGGAGTGACAGAAATACTTGTTTGCGTAAAGACTTTGTGATGAATGGCCTAATCGTTGCTGTCACATCACAATAGAGCTCGATGTTGCTGTCAGGTAATGTGACTTTCTCCAGCCGCAGAGACGAGCCGTGGCGAAGAAGATCGTTAAGCTCAGGGTCGGATTGTTGTTCCCTAGCCAGGGCTTTGTAGTCTATCGGCTGTGTGAGCTCGTTAACTCGGGATAAGGTGTCGGCTACAACGTTGTTCTTTCCCTTGATATACCTAATGTCCGTTGTAAATTGGCTGATATAGACAAGGTATCGAAACTGTCTTGGAGAACAGTTCTCTCTCTTGTTTTTGAAGGCAAACGTTAGTGGCTTGTGGTCAGTAGTGACGGAGAAATCTCGTGCTTCAACCATGAATCTGAAGTAACGTATAGCCTCGTAGATCGCCAAAAGTTCTCGGTCGTAGGGGCTATATTTCTTTTGAGATGGGCTGAGCTTTCTTGAAAAGAAGGCCAAAGGCTGCCAATCCTGACCTCTTCGTTGTTGCAAGACTGCACCTATTGCTGTATCAGACGCATCTGTCTGAATTGTCATTTCAGCTGTGGGATCTGGATGCGCTAACAGTGCAAGATCTGACAGGCTTTGCTTGCACTTCTCAAATGCTTCTAAAACTTCTGGTGTCACATTGATTGGATGTGAACCTTTGATTTTCGGACCAGTAAGTAAGGCATGTAGTGGAGCTTGAAGGGTAGCTGCAGCTGGGATAAAGCGTCGATAGAAATTGAGCATACCGAGAAAACATCTTAGTTCTTTTACCGTTCTGGGTATTGGAAATTCTTGCATGGCTTTGATTTTGGTATTTAAGGGTTGTATCCCTTCTGCAGAGACTTTGAATCCCAAGAATTCTACTTCTGGTTTGCCAAAGACGCACTTGTTTGTGTTTATTAGTACTCCATAGTCACTTAGTCTTTGGAACAGTTGCCTTAGGTGTTCTTGATGTTGACTTTGACTGTTGCTACTGACGAGGATGTCATCCAGGTAACAAAAGCAGAAGTCTAGGCCTCTGAGGACCTCATCCATGAACCGCTGGAAGGTCTGGGCTGCGTTGCGGAGGCCGAAGGTCATGAATAAAAATTCAAATAATCCTATAGGCGTGGTTATTGCAGTCTTTGGAATGTCTTCCTCAAAGACCGGGATCTGATTATAGGCTTTTACCAGGTCGATGGTAGAATAAATAGTAGATCCATTCAGTTGATGTGTAAAATCTTGCAAATGCCTGATGGGATATTGGTCAGGGATGGTACGCGCATTAAGAAGTCTGTAGTCTCCACAAGGTCGCCAGCCATCATTCTTCTTGCGTACCAAGTGGAGTGGTGAAGACCAGGGGCTGTCTGATTTTCGCGCTGTACCGTTTTGCAGCATGTCTTCGAACTCAGCTTTTGCCACCTTCAGGCGTCCCGGGTCCAAGCGGCGGGGTCGACTGGCTATTGGTGGGCCTGGGGTAGTACGGATGTGATGTACCGTGGTGTGTTTTACCACGTTAGGTTTTCCAGCAGGGCGAGTGACATCAGGGTACTGTCTCAGTAGACGGTGGTACTCTGAGTCTTCTGAGGTGGTGCGAATAGAAGTAATTCCCTCTGCTGATGATTGTTGTGGCGCAGCAACTGTTAGCGTAGTTACTCCATCAATTAGGCGCTGGTTTCGGCAGTCGATTAAAATGTTGTAGTAGCCCAAAAAGTCGACTCCGATAATAGGCTTTGTGACGTCTGCTACGATGAAACGCCAAGTGAATGCACGTCGTAGTCCTAGATCTAGTGTAAGCGGCAAGTCACCGTAGGTGGGGATGATTGTTCCATTGGCTGCAAATAGCTCGTAGCGCGTTTTCATTCGTGGCTCCCGAACAGCGGACCGTGGGAAGACACACAGGTCTGAACCCGTATCAATAAGATATTGAATCTTAGTCTTGCGGTCCGTAATGAACAGGCGGCTCGTAATTGCTAGGCAGTCGTTTACCGCCACTAATGGCTGCCTGGAAAGTTTTCCGCCTTCTTGTAGGTACATGGCTGTGTGCATTTTCTCGCTTTCTCTCGGTATCGGTTGTGGTAGAAGCAGAAGGAGTTGTTATTGGAGCGTGAGCGCGAACGGTACCTCTGACTGTTTAATCCATTTCTGGAGCGTGAGCGTGATAGTCTACGCATGTCCGTGCTCATTGTCTCGAGTCTTCTACTGAGCTCCTCCACAGTACGAGTTAGCGTTGCTATAGTGCTACTTGTATCTGAAACTGGCGTTGTACTGGCTACTTGCATGGTAACTGGCGCGGTTACTTGCATGGTTACTGGCATGACATCATGGACACGATCTGCTAATTCGGAGATATCTTCTAACGTCATTTTCGACTGCTGAGCTGCTATGCAGGTCTGCAGGTGAGAAGGTAACCTGCTGGCCCAGATGGTCTTGATGAAGTCCGGAGGTACATTAGAACCAGCAAGTAGTTGTAAGAAATTGTGAAGGCTTCCTGTCTCCCATCTCCTCATGCATAAGAAGTTGTTTGATCTTTCGTTCTTGTGAGGCTGATAAACGTCGGATGAGTTCAGATTTCAGGGTTTCGAATTTGTTTGTGGTAGGTGGGGATACAATAATGTCTCGAATTTCAGTCGAATGTTGTGCTTCCAGCTGCGCCTGCACGTAGTGAAATTTCGTCTCGTCCTTGGTGATGTTTGACAAAGCGAATTGTCCCTCCAATTGTGCGAACCATAACTCGGGGTCGTCGGGGTTGAACGGGGGTGTCCTCACTCCAACGCGGTAGGCTTCTCCTAATACGACGTTAGCGGTCGTACTTGTCTTCTCTGTCATTTTGCTTCTCTGTATAATCAGCAAAACGGAACTGGGTGCGATGCTAGGATGAAGATGATGCCCGTTCCAATACGTACGAGACGGTAACCGGTAGTAACGCTCGGATAATAGCGACGTTACTCCTACCTTATACGTACAGAAAGGTAACGGATGCAACCGGTATTGACGCTCGGATGATGAAGGTACGTAAGAAATTCTTCCGGGGTCACCAGTGAAGTGGTTTGGTTGTACCACTTACTAAGTACTTGCAACTTCAGAGTATTGACGGGCAGAGGTATTAGGTAGATAAAATTACACGCGAAAGCAGAGAGTAGAGTGTATTTATTACATCCAAAACATTGCTTTTATACCTAGTCCTAAACAATAGAAATAATAAAGTACAAACTATCACAATGCATCAATCCGGAATACACCGGTTAAGATATCGTTACACGAGGCGAACGACGTCTGTACCTGACGAAGTAGGCGTGGGTATGCTGCATTCAGTGCGCAGGATTAACTTGCACGTCTACTCGCTACAATGCCGACTGGGCCAGTGACTTGCGCGACAGAAAGTCGTGCACAGGTTATGTCTTTATGTTACAGAGTGGTGCTATTTCCTGGCGGTCACACAAGCAACAGACCGTCGCCTTGTCGACCGTATTATATAATATTGGAACGCAACCATTTTAGTTCCTAATTCTGTCACGGGTGGCTCTGCTTCCCTTCCTTTCATAACTCCGAAATGTATGTGCGCGCTCTCGAAATAAAATTATTATATTTCCAGTTGCATTTGGTATTTTCTTTAATACTACACCCACGCATATTCCTACAATTAGAAAGCCTCTAAGCCCCTTATATTTTGACGGGCGTTTTTTTTTCTTTATTGTGAGACATCCTTCAGAGGAGTTAAGTACCGTCAATGAATACAGACGTACCTATATAGAAGGATAGTTTCTTAGGCTGCTCTGAAGACAAACTTTCTGTGAGACAAATTGCCGCTTGGCGACGTGGCAGTCGCAGCGCGGCGTGGCAGTCGCAGCGCGGCAGCCATTTAAAATTTTTCGAAGCAAAAGAATAAAATTAATCATTGTAAATATCTATAAATATATTATGTTTTGATTTAAAAAACGTGCATTTTTTTTATAAATAATCCCGGAATTTAGTCGTTTAAAAACGTAAAAATGTGCTTACTAGTTTTTGACTATTAACTGCGACAGTGAATGGGAACTACATGAGCTGGGGGCATGCCCCCAACAAAATTGGCACAAAAATCCTTAGGAACTGTTCTTCTTTATACGTCTGTATTCATTGGTACCGTGTAGTTTTAGTGAGTTCAAGCAAGTTCAAGTCAGGCATGATGTATATGAGGATTTTAGAAGGTTAAAAGAACTATTATATTATCTCTCCCACTTATCTAAGAACATTAAACTGGCAGATATAATAGTATAGCGTGGAGTATTATTCCCGTTCCCGCTTTCCATGGGAACTTCCCAGGATAGAAGTAGCATGTGCATGTGTTGTTCCAGACTTTAGTCTATCACTGTACCAAACTTCGGTCAGATTCGTGACGTTACTCTTTCACGCTCTAATGCTTGCTCTACATTACTCGCGAAGTTGAACGAAATTCGTCGGCGAAGTTGCCCGAGTCAAAGAAAATTTTTGACGAAGTAGGCCGAGGTGCCCCTCTACACTATCGTACTCGTCCAACTTCGTTCAACTTCGCGAGCAATGTGGAGGAAGCATTAGAGCATGAAAGAGTAACAAATATCCAGACATCTACACATCTAAACTCGCAAACAATATTATTAGTAAGAGTTAACTAACCTGTGACAGACCGTACAAATATTGAGCTGGAGGCATTTTCCCCCTCGACAGCAGCATGTCAGCGGCAGCACGTAACAACGCCGGTAGAGGAGCTCCCAGGGCGGCGCATGATAGTTCCGCTCCTACGCCGCCTCGCATTATAAGACCTACTAGCCATTCCGTTGGTTCTGACCTAGAAAATATCTACCATCACATCATCATGCCAACATTTTACTTAGGCTAAGAACACATTACAAAGAACCTCGTTCTTTGGCGATAATAATTCCTATACTAAAGTTACTCTATGGCCTTTCTAATTGTTCTCTCCATTGGATTTTGGTACTAGATTATTAGACACCAAACACGGACGCCAAAAGAATTATTTTCATGGGGGTGCATCTGCATCCAGGTTTATTTTCAGGGGGTACTTCTACATCTAAACTTACTGAAATATATAACTTTTCTATGCGCTGTCTTGCCTGGCAAAACTTTTTATTCTGCAAGGGCAGTGCAAATGCACCCCCTTGTAACCTCCCTCGGTGACCATGACGCCAGATCTATAGTCTGAAACTGAGTACTAAATAAGTGAAATTCCGAGCTTATTGCAATCATGTTTTTTACATTGATTAGGTACCGTTTATAAGATTGTCGAACAAAAAGCAAATTGTGAAAAGCTAAAACAACTTACACAGTATTTAAAATATAAGCTCCTTGATCAGTGATGATGAGACAAGGATCCAGGGTGAATCGAGGCACCTGCAGGTCACACATAAAGGTAGGTTCACGCCACCCACTGGACATCGACGATGGGTCCTTTGCAGACATTAGGTGTGCGCGTCTGACATCTCCAATCAACACTCCGCGCCATAGTTCGGAACTTTCTCGCTTAGCGCCTAGCAGAGCTTCACCCTACGATATTTTATAAATACTTTTATCATGCCAATAGTCTATTGATAAAAGATTAAGGTATGTAACAGCAAGAAAGGGGATGTTTTGATCTTGAGCGGTAACTTCGGATGCAGTAAGGAATAATATGCTTGGATAATGTTAATAAAATGAAAATTTTTATGTGTGTTAATGACTGTGACCTTTCAAATGACCTTGGTATTGACCAACAGCAGTCGATAGATCGCACACAGTCATATCAATCATTCTTTTAATTTTAAATTTTTATTGATATCATTTTTATTTCGATTCAGTTCACCATGAACTCATTGCATCAGTTATATAGGTTGATATCGATTACAGTTAGTAACACTTTTATGTAGTGAAGACATACTTATTATGGTTTACCAATTAAGTGTTAGGTTAGGTACCATAGTACCTTTAAGCATATTAAAACTTTATTGTTTTCAGAGTTAAGTCAAGTTAAGTTGTTTCACATGCATAGTATACCTGAATGACTGAAAATTGAGCAGAATGAACTTCCACTTCGTTTTTTCTCACAAGGTAGACAATCCTTTGAGACCATAAACCTTGAACATATAAGCCATCTTTTTTTATGTAGGGCCTCAGTGTTCTTGATGGAGTGTCCTCTTCAGGACTTTCCAACTGAAAGAAAGTTAGAAATTATTTTAAGACAAGTCACAATTACACATTCAGATAGTGTTAAAGTAACCGATTAAGGTAAGAGAAAAGAAATGATGAAAAATATCAAATTATTTCTAGGCAGAAACTCCTTGCAGAACTACTAGAGAAAACTTTGAACAATAGAGCTACAGGCAAATATGTATTAAAATAATCGGATCTTACTATATAAGTCTAAATGTAGGTATATGAAAGTATAAATACTTACAATGAGTGTGCCTTCATTCAATTCAAATGCTGTAAGAAAATGTCTTCCATTTACGTATTGTGCAGTGAGCGCCCAATTGTTTGATCCTTTACGGAACAATGGAAGGTATTCCATTGGCTTCAACACATACTCTACTGTATGAGGCTTGTTATCATCTGTAAGTAATTTACGATTACTCAATCAACTCGAAAAAAACTTTTTAAAACTATTGTCATCTTGTAACTTGTCCCACATCAGTGACTCTACGTTTTGATATAGGTTTAAATGTTTATAACTTTTAAGTTAGTAGCTTATGCCCACGATTCTGTCCGTGTTAGGAATTTTTCTATACTTATTTTCCACCGAAACCAGTTCCCGGGATAAAAAGTAGCTGTTCTTTCTAAGATGTGTATGCAATCATCAAAAATATCTCAAGGAAATCTTGATGGAAAACCAGACCTACGGAAGAGTTAACTTCAAACCATCTAGATATGAGTTATTTAACTTTTGTCTTACCTTTTGAGCCTCCTTGTGTGAAGAAAGTGATTTTATCCTTTGACAACTGTTTAATATACGACATGAAAGTATCTCTCCTGTCTTTATCACTTTGCGCTCGGGTTTGTTGTAACCAGTTATAGCCAAACGATCTGTGCTCCAGCACTAGTTTACATTGCTGGGATTTACTGATTGATATCTAGAAGACAGGTTTGAGCATAGCATGAATAATAAGACAGTAGGATCACAAATTAGACAGTACAGATGGAAACCTACATACTAAATTCGCTCAGGCTATGCACACATATGCTCAAAGAGTTCACAGTGAAAGATTTTCATAGTAGTTTTTAGTATTGATTTGAGCGCGGTTGTGCGTAGCAGAAGGTAGGTGTGAAAAAAAAGTACATACATGAGATTGCATTCTGTGCCTTATTATTTTGCGGTTGGATGGATGATGAAACATTATCTAATGAAATATTTTTAGTGATTAAATGTCAGGACAGCATTGTTTATTTTAGATTCTAACGAAGGAATGTTGTTATATTTGTTACACAACAATATAATATTGATATTTATTATCAGTAGCTTCCACACCCTAGTTGGATTTGTAGATGGGGGTCAGCTATAATTGGCTATTGGAAGCAGTTATGGTTTCATTGGAAGAGTTACTGTCTGAACTTCCAACCCCAAATAACTTTTTAATACCACTTATGTGACAGACAAGTATATGGCTGACCAGATGGAAAATTGTCACCATAGCCTATGGATGTTTCACCCATGTAGTTCCCATGGGAATATGGGAATCAAATATAGCCTATGTCACCCGAGGGATAGCGTAGCTTCCCATCAATAAAAGAATTTGCAGATTGGTTTGTATTTTCATACACAAACATGGAAACAATTAAATCTTTCTTTTTATAATATTAGTATGGAAGTATTGATATAGATATTGATGACTAGCTGACCCGCGCAACTTCGTTTGTGCCACATAAGAGAGAGTATTACCTGTTCCCGTCGCATTTACTCCCGTCGCGTTGCGTTTACTCCCGTAGCGTCTCGTCGTTAATATTCAATACTAAGTGAGAGAGAGAGAGAAAGGTTTCTCGTCGCGTCTATACCCGTCGCATTATTTGTAAGAACAATTTCGTTTATGAAAGAGGTATCCCGTGGCATTATTGTAGAAAAAAAATTATTGCCATTAAAATGGTTATTGTGCACCAACCCAAAGATATTATACACATGCTATCGCTCAATTTTTTTAGAACTTTTTTAAGAGAAACAATTTTGTAGCACATATTTTTTACATAACTATAAATATTTACGCAGCACACGCAACGAAGCTCTCAAAACAAAACACTTTTCCCCCGTTTTTGAAACATTTATTACTGCTCCGCTCCTATTCGTTGTAGCGTGATGCTATGTAGCCTATGACACTCCACAATAATGTAGCTTTCTATTGGTGAAAGAATTTTTAAAATCGGTTCAGTAGATCCCGAGATTACCCCTTAGAGATGAAAATGACCAAAGTGACTGAATTTGACTGACTGTCATTTACGGTCAAATTGGTCAAAAACGGTCATTTATTGTCAAAAAGGGTCATAAACAGTCACTTTGATTTTGAGTGCTTTTTGATATTTATTTTGAACTAGCTGACCCTCGCAACTTCATTTACGTCACATAATGTGCACGAAAGGAGAGGTACCTAATTCTTCATCAGACTTGTCAAGCACCGTGTAAAACGGCCCTGTTTGCTTAATTGTAAAAGAGCTTAAAGATTAAGGCTATTCTAAAACCATTCAGTCCACGCCTTCACGCATTCAGTTTAATAATTAAGCTCTTTTACTTTTAATTACAGGCCTATAGCCGTCACCTCCCTTTTATCCAAGGTGATGGAGCGTGTTATTAATACACAGCTCCTGGGGTACCTTGAGGAACACGACCTGCTCAGTGACCGGCAGTACGGTTTCCGTCACGGTCGCTCGAAGGGCGATCTTCTTGTGTACCTAACACACCGATTTGCGGCGGCTATCGAGAGTAACGGTGAGGCTCTAGCAGTGAGCCTAGACATCTCTAAAGCCTTTGACCGGGTCTGGCACCGTGGTCTTCTTACGAAATTGCCCTCATATGGACTACCCGAGAGATTATGCGAATGGGTGTCCAGCTTCTTGGCCGGTAGAAGCATCAGGGCCGTCGTTGACGGCAGCTGTTCAGACTGCATGGCCATAAATGCTGGAGTACCGCAAGGCTCAGTGTTGTCCCCTACTCTGTTTCTGCTGCATATCAATGACATGTTGTCTATTGACGGCATTCATTGTTATGCGGACGACAGTACGGGGGACACTTGTTACACGGGCCGCCCCGGTATCTCTCGGGACACAGTGGAGGAAAATCGTGAACAGCTTGTGTCTGAAATCGAGGCTACTCTTACTAGAGTGTCCGATTGGGGTGGACAAAATCTTGTCCAGTTCAACCCTTCCAAGACACAAGCTTATTTTTTCACCGCTAAGCAAACCCCAATTACTGTAGCGCCGCAATTTCAGGGCACATCTCTTTCCATCTCCAAAAGTATAGGAATCCTTGGCGTTGACATCTCCAGTGACGTTCAGTTCCGTAGTCATTTGGAGGACAAGGCTAAGCTGGCGTCCAAGAAGCTGGGAGTGCTCAACAGGGCGCGGCGGTACTTCACTGCGGCGCAAACACTGCTTCTCTATAAGTCACAAGTGCGGCCGCATATGGAGTACTGCTGGCACCTCTGGGCGGGAGCACCTGAATATCAGCTTCGTCCATTTGACACGGTGCAAAGACGAGCTGTAAGAGTTGTCAACGATCCTGTACTTACAGCTGGTGTGGAACCTCCTCGCGACAGGAGACTTTGCCTCCTTATGCGTGTTCTACCGCCTGTACAATGGTATGTGCTCTGAGGAATTGTTTGATATGATGCCCACGGCTACTTTCTATCATCGCACCGCTCGCCACAGACAGGGAGTTCATCTTCACACTCTGCGTCCGGTGCGTTCCAGCACGGTTAGATCCGATAGGTGTTTTCTTCCGCGCACGCTCAGGTTGTGGAATGACCTCCCTGCCTCGGTTTACCCAAACGCCTACAGTATGGGGTTCTTCAAAAGGGGTCTTAGAAGGTTTTTGCAGGGTCGGCAGCGCGAGTGTGGCACCTCTGGTGTTGCAAACGTTCATAAGCTGCGGTGACCACCGGTCCTTCTGGTGGGCCGTATGCTTGTCTGCCACCTTAGTGGTATAAAAAAAAACTTTAATAGTTAGAATTAATAGTAAGTTTAAGTCAAATTGATTGAATTTGACAATAAATGACCGGTCAAATACGGTTTTTGACAATCGTGACTGGTCAGATTCAGTCATTTTACATCTCTATTACCCCTTCCAATTTAACAAATATCCAAACACACAAACTTTACTTCTTTATAATATTAGTATAGAAGTATAGATAGAGAAATATCTACTTACCAATAGTGTTAACAGATCAAGTGAATCATCAAAGCAGATTTGTAAATCTGTTATTTCGCCTGGCACTTTACATTCTCCAACAGTACTTTGTGAATCTAGAGAATAAAATGTTATGGCTCCAGTCTGAAACAATGTAACACATAAAAATATTATGGATTTATGACAAATTTTATGCAACATTTTCACACTACACTCTGCTATAGGCTTTAAACAACAGATAATAACATCATTCATGTATTTCAAACATAGAAGGCTTTCAAACTCCAAAACAAACATTTGTAGATCACACTTATATTTGTTCCCATCCAGAATTCAAATCTGAGACCTCAGCATGACAGTTACATACACTATTACTATTGGCATAGTGGTAGTGTGTCGAAGACAGGAACATCTTATTCCTGTCTTCAACAGTCAGATAGTAGTAGATAGTAGTCAGATAGTAGTAGTACAATATAGTCAGAATTGTGGGAAAGTTGTAATAGAATAGAAATCATTCAATTTGTTCTTCCATTTTTAAATTGTCAGGTATTCTATGTGTAAGTATGATAAAGCCTACCTTAGAGCCAATAATCAAAATGCTCTCAGACTCCTTTGTTAACCAACATGCCAAAGAAGTGGCCTTCACTACACTTCCCAAAGGCAGTACTGTAACTCTTGATAATGACCACTTCTGATCAAAGATATTTCGCGGAGTAAACAGTGGTAGAAATGGTACCAGTAAAACCTTCTGATCACTAACTATGATCACCCATGTACCACTGGGTTCAAAACACATACAATGAATAGGATTATCTAGGAAATCCCAATCATAGCTCATCACAAAACGTTCTGATTGTGAATCAATATAGATAAAAATAAATTCTTTATCACTCGTAAAAGCAAAAAACTTTTTTTGTCCAACTTCATAAAAGCTGTAAGTCGTAATATTAAGTTGTAACAAAACGTCTAGTTTGAATAAACCAGAAAAATCCAATATTTCACTTTGCTGCGCCATTTCAAGTTTTTGTATTGGTTCGTTCACTTATAGAATTCAAGTTCTCCAGCAGCAGGGGCAGCAGATTACAACATTCTTGATAAAGAGTATACTCATTCGACACTGTTCTTGAAATAGACCTAAAATAAATAAAAGTCTATTGTCTTGGGATTTGACCGGTACAGAGACAGAACCATAACAACAAAGAAAGACTAAATAGTTATAATAAAACAGTAAATAACAAACAAATTTCAATTATCTAAAAGCGTATCGATCAAAGTCAAGTAATTTAATTCAATTTTTAAATACAACACACACGTAAAAAGAATCATTGAATCTGCATCTGCAAATTCCGGCAAATTCCTTGAGTTGATAGGACTGGCAATTTGACATTGAATTCTGTCAATTGTCAAAGAAACAGATGATACGAGTGTCAAAAGTGTCAATAATCATGAAGGAAAAAATTATGAGTAGATAATGGTGGTACTACACATTTATCACAGTTCACATTCCTTTCTTGCGCGTGGTATGTACTACCAGGCACTACTGGGACCACTTGGTCCACTTCACTGGATAAAATAAATGAAGATCGGTAAAAACGAATGAAGATCGGTAAAACAAATGAAGATTGGTGAAAACAAGTGAAGATCGATAAAAACAAATGAAGATCGGTGAAAACTAATGAAGAGCAGTAAAAGAAATAAAGATTGGTGAGAACAAGTCAAGATCGGTGAATACAAATGAAAATCGGAAAAAATAGATGAAGATGAATGTACAGTTTGTCTATAAAGTCGTGAAATGAATGTTTGAGGAACTAAAAATAGTTACCTATGTGTGTGGCAACACTGGCAACACGAAACATAAGTACGTCAGTTGTCAATGCTATCGTCGAATTTCGTTTACTCTCTCACGTAACTTTAATGTTTGGATAACTGCAACAAATTGAAACCAAACTACGCATAAAGGTTTGAGAAATGAGTAAAGAAAATCGGAGTGGTGCGCAGGAAGTGATTTTTAAAGTTTTCCAGTGATGTTTCGCGGAGTACCAAGTTGCGCAATTGTTGTGGGATTTTGAGGATGTTTATGAGCGAACATCATCTTTGGTGGGTATGTAATCGTGTTATTGTTTGTTTTGAATCTGTCTGAAGTTACAAATTTACTGAATTTACGATTTGGAGACAAAAAAAGGCATTGTTTACGTTGCATATTTTAAGGTTAGAATCTTAAACTTACAATCTACCTATAATGTAAGTCAGTGGTTAGAATAACATTGTTAGTAGGTTAAATACATTTATTGTTAAAAATTACAGAGAAACATAAATATTACATATCTATATTTACACTATTACTATCTAAACTAAACCTAAATAAGGCCCCCGTGGCATTGTGCCCAAAAGACTAGCAGCATTCCCCCTTTGAATAGCAATACCTATTCGTTGAGCGAGAAAACTGCCAGCCCTTGGGTCACCAGTTGACTCCACAAGGCGCTTTTTCAAATTCTTGAAAAATTTTTGCGCATTGGGACCCCATGGACCTAGGGTCTCGACACCGACTGGACAAAAACGATACGATGAGTTGAGACCCTTATATTTATTAATTTTAATATTTTCAGCCGCTTCCGCTGCGGCACTGGCTTTTAATTTTGTTTTAGGAAGATGGGACGGGGCTAGAGTGTCAACACAAGTTGCATCCCACACCAGGACCCGACCCATCTCCCACGGTATCAAAGTTATACCATCTGGTCTCTTGCCATCGTCCCTGAAAACGCCGTTTGGCTCTAAGAGCGCAGGCACATTGGCGGTGGCAAGAGCACGGCGGATGATGTCATTCAGCGCAGCGTGGCGTGAGAAGCGGCCTGCGCTCTTTAAACATGAAAGACCATGATGCCCCAAAGTGTCAACGTTAAAACCGCAGGGGCATCGATGTGGAGCGCAAAGCGTGACGCCAAGTCTCAAACCAACTGAAATTCTTAGGATGTCCGGTTCCAAAAAAGTTCCGGTGTTGGCTATAGGGAAAGCTTTCAACCAATCACCGGATTCCTTTCTACTGAGCGCTAATAATCTGGCCCTGTTAGTAGGTTATTTTATAGTACGACCTACATTTTTGATACTCAGTTCAATCTGGATTTCTACCAATTTTTTATTTTGAATTAATTGCTTCATGTCAATAGTTTGTTTCCATAATTAATTTTCTTCTTTTACTCTTTTCAGGAAAATCAGAGAGTACAGTTAGGCGAATAGTTAACGAAGGTTTAATTAATGAAGGAAAGTTTGAAACTCCTGGGAAACACAGAAAAGGTCGGCAAAGAAAGAAATAGACGATTTTAATATTTGAGCACTGCGCCAAAAAAATCCTTGTCAGATGGGGGAAAGTTACAGATAAAACATGTAATTACATGATTGTGGCCAAGCAATTGGGACTGCTAGGCACCTGCTGGTGGGTTGTAAGACGCTATTAGACCGGGGCTTCTGGATCTGGTTCAATAACTTTATTCTGGATCTGATTCAATAAAACAGAAACAAAATTAAAAATGTATAATGTGTTTTATTTATTAACTCACTAGCTGATGCCCGCAGCTTCGCCCGTGTCGAATTTGTTCTCGTTCCCGCTTCCCGTAGGAACTTATTCCCGGGATGAAAAGTAGCCTATGTGTTATTCCAGATTATAATATATCCCTGTGCCAAATTTCCGCCAGATCCCTTAAACCGTTCGAGCATGTAAGAGTAATAAACATCCACACTCACAAACTGTCGCATTTATAATTTTAGTAAGATTTTACTCGGAACGAACTCTTCGTATCAAAATCATTTTGGTCGTACTATATAGGGTTGCTACATGCATTCAGCAGCGCCCTCATTTAATTTCACGACTTTATAGACAAACTGTAAACAAATGAAAGTCTTGAAAAAAAAAAGAAAAGATCGTGAAAAACAAATGAAGATCGGTAAAATCAAATGAAGATCGATAAAACAAATGAAGATCGGTGAAAACGAATGATGATATTTTATAAAACGTGTGATTTGCGCAATTGCAATTAGTATGTCCTGTACATATTAGCATACAACTGTGAATGTCAGGTAGTGGCCTTGAAGGAGCCAATAGTAACTAATCAGCGTCGTCTGTTTTCCTAGCGGAGTTCACGAAAGCGTAGTCAAAGATTGTATTTTGAGTTGTTGTTGTTGTTGTTGTTGTTGTAGTTGTTGTTGTAATTAGAAGCTAGAACATAACATAACCATTTTTTATGTTTAGGTATCCTGTTTTTATTAAATAAAGTACAAAGAAGTAGAAGTAGGTACTTAATACAGATACGTGGCCTTTGTTTTTATTTAAGTTTCGTGATTATTTTAAAATAAAGTACCAAGAAGTAAAGATAAAACAAATGAATGAACCTTTGTTCTTTTTTGTATTTTCTGAGCGAAGACGAACATCCAGTAAGATATAAAAAAAAGACAAGATATAAAATAATCAAATAAAAAAAAATCAGGCGACAATTTAAATAGAACGTACTGATTGCAATTTTATAGAATAATTGCCCTTGAAAAGTAGATCTTTTTTAACAATTTTAATTTTTGTTTGTACCTATCTTCACTTGTTTTTTTCGACTTCTATTTGTTTTCATCCACCTTCATTTGTTTTCACCGATCTTCACTTGTTTTAACAGATCTTCAATTGTTTTTACCGATCTTCAAATGTTTTTGCCGATCTTCAATTGTTTTAACCGATCTTCACTTGTTTTTACCGATCTTCAATTGTTTTTACCGTTCTTTACCCTTTCTTACAGATCTTCAATTTGGGGGCACGGCAGTGCCCCTAAATCGAGTGCGAAGCCAAGTCGAGTGCGAAGCAAACACTGCCGTACCATCCTTTACTGGAACCATTGTAACGTTGCTAAGCAACGAATAAAAATTCTATTAATTCGTCTATTATTTCAATTAGTTTATGTATTTGGAAAGTTAATTGTCCAATATTAGTCAGGAATGTTGTTGAAAGCGCCACCTGCCGACAAATCGTCACATTGAGAGAAGAGCGGATTCACTGACTAAGTAGCTATCGTACATAGGACGTAGGAACGATCTTCGCCGCCAGAGGCGCTGTTCAATACTATAAATACGAGTGCACGCGCCGTTTCAGGGAACACATCACAAATTAAAAAATACAGTCGCGAAAATATTAGAAAAGAATAAAGGTCGACAAGTATTTGATTAAGGGTAGTATACTATGTGTATTATTAATAACAGTTATCAGTGTATAGGGAGCGAAATTCTCCCTAGGTGAATAATTGTCTAGCTGCAAACGATGAGAACCCCATCTTTGGGTGAGTTAAATTGAATATAACGTAATCTAATTTTTAAACTGTGAAAATTAACGGTTGTTGGTCCACCCTGTTATAAGGGGGTAGTTAAAGGGGTGTGAAAAAACATTTTCGTAAAACCTAGTTCGTTAAGCAGATAATGTAAGACCTCGCGACTTCCGTAGCTGTTCAGAGCAGAACGGAAGCCGGCTGGTCTCTGGGGATATACGGGGAACAAGGTCTCCAGGCTAACATAAACGATGGAACTTTCCAGGGTTCACCCGCCGGGTTTAGAAAAATTCACCCTCCAGTTTTAGAAGAATTCACCCTCCGGGATGCACACATTCACCCTCCGGGCTTAGAAGAATTCACCTTCCGGGTTGCACACATTCATCCTCCGGGCTTAGAAGAATTCACCCTCCGGGTTGCACACATTCACCCTCCGGGTTTAGAAGAATTCACCCTCCGGGTTGCACACATTCACCCTCTGGGTTGAGGAAAATACCTTCACCCTCTGGGTTGAGGAAATACGAGAAATCCACCCTACAAGTAACGACACCGTGCAGTTCGACGAGTGGACGGCACGGAGACGTCGCTGACTGCTGCAGACTTCAGGAAGGCCAACCCCAAGATAAGTCGGAACCCTGCGAAGACCATCGGGAATCGCAAATCCCCTTGCTACTTGACCACAACCCACGACCCCGAGTTTAATTTATAATAAACTATCATTTTAAATTTTAATCTTACTCTTCTTATTTCTCTCTTCTTCAATTTCCTGAAAGCCATCAGCTTTTCACCATTTCGCCGCATTTTCAGGCCCCTATTTGAGAACCTCTGGATAAGAACAGAACGCAGAAATTTTTGTCATCCAGTAAGCTACAATCACATACTTAAAATCCAAAATTTCAAGTCTGTAGGTCATTTAGTTCCGAAGTTAAGCGAAAGCAAAGTTTCGCATTCATGACACTCATTCACTCATGATCACCAAAATAGAACTAGTACTTCCCATAAACTCAGAGAGCTGAAATTTGGTACAGAGTTAGGGTTTAATAACCACATAAAGGGAAAACTATAAAAGCTAGGATAATCGAAGATCTGGAGTACCTGGTGACCCTGATTAGAAAACACAAGAGCCCAACCAAACTATTAGAAATCGACATACCGCCTTTACAATAAATATTCAACTTAGTGGGCCGCTTTATTTGATGTCAAAAATCGAAGGTCTGAAGTATCTGATGAAGAACCCTCAGCTGGTCTCAGCTATATTAGAGATATGGTAATGCCCCCTTCTACTATTTGGTACATAAAAAATCGACATCGGACACATCTTGTAATTTAATCTAGCCTAAGAAATCTGTAGACATTCATGGACATTCTCACACAACACCATCCAGTGCAAACTAAGCAAATATGAGCTTGTGCTATAGAATCCAGTCAACTGATAAACACACCTATATCTTTCCAAATACATACACATAGATATAACATACAAATTATAATATAAATAAATAAATAAATACTTGCATGGCTAGATTAATTAATATCTGTAGTGGATTATTCACAACCCACACTTTGTAAGCTCTTCTGCATTATATTAATAATTAATAATTTTCCCACTTACTCAAAATTATGCCGCTCAAGTTATTATAACAGTAATTCTCTCATCATCTCTCTCATTCTCCCTTTTGTTATTTTTTATTACTCTTTCTTACATATCTAATTGCTTTCCTATCAAACACTTAAACACCACTACTTATGAGCTTAATTGCTCTACCATGTACTTTCTTTTCAAATGTTTGATAAATGTTCTCTTTGTTTTTAGGCTCCGCAATGGCGGAGAGAGGGTATTCCAGCAGTGAGTTGCGGCGTGTCTAAAGCAACCTCTAAAAGCTGCCGTCCTAAACCTGGGCAATGAGAGGGGTGGCACTATGGACCTCCTGCTGAATCTTTCTTTCTCATGCCTCCAACTGAGTTTTTCAAAAAGATAAGTTGGCCTCTCAGTGTTGATTACGCCAAACAACATCCCTGCCAGATGCAGCCTTCTCCGAGCCTCCATTCTCAGCAACTTTAGGTCGTTTATGTAGGGAGACACATGGCTTCTTCTAGGGATATATAGACAAAATCTAGCACATGCATTCTGAACACGCTGAATTAAAGTTTCTGTTCGTTTCAAAAGACAGGAACCGTATACATACAGTATCACAATAGTCGAATCTAGGCAGAATAAGGCTATCGACTAGAAGCTTACGCAATGGCACACTTAAATTTTGTCCTATATTGTAGAGGCCTTAAGCCTATAGAAGCAATTGCTGACGACTTTGTTTATATGGGCTTCAAAGCGCAATTCTGAGTCAAGAGTAAGACCAAGATTGACGGCTGTATCAACTCTTTCTATCTTGTCTTGCTTGATCTCAATTACAGGATTATGACTAAGCACATCTACTACCTGTTTTTTTGTGCCCAGCACCATATACTAGGTTTAGATGAATTTAATACCAGGGAATTACTCTCTGCCCACATCACTACATGCTTCAAAGAGTCATTTATAATATTAACTGCAGATATTGTTTCAGTTGGCTTAAACGACTTGTAAAGCTGGACATCGTCAGCATACATATGGAACCCACAGTTATCTATAGAGTTTACTATGTCTGCACTGTATAGAATATACAGCAATGGTCCCAAAATTGAGCCCTGCGGGACACCCCTAAGAATCCGGCGAGGGGCTGAGTGTACCCTGGTTCCATCTCCTCTCTGTATCTCCACACATTGCGACCTATTGGTGAGGTAGCTGTGAAACCATTGGACCGTTTCACTGGTAAATCCAAAATACGTAAGCTTTGAGAGGAGAGCAGCAGAGTCTGATCTATGGAATCAAAAGCGCGGGAGAAATCCAACAAAACCAGAATGGATGCCTCCCCCCCATCCCTCGCATCAAGTACATTTCCGACTACATCAGCCAGAGCAGTGGCAGTGCCTCGACCCTTACGAAATCCAGACTGCAACTCTGGCAGTAAACGGTTCCCCTCAAGATACTCCATCACCTGGGTATGTACCACCCGTTCAAGTATCTTTGAGAGGCAAAGAAGGATGCTTATGGGCCTCAAGTCCTTGTAGCTTTGTGGATTATTGTTTTTCGGTATAGGGCGGACTATAGCACACTTCCAAAGTTCGGGAAACTTGTGAGATGCAATAGAAGCATTTACAATGTCCGTCACTGCCTGAAGGGCTGATGGCAAGGTCATACACAGCATATCTCGGCTTATCTCATCTATGCTCTGTAAAAACAAGTGAAGATCCGCATAGATACCAATGCGGATCTTCACTTGTTTTTACAGATTTTCAATTGTTTTTACTGATATTCAATTGCTTTTACCGATTTTCAATTGTTTTTACCGATCTTCAATTGTTTTTACCGATCTTCACTTGGTTTTACCGATCTTCGTTTGTTTTTACCAATCTTCAATTGGTTTTACCGATTTTCATTTGTTTTTACTGACCTTCATTTGTTTTTACCGATCTGCACTTGTTTTTACTGGCGTTCATTTGTTTTACCGATCTTCATTTGTTTTCACCGATCTCCATTTGTTTTAACCGACCTTTACTCATTTTTGGGCCAGTAGGACCAGTAGTACCACGGGTAAAATTGTATCACCCGTAGTACTACTGGGACCACCTGGTAGTACCACGGGTAATTTTTTTACGGTTCAGCCTTTCAGTCATCTTTGAGTATTTCAGTCAATACTATCTCCTGTCTGTGTATTTCATATACATATACATAGATCAAAGACTTTATTATGCTATAGGAAAACATAGATGAAAGAAGAAAATACGTTTCATTAGATTATTTGAAATTAAGATTAGTAAAAATTAGTCGTATCTGTATTAAAATAAATACAAATAAACTATATTTATGTTAATTCAAACGGTAATATTTTGATCAAAAATCATAGAAATCAGTAAGAACAATATAATATCCAATTAACTTTCTCTTTCTAAATTTTGTCTCAAGTAACTGCAATAGCAATAATGCAGAGCTAATTCATTCATGTTTACTCCTCAATGCATAAAGAGGCAATGCCTTATTAAAATCAAATGTAGCAGAAGTTGTTCCAAATTAAGTGGAGGTAACAAAAATACTTTTAAGAAATTTTTACTGATTACGAATTGCTTAACATGTGGAGGATGCATGGCTATGGGAGATTTAGTGGAGCAGGAATTTGAGTTCCGTTCCAAGATTATACCAGTTAGATATGACTGGACGCGCGCAGGTAAGAAGGCATAGAAATCCACAATGCTAAGTCTCGAGTTTTAGATCTCTCCATTGCCCATATAATTTTTCAACTCCCCTACCAGGGGTAGAAGTGTATGCGGGTAAATGTCGAAATCTTGAATGTATGAACATGATCTCAGTTAATCACAGCGGTGTATTATTATCGTTTGATAAATCGGTTGCGATATTACAAAATTCGTTTTAAGAGATCAAAATATATCCCTGCTCACAATGGCACTTATAACATAGGAAATAATGACTTGTATTGAATGTTTTGTTGTAGGCAGAGAGATCAAGTTACCTTTGTTTAACTAACTGCACTGTACGTTTGCGATCCACAGCCCGTAATTCATAGCCAATACCTACCCGTATCATATATGTACCTAACACCAACCAATTCACATCTCGTATTGGCTCAAACGAAAGGTACCTATGTGAGGAAGATACTGCGAAACAGTGCACTTTAGCCGTCTTCGGAAATTAATGGGCATCCTGAAAATTTCATCTGGTCGTTTCATGGTTATGTCCTAACCCTTGTTTGCCAATAACCATCGCATTCTTGTCCGATTATTTGCTTTTGAACTCGAAGAAAATAGCCTTATTTACTCCATATTGATTTCACTATAATAATAACATCTATCTTCCAGAGAATCTGTCTTTTGAATCCCCTGTAGCGAGATTAACAATACGACCATAACCATGTGCTTGTGCAACAACCCTGAGAGTGGAAAGACAGGTGGGACGAAAGCAGCTAGCTATCCGGAAATTTAATTAAAGATTTTTGTTCAAGGTCATATGTTTACAGTAGGAACATTACTGGGTCCTGTGTATCATTTCTACTACACAGCCTTGGATAAATGGAAACCAGAAATGACCCTTAAAGCAGTGATGATCAAAATAGTACTTGATCAAACGGTTATGTCACCAATCAACCTACTCTGTTTTTACTGTGGTTTGGACTATTTGGACGGAAAATCGTTTCAAATCTGTACTGATGAACTTAAAAAGAAATTCTGGAAAACTTTCTCCGTAAGTATCTAAACAAGTATAAACTACTAGCTGATGCCCACGGCTCTGCCCGCGTGGAGTATTTGATGACATGACATAATCCTCTGTCCACTTCATAATCCCGGTAATACATATTTGCCGGGTCGTACACCATCACGAAGAATGTACCTACATCAAGTTATAGTCGATTAGACTCACTCATCTCTCTGTTCGCTCTGGAACAATAAAGCCTGTCGACAAACATCTCTTTTCATACCTATATAAAAATATCAGTAAAATTTACGAATCCAAATGGATTCATCCGGAGTCCGGCATAGCATCCTCATGGATGCTATGCCGGACTCCTACCGACTAAAAAACCTCAAGTAACTTTAAACTGATGGACGAGTTCTTTAGAGTTTAAAATATAACAGCTAATTCTAAGCAGAAAAGCGAATAAGTAATATGCAAACGGCAACTGAATACAAAATGCCCTTTAATTGAGAAAGTGGTCGATTTTCAGATCATTGTACTTATAAAAATAAAATAAAACCATCATCATCATCCACCAAATCTTTTCCCAATCCTGGTGACGTCTGCGTTCCATCCTAACTGCGATATGGCTGAACTTTGATATTCTCCGTGAAGCGACTGCCATCTCCACAACCAATTATTGGCGACGTTGCCGTTGAAGTCTGCAGTTTTAGACTAAATTTAATTGGCAGTTGGTAATGGGATTACAGACGGAGGTTCTCCTTTCGTAGTAATAGTCATAATATTTTGCTTTAAATCATTTCGCATTTTATCGTTGTTTCAGATTGACTGCTTATATTGGCCACCGATACAATTTATAAACTTTTATTTTTTATCGACTACTTACAGAGTGTTGTATGTCAACGTCGCAACATTGGTGTACAATATATTTTTATCGTATATGAAACATTATGACGAACACAAATAAATCAGAAATGAACAACGTATTCTATTCACTTAATTTTTTAGATCATCTAGTTATATAGTAGCTAAATAGCCTAAGCTTAGATTACATACCCGAACTAGGTTTTTATTTTTGGTACGAAAACTGCGTGCGTAGGTCCGACTCGCAACTGACTGGTTTTTAGAGTGCCATACCTGCGCAGTTCCGAGCCGACCCTGTGTGCAAAGTGTGCCGCGCACACAGGCGCCAAGACAATAGGAGCTCCCCGCGCCGCCGGCGCCACCACCAAAATTATTGTTGTTATATTTAAACGATATATTAATTGTGGTGGAGTAGCTATCGTTAAGTAAGTTTAACGAACGAGAGAGTCAAAATTAGAGATTGCAATTCTCCTTTAGGCTTTAGCGCGGCGCCGGCATGCCTCGAAAAATAACAGTTTCCCAAGGTGTGGAAAACGGGGACACTGCGTTGCATCAGCAGCCTCAGTGCTTATTTGTTCTATCGACCAAATCTTTCGAATATGAACTTTAAATGTAGAATTGTTAGCACAAAAATTTCAGTCTTGTTAGTCAAAGAAAATTTAAAGACGTTTTATTACTGAAACAACAAAAAAATAATTTTAATTGTATTTATGACACGACACAATAGGTAATTAAAGTTTTGTGCTTATTTGTTCTATGTCCAATGTTTGTCCTTAACCTACATCGTAAGAGACGTTGAGTGCTTGAGTGTTCTATGTCCACCCAAGCCACCAACCACAGCCCGCGACGCCGTATGCGCCTTTTTATGTGATTTGCCATTGTGGCTGGAAACTTTACGAGAATCTTTCAGTCGCTCCCGAAAATCATTTCAAAATCTTATAAATTGTTGCGTTTTCATTGTGAAATTGGTTCAGACAAATGCTACATAATGTCAAAAATAGGTTTTGAAAAACTATGTACTTATTGAGACGCGGCACACAGGTGAAAAATGCCCAAAAGACGGTCGGTTATTACGCTAAGCATATTATCGCCTATTTATTGCTGCAATTAGTCAAAAATAGTAATTAGAAGGTGCTTTATTAAAACTTTACTTTATTGACACTATGTTTCATTGATTTATTTAATCTTACTAATAATAATAGGCCGGCAAAGCGCGTGTCAGTTCGCGTCTAGAAAAGGACTTCATAGTCACTTCGTGTGGACCCTATAACTCCTGAACTAAGAAATTCATCTCAGCCGTTATAGAATTCCTTCAAAGTTTATTAAATGGACTAAATTTAGGAATATTTTCAGATTTTTTAAACCAGCCGATTAGGTTTTAGAGAGGGGATGGGAGACGCCCTATTTTAACAAAAAAATGCGCTTTAAAATTAGATTTCTTGCAAATAGCTTGAACCTCTCGTTGCTCTGAGCACTCAGTGTAATGTATATGTTTACTTGAGTAAGCAACTTTCACTATGGGTGGTCCTTGGATGGGTGACCACCACTTGACCACTTTGCGAAATTTATTTACAAGCGTTTCCGTGCTTCGGAAGGCACTTTAAGCGATTGGTCCCGGTTATCAGTATCATACAAGTCTTTATGCCAAGTTGAAGGCGTTGTGGGTGGCTTGAAAAAGTTCCACAGTGGGTCACAACCTGCGTCCAGGTTAGCAGGGCGTGTGTACCGCATCTGGTGTTTCAAACGTCTATAGGCTACGGTAACGAACTATCAGGTGGGCCCGTAAGCTTGTCTTCCACCTCAGTAGTATAAAAATTGATACCTAAATAACAAAAACACATTTTAGCAACTATGCAACGCTTTTAAGAGACTTATCTTAATGATACCCCACACAATGGAGTAGACCCAAGTAAAAAAAGCATCCACCCTGGGAATACACCCCCATTTTTTTCAAGGTTTTATTTTAATACTTCGTAGGCATGGTAAACACACATATTCATGCAAAGTTTTAGCTTTCTAGCACTAACTGTTTGAACAGTAAGTCTAGGACGGACATGGTGAAACTACAAGGGTTTACGGAACCCTAAAAATTAGAAAGTCCAAAAATAATACTATTACATTATAAAAGTTACTATACTTATGATTATTTTGTAACATTTATAAAAATTATAGGAAAAAATAGATAATTTTATCATTAACATTTTTGTGAGTATTTTTTTCATACATGAACATTGTTATATTTAGCACTACTTTGTTCTGGTGATGCAGGTGGTTGCAGCTAAATTTAGTGTCATATGAAAGCTACTATATATATACTAAGCTTTAGATATATGTTAAAAATCCTGATTAAGTGCACATTAGTATAAACTTTTTCACAGTTTAAAAAAATAAAGGAACTGGAAAAGTAATGTCTTCTATTCAAGGCTATATATATATATATATATATATATATATATATATATATATATAAAATAGTAAGTTATGTAAGTGTTTTAGTTAATTAGAAACAATAAACATAGCCTAAGGTATAGACTTCATTGCGTTATTCACCTAAAATCAACTTTATAATATTAAAAAATTGTAGTTAAAACAAATGTTCATAATTGTAAAAAAATACCCCATTAGCATAACTGTTTTAGTTCAAGGTTGTGGATGTCTGAATAATACGTAAGAAACGTTTTACAGATCATTATTAGATAGTGAGATATATCTCGTTCCTAATTTAGGTTACTATTTTTGAAACAAAGTATCTTTGTTTTTTTGAATTTTGACCGTGAATTTCGTATTTCTCACCTGTGTGCGCGGCCGCAAACTGAGCAGCAAGTACTTTTTAATTTACACTCGAATCCGTTTTGAATTTAATACAGGATGATGTTTTTAGCAGCCTTCAAATAAGTGGGAAATCAATTCGACCTGTACCTAAATATGTATGTAATATTGTTGTGTTAGTAAAATTCTACAAAATTCGTTCTATAAAATTCTAATGTTATGTTAGTAAGTCCAATCAATATTCACGAAGCAAAAGCTTTTGAATAAAAATTAGGTAAGTAATTTTAGTTCTAATTTCTTCACTTTTTGCTTTGTGTTTTCTGGGTCCGTCCTTACTTATGTAAAGAACTAAGACGGACAGGCAAACTTATATTATTGGGAAGAGTAATTAATACCTAATTATTCTTCCCAATAATATACCGTGTATAGTCCAATCCTGCCCGATCTGGCAATAATGTAAAGATGTCATGTTTTTGGCGGCGATGTGGTTCGCAACCCATCACGTCTCGTTTCCCATCGAGGCGAAAAGTGGACTGGGGATAGCCACTTTGCTACGTTGAATGTAAGAGGAGGTATGATAGACAAAATTGAGGAAGTATGCAAGATGATGAAAGAGAGACGACTCGATATTCTGTGCGTGAATGAGACAAAGAGGAAAGGATGTGACACCACCACACATGGACCCTACACTGCCTACTGGTCGGGTGTGCCTAAAACAAGTAAAGCGTGTCAGGGCGTTGGTGTAGTACTGTCTGCGAGAATGAATGAATGTGTCACAGAATATGAATGTGTAAGCCCAAGACTCGTTTGGTTGAGGCTGAAGGTTGGACTTACCCGCATCTTTGTTTTAGGAGTATATGCTCCGCAAGATGCGCGGTGGCGCCGATCTTTACGAGACCAAAGCGAGAGGCAGGCATTTTGGGAGAGCATGAGTGATGTTTTGAGTAAGTGCAAACTAAATGAGAGGATAGTAATGTTAGGCGATTTTAATGGGTGGGTTGGAGTCAAGCGTGATGGGTATGAAAGAGTATTGGGAAAGTTTGGTGATGAGCGAGTGAATGAAAATGGAGAAAGTTTGCTTGAAGTATGTTTGGAGAGGAATCTTGTGGTGACTAACACCATGTTTTACCACAAAGATATCCACTTGGTTACGAGACAAGAAGGAAGTAAGAGGAGCATGATTGACTTTGTGATTGTTGACGCAAGGATGAGAAAGAAAGTACTAGACACTCGAGCCTACCGCGGTGCTGGGATTGACACAGACCACTTCTTGGTTGTCAGCCGAGTAAGAGGTCTGTTTCAGCGGTGGAGGCACCGTGTGCGTGAACCTGTTAGTGTACTAGAACGCATAAAAGTTGAGAATGTGCAAGAGATAGGTATAAAAGAGGAATTTGTGAGCAAACTAAGCAAAAAGTTTGATAATTTAGATGAAGTATGTGAGATTGAAGAATTATGGAAGCCGATTAAGGAAGGACTCGTGGAAGTTGCGATTGAACTGTGTGGTGTGAGCAAGAGAAGCCAAGGATGTAAGTTAAAAAGAATGACCGCGGAAGTTCTGAAAGCGTTGTCTGATAAGAAGAAAGCATGGTTGGACTTGCTGGCTACAAAGGCCAATCAAAGAATGCAGAAGGCAACAGATGAGGATGTACGAATGGCCAACGATGAGTATAAAAGGTATAAGCGTGTGGCAAAAGAGGTGTTAGTAAGAAAGAAGGAGAATGATAGAGTTGAATTTGATAAAAGGTTATCTGGTGACTTCCAACAGAATATAAAATTCTTTTGGAAGTCCATAAAAGCGGTGAGGAGTCAACAGACCACATCACCGCTTAATAAGATCAGAAACCAGGATGGAAGTTTTGTGGGAGGAGAAGAGTGTGTGCTAAAAATATGGAAGGAGTATTTTGAAAGTCTATTTGATAAAGAGGATACGCAAGTGCAAACTCATTTTTGTGAAATGAATGAAATTGGTAATGAAATCGACATTAGCATGGAAGAAATAGTGGAAGCATTGAATAGTATGAAACTAGGCAAGGCTGCTGGGATTGATAGGGTTTCCGTTGAGATGCTGAAAGCAGGACGTGGCGTGGTGATTGACCAGCTGTACCGCCTTTTTAATCTGTGCTGGAGGAATGGCAGCGTACCAAAAGAATGGTCCAAAGCGGTCATTGTGCCGCTGTACAAAGGAAAAGGGTCGCAGCAAGAGTGCAAAAATTACCGCGGCATAAGCCTGCTCAGCATCGTCGGTAAACTGTATGCGAAAGTGTTGATAAAAAGAGTGATGAATGAAAGTGAAGGAAAAATGTGGGATGTTCAAGCAGGATTTATGAAAGGAAGGGGATGCACGGATCAGGTCTTCTCCTTACGATGCATAGCAGAAAAAGTTTTGGCGAAAAGCCAAAAGGTATATTGCGTATTCGTAGATCTGGAGAAGGCCTATGACAAAGTGGTGAGGAATGAACTATGGTCAACATTGTCTTTGTACGGGGTGAGCAGCAGCTTGATACGAGCACTGAAATCTCTTTATGAGGGCTCAAGTGCTTGTGTCAGGATCAACGGAGCTTGCACGGACTTCTTTAATATAGAAAGGGGTGTGAGACAGGGTTGTGTAGCGTCACCGTGGCTGTTTAACCTGTACATGGACAGTTGTTTGAAAGAATTGCAAGAGAGTGCGTGTGGTATAAAACTGAACGAGCTGACCATCAAATGCCTCCTATATGCTGACGATCAGGTGATCTTAGCTGCATCGGCGGAGGAGTTGCAGTTGATGGTTAATATTATGCATGAGGCGCTGAAAGGTAGAGGAATGAAAGTGAATGTAAGTAAGACTAAAGTAATGGTTTTTGAAAGAGAGGAATGTATGACGAATTGCCCTATTATTATCGAAGGGCAAAGAGTGGAACAGGTGAAAGAATTTGTATACCTGGGTTCAAAATTTACGAGGGATGGAAAGTGTGACCAGGATATTGAGAGAAGAGTTTTGGCAGGAAATCAAGTGAATGGGGCGATGCATACCTTTATGAGCAGTCAAAACGTGTCTAAGAAGGCGAGAGTGGCTGTGCATAGGGGTGTGCTTATCCCCACACTTATGTATGGTAGTGAAAGTTGGGTGTGGCAGAAGAAGCATGAAAGTAAAATTAATGCAGTGGAAATGAGAAGTCTGCGAAGTATAGCTGGAGTGAAATTGATGGACAAAGAAAGGAATAGCGTGATTAGAAAACAATGTGGTATAACTGAAGATGTAGTGACAAAGATAGAAAAAGGGATGCTTAGATGGTTTGGACATGTTGAGAGGATGGATGAAAATAGACTGACTAAACAGATCTATAAGGCGATAATGAATGGGCACGCTGGTAGGGGTCATCCTCGGCGTACGCATGGTAACCAAATTGATGACCTGCTGGAAAAAGGCCAGGTCAAGAGTACCCTTAACCGGCGAGCGTGTATGAAAGCACTTATGAAAGTAGAAGAAGCGAAAGTGGTATGCCAGGATCGTAGCAAGTGGAAAGCCATAGTCTCTGCCTACCCCGATGGGAAACAGGCGTGATTATATGTATGTATGTATGTATGTCCTGTTTTGACAATCGTTGTCTAAGACAGATTAGTAGAAAAATACAACGTGAACTTTTGTATAGTGCAAAGATCAGACACCCAACAAGAGTTTCGCTTCAAAATACAGTGTAAAAAAAATTAAATGAAACTAACGAAAACTGACCAAGTTATAAGCGTTTGTGTACAATTGCACTATTTTGCCGCGAACAGCGTAAGTGTAGGTATTATACGCAAGGCAGTTAGTCACTATTCGTGTGGTATTAATGATAACACTAACAAACCATATTTATAAAAGTAATTATGGAACAGTGTTTTAGACAAAAACCGGTCAAGTGTGAGTCGGACTCGCGCATGTAGGGTTCTGTATCAAAATACGGCAAAAATCATGTTTATTGTATGGAAACCCACTTAAATGTTGTTTTGATCTGTTTTTAGGATTCTGTACCCAAAGGGTAAAACGGGACCCTATTCATGAGACTTCCTTGTCCGTCAGTCTGTCCGTCACGAGACTCTATCGGAACCGTGATAGATAGAGCTGAATTGTTACATATACTAAAATCAGATTAAAGGGGTCGATTAAAGGGGACTCCCATACAACAAACGCGATTTTTGCTGCTTTTTTAGCACGGAATCGTCTGTGCGCGAGTCCGTTTCGCACCGGGCCGGTATTCATTATTATAGCGGCAACAGAAACACACTGTCTGTGCAATTTTCAACTGTCTAGCTATAATAATGGTTAGTGAGATACAGCTAGGTGACAGAGGGACAGTGGAGTCTTAGTAATAAGGTCCCATTTTTACCTCTCCGATGCTAAGGTTCACTAGCATCGGAGTCTTAGTAAAAGGGTCCAGCTGTAACGCCTATGAAGTAAGGTAGGTATGTGTTCAAGGGCTGAAGAAAAAAATATTTCTTTCTAGCTGTTACTCGAACTGCAAGTATGTACAGTACATACTGGCATTTACGAGTGGTAAGTAAATACGATTACCTGACTATTCATAATGTCTGCCCACACATTAATGGACAGGCGGTGTCGGAAAGCGTTCTGACGGGGTAAATGAGGATTTGTATGGCGCCAATAGGGTGCGTTATCAGTATTGTGTAATCCTCTACGCGTTAAAGTACACAAAACCGTTCAGTCACAATATGTCCAATTCGCAAAATGTCCAACTGTCCAATTCTCAATAGGTCCAGTTCGCAATTGGTCCAGTTCGCAGTTGGTCCAGTTCGCAATTGGTCCAGTTCGCAATTGGTCCAGTTCGCAATTGGTCCAATTCGCAATTGGTCCAGTTCGTAATTGGGGATCTATATGGATAAATGGAATCAACATAGGTATTTTAATCCGTCTCATCGCATAATGTCCTTTTCGCGAAATGTCCTTTTCTCACAATTTCCTTTTCTAAAAATGTCCGATTCTCAAAATATGTGCACTACAGGATTAACTCCGCGCAACCCGACTTGGATGGGTTAGGTTAGAAGTCTAAGGCGGGAGCGGAGCGCAGCGGAGCTTCCGCCTTAGACTTCTTAGGCTAATGCCTTCGTGGTTATTTTTTTATAACCACCTAAGTTACCACCATCCACTTGGTAAGTTTGATGTATAAGTAGGTATGTTATTCAGAACGATCAGTTAATAATTAGAATTTGGGGTGGTTGTGTTTAGATGGTTATAAAAAAATAACCACGAAGGCTTATGCGGGAGCTCCGCTCCCGTCTTAGCCTTCTAACCTAACCTATCCAAGTCGGATTGCGCGGTGTTAATTCTGTATTGGACTTAAATGAGAAAGGAAATAAATAATATATGAGAAAGGATATTTCAAGAAAAGGACATTATGAGAAAATACATTTTCGAGAAAAGGACATTTTTACTTCGAGCTGAATCTCGCCTCGCAGAAGGTTGTCTATAACGCCTCCCGTAATCAAGCACAACTCCATTTTACGAACTGGACCAATTGCGAATTGGACATTGTGAGAATTGGACGAAGTGAGAATTGGACAATTTGCGAATTGGACATTGTGAGAATTGGACGAAGTGCGAATTGGACAATTTGCGAATTGGACATTGTGAGAATTGGACAATTTGCGAATTGGACGTCGTGAGAATTGGACAATTTGAGCGCGCTGGACATTTTGCGCATTGGACATATTGCGACTGAACGCACAAAACACTTACACAGTTATTTTTTTAGCCACCACTCACTAAAGTTCACCCGTTGCACTTTGTCACCTTCGTTAATTCCTTCTGCCTTTCGATATTGATATCGCAACCCGTGTTAGCAACGATAAAGTATGCCGTAAGCTTGTCTGTCACATTAGTAGTATGAAAAAGTTTAATAAAAAAGACATGTTATTACACGATGGCGTATTTTGCACAGCGACACGGGATGCGGAAAGAGCGACACGTATGACGTCGCGCTCGTGTTTTCGGTCACTGACTGGTCAGTCAGCCCGGGCGGCGCCAGCGCAGGGGCGCGGCTGGGGGGTGGCTGAGCGAGGGCACGGGATTCGGCTGGTGGAGGATCGCTTTTGGTCACGCGTAGTGATGTTATTTTCAATTTCTATGTATACACATAATATGTGTATTTACTTTACGATATTAGAGTGTTCAATGCGTTTAATTTTTTTGGTGAAGGTTTGAAAAAAATAACATAGGTTACTGATTCTGAGCAAAGTGTTTTCAGGTTTGCACTATACAAAAGTTCATGTTGTATAGTAATGACAAATCATTGAATTTTTTACTATCCTGAGTAGGTATTTTAAATGAAAATAAACTATCATAAAGAAGGTATTTGGTGTCGAAATGATTGTAAGAACACTGTATGACTCCTGGATACTGGAATATAATCAGGGTGAATACTCAATTGCAAGTAACTATGGATAAATAGGATCAAATGTGTTTGTTTACATTTTTGCGCAAAGCCATTGAAATACAGTATACCAATAATATACAGTGTTTTGTCTTCTATTTTACAACTCCAGTCATAAATTTTACAAAAAAAATATTAACAAAATATTCTCAACTTAAAATTTAAACCCGTTTGTGTTTGTTATGTATGACTATTACGGTGAAATATGCACCACCCTGTATAGAAAATCTGGGAGATAGCACAAAATAGCCCGCAAAAAGGAAAGGGTCACTTTGTCCTTTATCCAATGAGGTAGTGTTCTAAGTCCATAAACGTAATTTTGTTTATGCTTATTTGTTCTATCTCCACGTAAAAACTGTGAAATAAGGTATTATTCATTGGCATCTGCAGATAAAAAATTAAACCATTAAGTGCGAGGCCGCATCTGCGTTTTTCCGCGGCGATTTCGAACCTCAAAATGTCAAACCTTGACTTAATGTCATTGATTTTGACAGTTTGATGACACTTTGATGTTAGACACCGCCGCGGAAAAAAGCAAGTGCGGCCTCGCGCTAATGCGTAAGCAACACACGTATCAAGAAAGACCTTTAAATCTAGAAAATAAAATGTTCTAAATTAAAATAAAAGAAAAACGCTTCTTCTGTAAAATGTGACCGATCGTAGACGGCTAATGGTAATTCTCTATCATAGCTTCTTTTAGGAATATTCTGAGATGGTACAGTCACAAGCTTTATGACATTAGAGAAAAACTTCTGTCTTTTAGAACCTATTATTCGTAGTTTAGAACACTCGATGGCCTCTCAACGAGCTGCGCGGGTCTTTTTTTTTTAAATTAAGCCGCTTAATTCACTTCAGTAAGCACGTAAGGTGTGTTGGCGAGAAAGCAAAGGTATGTACGTATGCAGTTTACTGTTAGCGAGTTACGCATTATTCATTAATGGGCCTAAAGCCGGGCTTTAGCCTCGAAAATGATAAGAACATAGTCTCCATGCTGGTGAAATCGGCTTTCCTGATCCTAAGGCAGTCTTTTATTTCTTCTTCATATTTTTTTCTGATACAAATAAAATTAGTATAAAATGGTGAAAGAGTGAAAAGAGTGCTAATTTAATTTTGACTGACTGTCATGAAATGTCACGTTGCCGCGTTGTTGGTTAAAAACAGAAATTATCTTCCCTCGTCTTGGCAAAGTCCAAACCGGACATGATCAAGAAGGCTGAAGTCAAAGACCCTGCAATAATGTGCGTAAAAAAAAGTAACGTCATTTGTCAATGTTACAAATCCATTGACATGACACATTGACAGGTAGCTGTACTCTGTATGCCTGTCAGGTGTTCTGAGCAAAACATGATATTTACCTAATAATAAATAATAATGTTTACTAAAAATATTAGTTATTTTTAAGCGCTAAGATGACGAACCCATTGTATTAGGAATAGAATTGTATTAGGTGTATTATTAAATGATCTCATATTGGTTAGTAACACCGATAAAATTGTAGACCGTTTTATTATACTTATGTAACTGTTCGGCAATTCTTTGGTTTACCTCGTAAGTCTTGCAAAACACCTTTTCAGCTATGTTTACCTTGCAATATTTGAGAAGTAGATGGCTAAGACTTAACGAAATTAAGAATATCAGGAAACGTTCAACATGTAGTCAAGGTTTGCATAACTTTGTAAAGAAAAATTTATTGCTAACGAATAGCCTAACATCGGGCTCTTTTATGGCTATAGGGGATTTCTTGGAGCAGAAATTTGAGTGCCGTTCAGGGATTATGACAAAATTAGACTGGACTCGAATAGGTAATTTATTTTATTTTTCTATAGGTTGATAAATCTTTCACTCAAGTTTGTTACTATCCAGTCAGCCTTAGAAGTAGCTTACACAATCGAAGTTACAAAATAGATCGATTGATTGATATATAATAATGTCTGTATCATGATATTTTACTCCAACTTCCATTATGCTGACTTTGTGAATATCTGCTCAGTACCTGCACCTCAAAGTGGCTGTTTATAATTGTTCTGTGAGGGGCAAGCCAATGATTGTAGCTAAACCTTATTTTATAATAAACATGACTATGAAGTATGTATCATTATGGTTTGTTTCTTTAAGGTAACATGTTCATAGTGGGGACATTGATGGGTCCCATGCATCATTATTTCTATTTAAAATTAGATAAATTATTACCAACAGTTAATGTTAAAACATCATTAGTCAAAATATTACTTGACCAAACAATAGCTGGACCAATTTCTATTGTTGCTTTTTACTATGGTATGGGTATTCTGGAAAGAAAACCTCTGGATGTGTGCACAGCTGAAACTAAAAAGAAATTCCTCACAACCTTTGCAGTAAGTTTGATTTTAGAAATAGGCAACAAAAACAGCAAAAGTGTAGTATATGGGACGTCTTATTTTGGGATAAGGCTGGGAAGAGAAGGCAGGACTGCTAGTAAGACCCTTTTTAAAGATGTGGTTCTGAGTGGTTTAAGAAAGACGTAGAAGAACTGAGAAGATCTATGTACTTGCAAGTTTACTGACTTGAACCCTGCCATCCCTTCGACCTAACCTAGCTGGGTTGTTTGGTGACCCATCAAGCAGTCCATATACTAAACTTTTGCAAGACCATTGGCAATCACATAGCACCTGAGAATCTGCTGTTAAAACTAAATTGTTTCCAAACTAGGATAATAAATTACTTTAACAGGACTTAACACATCTCATAAGTACTTGTTTACCTTCCTTTGAACTTACCAGTTATCATATCTAGAATGTGTTAAGTCCTATTAAATATATTTTTATAATTTTTATAATCACTTGCACCATTGATCGCTATACCCATAATTGCACTTAAAAAATATTTACTTTTTTATAGGAGTTATCCCTATTTTTGTCACATGGCATTTACTTAAAATCTCACCTTGTTCAGAAAGAAATTAACCTCATAGTTAACAAAATACAAATAAAAAAAATAAAAGATATGGTACATACTTACCTACCTACTTTAAAAAATCGAAATGAAATGGAACAAGAAATAAAGCTATACTTAATTTTCTTTCATTTCAGGTTGACTGCTTGTACTGGCCACCAATACAGTTTGTTAATTTTTATTATTTGCCAATATATTATAGAGTTATCTATATAAATGTGGCAACAATGGTTTATGATGTATTTCTATCATATATGAAGCATTATGATCAACACTGAAGATTTTTTTGTAGTTTTAATAGACAATTCAATCGAGGATTTATATAAGCTTAATTTATATTATATTTTAACAATAAATCAATTCTAACTAGCTGAGTATTGACTGTTCTGTAAACGCATTATGTGAAGCCCCCCTGTGACTCGGTTGACTGGTAGTTCCCAGATCGGTCAAAATGTTTTCAAGCTATGCACAGTGTACTGCCTAGAACAAGCTAGCTGGACAAAAACAACATTAACTATTCTGGAAACTGTTACTGAGGGTAGTTAGAGTATAAGTTGCTAATCATAAATATGGGTAATGTTTTCTATGAAATGTGTCAGAACATTAGTAATCAGGGTAAGTATTTAAGATACTGGATTAAAATGCATTAAATTAGTTGCGTTTAAGCTCCTAATACGAAAACATTTGAGGTGCTTTCGTTTGTTGTTAAGTTGTGAATTGGTGAGGGATTCAATAACCAAGGGTAAGTAGTTTTTTTTATACTACTATATTCAATGTTGTTTAACGCGTAACCAGTAAAAAAACGTTTGATTTAAAATAAATAACCATAAAATTTTAAATTTGTAATTTACAAGACGATAAGTAAAAATCCCCTCATTTCCCCGGGCTGTTTTTTTTATTAAACGAGAAATTTATCATTTTAGTTTTAAATGCATGAACTTTTTTTTGCTCGAATTTGCTCTTTTATTTTTTATTAATTTTTTTGTTGGAGGCAGTTTTACTTTATCGAAAAGGGAGCTTTTTGAAGAATGGGTGAAAACTTCCAGTGATGGGAGAAATGCTGCGCTTTTTAATTTTATTGCGATGAAACATGATCTGGGCAGCATATCGGAGCAGTCGTTCAAGGACATCAAGGCAGTTATTTTGAGATTTTCTGCGAAATTATCGGAGAAATGGGAAAATTCTCGTAGAAATCGGGATAGCTCTTCTCGTCTTTGAATAAGTCGTGGCTAGAGGGGAATATAACGTTTCGTACGTTATAAAACACTGCAGAGCCGTCTACATCATCTCAACAACCCATGGCTGGCCCTGGAAGACCGAAAGTAGACTTGCAAGATGCCGCTTCCAAGACTAAACGTCGACGTGTCGATGATCTTATTCAATCCCGAAGTTCTGAAGAACTGATCGCTGCTGCCGAGATATCTTCCCGACTATCTGGTACATACCTATATAAATATAATATTGTATATGTATTACATATACATATACTTATATGTGTAAATCTTTCTTAATACCTCTAAATTTAACTTCTGTTACTTACTTTCAGGCAAAAGAACTATGGCCAGTCTGATCGGGCAGGTCAGCGAGAGTCTAGAAAAAATCAAAGATTCCCTAAAGACGACTAAAGAAATGAAGGAGATTCCCAAAAAAAAGACGGTTCTGCTCCTCCTGAGGTTTAAGATTAAATTTTAGAGGCAACAAGTTATTAAAAGAGAAATGCGGTCTATACGTTAAGTGTTGTATGTCATATAGACTACACTGAAGAAGATTCTTCGGAAGAAGAATTGAGTGATGATGAGTAGGTTAAGTTATTGTTTCCTTTTGTGTAACTTATTGTTTCCTCTTATTCTATTTTATCCTGTCATATTTTCGTGTAGGTTAAGAAATATATTATGGATTTCAATTTTTTGTTTTTATTTTTTCTCGCTAAAACTATACACTGAAAACAACTTAGATGTGTATAAACATAAATAACAAACACTTTCAAAATTAAAAACATTGATAAATAATATTGTCCAGCTAGCTTGTTCTAGGCAGTACACTGTGCTATGTGTCTAACCCCATGTAAATAACCAATTGCCAATAATTGGAACCGGAAGTACATAGTAAGACTGGTTTTTCATTCCTTATCTTTTTTCTTGACATTTAGCATGTTTTCCCCAGCAACTTGCATATGTCTCTGAAGGAATCGCTTTGGTTCCCTCTCATTAAATCTATACCCTCCTACCGTCTACTCCCACCTGTTCTGTTGAGTAGTTCAAAACTACTGGTAATTTTTTTCCTAATAGTTCACTCCACAGAACAAATGGTAATTTATTTATTATTTATCAATAATGGTATTGCAAGTCCCACCTGTTTTGTTGGTAAAACTACAGGTATTTTTTTTACCATTAGTTCTGTCCATAGAACAAATGGTAATTCAATTTCCACCTGTTCTGCTGCGTAGTTCTGTTGGCAGAACTAATGGTATTTTATGTCCCATTAGTTCTGTCCAGCGCAGTAGGTACAATGCTCGCACAGCGCAGAACATCGCCAAAAATGGAGGGACATCGTGCGATATGCAACAGCTCTGAAAGAAAGTAGCGACGGTGCACCGCAGCCCTGCTCATCAGCAGCCACGACCACTCTGACAAGAGTGACGGACTAAGAAGAAGCTCTGTCCACAGTTTTTATTTTTTTCGACGCGGGAAATACTTTTCCCAGCCGTGGGGTAGCTGGGATGGTTTGTGAGGCTCTGACCCCGGAAAGAAACCGTCCTGCCCACTTAACCCCGCGATGTTCATCCTCACTCTAAAGCCGGGTCGAAAGAATCAAAAGGATTATTCACGTCGACCTGGCTACAGGCGAACTGCGAATTCGGGGGAGACAGATTGGTGGCTCCCCAGAGCTCAAAGGGTTAGGCAGAGACATATTATATGACCACATTACACCTTTAGATATTGTCCCACGTAATAGGTGGTGATTCGACTCGTATTGCCGTGTTGAATTGTATAGGTGCAGGTTTTGACTGCCCTCTGTTGATATATTTCAAGCCACCTAACTTAAAGGCAAAGGCCTTCAACTTGGCTTGAAAATGCCATTTTACTGGCAACTGGAACCAATGGCTTAACATGCCTTACAAAGCACAGAAACTTACTGCTTTAGTATAATTATGTTCCTATTCAATAAACTTTCCAACGAAAGTAATACTAAGTAACAGAACTAGTGTGAATTATTGAAAGCCAAGTCATGTGTAAAAGCATAGTCTTATGTATGAGTCACAGAACTAACGGGAACAAAAATTACCAGTTGTTCTGCCAACAGCACTACTCAACAGAACAGTTGATGGGAAAAGTTTACGAAAGTCAGGCGTAAAGCTAGTCTTTAATGCAGTCACAGAACTAATGGGAAAAAAAATTACCAGTAGTTCTGCCAACAGAACTAGTCAAGGTGAGAGTAGACGCCTACAACGAGGATACGACTAAGTGGTACTTAATAATTTATAGCCGGTAATAATTTACCCTTCTTTTCCGTAGTTCCATGGGACGTTCCATTGATGGGACGATAGAAAAAAGTCATTTAACCGTAGTTCCATTGGCTGTGGAACCACCGAAAATAGTTTTTTACTCTGCTACAAGTTTTCTGTGATACCATAAATAGAGACGTAACGATATTCTCTCATAGTCTCATGATGACGATCGTTAAAACAAATGAAGATCGATAAAATAAAAGATCGGTAAAACAAATAAAGAACTGTGAAACAAATGAAGATCGGAAAAACAAATGAAGGTCGATAAAATAAATGAAGATCGGTAAAACAAATGAAGATCAGTGAAACAAATGTGGTTTTCCACATTCCATTCCACAAACAAATGTGGACTTCTCTAAAAATGTGGTTTTCGGAGTCTGTAGATATCACTGATCACGAATATATAAAAAACAAATAGATATTAGGCATGCAAACCTACGGAAAAGAAGAGATAATTTAGTGGCAATAATTTTTTAAGCGTCGCGATTTTAGCGCCGTTATACTCGATGTACTTTGTTCTATCAGTAGAACAATGGAATACAACACCATTTTTAAAAGTAAGTAATTATAATGAGAGACTGTTAGGGCATAATAGAAAATAAAAACAATGTTACAAGATTTTTCTTTTTATTGTACTTATTATTACATCGAAATATCTATGTATATAATTATTTTTATTTAATATCACAATTTCCATATCAACTTAAACAAGACTTGTACGCTAATGCACATTGACCAGAAGATGATCTAAAGACGGACGCCCTTAACACGTTTGTGATATTATATGGGAAAGGTGGTAGATGGACCAACGTGACATAAGTTAACCTGGAATACCCAGGTGGACCAGGGGTACATTAACCGTGGAACAACCAAGTGGACCAATGTGACAGGGGTTAGATGTAGAGCACTTACGTGGTCCACGGATCAGAAAGGTTTAGTAAACCTTTCACCTGCTGAACCAATCCTCATGATTGCTACATTCCAGGGTTTACTAATGTTTGCCATAATTTAAAATGCCATAATTTCATATGCCATACTGGTATTTGCCATAATTTCATTAGATATAACGCTTCAGTTGCCATAATCGTGAAATGACATAAAATGACTTTCAATAATTCCATTGGTCATAATCGATCAAGTGTCATAATAATTTAAATCCATAAATGTATTTGCCATAATTTTCATTTTCAATAATGCCATTTTCCATAACTTTTATTCACCATAATATAAATAAAGATAATTTATACGACACAGATATTTTATTAACAATTTAACCTAAAACTAAACCTCATGGCGTCTCTGGCTAACTAAGCTCGACGGAGCCCCGCTGTGCGGGGCTGCTACTTCTGGGTGGTTTAAAAAAAAACTCTGAGTCGGGGTGTTAACGATAATTATTTTCGACCTTACAATATTATGCATTATTTTCATAATTATATCAAATTTTGATTATGTCAAGAGTCGATTATGAGATGTGTTACTTATGGAAACTAATTATTATGAGAAATGTTGATATAGAAAGTCATTTTGTGGCAAATAAAAGTTATGACTTTTGAGTTGTTAAGGCAAACGTTATTACTAGTATAAATGATAATAGTGCAAGTAAATATTATGATCGGGGATGATTATGGCAAACAATAATAGTACAAATGAATTTATGGAAAACGAGAGAAGACCACATTCCAGAATTTAATTTACAGGCACTTGAAATATACGGTAGAAAAAAAAATCAACTGTCAAAGCAGTTATGCATCCTATCCTCTCTTCGTCAAATTCTATAAATGTAAACAGAGACAGAGCTTTATGAGAAACAGAGACAGCATTATAAGGAAAAGCTCTATGTTGTCTAAACGCACCCTTAGTTCGCCTAAAGGCCGCGTTTTCGCAAACGTGTTAAGAACAATGGCGAAACGGCAAGGCAACGCATATGTAGGCGACGAATATAGTAGTTTATGACACTGTTGCATAATAAGGGTTCTTATAACACGAGTGTGTTTTAAAAAAACGAGCCGTAGGCGAGTTTTTTTATAGTATCACACGAGTGTTATAAGACCAAGTTATGTACAGTGTCATACACTACTTTATCTACTCTCATACTATAATACCTGATTTCATTTTGTTGTGATATATAGTTGCTCCTTGATTTCGCCGGTAACAGGTTCATGGTCATGTTTGACGCAGTTTCCAGAATGTCTGGTGGTGTACAATTACCACCATCCTCGCTTTAAGACATGTTTTTACACAAAAACTAATTTATTTTACAAACAAAACCAAACTTTGTTTAATTTAAATGTAAAATGTTGGCGCCAAGGCGCAAACATCGATTGCGCATGCGTGTTTCTTTTTTTTTTTAGGCTGCGGAGACCATAGATTTAGGATTTTTCGCTACTCTGGAGACACAATTTTTTTTAAAGTAGAGGTTCAAACTTCTTTTTCAGCTGGAGATTGTTTATGGTGTATCGTAATGATTAAAAAGTTTTATTATGATATAGGTGTCCATACAAGACCTGTATCGTAATAAAACTTTTTTTTTGGCCTGTGCGTAATGTTTGTCATAATAGTATTGATTTCAATTTTATAATCTTTGTATTATAGTATCAGAGTACATACATACATACATACATATACTCACGCCTCCATCCCCGAAGGGGTAGGCAGAGGCCTATACCGGCCCACATTTCACCGTGTACAATTCGGTCCCACGTGACAGGTGGTGAGCCCATCGCCGTGTTGAAATGGACCGCCGCCGTCAGAGCCTCGTCCGTTGTTCAGCAGGTGCACGAGCTTGCACGTGAGGTTGACTTGGGCCCGGAGGTGTTGGTAGGGCCCCACTACACCCCAGATCATATATCAGATCAGATCATAGTATCAGAGTAGATAAAAAATATAACAATACTGTAGTAATAAAGTAGATATTTCAATGTTAACATTTTTTTTTGGACTTGCCACCAAGTCCAAAAAAAATGCCGCGGCAGCCCTGGGAATGTTAAACCGTCTTCGGGAGACCGGGGTCTTGCTGAATAAGAAATAAAAAAAACTAGCTGTGACATACAAAAGCGTCCGTGCTTTGGTATGCAACGAAAGGCGACGACTTCGCAAAGGTACCTCAAGTGTGCTTTCCTATAGGGATACTAAAGGATCCATTGCCGATGCCGCCATTGGCGCCGTGTCAATTTCGTGCCGGTTTCCACCACGGGCCTATTTATGATTGCGCTAAATTGCGCTTATGCAGCTTACTATTGCGATTTAAGCAGATTCAATATTGGGCCCGCTCAGTTCACAGTGGAAACCAGGCTTTATGGATTTGGGGGATGAAACTCTATACATTAAATGCATTTACAGTATGTTTTTACACTTTACAGTTAAAATACACGTACAATTTACAAGATGCAAATATTTACAAAGACTGGCCATGTTTGCGTCGAGCCCTGCGCAATGTAGGGTTCTGTAACTACTAATTAAGTAAAGTGATAGGAAAATATTGGGACGAAACTCGACTGTAGATATTTACACTTAAGTTTAATATGTCAAACATGGATTCTTCATTCGAAATTTTTATACTTAAACATTATTTAATAAATGCAGTATTTTTGCTTGTTCGTATCGTTACTTATGTATAAATTGGTTTACAGTTATTTTTAGCTATGCTTTACATAAAACAACAGGTCAGAAATCTAAATAGTTATACAGTTAGGTAACGCCAACAGCACTTTGGTTTGAGACAAATAACCCTTAAAATTAGAGAAACTTAACTTATACGCGATTGGATCACTAAAATTTTGGTCCAAATATCATTTCGTAGTTAGCATTTGGCACGATTTTAAATTTTAACGTTGATTGAATTATTTTTTAAATTTGTCATCAATTCATCTTTCTTATGAAGGTTTTCAAACTTCTGATATGATTTTACTTGCAAAATAGTAGTGTTTTATAATTGTCAACTTTATATCAATTGCAAAACGAAGTGTCTATTCTATAAATTAATTACCCTAGACTATAACCAAATAATAATAAACCAATCGCAAATCCACCAAATCGTAAAAAAATATGGCTTCTAACCGTTGGGCCAACTGCGAATTGGACTAAACTTGGCTAAACCATACATGCTTAGTTTCAACAGAGACACAATGTTATCTTTTTTTTTAAATCTAGTAATCTAGTAACAATAATTTATCCGAAACACATGGTCCAGTCATCTTTCCTAGTTTGTAGTTTGACTACAATGCGATACAATTCTAGCGCAGGCCCTAGAGGCAGTCCTAAGCCTCTGACGATGTCGGCACGTCGCGCCACGCTCAAAGCTTGACCGTCGAATTCCTGAAATACAATGAAGTTAATATAGATATTGATGATGATTGTGTTCTTTTGGGCAAGTCTTAAAGGAAATTGGAAGATATTTGGGGTTTAGTGCAGCAATGCCATATGCTCGAGACCTAAGTATAGACGTAAATAAATATTTTTGGGACATTTTCACTATGTAGCTCTAACTAAGCTGGGCCGATTTCGCATCCTGGTGAGAATTACGGACCGACAGAGTGTAGCGTGATCGGTTCTTTTGATTCAAAAACTATTCCTAAGTAGTTTTCAACCCTGCTGTCTCATAATAGTACGATAGGATCGCCACCTATTACGTGGGCACCAATAAATACAATCACATAATGTAGATCTAAATATGTAAATAGATACTATGTTCTACAATGAAACGCCTCGATAATCTACTTAAAAGCGTAGACGAAACTTTTCTGTTGTCTTTCGTCTCATTTCTTCTATGGGGTAAATGGATCCAATGTTATCAGTTAGCTGGTGCATCTGCTCACTGTCAGGTAGACTCCCGTACGCCAAACAGTTATTTCTTGTTATATTGACATAAATAAAATTAAATAATCATATGAGACTGTATAGGCAATCTGCCAAACATACCTGATCTCTAAGCAATGGAGCGGCCTCTGGGAAATGAATGCAAAAATATTCAAACACTTCATCAGTCGTCCAATTTGTAATGTCCGGAATGCTCGGATCTATAGGCATATCATCGCCATGTTTGGACGGCGCTCTATCCAGTTCATGCGGTTTCAAAAATGGGTCCATGGGTGGTGAATCCTGTTCACTGTCATTTCTTTCACTGCTTTGGCGTCTCATAGGTGATCCTACGCCTGACGGGCGCGTTTCCATACAATTATTGCATTCCCATTGGTCCCAAGCTCGCATCTTCTCTGGTATACGTGGCGAATGACATAACGCGTGGTATGCATCAGAGCACATACTGCATACAGTTAAGACGCCCTGAAAAATAAAAGCAAAGTTAAAACAAACAACCAATTTATAATTTTTTCTAACAAACAGGTGCGATGAAGAAAACTAAACTAATTAAAATTGAAATAAAACTTACAGAATCATTTGTTTCGCAACAAACCACGCAAGTCTTACAATGTGGACACTGCCAGATAGTATCTGGTCTAATTTTCAACATACTAGATCCTGATTCAATACAACCAATGTGAGCTTTATTATTACAGTCACGACATTCCACCATTCTATCATTAGATCCTCGGGGCTTTTGCACCAAACATACAGAACAAACACCCCCTGAAGTCTCATGTGGCAGTGGTTCATCTTGATCCAAATCATCACCACTCCCATCCAGTGAGTGTTGACTTCCTGATATAATGGTTCCCTCGTCATCAGGTTTGTGATGGCCAGCTATCATTAATCTTTTCTTTATAGTACTTTTATTGAGTGATCCCACTGGTCTGCCCCTTTTTCTTTTGTTTGGCACATTGTTATCAGATGGATCAAAGACCTTCTTAGCCATTTTACGCCTCTCACCGACCCGTACGGCGGCATTTCGTGATGTACCACCACCGGAGATACCTCCACGTTTTCTTGGCCTGCCCCTCATTCTTTGTGGTGAAGATCTGCAAGAAGAGTTGGCTGACGAAGTCATCTGAAATGGTGAATAATGATAAATTCATTAATGAATTTGAGTCAGTTTGACTTAGGTATGTAGCAAGATCTAGAAAAGATCAAACCCAGGCATGGCCTTAAAAGATTACTTCACTCAGTTCATAAGTCACTAGAAATTCAACAAAGAACAGGCTAAATAAATTATTTTACAGTAACACGAAATTGAACAAAATTTAAACAATCAACTGACAGTTTTGACAAAACTACTTTTTAGGAAAAAGAAAGAAATGTTGTTGTATGTTCAAAAAGGTTTTAGCATAGCCACTGTTGACTTGAGATTGAATTGAATTGGTGTAAAATTTGTGAGAGGTAGTAATTTTTTTTGCAATAACTCCTATAACTAATTTATAAATAGGGTATGTAGGTACCTGGGGGATTGTTCTATACAAGTTTTAATATTGGGAAATGTAGTTCAGAAAATAAAGACATTTGATTGCTATGTTCCTTTGAATTTAATAGTTATTCTAAACGGTTATGATGAAAAGCACATTATGAATAAGTGAGGTAAATGATGAAACACAGCTGTATTTACTAGTTGCAAAATTTGATACACATAAAGCCGCCTCTTAGATTTATCAGCACGCCTTTATCCCCGAAGGGGTAGGCAGAGGCATATTATATACCCACATTTCACCTTTTTTTTTTGACAGTACAAGAAATTCAGAAGCCACCAAAGCAGAGAGTCGATTAGAAGCATTTCCATAACTAATCAGAGTTAATAAAATCTCATTGCTCAAAAGAAAGTGTCTCCTCTCCTCTCTGATTTGGAGTCATAAGATGGTTGAGACAGGAGAACACCTATGCTCTACCTTATTTTCACCTAGCTCTATTCTAGAGCCAGGAGAGAGCCTATGCTGATCCAAAGCTGCTCTATAGCCAATCTTTTTTGCTTGTAACATTCATAAATCTAGAGAATGTTGCCCATATCCCACTTCATATAGCTATCGCCTGCTTTAAGGTAATTTAACTTTTCGTAGTTTCATGTTGCAGTATAGAATTTGAAAAACTGGCCATGTGCAATTAAGACTTGCACATGGAGGGTTCAGTACACTACTGACACTAAGGGGTAAAATTATGTTTGATGCATTATTATTATTATTAAATACTAGCGGACGTCACGCGGTTTTATCCGCGTAGTTCCCGTTCCCGTGGGAATACGGGAATAAAATAGGCATTGATTTAAATCGATATCTGTTTATTCCCTTTCTTCAAACAAAATATTTCAAAGTTAAACCAAAAATACTGACTTGCACACTAATTATGCACACTAAATAAATCAAATTCAATATACTGTTTAATGGTATTTTGCAGAACTATTTTACTGAACAAAATCACTATTATCAAAATAGTATATCTAAAAATTTCTTAGCATAACAATCATATTAAAAAAAAAATATGGGAAACCATCGTCTAATTTACTTTTAGGAACATCTTTAATTTTAATCAAAAACCCAATTTAATCAGTTACCTATCTTTACAAAATAAAATTTTATTAATCAAAAAAATAAAAACTAACCTAACCTATTCCGTAGGTACTTCCGTTTGGCGTCTGTCAAGTGAAAACGTTTCTCTTGAGCTCCGATGTTTTTTTTTCCTAAAAGTGCAGTAAAACTTCGAAAATATACACAAGAAAGTGGTAACAGTTAATTTATCAACATCCACAAATAGAAAACGGTCGTGATTAGTGGCAAACACAGTGATTTCTACACAAAACTAGTGTTTTAATATTGAACTGATTACCTATATTATCAAAGTACCTACATGTAACTGTTATAATAGTGATTTTGACATAGACATTTCCGTCAGTTGAGTACTAGGGTGACCATAGTACAAAACATACTTACGTCAAACTCAGGGTTACCATACCAGTAAAAATACACAAAATACAATTCAAAGAAGTTCGAATATAATGGATCTTAAATTAATTCTGGATAAAATGGACGAAAAATTCCAAAAACAAACTAAAGTTATTACTGAGAATGTGAGTGCTAATATTTTGAGCCGTATTGAAGAAAAGCTTAAGCCCCTGGTGGAAGAAAACCAAATGTTGAAATCGGAAGCAAATTTTTTAAAGCAGAAAATTCTTAAAGTTCAAAGGGAAGTGAGAAAACACAATTTACTAGTATTTGGTATTGAAGAGATTGATATAAGTCCTTTTGATACTTTGGAATTGATATTCAACGGAATTAGTGAGAAAGGTAACCTAGAAAAATGGGACAAATGGAAGATTAACGGTGCTCGCAGACTAGGGAGATAAGATGAAAGGAAAACGAGACCTATTCTAATAAAATTCACACTAGAATGGCGAAAGTTCGAACTATTAAGAAATAAAAAGTTGTTTCCGGAGAATGTGTACGTAACCGAAGACTTTCCCAAAGAAGTCCTGAACAAGCGAAAGCAGCTTAACATACAAAAACAGGACGAAATCAAAAAAGGAAATATGGCCTATATTCGTTACGATAAGTTAATAATAAAAAGCAATCCAAAACCAATGGCTGATAAAAGGAAACAGTCCCCATCCAATTCACCTAAATCACAAGGAAACCAAAAGGAAGCCCCTGCAAAAATAAATACACACGCAATGCTGACCGACCAAGATCACTCCCTGATAGAAACAAACAATAGCAACTAAAGTACAGATCCAACTGGAAAATAAAGATACCAAACAGTACACCAGCAACGTTAAACCGTGTAGTGTGTAGTGGAGAAATATGACCAAAACCCTCCAACGAAAATGAAAAAATCTAGCAACACAAAGAAACTTATAGAAAAAAGTACCATTAAAATATGCACATATAACGTCAAATCACTGTGCTCAGAAAAAAGGTTTCTAGAGCTAACACATGCTCTTAACAACATAAAATTCGATATAATAGGTGTATCAGAAACCAGAATATTGGGTTGTTAAATCAAGGAGTACCCAGATTACATCTTATGCTACACTGGTCAAACTAAAGGTCTGTATGGAGTGGGCTTTTTAATTTAAAAGTCTAAAAGAGTGGCTGTATTACGACTCAAAGTTGAAGACCTCAATATCTCAATAATACAAACATACGCACCGACAGAAAAAGCTACAGGAGAAGAACTGGAAGCCTTTTATATAGCGATCTCAGAAAAGGACACTCTTTAGCTGATGGACTGATTTTGGTCATTGAAGACTTTAGGCTCAAAAATTGCCAACAAAGAACGATCAACTAATCATGGGTAAATATGGTTATGGTACAAGAAACGAACGAGGGGACCGACTCATAGAGCATGCTTTAGATATACCCCCATATTCATTATCGTTTATTAAACGTATTTTAGTTAAAACGCACTTTAAGCCTATTGCTGTCTCTAACCAATGACAGAGTATGGTTAGAGACAGCAATAGACTTAAAATGTGTTTTAACTAAAATAGGTTTAATAAACGATTATGAATATGGGGGTTAGAGTATAAGCTTTTAATAATGAATACTTTCTTCAAAACACGGGGGAGCCGCAAGTGGACATGGGTGTCACCCGGCTCTACAAAAAAAAACGAGATTGATTTTATTCTCTCAAACAAACCAGATATGATAAGCAATGTAGAAGTTCTAAATAATATAAAGTATTCGTCTGATCATAGACTAGTTCGAGCAACAGTAAATCTAAAAACTTCCAGAAAAAGCAGGAAACATTTTCAGTCCCCATTAAAAGCCCCTGAAATTAAACTGTATTTAAACCAGTTGAACTCACATCTTGACACAAACCAAAGTGAAGAAATTAACGTCCAGACTTACTACGACATGATAGAAAGAGCTATAAAAGGCAGTCTAAAAATGGACCAAAAGACAGTGATAAAGAAAAAGAAAAATTTAATAGGTGATGAAACCTGTAAATTACTTCAAAAAAGATCCAATTTAATTAGAATGAAAAGTAAAGACCAACAATTGGTATTTATACAAAAAGGGTTTTTTGGTATTAATACAAAAAAGAGCTAACTACACTATTTAAAGATGTTAAGATATCGATAAATAGAGACTACAAGAAACACAGAGAGGACATAATTAAATACAACATAAAAACATATAGAAGTGCAAAACGAGGACTAAAAGATCTAAGCACTCGCATCTGAACCTTTGTACTAATAAGCTATACTTAATCTATTCTTTACTGTACATGAATCTATATTCAATTATATTCATTTATCAAGAAGTCTACGTTCTCAATTCTCTCCTTCAACTCGAACCCTCAAGAATTTTTTTTTTTTTTTTTTTATACCACTAAGGTGGCAGACAAGCATACGGCCCACCAGAAGGACCGGTGGTCACCGCAGCCTATGAACGTTTGCAACACCAGAGGCGCCACACTCGCGCTGCCGACCCTGCAAAAACCTTCTAAGACCCCTTTTGAAGAACCCCATACTGTAGGCGTTTGGGAAAACCGAGGCAGGGAGATCATTCCACAACCTAAGCGTGCGCGGAAGAAAACCCCTATCGGATCTAACCGTGCTGGAACGCTCCGGACGCAGAGTGTGAAGATCGCATCGCAGCATTATCATAATTTTGGTGCAAGACCTGGATTAACACACTAGACTAGATGACAAATCTAAAGTAACTAAAGCTACTTCAAGAAAGAGGTAATAGACGTAGCAACATCCTTCTACAGAGACCTATATTAAAAACAAGAAACTGATTACCAAGAGGAACAAGTAAATGACGCACATTTCAATACACTTCCAATAAACTTAATAGAAGAAAAAGAAGTATATTTGAACATGTAAAACTCTTAAAACAAGAAAAAAGTCCAGGTCCTGATGGGATCAGTAATGAGGCCATCAAATTAGGGCTATTCTTATGTCCCGTCTCAAACTTCTATTCAATGCAATCTTAAAGACTGAAATCATACCAAAACAATGGTGCAACTCAGATATTGTTCTAATTTACAAGAAAGGAAATGCTTTGGATATAAGCAACTACAGACTAGTAGCCAGTATGTATAAACTGTTCATTTCGATTATACTCAAAAGGATAACACCAGAAATAGCTGCAGACCAAAAAGTAGAGCAAGCAGGTTTTCGTTCAAGCTACAGTACAACTGACCACATAAACACTCTAGAACAAGTGCTAGAAAAATATGAAGAGTTTAATAGACCTCAATACTTAGCATTCGTAAACTATAGTAAAGCCTTCGATACTATTAGTCATAACTCAATTTGGAGAGCACTAAAATCTTTCGGAGTACAAGACAAATATATAAAAATTATACAAAATATCTACAAGGAAAGTGTAAGCAAAATTAAACTAGAATCTAGAGGTGAAGAGATAAAAATTGAACGAGGGGTAAGACAGGGAGACCCACTGTCACCAAAACTCGCTAGGAAGAGTTAGAAGTTAGAGTGTTAGAACACATATGCAGGGCTCTGGAATGGAAGCAAATGGGAGTTAAAATAAACGGCCCCTATCTAAGTCATTTGAGATTCGCTGACGATATTGCGATCTTTGCTGAGACTCCTAGGGACTTGGACAATATGCTTACCTCACTAACTAAGGAAAGCTCCCAAGTAGGGCTAGAGATAAATACAAATAAAACAAAACAAATGAGCAACCGCTACAAAAGGCCTATTAACATCAATGGCAAAACAATAGAATATGTTGAGATCTACATATACTTGGGAAAACAGGTTGCTCCCAAACATGGGTTTTCACAAACAAAATAAAAGCTCAAATCAGAACCACTCAGCGGGCCATGGAAAGGAATATGTTACGTTTAACAAAAAGAGACAGAATTGGAAATGGGCTGGCCTTGTTGCTCGACTGTCTGGCAGAAGATGGACTAGTCATAGTACTACATGGAGAGGGCCAGCAGGCAAAAGAAAAGTGGGCAGACCCTACAAGCGGTGGGTTGATGACATAATACAACTTCGACTGCCTCTGTGGCGCGGTCGGTAGTAATACCGCCTGCGGCGCAGCAGGTCACAAATATTTGTGTGACCCATAATTTAGAGTCAAGTTAGTATTTTTGATAAGCAATTCGTATTTTTTTTAGCAAATCATAAATTTGGTATACGAACCACATTTTTGGTTTAAATTCGACAAAAAAGGTCATCTCGTTTTGTGTAAAATATTAGATTTTTAAGTAGTACACGTTTCAATCAATTGGTTTTTACCCGAACTGCTGAAGAAAGGAGGGTAATGATTTTCGAGAGAATATATGTATGTGTGTCCAATTCTTTGTCACGTCCTACAGCCTCAACGGCTTGACGGATTTTGACATGCGAGGTATCATTTGATTCGTCGTAATTGTGTGAGTGACACCAGGTATACTATTTTTAAAAAAAAGTCAATATGGCAGACTTTTGGCGCTAAAATGAGAACCTTGAAAATGTTTCTTGCACGCTCTACAGCCTGATCGGCTTTACGGATTTTGACATGCGAGATGTCATTTGATTCGTCGTAATTCTGTGAGTGACACCAGGTATATAAATTTAAAAAAAAAACATCAAAATGGCAGACTTTTGGTGCTAAAATGAAAACCTTGAAATTTTTTCTTGCACACTCTACATCTACAGCCTGGACGGCTTTACATTTTGACATGCAAGGTGTAATTTGACTTGTGTGAGTGACACCAGGTACCAAATGGTGGATTTTTGGCGCCATAATTATTTGACTGCGATGGACGAGAAACTACTGAACCTATTTCAATGCGGTTTTATTTGTTTATAAGGTCTTAGTCAGACTTAAAACAAGACAGGCAGGAACAAGCTATGGAAACATTTAGCTATTTTGTAAACCACCACTCGCTTGTTCCTGCCTGCAAATATTGCCAACAAAGTAAAACAGTAAGTAGCTAAAGAAAATTTCAAAAGAAATGTAGAGCTTGTTTTTTGCTTTTCAGTTGTATTTTTACTTTGCAGTCGGGTTTTTTGTATTCTAAATAATTAAGTTTATTTAAAACTTTATTTTGCACAGCATTCAGATTTCTGGTATGCATTCAGTTAACTAATGGAGTTACCTAGTGTGCAGAAAAATTATATAGATGAGCATTTAAAAATATCCCAATAAAATATAGCCTATGTTCACTGTAAAGAGTGTAGCTTCCCAACAGTGAAAACATTTTTTAAATCGGTCCAGTAGTTTTGGAGCCTATTCAATGCAAATAAACAAACAATCAAATCTTTCCTCTTAATAATATAATAAATTTAGACGTACCTATAGATTTTTTTGTGATTTGAGTACTTGTTGTTATAGCGGCAACAGAAATATATCATCTGCACACATATGGACAGTGAAGTCTCAGGAAACATTGCCGTTCATCTGTCCATCCGTCACAGCCCTATTCATGAACAGGGTCCCGTTTCAACCATTTGGGTCTGGACCTCTAAAAAATGCCGTTTCAATGCCCTGTTATGGCTATAGAAATGTTCATAATTACCTTTGAATTAAAGTCCGCAGTATATTCAAATTTGAAGCTGTCAGAGCTATCCCCATCATGGTCAGCGGGACCTAATGCTAGATTGCCATTCTTGAGCTTTACCAGGCTTCCAGAAGACAGCTCTTTATTAATTATAGACTCAAGTTGCTTCTTAGAATACTTTGACCCTTGAGAAGAAGCAGCAGTAACAAGGTCATCAAACGCAATCCCATTCTCTAAGTAACTTTGGTCCTGGTAAATTAGAGTTGCTATCGCAGATGTAATGATCCTTCTCTCACTAGTTGATGAAGACATTGCTAAAAATAGATACACAAGATCAGCTGTAAGTAACCGGTATACATTTTTTTACAAGTATTTACACAAGTGCATTAAAATATTCTCATAATTGGTATATTATGAGTTCTCAACTCACTGTCAATGTTGTTTCGATTTGATTTTTTTCGCCACTTAGCTGCGTTTCTATAACTTACATTATCTTTATAGTCAACTTTATAAATACTTTTCTCCTTCAGACAACGTTTGAGATCTGATTTTGTATCTTTGGGTGCTACTTTATAACACTTTAGCATAAACTTGCAAATCCTATTAATATCGGGACGCGATTTACGTGAACGTAAATGATCTATAGCAGCCAAAATTTGATTTTTATACTTTATCTCTGACATTTCTGGAAATTAAAAAATAAAATATAGATACAAAGTAAGGAAGAGCGAAATATAAAAAACCTGGTAAAAGAAATTGATAAACTTGTATGAAGTTAAGAAATTAATAAAGTTCTAACAAGGGTGAAATAGTAAAAGTTTTTAATGTACATTACTAAATTGCAAGTTCATTTACCTGTGTAAAATCATGCCGGCGATTTTCCAACTTTTGCTTATTTCCCCTAAAAATTCTAAACAATGTGGACTATAGATATGACACATAAATAAAACACTTCTCCAAAGTCTCAAACAATAGAAATGAGATATGAAGTTATTGTGTGATTTGCATTCTCCCTCTACGTTTGCAAATAAGTCATACAGCTTGTATTGTTGTTTTCAAAACGAACGAGCTAAAATAAACTTGATTAACTTGACTGAAACCACAGTCCACACTGCGGCACTGAACTTGACATGTAATTGAAATTGTATTCTCTTTGGCACTGAAACTGTAGCCATGGGCGGGTCGGGCTAAAAAACTCGAGTTACCCGGGCTCAGCTTCCAACCCGTCGACTCGGGTTCATTTTTGCTTGATTCGGGCTGACTCGGTTGACCACTACACTCGGCACGCTCGCCACCCGCCACGCTGTTCAACTCGCTTTGTCACGCTCTTTCACGGTCATCGGGTCATCTCGCTCAGCCCTTCTCGTTGACTCGGCTTGTTTCGGTTTGGGTCGGGCTCGCTCGCTAACTAAGCATGCGCTGGCTGGAATGACACATTCACACCACACGCAGCATTATGGAATATCGAACTAAGATTGAAGTAATAAAAGCTATTCCACGTTCGATCCCGGGCTGTTTTAAAAAAAATATTTTGTTACTTATAGGTAACTAGGTACTTATAGGTAATACAATATACCTAACTAATCATATATTTTTGCAAAGAAAATTATATTAATACGTTGGAAATTGTAATCGTAGTTAGGGCGACACAGTGCTCGTGCACAGTGTTGTGACTTAGTCCTATCATTTGTGATAGTTAGAAGATTCTGAATTCCATTTTGTTGATTTTGTTGAAATATAATAATGTAAACGCAATAAACAGTTGATTGGACCTAAATATATTGTGTACTGATTTTATCATTCCTAATTTATAATAAAGTTCATTGAAATCAGTCAATATTATTACGACTACACATCCAAACTCGCCCGTTGTTTGCACAAGTTACCTAGTAAGTACATGAAATTATGCAAAATAATATTAATTTAATTACTAGACAGTTATTATTATACGATGATACGATGGGCGGGTCGGGTTAAAAACGTGGAGTTACTCGACACACTGCGGTGCGGCGGCGCGGGCGGCGGGGTGGCCGGCCAGACTCAACCCGGGTTAACCCGAGTTACGTAATATATCAATTCGAGTTGCCCGAGTTGAAAAATCTGTGACCCGTCCCATCACTATGAAACTGTGCCCGACCGAGCCGAGCGAACCGGAACCACAGACTAGATTTTTATTTTATTTATGTAAAGCTTTGGCATTTACGCCATCATCAGCCTCAAAGAGAATGTACTACCCGTTCGCTCTAACTTTGCCGTTAGCGTAGAGGCGTATACCCGAATTTTTAATTACACAAAGTAAATTGACAGTAGCTAATGTCACGTCGTCATAGAAAATAAGCAACATTGTATGAAGAAGTGACATTAGTTGCTGTCAATTTACGTAGTCTAATTAAAAATTCGACTTTAGTATGGACCCGAGCGGCAAAGTTAGAGCGAACGAGCAGTAACACTACGTTTAAGAGTCGGGACTCCCATACTTTCATTTTGATTCATTTAAAAGTTTACGCACAGAATCAATACCAACACAAAGACGTTAAAAACTTCATTTGGTTCCTTAGGTTGCAAACTTGTTCGTAGGGTTGGGACCCTGGGTCGGCAGAAATAATCAAAAATATATCGATATCGATAAATATTCTCAACCTGGGTCCCAATCCTACAAAACCTAGGTGGGGTGTGCAATCATCCTTATAATATGAGAATGGTTGTATACCGCTCCTGGATTTTATGTCAAACACATGCTGGATGTATTTTAGGTAATAATTAAAAACATAATACGACAAATAAAATTCTTTATTTAAAAAATATCTTGTGAACGTTCCAATCGCGTATTCTGCCGCCTATTCATATTTTCTATCAGTGTTTCCCACGTCTGTTCAATAAAAGTTGTCTATTCCAGTATATCCACAGCTCATATCTGTAAGAAGATAAAGTCAATATTAGATTTCAGCACACTCTACCTCAGAGACAACAAATTGTGTGATGCACTGATGTGGTTCGAACTAAATCGTGAAACCTGTAGGATTGGAGTGACGAGTAACAAACAATTGCGAAGGACGGTAGATCGATATCCATAATTATATGCACTTGAAAACATTGCGGTCCTGAATTAACAAAATGACAAAATTTTGTATTATAATCTTTATTAGAAACTAAGCTACCTAATCATTAGGAAATTGCAACACGGTATCCCTAAGCTACCTGAAGTTAATCACCTCAAGTTTGTATGAGATAAGATACTATAAAAGTTAAATGACATATTATCACGTGCTTGGAGTCTCCAAGCACGTGTTGATATGTTATTTAACTCTTATAGTATCCTATCTCCAAGTTGGAGACAAAGGAACAGTTATGATAATTAATCAGACCTTGAAGTAAAATATCGATTTTTGACTAACAGTGGAACATCCCTATCCTATGACTATGTTAAATCAATAACAAGAAAAAATACATTACAACCAATTTCCTGTAGCAATAGCATATTACTACACGATATTATGCAGTTATTTGGTGCCTGTGGTGTAGTAGTTGCTCTTTTAATAAGAACTTAGTCATAACATAACCTCTTTTCAATATCTTTTTCTTCCCGATTATTCACCACATATTTAGCACTTTTTCAACACACTTCATTCTTGATTCATTTCTAAACATTTCAATTATGTCAATTAAACACTGTTACTCACGATACACTAATAAATACTTTACAAAATTAGAAAATAACAAAGAGAAAAGGAATCCATTACTATCAAAAAATGAATGAATGGAAGAATGAGATACCGCGGCATAGAGTAGAAATTCTTTTTCGTAGTACCTATGTATAGGTATATTTATGTGATTTAAAAAAAATAAGGAGCGCAAACTCCATACATTTTTTCGTTGTATGGGAGTTGCATCAGGCTGATCAGCCTATCAGACTAGAACATAGAGCAACGCGAACTGTCTGAGGGGAGACCATGAAGCTATAGATAAACATGGAGGCCACACTTTGAATACCTACTTGAAGCGTAGTCTGTATATTACTGTCTTGCTCTGTGTGGGCTCTACATCTCTTTCTAAGTAGGGTAGCCTTATTTTTTTTTTTGCCAGGATATTTCATTTTCTGTATATTCTTTATTGTACGCAATAAAGACAATATATATTCATAATACAATTAGATGTACAATACATACATAAATACATAAGGTCACGCTCTTATCCCCGAAGGGGTAGGCAGAGGTATATTATCATTTCACCTTTTTAAGATTATTTTTCTTTACACGGAATAGGTGGTGAAAATCTTCCTAATATTATAAATGCGAAAGTTTGTGAGTGTGGATGTTTGTTACTCTTTCACGCTCAAACCGCTGAACGGATCGGGCTGAAATTTGGTACAGAGATACATTATAGTCTGGAATAACACATAGGCTACCTTTTATTCCGTGAATAATTTCCCGCGGGAACAAATTTTACGCGGGCGAAGCTGCGGGCATCAGCTAGTTATTACATAAATTAGATGTACTTACCAAGGCGATATTAACTATTTTCTCTGTTTTTTACAAAGACTGATAGGTATTATTCTCTGCAGATTGCATAGGTACATTGCGAATAACGAAGCTATAATAATAATAAAATAATAAAAATGTTTATTCATTCCATAAATAATTTACAATGATTGCTTTCATTCATGCTACACCATATATATTTTACAAGTAAAGGATGTTCTGACTTCCAAACTAGGCTGGAGCCTGTATTTTGGGAGTCAGTGCCCAGTCGAGCTGAGTACGATCAGCCAAGAAATAGCTTTAACAGTTTGTTTGTTTGTACCTCATGTGATATCTCATGTTACCAAAAACATCAATCATAAGTAGGTACATTATTAATTATCATTAGTAATTAAATTAAAGTGAAACATTTGTATTGAATTGTATTTGCTATTCATCCTAGTGGGTTATTTTTCTAGGTTAATCAACTGTACGTCTCGCGCGCTGCGGCTTCTCGTGGCAGGCTGTGACGAATGTCGACAATAGAAAGAGAAAAGTATTATTTCCTTGGTTATATTGTAATTTTCCTTTCGTCGGAGGGTCGATTCCTCGGCGAAATGCGAATGTAAGTAATGCAGTATGCACATAGGTACTAAATTCTATCTTTTCATTCTCTTTTTCCTTTGTGGGAAATGTCGCGTATGCATCAGCGGTGCCATGGTGGAGAGCGATGGTCATCATGCTTTGAGTTGTCGTCGCTGCACCGGTAGGCATCCGCGTAATCACGCTCTCAATTAGTTAATCCGGCGAGCTCTGGTGTCGGCCGAGGTCCCCTGTATCCTTGAACCACCAGGTTTGTCCCGCGCAGACGGCAAGAGACCGGACGGTCTGACCCTTGTGTCATGGAAGAATGGCAAGTGTGGGACGCAACATGCGGCAGCACTTTCACCGTCAGTCACTTCGCTCGTATAGTCCATTTACCGGCGGCCGCAGTGGAAGATGCTGCTTACAGAAAACGTCAAAAGTACGCGGAGATGGAGTCGTGTTATCTGGTCGTACCAGGATACCTGGGGGGGGAAGGGGGGGGGGGGTAATAAAATGGGGGTTAATAATAAAAAAAAAATATTACAATTCCTTCACTAATTAATCGAAAGGAACTTCGTTCCATCCGGGTGTCCCTTGACACCTCTCAAGTTTTTTAATATGGAAAAGGAGGCATCCTCTTTGACTGCCTCTGTGGCGCAGTCGGTAGTGATACTACTTGCGGCGCTGGAGGTCTTGGGTTCGATTCCCACCGGAGACAAATATTTGTGTGACCCATAAATGTTTGTCTCAAGAGTCTGGGTGTTTCTATGTATAATATGTATGTATTAAAAAGTATATACCTAAGTATTAATATCCGTGGTCTGATACCCATAACACGAGCAGGTTATTTCTTGCTTACTTTGGGATCAGATAGCGTTGTGTGAGATGTCCGTGAATATTTATTTATTATTTATTTATCTACCGGCACTTTTTAGAAAGTTACACGCCACGAATGTAAAGAATTGCACCTATATCCATTCGATTTATAAGGTACGCGAGAAGACGCAGGTTCGAATCCCGCTCCGAAACCAACTCCTTTTCCATATTTAAAATTTATGATTAGTTAGCATACTAATTGCTTTTCAAATAATTATTTTAATGTTCGGGCAGGTTTCATCATAAATCGGATGAATATAGGTGCAATTCTATACATTCGTGCCGTGTAACTTTCTAAAAAGTGTCGGTAGATGGTGCATGCGTCGCCCCAAGACGTATATAAGGTGGAAAATTTGGTTGGTTCCGAGTAAGTTTCGGTGGCCGGTGGTTAAGGCGTCCGCACGGTACGCGAGAAGACGCAGGTTCGAATTCCGCTCCAAAACCAACTCCTTTCCATATTTAAAATTTATGATCAGTTAGCATACTAATTGCTTTTATAAAAATATCTTAACTTAATTTTTAATGGTACAATGGATAACCATATTTCTCGCTGAATACTATTTTTAACCGAATTCAAAAAAAGGAGGAGGTTCTCAATTCGTCTGTATGTATTTTTTTTATGTATGTCAAGCGATAATTCCGTCAATTATAGACGGATTTCAAAATTTTTTTTTTGTTGAATATGGGTTACTTCTGAGGTGGTCCTATTTTCACCAGGTCAGGATCTGATGAAGGAATCTAGGAGAAAACGAGGGCAACCACCGAAAATTGTAGGGACAACTAGTGCGCTTGTTAACTTTTTAATTAAGTGTTTTAATGTTCTACACTTTAATGAAGGTATGGCGTCGATCTGATGATAGAGTCGAAAGACAGTCGAGGGCATTCCTCAACAATTTACAGCAGTTATCTTGTGTTTGGGCTTGATTGATTTGTATTGTTGAGAACTTTACACCTAGATTGATAGATCCAACTTCAAAAAAAAAAAAAGAAAGTTCTCAATGTTTTATGTATGTTCACCGTCAATTATAGACGGCTTTCAATTTTTTTTGTTGAATAGGGTTTACTTCTGAGGTGGTCCCATTATAACCAGGTTAGGATCTGATGATGGGATCCTGGAGAAATCGAGGGCAACCAATGAAAATTATAGGCACAACTAGTGCGTTTCTTAACTTTTTAATTCAGTGCTTTCACCTAGATAGATATATTTTTCGGTTCACCCGTCACTTAAAATAATGAAAAAAAAATTTTCAATAAAAAATACAACCGACTTCCAAGTAATCCTGAAAAATAAAATTTACTTAGCACAAAGTAATATGTAGTTGTTTTATCAGATTTTATTCAATATAATATTGAAGTTGGTGCCATGAATAATACCTCCCTAAACCTATGAATTTACTTGGCGCCGACTTCAATATGATATTGAATAAAAAATCAGATAAATCAAAATACGTATTACTTTGTGCTAAGTAAATTTAATTTTTCAGGATTACTTGGAAGTCGGTTGTATTTTATTGAAAAATTTTTTAGGAAACCTAAAACAATTATTCATCATTAACGTACGATAACAATACTTAACTTATTTTATTTACTCTATTAATGACATTCGTGTTTCTTCTAATAATACACAGGAAGTCCCATATAAATCCTCAATATAGACACACTACTTCACAACGTTTCCTATTGTGTGAAAACAATGAAGTCAACCGCCATTCTATTGTTAGTTGACACTTTGACAGTTGACATGTAGTACCAATGCTGCCACATTACATAATCCTTAGAAAATGGGAATGTAATTCACTGATTCGACAACCCAATCATGCATATTATGGTATAAAATATTTCAATTTACACATTAAATAATCGTAGTCGAACAATAGAGCTATTTATAAATTATTTTACTTGCATTTTTGGTTAGTATGGTCTATTTCTATTATTTTCTAGGAGATACTAATAAGAAGATAGCAGCACTGCACAATTCCCTAGAAAGAGAAGGTTAGCACACAGAGAGTGAGATAGAGATACGTAGGTATTTGACTCGAGCGTTTGTTCGAAGTGTGGCCTCCATGTTTATCTATAGCTTCATGGGGGAGACGGCATAGAACGATTGCTCGATACAAAATTTTCTGTCATATTTTGCGGGTGGCGGGGGGAAATCTTCCTTCAGTTTGTATGGAACTGGGCACTTTTGTCGTCGATATGTCACATTATGGGTCACATTATTGCCAGAGGGGGTTTGAAAGCTTTGGCCCCTCCCTCTGTAGAGGCGCGCGATGCTCTGTGGACTAGAAGAAGGAAAGGAGCAAAGAGAATGAAAGCACTACGAATGGCGTGGCGATGCATGGAATGGAATAGGAGGAAAGAAAGGAAGGCGAAGAAGATCACGGGAGATGACAGATTTTTTTTTTTTCTTTGGGTTTCTCGGCAACACGCAATATTTTAATCCGATGTTCACTCGGATTAAAATATTGCGTGTTGTCTTTGTCTTGTATCTTGTCAAAAGTCAGATGTCACTGATGTGACTGATGTGATGATGTCAGCCAAAAGTCAAATCAGTCTCATTGTTTTGATGAGATTTGTTTTGCATTTTGTTAAATAAATTAATTAAATACGCACTATAATTCTATTTCAGGTCAAATTATACCAAGTATCGAGAACAGTCTTTAGTTTACTTTATTTATTTAGATCTCTATCGTACTGTTATGTTAGGTATTGATAAAGTAAAATCTAGGCAGACAGCATGACCACATTTGTTTCTCGTACTTTACGTTTCACGTATAATAAAATATGTTATTACAAAACTGCATCATTTTCATCACAACCAGAAATAGTCAGTGAGAGAAACCTCGGGAAAGTTGTAAACGTTGCTATTATTGGAGCTCCAAATTCTGGAAAAAGCACTCTTATAAACAAAATTATAGAAAGGAAGGTATGGTGTTCGAAACCAATGAAATTAAGAAAAAAATTGTGAAAATTCAATCAAATCAGCATAAAGCAGTCCACTGCTAGACGTAGGCCACACCCAAATTACGCCACAACACACGTTGTGAATATTAGTTTCCGAAAATATAAATTTAATAATGTATGTACATTTTCAGATATGTGCTGCTTCTAACAAAGTACACACAACTACAAGACTAGCTAGAGCTATGTGCTACCAAAATGGTACACAAATAATATTTTTAGATACACCTGGTGTAATTACTATAAAAGAGAAAACAAAGTGAGTTGAAAGTGAAAATTGTACTACATGTATAATTACACACCTACTTATTAAAAGTATTAATAGCATAGTACAGGTGAACCACGTTTATAAGTTGCATTGACAAAGTTCGCCTGTTCAGAAGAGAGCAAGCTAGCGCCGATTAATAACGATTGCAATGCTGTTGAAACACCAACTTTATTGCGTTAGGTTAAGATTGAAAATGCAATAAATCCAGAGAGTAATGCAATCTCGCTCATTGTTCCTCATTGCACCGCGATGCTGCCGGCATCGAACATGGCGCGCAGGCGGCAACCAATAACAAAGGGCCACGTTTGGCGCGTCTATGCGGAACGTTGTGATTGGTTAAGATTTTTTCGCGCGTTTCTAATATGAGACTTCTGCGCAGGTACATCGGTGTAACTTATAAACGTGGTACTACTGTAATTTTCAATTATAACAGTACCATCCAATACCTGTTGCTTTCCTCCTCTACCCATACAAAGCGGAAATAATGACAAGTCTATCATCATAATTTTCAGGTACAATTTACCAGATTCTATGATAGGGGCATGTCACAAAAGTTTAAGATGCGCTGATGTTGTTGGTGTGGTTCATGATGCTTCCAACCGATACACAAGAGATCAGCTACATACTGATGTGGTCAACATGTTGGATTCAGTGGCGGATATTCCTAGTTTCCTTATTATAAATAAAGTAAGTATACTTCATTGTACTTGATGGTTACGTCTAGCAATGGACTGCAATTGGTTGATTGAACAAGATTCCTTCATCTATGTTTATGAAATAAGGAATTTGAATCTGGTGCAATCAATCAAATCAAGCTATTGCAGTCCAGTTGCTAGATATAGGCCAATTCAAATAATTTTGGGAGGTTGAGGCCTAGCAAGTTACTACATGTACATATTCTTACCATTGGCTCCAAAAGGGCTCATGAAAATTTATAGAACTCTAAGCCAAATCATAAACTAGGTACTTTTAAATACCTACTGAAGAAATCTTGTATTTTCTAAGTTTTACTGTGAGGTTAGACTAGAATATTTATTGATTCATAAAAATTTGTTACAGATTGATAAATTAAAAACTAAACCTCAGTTACTAAATTTAATAAGAAACCTTACAAATGGATACATAGCTGGCAACCCTATACCTAATAATGACAAAAGTAAAAAGAAAACAGAAAAAATAGAAAATGGATACAGTAAATTTTCTGATGTGTTTTTAATATCAGCATTGAACGGCGATGGAGTCAATGATATTAAGGTATGTGAAGAATTGCAGTTAGTAGTATCACAAATTAGAGATAGTACAGATGGAAACCTACATACTAAATTCGCTGAGGCTACGCACACATAGACAACTCATTCACAGACACGAGGTCAGGCAGTCTCAACCGAATTTTCGATACTGATTTGTGCGCAAGTGTGTGTAGCAGAGGGTAGGTGTGAAAAAAAAAACATACATGAGTTTTCCATCTGTACTATCTCTAATTTGTGGTAGTATTTTTAGGGATCTACATGTATGGGTATGATAGGATCAAAGGGTAAGAACAGGATCCTATTACCCAAACACTGCTGTCTATCACCAGTGTCTATCCCTTGAAACTTGATAGCTAGACAATTAAAATGTTTACTGACAAAGTATTTCTATTGTCGCTATAACAGCAAATACTAAAAACAGGACAGTGGTTCCTCAACAAACTTATTTAACCATTTTTGTAAGTATGAAACCCTCTGTGCGCTACTTGGCCTGTTCTTATAACGAACATTTAGTGTTAAGGATTTTTAGTTTTTGTATGAAGTATAATTTTATGAAATTTAAAATTACTCTTTGTTTTCTTAGGAATACCTCATTAGCAATGCTAAAACTGCCAATTTCCAATACTCACCAAATATGTGGACGGATCAAAAGCCGCAATCATTAATCGAAGAAGCGGTTAGAGCGAAATTTCTAGACTTCTTAGCTCAGGAAATACCTTATATGTTAAATGTACGGTTGGAATATTACGAAGAGATTGAAGATGAAGAAAAAATACGTTGTTCAGTAATTGTTGAATGTCCATCGGAGAGAAAAGTTAAGCTTATAAAGGGTGCGGGAGGTGGAAGGCTGCAGCAAATAAAATCGCACATTAGAGAAGACCTCTCGGATATATTTAAGAAGATTGTTGTAATAGACATTGATTTGAAAGCAAAATTGAAGACTGATGAGTGAACGAGGTGCCGAAGACTGCCTCGATGGTGGCAGCGTCTGTGCAGAAATAGAACCTTTGAAAAAATTGCGTCTAGGTAGTCAGTATTTCTAAGTAACCACTTGTGAAAAATACAATTAAGATTTTGAGAATGTTCGATTTTTTATTAAGTAGATATATTACCTACGTAATATACTTAAATAATTATTTAAATAATTATAATTTGTGTCACGCCTAGTACAGCGTTGGAGTCGCAGGCAGATGCTCCGGTCACTCCCTACGACTCGACTGATAATGTGTTTATCATTTACTAGCGGTCGTCACGCGGTTTCACCCTCGTAGTTTAATTTAAAACGACTAGGTATTTAAGGAGACTCCCATGAAATGCTGAAGGCTTTCAGAAAGAAGAGAGAAATGACAAGAGATGATGTTTAAAATTTAAAAGTAACAATTTATTCAAAAAAAGGAAAGAACTCGGGGTCGTGGTATTATCAGGCAGCAAGAAGGTTTCCGAAGGCCTTCGCGGGGTTCCGACTTATCTTGGGGTTTGGCCTTCTTGATGGGTGATGCAGTCCGCGACGTCTCCGTGCCGTCCACTCGTCGAACTGCACGGCGTCGCCAATTGTAGGAAGGATTGCTCGTCTTTCCTCAACCCAGAGGGTGAATGATGTTTCTTGGAACCCGTAGGGTGAATGTTCACAACCCGTAGGGTGGATGGTTCTTCGTGGAACCCGGAGGGTGGACCCTGGAATGTTCCAGACTAGGCGTTAGTTTGAAACCCTTTTTCCTCAATATTCCCAAAAGACCAGCCGGTTCCCGTCTGCTATGAACAGCTTCGGGAATCGCGAGGTCTTACAACATCTGCTTACAGCACTAATTTTACAAAGTGTTTTTTCACACCCCTTTAACTACTCCCTTATAACAGGGTGGACCAACAGCCGTTAATTTTCACAGTTTAAAAATTAGATAACGTTATACACAATTTAACTCACCCAAGGATGGGGTAGGTACACTCCGCATGCGGGCTCTATCGACTAATGAAAACAGTTCCCTGAATGCGGGCTCTGTGGCATGCGTTCCAGAAATCTCCCGCACCCCGCATACGATCCCTATCGACTAATGAAAATGCGCCATTACGGATAACACCCAGCTACGCGTGAAGCGTGTAGAGACTTTATTTTTGCAGCACAAATAGTACAACTGCAAAGGCTTTTTTTAAGGTGAGGAAAATCCTACATTTGTTTTATACTACTTAGGTGGTAGACAAGCTTACGGCCCACCGGAAGATTGGTAACCGTAGCCTATGAATGTTTGCAACACTAGAGACGTTACAAACGCGCTGCCGACCTGGGCCAAAGATTAGTAAATGGCTAATGTAACCCCGGGCGCAGGTTGTGACTACCCACAGTTGAAATTTATCAAGTCGCACTTATGCCTTTAACTTGGCTTAACGACTCTCATTTTACTGGCAACCGGAACTGGTTCGGGTGCTATCCCGCGTCTTTGGGGGGTTTCGGGGGTGATCCCGCTTCTAAGGGAGGGCGTGCGTGAGTTGCTCACGTCACGCTGCCGTAATGGGCTTGCTTCTGTAAGGACGGTGAGCGGCCTCTCACCGTCTTCAGGCCCCCGGTCATGGAGGCCGATAGTCCTTGGCGAAGACACGTCACAAGCCGCCGACTGCGGAACTCGGGTGGGAGAGTTCTCTCCCGTTCCCGCCCCGCCGTCTCTTTCACGAGCATGGCCTGCTCGCAGAAAGAGGCGGCGCAGTCCCACTTACTCCCGCTGGAGATCATGGCTCGCACCATGGTCGAGCGGGAGTAAGTGGCGAGAGAGTGTCCACGTCCAGGCCCACTACGAGGACCTGGCGCTGTTGCGCCCACGCCGTGCACTCCACCAGCGTGTGGAGCGCTGTGTTATCGCTGCGGTTCTCGCAGTGCTGACACTCGGCCGTAGTTTCCCGGTGTCTACGCCACAGATACCTACCTAAGCTACCGTGCCCGGTAAGCATCTGTGACAACCGGTAGGAGAGAGCACCGTGTCTCCTCTCCAGCCACTCGTCCATGACCGGGCTGACGGCCGCGATTGTGGCGAATCCCTCCTTTGGTTGCTCAAGTCGCTCCTTCCATGTCTCCACGCTTTCCTGGTGGAGCAGGGACCGCTGGGCCTCGATTTCTCGAGACGCAGGCTTTGGCCCCGCTCCAGCGCCTCCTTGCGCCATCTAAACAGTGACGCAAGGGTTCTCGCTTCCAGGTCCTATGGAGGGATCCCGGCTAGGAGACATCCCGCCTCACCGGAGATCGTGCGGTATCCCCTTATCTCCCTGACGGCAATCGTCCTCTGCGGGCTCAGCAGTCTAGCCACATTGCTGGCCTTCAGGGTCTCCGCCCATACGGGGGCCCCCTATAGAGCCATACTTCGCGCGATCGCCTGGTGCAATCTCCTGTAGGGAGCGTTGAGTCCCCTGATGTTGGGCATCAGTCGCGCAAGTGCGGCTGATGCCCCCCTCAGTTTTGGGACCAAACTTCGGAAGTGATGTTCTATGCCGGACCTTACCGACTAAAAATCACACGTTCCCTACCTACCTACTGCCTACTGTTGGGAGCCTTCGGAAGGATGACCCCAGGACTGTAAAAGCTTCTAACTAGAACTGTTATTAATAGCTTTTATCTTTTTAGTTTTCATTATTTTGTTTTCATTTTTTTTACGTAGGATAATTGGGGTGTCTGAGCATTGCGCTGTACAAAAAGTCACGTTGTACATTATAGGTAAGCAGAAAACATACAGGATAAAAATGTTTACAGCCGTTATCATAGAGGAACCACGAAATACATTTCTCCTTCGTGGTCACACTAGTTCAAAATAGTAGGATCACGAGAAAATAGGGGAATAACCGTAACAAGGGTGTTTTGGACCTCATGAAGATCTTCGTGTAAACCAATCTCACTACAGCAGAGTGCTGTGCTGTGGTCAGATGACAAATATATATGACAATGACAAACTTCCGCTGACCACAACTAAAAGACTTGGGCGTGGTATTAGCAGAACCTGTAGGTACCTACTTACATTAAAACTGGAATTTACCGAAACTCCATTATGAAGCCCACAAAAATAGTATTGGTACCTACCGTTTGCAGACGAAATTATTTTCACAACTGAAAAAATTGTATACCTACCTAAGTTCCCGTGATTTAGAAAAAAAAAAGAAAGATTTTAGTCTAAGTGTATCAAAAAATGGTCTTGGATCTTGTTGTGAAGCAGCAGCAGAATTTTGTGCTGCAAGGTCATCGCAAGAGCGATAGGTACATGTCGTACTTACTCTTTCAGAAGCTTGGAGCCCAGGACTCACCGTGCTTTTCCATAGTCTCGCCCTAATACCTATGTGTTATGCAGTTATGCTACACTAGGATATGAGTCCTGGGGTATCCTTCCGAGGGCTTACCTGGGGCTCCCAACCGTGGTCAGTTAGGTAGGATATATAGTGTGGATTTTAGTCGGTAGGACGACATAGCGTCCATTTAGGATTTTCCCCACGTTAACAAAAGCATTAGAAGACTGAGCCTGATCTAGAGTTCCGAACGCCTTAGGCTTTCCAATCTTTTGATTTTTTTATACTTACTCTGACTCTTACCGTGTATAACTTGACCTTGTCCTCAGGACAACGGAGCTGAACGTCACTGGAGATGTCAACACCAAGAATACCTATACTTACTGTTGGAGCCTGTGCCATGGAATTGCGGCGCGACAGTAAAATCGGTTTTCTTAGCGGTGAATTCACAAACTGTTGTCTTGGTAGGGTAAAATTGGACAAGGTTTCGTCCACCACAATCGGACTCTCTTGCGAAAATACGAGTAGTTTCGATTTCAGACAGAAGTTGTTCAAGACTTTCTTCAACTACGCACCCAGTGTACCTATTGGGTCAATCTGTGGAAAAAGTGTTACCCGTACCTACTACCTACTATCACCCGCATAGCAATGAATGCCGTCAATAGACAGGATATGCAGCAAAAACAGAGTGGGCGACTAACTACACCAAGCCTTATGGGACTCCGGCATATAAGGCCATGTAGTCAGAACAGCTGCCGCCTGAAAGCTGGACACTCATCCACAAAACTCCTCGGCCAGTCCAAAAGAGGGCAAATTTGGAAGGAGACCACGTACACCATCAATCATCTTTTCAAGATGCAACTAAAACTGGTCGAATACGTCGGAAAACTTACAAGGCTGTTCCCCAGCCGCGAGGGGCCCAAAGTTCCCGATACGAACTTTTATAATAACGGCGAGAAGCGAATTCGCCGTTCTCAGGCCCTCGATTATAGAGGCCTAGTCCTCGCAATTTGCCCGTATTGCCAACCTATGACGACCCCGCCGCCGTCGGCTACAGAAATCGGGATCCCTCCCCGCCGCCTCTTTTGTAAACACGACTTTCTCGCAGAAAGATGTCCCACTTTCCCCACTTGAGACTAATGGCTCTCACCATGACCTCCAGCGTGAGAATGTCTACGCCCAGGTATGCAACGAGTCCTTGGCGCTGCAGTGCTTACCGCCAGTGTATATAGCGCCGTATCTTCGCTGCAGTCCCCGCAGTACTGGCACTCGGGTTTTAACTCCCGGTGTAAGCGCTGCAGATACCAAATTATTCGTGTCCGGTAAGTATCTGTGACACTCGGTACGTGAGGCTACCATGGTGGATCCAGCCAGCCGCTCCTCCGTGCCCGCCTCAATAGCAGCGTGTTCCCAGGTTCCGGCGCGGCGGCGTGCCTTAAACGCGTCCCGTGGAGCAGTCATATGTATTACTGCTCCTACTACTCATATGGATAAATACTATATTACTCATAGGGATAAATCAGGCTCTGCTAGGAGATGACCCGTTGACAATGTTGATGACCAACAAGCCGAGAAATTCTCGTGGGAAAAGGGTAAGAAGAGAACTTCTCTACGCAGGCAAAGCGGGGGCATTAAGCTAGTAACTAATAAATAACAACGTTCACATTATCTTGTCACATTATTTAGTTACTCATACTTAACAATAGAATTGTACGAAACTCTAAGAGCGAGTACAAGTTTGCCACAAAACTTTGTTAAGACTAAACTTGTTTACAGTTACAGTTTCACTTTATGTGTTGGTGGTCCCCAACTTGCTGTGTAGCTGTGTAGATAGATAGGAACTTAACACATATATACGATTTAAACGATCTTAGTTCCGAACAATAGTAGTTTAATTGAGATTACCTATTGCCGACAAGATGCAATAAATTGAATATCGCCCGCTAAAGTTGCTTTGTTCTCTACTAAATAATTGTTTTGTTCAGTTAGATTACAGCAATAGATCAAGTTCGTTTATCTAATGTCTCTGTCCTCTTTCGCGAATTGGCATGACTATAGATAAGTATGCACATAGGAATGTACCTATGTAGTTTAAAATAAAAGGTTGGAACACCAATGGTTTTTTTTTTAATCTTTATTTTATGTCGGGGTTTTTATCCAAGAAGGATACGCCAACCCTATCGTAGGGTAGACTGGGTACGGTTAAAACGGTGGACGGTTGAAACAACGCGAATATCTCGTAAACAGTGCGTGATGAGGTGAGGGGTCCAAGGGGAGTATGAAGCGGGTGACAAGCCAAAACACGAATTTTAGTATCACGTTGTTCTACGGGCGCTGTGCTTGGCTATAGGAGGCCCCATTGTGTTTTTTGACGGACAAGTAAGTATTTTTGTTCTTACATTTTTGCAAATATTTAGATTTTGTATAAAGTTAGAGTATTGAGAGTTTTCTTTCGTTTTAATTGAAGTTTGTAGAATATTGTAGTATCATTAGTTTTTAATTAAATGTGTAATAATTCTAACTTTGAAACTTTTTATACCAATTGGGGCGTTGGGGACAGTTGAAACATTATTTGTGGGTACGTTTGAAACATTTTATTTATTTAATTTTCTTGTTTCTCAGATGCCAAGGGTACGCCAAAGAAAGACTACGAAATGTCGGGCTGACTTATCAACATGCAAACAAGCATATGAAGATGTAAAAGCGGGATTTTGTTTTGTTTAGTTCGATTTTTGTTTTGTTGATAGTTAAAAAAATTACCAATATCGCAAATTACCAATATTGCAAATATTACTGTCAACAAAATCTTACTATAATTTCATTTAAGTTGTACTTGATGTAAAACTTCAAAGGCTAATAAAAATACTGTTAGGTTATAAGTATCAACAAAGACTATACTATATTACTAAAAAAATATTTGTAATTTTCATCTGCGCCATTAAAATATTATTAGATGACTAGTTCTTTACTGTTTGTTTTTATTATTTTTCTAATAAAACGTGATAACTTATAATATTTTGTATTATTTACATGTGTTTCATTTGACCCCAAGCACTGTTTCAACCGACCCTGACATGGGGACGGTTAAAACAAATTACCGTTTTTTTTCAACACAATTTTACACAGAAAACTAATATAAAGTGATTTCAAATAACATTGCCCATTAGAAGACAGATAAAAGGTCTTTTGTTTAATACATTTCTTTCATCGCTAACTTAACAAATTCCGATGCTATGCCCGATAAACGCAAAAATGTTTCTACCGTACCCAGTCTACCCTATCCTTAACAATTATTGAGGAACAAAAATTATGTACGTAATTATACATTTTAAATGAAGCGAGTCACTCCTGAATCACCAAAGCCAAACGACACAACTTCTTAGCACTCTCAGATTTTGGTTTTGATAGAATAGTTTGAATGAGACCTACATCTAGTCTATTTAGATTTAGTTCTTTCAGCAGCGAATCGCGTTCATCCTTATTACGGACACATTCCAACAGCAAATGTTGTATATCTTCGATTGTATTGCAAGCAATACAATTGGGGTGACTTATTTTTCTTCATTAGGTACGCGAACTTTGCGGTTGGAAAATGTCCGGACCTGAGTCTTAGGGCTAGCTTGACATAGTTCCTAGATAGTTTCGAATTATCGAACCAAGGAGCACGTGGAAGCTTACGTCTTATACCATATGCCTTTGTCTAGAGATTTCTTTTCTAACAAATTAGTCCACTCCTCAAAACATAGTTTTTTAAATTTAGGTACTAATTCCCAGTAATCAGATGAATAGTTAAGTAAATTGCCATCTGTTGCCGCTAGTTTAGCAATACGGTCAGCTTCCTCGTTCCCCTTCAGCCCAATCTGTGCTGGAACCCATTGCAATTTTATGTTTTTACCATTTTGATTAAATGATATTAAAATTTTTAGTACAGCATAGGCAGGCTATCGATGCACCTCTGCGGCCAGAGGAACATCGAGCCACGTGCTGTAATGCACTCCTACTTTCAGAAAGGATGACGATTTTATTCTTATTTATTATATGTACTCCGTAAGATAATGCCTGATGTATTGCGATGAGTTACAATGACATAATGGATACATTGCAATCAATTTTGAAAGGTTTTGTCGTAAAACCCAGCTCCTAGACCCTGTTCACCTTTAGATCCATCGGTAAATATTCTATGCCAGTCAAAGTATTTGTTATTTAGGTAATTCCGCAATGACGTCATTTACAAGCAAATTAGGTTCCAAGTGATTTTTCGAATATTGTACACAATCCAAATTGAAAAGTAAATTTTTTGACCTAAACAAAAAAAATTTAGAAATTAATATTGATATCAACTCATGTCATAAACTCCTCATGACATAATCTAACAGAACGTAGACTTACCTAATGATTAGGGAACAGTTGACTTAATTTTTACTTTTACCGAACCATGTCTTACGTAGGTGAATAGGAAACGGGCTAACGGTTTGTTTCAGTTACCTTTTAGTTTGATGCATCTCCACCAGGATTATTAGATATGTCAAACTATCTCCAGGTTCTTATGTGGAATCTTTATCTTCATTTGAATGAGAGTAAAGAGTAAAGTAACGATTGTTTCCGACATTTTAAACCCGGTGTGCCCGGTGTCTGCTTTGAGCTGAGCTGAGCTAGAACATTGCTATTATGACACACATTCGGCATTTTACTTTCCAATCTGTCACAGTCTGACTTTCCAATAATCGAATTCATTTCGTCAGCCCTCAGTCAGTAGGTTGGATTTTCAAAATCTCGGATTTCTAAAACCTCTTACAATATTTTCGGAAGCCTTTGCACTCGTAACTTAGAATATAAATCCTGGTCCAAGCTAAATAACCTTACGAAGTATTTTAAATTTTGCTTACGCGCTAAATTAAAAAAAAAAAGGTTTCGGCATTGAGATGCGTGTCTCTGTCTACAACAATCTTTACACGCCTTAAGAGCGCCTTAAGAGTAGCTGCTCGGTAAATCGTCAAGGAATTCTCTCGACTGTCTTTTGGTTCCATCATCGGATTGACTCCAGACCTTCATTAAGTGTAGTACCTTATAGCACTGAATTAAAAAGTTAACAAACGCACTAGTTGTCCCTATAATTATCGGTGGTTGCCCTCGATTTATCCTGGATCCCTTAATCAGATCATAACCTGGTTAAAATGGGACCACCTCAGAAGTAAACCCTATTCAACGACAAAAAATATAAATCCGTCTATAATTGACGGAAATATCGGTGAACACACATAAAACATTGAGAACCTTTTTTTTTTAAGTCTGATCTATCAATCTATGTGTAAAGATCTCATCAATACAAATCAAGCAAGCCCAAACACAAGATAACTGCTGTAAATTGTTAAGGAATGCCCTCGACTGTCTTTCGACTCTATCATCAGATCGACGCCAGACCTTAATTAAAATGTAGAACATTTAAGCACTTAATTAAAAAGTTAACATGCGCACTAGTTGTCCCTACAATTTTCCGTGGTTGCCCTCGATTTCTCCTGGATTCCTTCATCAGATCCTGACCTGGTGAAAATGGGACCACCTCAGAAGTAACCCCTATTCAACAAACAAAAATTTTTGAAATCCGTCTATAATTGACGGAAATATCGCTTAACATACATAAAAAAAAATACATACAGACGAATTGAGAACCTCCTCCTTTTTTTGAAGTCGGTTAAAAATACGTGAGCGTGGACTAAACTTGGATCTCTGGATCACTACATTGCGTGTGGTCCAACACGCACTTGACTGATGTTACCCTACTATTTTTTCACGTGATAGCCAGTACAGTTTCAGTTCAGTCCAAAATACCCATTTAGGAGTCCACGAAGGAAATGCAAGATGAGTATTTCAGCAATGTAAAGCACCTCTGAAAAAAAAAAAAAAACGCCCAAGTACGAGTCGGGCTTGCGCTCACAGGGTTCCGTACCAAAAAATTACAAAAACTCACATTTACTGTGGTTATAGCGGCAACAGATTATATACATTATCTGTGAAGATTTCAGCTCTCTAACTATCACAGTTCTTGAGATACTGTCTCGGGACGGACAGACAGACGAACAGACGGCGAAGTCTCATGAATAGGGTCCCATTTTTACCTTTTGTTGTTACCTACGGAACCCTTCTTAACAAACTTATAGCTACGAGGGTCTACGCCAAGTAGAGCGTCTACCTGGCGTAGACACTCGTAGCAGCTTTAAACTTTTTTTAGGGTTCCGTACCCAAAGGGTAAAAATATTATTCCTATTCATTAGACTTCATTGTCCGTCTGTCTGACTGTCTGTCCGTCATGAATGTATCTCAAGAAAATTGATAGCTAGAGAGCTGAAGTTTTCGCTGATAATGTATTTCTGTTGCTGCTAGGAAAACAAATACTAAAATCAGAAAAAGGGAGAAATTAAGAGGGGCTCCCATTCAACAAACGTGAGATTTTGCCGTTTTTCTTCAACTTTATTATTAGGTAGGTACCTATGTATAGACGTACAAGAGCCACGATGGTATTAATTCTAATCTAATTAAGTACCCATTACTAGAATTATCTCAGGCAGTGCCTCGAATAGGTAAAGCGCTGGTATCTAACATCGCAGATGAACATCTTCAGATATTGTTCATATCTGAGAACCCATTTTTCTAGAGGTGCGGTAAATCCCTTAGGAAATTTAGAGTTTCAATGTAGACTGCATAATTTCATAAACTTGTATTTTCTATCATTTCATATCAAAATAATTTAATTTCTAAAATTGTGTAAGCGGTCGACCTCTCATTTTATTTCATGGAGTGTAGTTGTAATTTAATATTAAAATTTGCTGCTGAAATATATTTTTGAAAATCCAAGGGTTAAAGTCTGTTATTTCAAGTGTGTTAGAACAGGGCGGCGATTCTCGATCATACGACGTGAATACGTGGACCGAAATTTTATTGTAAAACGGTATATAGTAAAACGTTTATTGTTTCATTTTTTGGCGTTTCTAATTATGAGACCAATTGTCTCATTTTACAAGCAAATTTCCGTCCACACGTTCGAGATTCATAAATGAAAAGTTCATGAAGGCCGATTCTCGACCACACAACGTGAATTCGTGGACGGAAGTTTACGGGTGAAACGTCATGTGTATCATGTTTTGCCGTTCCTAAACATGAGACAGATGGCGTTTCCACAAATAAATATCCGTCCTCGCTTTCGAGATTCATATGATAGAGAATCTCCGCCCTGAATTGTAATCGTAGCTCAAGTACGATTATGTTCTGATACTATTGAAATAACAAACTTGGGCCCCTGGACCCGAACTACAAAGTCTGCCAAGTTCATATATTCAGCTACGATTACGATTATGTTCTGATACTATTGAAATAACAAACTTGGGCCCTGGACCCGAACTCCTCAGCAGCTTCAATTTGGTCACAATCTGGAGATAATAATTAGATGATGAGGACTTTTATACTTATTCAACGAACTTATAAATAGGCGGCCATTTACCTCCCTACCATAAAATATTCAAGAAGAATGTTGGTGTCTCTGAATGATGATATAGTGGAATAATTTCACCTGAGAGTGAAAATGGATATGCCGTTTAATCGCGTTCCCTAATTCGTCTAGGTACGTAGATATCTACTTATAGATTACTATTAGAATATAAGCCAGTACGACGTTTGTATAACTCGCGTAAGCTTACCGCCTGCAATGCAATATTATCGCTTTGAGTGTGCTTATGCTGGCGTCTCTATAATGGATTCCTGGCAAATGCAAATTATATCAATTTGTCTGTAAGTGCGTTGTGTGAATGTTCATGAAATGCAATTGGTATTTGTGTAGTTAGTTGGGTAGGAACTTGCCTATTGATAATGTACTTTGAATTGCTGAGTAAGTATGGCTTTCTGTGTAGGTTTGTGTACTTGAAGTAGCTAACGACTTCTTAGTTAGAAGTAACCCACTAAGAAGACGTTTATACAGAAACCTTAGAACGGAAAGACGGACTAGAAACTAGAATCCACTCATCACCACTAAAAGATACAAAATGCAATAGTAAGATCATTACCTAAACGAGTTTACCGTTGCATAATAAAAAATGGTTTTCACTTCGAACATTGTCGGAACTTAATTAAATTAAAGACCATTAAATAAAATGTATTCTATTTATTTTAGACTAGCTGATACCCGCGGCATCGCCCGCGTGAAATTTGGTTCTCGTTCCCGCTTACCGTAGAAACATTTTCCACGGTAAGCGGGAAAATGCCATAAGCAGTAAATGTTACCATTTTCATAGTAACATTTACAGCTTATGACCTTGACTGTTTGATTCCCAAACTGCGCAAGGGGATTTTTTGAAATCTATGTAGGTATGCAGTTTTTATTTTCTCTAAAATCGGTGACATGGTTCCTAAGAACAGATCTTTGTATATAAGACATACAAAGATCCATTCTTAGGAACCATGTTCTTCCATTTACAGACTTGCCCGTACTGACCGCTCCGAATGTTACACCCTGTAAATAACCTTTGTACTTACAAAACGCATTTAATGCTGTAGACATTTTCTACGTTTTTACTGTGGAATAATATACTTAAAGATAAATGAGCTAGGGAATGCTTTGCATAAATTGCAGCATAAATTGAAAAAGGAAGAAAAACGTTTTTAAATTACTTACTTTCCATTTAATCTGATGAGATATCAAGAATCAAAACTTACAGCCAATATTAAATTAAAAATAATAATGCATATAAAGGACTGCATGGTTTTAATCAGGCAGTATTTACAGCTCAGCATCGAGCTTATTCGACTTTCCATCATATGTAAATGAATCATCTCTCGCCACGCTGTAAAATATTTCCTTAGGGACTTGGGTCATGGAAAGAGGGTATGCAAAGTTTTCTGAGGTCAAAATTATTTTTGAAAAGCATACACGAATTCCCATGTTACCGCTAGCGTATTTTCATAACACTGCACAGCATTTTAACAACCCTTTTTTTAACGTGAGGGAAATCCTTCATGGATACTATGCCGGACTCCTACCGACTAAAAAACCTCACGTAACGCCCAACAGCCTACGGTTGGGAGCCCCGGGTAAGACCTCGGAAGGATGTTCCAGCACAGATTATATAATATATTCTATAGTTCCAGGACTCCCAATAGACCGATGCGACGGCTACCACTGCGGCCTCGCCTAGTACTATCCGGGTGCTATCCCGCGTCTTTGGGGGGTCTTTCGGGTGTCATCCCGGTTCTTAGGACGGGCGTCTAGGACCTGCTTCAGTAAGGACGATGAGCAGCCGCAGGCCCCCTCGCAGTGCTCAGGCTTTTAACAACCCTTGTGTTACTGAAGTGACGTGTAGTTGTTGTTTATATTTTGTGCGTACCCAGTGACGACGGTCTATATATAGTGCAATCTTCAATATTATATTTTCCATCTGTTGAGACCATAGACCAACACGACCTCTGACTTATACAGGGTGGAATTTAAAGACAGTAGTTGGAGGGAAAGTACCCTTAATATTGATAGTGGCAAGTTTTGCTGAAAGGAAACATTCCTTTATTTTCAAAAGTAAGTAAAACTGCATTTAAAGATTTTTGAAAAATCACCTGCTTGAGCCGGGAATCGAACCTGGGAGATATGAATAAAAAAACATCCTGTATTTTATGATACCAACCAAAACAGTCTTTAAAAGGGATAAATTTCTTTTAAACAACATACTATCTTAAATTAAAGGAAGACCAAGTAAAATATGTTTTTATTGTGAAGCTTACTCACTATCTGGAGAAAAAAAACAGTCTAATTGAGAACCTCCTACTTTTTTTTTTGAAGTTGATTGGATAAGTGACCAGAACGAATATTCCCATTCACAGAAACTAGAACATATTTTTAACCAACTTCAAAAAAATGAGAAGAATCTCAATTAGACTGCTTTTTTTCTTCAGATAGTGAGTAAGCTTTACAATAAAAACATATTTTGTTTTATTACTTGGTCTTCCTTTAATTTAAGATACTATGTTGTTTAAAGGAAATTGTTCCTTATTAAAGATTCTTTCGGTTGGTATCATAAAATACAGGTGTTTTTTTTTCACATCTCCCAGGTTCGATTCCCGGCTTAAACAGGTGATGTTTCAAAAATCTTTAAATGCAGTTTTACTCACTTTTGTAAATAAAGGAATGTTTCCTTTCAGCAAAACTTGCCATTATCAATATTAAGGGTACTTTCCCTCCAACTACCGTCTTTAAATTCCACCCTGTATACTCAGGGATAATTACACTGTTTAACAAAATTTAACCTTCCTTATGCCACACGAACTTTTTTTGTGTTTTTTTATAATTTAGGGTGTTGTGAATAAAACTAAGCATATATTTTTTTTATCACCCATGAATTTTATTTATTTAGCTTTCATCGATTATAAAGAAATAATAATAAATAGTTCTCAAAAAAAAGAAAAATAATAATGAAACAAAAGTTACTACGAATTTCTGGTATATTTGGCTTCCGGTTGGTCTCTTTTAATTGTCCAGCAGTAGTCGGCCAACAATCTTAGACCCATTTAGCTTGATAACGCTTTTCTATATTTAATATATCCTGATGGAACCTTTCTCCATGCTCATTGCTTTGAGCCCCTAAATTCTCCGGGAAAAAAGCGTACTAGGTCATTTAGGTCTCCTTGAGTTAACAAATGAGGCTTATCGTGAACTTCTTCAAACTCAGGATCAAAATCATTATCGTCATCAACATTAAATTGGCTTAAAGTGGAGGGTTGTGGATCATCGATATTGAACTATGAGGGCGATACTGGTATTGGCAAACTGACGTTATGTGGGACAGGTCTTATTGCTGAAGGCAAATTCGGGTATTGAACGGTTTGTTTTGCTTTTGGGTTTATGCCTTTTATTGTAGTAACACAGAAATAGCAATCCGAAACAAGCTCTCTAGGCTCAGTCCATATCATGGGAATAGCAAACGGCATATGACGTAGTCCTTTCTTCCAATCTATTAATTTTTTTACACATATTGTACAACAAATGTGTGGGGCCCAAACTTTGTCTTGATGAGCAACCGAATAAGAAAAATACTCGCGATAACACTGCAATATAAGATCTGTAAAATTACGTCTTGTTTTTTGAAAGTCAGTTCACCACAAACATAACAAAAAGAGTTAGGATCATTAACACACTTTCTTGACATATTTGCACACGCACAGTACTTGACTTATACCAAAACACTTTAAATTATTAAAGAAAACGAATGTAATTATTACTGTTTTTTACGAACGTTCACATACATTTATCGCTATAAAAGTAATAATGATTTTGACTTATCACAAGCGATCTGAGGGTGATTTATTTATTTAATAATTTTTTTTTTGATTGAAACAATATCAGCGCATTTTTGTAATGAGGGTAGCTAGTCAAAATACGATTACCTACGAGAGTTCGTGTGGCACGACTACAGTTAAACAGTGTTATTAGCGCCTCGAGTCTAATAATACATGCGGGAGATTACACACTTGCACTGTAAGCGATTTTGAAAAAAATAATTATACAATTACAACCGACTAAAGTCGGCGTCAAGTAATCCCATAGGTTAAGGTAGGTATTATTAACGGCACTGTGGATTGAAAAATATATCTATCTAGGTGTAAAGTTCTCATCAATACAAATCAATGAAGCCCAAACACAAGGTAACTGCTGTAAATCATTAAGAAATCCCCTCGACTGTCTTTCGGTTCCATCATCAGATCGACTCCAGACCTTCATAAATTTGTAGTACATTAAAGCGCTTAATTAAAAAGTTAACAAACGCACTAGTTGTCACTACAATTTTAGGTGGTTGCCCTCGTTTTCACCTGGATTCCATCATCAGATCCTAACCTGGTGAAAATGGGACCACCTCAGAGGTAAACCATATTTAATAAAATAAAATCCGTCTATAATTGACAGAAATATCGGTGAACATACATAAAATAAACATACAGACGAAATGAGAACCTCCTCCTTTTTTGAAGTCGGTGAAAAGGAGGAGGGTTCCTTTTCGTAACCGGCTCTATCTATACCGGTAGATAAATAATAGGTAAGTTTCTCAAGTAATCTGACAACCTTTGATAGGTCTCTTATACCACAGAGATGCCAATGTGCTAACATCCCACCTGATCGAAAAGTGCTCACCGTAGCCTATCTTTGATCGTCTGCATCAGCAGAGGTGCTACATTCGCGCTATCATACATACATACATACATATGGTCACGCCTTTATCCCCGAAGGGGTAGGCAGAGGCATATTATATGCCCACATTTCACCTTCGTATAATTTGTCCCACGTAATAGGTGGTGAGCCGTATTGCCGTGTTTAAATGGACAGGTGCAGGTTGTGACTGCCTGCTGTTGAAATAAAGCCTTCAACTTAGCTTAACGACTGTCATTTTACTGGCAACCGGGACCAACGGCTTAACGTGCCTTCCGAAGCACGGAAACGCTCAAATAAATGTCACAAAGTGATCACATGGATGGTCACCCATCCATGGACCGGCCATAGTGAAAGTTGCTTACTGCAGTGATCGTTTACAGAACACTGAGTCCGCGAGGCCACGAGCGCTTTCACCGCTATCAACACTACAAAAATTTGGGAAGCGTCTGTTGAAGAACTCCTTACTGTGGGCGTTTAGAGAAATCTAAGCAGTTAGGAAAGGAATGTGTATCATCATTTCACAATCCAATCGTACTCGAAAACAGCACTGCAAAGTGTGAAGATGAAGTGATGATGGTATTACAATAATTTTACTCTGCTCTAATAACAAATTATCTACTGGAATTCATTACTGATAACTCTGCCGACAGCCTTGTAGAGCTTAGTATACATTTATCGCTATAAAAGTAATAATGATTTTGACTTATCACAAGCGATCTGAGGGTGATTTATTTATTTAATAATTTTTTTTTTGATTGAAACAATATCAGCGCATTTTTGTAATGAGGGTAGCTAGTCAAAATACGATTACCTACGAGAGTTCGTGTGGCACGACTACAGTTAAACAGTGTTATTAGCGCCTCGAGTCTAATAATACATGCGGGAGATTACACACTTGCACTGTAAGCGATTTTGAAAAAAATAATACCCATGTGTTTAACCCATTCAACAACTTCGATTGCTTATTCAACAACATTAGACAGAATTTAATATACCTTGCATGAATACAATCGTCGAACACATACCTACTGCCTGCAGCAATTCTAAACAAGAAGTTCAGAGCGACGTAGCTTGTACGACGTGTTAGATTACTTAGGTAGGTACCTACTCGAGGGCGAAGACGTAGGTAAGACACTCTGTGCCGAGTTTCTATGCATTGCACTTAGGTAAGTGGGTCGGAAATTCGGCCACATGTGCGCCGGCACGACTGCCAACTTGCTATGTGCTTAGTTTCACGCTAAAACGTTACTCAACTTTATATCGCTTCAGAAATGTGAGGATCGCTGTTTGCTTTAAAAGCTGGGTGAGTATGTGTTTATAACATAAGCAGAGTCTGAATATTAAGTAGGTACTTAAAATTTGTAAAAGCTTTCGGTAGGTTAAGGAATAGTATGAATAATCAATTTTCAAACGAATGGGTTTCAAAGTCATATGAGTAAGCTGAATTTCTGTGAGCGGCAAGAGGTGATAGTCAATTTGGTGAGCTTGTCAGAGAAATGTGTTATCGTGGTCTGAATTCAGGGTTATCTATCGAAGCAAACCCGCCCCTAACACAGGCATATTTGGAATGTAAGTTTCCAAAATTTAAAAAAAAATACGAAGAAAAGATGTTTTTCAGGCTTAAGCTGTTTGTATTGCTGTCATGAGAGTAACTTATTTAGAGCCTACAATTTTCCTTGGTTCTTTGTAAAAACTGAAACGCGACCATCCGGTTCATTACTACAATAAAGTATAGGTAAAGAGGTTTTTCTCCGTCTACTCCCACCTGTTCTGTTGAGTAGTTCTGTTAACAGAACTACTGGTAATTTTTTTCCCATTAGTCCTGTTCACAGAACAAATGGTAATGCAATTCCCACCTGTTCTGTTGGCAGAACTACAGGTAATTTTCTTTTCCCATTAGTTCTGTCCACAGAACATGTGGTAATTGAATTACCACTTGTTCTGTTGAGTAGTTCTGTTGGCAGAACTACTGGTATTTTATGTCCCATTAGTTCTGTCCATGGCAAAACAAATGAAGATCGACTAAACAAATGAACATCGTCTAAACAAATGAAGATCGACAAAACAAATGACAATCGAAGAAACAAATGAACAACGATAAAACATATGCAGATCAATAAAACAATAGACTACGCATATTGATAAGGTCAAAAATTACTTGCAGCCATATTTGGTAATCTACATGTGATTACCATTCAAAAAATAGGTGTAAACAATTCTCGAACTTAATGACACTTTTCTTAAAATGTGATATTAGGCGTTAATAGAAATCACTAATCATAAAGTCGCGAATTGCTTGCACCTATTTTTTAAAATTGTTATCGCATCTACATTACAAAAATGGGTGCAAGCAAATTTCGACCTTATGAGCATGCATAATATCTATTTATTTTTAAATATTCGTGATCAGTGATGTCTATAAACGCCTCAAAGCACATTTTTAGAAAAGTGTCATTAAGGTCGAGAATTGCATGCACCTATTTTTTTGAATGGTAATCGCATCTAGATTACCAAATATGGCTGCAAGTAATTTTTGACCTTATCAACTTGCGTAGTCTTTTGTTTTATTGATCTGCATATGTTTGGTCGATCTTCATTTGTTTTGTCGATCTTCATTTGTTTTGTCGGTCTTCATTTGTTTTGCGGATCTTCATTTGTTTTGACGATCTTCATTTGTTTTGTCGATCTTCATTTGTTTTGCCGATCTTCATTTGTTTTGCAGATCTTCATTTGTTTTGTCTATCTTCATTTGTTTTGTCGATCTTCATTTGATTTGCCGATCTTCATTTATTTAGTTGGACGATGTTTGTTTCACAAAGTCAATAGAAGTTGAAATCAAAACAAATTTTGTTTTGATTTCAATTTCTATTGACTTTGTGAAACTGTGGTTCAATCATCCCCTTAATAAGTAACAGAACAAGTGGGAATAGTTGAAAGATAAGTCGCGGGTAAAAGCATAGTCTTATGAGTCACAGAACTAACGGGAATAAAATTACCAGTAGTCCTGCCAACAGAACTACTCAACAGTACAGGTGATCGGAATAGTTTATGTAAGTCAGGTGTAAAGCATAGTCTTATAATTCACAGAACTAATGGTAATAAAATTACCAGTAGTTCTGCTAACAGAACTAGTCAACAGAACAGGTGGGAGTAGAGGAATTTTTCGATTGAATGATACCAATTTTTCCACTGATCGTAAAACACAGCCGCATCGTGGCATCCAATCACATGCGAAGCATAACCAAACAATAATCGCATACTCGAAACTTCAGAAGATCTATAGAGCTGCACTTCAGAAGTTTCGTAGCACCAAAAACTACCGTAATTGCGCTCGAAACTTTAGCACTCGGTCGGTTATTGGCAGCCGGAGTGTAGAACATAATATTGTACGTAATGAGAATATGTAAACGGAATAGGATTACTGTGGTAAGGTTTCAATTCTAATTCAGATATTTTGAAAACTTTTCAGGTAGGTACATATTTGTAACTAGCTGACCCTGCAACTTCGTTAACGTCACATAAGGTGTATGAAAGGAGAGGTATTTCTTCATCAGACTCATCAAGCAGCATGTGAAACTGCCCTGTTTGCTTCATCATAAAAGAGCTTAATGATTAAGACTATTTAAAATAGCCTGAATCATTAAGCTCTTTTATGATTAAGCCAACACGCCAGTTTAGATTTACCCATTTTGAGATTCATAAGTCTATGTATGATTCTTTAAAGTGATATAACTTTTTTATTTATTATCCGATTGACATGAAATAAACACTAAATGCTAAGTGGATCCGCATTGCTATCGGATCGGCCAAACAGATATACAAACATACAGACAAACAGACAAAAATTTTAAATATCATTGTTTTGGGTTCTATTGCGTTCATAAAGCCCCCCTATAATATTTTTTCTTATTTATCTTCCATGTAGGCAGACAGCGACCTGTTACGATTTTATTATATATATATTGATTGATGATTAAATCCTGCAAAAACTACGAGATTCGATTCCTAACTTCTTGTGATGAACAACTGCAAGACTCGATTTTTCTGAACTTCTTGGCCTGGAACAAAAAGTTCAGAAATCTTAAAAATACGATCAATGTTGTGCAAATACCAAAGTTTCGACCACCGTAATAGTTGTGTTGCTAGAGCTACATGACTATCGAGGTACACATCCGCAGGCTTATTACGTATAAAACAGCGATCAGCGATAATTGCGCAATCATTGCACAATCATCGCGCGATTTATCGCTGGTTGCAGAAAAAAATGGCATTACGTAAAATTCTATCGCGAATCGTTCGCTAATCTTTACGTTGCACTTATCACTACGAAACTAGCGCCATAAACAATTACGTGGCGATCAATGAAATCTGGGAACTGTCACATCTGTTAGGCATTTTATTAGTGTATTTGTGTACCGCGAGACCACTTTTATTTATGCGGAGAATTTGCAGTTTAACTAACATTAGTGCATAGTAAAATGTGCGGAAATATTTGTAAAGCTTAGTAATCGGTTAGAAAGCGCGTCCGAACACGTGCTCGCAGCACTATTGTTAGTTAAACTGCAAAAATCCGCAAAAAATAAAAGTGGTCTCTCAGTAAACACATACACTAATAAAATGTCCATAGTAGTACAAACATTTGTGACGAAAAATTTGTTCTCACTTTACGTTCTAAACTCACTTTTGTTCTCCTTTTACTTTGTGCCATTAATGGTCTTAACTCATCACACAAAACGACAAAGCTCTTTTGATAGCCTGTACTTAGTGGGCTTTGAACTCTGCTTCGCTTAGATTCAAAGCTTCAAAGTCCTGAATTTCGATTATCTGCCCTTCTAGCTTCAACCTCAAGTGCGTCAATCAAAAGAACTGCACGAGCCATTCTTACTTTACAATCAAATATTTCAGTAAACAGTTAGATCAGATTCAAAGCTTCAAAGTCCTGAATTTCGATTATCTGCCCTTCTAGCTTCAACCTCAAGTGCGTCAATCAAAAGAACTGCACGAGCCATTCTTACTTTACAATCAAATATTTCAGTAAACAGTTAGATCACAACTCAACACTTACACTAACTATACTCTTTACAAAACAAAATTAAGTACATGACAATTCACTGCTGTACAGTTTTTCAACGTTTATAATTACACTTTAAGAATAATAAAATTGGCAATTTACTACATAATTACGCAAAAATAGATTATTAATACTAAGTAGAGATTAGCGAACGATCAGCAATCAGAGAAAACACAATCACAGTTTTGACGTTCGAAATCGCTGCCTGGAGGTTGTCAAAAACGATACGTAATACGAAATTATCGCCAGATCGCTGCCACAGTAGGTATAGCACAAATGCACTTTTAAATTTACTGATTGTCCTACAGAGGCAGCACCGTCGCTAATTTGCTATGGCAAAACGATCGTTGATACGTAATACGAAACAGTCAACAAACAGCGATTATCGCGCGATTTCCGCGAGATTATCGCTATCGCTGGCCTATTGTAACATACGTAATAGCCCTGCCGGTATTATTGTTTGACTTCGATTCGATGGTGCTTCTAGTTTTATTATTAGTCAATAGCACTAGGTGCTGTTTCAATATGAGTTTTTGTTGGGAGTATTTTGGTTATCTGAAAAATTGTATTGAATATACCAGCTTCTTAAATCCAGTAACATGTTCATACAGGTAAATTTCATTAAAGTTCTATGTTTTAGATCGTATCTTTGGTTCTCAACCAATGTAATCATACAACATAATTGGTAGTTTTTAAGACAGACCTCTAAATTAAAAAAAAAACTGAAGAAACAGACAAATCGTATAAATTTAGGGTCTGAACATAGCATATGTTAGGGCGAGGCCGCACTTGCGGTTATCGCGGCGGTTTCTAACCTCAAAATGTCAAAACATTGACTTGATTTCATTGATTTTGACAGTTTGATGACATTTTGAGGTTAGAAACCGCCGCGGAAAAACGCAAATGCGGCCTCGCACTTATAGATTACATAGACTCTCATAGACTGGATGGTAGTCTGGCCCAGAGTGCCAAGTAGAAAGCCGACCTTTTGGGTTCTCTCTTAGCCTCCAACTCGACCATGAACAATGGAGGTGCGCTTCCGCCTGGTATCCCTTGGTGTGGCACTTCCATGCCAGAAATTAAATTCAAGCAACGGGACGTCAGGCGGGAGCTTCAATCCCTAGATATTCATAAGTCGAGTGGGCCGGACGGCATTCCCGCGGTGGTACTTAAGCGGTGTAGTCCGGAGTTGTGTCCGGTACTTACACGTCTTTTCACGCTTTCATACTCCATGAAGCAAGTCCCAAGAAGGGTGACAGGACCGACCCGGCCAATTATAGGCCTATAGCCGTCACCTCCCTTTTATCTAAGGTGATGGAGCGTGTAATTAATACACAGCTCCTGAGTTACCTTGAGGAACATGACCTGCTCAGTGACCGGCAGTACGGTTTCCGTTACGGTCGCTTGATGGGCGATCTTCTTGTGTACCTCACACACCGCTGGGCGGCGACTATCGAGAGTAAGGGCGAGGCTCTAGCAGTGAGTCTCGACATCTCGAAAGCCTTTGACCGGGTCTGGCAGCGTGGTCTTCTTACGAAATTGCCCTCCTATGCACTGCCCGAGAGTTTATGCGGATGGGTGTCCAGCTTTCTGGTCGGTAGAAGCATCAGGGCCGTCGTTGACGGCAGCTGTTCTGACTGCATGGCCATAAACGCTGGAGTACCACAAGGCTCAGTGTTGTCCCCTACTTTGTTTCTGCTGCATATCAATGACATGTTGTCTGTTGACGGCATTCATTGTAATGCGGACGACAGTACGGGTGACAGTGACACTTATTACACGGGCCGTCCTATCTCTCGGGTTGCAGAGGAAGTCGAGGCTACTCTCACTAGAGTGTCCGATTGGGGTCGACAAAATCTTGTCCAATTCAACCCTACCAAGACACAAGTTTGTGTTTTGCACCGCAAAAAGGACCCCATTTACTATGGCGCCACAATTTCAGGGCACATCTCTCACCATCTCTGAAAGTATAGGGATCCTTGGCGTTGACATTTCCAGTGACGCGCAGTTCCGTAGTCACTTGGAGAGCAAGGCCAAGCTGGCGTCCAGGAAGCTCAGAGTGCTCAGCAGGGCGTGCCGATACTTTACTGCGGTGCAAGCACTGCTTCTCTATAAGTCGCAAGTGCGTCCGCATAAGGAGTACTGTTGTCACCTCTCGGCGGGGGCACCTGAATACCAGCTTCGTCCATTTGAATCGGTGCAAAGGCGAGCTATGAGAGTTTTCAACGATCCCATACTTGCAGGTGGTGTGGAACCTCTTAGTGACAGGAGAGACTTTGCTTCTCTGTGTGTGTTCTACTGGTTCTATCGCCTGTACAACGGTTTGTGCTCTGCAGAATTGTTTGATATGATGCCCACGGCTACATGCTATCATCGCACCGCTCGCCATAGACAGGGTATTCATCCTCACACGTTGCGTCCTGAGCGCTCGAGGACGATGAGATATGATAGAGGCTTTCTTCCACGTACGCTTAGGTTGTGGAATGATCTCCCTGCTTCGGTTTTCCCAAAAGTATGGGGTCCTTCAAAAGGGGACTTAGAGGGTTTTTACAGAGTCGGCAGCGCGATTGTGGCGCCTCTGGTGTTACAAACGTCCATAGGCTGCGGTGACCACCGGTACATCTGGTGGGGCCGTATGCTTGTCTGCCACTCTAGTGGTATAAAAAAAAAATAACATAGCTCAAGTTACTTTTAAATTCAAAGAAAACTACTTTTTCACAATTTAAATGCACGTTAATGTTTTATGTAACATGTAACTAAAACGTGATGCAATTTCCTCGGGAATGACGATTGATATCTCACTGGCAATAAATTACGTTTTCCAACTGAATCACACGAGTTCATTTTCACGATCACACGACGATATTTTCACATAATGTAGAACACATTATGTGCGCTATCACATAGATTTATCTAGATGCCAATGGAACTACATTAAAAATCTTTTCGTGTTTAAACTCTGGTTTTGCACCTTCTCTTTGAGGTAAGGTTTTCATTTGCTTCTAGACGATTTTTTTGCAAAGTTCAATGCCCCATTATAGGAATAAAGAAAGTATTATGCTAAGTACCTATACAAAATTAGTAAGGTTGTATTGTACACCATATGTTTGAATTGTACTAGTTTTACTTCTTAGTAATATTATAAATGCGAAAGTTTGTGAGTCTGATGTGTGGATGTAAGGATGTTGTGACTTTGTCACGCTCTAACGTCTGAACAGATCCGACTGAAATTTGGTACAGGAATAGATTGGTCTCACATTTTATACCGGGAATAAGTTCCCATGGGAAGTCGTAACTATTAGATTATTACTTCGACATTCTACGACCATACAATAATGTATAATCACATTTTTCCCTATAAATAAACATAATAGTTGTGTCAGAATCATAGTAAATATCCCAATAAACTATATTAGAAGAACTTCGAACAGCAAATTCGATAAAGCTATTGAAACACTTCCGAAAACAGATTCTGCAAAAAGTTATGAACAAATGGATATGAAAAAGTTTAACCGTTGGTAAAGGGGTATTCAATTTCTATAACGACCATCATTTTTGTCGGGACCAGCCATGAATCTTGAAGATAAGTGTTTAATGGTTATAACAGCCCGGCGAATAACATTATGGCCATACGCAAACTATAGCCTTGCCATAACCTTAAGAGGGTAATATTTCTGCATAAACAAACTATATTCTGTTTCATATTTATGCTAATTCACATTGTCTACATTCATATGTGTCTATGGTATCTATATAAGATTTGCAATGGCCGTGCTGAGAGGTCTCAGCTTCGGGATACCGCGTTGAAATAAATATTTGTGTGATTCATTATTGTTTGTTTCTTGGGTAATCTGTGTATAGTTAGCTCAATAAAGGCTCTAAGGTTTCAGCACTGTAATAAACTCCATTTCTAACATATTGTACTTAATAAGCATTCATATCACACGATAATGTAATACGTAAAAGCTAGTTTGGCAGGTGGATATAGTAGATTGTATAACAAGGGGGCAAAATAGTGTTTTTACGGCGAGGGCGCTACTTTGAATCACGAGCGAAGCGAAGGATTCTAGAATAGAATCCCGAGCATAGCGAGGGATTCTAACATAGAATCCTGAGCGCAGTGAGGGATTCAAAGTACACCGCCCGAGGGAAAAATAATTTGCCCCCGAGTAATATACTCTACTTTTCATTCCCTTTCTATGAGAAAAAATAAGTTTTGTACGACGTAGTTACCTTCTATAGTTATTGTTCCAGGAGTTCATGGATTGTCACTTTCATAACTTGACGTAGAACTTATTATATTTGCAGAATACAATAAAATATGTTTACCTACTGATTACAAGAACATTAATAATGACGAACACGAACAGATAAATGGCGCTCTTTAGTTTTTTTTAGTTAGCTCAGGACACCGCGCTGTGCAGCCAACACTTACCAGCCAGTAATTCATACAATTTGCGTTCGATTTCTATGAAATTTTCAAGTTCCAAATTCAAATCACTTTGCCGCCCGCTAAAAAGCTCTTAACAGAAAAGAGCTATTTTGCGCCCCGATATCGTGGTGCAAAGTGATTCTTTTCGAATAGAAGGAATGAAATAGTAGATTGTATAACAAGGGGGCAAAATAGTATTTTTACGGCGAGGGCGCTACTTTGAATCACGAGCGAAGCGAAGGATTCTAGAATAGAATCCTGAGCATAGCGAGGGATTCTAACATAGAATCCTGAGCGCAGTGGGGATTCAAAGTACACCGCCCGAGGGAAAAATAATTTGCCCCCGAGTAATATACTCTACTTTTCATTCCCTTTCTATGAGAAAAAATAAGTTTTGTACGACGTAGTTACCTTCTATAGATATTGTTCCAGGAGTTCGTGGATTGTCACTTTCATAACTTGACGTAGAACTTATTATATTTGCAGAATACAATAAAATATGTTTACCTACTGATTACAAGGACATTAATAATGACGAACACGAACAGATAAATGGCGCTCTTTAGTTTTTTTTTAGTTAGCTCAGGACACCGCGCTGTGCAGCCTACACTTACCAGCCAGTAATTCATACAATTTGCGTTCGATTTCTATGAAATTTTCAAGTTCCACCCGCTAAAAAGCTCTTAACAGAAAAGAGCTATTTTGCGCCCCGATATCGTGGTGCAAAGTGATTCTTTTCGAATAGAAGGAATGAAAAAAATCTTTCAGCCGTCCGATTACCACCTTATTCAAATAAAAATAATCTGTCTATAGCAGTCCACTGATGGATGCAGACCTTACACAATTTATTTTTAACCACGTTATCCAGATGCGTCAGTTCTGGGTTTTATTTCGACAATTTATTTATTTTATTTATTTATTTATTTATGTACACACTGCAATACAAAAAAAAAAACAAACAGAAGGAGGAAACACGGGTACAATGGTACTGCTTATTTCTAAAAGAAATATCTACCAGCAGACCGGCGAGAGGAGAGCGTGAAAAATAAGAAAAGAATGACCGGCCAAGTGCGAGTCGGACTCCCGCACGGAGGGTTCCGTACCAAAAAACAACAAAAGGTCGTACATACCTATTTGTTGCATGGGAGCCCACCTTTTTTCTTTTTATTTAACGAGATGGAAAATCCTTAATGGATGATATGCCGGACTCCTCTCTCTCAACAAGACAAGCTCTCGAAAGGATGTCCCAGTAAAGGTCCATTTTGTTTCAATTATTATTTTTTTATGAAAATACAATGCTCGATATTCTGTGAGTATTTCAAGCGTCTACTGGTTGCCCTCATTACCTATTAACACATAGAAACGCGCGCCTTAGACAGTTCGCGTTGCTCTATAGTGTTATACAACGCGCGTCTTTAGACAGTTCGCGTTGCTCTATAGTGTTATACAACGCGCGTCTTTAGACAAGTCGCGTTGCTCTATAGTGTTAACTATCCTTGTATAGATCCTGTATGGTAGGTACAGTATATATTTCAAAAGAGTTTGTAAACTCTATGTTTAATTTCTTTTTCAGAATATTGATGACATTTGAATTATGACAATATAAACACGATATCTACGTCTACAACATAAATTGTGTGTTTGTACGTAAATTGTTTATACTGGAGAAAAATCTAAAATATGGACTATTTGTTTACTATTTCCTATGAAATAGCCATCTTTGAAATATTACACTTACCTAAAGTAATCTGCTGAAAGCGTTGTTCACTTTTTAAAGAACAAATATTTACGATGAAAGTCGGAAAATAAGTTAGTATGTGACCCGTTTATTGTTCAATCATGGCGACACGAAATTAATTTCATTGAGCAATTTGATTGTGCTATACCTCCTAAAGTATTCATTTAATTTGCATGGTGTAAAGAGAATGAATGATCTTGATGAAATGTTCAAATTAAACTAACGTATTTAAATTGTAAAGGATACCTTATTACAGAATATATAAGACAAAATCGCTAAAAAACACTTTTGTTGTATGGAAGCCCCCCTTAAATATTATTATGTTTTTGTTTTCAGTATTTGTTGTTATAGCGGCAACAAAAACACATAATCTGTGAAAATTTCAACTCTCTAGCTATCACCGTTCATGAGATACAGCCTCGTGACGGACAGACAGACAGACAGACAGACGGACAGCAAAGTCTCATGAATAGGGTCCCGTTCTTTACCCTTTGGGTACGGAACCCTAAAAAGTAAAAGTGTGTAATTAAAACAACAGGATAGGATTCAATTAACACACATATACAAAGGGGAGGGGGAGGTAAATTCTATTAAAAAGATACATAATATATGTATAAATATATATATAAATAAGAAATATATTATAATATAATAAACTAGCTGATGCGCGCGGCTTCGCCCGCGTGAAATTTGGATCCCGTTCCCGTTTCCCGTGGGAACATTTTCCGGGATAAAAAGTAGCCTATGTGTTATTCCGGACTATACTCTATCCCTGTACCAAATTTCAGCCAGATCCGTTTAGCCGTTAGAGCGTGATTGAGTAACAAACATCCAAACATCCAAACATCTTCACAAACTTTCACATTTATAATATTAGTAGGAAGTAGGATATATATAGATAAATATACTTAGATACATAAATATGCTTACATGAATAAATAAGTTTAAAGTGTAGACAAATAGTAATCACGGAGTTTCCTTTTAAAAGTAGTTATAGTTTTGCTGTCGCTGACAGCAGACGGAGGAGAGTTCCACAATCTGACTGCATGCACTGAGAAGGAATATGAGTAGAAATCGGTTTTATGATTCGGAGTTTTGAGAATTGAGCGTAGATTAGAGCGACAGGGAGCATCAGGAGAGCGAAAATAGGAAAACCGCTCCCTCAGATAAGACGGAGAGGATGGATTGTGAAGGATATTGAAAAGGAGGCAGAGGATTCGAGTGTTCCGGCGAAGACGGATTGGGAGCCACTTGAGTTCTTTGCGAAAGTGGGAAACATGATCATATTTTCTAAGATTAAAAATGAAACGTATACATAAATTTTGCAACCTCTCAAGTTTGTTAAGAAGCTCGGAGGCGTCTAAATAGCAAGCATCAGCGTAGTCAATAATGGGTTGAATAATAGTTTGAGCAAGACTAATTTTCGTTCTCAGGGGCAGGAGACTCTGGAGGCATTTCAGAGAGTGAAATGAAAAATGCACTTTCATACTGACATCACTAATGTGAGCGCTCCAGTATAACGTGGTGTCCATAATTACACCCAGATTTCTTACAGTATACGCGTACGGTATCTGAATGCCGGCCAGAAGAACTGGATTCAGTCCAGATACCGGAAGAACGCTACATTGATATTTACTACCAATAACGATAGCTTGCGACTTTGTAGGGTTTATACGTAATCCAACCGAATTAGCCCCGTCACTCAGTCATCCAAATCTTGATTGATTGATGATATTCCAAAATGGGCGTCAGTAGCTGAAAAATGGCGGTACAGCTGCAGGTCGTCAGCATAGAGATGTAAGTTACTGGAAATAAGACTTGTAGCAGAATTGATGAAGACAGAAAATAAAAGAGGAGATAGAACGCCACCCTGAGGAACACCCGCAGATAGTCCGCACCACTCCGTCGACGTCTGACCAATACGGACACACTGAGAGCGTCCCCGAAGGTAAGAGTCAAACCAAGAGATAGCAGAAGGAGAGACATTTATAGACTTCAAGGTACCAAGTAGTACATCGAAATCCACAGAGTTGAATGCATTGCTGAAATCAATTAAGACTAGGAGAGTTAACTCCTTTCGCTCCATAGCCCAGCGGATGTCATCCGTTACTTTGATAAGCGTAGTGACAGTGCTATGCCCTGAGCGAAAACCCGACTGGAGTTAGAAGAGGATAGAAAGACGGAGAACTGTCGATGAACAATATGCTCAAGAACTTTGGAGAGAAAAGGAAGTATGGAGATAGGTCGGTAATCAGTGAACAAGCTGGGATTCATTGTTTTAGGTAAAAGTACAACATACGCTGACTTCCAAACCTCAGGAAAGGTGCCAGAGAATAATGAAAAATTGAAGATATAAGTCATGACAGGAAGTATGATAGGCAGTATAAGAAGTATCATTCTTGAGCATATGCTATCGTTTACCGAAGCTGATGAGGTAATGGAGAGGACTATTTCAGCAGGTACACTACCCAGTACTCGCAAGAGAGACTGACTTGATGGCCGAACATCGTTCTGGAATATAATAGTAAAATTGTCTACCTAAATTGTAAGTTTAAATCATCCTATTGGTACCTATAAATCAACCTTCTGTCAACTACTGATCAACATAGATTTCTTTTAAATTGCATACCTACATCCAGTCCCTCCTTTGCGAGATACCTATATCCCTCCTAAGTTAAGTTATTCCGTCCTCGGACCGAAATTTCGCGTAATAAGCAGAAGGCTAAATATAATCTAAACAGATGCCTATGCATTAAAGTTGAATATTATTCTGTGTGTTCATCACTATTCTACACGAGATATGCGAATTAAATTCAACAGTGAAAGTTTAAAACTATTAGGGCGGATTCGACCAATCGGAATAAAATTAAACTAGAGAATAACTTGTACATCTAAAAGAAATGATTTTCCATATTACCAACTACTAATAAGCACAACGTAGCTATGGCAAGTATACTGAAGTAGACGTTAACTATGGTAACCATACTGAAGTAGACTACTTCTTCTGGTCTTTTCAGATCTTATTAATATTTTCAAACAACTTTGCTGAAAATTCGAGAGGGTAGTAAAGTTTCAAAAATATAATTATATGCGACAAGACCCGAAATCCATAACCGTATGGAACATTATCAAAATTGATTTAGCAGTTTTATATAGTCAGCAACAGCTTTATAGTACGAGAATATTATATTATGCAAATGGTAGACATGACAGATAGCTATCAGCTCTAGGGAATATTTATAACCGTTTCCTTTCCGATCTTTATGTATCATATGATTGATTACATTATCATATTGATCTCGTACACTTTTGAATATGCTGCAACTTTATACCTAGTTCAGTTTTTATTTATGGTGTGATGTCATTGCAATTTCATTTTAACCCCCGTTGAAAAGTAGCGATATTATAAGTTTAGCATGTGTATCAGTTTGTCTGTCTTTACTTCTATAGCATCATAACGTTCCAACGGATGGTCCATTTTTTTTTAATTTTTTTACGATCCAACTCGATATTTTATTTTTTAGATATTTTTTGTCTTTAAATTCCATCCTGTATACGCGGTTTTTCGCCATTGGTCAGTGTTCGACTAACGATAATCCAGTAAACTTTTGATTTAATACTTCATTACTTGATTGACGCTTTTTACAGGATAAACACTTTTTGATTCTATAAAATATGGTTTTCTTGAGTCTTTGGTCCCGATTTACTTTCATAATTATATACAAAATTTAACCTTGAATATGAGCTCCGGTGACCATCAATGCCACTTGATAAGTGTCATATATATAAAGAAAGCCCGCACACTTGCAGCTACTTTCATACGATGTAATGATCATTTTTGTCTGTTTGTCTGTATGTCTGTATTTCTGTTTGTCTGTACGTTTGTGCACGCTAATCTCAGTAATCGCTAAACCGATTGCAATCAGGTTTCCTTTATTGTGTTGAGCTTTGTTCCACTCAACTTTTAGTGTTTATTTCATGTCAATCGGTTCATAAATAAAAAAGTTATATCAGTTTAGAGAATCATACATGCACATTATGAATCTAAAAATGGGTAAGTCTAAACTGGCGTGTTGGCTTAATCATAAAAGAGCTTAATCCAGTCACGCCTTCGGTGCGGACTGAATTGTTTTAAAATAGCCTTAATCTTTAAGCTGCTTGATGAGTCTGATAAAGAAATACCTCTCCTTTCATACACCTTATGTAACGTAAACGAAGTTGCGGGGTCACCTAGTGTTAAATAAAACATATCCCTGAGCATTATAAATTTTCAATAAAAGTAGTTTTACAACAAAATGGATGTTAACATTCATTAACTTTTATAATTAACACCACCAGATACCTAAGTACTAAAGGCCGCGAGAAAAAAGTTCAAGTTGAACTGAAGCCAATTTGTGTAGATGACAGGAAACTTTGTTAAATGTTTTACACAGGAATTTATGATTAGAAGTTGCAGTAGTGGAACAGACTTCAGACACTTCCAACTTCAGAATTCAATTAGCTACTTACCGATGATTATGGAAACTCTTTTTACAGCCATTGCTCTCGAACTTACTTTCTTGCAAGACTTTATCGGAAAGCTTGGTTTCTTCACGCCAAACTAACTTTAGTAGTTCAATAATTTAGTGGCGAGAGTTTCAAATAGAATTAAGAGTGTAATGGGCTATGTTGATGTTTAATCTATAGGTAAGAATAATTTTTATACCTACTTAACTAAAGAATTAAATACTAATTACTAATTATTACTAATAATATATTTTTATTACATGCATAGGAGAAATATAATAATAGTTATTTAGCTACATCGTTAAGTATAAGTCGAGGGCTCCAACATAAATATACCTGAAAATATATACAGGGTGTCCCACGGCTATGCCACATGGAGGGAAAGTACCTTGAATTTGTAGATGGAACATTTTACTGAAAGAAGACATTATTAAATTTCAAAAATAATTTAAACTGAATTTATAGCTTTTTAAATAATTATATGGTTGAGCCAGAAATCGAACCCGCCGCACGAGAAAAAAAACATTACCCTATAGTTTTATCATACCAATTGAAGGGTGCTATCACAAGGATTATTTTTTGCTAAATAGCATAGTATCAGAAATAAAAGAAGGACCATGAATTCTAACATTTGATGTGAAATTTTGTTCAGAAAAATGAAAAGCTGACATTGCCGTAAGGAATACAACTGGCATTCTCATAAGTACCTATCACTAATAAATGTACCCATTTGATAAATGCGCATGATTTCCCTATTATCATTTTTATTATTGTTTTCCGGCTCATAACAGTCGCAGAACCCTTGTTCTGCGACTAGTCCCTTGACTATCTCAATGAAGACTTTTGTCCCTGGATCGGGACTAATGGACAAATAAGATGGACGCCGAGATCCCCAGATCGAACAACATAACATTTTTTTATGGGGTATGACATGTAATAAATTTAGTTTACAAGAACTTAGGTATATGAAAATGTCCACGAGTTACAAACAGAACTTAGACGTATTATTCTAAATATCCACCACAACAATAATTATATCAAAAAATGGACAGAGTGAAATAATAAAAAAAAATGCGACTTCGTATTCAACGCTATGGGACTCATTTAGAGCATTTAACATATTGATTATTTTTGTATTAAAAATGTAAAAATTTATGGTCTTCCTTTTATTTCTGACATGTTATTTAGCAAAAAATAATCCTTATGTTGAAGCCCTTCGATCGGTATGATCAAGCTACAGGGTAATTATATTTATCGTGTTTCCCGACTCAACCATGTAATTATTTAAAAATCTATGAATGCCATCAATAAATTATTTTTGAAATTAAAATAATGTCGTCTTTCAGTAAAATGTTCCATCTACAATATTCAAGGTACTTTCCCTCCATGTGGCATAGCCGTGGGGCATCCTGTAAAGTATTATGAATGATATTATTAGTACGGTTACAAACTACTTATCGTAGATATTGCTTTTAGTAGAAGTTTTTTTTTAGTTCAATTAAATAGGATTTGTAACTATTCAAGTAGTGTAGAAAGTTTGCTAATTCACTAGATATCCCCTACCAAACTTTTACAAACTGCCTAGTCCTAATTGTTTGATGGATCTAGGTCGTCTGGTCAGTTTTTGATTTTGTTTAGTATTGTTCTACTCCAAGATAGACTTATTTCTTTTTCATTGGAGATGGGGATTTAATTGAATGTTTTATAAATAGAAAGAAATAGAAAGCGCTCGAAGCCCCGCGGACTCAGCGTTCTGTAAACGATCACTGCAGTAAGCAACTTTATATCCAGTCCTTGGATGGGTGACAATACATGTGACATTTATTTGCATTTTCGTGCTTCGGAAGACACGTTAAACCGTTGGTCTCGGTTGCCAGGAAAATGGCAGTCGTTAAGCCAAGCTGAAGGCCTTTTTAGGCGGCTTATCGCAGCCAGTCACAATCTGCGCCTGCTCATGTCAACACGGCAATATGGCTCACCACCTAGTACGTGGGACAATCTCTAAAAAGGTAAAATGTGGGCATATAATATGCCTCTGTCTACCCCTTCGGGGATAAAGGCGTATGTATACTAAATAGATTATAACCTACTGTTTTAAAATATGTGATTAAACTATATTATTGTCGTAAGTATGCTGTTTTGTTAATGCTGAATAGGTAATAAGATAATCGACCTCAATATTTTCTACATTAAAACCTCTCATATTGAAATATTATTCAATTCGGAACAGTAGCTTTTGAGAAAAATACCTTGCATTGTTAAAGTACGAGCACAATAGGTAGTGGTTTTAAATGGTTAGTAGCTTCGATCAAAGCAGAAAAAAAATCTTATATCTACCTATCTTATTTAATTATACGAGTCTATTAGTGTTTACTTGTATTAAAAACATGAAATTTTACGTCATTTAAATGCTCAAATATTTTACCTGTTACGTTAAAAACGATCGACAGGTAAATTCTCGATCTGCGGCAATGGTCAAATGTCCGATTTGACGTTATCTAGTATCCTAAAAACTGAGGTAGGAAGCCCTAAATTGGAGTGAAGTTTTCTCATTAATTTGATTAAGTCGATCCCTTGGCCCCGACCCGTGTCAGAAGTTACTTCATTAGTTACCCAAGTTTGTGAAAGTAATACAAGCGAATTAGGTTTTGTAAGACACGAATTGTCAAATTTGTACTTACACATGTTTGGAAACCTATGGACCTATTTGATTAGTAAGTACACGATTCTCAAAGACATATCTCAAAACTTTTTGATTGTAAAACTAGTATAAAGATATCTATTGTAAAGATTTACATCTAAGATACCAAGTAGATTAAGTTTTCAATTTTCAAGTATCTCCAAAAGAAAGAGATTCTCAATTACAATTGTAGTATCTAAGGTTAGAATACATACAAGGAAGCAGTGTGCGGAATACACTGACACCGATTTGTTGGGATAGATTTCAACATCGTAGTAAATGAGCGTTTAAAAATATGTTAGGTGCTTTCTATCATAGAATCGCTCGACAAAGTCAAACTGTTTACCCTCTTACTTTGCGACTTGAGCGTTTGGATATAGTCAGTTCGGTAAGAATTTCTCTTCCTTTCTTTTCCATACGGGTTGGTTGTGAAAGCTCATCATTTTCCCATATATTTACTGTATGGTTTCAAATAGGTTGGAAGAACAGAAAGTGTATCTACATGCACTATACCTACTCACTTTTCATTTAGTGGAATCCATAATTTAGTAAAAATAGAAATAAGTAGGTAAGCCAAACTGTTAAAGAGTTACTGTTACTTACCTACGCAGATGATCCTGACTGGAACCACCGGAATTTCATTATTTAAATATTGTTTATCCATCAAATTTGCCTTTCAGCTCAATTAGTTGCAAAATCGTTTGCGTAATTTCTAATTTTGAATTACTATTTGTAATAACTTATGTTGAACTCAGTGAAGATTACATTTAATGTCTTACCCTTATGTAAGCAACATTACGTGGCGGACCAAGCTCGGGTTTAATTGATCTAGGCGGGATGATGGATTGTAGCGAGGAGATGCGGTGGGGTTACGGCGGTTTGTGGCGGATAAAGACGAATGTAAGTGCCGTCTCCGTAAGACGTCTCGGTACACAAAGTAGTACCTAACCCAGTTTCTAACTGTGTTATGTTTATACGTAGAGACAAGTTTATTTTCTGGCGGGTTTGTGGCATCATTTGGTTGAGGTATCTAAAGTTACCTTCTAAGTCCTGTAGGTATTTAATAATATTTTAAATCAAAAAGAAGATTAAGTTCTGATAATAAAACTTACAGGCTTACCTAATGGGGCTCTAGAAAGCGCGTAGCACCTCAGAGCGTGAATTCCTTTTACTGGAGCTTGTAAGGTTGGTCTATCACTGGGGAGCTGGTGTCGCATTGACTTAGTAGAGGCTGACCATCGTGGTGGTTTAGTTTGTAGACTGACACCGCGATAGGATTCTTGGGGTCCCATACAAAGTCACTCTGCGGCCCGCGCATCGAGGTACTAAAGTACATTTATTCTCTGCTACAATTCTAGAAAGAATAAGATTTTTACTTCATTGACAGTAAAAGTAATCAATGTAAAAAATTAACGTTTGGTTCCAATTTGCGTTATGTAAGTTTCACATTTAAACCAACATTTTAAACAGAGATCTGTCTACCATTTGCGTCATTGCCGTGTTACCAAGAGTTTAATTACAAACTTCCTCAATAAGAAAATTACATTTCGTTTACAAGTTGTTCCATATCTATAGATTGTGTCTAAAATTAATTAATGTTAATAACTGAGGACGGCTTTTTAATGACTCGCTATTAATTAAATTTGAAGTAAGCTCTCGAAAAGAGCTCGTTAAGAGGATATAAAGCTGTATAGTGTTGTAGTTTGCGTTTTAAGAGCTTAAAGTATTATGCAACGAGCTGCGTTGATGGTGACAAGGGACTTAATTACGTAAGCTCAGAATTAGTAAAATAGTGTCAAAAAGTTAAGCTTTAATCGACGCGAGTTTTGTATTGAATGCGAGCTGCACTGGATTAAGTAGATAATGTTAAACAAAGGATCCCCAACATTGTACTGTAGTTTGTAAAAAGGATGTAATTGTCTTTTTGCGACGAAAAGTAACGAGTTGTTCGTGTAATTCACAATTTATTATGTTCCTACGTGTGGTAGACACTTATGCGGGCAGCACGTAGGTACTTCAAACCATGATATGTTTGTGTTGAAATCAAACTCATGTGCCACACATTTATCTCAGGAAAATAAATATACTTGTAGTTATGAAACGCGATGGTACAAAATATGAACGACGGCTGATGAGGCCGAATAGAAAAATAAATCGAGTGGTGACCATGCACGGGAGGAGAGGCACCGAAGGTAGGACTACCACACCTACCTGTCCTCGATCTTCTTATTTGGGAAGGTTCAGGAGTGAACCTGAATTGGCTGAAATTACAATATGAGACATACGTCAAGACCGTTATCTGTAATCTGAGGTAGCGAGGCAAGAACAAATAAAACAAAAAGCACCTTGTAACTACAGTTTAACGATTGAGGTACCTAGGTAGTTGAACTTCTGGCATCCTAAAGGGGAAAAACGTGGTCAAATCTCTATAAACACAAGGAAAATTTCCGATAAAATCATTATAAAGAAACATTGTACCGAGAACACACGCCCCAGTTATCATTTCTGTAAAGTAATGTTGACAGTATAATGTTGTTATAAAACTTGGTTTCAGCACTCGCTTTTCATTGCAACGTCTAAGGAATTTAAAATTTCCTGTGCGCTCCATCGAACGTAACCGGACAGCTGGCGCCAGCCATGTTTTGCATATTAATGAACTTAATCACGCTTTGATTATTAATATTACGCCGTCCGAAACATTGATTCTTTAAGAGTATAATTTTAATTTTAACTAGAAAAGTTTGGATTGTTATTTTAATCCATTATAATATTATTCGGTATTTAGTATTGGAAAAATTCTGGATTTATTTTATTGAATTTTAAAAATTCTTTCACCATTACAAAAGCCAAGTTAAACTGATACCCAAGGAAGCAAAGTAGTAATAATAGTTTATATTTTATATCAACCAATCTAGCAGATTTTCGTTAATTATACATGTTCAATATATAAATATTTAAGGCTCCAATGGATACTCTGGGGATCGTAATAATAATTTGTTGCAAGCGAAGCCGTGGGTAACAGCTAGTAATATTTTTTTTTTGTATTTGAATTCATAATTTTTAGAAACAGTTTAGGGAAAATGCAGAAAATAGAGATCCTACGATTGTCAGTCAATGAGGCTCTAAGGTTTTATTGAAGGTGTAGAGATTCCCATACAATTATTTTCACTGAAACAGTAAGTCTGTTACTTTTACTTCTTTCAAGTTATCTGTATGTAAGTGAAGTGACCGTGCTAAATACTGCGCAAAACGAGAGCCGAGTGAGCCAAAGAAGTTCTTATATCACCGATGATGTAAGTTAATCAATGTCACAATACCCCGGGTCTTAACTGCAGTATACTACTTACTTTGAAAGGTCTTTGTGTCCTTGTACCTACTTTGTAAAGTAAGCCGACCCACCCATACGAAAACATTCTAAGGAACTACTGCAACTTTACAATAGCGAAACTTGTGACAGAAACTATTGAATAAACGGACATTACATTCGCCCACTACTTCCAGGCTCTCTCTTGTTACATTTTTCGCGTCTTGTATATGTATTTCATTAACATAGTATAAAAAGGCAGCGGAAAGAATGATCGTCAATATGTCTCTAAATATATTAATCGAAATTCGTTTGGCTACCTCTAAGATACAGAATCTCTAAAACGTTTATTGTGAAAGTAAAAGTTCAATCCGTTTGACGTTGTCATTTTTGTTTTATTTCAATCTTTGAACAGATGATCCACGTGTCCTAGTGACGTAGTTTGATGCAACAGAGTCACAGACTACAGACACAAATCTCGCTATAAGCCGCTCTGCAATCTATTTTATAGAGAGGGACTAAAAGTAATGTATAATACTTTTACAATGTCTGTAACTTAAGCTTAAAAACTTTCATGAAATTTGTTAAACGACTCACTCAACATCTGCACTCTCTGAAAAAAGTAGACAGTATAAACTGCCGAAAGATTAACAAGCATCCGGGGCGGAGTGTACGTAATACAATCAAAAGTTTTGATGAATTTCTACAAAACTGTCTTAGTTTCCCCTTTCTGTCCGAGTTGTATAACAAAATCTGCTGCAGACTCTTCATTCTGGTGATGTATGGAATTACTCCTGAAAAAAGTTTCATGAATCCTCTGTACCTACTTTCGAACATCACTGAACGTGCTACGAACAACGAGGACTTAATGGTTGTTTCATAGACAGTTTTACGTTGCTTTCCAATGCCAAAGTTCGTGTTGTAAAGATCTCCCCTCCTGTGATACAATACTTCGATTCGCACAGAACATTAGACAAATACCTATAATCTAAGTGCAGTTTGTTGACAGTAAATTACACTCAAGGCGGGTTGCTAATTAAAGTATCTGTACATTGTATGTATTCTATTTAACTAAATGGATAACTATTTTATAAGTTCATTTGAACTGCAATGCGGAAAGTGAAAAACAACATTTTTGAACAAAATAAAAGTAATATACTCACCGGGCACGGTAGCTTCGGTAAGTATCTGTGGCGAAGACATCGGGAAACCACGGTGGAGTGTCAGCACTGCGAGGGCCGCAGCGATGACACAGCGCTCCACACGCTGAGGGAGTGCACGGCGTGGGAGCAACAGCGCCAGGTCCTCGTAGTTGGTCTGGACGTGGACACTCTCTCGCTCGAGACCATGGTGCGAGCCATGATCTCCAGCGGGAGTAAGTAGGACTGCGCCGCCTCTTTCTGCGAGCAGATAATGCTCGTGAAAGAGGCGGCGGGGCGTGAACGGGAGAGAACTCTCCCACCCGAGTTCTGCAGTCGGTCTCCATGACCGAGGGGCTGAGGACGGTGAGAGGGCGGCTCACCGTCCTTACAGAAGCAGGCCCATGACAACAGTGTGACGTGAGAGATTCACGCACGCGGCGCACGCCCCTCCCTAAGAAGCGGGATCACACCCGAAACCCCTCAAAGACGTGGAATAGCACCCGACCACCCCCTGGGCGAGGTCGCAGTGGTGGCCGTGGCGCCCGTGGGTCTGTTGGGAGTCCTGGGACATCCTTCCGAGGGCTTACCCGGTGCTTCCGACCATAGACTGTTGGGCGTTACGTGAGGTTTTTTTAGTCGGTAGGACTCCGGCATAGCATCCATGATGGATTTTTCCACACGTTAAAAAAAAAGCCAACGCATCGCAATTTATTTAAATTGGTAACACAATATTCAATTTTATTCAAAAATTGATTCGAAATTTTTGAATTAAAACGCAACGTATCGGTTAAACTTGGTGAAGCGGTCACGTTCACTAATCTTCGAAATATTAAATGTAGTTCACGTGGAAGTAGTCCGGAGTCACGTCGCGGACATTTCGCCTCCGGAATCACTTCCCGACCCACTCTCCCCAGCTGACAGTGACGTATTGTAGCTCTTCTCTAACATTAATGTAATGGATTTTGTTTCATGTTGCCGACAAAGTTATCACATATTTTACGATATGCTTAATTTGTCCATTACAATATATTTGCTTAGTTGGCCTGTAGGTTTGTGACTGAGATGTAGTATTTTGTCATATCGGACCAGCTTAGTAAGGCCAATCAATATTACAAAATTTTTACATCCAGTAGTGCACTACAACAGGCTGATTTGGTGGAATTATGTTTATTGATGTCTTTGCACTTTTTTTAAATTGCCTGTATGAGAATTAACCATTCTGCTAAGTTGTTTGCCTAAGACAAAAAGCAAAGAAGTACCTATTTGATAAGAGAGAAAGGTATATATCGCATCGGTTGTCTCAATGTACCTTTTTTTATCTGTGCTGCACTGATGTCTGAGTCTCCGCTCGCGAGGAGAAATTTTCCAGGACTCCCTTACGCTTCCTACAGGAATTGATTCCCCGGGATTGAAAGTTCTCGGGATCCAGGGTATCAGATATCTGTATATTGGTCTACGGGCTAAAACATGATTGGGTTACAAACTTTCGCACTTGATATGGTAGTAACATTGTCACTGACATATTAGTAGTATTATAAAAAGGTTTAGGCACAACTTTAAATTCACTTATTTCTTGTAGTATCTCAACAATATAGTTTCGTTGCTTGAACAATAATTTCGTTGTAGAATTATACTGTAAGTGGATGTCAGAATGCTCCTAGCTTTTATACTGTAAGCTTCTAGCTTTATGTTACCACCTGAAAGACTTACTACGAGAATTCCTGGAGCGTCTTTGTGTATGTGCCCGTAAATACCTAATATGCATACATGGATTTGTTTGCATTTGCGAGGCTTTTACTTGCTTTACAAAGTAATAGGTACTAGATTGTTTTCGATGGATTTGTGAATTGTTTACGTTTGCCGACAAACTTTGTTGATCTCAGAGAGATAGTGCATGTGTCTGCCGAGCTAAGGTTTTGGGTTTGAATCCGGGATCGGAACAATTTATTTATGTAATCTATCACTGATTCGCAAATACTTATCTCGGTATTTGGATGATCTAGACAAATTCGTACGTAAATAGTGCATAATATTGTTTATCAATTGTTTAGATTCCATAGTACAAGCTTGTGTTAGTTCAATTGATGGCGCTGTGTAAAAATCCCACAATTTATTAGTAAATAAATATAGGTATAAACAAATAACATTCACAAATTGCAGTCGTTTTGTCTCACAGGTTCCGTATATGACTAGAATCACAATACATAGATACAAATAGAATATAGCTAACGAATTAGCGGCGGCGATCTTGATTATACTTGTAGATAGATAGACTATACAAATAAATACAATTAAATCGTAGTAATTCGTAATATCTACACCTACTCATCTACTTGTGTAGACGATGTGAACTCATACGCTTTTTAAGGAGAAAATCGTATGCGTTCACATCACCGACATCCTTATGAAGTTTACACTGATATACAGAATGTAACATTCGGAGCGGTCAGTATAGGCAAGTCAGTAAATATAAGACATAGTTACATAGATCTGTTCAGATTTTTTTTTAAATAGATGACATGGATCATCGATTTTAAAGAAAAGAAGATCTGTATACATAGATTTAAAAAAAAACCTTTATTTCTTGTCGAGTTCGTGTATCGAACCAAGTCGTTTTAAAAAATAAAACTTACATTATTTTTATTTTTTATTTTAATATCAATTTTATAGGTCGTGAGCAGTAAATGTTACTGTTAAACATAATAATTCTAAAATAAATAAAATGAATTGTATTTCATGTTCTTTAATTATATGTATATTTACAGAACTTCCCGACTGACCGCTCCGAATGTTACACCATGTATATCAACACATGCATATACTTTCCTGTACGATGCGCATTATTTGGGTAAATTGTTGTCAGTTTACTTCACCAACATGCTGATAACTTATATTTATTTTTAATCAAACTATAATGAAAATGCACACGGTACTACATATTATAGAAAACTCGTTTATCGGAAAAAGTTTTGCAAAGTAACTTGTATTTATGGTATGGTAAATAGCTAAAAGGCTTTATTGGGTACAAAGTGGACAAATATTATGTAATTGTCTAACAAAGCTAATAACCTAACAAGCGCAGCCCGCAAGTAACTTCTCAAGGGTATGCCAATAAAAGAATTGATATTCAAGTAGATACTAAGCTTTTTAAGAGTTTCTTAAGAGCCTACCAGACGCCAAATTGTTGAAAGAAGATAGAAGATATACATTTTAGCGCGCAAGACAGAGAGAGATGCGGTCGGTTTTTGTGCGTTTTTAACGAAATAAATTAATTATAAAAAAACTATAACCAATATTAAAAAAGTGGTCTAGTGCAAATGAAGATTTTACTATTGTCTTTTTTATAAATATTTTATATTATAAAAACAACTTAAAACTTATGAGATCTAGGTTAAAATTTCAAGAAATCGAGGTATTTTCAACACAAAAATCTATCGAGGATTTTATCAGCAATCGTGTTTTTAGCCTAGTGCGTTTTTAGTTTATGAACTGAAGTTGTCTGTGTTAAAATTTTAATTCATTAGACCTCACGAGTCCTGAGATCTAGATCAAGGTAATAGTCTATTTGGCGTCATACAGACTCTTAAGAAATAGCTGGTATAATTTTCATTTTCAATACAATAACATATCTCCAGTTGCTAAAAAAATATCTTACGTTTTGTACCTACCCACAATTTCAAGTAGGCTTAATGTTTTTCAATCATATGATTGACTTATTAAAATTGATTATTTCAACATGACGATTGTTGGTATTGTCTATCTCGTTGACTCACTCTTTTATATTTTGCTTTGATCGGCTTGTTTCTTATGCCGTACTATTACCATGTACATTGAATCACAATAGCTAAATACATTCATACGGTTCATTAAAAGTGTCATGAAAACACCACGGAACTAACAGAAATACCTAAATTTAATAATACTTGCTTATAATTTTAGACATAAGACATTTATTATATACGCAAAATACATTATTAAAGGTGTTTTGGAGTACATTTTTGTTGAATAGGTACATTTTAGGAATAGGTACAATCAATCAGTAATGCCGACTTGGCCTCCATTGTCCTCTTTAACTGTACTTTTCTATTTTTTTGCCACATCCGTTATTGATTTTTATTTCGTTGAACAAAAGACACGATTCAGACGACATTGAAGTCAATACGCCTCTTGGACAACTCTAGTGGCGCCGCGTGGTGGCCGATATAGGCAATACGTGGACGTTAGAGTGCGGTCAGCTGTACGGTTTACGTTTGTAATTCTCTCAAAAACGTTCAAAAGTGGTCTCTCCAAAAACGAAAAATGGGTGGTACGAGATACTGTTGTGTTGTGGGGTGCAAGAATTCCCAATCTCGGAGTCGGGATTTGACTTTTTATTCGTTTCCGAGACGAAATTGGGAAATTAAAAAAAGAGATGAGTGGATAAAAGCCGTCAGAAGAATGTAAGTATAAAAATTAGGTATAACGATTTGATAATTATTATAACTTAATATAATAATAGTTAAATACTAAAACTGACATTAGGATAAGTTATATTGTTACTAACACCATATGGATCTGAGTACGAAATAAATTATTTGAATTGAATTGATTTTTTCGATTTTTCGCGAAAGAATTCTGCATAAATATTCTGGAATCCACTCTTCATTATAGTTTGGCTCATAATATTATTACAAAAACAATTTTTCTACGAACATATGGTAATTTGCTTAATACATAACCAGAAGTCATAGGTGTCTCAACTAGTACTCATTCCTGCCAAGTCGTGTTACAATCAAAGACGTATCTTAAATAGACACGTTATTCTCGAACATTACGGCTTTCAAAAACAGCTAAACTTTTCAAAATTTGAAAAAAGAATTTTATATGTGTCGCACCGTACCACAGACTACAGAGTACATTTTCCTGGTGTATTAATTATGCTAGACGCCATTTTAGGCGCGAGAAAATAAAATAATTTTATTATTTCTGTTTTACTTGCGAATGAAACGACATGTTTTTATATTGAACAGTTGCTGTGTAGTTTGTACATCCTCTGAAGATATATGAAGGCATGTTTTTTTCGAGTTTTCTTTACTTACAGAATTTAAAACAGTGCTAATAGTACTTTCGGTAAGCCTACAGCCGCGTCTGTGAATTTTCCGGTAGTTACCTGATTTTTGTGTTGCCATTTTCCAGTGTCTATAACGTATCTATAGTTTTTATATCATTGGTTACAATGACCATTTCACGCGGGTAAACCGTTGTACAATGAAACTTTTTTTTATGGCTGTGGCATCAAAAAATCAACATATGATTATGCCAAAAATCGCGCGTATTTGCGTCACGACTAAACATCGCATGTAATTAGGCTGTATGGATAAATTGCCTTTGCCTTTCACTTGTGGGATTATAACAATAAAACAACTGTCTAAAATACTGTGGACTGTGGCCGTGGCCGAGGAATATTGACGATACAGTTGAAAGAAAAGTTCAAGTATATTCAGATCAAATACTATAGATGCAATAGAAAACAAAAGCATCAACGAAGTGAACATCTATGTCCCGTGCAACTCTACCAATACTCTTTTACTTTTACGTTCTTCTACGCCCGTTATAAACTTTAATAGCTGTACCATCCAGAATGTAAATTACTATAATTCATTAAAGTTCCCCATTGACGGTTTTTTTGTATTTATTTATTTCATGGTCGTAGAAAAAGTTTTGTATGCAACTGCCGCTAACAGCTATTGTAATACTCGTGCTGACCTATTGTGCTATCACCTCGTGTTACAATAGCTATCATTGCTCGACAGTGGCATACTTAAATAACTATTCTTATGACGATAAACAAAACAATAATCTCAAATTTGTAGCGACTTGTATGCGCATCAATGTTCACTGTCATGTGAAGAACGACTTCGAGTTGTCACCGCTAACCGACAGTTGGCGCTGCCGTAGCTTCGGCACGATATCCAAGAGGCCTATATGTACCTACCTTTTTTGTGTACAATAGAGTTCATCAATCAATCAATACATATAATAAAATCGTAACAGGTCGCTGTCTGTACATGGAAGATAAATAAGAAAAAATATTATAGGGGGGCTTTATGAACGCAATAGAACCCAAAACAATGATTTTTAGAATTTTTGTCTGTTTGTCTGTATGTCTGTATGTCTGTATGTCTGTATATCTGTTTGTCTGTACGGTTGTGCACGCTAATCTCAGCAACCGCTCAACCGATTGCAATGCGGTTTTTTTTATTGTGTTGAGGTTTGCTCCAGTTAACATTTAGCGTTTGTTTTATGTAAATCGGTTTAGAAATAAAAGAGTTATAACACTTTTAAGAATTAGATATTTTGAAAATTTTAATTGTAGGGGTTTCTTTGAATGTGAGTGAACCTAAACTGGCGTGTTGGCTTAATCATAAAAGAGCTTAATGATTAAGACTATTTTTAAACAATTCAGACCGCGCCGAAGGCGTGGACTGAATTGTTTTAAAATAGACTTAATCATTAAGCTCTTTTATGATTAAGCAAACAGGGCAGTTTCAGACGCTGCTTGATGACTCTGATGAAGAAATACCTTTCCTTTCATACACCTTATGTGACGTAAACGAAGTTGCGGGCTCAGCTAGTCTATACTATAATAAGAGAGTAGAAATCGTGTGTCTGTACAATTGATAAAATTAAAAAAAAAGTAGCGCGGGCGGTATAAAAACACCAATAGAGCACAAAAATGATGTTTTTAAAATTCTTTTCTGTCTGTATGTCTGTCTGTCTGTCTGTCTGTCTGTCTGTATGAGCGTCAGGATTTCCGAAGATACTGAACGGATTCATTTGCTGTTTACAAAAAAAGATTAAGCTCAACTCGGGGGAGGCTTTAGGCTATTTTTCATCAAAATCGAATCGCAGATGAAAGAACTATAGTCGTATAAAGTTATTATCAATTATTGCCTAAACGGTTCATGGTACGGTGATGAAACTCAGCACGAGCGTTCTTTGTTACAATTTGAAGAAAGTAATTTTACCATTTTTGCAAATTCCACCTCCAAGGGTATAAAAAAGAAGGGTAAAGTTTGTATGGGACAGCGTGATTCCTTGGTCTGATCTACTTCAAATTCGGCTTATAGCATTAAAATCATTATTGATTAAAGATGTGTTTCGTATTTTATAAAAAAATATACTATAACGAGCTAAAAAGGGAATGTAAGATAATTTGGGGAAATTTTTTTCCAGAATTGTTATCAATACTCCTTAAAAAACTTACTCATTATTTTTGATTTAAATTACTTTTAATAGTGACACATTTTTGAACGTTAAATCCGATTGACATTGTCATTCCTATTTGATGTCCAACAGAGATTGATTTTGTCATAGAGTTATATATATTAACATTAGAGAGGCAAGCACGAACATCGCGTCTCGACAAAAGCACGGCTACTTATGAGCTGAGAAGACGCAACTATGAAACTTTTTAAGCAGTAATGGTAAATATATATCTGTCTCACTCAGACGCGTACGGTGAACACCGCCGCCACTGCGATTAGACAAAGACAAAAACATAAACATGACGAACGTGGGCCAGTGTTGACTACTGTATGAAATTTTTACCCACGATAATTACAGAATTACTAAGTAAACAAATTTAAAATTATTATGTACCTATTTCATTTATTATTTTATTTCGGTTGAAACCGAAACTCACGTGTTCATATTAAAAAAAACCGGCCAAGTGCGAGTCGAATATAAGCACAGAGTCGAGGTCCCCATACAAAAACGGCAACTTATGTTTGTTGTGTGGGGTCTTTTTCTGCTTTTAGTAGGTATTTTTTGTTATGGCGGCAGAAACATACATCACATGTAAAAAAATTTGCTCTATCAACCACAGTTCTGAGAAAGACTTGACCAAGGTTGAAAAAATTCAACAGCAGGCTGCCACAACCTGTGCCTGTCCATCTCAACACGGCAACGGCAATACGTCTCACCACATATGACGTGGGTTATATTCTTATAAAAAGGTGAATTTTGGCCATATAAAATGCCTCTGCCTACCTCTTCGGGGATGACCATATCGCATCGCATCCCGACAGACCTTGGCTAACACTGCCGTCTCGCATAGGGGTCCTATCCCGCGTCTTTAGGGTTGGTTCCCGGTGTACTAAACAAACTCTCTCCGAAACTACTGGACCGATTTGAAAAATTATTTCACTATTGGGAAGCTACACTCCTTCCGGTGAACATAGGCTATATTTTATTCCCGTATTCCCACAGGAACAGGAACTACGCGGCTGAAACCGCGTGACGTCCGCTAGTATTCTATATAGACCATTAAAAAGGCACTTACTTACAAAAAGTCTAACCCTTTCATTTAATACCAAACACGATATTTTTTTCTTAAATTTATTTTAACACAGTACTTTATGGCCGCTAGAGGGCGCACCATTAAATTCAGTGTCACGATGTATAGCTTATAACCAGTCGAACGTCAAGACGCTTGTAACAATATCTCATTAGTCCAGTTCTAATAAGTACCTAGTTGAGGAGCTCTGAGGGAATACATGAACATACATACATACGTATATAGCCTGTCAAAATCATAACCCTGCCTTAGTCGGGTAATATTATAAATGTATCTTACATAGGTAATTAATTACTAATTCTCCCACTGATGTGGGTAAACCAAACCGATATTTTTGTGGTGACACTGAATGGCAATCACAAATATTATTTTCAAAATTCGATTATAGCGGTATTTACGCTGATATCAATGCGTAAATAGTATAATTACTTGTGAAAAGTAATTCTACATGACTAATTGTGTTTTTATGTTTTAGAATCGCAATCTTTTACTGTGCATTTGCCTATTTTGTCGCCCGGTTGAATTTGTACGTACGATTGGCGTAACGGCGTCAGACTGAACTGACGTTTGGCTTACCTAAGCCTGTGGGCTTACGTTAGGTAGGCTTGATGTTGGCGCGGTCGTTAGTCATCTAGTCTTATCTATATCGATGGATTTTGTGTTATTGTAAATGTCTTCATGTTGATTAATTAAAGTTTAGTATAAAAAGTTGAACCGGTAGACTTAGACACAGGCTGTTCAGGAATAATTAACGAACTCGCTCTAAGTGTGTACGGTTCATTCAAATAAAACCAACTATTATCAGGGTATTCATCCTTCGACTAAAGACTGTCAACATGATTCTCCAACCAAAGTTTTAATTACCTTGCATAGGTAAAATTTTGCTTGATTTGGACGAAAAACATTCAGGGTTCCGCATCCAAAGGGGTAAAAACGGAACCCTATTACTGAGACTCCGCTGCCCGTCTTTCTATCACCAGGCAGTACCTATCTCATAAGCCGTGAAGTCACGCTCGTATAGTTCCCATCCCACCACGTAGGTAGTTCCCGTTCCCGTGGTATATAGTAAGGGAATATAGCCTATGTGACCCGGGGATAGTGTAACTTCCCAGCAGTAAAATAGTTTACAAATGAGTTCAGTAGTGGCGAAGCCTGCATACAATCAAATCTATAAATCTATTCTCTTTATAATATTAGTTTTTTTAACATGAAGAAAATCCTACAGGGATGCTATGCCGAACCTGCGGCGCCTCGGTTGCGACTATGTCACAGGCAAAAGCGCTCGGTGTTACTCGGGACGACGCAACGTCCTACAGCTCGCATGTGGATTTTATTGGTTAAAAGACTTCGGAACTGTTTTCAGAATGTCTACAGCGTGTCTGCCTCTACGTGGGGAATATGACACGTAGCACTTGAGAGTTCTGTACTCAGGAACCTTTGTTGCTACGTTGATGTACGCTGCAGCTGTATGGTACCGCGGTCGTCTAACTTTGTGGTCAAGCGTATATTTTTGAGAACTCAGCAATCAGCATTATTATTGTTCATGAAGACTTACCGATCACGCAACACTATAACATTACCTGTGCTTGCGGGGGTGTTGCCTGTTGATCTGGAGGTTTCTCGTGATGGACGAGTTGCGGACGAGGAAATCCAGCTGGCCCACAGGGAGTTGAAGCAGCTCGCATAAGATTTGGGATCGTGTCCCTTTGGCAGAACCTATGAGAGGCTAGCAGGTCATGATCTATTCAGCTTCCTCCGCAATGTTATTTTAAGGCCACAGTTTCGATGAATCCAACCAAACTGGGCGGTCTCCCAGTAACTAACCGAAAACGGTTATACGATAAGGACAAGAAAACGTGGTTGAATACCATCTAACTAAAATCTCCCCGTCTCTTATTCCATTGGGACATAATGAGCAGCAGAGAATCATTCCCGGTATTTGCACATACTTGCCACACCATTCGGCGCGTGTATGAAATTAATGATACTCTCGAAGAAACCAGTTGAACAGGACGCCAAGTACCCTATATTGTTTGTCAGCATAAGAAAGGTTGTTGGAGAATCGAGCTGGGGACGGAAATTATTTGTAGTGAGTCAAAAAAGCCTCAAAATAGCTCACCCGCCATTAGGTTAATGCGCCGTGAGGCAAGAATTCAATTTGGCTCATAATTATTGATTTGGTCGTGCATTTTTTTTATCGTATTTTCATATTGTCATATTGTATACTATGTGTTTATAGGTACTTATTGGCAGTTTGAAAAGAGTGGCCGTGAGATTTCTTGCCAGATTCTTACTCACAGGCTCTACCTATTGGTTTGCGAATCTGGCAGTAAATGTAAATGTAGAATCATTCATAAAGACGTTCATTGTATTACTATGAACCTACATGAATAAAGATGTGTTTGTTTCTTTGATTGTTTGATTTGAGTCGCCAAATTAATATCACCCTACCATGATAATGCTGTAATGGATTTCAGAGGTTCTTTACTGTATATCTGACTACCTCGGTGCTGCGTAAGCGACCGCCGTGTTTAGGCCTCTGGTTTCTAACCATGGCTCTGGAGTTGGGATCTATGAATACTGGTTTCTATGCATAATAATGTATGTATGTATGGTAGAATACAAAATGATGTGATGAGCCGACGATGACGCGAGCGAAGCCGCGGGCACCAGCTAGTTGTTAATATAAAGTCTTAATCAGATATTTCAATTATAATTTACTTTTTTAAATATTAATTGTGTATACGCGGTGTCACAAAATATCGTATTTTACTGCAATATATTGCTGTCTGCACACGATTCCACGATCTCATACCTTTTTTATCTGAAAATCCACCATTTTACACATAAAACAAGATTAATATAATACCGCAAACTTCTGCCATTCTTCACATTCCCACACCTCGGTGCAATTCTATATGCTGATAAGAATGTTGCCATTTTGAAATTTTGGTTTTCACGTCATTGAAGCACACGTTAGTGGCTTGGCAGGAATTGCAGCTGACTTTAGTGTAATTAATCTTGGTTTGATGAGAGATTAAGTTTGTGCGACGCGTGACGGATCGAGAGTTCTACAAGTCCTGGCTCTACACGCCGTGTGGTTTAAAACGGATTTGCTTCTCATTTCGTGTGAGCTCAATTTGTACCTACACATGTTCAAGAACAATTTGAATTACTCCTTAGACAAACTATTAGATCGCCATGTTGTAGTGCCTCGTTTACCCCTAATACCAAATGTTTTGCGATTTAAAGATAGAAATACTATAATCTTTATCTATACTAATATTATAAAGAGGAAAGATTTGATTGTTTGTTTGTTTGTTTGCATCGAATAGGCTCCGAAACAACTGAACCAATTCGAAAAATTCTTTCACTGTTGGCAAGTTACACTATCCCCGGTGAACATGGGCTGAATTTTATTCCCGTATTATCACGGGAACAGGAACTACGTGACGTCCGCTAGTTTTGAATAAACTATCAGTACTTGGACTACAGAGACATAATACCCATGAAATCCGAAGCTTACCGATAGACGAGACCTACGATTCACGGGTGCCTGTAAATCGTGAACGATGGTAAGGTTCCGTAGATGCTCGTAGCTGCAGTCGATTTTCATTACGCTTGTTCGTGAAACTTCACTACTTCTTAATATAGTTCCAATGTCTTTTTGGTCCATTTTTACGAAATATTTTATATGAATTTAACAACTTCGTGTATAAAATAATGTTATACCATAAACATAGGAAAGAACTTACTTGCCTTGCAGTAGCGTTGGATGAATATTTTCAAAAGGTAAGCCGGTAAAAAAAAATATTATCCAGTTGGTCACGTGCCTGTACTGTAGTATATTTGAGGAAGATCCCAGAGCCCCCAGACGTCACTCATTTTCTGATGGACAAAATATGTACGAGTGATTAGTGGTGGGGTGTACTATGATCATATGACTAGTTGCTACCTTGGCCAGACGGCCAATTTTCTGGTAGCAATTAATCAAGGTACATAAAAACACTGCTCATGTCACTTAAATTCTGATAGCTGATTTTAACATTATATTTTACACAATATCGTTAAAAATCAGTATTCATTACTCCCAGACATATGCGGTCGGCGGTTTCACCTTACAGACGCTTCAAAGCTCTGAAAAAAATTTATTAAGGTCACTTATTTTCTGATGCTTGATTTTTATATATGTTATTCAGACAACTGTTTTAAAACGTTTTGCAAACGGACAGACCGATCCAAGGGGCCAAACATTCCCCAGACCCAATTTTAATGTCGCTGAGAGTATGGGCGCGGGCATTATCCGTGCGTATTATGCGTATATGTAGCATGTCTAATCGAAGTCGGAATTAATATTGAAATGTAAATAAAAATGCATAAGTACCTATTAGTAATTAACACCTGTCATTTTAAAATTTACATTTTTGTATTTGTTTTATTTAATAAAGACTTAAGTTTTAAAGGTAATAATTTGAAAATCACGTAAATAATCAAAGATTAACTTTGAGAAAAGTGCTCGTCTGACCGCAATCCATACTATATACTATATACAATATATACAATATATACAATATATACTATATATACTATATCCATACTTAATATTATAAAGCTGAAGAGTTTGTTTGTTTGTTTGTTTGTTTGTTTATTTGTTTGTTTGTTTGTTTGTTTGAACGCTAGAATCTCAGAAACTACTGGTGGGATTTCAAAAATTCTTTTACAGTTTAATAGTTCATTTATTGAGGATGGCTATAGGCTATATAACATCACGTTAAGACGAATGTTTAGAAAACGGGGAATATTTTTACCGTCTGAGAGCTTCCGAGGCGTACGCTGCCTAAATGGTTAAAGTTACGTAAAAATTGTATATTACAAAATTGTTTCTCTTAAAAAGTTCTATAAAAAAGTCCGCAACAGCATATGTCTATCTATTAAGGTTTGCTTACAATAAAATTATTTGTCTTTCTTTTAAGGTGAGCTCACAATATTATCAAACTGAAGAGTTTGTTTGCGCTAGGTTCTCAGAAACTACTGGTTGCATTACAAAAATAATTTCACAGTTTTTTAGTCCATTTATTGAGGATGGCTAATGGCTATATAACATCACGCTAAGACAAATAGGAGCGGAGCAGCCATGAATAATGTTTTAAGAACGGGAAAAATGTATTTCTTTTGTGAGGTTTCATTGCGTACGTTGCGTAAATGGTTAAAGTTACGTAAAAATTGTGTACTACAAAATGTTTCCTCTTAAAAATTTACAAAAAAAAGTCCTGAACAGCAAATGCCCATCTTTTAAGGTTCACTTACGATAACCTTCACAATAATTTTTAAAATATGAGCGACGCAACTCGACTACGCGTCGGAAGTAAACGTTTTCTGCAGCAGTAGCCAATCAACTGAAAGATAATACCGGCCAAGTGCGAGTCGGACTCGCACACGATGAGTTCCGTACCAAAAAACGGACAAAAATAAATGTGACGGGAAACATTATATCACTTCAACAAAGTTTTGCGGGTCAACTCTAAATGAATATAAGCGACGCGACGGGAAAAATTATATCACTTTTTACACACTTTATTAAAACCTACAACCCTCTATTAAATATACCTAAGACACGCGACGAGTGTAAAAGCGACGGGATTATATTACCTACTTAAAATACTAATACTATACCACTCTCTTTGTCACTCTCATTTGACGCAAACGAAGTTGCGCGGGTCAGCTAGTAATTTATAGAATTGTGCCTTACAAACTGTTTTATGATTTTTTTTAATCGAATTAATTTTAATTTTTTAAAGTAAATATCAAAATATTAATAATTTAATTAAATAACAGCAACCTTTTCAAATAATTATTTATTGGTAACGAACATTAGCCCGAGGAAAACACTGATGAACAAGATGACGATTTAAATATTCGATATCAAGATTGACTCGATGATGAATTACCTGACTTCAACGACGATGACAATGAAGATTAGAAAAAATATTGGTCCTATTTTTTGTAGTTTTTTAAGGTTTGTTACCAATAAATAATTATTTGAAAAGTTTGCTGTTATTTAATTAAATTATTAATACTCTGTGAACCTCTTGATATTTACTTTAAAAAATAAAAAAAAATTCGATTGAAAAAAAATTCATGAAACAGTTTGTAAGGCACAATTCTATATTTATTGCGGTCAGACGAGCACTTTTCTCAAAGTTAATCTTTGATTATTTACGTGATTTTCAAATTATTACCTTTAAAACTTAAGTCTTTATTAAGTCTTTATTAAATAAAACAAATACAAAAATGTAAATTTTAAAATGACAGACGTTAATTACTAATAGGTACCTACTTATGCATTTTTATTTACATTTCAATATTAATTCCGACTTCGATTAGACATGCTACATATTATACGCATAATACGCACGGATAATGCCCGCGCCCATACTCTCAGCGACATCGATATAGATAAGACTAGATGACTAACGACCGCGCCAACATCAAGCCTACCTAACGTAAGCCCACAGGCTTAGGTAAGCCAAACGTCAGTTCAGTCTGACGCCGTTACGCCAATCGTACGTACAAATTCAACCGGGCGACAAAATAGGCAAATGCACAGTAAAAGATTGCGATTCTAAAACATAAAAACACAATTAGTCATGTAGAATTACTTTTCACAAGTAATTATACTATTTACGCATTGATATCAGCGTAAATACCGCTATAATCGAATTTTGAAAATAATATTTGTGATTGCCATTCAGTGTCACCACAAAAATATCGGTTTGGTTTACCCACATCAGTGGGAGAATTAGTAATTAATTACCTATGTAAGATACATTTATAATATTACCCGACTAAGGCAGGGTTATGATTTTGACAGGCTATATACGTATGTATGTATGTTCATGTATTCCCTCAGAGCTCCTCAACTAGGTACTTATTAGAACTGGACTAATGAGATATTGTTACAAGCGTCTTGACGTTCGACTGGTTATAAGCTATACATCGTGACACTGAATTTAATGGTGCGCCCTCTAGCGGCCATAAAGTACTGTGTTAAAATAAATTTAAGAAAAAAATATCGTGTTTGGTATTAAATGAAAGGGTTAGACTTTTTGTAAGTAAGTGCCTTTTTAATGGTCTATATAGAATACTAGCGGACGTCACGCGGTTTCAGCCGCGTAGTTCCTGTTCCTGTGGGAATACGGGAATAAAATATAGCCTATGTTCACCGGAAGGAGTGTAGCTTCCCAATAGTGAAATAATTTTTCAAATCGGTCCAGTAGTTTCGGAGAGAGTTTGTTTAGTACACCGGGAACCAACCCTAAAGACGCGGGATAGGACCCCTATGCGAGACGGCAGTGTTAGCCAAGGTCTGTCGGGATGCGATGCGATATGGTCATCCCCGAAGAGGTAGGCAGAGGCATTTTATATGGCCAAAATTCACCTTTTTATAAGAATATAACCCACGTCATATGTGGTGAGACGTATTGCCGTTGCCGTGTTGAGATGGACAGGCACAGGTTGTGGCAGCCTGCTGTTGAATTTTTTCAACCTTGGTCAAGTCTTTCTCAGAACTGTGGTTGATAGAGCAAATTTTTTTACATGTGATGTATGTTTCTGCCGCCATAACAAAAAATACCTACTAAAAGCAGAAAAAGACCCCACACAACAAACATAAGTTGCCGTTTTTGTATGGGGACCTCGACTCTGTGCTTATATTCGACTCGCACTTGGCCGGTTTTTTTTAATATGAACACGTGAGTTTCGGTTTCAACCGAAATAAAATAATAAATGAAATAGGTACATAATAATTTTAAATTTGTTTACTTAGTAATTCTGTAATTATCGTGGGTAAAAATTTCATACAGTAGTCAACACTGGCCCACGTTCGTCATGTTTATGTTTTTGTCTTTGTCTAATCGCAGTGGCGGCGGTGTTCACCGTACGCGTCTGAGTGAGACAGATATATATTTACCATTACTGCTTAAAAAGTTTCATAGTTGCGTCTTCTCAGCTCATAAGTAGCCGTGCTTTTGTCGAGACGCGATGTTCGTGCTTGCCTCTCTAATGTTAATATATATAACTCTATGCTCAGCGACATTAAAATTGGGTCTGGGGAATGTTTGGCCCCTTGGATCGATCTGTCCATTTGCAAAACGTTTTAAAACAGTTGTCTGAATAACATATATAAAAATTAAGCATCAGAAAATAAGTGACCTTAATAAATTTTTTTCAGAGCTTTGAAGCGTCTGTAAGGTGAAACCGCCGACCGCATATGTCTGGGAGTAATGAATACTGATTTTTAACGATATTGTGTAAAATATAATGTTAAAATCAGCTATCAGAATTTAAGTGACATGAGCAGTGTTTTTATGTACCTTGATTAATTGCTACCAGAAAATTGGCCGTCTGGCCAAGGTAGCAACTAGTCATATGATCATAGTACACCCCACCACTAATCACTCGTACATATTTTGTCCATCAGAAAATGAGTGACGTCTGGGGGCTCTGGGATCTTGGACCATTAAATCTTACCGAGGCGGCGCGCGGCGGCGGCGCGATAGCCCGGCGGTGTAATGCCTTTTGAGTTTTGTTTGCCGCCAGCTGTAGGTACTATAATCGTAAGGTTCATGTAATTTAAAACAATGTCGTATGTGTGCATAATAAATTGGCTTTTAAAAAGGCGAATCTGACTTGATCCTTACCTACTGTCATAAATTATCCATGTACTGATGACTAAAAAGATAATCAAATTTACACTACATACCTAACCCCTAACCATGTTTCGAAATAATCCTACTTCTCTCTGCATGCTCATACAACCTATTTCTATTTGTCACGATTGAAGTTAACTAAAAATAATTCATAAATTTGGGACTTTACGCGAAATAGGTAGGTACTACCTACTAATGTTTTTAATAATATATTTTGCATATAGTATTAAAAACCGCTTTATTTTACAATACAAAATTGAAATAAATACCTATCAATTTTATCAGAAATATCTGACAAAGTGATTTATTATCAACTGCTTTATTATCTTATAAACTATTAATGAAACATTCAGCCAAAGTAAATCTTATTATCCCAAGCTATTGAACTAATAACACTTGCGTATTCTGAGATCCTTGATAAATACAAAAGAACTGACTTATATTTTTTATCGAAACCGTAATACCTACCGTAGGCCCCGTCCATCAGTGAGCATTGTATGTGACTCCAAAACAATAATCATGTGTAGAGAAATCACAACAAAACACAGAACACAAAACACAATTTTACACACTTTCACGATGTATTTAGTACTTGAAGTAGATAATTATTTATAATTAACTAAAAAACAGCACAATACTTTATGAAGTCAATTGAAACTATGTTATGTTTTATTATTATTCACGGGAAACGCATGTGAAATGAAGTAATAACAACCCATCAAATTAAAAACACACTTCGCTGCAAAACGTTTCGACGGGCGTTAGGTGCATTTAAATTGGTCGAGTTGTCAAGTCAAATACGTTGTCCTTTTCTATTAATATGACTGTCTCAGGTATAAGCCACGAACTCGTGGCTTACTTTAGGCGAAAATCCACGAATCAAATCTTGAAAAAATGTGAGAGAATAGGACGCATATATACATTTGCGTAGTACTAACGAAGTAGACGCAAAATGATTAGGAAGCCGGGCTTACCGCGTGATGTCAGAGATAGGGTCTTTGAACTTTGACTCGAAAATTAATTGCTATGAGTTTTGTAGCAGGGGTTGAGATGAAAATGCCGACTTACCATGTAAATTTGCAAATATTTTTATATTGATGAATGAGTGTTCGAGAATATATTATTGTGTTTATTAGTCATAGAGTAAATATTACATGTCACTGCCAGATCTGCAAAGGGAAGCCACAAGGAATCGGCTTGTATAGAGAATTCGCCCCTGCTGCCTTGTACTGAATCAAATTACGCACGGTACGTTCTTCCCTCTAGCTGCCAATATCTGAACGAGTGCTAAAGTTTCGAGAGCAATTACTGTAGTTTTTGGTGCTATGAAACTCTTGAAGTGTAGTTCTAAGGAGCGTCTGAAGTTTTGAGAAGGTGATTATTGTTTGGTTATGTTTGTTCGTAACACGCCACGATGCGGTTTTGCTGTAAAGTTAGCGAAGCAAACCTTATGTATTTAGCTATTGTCCATTTGGGAGAGACCTATGATCAGCTGTGGACTGCTATAGGCTAGATTAATTGTCCATATAGTTTTTTGTTAAATTATTACCTACCTAAAAGGACCATGCAAAAAACCGTCCCAACCCACCAACAGATTTCAAAGTTATCTCATTTAATAGACCTTGCCACCACGATGATTTTATTCTATTACAATATCATCGTAGCTCATGGGGTTTTCGTACAAAACAGTAATATATGTTTATTATTTTTGGTACAATAAATTGCAAAAAGAATTTACAGACACATTGTTAAACTATAGAAATACTATTGGAAGAGTCCAGCCGTAAGATCTAAAAAAAATTCGGGTCTATCGTACTGCCCCCTCCCCCCCGCCTCACTCTGCACTCGTCCTTCCGACTCGAAGCTAAGCGGCGCGCGCGCACTGCAGTGTTTAGTCGTGCCTACTACGTTCAGCTGTGTTCACGTCTATTTTTCTGTGCTTTATTGTGTTTTTTGCGACTATTACCTACCCCTGCTCGTTTATTGGACCCTTTGATTGCTTCTCGACAACCTCGGCACGTTTATTGGACCTTTTAATTGCTTCTCGATAACCTTGGCACGTTTACTGGACTGTGATTTAAAACTATGGAGACTGGACGCCGATGTGTGATGTGTCCAAGATCGGTTTTACGACAAAGGCGACACATATTACAAGATACTTTGGTTCAAAGTAGTCCTGAGTTAGTGGCCCACATTTCGCAAAATGGATTGATACAAGTAAGTCATAAAACAGTCACATTTTCGGAAATGAGGACAACACAAAATTAATTATTATCGCAGATGCAACATGTGTACATTGAAAAAAGCACCAATTTTTTATTTCAAAGAAAAAGTTATAGCCTCCACAAGTTTCGTAACTTATTGAAACCATTTTTATTAGTTAGCAGCGACGGGTACATCTTAGATGTATTGGGCCCATTCCCTGCAACGACGTCAGATGCAACTATTATGCAGAAAATAATGAACGATGACGAGCATCTGCTGCATTGGTTACTGCATAGAGGGGACGCCTTTATTTTGGACAGGGGCTTCAGGGACAGCATTTACAATATTGAATCCCTTGATTATGAAGCTTACATGCCACCGACTAAAGATAGGAACGCAACCCAGTTATCAACAGCACAAGCAAATGACTCCCGTTTGGTAACCATATGCAGATGGGTTGTAGAGGTGGTGAATGGGAAGTTCAAAAATCGTTTCAAACTATTAAAACAGACATATTTTAACAGAGCATTGCCAAAAATGTTTATTGATTTCCGCATAGCAGCATCTTTAATAAACGCTAATTATCGTGTGGCTACAGATAACCGGCTTGCGCCTGAATTTCTTAATATAATCCGATGTAATATAGATCAACCTAACCTCTTGCGTAATTATGTCGAAGGCAAAAATCTAAATAGGCAAAGAGTTAACTTTGTGACAATGGAAGCCAATATGCCACATTTTGAGGAGTTTCCGCAATTGACTGAAGATGATATAATATTATTTGCTTTAGGGACCTACCACATAAAACTTGCCAAATCATACTGTGCGGAACATATTCAGAATGGAATATATAATATAGAATTGTTCAGAGATAACCAATTACATGATTTATCAAGATTTAACATTCTTGAAGATAACGTCTGGTTACGTGGAGTCTAGACATGTAAGGTCACGCGTTCACTATAATTATTTATTAATAAACCGCAATGAAACTGCCAGACATGCCATTAAGCAATGGTATTGCACCTGCATAACAGGGGCGCGTACAATTGGAAGCTGTGCGCATATTATCTCAATTATATGGTATATGGGGATAGGTCGTCATATAGAATTTAACCTACCAGCAGAAATGTTAACTACCATAATGATAGACGAATAATTATGTATTTATCGATACAATATAATAAACTGTAAAGCAAACTCAGAAGAATTGTAAACTAAGAATTTTTTATTTGTCTTGTGTCTAAAATGATGTTAGTTTTGTAAAAAAAATACATATTTTCTTATTATATTGAGCATTGACTTTGTTAGTCATATCTAGAATGTTTAGTTGAACAATTATTTTTGTAAGCAATGACTAAAATGTAGTTATTATCATTATAGAAAATAATATTAAACACGATTTTCTTATGTAAAACATTGTCTTATATTCCAAGAACCCCATCGATTTCTGAAAAAAAAATTATGGTTTGTCATTATATGGGCCATTACAATAATATTAAAACTATCACCGTGTCTGTTGGTTCTGGGGACAGCGTCCATACAATTTTTTGCATGGTCCTTTCTGACTTCTCATGTATAGAGTTACCTATACCAACTTATTTATTTATTATTTATTTATTTATTTATTTTATACTTTATTGTACACCAAGAAAATAAACAAACAGAGTAAAAATATGTTACAAAAATAGCAGTACAATAGGCGGCCTTATTGCTAAGAGCAATTTCTGCCAGGCAACCTTTGGATGGAAAAATTATGTAAGTTGATAACTGGTAGTTGTTGGCGTTCAAATTTAAAAAGAAAAAGTAAAATTTTCAATAACGCATAAATAAAATGTTACTTAACACAAATAAATACTTATCACTATATCTACATAATATACATTTCTAAATAATACCTATACTTATATACATAAATAATACCCATAAATAATATATATAAATAATACATACCAATAAACACATAAATAAAGTAGCAAAGGATTGCTTAACACTCATGTCAAGTAGAAGTTCTTAACCATAAGTTTAAACTTACGTAAAGTCTCAGCTCGTCTAATTTCCAAGGGTAATTTGTTCCATAGCCTTATTGCAGTTACAGTAAAAGAGCGATCAAAAAAATCTGTAGAATGCTGTGGCATATTTAGTTTTAGGTTTTCCGATGACCTCAAACATCTGTCATGTGAATTACAAAGGAACTCGAAACGTCCTTTTAAATAGGATGGTGTTGATGGGTTAAATAAAATGTTATACAAAAGCGATAAAATATGAGTATTCCGGCGAAGTCGTATAGGCAACCACCTGAGCTGAGTACGAAACTGTGAAACATGATCATACTTGCGCAAGCCAAATATGAATCGTATGCAAACATTTTGGAGACGCTCAAGTTTATCTAATTGGTTTTTGGCGAGATTTGAAAAGCTGGCATCGGCATAATCAAGGATAGGAAGAAGTAAAGAGTTAGCCAGCGCAATTTTTGTAGACGTAGGAAGGAACCGTTGTAACCTCCTTATCGAACCTGCAGAAGCGAACACCCTCCTACTAACCTCTTGAAGATGTGAGCTCCAGGATAAATTAGAATCCATCATTAATCCCAAATTTTTCACAGTGTTACTAACAGGAATTGTAGTGCCATCAAATGTAATCTTCGGCAGCTGGGACCAGTCTATTCTTGAAGTATTCTTAGAACTTCCTATTATAATCACTTGAGATTTGGATGGGTTTACTCGAAGTCCATAAGATTTGCTCCAAGAAGATATACGAGCTAAATCCTCATTAATGTTATCCACCGCCTCAGATAATTGATCAAGTGGTGACTGAATGTAAATCTGGAGATCGTCTGCGTAAAGGTGGTAGGAAGAAGTAAGTTCTTTTGAGATAGAATTTATAAAAATTGTGAAGAGTAAAGGAGAGAGAACGCCTCCCTGGGGCACCCCGACGCTCGTATTGCACCAACTAGAAAAAATATCCTCTATACGAATGCGCTGTCGGCGGCCACACAGGTAACTCCGAAACCAATCCATTACCCCTGGAGATATGTTAAGAGAACGTAGAATACAGAGTAAAATATCCGAATCGACTGTGTTGAAGGCATTACTGAAATCTAATAAACAGGGAACAGTTAGCCTACCATAGTCCATACCAGCTCTGATATCTTCAGTGATATTCACTAATGCCGTGGTTGTGCTATGACCAGGGCGAAAACCTGACTGGAATGGGTTGAGGATATTATTTTTGGATACAAAGGAACTTAGTTGGTTTTTGACAAGGCGTTCAAGGACTTTAGACAGGAATGGCAATATAGATATTGGACGATAGTCGGTTAATAACAAGGGATTTCTATTTTTAGGTAAAGGAGTGATTAGGGCATCTTTCCATGACGATGGAAAAATGCCACTAGTTAAGGAAAAGTTAAGGATATAACAAATGATTGGTAGGATTTCATCTAGGATAGGAAGTATCATGTTCCGCCCTATACAGTCAACTCCAACAGCTTTGGATGTAATTGTCATTATACTTCTCCTAACATCACTGGCGGTAAGTAGATTAAAAACAAAAGATGAATGGTTAGGGGTTGGTACAGATGAAAGATAATCAATAGTCTGTGCCTTTAAAGTCCTATCAAAATTGGACATGGCAGTGAAGTGCTGGTTTAGAGCTTCAACATTCAGATCCTTTGGAATTACTTCTTGTCGAGTTTTGCCAACCCCTAATGTTTTTAGGAAAGTCCAAACCTTAGAAGGTACGCTATTTTGAATTGAATCATGGATATACTGGCGTTGTGCTTTCCTACACGCCTTGCCGCAGCGATTCCGGGCTGAAACATATTTCTGTAAATTTAACTCGTTGGGATTAATTTTGTATCGAAACTTTGCAGAAGCTTTCCGGGAGATTAATGCTTTTATATCTTCAGTCAACCATGGAGACGGTGGATGCTTTATTTTAACTGCCCGAACAGGGGCATGTTTGTCGTACAAAGTGATGAGGTTCGTTTCAAAAATGGAAACCTGTTCATCTACTGTTCCCGAAGTAACCAATGGTGTCCAGTCAATATTGCCGGCGTCTTCTCTCAGGCTATCAAGATTCATTCTACAAAAATTACGCTGTAAGAGGACCTTAGGCTTTGCCTTAGGAGGACGGATTTTAAAAGAAAGGAATAGTAGGTCGTGATAAGAGAACTGATCTGCTGGGTATTGCCCATGATCAGCAACTTGTTCTGTTGAAGAAACTATAGTTAGGTCTATGAGTGTAGGTTTACAGTTAGGAAAGTGGTGTGTGACATTCGAAGGCAGAATGTTTAGGTTACAAGATTTAATGAGATTTAGAAGGGAGGAGGAGCGAGAATCATTTTTAAGTAAGCAGGTATTAAAATCTCCCATGATTATGGAATGACTGTAAGATGGTAATAAATTCACTAAAAGTGTTTCGAAAGAGGAAAAGTAATTTATGGTCATTGAAGGAGAATAATAAACGCCGAGCAGGAGTTTGGTATGATTGAGCTCAACTTCCAAAAATAAATGTTCACCGGCATTAGTCGGTGGCGGTTGTTGTGACATACTTATATTAGTATAAGGTATGTATGATCGGAGATATATGGCAACACCCGCACCGCGACTACCTGTACGATCATTTCTGATAAGTTGAAACCCAGGAAGGGAATATGCACTGGAAGAGTGGCATTCTTTTAGCCATGATTCTGAAACAAGGATAGCACGAATATTCTTACAGTCAAAAGTTGCCAACATTTCGGTGAAATGTGCCGGAATACTTTGGGCATTGATATGGACGACATTGAAATGCTTAGGTACATCAAAAAACCGAGCTTTAAGACTTTCTGAAAGGGAGGGGATGCTACTGAAGCTATCTTCAGAACTACTTAACGATTTAAAACTCTCAGAATCGCTAACATTGTCAGCTTCCGTCATTTAAATCGTTTTCTATTAAAAATATGAATATATAATAATATATAATATAATATATGAGAGCGTATAACAAAAATAATAATAATAATATGAAATATTCAGGTGAATACTACCACACTTCCTTTCCACCCGCCAGTTGTGTTTCACAAAAAAAAAATAAGAATATTAGGTATTACATGATACGAACATGCTTCATAAAAACAAGTGCCCGTGCGGCAAAATATCATATTTTCAAGACGTTCACTATAATGTCTACTCTTTCACTAAAAACTAAAATGACATGTAATCATGTAATAGTAAGACCCAAATATCAACCAAAAGACCTCGTTCCAAATCGTTTTTGACGTATTCAAAGTGACATATGACAGCTTAATTTTAAAAAATGTGGATGTCAAGAATGTCATTAGATGGTTTATAATTTTTAGTTTGGTTGGTTATCTAAATAATTAGTCACAATAATATCTATCAACAAGCTAAATTCAGATACCTACTCTTAACTCATAACATAGTAAAAAGTGAAAGTTCATGAAATTACTGTTACTTATGATGTAAATACGTCACACACGATCACATGAACAATATGTAGGATTGTTTTACCGCTCGACACCGGCCAAGTAGCAATTTAAACAAAAGACTACGAGAAGCTTTGCAACAAAAAGAATTATTACTTCTTTTGACCGACACCTCTTCTGGTTTTCGCTGGTGGTTTAGTTGTTGCAACTGATTTTTCCTCTTCAAGATATTCAATGTTATTCAGCTCACAAAAGCTGACAATCCGATGACGAACTTATAGATATAACTATTTTTACGGACTTTCTGAAATACATTTGAAATTAGGTTTCTTCTGAATTTATCGCCTCAGACTCAGACAGACTATTTTAAAATACATTTTCAACGCCAAATATAAATAAGATAATAATCTAAAACAAAACAGTTGACAAAGATGTGATTCAAGAGTCCGTAGTATTTTTCTTTGGTTTTTGTATTATTTTAAACAATTTCAGCCGCCTTTATGCAACTGCTATATATGATCTAATTATATTTGCACGACGAATACTCCGGAGGCCAATCCGTTAGTCAGCAGGTGGTTGAGGTTAGCCAGGTCCCTGGAGATCATTGTAGAACTCATTTATTACAATTTTGTGTAACTGAGTGATTAAAATGATTATTTGATATACACTACAAATGTACCTACCACCTGTATTTTTACTACATCAGTGGAATAGATTGGACCGAGTTCAAATGAGTTGCAGAATTGGCCTTTGATATCAAACGGAAGCCGTGTAGAGCGACAATTTACGGTTACATTAAACCTATCTGCCTCTAGGCACAGAATAAATAATAGTACCCACTACAAACGCCGAGCTGCACCGAAACACATAGGTGTTCAAACTTTCTATTACAATATGCACGTCAGAAGCTTTCATCCTTGCATCAACGTGAAAAATGTATAAAGATTGTTTCTACGAAAGGATGCTGTGTTTCATACTTTATTTTTCCGTTTATTTTATTCTGAGTTTCTTATTGAACAGTTACATACTATCATGCATATTTATAGTCACGCCTTTATCTCCTAGGCAGCATAGTAATACGCCCAAATTATATCAGTTGAAGTTACTCTGTGTTATAGGTGATGCGAAAGGCGAAGGACCGTGGGTGTCTAAACATTCGGCAGTGGATGTCTAAAATTTGATTTGACTGATTGAATAGGTAGTGAAGATATTGCTGGGTTGAAATAGAAAGTCGTAGGTTGAAGTCACGCTCTCCTTACATAAAAACATGAACTGAACAAAATTTAATTATTGTAGTATCTATTAAGGGTGATTCATGCATTGTATACACAAGTATTATCATAGGGCTTCCTTCAAGAAAGCTAGTAATGTTTCTAATCTATATTATAAGCAAACTAGCTGATGCCCGCGGCTCCGCCCGCGTGGAATGTTATTCCCGGTCACAGGGGTATGAAAAATAGATGTTGGCCAATTCTCAGACCTACTCATTATGCTCACAAAATTTCATGAGAATTGGTCCAGCCGTTTCGCAGGAGTATGGCAACGAAAACTGTGACACGAGAATTTTATATATTAGATTAATACAGATATATGTACTCATAATTTTGATCATACGTACTAAAGTTATCATATTTTACGATAGTAAATAATATCATTCTACATAATATGAAGATATCTACCTCACTGATCGTGCAATCAACGCTTATGGAAGATTCCTCATAAAATTTTACGAGCGGCATTATAGAGTTGGAATAAGCTCAATAGGACGTACTGTACCTAACCATGATATCTGTAATTGGTGCTATGTGCTCGTAAAACGTGCGCGCTTATATAGATTTGAACAATAATTTGAATAGTTCGTGTTATATAGAGATCTTTATAGCTAAGATGGTGGCAAACATTGATGGCTCTAATTAATTCATTAAGTATTAAAACAGCGTCAGTTTCGGATATATTAGAAGACGCTACAATGCTTAAAAGTACGGTTTGTTTAGTCAGTTTAAGAACAAGATTAAGATAATTTAAGAATAACATCTACAGAGTGCCCTCTAAGCTCCTGGAAATGTGAAAAAAATGGTTGTTTCTAAGAGAATTTTATGTCCTACTTTTTTTTTTTTCTCATTTTCTCAAAAAATACATACAAAAATCTTATTTCATAGTGTCCTAAGAAGGTATTTTATACATTTAATTCACAATAAACATTATAATTTTGAGACTGGTGCCTAAACTAGATACAATATCATATCTGTATTTATAGAACACAGCGTCATCTGATCCCAAAGTAAGCTAGGATAACCTGCTTGTGTTATGGGTACCAGACGACGGATATTTATAAATAACAAACCAGTAAAACTAATGTCGTGCAAAAATTAAAATAAAATGTTAAATAGTAAATTTACATACTAATGCTACCTCGTATAAAAGTAGGACATGAAATTTCTTAGTCACTTTGCAGAATTGGCAATTGAATATTATTATGGCTTACACAGTAAATACCTAATGTTTATCATAATCACAATTTGTTTATATTTGAATGGGATCTTATTAATAACTATAAGTAATACACAGTAGGTGAACACGTTTAAGTCTCGTCTCCAGAGTAATAATAACACTATTCAATTTACATGATTTAGTCATAATATGTTTATGGATTTGCCTGACTTAAGGCGCAATTTCAGTTGGAGGTCTAGGCTCCCTCGTAGTCTGTTGACAGGAGTTCTCGTTCTTGAGCAATTTTCCGGGCCGGGCACTGTACATCGCCGGTGCTATGATTGAACGGCTTGTTGTAGCGTTCGCACGTTGCGCATTTAGCGGGTTGTTCACTATTCGAGCACTCTTTTTTTGTATGGCCAACTTCTCCACAGTGGCCACATGTTGGGCTGGCATCTCTACAGTACTTAGCTGAATGCCCGTATTGTTGGCACTTGTAACACCTTGTTACAAGTGTAAAATCCCTTACTAGGCAGGACGACCAGTTTATGTAGATGCGTTGCAGTGCAGTTGATGGTGACAAGGGACTTAATTACGTAAGCTCAGAATTAGTAAAATAGTGTCAAAAAGTTAAGCTTCGTTAATCGACGCGAGTTTCGTATTGAATGCGAGCTGCACTGGATTAAGTAGATAATGTTGAACAAAGGATCCCCAACATTGTACTGTAGTTTGTAAAAAGGATGTAATTGTCTTTTTGCGATGAAAAGTAACGAGTTGTTCGTGTAATTCACAATTTATTATGTTCCTACGTGTGGTAGACACTTATGCGGGCAGCACGTAGTTACTTCAAACCATGATATGTTTGTGTTGAAATCAAACTCACGTGCAACACATTTATCTCAGGAAAATAAATATACTTGTAGTTATGAAACGCAGTGGTTAAAATGTAATATGAACGACGGCCGATGAGAGAGGTCAAAGACAAAAAATCGAGTGGTGACCATCCACGGGAGTAGACGCACCGAAGGTAGGACTACCACACCTACCTGTCCTCGATCTTCTTTAGACTGGCTAAAAATCTGTACATAGAATAGAACGTTTTTGGAGCAATATTTGGGAAGGTTCAGGAGTGAATCTGAATTGGCTGAAATTACAATATGAGACATCAGTCAAGACCGTTATCTGTAATCTGAGGTAGCGAGGAAAGAACAAATAAAACCCAAAGCACCTTGTAACTACAGTTTAACGATTCAGGTAGGTTGTTGAACTTCTGACATTCAAAAGGGGAAAAACGTGGTCAAATCTCTATAAAGAAAAGGAAAATTTCCGATAAAATAATTATAAAGAAACATTGTACCGAGAACACACGCCTCAGTTATCTTTTCAGTAAAGTAATGTTGACAGTATAATGTTGTTATAAAACTTGGTTTCAGCACTCGCTTTTCATTGCAACGTCTAAGGAATTTAAAATTTCCTGTGCGCTCCATCGAACGTAACCGGACAGCTGGCGCCAGCCATGTTTTGCATATTAATGAACTTCATCACGCTTTGATTATTAATATTACGCCGTCCGAAACATTGATTCTTTAAGAGTAGGTATAATTTTGATTTTAACTAGAAAAGTTTTGATTGTTATTTTAATCCATCATAATATTATTCGGGATTTAGTATACGAAAAATTCTGGATTTATTTCATTGAATTTTAAAAATTCTTTCACCATTACAATAGTCAAGTTAAACTGATACCCAGGGAAGCAAAGTAGTAATAATAGTTTTTATTTTATGTTAACCAATCTAGCAGGTTTTTGTTATGATAATGACTCTGGGGATCGTAATAATAATTTGTTGCAAGCGAAGCCGTGGGTAACAGCTAGTAATTATTTTTTTTGTATTTGAATTCATGTTTAATATATGAACATTTATGGCTCCAATGGATACTTTGGGGATCGTAATAATAATTTGTTGCAAGCGAAGTCGTGGGTAACAGCTAGTTCATTTTTGTATTTGAATTCATAATTTTCAGAAACAGTTTAGGGAAAATGCCGAATATATAGATCCTACGATTGTCAGTCAATGAGGCTCTAAGGTTTTTTGAAGGTGTAAAGACTCCCATAGAATTATTTTCACTGGAGCAGTGAGTCTGAATCGGATCCAGCTTAAGGCAAGTTGCTTTGATTTATTTCAAGTTATCTGTATGTATGTTAAGTGACCGTGCTAAATACTGCGCAAAACCAGAGCAGAGTGAACAAACGAAGTTCAAGTATCACCGATGTGAGTTAATCAATGTCACAATATCCCGGGTCTTAACTGAAGTATACTACTTACTTTGAAAGGACTTCGTGTCTTTGTACCTACTTTGTAAAGTCAGCCGACCCACCCATACAAAAACATTAGGTACTAATGCAACTTTACAATAGCGAAACTTGTGACAGAACCTGTTACCTTTAAGATACAGAATGCAATACCTATGCAAGTATATCCTTGAATAATATTGTAAACCAACAAGTATAAGTACAACCTCCATATAAACACATCGTGACTCTGACATATACTTTTACTTTACAATGTCTGTTACTTAAGCTTAAAAACATTCCTGAAATTTGTTAAACGACTCCTACATCTGAACTCTCTGAAAAAAGTAGACTGTATAAACTGCCGAAAGATTAACAAGCATCCGGGGTGGAGTGTACGTAATACAATCAAAAGTTTTGATGAATTTCTACAAAACTGTCTTAGTTTCCCCTTTTTTTCCGAGTTGTATAACAAAATCTGCTGCAGACTCTTCATTCTGGCGATGTATGGAATTACTCTGGAAAAAAGTTTTCTAAACATGAATCCTCTGTACCTACTTTCGAACATCATTGAACGTGCTACGAACAACGAGGACTTAATGGTTGTTTCATAGACAGTTTTACGTTGCTTTCCAATGCCAAAGTTCGTGTTGTAAAGATCTCCCCTCTTGTGATACAATACTTCGATTCGCACAGAACATTAGACAAATACCTATAATCTAAGTGCAGTTTGTTGACAGCAAATTACACTCAAGGAGGGTTGCTATTGACGTGTCGCAAGTGCCTATGTGTTAGGATTATGCGAAATAAATGTTTTTTTGAGTTTGAGTTTGCTAATTAAAGTATCTCGTACTTACATTGTATGTATTCTATTTAACTAAATGGATAACTATTTAATAAGTTCATTTGAACTGCAATGCGGAAAGTGAAAAACGACATTTTTGAACAAAATAAAAGTAATATACTCACCGGGCACGGTAGCTTCGGTAAGTATCTGTGGCGAAGACATCGGGAAACCACGGTGGAGTGTCAGCACTGCGAGGGCCGCAGCGATGACACAGCGCTCCACACGCTGAGGGAGTGCACGGCGTGGGAGCAACAGCGCCAGGTCCTCGTAGTTGGTCTGGACGTGGACACTCTCTCGCTCGAGACCATGGTGCGAGCCATGATCTCCAGCGGGAGTAAGTAGGACTGCGCCGCCTCTTTCTGCGAGCAGGTAATGCTCGTGAAAGAGGCGGCGGGGCGTGAACGGGAGAGAACTCTCCCACCCGAGTTCTGCAGTCGGTCTCCATGACCGAGGGGCTGAGGACGGTGAGAGGGCGGCTCACCGTCCTTACAGAAGTTGGGAGTCCTGGGACATCCTTCCGAGGGCTTACCCGGGGCTTCCGACCATAGACTGTTGGGCGTTACGTGAGGTTTTTTTAGTCGGCATGACTCCGGCATAGCATCCATGATGGATTTTTCCACACGTTAAAAAAAAAGCCAACGCATCGCAATTTATTTAAATTGGTAACACAATATTTACTTTTATTCAAAAATTGATTCGAAATTTTTGAATTAAAACGCAACGTATCGGTTAAATTTGGTGAAGCGGTCACGTTCACTAATCTTCGAAATATTAAATGTAGTTCACGTGGAAGTAGTCCGGAGTCACGTCGCGCACATTTCGCCTCCGGAATCACTTCCCGACCCACTCTCCACAGCTGACAGTGACGTATTGTAGCTCTTCTCTAACATTAATGTAATGGATTTTGTTTCATGTTGCAGACAAAGTTATCACATATTTTACGATTTGCTTAATTTGTCCATTTCAATATATTTGCTTAGTTGGCCTGTATGTTTGTGACTGAGATGTAGTATTTTGTCATATCGGACCAGCTTAGTAAGGCCAATCAATATTCCAAAATTATTACATCCGGTACTGCACTACAACAGGCTGATTTGGTGGAATTATGTTTATTGATGTCTTTGCACTTTTGTTAAATTGCCTGTATGAGAATTTACCATTCTGCTAAGTTGTTTGCCTGAGACAAAAAGCAAAGAAGTACCTATTTGATAAGAGAGAAAGGTATATATCGCATCGGTTGTCTCAATATACCTTTTTTAGCTGTGCTGCTCTGATGTCTGAGTCTCCGCTCGCGAGGAGAAGTTTTCCAGGACTCCTTTACGCGTCCTACAGGAATTGATTCCCCCGGGATTAAAAGTTCTCGGGATCCAGGGTATCAGATATCTGTATATTGGTCTACGGGCTAAAACATGATTGGGTTACAAACTTTCGCACTTGATATGGTAGTAGCATTGTCACTGACATATTAGTAGTATTATAAAAAGGTTTAGGCACAACTTTAAATTCACTTATTTCTTGTAGTATCTCAACAATATAGTTTCGTTGCTTGAACAATAATTTCGTTGTAGAAGTTATGTTATAAGTCAGAATGCTCCTAGCTTTATACTGTAAGCTTCTAGCTTTATGTTACCACCTGAAAGACTTACTACGAGAATTCCTGAGAGCGTCTTTGTGTATGTGCCAGTAAATACCTAATATGCATACATGGATTTGTTTGCATTTGCGAGGCTTTTACTTGATTTACAAAGTAATAGGTACTAGATTGTTTTCGATGGATTTGTGAATTGTTAACGTTTGCCGACAAACTTTGTTGATCTCAGAGAGATAGTGCATGTGTCTGCCGAGCTGAGGTTTTGGGTTTGAATCCGGGATCGGAACAATTTATTTGTGTAATCAATGACTGATCCGCAAATACTTATCTCGGTATTTGGATGATCTAGACAAAATTCGTATGTAAATAGTGCATAATATTGTTTATCAATTGTTTAGATTGCATAGTACAAGCTTGTGTTAGTTCAATTGATGGCGCTGTGTAAAAATCCCACAATTTATTAGTAAATAAATATAGGTATAAACAAATAACATTCACAAATTGCAGTCGTTTTGTCTCACAGGTTCCGTATGTGACTAGAGTCACAGATATTATAATATATTCTTCTAGAATCACAATAGATACAAATAGAATATAGCTAACGAAACAGCGGCGGCGTTCTTGAGTATACTCGTAGATAGATAGATAGACTTTACAAATAAATACAATCAAATCGTAGTATTTCGTAATGTCTACACTTACTCATCTGCTTGTGTAGGCGATGTGAACTCATACGTTTTTTTAAGGAGAAAAACGTATGTGTTCACATCACCGACATCCTTATGAAGTTTACACTGATATACAGGATGTAACATTCGGGGCGGTCAGTATAGGCAAGTCAGTAAATATAAGACATAGTTACAATGATCTGTTCAGAATTTTTTTAAAATAGTTGAGATGGATCATCGATTTTAAAGAAAAGAAGATCTGCATACCTTTAAAAAAACCTTTATTTCGAGTCGATTTTTGTTGAGTTCGTGTATCGAACCAGGTCGTTTTAAAAAATAAAAACTTACATTATTTTTATTTTTTATTTTAATATCAATTTTATAGGTAGTGAGCAGTAAATGTTACTGTTAAACATAATAATTCTAAAATAAATAAAATGAATTGTATTTCATGTTCTTTAATTATATGTATATTTACAGACCTGGCCGACTGACCGCTCCGAATGTTACACCTTGTATACTAACACATGCATATACTTTCCTGAATGATGCGCATTATTTGGGTAAAATGTTGTCAGTTTACTTCACCAACATGCTGATAACTTATATTTATTTTTTATCAAATTATAATGAATTTTCATTGCGATCAACGAGTTGATCGGAAAAAGTTTTGCAAACTAACTTGTATTAATGGTATGGTAAATAGCTTAAAGGCTTTATTGGGTACAAAGTGGATAAATATTTTGTGAGATTGTGTTTGGAAATGTAAGTGTATGAACAGTTAAAGTACCTTTGACAATGCTGTAAAAGCGAAACCGGTCAGGTTATATGTAATAATAATAAAAATTGTGGAATAAAGTACAAGTGAATAAGCAAAAAGTGCATAATGTGTTACAAGAAATTCCACCAAGTGCCAACAATCAAGAGTATAAATGATAAATATTATGCAATGTCTAACAAAGCTAATAACCTAACAAGCGCAGCTCGCAAAGTAAGTTCTCAAGGGTATGCCAATAAAAGAATTGATATTCAAGTAGATACTAAGCTTTTTAAGAGTTTCTTAAGAAATAGCTGGTATAATTTTCATTTTCAATACAATTACATATCTCCAGTTGCTAAAAAAATATCTTACGTTTTGTACCTACGGACAATTTCAAGTAGGCTTAAAGTCTTTTCAATCATAGTATTGATTTATTAAAATTGATTATTTCAACATGACGATTGTTGGTATTGTCTATCTCGTTGACTCACTCTTTTATATTTTGCTTTGATCGGCTTGTTCCTATGCCGTACTATTACCATGTACATTGAATCAATAAGGTTTGCTTCGCTAACTTTACAGCAAAACCGCATCGTGGCGTGTTACGAACAAACATAACCAAACAATAATCACCTTCTCAAAACTTCAGACGCTCTTTAGAACTACACTTCAACAGTTTCATAGCACCAAAAACTACAGTAATTGCTCTCGAAACTTTAGCACTCGTTCAGATATTGGCAGCTAGAGGGAAGAACGTACCGTACGTAATTTGATTCAGTACAAGGCAGGTGAGTTCTTTCCGTATTATAGTATAAGATTATTTTATACACGAAGTTTTTAAATTCATATAAAATATTTCGTACAAATAGACCAAAAACCCGGCCAAGTGCGAGTTGGGCTCGCCCATGAAGGGTTTCGTAGCAGCAAGTAACATAATATAAAAGTTCGTTGTAACTTTGATTGATGTTTTAACACGTTCGCAGTAGTATGGATTTTTCTAACCGAAAATTGCGGTTTATGACGTATTAAAAAAAAAAACTACCAGCTCTATCTCGTTCAAACCAACTTTCGTTGGTAGTTTATATAGCAATGTACATCATGTAATTTTTTTAGTTTAGAAGTTAGAGGAGGGGGGGGGGGGGACATTTTTCCACTTTGGAAGTGTCTCTTGCGCAAACTATTAATTTTAGAAAAAAATAATGTTAGGAACCTCAATAACATTTTTGAAGACCTATCTATAGATACCCCACACGTATGGGTTTGATGAAAAAAAAATTTTGAGTTTCTGTTCTGAGTATGGGGACCCCTAAAATATACTACTTTTTTTCTAGTTTTATATAAGAATCTTAATGCGGTTCACAGAATACATCTAGTTACCAAGTTTCAATAGCATAGGCTTTATAGTTTCGGAGAAAAATGGCTGTGACACACGGACGGACGGACAGACCGACAGACAGACATGACGAATCTATAAGGGTTCCGTTTTTGCCATTTGGCTACGAAACCCTAAAAAGACATTGGGACTATATTAAGAAGTAGTGAAGTTTCACGAACAAGCGTAATGACAATCGACTGCAGCTACGAGCATCTACGGAACCTTACCATTGTTCACGATTTACAGGCACCCGTGAATAGTAGGTCTCGTCTATCGGTAAGCTTCGGATTTCATGGGTATTATGTCTCTGTAGTACCAGTAATGATAGTTTATTCAAAACTAGCGGACGTCACGTAGCTCCCGTTACCGTGGGAATACGGAAATAAAATTTTGCCCATGTTCACCGAAGATAGTGTACCTTGCCAACAGTGAAAGAATTTTTCGAATCGGTTCAGTTGTTTCGGAGCCTATTCGATGAAAACAAACAAACAAACAATCAAATCTTTCCTCTTTATAATATTAGTATAGATAAAGATTATAGTATTTCCATCTTTTAATCGCAAAACATTTAGTATTAGGGGTAAACGAGGCACTAGAACAAGGCGATCTAATAGTTTGTCTAAGGAGTAATTCAAATTGTTCTTCAACATGTGTAGGTACAAATTGAGCTCACACGAAATGAGAAGCAAATCCGTTTTAAACCACACGGCGTGTAGAGCCAGGACTTGTAGAACTCTCGATCCGACACGCGTCGCACAAACTTAATCTCTCATCAAACCAAGATTAATTACACTAAAGTCAGCTGCAATTCCTGCCAAGCCACTGACGTGTGCTTCAATGACGTGAAAACCAAAATTTCAAAATGGCAACATTCTTATCAGCGTATAGAATTGCACCGAGGTGTGGGAATGTGAAGAATGGCAGAAGTTTGCGGTTTTACATTTTAAACTAGTATATTAATCTTGTTTTATGTGTAAAATGGTGGATTTTCAGATAAAAAAGGTATGACATCGTGGAATCGTGTGCAGACAGCAATATATTGCAGTAAAATACGATATTTTGTGACACCGCGTATACACTAATATTTAAAAAAGTAAATTATAATTGAAATATCTGATTAAGACTTTATATTAACAATGGACTCTAAAAGTACACAAAAAAGATAGGTATTTATTGACTTCAATGTCGTCTGAATCGTGTCTTTTGTTCAATAAAATAAAAATCAATAACGGATGTGGTAAAAAAATAGAAAAGTACGGTTAAAGAGGACACAATGGAGGCCAAGTCGGCATTACTGATTGATTGTAAAATGTACCTATTCAACAAAAATGTACTCCAAAACACCTTTGATAATTTATTTTGCGTAGATAATAACTTATGTCTAAAATTATAAGCAAGTATTATTGAATTTAGGTATTTCTGTTAGTTTCGTGGTGTTTTCATGACACTTTTAATGAACCGTATGAATGTATTTAGCTATTGTCCATTTGGGAGAGTCCTATGTCCAGTTGTGGATCGCTTTAGGCTAAATTTATTGTCCATACAGTTTTATGTTAAATATTAGCTGAAGTTTGTGACTTCTCATGCGTAGAGTTACCTATACCTACATATAGGTATAACTATTTTTACAGACTTTCTGAAATAAATTTGAAAATAGGTTTCTGAATTTTTCGCCTCAGACTCAGACATACTATTTTAAAATACATTTTTGTTGACAAAGATGTGATTCAAGAGTCCGTAGTATTTTTCTTTGGTTTTTGTATTATTTTAAACAATTTCAGGCGCCTTTATGCAACTGCTATATTTGATCGAATAATATTTGCACGACGAATACTCCGGAGGCCAATCCGTTAGTCAGCAGGTGGTTGAGGTTAGCCAGGTCCCTGGAGATCATTGTAGAACTCATTTATTACAATTTTGTTTAACTGAGTGATTAAAATGATTATTTGAAATACACTACAAATGTACCTACCACCTGTATTTTTACTACATCAGTGGAATAGATTGGACCGAGTTCAAATGAGTAGCAGAATTGCCCTTTGATATCAAACGGAAGCCGTGTAGAGCGACGATTTACGGTTACAATAAACCTATCTGCCTCTAGGCACAGAATAAATAATAGTACTACATACGCCGAGCTGCAACGATACACATAGATGTTCAAACTTTCTATTACAATATGCACGTCAGAAGCTTTCATCCTTGCATCAGCGTGAAAAATGTATATAGATTGTTTCTACGAAAGGATGCTGTGTTTCATACTTTATTTTTCAGTTTATTTTATTCTGAGTTTCTTATTGAACAGTTACTATCATGCATACTTATAGTCACGCCTTTATCTCTTAAGCAGCATAGTAATACGCCCAAATTATATCAGTTGAATTTACCCTGTTTTATAGGTGATGCGAAAGGAGAAGGACCGTGTCTAGTAGCGTACTTAAATTAGTAGAACATCCGGAAGTGGATGTCTAAAATTTTATTTGACTGATTGAATAGGTAGTGAAGATATTGCTGTGTTGAAATAGAAAGTCGTAGGTTGAATTCACGCTCTCCTTACATAAAAACATAAACTGAACAAAATTTTATTATTGTAGTATCTATTAAGGGTGATTCATGCATTGTATACACAAGTATTATCATAGGGCTTCCTTCAAGAAAACTAGTAATGTATCTAATCTATATTGTAAGCAAATTAATACAGATATATGTAATCATAATTTTGATCATACGTACTAAAGTTATCATATTTTACGATAGTAAATAATATCATTCTACATAATATGAAGATATCTACCTCACTGATCGTGCAATCAAAGCTTATGGAAGATTCCTCATAAAATTTTACGATCAGCATTATAGAGTTGGAATAAGCTCAATAGGACGTACTGTACCTAACCATAATATCTGTAATTGGTGCTATGTGCTCGTAAAACGTGCGTGCTTATATAGATTTGAACAATAAAATTTGAATAGTTCGTGGAATGTATAGATCTTTATAACTAAGATGGTGGCAAACATTTATGGCTCTAATTAATTCATTAAGTATTAAAACAGCGTTAGTTTCGGATATATTAGAAGACGCTACAATGCTTAAAAGTACGGTTTGTTCAGTCAGTTTAAGAATAAGATTAAGATAATTTAAGAATAACATCTACAGAGTGCCCTCTAAGCTCCTGGAAATGTGAAAAAGAAAATGGTTGTTTCTAAGAGAATTTTATGTCCTACTAATCTTGAAATGAGGTATAATGTCCCGAACTCGAACCGCTCGTAACCAAGTGATGGTGTCTAGCGCTGGACGTTCTGGGTAAGGGCAACCTCCCGGGATACTTTGCCTACTTTCGAGCATGCTTTGCCTACTTTCGCGGCCGCTAGCTCTAGCGGTTCGGGTTTTATCCCGATTATCCTGCATAAAAAGTTAATGTGTCATCCTAGACTGTAATATATTACACTAGTACCCAACCCTATCCGTTAGAGTGTTATTTAATGACATACACAAATTACTTTCACAAGCTTTCATATTCACTGTATTAGGCATAATAATGATGAGTATAAATCAAATATAAAAGATTTTAGCTTTCTAGTACTGAACTGACATAGCGAAACTTATTAGTATACTACGAAACCCTTATAACGATCACCAAAAGTGGTAAAGTTGATTTATTTACACAGTTGCTTACAGTTTTGTAGTAGGTACGATAAAATAATAATACATTATGGAAATAGAAGACATGACAGGCAGCTCTCACCTCCCGGGAATATTTTAACTGTTTCCCTTCCCGACCTTTATGTAGGTACCGTTAGATTACATTATCATATTGATCTCGCAGTTGTAAAAGTAACAGGAGGTTTAGAAGTGTTTATTTATGACTTGTTACTCTTGCTATCGTAATCCAGAGGGGATATGGCTAAATATTATTTTGAATCGTGTCCATTTCGATTGCTCGGCCAATATGTCGTAGAAAAAAGAAACTTATGTCAGCATTTCGAAGGAATTCGTAGAAAACGAACAGTGAAAACCGCAAATTCGAAGAGTCAATAATTAGAAAGTTATAAGGGTTTAACCGTGGCCGCGCAGTCCGCATGAATTCAACTGCGCGGCCACCAGTTCTCTTGAACGGAGCTACGTACAAGTCTAATTCTTTTTGCTAATCACTGACACGATTTCGAAGAAAATGTAGATTATAAAAATAAAGCCCTACTATTTGAACTTCACGACATACGGCACTCCAAAGTTATGGCCGCGCAGTCCGCATAAAGCGAACCGCGCGGCCACCAGTTCTCATTAACGGAGCATTGTAGAAGTCTAATTCTTTTTGCTAATCACTAATACGATTTCGAAGAAAAGGTAGATTTGAAAAATATAGCCCTAAAGTTTGAACTTCTCGTTCTACAGCACTTACGTAAGGGCGAACCGCGCGGCCACGTGTTTCTTAAAGTGGAGCTTAAACAGAATTTGGTAGAGGTCTCATTATTTTTGCTAATCATTGATACGATTTCGAAGAATATGTAGATATCATGAATGAAGTTCTAATGCTTGAAAATCACGAGTTACAGAACTTAAACCCTGTAACTCGAGTTAAAAGAAGGGTGACCATGATTTACGTTGCGTCGACGAGATATTCCCAAAAAAAAATTGAACCGAATTCATACAAATCCTTTAAAATATTTACCTAGCACAAAGTTATTATTTTGATTTACCAGATTTTATTCAATATCATATTGAAGTCGGCGCCAAGTAAACCCATAGGTATAGGTAGGTAGGTATTATTAATGGCAACAACTTCCATATTAAATTGAATAAAATCTGATAAATCAAAATACATATCACTATGTGCTAGGTATATTTTATTTTTAAGGATTTGTATGAAGTCGGTTCTATTGTTTAATTATTTTTTTATTATTATTTTAAGTGACGGGTAGACCGATAAGTATATCTATCTAGGTGTAAAGTTCTCATCAACACAAATCAATCAAGCCGAAACACAAGGTAACTGCTGTAAATCGTTAAGAAATTCCCTCAACTGTCTTTCGGTTCCATCATCATATCGACTCCAGACCTTTATTAAATTGTAGTAGGTATACTTACTTATTAAAGCACTCAATCAAAAAGTTAGCAAACGCACTAGTTGTCCCAACAATTTTCGGTGGTTGCCCTCGATTTCTCCTGGATCCCAGCATCAGATCTTGATACCCTGGATATGGGACCACCTCAGAAGTAACCTCATTCAAACAAAAAAAATCAAAATCGGCGCCGCTATCGCGTAATACTTATACATAAAAAAACATAGCGTACGAATTGAGAACCTCCTCTTTTTTGAAGTCGGTTAATAAGACTTTTTAATGTCACGTATATTGCTATACTTTTAATCGTGAAAAGCAAATAGTTGTAGTCCCTTGGTTTGAATTTGAATAGAGAAGTTTACTTCTAGGATATAAATAAATAAATATTCACGGACATCTCACACAACGCTATCTGATCTCAAAGTAAGCTAGGAATAAGCTGCTTGTGTTATGGGTATCCACGATCCACCACGGATATTAATACTTATATACTTTTAAATACATACATATTATACATAGATACACCCAGAGGCCAGACTCTTGAGACAAACATTTATGGGTCACACAAATATTTGTCTCCGGTGGGAATCGAACCCACGACCTCCAGCGCCGCAGGCGGTATCTCTACCGACTGTGCCACAGAGGCAGTCAAAGATAAGAAGATAAGAAAAAAAACACTCATCGATTGATTTATATTTCAGTAAATGGTGATGATCACAATATAGGTACATATTGTTATATAATGGGTAAGGTAAGGTAAGGCCGTTAGCGCAGCGAAGAACTATTGCGTCTTTCGCTGCATTCTACCGTATCTTTCACGGTGAGTGTTCTGAACTCTTCAACCTAATCCCGCCCACTCCTTCCCGAACAACGCCTGCTGGACAGAGGTGCCACTCTTACTTCGCTACAACTGAACGATTCAAAAGATCGCCGAAAAAAAAAAGATTAAAGCGAATTCGAATTCCCGCTATTTTTCTTCGATATTATTTTTGCAAATTGTTTTATCATGGGTGTAGATAAAGTCTTGTTTGCAATTGTATAATTAGGTATTAAAACACTCATGTGATACTATTATCTATCACACTCATCTTCGCTTCGTGTGATAAACCCACATTCATGTTTTAATAGCTTATAGTCTGGAATGAATAACACATAGGCTACGTTACATCTCGGGAAAATATTCTCATGGGAAGCGGGAACGGGTACCAAATTCACGCGGGCGAAGCCGCGAGCATCAGCTAGTGATTTATAAAAAAACCTTAAGATACGTTATCAACACTGGAAAATGGCAACACGTAAAGGTTAAGGAAGGAATTACCTGACCAATCAGTGACGCGACTGTAGGCTTTGCAAAAGTTCTATTAGCAATGTTTTAAATTCTGTTGTTAAAGAAAACTCGCAAAAACATACCTTCTTGTATCTTCAGATGATGCACAAACTACACAGTAATTGCCAAATATAAAAACGTGCGTAAATACAACAGAAATAATTATTATTATTTATTTTCCGGAATGCTAAAATGGCGTTTAGCAAGGAAAATGTACTCTGTATAATTAATAAAATAATGTTGGGGAGATATCGTACTACTTAATATTTTATTTTGCTAGTAGATTTCATTTTATTTAATTATGTTTCTATAAATAAAAAGTAAAACAAAATTATAATATATTAAGATTACTAAAATGATTGAAATTAAAAATATTTTGATTACTTATTATGTACTGAATTATTACTTATTAAATAGATGTTTCTTTATGGTATTGTTATAGTTTGATTCTATGACTTAAATTACGCCAGTAATTACTAATCCGATAAACAGCACTAACATTTTATAAATTTAATTATTACTTTTTACCCGTAAACACATTAAGTAGGTAATCATATGTCTCAGTAAGTGAAATTCAAGTTTCCTTTTTACTCCACGTTCCTCTGATATTGACTTTTTTTCTTTCGCCAGCAAATATGTTTACTTCATGCATGCTACTACTCTTTTTTCAAATTTATAAAAGTTTATTTGTTTTTTAAAGTCGCGATGTCGATGTGTATAGCTATGATACGTCCTTGTTTTCGACCATTTTTAATTGCTGATTTAATTTCAAATGCTTTAGTTTTACGTAAATTGAATCTAAATACCACTATTCAAGTAATATAAACTTTGCGTTTAACCTATAACGATGGTAGTCTGGACAATAACAATATCAAGTAAGGTATTTCCGCAATACTAATATTTTTTACCCAATATTTAAGTTGGTAGGAAATGAGGTACTGTATGGCGTTTTTACGTATAGTACTTAATTAATGTAATGTAATCGAAAGTCAATACTTTACTTATATGTACCTACTTACTTTACTTTTTTTATAAACGACATTTTAATACCTACATTTATAGAAGAATACTTCTAGTTAGTAAATAACACCTTATATAAATAAGTACGGAAAATGCTCAGAATAGTTGTGGACCGCTTCATCTTAGACAAAGTTACAAATGCCATCAGGCGAATTATCGTCCCGTCCATTTGTCTTCTTTGGGTTGGGCAGTTCGTTATCGTCGTGGTGATTTGCTAAGGTTTGTTTCCTTTTGGTGGTTGCTGTGGTTGGGATTGTTGAACTGTGGGAGTGAGGAGGTCCTGCACCAAAAACCAATATTAAATGTAGTGGAATATCTATTTCACACAGCGCCATGTAGAATGAATGATTGCCAATCGCCAGCAAATATGTTTTCTTTTTAATAAACCTATTTTACTTAAAAGCTTACAAGCACATTTTCGTAAGACTAATTCGAATCACTAATTCTCAAGTGAATTGAATTGGAATTCAATTGAAACAATCAGTAGCTCTTTTTACAAGAAAAGCTACTTGCTATATAAATATATTTACACTATGATATTAAAATAGTAAAAAGCCTGGATTTACACACTATAAATCTTGGTCACCCAATTTTTTCCTTCGATTATAGGTTTTAAGTTCTATACGTCATTTAGTTCTTAATTTGAGGCTTTATTCATACTGTCTACATATTCTTCGAAATGGTAGGTATCTGTAATTAGCAAAAAGAATGGGACTTCTACTAAGCTCCGTTTAAGCTCCATTTAAGAAAAACCGTGGCCGCGCGGTTCGCATTGTGCGGACTGCGCGGCCATAACTTTGGAGTGCCGTATGTTGTGAAGTTCAAATAGTAGGGCTTTATTTTTATAATCTACATTTTCTTCGAAATCGTGTCAGTGATTAGCAAAAAGAATTAGACTTGTACGTAGCTCCGTTCAAGAGAACTGGTGGCCGCGCAGTTGAATTCATGCGGACTGCGCGGCCACGGTTAAACCCTTATAACTTTCTAAATATTGACTCTTCGAATTTGCGGTTTTCACTGTTCGTTTTCTACGAATTCCTTCGAAATGCTGACATAAGTTTCTTTTTTCTACGACATATTGGCCGAGCAATCGAAATGGACACTTTGAATCTCATATACCTACTTGGTTTTTATGGACGGCTTGTAATTCTCAACACCAGGTGTTATTGTTTTATCGATTTCGATACGGTAATGGATCCATCATCGATTACGTAGGATAACTGATTGATGAAGTAATAAAATGGGCGTATTGTGCGCTTCTGCCCATTTTTTTTAACGTGAGGGAAAATCCTCATGCATGCTTTGTCGGACTCCTACCGACTAAAAAACCCCACATTACGCCCAACAGCCTATGGTTGGGAGTCCCGGGTAAGCCCTCGGAAGGATGTCCCAGGACACCTACGGAAAATGTATGACTATGTACGCTTCGGAGATCAACGGTTTAAAGTAGCTTATGAAAGCAATTGGAAATACTATAAACTGTCACCCATATCAAGAGTACACGTGGCAAAAGATGTTCGGAGCGATAATCGTTTAACGAACTCTGAGCAAGCAGGACTAAGAGGGCTTCTATATTTTCGGCACAGTCGAACTTTAGGCCCGATGATGAATATCTATTCAAGCTATGATATGTTGAACTTCAAATAAAAGGCTTTGTCTTTAAAGTTTTGTAAAGAGAGCACTGTTGTTAAGTATATAGACCAGGAACGATATCATTCACTTCTAACGGGAGGTTGTTTAAAGCTGACATTAATATTCGTTATATCTCTAAATATCTTAAGTGTTTCGCTAACATTATAACAAATCTTCCTGCATTTTGGCTCTACACCAAAAAGCTTGTGTTAAAGATGGGGCCTTGTTACAGTTACCTTGTATAAAACAGGCATAAAGTAGGCTACGTTAATTTTGAAAATTCGGACAAGCTATAAGAGCGTTGAGTACGATTGTACAGTCACTCAAAAATGTGGGCTAACTTCCTACCAGTATACACATACACTACTCTGTGTCTCTTAGTATATACAAATGTATTCTGTGATTCCTACGGTTCAGGTTTATTTGAAAGCCATGGATCTACCTATAATGTCGATTTCCTATTTCTTTATGACAGTAAATACTATTCACTCATGACACTTCACGCATGTTAAGTTTGACTTATCAATATTAACAAAATAATGTCAATTTATGTAAATCTCAGAATAGCTTAGAAACTTTAGTGGTTTTCAAAACCGCCAACTCTCATAAATCAACTTCTTGGTTGATTGTACGGCTACGTTTTAAGAAGACCAGGATAGGACGGATATGTAGGGATTTAAGGAACAAAAGCCGTGAAAATTCACTCAAAACCAGTAGGAGGGGTGGATCTACAGAAAAATGTTTAAACCTTAGGGATCATCTGCAACAAATTACAACGAATGTTACTACCCAGGAGCGCACCCGGACAGTGTCCGGGGAATCGCTTGGCATGACTCGTCATGTCGACCCCCGCCAGGGTTCATCCCAGGTGGTATATGGGAGGGGTCACCATAGTTCGGGCCCAGGGGTGTGCATAAAAACCACCCCCAGTGACGCGGAGGTCGCGTCAACCCGTGCCGGCTCCGAGATGGAGTCGGCACTTGATATGGGTACCGAGACCGAGGATACCCTCGGTCTCCATGCCGAAGAAGCGGGTCGGAAGAGACCTAGGTCAAGCGGACCAGGTAAAGGTCTGTTCCGTCGGCCCGGGTCTGCAACATCAAGCAGCGAAGAGGACCTTCCCAGGAAGGTAGTGGCCACCACCGCGGGTAGAGGTCGGAAAGCCGACCTCTACAGAGCGAGAGGGAGGGTGGCAGAGCCGCCGGCGATTGTGCCCCCGCAGCCAAGCGGAAGGATCACGGAGGTGCCGGCGGCAAAGGAGATTATGGCGGCTCTTGCCCGCATTTCTGGCGCCGTTAAAGGCGCCAAAAATGTAGCGGGCAAGAAAAAAGTAGTGACGGAAGCCGTCACGGGTGCCACTAAGGCGTTGGAGGAGCTCCTCGAGAGGAGCGTCTCCAACGAGGAGGGGAAGCTCCGGGCTCGGGTTGCGAGCCTGGAGAAGGAGCTTGCCGACTCCCGCAAGCAGCAAGAGCTGATGCGGGAAGAGATCGGCAAGCTAACGCAGCTGGTTCAGGGGGCCGGGGAGGCTCGGGGTGTGAAAACCCCCGCTCCCCGTGCACCTCCTAAGGCGACACCAACGATGGTCCAGCTGCTGGAGACCATCGAACGACGCCTCGGCGTCCTCGAGGACCGGGCATACCGCCCGCCGCTGGCGGCACCCGTCGTCACTTCGTACGCGGCGACGGCTGCACCCAGTGGGGCTCCTGGTCCCCGGCGGAAGGTCTCCGCCCCCAAGAAGAAGACGGCACCTGGTGTAGGTGGCAACCTCGCCTCCACCAGCACAGCCAGTGCTCCCGTTGCACCCCTGACTCCCTCAAGAGAGGGGGTTTGGGAGGTGGCGGGAGCAAAGAAGAAGGCGGCTAAGGCCGCCAGAAAGGCGGCAAAGGCCGCCAAAAAGGCGGCAAAAGTCGCTGCAAAAGCGGCAAAGGCCGCCGCGGCGAAGGCGTCAAAGAGGCTTCGCGCTCCTCGCTCCACTGCCGTCGTCATCACGGTGACGGCAGAGGGCAAGGCGAAGGGCGTGGGACGCCGAGGTCCTGAGGCAGGCGAAAGCCTCAGTCGACCTCAAGGCCCTCGACATTGAGGGAGGTCTCCGGTGCAAGGTGACGCGCACCGGAGCACGCCTCCTCGAGGTCTCTGGCGCCACCAGCGGCCCCAAAGCTGATGCCCTATTCGCGGTCGCTAGGTCGCGGCGGCTCAAAAAGTCGCGGACGGACGGAGCCTTCTAATTGGGGGCTTCCTGAGGGCGCAGGTGCATCTCCTGCAGCCCCGCGAAGACAGGTGCTTTAGGTGCCTGGTCGTGGGGCATGTGGGGGTGCAGTGTGCGGCGGAAGTCACCGTAGGAGATCGGTGCTTCCGCTGTAGTCAGCCCGGTCACAAGGCCCTTGCCTGTGACGCTCCGCCACGCTGTTATAAATGCGTGGCGGAGGGCAAGGAGGCCGACCACCGGGCGGGCAGCAAAGCCTGCGCTGCCTCAAGGCCGAAGCCCCGTCCGTCCGCACGGGGGGGTGAGGCGGAGGGTGCAAGTTCGCGGCAGGGTGCGGAAATGGACGTCCATTAATGGACACCCATATCCGCATCCTGCAGGTGAATCTGAACCACTGCACTGGTGCTCAGGACCTTCTGTACCAGAGCATCAGGCAGTGGTCCATTAACATCGTCGTCGTCGCCGAGCCGTACTGGGTTCACCCGGGAAGCCCGGTGGATCTGGACGGCGTGGCGACCATTTTTGTGGCGACCGGCGCGGACGACTCGCGCCTGGCGGTCATCGCCAGAGGCCCGGGTTGTGTCGCGGCGGAATAAGAGGGTGTGGATGTCGTGGCCGTTTACATCTCGCCGAGCCTCGACCAGCATCAGTTTGAGCTATGGCTCCCTGAGCTGGACGTCGTTCTCGCTGCATGCCGGCCTCGCCCTGTCCTGGTCCTGGGAGACTTCAATGCCTGGTCTCAGGCTTGGGGCTCCCGGGAAACCAGAGACAGGGGGAGGATACTGGAGGACTGGGTCACTACACGTGGCCTAGTCATCCTGAACCGGGGGAATGTCGCAACCTGGACGCGGCGGGGGCTCAGCTCGGTCATAGACGTTTCGGTTGCGACCCCTGAGATCACCCGCCGTGTCCAGGGATGGCGCGTGGTGGAGGAGGAGTAGACGTCATCAGATCACCGATATATTCGGTTTGACGTCTCCCCTCCACCTAACCTGCCGCCAGCAATTGCGAATCCCCCGGAACCGCGTTGGGCACTCCATCGCCTTGATCGGGAGACTCTCCTGGAGGCGGCCATCGTGCAGTCCTGGATTCCGACAGCGGACGGGCCTGCCGATGTTGATACCGAGGTGAAGTGGTTCGGGAGAGCCATGTCGCACATCTGTGATGCGGCGATGCCCAGGGCTAGGCCCAGACCGGCGAGGAAACAGGTGTACTGGTGGACGCCGGAAATCGCGCAGTTGCGCGCGGATTGCGTTACCGCGCGCCGCCGGTACACCAGGTTTCGCCGGAGGCGTCGCCGCCCAGACGATGCGGCAACCCGAGAGACGGAGCTCTACGATGGGTACAAGGAGGCCAAGAGGGCCCTCCAGACCGCCATCAAGCGGTCCAAAAAATTGGGCCGCGAAGAGCTGATGGAGACTCTGGAGCGGAACCCGTGGGGGCGCCCGTACCTCATGGTAAGAGGCAAATTCCGCCCTAAGGCGCCCCCACTAACCCAGAGTCTCCAGCCGGAGCGGCTGGAAGGGGTCCTGGACTCCTTGTTCCCGTCGAGAGCAGAGGAACACGTTCCTCCGCGCATGGCTCCGTCTCAGGCGCCCAACGCGGAAGGCAGCGAGAACGACGTGCCCGTAGTCACCGAGGGTGAGTTAGGGGCGGCTGTCCCGCGGCTTAAATCCCGCAGAAACACCGCCCCTGGACCCGACGGCATTCCAGGCCGTGCATGGGTCCTGGCTCTCGAGGAGCTTGGGCCTCGACTTATGGGTCTTTATAGCGCATGCCTCGAAAAAGGCCAGTTTCCCAAGGTCTGGAAGACAGGGAAACTGGTCTTGATTCGAAAGGCGGGGCGGCCGGCAAATTCCCCATCAGGGTACCGGCCGATCGTGTTGCTCGACGAGGTGTGCAAGCTCTTTGAGCGCATTATTGCACAACGCCTCGTCGGGCACCTCACACGCGTGGGGCCTGATCTGGCGGATAGCCAGTTTGGCTTCCGTCAGGGACGCTCCACCGTGGACGCGATCATGCGCATTAGAGGCCTGACGGAGGAAGCAGTCTCACAGGGTGAGGTGGTGGTGGCGGTGTCTCTCGACATCGCCAACGCATTCAACACCTTGCCCTGGAGCTGCGTCAGGGAGGCGCTTATCTATCATGGAGTGCCTCCCTACCTCCGTCGAATTGTCGGGGCTTATCTCTCCGAGAGAGCCATAACTTACCCGAGCTGGCTAGGGCCGGGTCGGCGAGATGTGTCGTGCGGTGTTCCACAGGGATCGGTTTTAGGGCCGCTCCTGTGGAACATCGGTTACGACTGGGTGCTGCGTGGTCCGTTGCTCAGAGGGGTCGGCGTAACGTGTTACGCCGACGACACCCTCGTTACGGCGCGGGGAGCAACGCACCGTGCCGCAGCACTTAAGGCCACGGCAGGGGTTGCTCAGGTCGTGGGTCGGATTCGGCGGCTGGGTCTCGAGGTCGCCCTTCACAAATCCGAGGCTCTGTGCTTCCACGGACCTCGGATGGGGCCACCTGCGGGATCCAGCCTACAGGTAGGGGGCGTCAGCATCGGCATCGAGCCCTCGATGATGTATCTGGGGCTCGTACTCGATGGCCGGTGGAACTTCGGACATCACTTCCGAAGTTTGGTCCCAAAACTGAGGGGAGCATCGGCCGCACTCGCGCGGTTGATGCCCAACATCAGGGGACTCAACGCTCCCTACAGGAGGCTGTACCTGGGGATCGTGCGAAGCATGGCTCTGTACGGGGCTCCCGTATGGGCGGAGACCCTGACGGCCAGCAATGAGGCTAGACTGCTAAGCCCGCAGAGAGTGATGGCCGTCAGGGTGATAAGAGGATACCGCACGATCTCCGGTGAGGCGGCATGTCTCCTAGCCGGGACCCCTCCATGGGACCTGGAAGCGAGAGCCCTTGCGTCACTGTTCAGATGGCGCAAGGAGGCGCTGGAGCGGGGCCAAAGGCCTGCGTCTCGAGAAATCGAGGCCCAGCGGACCCTGCTCCACCAGGAAACCGTGGAGACATGGAAGGTGCGACTTGAGCAACCAAGGGGGGGATTCGCCACAATCGCGGCCGTCAGACCGGTCATGGACGAGTGGCTGGAGAGAAGACATGGTGCTCTCTCCTACCAGTTGACACAGATGCTTGCCGGGCACGGTAGCTTCGGTAGGTATCTGTGGCGAAAACACCGGGAAACCACGGCCGAGTGTCAGCACTGCGAGGACCGCAGCGATGACACGGCGCTCCACACGCTGGTGGAGTGCACGGCGTGGGCACAACAGCGACAGGTCCTCGTAGTGGGTCTGGGCGTGGACACTCTCTCGCTTGAGGCCATGGTGCGAGCCATGCTCTCCAGCGGGAGTAAGTGGGACTGCGCCGCCTCTTTCTGCGAGCAGGTCATGCTCGCCAAGGAGGCGGCGGGCCGGGTGCGAGAGAGAACTCTCCCACCCGAGTTCCGCAGTCGGCGCCCTGGGCGCCGCCGACGTGTCTTCGCCGAGGACTATCGGCCTCCATGACCGGGGGTCTGAGGACGGTGAGAGGGCTGCTCACCGTCCTTACAGAGGCAGGCCCATGACGGCAGCGTGACGTGAGCACTCACGCACGCCCCCCCTTAGAAGCGGGGTCACACCCGAAACCCCCCTTAGACGCGGGATTGCACCCGAACCACCCCTGGGCGAGGCCGCATTGGCGGCCGTAGGTCTGTTGGGAGTCACGGGACATCCTTCCTGAGGGCTTACCCGGGGCTCTCAACCATAGGCTGTTGGGCGTTACGTGAGGTTTTTTAGTCGGTAAGAGTCCGGCATAGCATCCTACGAGGATTTTCCCTCACGTTAAAAAAAAAAAAAGGGATCATCTGCAATACGATGCAATATCTGAACAAGTTTGAAATTCTACCTTAGTCTCTAGCCCTTAGACCTTAGAGACTCATCGGAAGCGATCGCCCTTCTAGGAAACGCTGTCGTCACTACAAACGTCATTCAGATAACGCTGAGCATACGCTGTTGAAATTAGATTAACAACGGGAGATTGAGTATTTTGGAGCGAATATTTGGCTCTGATTGTCTAACTTGGGTGGGGACCAATATAAAAGATATTAAAGCTCCTGTATCTTTGACATCCTTTATATTGGTGAGCAGCAAGAGAACAAGTCTGACTGAGCAACGAGCATTCTGAACATGCACTTGTATGAGGAAAATATCATTATCATTCTTTTGTGCAATTCATTATTATCAACTATCATACTTACGTCTTTTAAATTTTATAATTAGCAACGACTGAAGAAAAACAACGATAAACGTAGTAAACTTCTGAGGGTGATAAGAAACTCAGTTAAATGTTGTAACAGGAGACTTTATGATTAGAAGTTAAAGTAGTGGAGCAGACTCCAGACACTTCGAACTTCACAAAATTCAATTAGGTACCGATGACTATGGAAACTCTTTTCACCGCTATCAGTCTGGAACTTTGTTTCTTGCGAGACTTTATCTGAAAGCTTCGCCCTGCTTCGCTAAGTAACTTTACTGGTAAGTACAGCTACCCCGATGAGATTTATACAATTACTGTACAACTTATAAAATTCAACACTACGTGTAAAAATGGTATCTGTTATCTAATATGTAATTTAATAATGATACAGTTTATGCTGAATAACCATTAATTTGATTTCCCACTAAAAAAATTAAAAGAACAATATTATTTTCATTTACGAATGGTTCTGAACTTCGGAAGAAACGTTAAGCTATTTGTTCCGTCTGCAAATAATATAATGGTCGTTAAGCCAAGTTGTAAGCCTTACAGGCAGCTTGAAGAGTTTCAATAACAAGAAGTCACAACGCTCTATGCCACGTTAAAATTAGATAGAGTAGCTATCTAATTTTAACGTGGCAATATAACTTGCAAAATATGGGCGTTTATTACATCCTACTCCTTCGGGGAATGCGACATGTCTATTACATAATTGTCATGTCATAATTCCCGCTGGAGAAGGTATACATATTATTTGTAGGCAAATTGTGCTTGTCGGGGCTTATCTCTCCGAGAGAGCCATAACTTACCCGAGCTGGCTAGGGCCGGGTCGGCGAGATGTGTCGTGCGGTGTTCCACAGGGATCGGTTTTAGGGCCGCTCCTGTGGAACATCGGTTACGACTGGGTGCTGCATGGTCCGTTGCTCAGAGGGGTCGGCGTAACGTGTTACGCCGACGACACCCTCGTTACGGCGCGGGGAGCAACGCACCGTGCCGCAGCACTTAAGGCCACGGCAGGGGTTGCTCAGGTCGTGGGTCGGATTCGGCGGCTGGGTCTCGAGGTCGCCCTTCACAAATCCGAGGCTCTGTGCTTCCACGGACCTCGGATGGGGCCACCTGCGGGATCCAGCCTACAGGTAGGGGGCGTCAGCATCGGCATCGAGCCCTCGATGAAGTATCTGGGGCTCGTACTCGATGGCCGGTGGAACTTCGGACATCACTTCCGAAGTTTGGTCCCAAAACTGAGGGGAGCATCGGCCGCACTCGCGCGGCTGATGCCCAACATCAGGGGACCCAACGCTCCCTACAGGAGGCTGTACCTGGGGATCGTGCGAAGCATGGCTCTGTACGGGGCTCCCGTATGGGCGGAGACCCTGACGGCCAGCAATGAGGCTAGACTGCTGAGCCCGCAGAGAATGATGGCCGTCAGGGTGATAAGAGGATACCGTACGATCTCCGGTGAGGCGGCATGTCTCCTAGCCGGGACCCCTCCATGGGACCTGGAAGCGAGAGCCCTTGCGTCACTGTTCAGATGGCGCAAGGAGGCGCTGGAGCGGGGCCAAAGGCCTGCGTCTCGAGAAATCGAGGCCCAGCGGACCCTGCTCCACCAGGAAACCGTGGAGACATGGAAGGTGCGACTTGAGCAACCAAAGGGGGGATTCGCCACAATCGCGGCCGTCAGACCGGTCATGGACGAGTGGCTGGAGAGAAGACACGGTGCTCTCTCCTACCGGTTGACACAGATGCTTGCCGGGCACGGTAGCTTCGGTAGGTATCTGTGGCGAAAACACCGGGAAACCACGGCCGAGTGTCAGCACTGCGAGGACCGCAGCGATGACACAGCGCTCCACACGCTGGTGGAGTGCACGGCGTGGGCACAACAGCGACAGGTCCTCGTAGTGGGTCTGGGCGTGGACACTCTCTCGCTCGAGTCCATGGTGCGAGCCATGCTCTCCAGCGGGAGTAAGTGGGACTGCGCCGCCTCTTTCTGCGAGCAGGTTATGCTCGCGAAGGAGGCGGCGGGCCGGGTACGGGAGAGAACTCTCCCACCCGAGTTCCGCAGTCGGCGCCCCGGGCGCCGCCGACGTGTCTTCGCTGAAGACTATCGGCCTCCATGACCGGGGGTCTGAGGACGGTGAGAGGGCCGCTCACCGTCCTTACAGAAGCAGGCCCATGACGGCAGCGTGACGTGAGCAACTCACGCACGCCCCCCCTTAGAAGCGGGGTCACACCCGAAACCCCCCATAGACGCGGGATTGCACCCGAACCACCCCCTGGGCGAGGCCGCAGCGGCGGCCGTAGGTCTGTTGGGAGTCACGGGACATCCTTCCTGAGGGCTTACCCGGGGCTCTCAACCATAGGCTGTTAGGCGTGGCGTGAGGTTTTTTAGTCGGTAGGAGTCCGGCATAACATCCTATGAGGATTTTCCCTCACGTTAAACAAAAAAAAAAAAGGCAAATTGTGCTAAGACATGTTTAGAGATATTAGCATAGTAACTGTTTCGTATAAATATTGGCTTATATAAAAAAGCATTCTGACGGAATATACATTAGTCTTTACGCTGAAAGATTACAATCTTATCTACCTTTACTATAATTGTAATAAGGAGGAGACACATTTGAAGATAAGCATAGAGAAGCAGCGATCCTACCTCCACTAAATTATCATTAAGGAGGATAACTTGGTTATAATCAAATAATGTAGGTTACGTAACCTGAAAAAAAATATTAAGACCGCCTGCTTAGGCGGCTCAAGACTTTCAAGGTTTACGAATTTCGATCTCCAATTTAGGTAACAAAAATTGATTGTAAAGTATATTATACGTGAAACTAAAAATTTGTATCACTATTGCAAGAAATTGCGCGAACGGATGGAGGAGAAATTTGACGCAGTAAAAGTTTATGTAGAGAAGAAATATTAAGAGTTATTTTTTATGAATTACTACCGAATTTCAACGGCCTATTGCAATTTGATTTTGCCGGTCACTTTATTGCAACGTTCAAGAAATAAATAATAATAATAAATATTCACGGACATTTTACACAACGCTATCTGATCCCAAAGTAAGCTAGGAATAACCTGCTTGTGGTATGAGTATCAGACCACGGATATTAATACTTATATACTTTTAAATACATACATATTATACATAGAAACACCCAGACTCTTGAGACAAACACATTCATGGGTCACACAAATATTTGTCTCCGGTGGGAATCGAACTCACGACCTCCAGCGCCGCAGGCGGTATCACTACCGACCGCGCCACAGAGGCAGTCAAAATATAAATATTTGGTGCGCGATCCATTAAAGACAGCTGGCGGCAAATCCATGTTTTGAATATTAATGAATTTAATCACGATTTGAGTTTGAGTATTTCTATTGCGGCATCCTAAACACAGAAACATATAAAGATAATCAAGATTTTCTTTTAAAAGTTGGCTTTATTTTCAGAAAGTAGATATTGCTTTTTTGTACGTTCATACATTTACATACATTTTTCAATTTCTACAGACATTTTGATCATGAATTTATAATAAGTAAAAATATTTTAAGATAGGTACATTGTTTTATTGTTAAACTGTATTAAGATCACAATGCATGTGATACCATGACATTTTGCGCGCAAAATTATTATCCTGTTCAAATACTACCTACATTCAGCGTAAAGGTCAAAGCCCACTTTAACGACTCCGCTCCCACCCGGCAAAAACAATATAATTCAAATATAGGCTTTAAATATTGCTCTTTAGATATATTTTACATTGCCATCATCAATTAGCAGACAGCTCGCTTACAGCGAGCTTACCGCCGTCAGACTGCTCGGGAGTGGACGCCTCGCTGGCCGTGCGTTGTTCGGCGCGGTGCCCGCGCGCTCACTGCTAGCAGTCGACTGATCGCCTCACCGCCTCGCTACTACGAGTTGCTTTAATGGAACCCGATCGCGAACTGTGTCTATTGCGAAAAGCGAGAGCGGTCGGCGGGTGGACAGCTGGCCGTCTGCTAGCTGTCGCCGCGTGGACTGCTGGGTGCGTGCTAGCTGCGTAGACTGCGAGCAGTAGTCTTCTTTTAGGGCAGTGTTGGGTGGGAGCGGTGTTGAAGCGGAGGCGTTTAAGTGGGCTTTGACCTTAAGCCAACTTCTCTTTGGCCGTTAATCAACCCGATTGAGAGACGCCCCAGATATCAGGTTATGGGGGCTGGATTTACTAAGTAAGAAGGGTGCTCCTTCCAAAACTCATAATACCTATGATACATAACAATGCAATTTTTCTTTTACCACTAAGGTGGGCAGACAAGCATGTGGTCCACAAGAAGTTCACCGTAGCCTACAACACCAGCGCTGCACTCGCGCTGCCGACCCTGTAATGTAATGTAAATGACTGCCTCGGTGGTGCATTCGGTTGTGTAGCCGAGTTGCGCGCTGAGGTCCTGGGTTCGATTCCCGGGTTGGTCCAAATATTTGTGTGATCCTCCAACGTTTGTTTCGGAGTTTGCGTGTTTTCGCAATGTATTATATTGTATTTATTTAGAAATATATGTATGTCTATCAGTCATCTTCACAAGCTTCTATTAGCTTAATATGGGATAGATGACGTTGTGTGAGAATGTCGACAAATATTTATTTATTTATTATTATAAATTCAAGGATTACCTAGAGAGTTATACTGCTCATTATTACCCCTTAGTGACTCAACCCAAAGCAACTGTAACGAAGGAAATAAGTCATTCAATTTGACTTAATTACTATCAAGTTCTTGGCAGTGTGAAAAATTTGCTCCAGTATACATTTAAGATCTTAAAGCCGAACAAGCAAATGCATTCATATTTTTCAAAAATACGTTTAGTAGTATCCTGGGACCTCCTTCCGAGGGCTTAACCGAGGCTCCCAGCCGCATAATGAGGTTTTAGCTGGCAGAATTCCGGCATAGCGTTCATTAAGATTTCCACACGCAAAACACGTGCAAATGTTGCAAAATAAATGAACTCCAATTAATACAACATAGAATGTACAAATTATTTGTCTCTCGTTGTTTGTTTTTCAAAAAATGTCTGATATTTTTCAGTTGTAGTTCTATTTATGCGTAGACACGTACTTTCACAATGTTCTCGTTACATTTGTAGCCCAGCTGACTCAGAAGATTTGAGCTGTCACTTTAATTTTATTTTTTAGTAGGGTAGTTGTAAAAATAAGTATTGTTTAAAATTGCTCTATCTTTAAATTGTAAATATAAATAAATAAAAGTTAATTTATTGTTTTTAATGCACATATTTAATAGTTAGCATAAGTCACCTACCAGTGTGAGTGTTTTCCAATTGATTGGCACAGAAATTGTAACGGCACTATGGAGCACAACATGAAGGAGAATATGTCAAGTTTAAGAATGGCATTTCTTGATGGTCTTGCTAACTTTGAGGCCAGGCTGCAGCAGATTACCACTATAACACCTTCTTCTGCTGCATCAGGTATTGCAAATGACTTCATACTATTCAGAACTTTCATGTTGGAGGCTATGAATATACTTCAGCGTCAGGTGGATGGGATCTCTGGTCAAGTGGACAACCTTGAAATGCATGGGCGACGTAAGATACTGCTTTTTCATGGCATAGCAGAGAATAAGTCTGAAGAGACAGCTTCTGTGATTGTGAATGTTGTGAAGCAACAGCTGGGACTGGGCACATTTGTTCCTTCAGATATTAGGCGGTGTCACAGAATGGGCCGTCCATCTAGTACCCATAAACCCAGACCAATTCTAGTAAAATTTGAGAACGTTGTAGTAAGGGATAAGATCTGGTTCTCAAAAAAGGTGCTTAAGGGATCTGGTGTGACTCTTTCCGAGTTCCTCACAAAATCTCGCCACGACGCTTTTCTGGCTGCCCGTGAAAGGTTTGGGGTACACAAAAGTTGGACGAGAGAGGGCTTTATCCATCTGATTGACTCGAAGGGCTCGCGTCATCGCATAACTTCTCTTCAGGAGCTCTCAAAGATTGATGACGCCAATGACAAGCCAGTTGAAGCCCCCCGGAATGTGACCAGCAAGTCTAGACGTGCTGCAGCTACCAAACGGTAGGCAGTTGATGTGTCCAATTATGTATCATCCTTGGTACTGCAGTGGTCGAGTAGTCACATTTGCTATTCTACGCTTCACTTATAGTTTAGGACTGTATTTAAAGTTTCTATTGGGTTCCTTCACTTCAATTTATACTTCTATGTTAAGCACTTTACCTTCTGTATTTGTATCAATGATATAACTTAATAGCTTAGTGCATAAATTCACTGCCATGCCAATTGTATTATAAACACAATAGGTAATATGAAAATTGAGAGTTGAGGTGAAGGAAAATGAAAGTAGTGACGTATATTGCCAAAACTGTCAACTGTCAGTGTCAAAATGCGACACTTGTAATGCAGCTATGGCGTTCCGTTTTTGCACAGGGTTGCATTGCTTACATTGAATTATGGGTTATAATATAATATTGAAGCTAAATGTTAATGTTTTGTAAAATAATTTTTAATTTATTCGGAATTCATAGTTACTGTTGCATACGTAATACTTACTCGCCTGTAGTACCTACCTAACTTTTATAAACTCAGACACTCGACTGGCGGGTGAATAAACGATCGGACTGATACCTAATTGTTGTTATATTTTTGTTGTAAGTACATACTTAGTTTAATTTCATTACCGTTTTTTAAACATACCTGTTCATTTAATATTAATTTAATTTCATTACTTAACTATGTCAGACTTGAGTTATGATAGCGACAGTGATAGTGACAGTTACCACACGGCATCGAGCCATAATAATAGCCAAGCTAACATATTATTAGCTGATAGTAGTTTGGATGGCGTTCCATCACTCGCTAATACTTTGAAGTATAATTTTTCTGATGTTCCTGAAAGTTTTAATGTAGTCCATTTAAATGCCCAGAGTATTCCCGCCCATTTTCCTGAGATGCTGGCTACATTTGACTGTAAGAATATTCATGCGATTCTTATTTCAGAGTCCTGGTTTAGGACATACCACTCGTCACTCTCCTACTTACTCCCAGGTTTCCAGTTAATAAGAAACGACCGTGGGGCTGACGAGGCTGGTGGCGGTGTTGCAGTATATTTACGTGTACAAATTCCTTTCCGCATCATCGATGTGTCAGCACAGCCACCACCCTCGAATGCTGGCGAGCATCTATTTCTGGAAGTGGAGCTAAATCATACTAAGGTTTTACTGGGAGTTTATTATTGCCCCTCATCACACATCAACTTTTTCCACTCTTTTGAAAGTCTTTTAGAAAATCTAGTCTCTGCTTACAATCACACAATTATACTGGGAGATTTCAATACCTGCCTTATAAAAACTGACCCTCGCTCTCTTGCTCGCGCTTCATCTTTTCGCCGTTTAACTCAATCTTGCAATCTTGCCATTCTTCCTCTAAATGCTACCCATCATTTTCCTAACAAAAAACCTTCTCTTCTAGACCTTATTTTAGTGTCATCCGAGCAGCATGTCATTAGACATGGTCAATGTAATGCTGATGCCTTTTCTTTTCACGATCTACTTTACCTTTCATATAAACTTCGTCCTCCTAAGGCAAGATGTAAAATACTATTGCAGCGCAATTTTAGTGGCATGAACCTTGATAGTCTTCGTAAAGATGCTGATAAAATAGACTGGAACTCCTTAATAGACGAAAAAGTTAATTTATTTAACACTCATTTAGTCGAGCTTTTTGATGTCCATGCTCCGGTTCGACCTGTTAAAATCAAACACATGCCTGCTCCCTGGCTCACTGATTCTATTAAGGACGTAATAGCTAAGAAAGCTGCAGCTAGGTATAAATATAAGTGTCGACCAAATGCAAGCAATTTTGAAAGATACGTGGTAATACGTAATCACTGCAATAAGGTGTGTAGAAATGCACAACGCCAGTATATTCATGCATCAATTGACAACTGTGATCCATCTAAAGTGTGGAAATTCCTGAGAACCATAGGAGTTGGAAGACCCAAAGAAAACACTATTCCTAAAACAATTGATCTCGAAGCACTCAATGTGCATTTCTCATCTTCGTCGCATTTTGGAGGAAACGCCAAAATAAATACACTACAATATCTTTCGTCACTTCCAACTCCTAATTATCCATGTTTTTGTTTTGATCCATTCACTGATAGTGGTGTTAAGAAGAGCATAATGTCAATTACATCAAATGCAGTTGGAAATGATTGTATAAGTCGTAACATGATCGTACCTGTCCTTGATCAAATCCTTCCTATTATGACACACATCTTAAATTTTTCTATTGCAAGTAGTCTCTTTCCCTCTGCTTGGAAAGAAGCTCAAATCATTCCATTACCAAAAAAAGGTAACCCATCATCTTTTTCCCACTACCGCCCTATATCTATACTACCTTTCTTTTCTAAAGTTCTTGAGCGCCTTGTCTATAATCAGTTAAATACCTTCCTATGTACTAACTCTTTACTAAATCCTTTTCAATCTGGATTCCGTCCCGGACATAGTACTGGGACAGCCCTGGTCAAAGTTACGGACGATATAAGAACAGGCATGGAAAAGGGCAGACTTACAGTAATGTCGTTGCTCGATTTCAGTATGCCTTCAACACAGTTGATTTTGAAATCCTACTTGGCATACTATGCTCTATTAACATATCTCCTATGGTGGTTGACTGGTTTCAAAGTTACCTGTCTGGCCGCCGGCAACGTATACGTATAGAGGAAACCGTTTCTTCTTGGTGTAATATTTCAGCTGGTGTTCCGCAGGGTGGCGTGCTATCTCCTTTACTTTTTGCTATTTTTATAAATTCTATCTCACAAAAATTTGTTTCATCCTACCACCTTTACGCAGATGACTTACAAATATACACACAAGCGCCAGTGAGTCAATTGCCCGATGCGATCGCTGCATTGAATATGGATTTAGAGCGGGTGTGTGAATGGAGCCTTCAATATGGACTTCAGGTAAATCCATCAAAGACCCAAGTAATAATCGTGGGTAGCTCTACCATGATATCACGTATCGACTACACACAGTTGCCTCAGGTCATTTTTAATGGCACTCCTATTGTTATTTGTGAAACAGTTAAGTACTTGGGAATACACATCGACAGAACTCTGTCCTGGGATCGTCAGCTGCAGGAGGTTGGGCGCAAAATATTTGCATCTGCGGGATCACTGCGCAGATTACGTAGTTTTCTTCCCACTGCCACTAAGGTAAGTAAGTAAGTAAGTAAGTAAGTAAGTAAAACTTTATTGTACACCAAACATGAAATTGACAACAAAAAATATATATAGTGTATACAATGTACAAATGGCGGCCTTATCGCTAAGAGCAATATCTTACAGGCAACCGTAGATAGGACAAAATTATGAGAAATGGGTAGTATTTGGTGTCAGAAAGAAAACTTAGAGATAACTAAAAGTGTAGAAAGAAAAATGAGTTTCACAGTCACAGTAGGTACGTATACCTAATTTACAATACATAAACTAGCAATCTATAATAAACTAATACATAAAAGGTTGCGCTTGCACAATCTCTTTTACTCCCAATCCTTGATTACGCGGATGTCAGCTATCTTAATCTTACTGAGGAGCAACTTGACAAGCTTGAGCGTCTTCAAAATGTTTGTATTAGATTCATATTTGGCCTACGCAAATATGATCATGTGTCTGAATTCAGAAAAATGCTCAAGTGGCTCCCAATTCGCCTTCGACGGAATACTCACATACTATCATTATTATACAGTATACTGTTCAATCCTCGTACTCCCCCATATCTCAAAGAACGTTTCAAGTTCCTTCATGCCACACATTCAAGGTTATTAAGGTCATCAGAGAATTTGCAACTGGGAATGCCACAGCATTCCACAAAATTTATGGATCAATCATTTATGGTGCAAGCAATTCGCTTGTGGAATGCTTTGCCAATTTCAATTAGACGGGCCCAATCTTTGGTGTCTTTCAAAAAGATGCTAAAGGATCACTTTCTGTTGGATTAATTATAGTCATGATATGATACTGTCTGTTTTTAACCCTGTCTTTATGTGTCTTCTTCTTCTGTTAATGATTGTAGTTTCAGTGTGAATAGTTGTATTACAGCATAGGTGTTTATTGTGTATTTTAATGCTGAACGGTATCTATTTGTGTTAATATTGTTATGTATTTGTATTTGTGTTAATATTGTTACAGATTGTGCATGCATATAGTATAAGCATGTATATTTTTATTGTTAGTACAATTATCTGTATTTTAGATTTATTGTGCACTGCCTTTATCAGTTCAATCATTTCTATCCATGCAAAGGTTGCCTGGAAGAAATCGCTTTTAGCGATAAGGCCGCCTATTGTACATACAATGTTCTGCATTTCTTCTCAACATGTAATCTTTTTATGGTGTACAATAAAGAATATTTATTATTATTATTATATTATACTAGCATGAGCCAGCAGCTTCAACCGCGTATTGTTTTGTACCCGTTCTTGCTTCCCGATAAAAAGTAGCTATAAAGCCTATGTGTTATTCCAGAGTATAATCTATCACTGTACCAAACTTACTGATGTCTCCCCCAGTAAGGGGGGACACCAGGACTGCGAAGGTCCTGATATCTCCCCCAGGCAGTCCACCGGGGGAGACACGAGTCCTTCAAATATAATTTAAAAGCTTGTACTGATGTGTCCCTCAGCTAGGGGGGACACCAGGACTTATGCAGTCCTGTTGAATCGACTGGGGCAGACACGAGACAGTACCCAAATTGGGGGGGAGCCAGATACGTTTAGCAATTAGAGCGCGAAAGGGTAACAAATATCCACACATCTACACTCATAAGCTTTCGCATTTACAACACAAATTATTAAGATACTCTAATGTTAATATTTCATTCTATTAGATGCTACTTGGATAATATTTATGAGCAATCACTAGCAAACTTTATTATTTAAATGTTTTATTAAAGGTGTAAATTTAAAAACATGGTTCTTGCCGGGTTCAGACTACCGAGTGACAGAACCGTACCGAAATAACCTGAAATCTTCAGTATATTGTAAACGCCTTGTTAGAAAAAGGCCACAGGTTTTAGAAGTCTCGGGTTCGGACAAATAATAAGTGAAATGAAGAGACAGTGAAGGTATGTAAGTTGTATTTCAATATGAAACTACATACCTACTACGTAATCGCAGTCCAACAATACCGAGACTGGCAAGTCGTAGTTAATATTATTTAAGTACATGATTTATATTTATATAGACGCCTCATTATATATGCAGCTGTGTCCCCACAAGTTCAAGTCACGTCTAAAGCAATGTGTATTTTTTCATTATAAAAAAAATGGTGCAGCTTTGTGTCTATACCTAAAGTTAATCTACGCGCAATTTATAGTTACCTAAAATTTTGTACGTGACTTATCAAATAAGCCACGATGATCTTTGTCCGATCCTAGGGACCATAATCTATGATATCAATAGCTTTACAGCAAATTGACTGAAATATAAAGAACCTTTTCAATCAATACATATGATGCAGTAAACTATATTGATAACTTATATTTGTAGGTATTGTAAATATTATGTTCATAGAAACATTTAGTTTTTTAAATAAGAAAAAACCAGTCATCAAAGGCTCTCGGGTAATCCTAATCTTTACTAATAATTATAAAAAGGAAAGATTCGATTGCATGATTTTTGTTTGCATCCAATAGGCTCCGAAACTATTGAACCAATGAGAAAAAAGCTTTCACTGTTGAGAAGCTACGTTATCCCCGGGTATTATATATATTTCATTCCCGTATTATCTCGGGAACGGGATCTATGCAAGTGAAACCGCGTGACGTCCGTTAGTCAGTTATATATTTTAAATAATGAATTCATTCGGAATTATTTCAGCACCGTATGATTTGATAAATAGTCTATTAAACAGATAGGCACTAGTTATATAGTGCTGCTGAGAGAATGTTGAAACACTAAGCTATAGGTTTATTTCAATAAGATAGTTTGACACAGTTAGAGCTATAAGTTCTAGTTGAAGCCTACATTAAGTTTATCGTCTTGCTAAGAGCCTTGCCAAGTTTGCATGAATTATTGACAACACCGTTCTAGATCGTACTACGATTAATATGACTTCGAAAATTATCTGAAGCAACATGGTAAGTACTTGAAAGCTCGATTCATCTGTACCTAAGTTGTAAAGTGGTTTACAAATGTACGTAAATACAACTTATTTTGAAGTTTGGTTGTTTAAAGTGGAATGCATATGTACTAAAGTATTCGCTGCCATCATTGTAGAAGCTGGGTATTTACAACAGGCTTGTCTAATCCAGGATTAGGTAATCCATTACCTACTCTTAGTTTTCAATCGATTTTCCATTTAGGTTAAAGCTTTTGCCAGTTATTTAGTCTTTATCAGATTCAATTGTATTATTCGACCTTCTTTCCATGATTTTTTGGGTTCTGATTTGCCAGCTTTTATTTTGCATTTCAACGCCAGCGTTACAAAAACATGTCACACAATTCAGTTGCTTTATATATTTCGTAGTAAAATAATGCACGTTTAATTCAGAACTTCATTGTACACATAGAGGAGTTCAAAGCCTTAAATCTCACTCTGCGTTTACCAACAATACCGAGTAGTTTATAGACTAAAGTTAACTAGCTCACGGCAGATTTCAGTGTTTGAAATTTCTGTGAAACTGAAATGTACAGATATTGCTTTCTCCGTGCTTGTAATTTATTTTCGTGTTGCATAAATGTATGCTGGCATCTTTCTTGCTTAGGAAATAAACATCGTCATAAAACATTTAGTTTGGTCGGTAATTTTTAAATATTTTAACATGTGTTAATATTTTTCCTCACAAGCGATTGATTTATTAACTACTAGCTGTTCCCCGCGGCTTCGACGGCGTAGAAGTCGTTATCGCTTAAAATCATAACCCTCCTTTTGCGTACTCGGTTAAAAAAGTAGCCTATATCCTTCCCAGGGCCTTAAACGATCTCAATACCAAATTACATCTCAAACGCTCCAGCCGTTTAGGCGTGAAAGCGTAGCAGACAGACTTTCGCATTTATAATATTAGAAGGGGTTATTAAACTGATTGCGTTTTGTTTGATTATTTTTAATTTGATTCTAAGGGTATGCATTGAACTTTTAGTATTTTTATAATTTTCAGCCAGTCACTATATTACTTGCATGTATCTGTAGGTACTCACGAATACATATTCATAAGGGCCACGTTTTTGAGACATTTATAACAAAAGTTGTTCACATTTCTTTCATATTTGTAACTAATGAATTAATACCCCAGAAAAAAATCATTGTAGACCGTTATTAAAGGAGGGTAGTAGGAGAGTCGAAAGTATCAGCTAGATTTAAATAAAGCACTTACGTACATTATTATTTATTACATTTAGTCGACAGATTCATGTTGCATACATGCATACTTACTTTTGTGCATATGTTACCAAGTTAAAGGCTGAAGCTTATGTAGTCGAGTTCAGAAATGATTGGGCGTAATTAGACAACGCGGTATGCTTAAACTTTCCTCTTGCAGTAAAACAAATGGCACACTTATTCAAATGATCTTGTGGAGACGCTGGCGAATGTGTCTGTCTGTGGTTCATAATTTATTTTAGACAGATATGGTAAGGGTATCTTTCTGTTACAGGTTAAATGTGTATTGAATTAAAAGATATTATTAGGCACTTGATAGCGTTTATATATGCTCTGTATGCCTTTTCAGCTGTTAAAGTTCCATTAGAGCAGTGGTCAGCAACAGTCGGACCTCTCGGACTACCAAATAGATGCAAAGCCACCAGGAATCGATTGCAAATATTATGTTTTTTCGCCCGATTTGTTTTCTTTCTAGCCTGCCTGGGTGGGTATGTGCAGATTTATTATAACTTATGTGATGTAATATTTTGTTGATTATGCCGATCTTCTGATTTTTTTATACTACTGAGATGCCAGACAAGCTTACGGCCCACCTAATGGTTGGTTACCGTAGCCTATGGACGTTTGCAGCACCAGAAGCGTTGCACATGCGCTGCCGATCCGAGTACAGGTTTTGACGACCCGCAGAAAAATTTTGTCGCCCATAACGCCCATATTTTGCTACCAAATTTCAAAATATTCAGAGGTGTGAAACTATGCCCGTTTAAATTGCCATTTAAAGTTGATGTAGCCATAGAATGCCAAGTTGTTTAATCTTTTAAAGCTTCACATGGAGATAATTGATTTACAAAAAGATATCTCTATCTGTATATATAAAAATCAATGCCACTTTTCGTTGTAATTTTATAACTCAAGAACGGGCTCACCTATCCAAACCAAATGTTTAGGCTTTGTTCGTACTATTTAGTAGATGGTTTATGAGAAGTTTGCACAAAATTGGTCGAGCGGTTCTTCATTTATCACATTTTTTGTAACAAATAAATTCAAAAATGCTACGGGAACGGATGATGTACTCTATTATGTGACGAAGTTGCGCGGGTCAGCTAGTATCCCATAGATTTAGAATGTACAGCGAAAAATGCTAAATCTATGGCCGGACCGGAAATTCCTCTGAAGAATTTCCGATCAAACATGTCCACAGATAAATACCTATATCACCACTGCAAAATGGTTGAAATTTTAAACAGTTTTCCGGACCCCGCCTTAAAATCTTGCTGACCCCTTCTTAAGAGTATTACGTTTTTTTCAAATTTCAAATTTAAGTGTACGTTATAAGTGAGTCTTCCGAGTAAAAACACTAAGCAAACGGGGACCTGAAAGCCCTTTTTCATTAAATTACAGAGATCAACATGTATTCTCTGCTCTGCTAGTATCCCAAGGATCCAAGGATATATATCCAAGGATTTTGGCATGATCAAAAGTTGTTTGTATGGAAAACATCCTGTTATGTCAATCGTAAATGGATATACCACACAGCATCAAAGTGTCACAAAAAACATTATCTGACTGAGTACCTAATTACTAAAGTGTTCACTTTTATCGTCGCTCCTGGAGTGACACTGTTTTTTTGTATTATGTAGGCAAATAGCGATTGAGAAGCAGTGGTATTATCAGAATGAAATTGGATATTGCCAATATGCAATTTTATTATGATAATATGCTTTATTTTAAAAAGCAGTGGTAGCTAGTAAAGTAAGGCGTAGACCTGCTACGTCTAGGTACGTAGCATTTCTACGCCTCTACGACCACCCTAGCAGGTTTTTTTGTACTTAAAGATTATTTGCGTGTACTTCACACATTTGCATTGATGTGGGCTTAAACGTAAATCTAAGAAGTCTGCTTCAGTCTAGGCAGGTCTTATAAGACTGCTCATTCTCTGGGATGGATAGCAGAAAGTTTCAGAGATCGGGCTGTTTAAGTGAAAAACCGCATTTCGTCTTATAAAATTACATTACGATTAAAACAATATTGTTTAAAAGTTTGTCGTAGTAGTCGACAAAATGTTTCGGAAACTGGTACAGTAATTTCATTGTGAAATTGCGTTGCAAGTGGCCGTCCAGAATGCTTCTAGCCATATTATGTTACTAACTGAATATCTTAGGTACTCCGAAGTGCTGTCTTGTGAACATACCAGGTAATACTTAATAAACATACAGGCATTCGCCTGTGCTCAAAGGCTTTTGTCAGCTTTACTGACCATGTTTTAGGTCAGTAGGCGCACACCGGGCGACAATCACGGCGATTTGTAGCCCAGTGTGCGCATGCATCGGGTGACTTGTTGAGCGAAAAAGCTGTCCCGGCGAAACACCTGTACCATTAGTCAGTACCATTGATGGTACAATTGGCACTGATTTACAATTAAAATTAAAATTCCCACTAGTACAATTGATTGAGCCACTCGTCTAGGACAAAACACAGACATAATAAAACACACACCCACACACACATACACGCACACGCACACGCACACGCGCACACACACACACACACACACACACACACACACACAAACACACACACACACACACACACACACACACGCACGCACACACACGCACTCACACGCGCGCGTACACTAGCAATAATAGCAACTACATTTCAGATGCGTTAGTGATTTTTTTTATATACTTTCACTTTTTTTTAGCTACATATTCATTTTATTATTATTATTTTTTCTTTTCTATATTTTGTATTATCAATGCTTAAATGTAACATTTAATACAATGACGTTAAGATGCCCATTATTGTTGAGGGGGACACACTGTCTCCTGCAAAACAGTTTTTATTAACTAGCGCAGGAGTCAGGGTATCCAACTAGAATGATGTACCCTTAATAATAAAAATTATTGTATTATTGTATTGCACAAATCGCTCGGCGACTTTCACCGCGACTACCCTAGCTTGTCGCCAAGTCGCAGCGACATGTCGCTCAGTGTGCGCAGCTTAGAACAAAATGTATCTAATTTGGCGCCCGAAGTTTGTCGCCGCGACATGTCGTCCAGTGTGCGCCTACTGTTACTGTGGTCCTACTTGAATATTTTGATACACATCCGCATTAAGCTCACAAAGAGGAAAGATTTGTTTGTTTGTAATCAATAAATTCTGGAACTAATTGGGTTAGTTCTTGAGATTATCCATAATATTTCAACTCAAAAACTTTACCATTTTATGATATTAATATTGACACACCTTTTCTGAAAAACGATATGACAATGGCTTCAAGTCATAGTGAGTGACTAAATTGCTAATGGGCAAACGATCAGAGATTACTATTTTAAAAGAATTTTTTTATATATAATTATTTAAATGGATTTTGAAACAGCATTTTAATAAATTTGGGCATAGCTATAATATTTCATTTTGCAGAGCGGTACTCAATTAAAATTCAATATTGAATGAAATTTTTATACATACGGTGCCGTGAAATTCACAAATACAATTCGGTTTGATATGAGAAATCAGTGTAAATTACTTTTTGGTTTATGTAGATGCTATAATTGACAGAACAAGTGATGCGAGAAACTCATGCTATTAATTCTCTGAGGGCACGGTATAAGGCAGTTGTCCCACTACCAGCAAGGCAACGACTTATTATATCGGATACATTTCGTCCAAAAAGTGTACAGTAGAAACATACGTTTCGTTCTGTGTAACTGAAAAAGATACATACGAGTACATAATGGTCATGACTTTTAACCCTGAAGAGGTAGGCAGAGGCAGATTATATGCCCACCTTTTAAATCTTTCCCACGCACTAAGTGGTGAGCTATATTGCCGTGTTGAAATGGACAGGGGCAAGTTGTGACTGCCCGCTGTTAAAATTTTTCAAGCCACCCATAAAGGCCTTCACCTTGACTTAACCAAGGAAACCTGGACCAACGGCATAACATATATCATTGCCTGGTTAGACCGCCGAGGGCTCACTCACAAGATCAAACATAGACTACGCGATGCCATCGAGAGATCTATTATTCAGTTCAACGGAAAGAAACATTATTTGAACTCTCATTGTAGTACTCATATCGCAATTCCGTGGCGCCCATTGTACACGTAGTGCGCACTTGCTTATCACCCAGCTATGAGAAAGTCGGATCGGAAGCTCACAATCGTCGACTTGTTTCTATACTTTGTATACTTGACCGGTTTCACGTTACGGCGTTCTTAAAGGTTATTTATAGAGAGATAAATAAATATTGTGGTGTTGTGTAGCAGTACACGTAGTGTTATTCAAAAGGTACCAGCGACACATATTTTTAAATGACACATTTCTTTTTTCCACCTCTACTCTCTTCTCGTTTGTCGTTTATCGCCAACGATGGGATAAACGCTTTACACAAGTTATCATTCACTCCACATGTCTGCGAATATGTTTTTGAACAACAACTTGAATGAGTTTATTTTCCATAATACATTTTATTCTATTTTATTTTCTTTAAAATGTCAGAATTTGTAATATAACTTCGTCTCAAGTAGAAGTCGAGTTGATGTTCTCAGATAGAAATTTCCAATAAAATAAAGATAATGTTAGTGTATCTCATAATATTGTTTTTCATTTACGTAGGTTGTATTCAATTCTGTGCGTTGATATTCATAGAAATATATTTGTAAAGAATATAAAACAGAACTGGAATATAAGAATCATTCAGTAGGTTTATGTACCTACCTCCTTTAGATATAAAGTCTAGACTTCTAGAGTATTATCTTTTGTGAAATAGTACACTTTTATGATCATATTGAATATCAAGTTATGATTAAATCAAGTTTAGTAATGGTTATCTATTTTTCTTTTTTGATTTAACTTCGAAGAATCATAAAAGACAAAAAATATTGTTTCTAGAATCTATTCTTCAGTTTCTAGGATCTGCTACCATAAAATGCAAAGGTTTTAAAGGTAATGGTATCTGTATAACACCTACGCATATTTTGTGCTCAACTAGGGTAAGCAATAGAAATACTAACTAAAAAGATACTACTTAATGTACCTAATTTTATCATTTTTTCTTATTAGTTTACCCACGAAATTGATAGACAGGAGAGAACTGACCTGAGGGTTAAAGTTTTGACGTATTTTTTATAAGCCTTTGTACAAGAATACTTAACGAAAGTTGGTTGCAAAGATGACGGGAGTATCGTTGTACCCAAAGACGTAAAAAGTTCAACTTTGCGGTTATTGTTTAAGTTAAGCGTACTGTCACGACTGTTCATTGATTCGTGTCCTCTTAAATTGTCTTATGCCTAAAAGCTTGAAGTCTATCGTCAAGCTTTTACTTAACTAGGAATTCTAAGTGGAAAATTCTTAATGGATGCTATGCCGGACTCTTTTCGACTAAATTCACTCAGTGCCCAACTACTGGGGACGGCCGGGAGCCATGTGTGAACCCTCGGAAGGATGTCCCAGGATTCTCGGCCGTACAGAATTATAGTGTTTTTTTTTAAGTCCTACATGTATGCTATGCCGGACTCCTATCGACTAGAACCACACAATGCCTTACAACTGTCTACGGCTGGGCGTCCCGGGTAAGTCCTCGGAAGGATGTCCTAGGGCTCTCGACAGACAAAATCTAGGGTGGTTAAAATAAGGCACACTAGACTATTTAAGGTAAGTTATCCCATAATTCTGCTTTTCTTGAAGTGTTTTAATTTCTCGACCACAATACTTCTCATTCTTAAACACGAGTTTAAGAATGAGAAGTTAATTAATCCGCGAATTTCATTGCTTACTATTACTGTATTGATTGCAGTCGCGATCTCGTGTTGTAAGTCACACGATTTAATAAAAAAAAAATTGAAATTCAATCAATCAATCAAATCAGCGCTTAGCACACCACTCCTGGACGAAGCATCTCCCAAATTACGCCACAATACACGGTCCAGCGCCTTCCTCATCCAGTCACTCCCTGCGATCGTTTTTAGGTCGTCATTGAAATTCAAGAAGACGCTAAATCTGATTGTGAAGGCATGTGATTGAATTTGACACAGAATTGTTCCATAAAATATTTTATAGCTTCAAATCCGGTGAAGGCAAAGCAGTAGAACTATTATCTGCATTATGTGTGAATATCGTCGGAAGAAAACACCTTACATACCTAACACTTTCTGTGCGTACGTCGATACTTTTGAGAGTTAGCAAACTAATTTTAGTCGTTTCTATGTAATTCAAAAGGTGTATTTTAGAATTACTTACTTAGCTATCAAAGTTGTTAGAAGTAAACACTAAAGACGATGAATAGCTGAAATATAAAATATATGAATAGGTTCGGGTGCCCCCGCCCAGAGGTGACAGCAGTACTCCATATGCTGACGCATTTGCGACTTATAGAGAAGCAGTGCTTGTGCCGCAGTAAAGTACCGCCGCGCCCTTCTGAGCACTCTGAGCTTCCTAGCTTATTTTTGGAAAATTACCGTGCATAGTCGTGGTATATTAATACAAGAAGTTAAACATTACAGCATGTCCTCTAGCCTAGTGATTGAAATGAAATAAATCCTTAGCTCTTAAGGATTTATTTCATTTCAATTAAGAGCTATTTAGCCATCTTGTCATCGCAATAAACCTCAAGTCTTTTCCATCTCTAAGTTCAACTACGAACAAAATAAACTCCTCCTAATCAATAATGCATTTCAAAACCAACTTGTCATGTCAACAACCCCTTTTCTACAACTTCCAAGTTATTTTTAGCCCCGCACGCAAATCCTCTATATAATAGAGTATACTTCGCTTTAGTAGGTCGACGTTGAAGGGTGATTCTCTCGCTATGAATACACCGAGATCCATCACCAAAACCGCCGCTCAGATTGGGTTGTCAATTACGTCACTGCTTTCCCACCCCTTAATCTGTCATCTAGACACCAATTAAGGAGAAAACTGCCTCGGGAAGGAACTGTTGTCATTTATCTTTTAGGAGAAACATCACGATAATAAAAAACGTGGACCGAATTATGAAAAGCTCATGATAGGTGTTAGAAATTTTTTTTTGGGTTCCGTATTTTAAGAGCAAAAACGACACTCTTTTATAACTGGTCCTTACTCAATTTGCACCGAATATACAGAATCAATAAGTTTTAGTCTTTACTATTACAAGTATAACATTCTAAACAACCCGTTTGAGTTAGTAATTGCTAAATAAATCTAACTTTAAATAAAAACAGTTTTTTTTATTTCTAATTTAAATTTAATATATTTTTAGAATAGTTTAACCCTACAGGATTATTCAAGTAATTTAATTTAAATATATTTGTTTTAATTTCGTTTCACGATATTGCTGTTAGGTACATAATCAATCGTTATTCGTGAAATATACGGAACATGTTTCAAATCAACAACTCCTACTTTCGTGCGTCAAACATTGAAATTGGTTCATTTTCCGAACAGCTGTGCGTGATGAGATTGAAAACAAACGCTGTGAAAACAATTCAGTTTGATTAAATCATGATTGTTTGTCGAAGTAATTTTAAAAAGGGTTTGAAGTGAATAAAAACTCTGTTACCAAATTTCCCTTCTAACACAATTTTTAAAAGTTTACAGTAGCTATTATTATATATGAAAATATATAATGATAGCGGTTACACTCATGTCAGTAGATACTGACCATAACGTATGATGTTTAAAAACAGTTTTCGATTACACAACACGTTCTGTAAACGAAAACTATGACGCTTAATAGCAGGTTTCGTTTATAGAACACTTTTTGTATACCAAAACTGCGTTTTTTTCCTGAGATGGGTAACCGCTTGTGTTAAGTTTTTTGGCAGGCACGATAAGCCCTAGGTTCCAGCTGCCGGGAAATGGTAGTAGGTCATGTTGGAGGTCCAGAGGGCGGCACAGAATATACAAGAAATTATTTGAGGTGTTAGCGCCTCTAATTAACAATTTTTCATATTAAAAATTTCCTCTTTACATATTTTTTTTTGTAAAGTTTGCCATTTCAGTTGAAATAAAGCTATAAACCACTGATGGTACTGCATTTATAAAGTTAGTTAATACGGTTTTTAACTATATAGGTAGTTTAATTTGCAAACAAAAGTGTACTTGACTGGCCTCGTGGTCCAGTGGTTAGTGTACCTGACTATGAATTCGGAGGTCGCCGGTTCGATCCCCACCCAGGACAAATCTCTTTCTGTGATGAGCGCATTGATTAGTTCTGTGTCTGGGTGTAATTCATCTAAAATATGTATGTATTTAGAAATATAAAAGCATGTTTATCAGTCGCTAGATACCATAGCACAAGCTTATAGTTATTAGCTTAATTTGGACTAGATGTTGTGTGAGTGAGCCAGCCAGAAGTGTCGATGTATTTCTCCTAATTGTCTTAAACAACATTTCGGGAGCTAGGTACACGTGTCACAAAAAATAAACCACACACGAAATTGAAGAAAACAGGGGATGGAGGCCTTTAATAAAATGGTCCCAATTCCCAACAAAACCCAATTCCGAAAAGGTCACTGACTGAAAACACTGCTAACAAGCATAATTGCTTGTTAGCAGTTTTTTGAGTCAGTAACCTTTTAAAGGCGGAGAACTTTTTTGAAAACGATCACGCTCTATGTAACCAATCGGATCAGCCTGTATTATGTAGTCCGTTACCGCACTGGTTAGATGTTTTGCTATACGGTTTGGTTTCTAGCTTTGCTTCTCTACGCCATGACTTCGTACGTTAGCAAAGATAATATTAGTATTACATACAGATAGGTAACTCCCGGCCCCCCACTGAGCAAACTTCCCCACTCCCGCTGCTGTTGGAGGTTATTTTAACGGAACGTTTGCTTAGCTTTAGTCATGCCTTGGTGGATACACACACATTCAAGCTCTGTACAAACACAACAATTTTATAGTGTGGGTAAGAGGCTAGAAAACGAATCATTCGTAGTATGGAGTTTCTGCCCTGTGACGTAAGATAGCAGGTGCACTACTGGTTTGGGCTCTGAAGATTTCAGAAACCCCGGTGCCTCGCCAATAAACTCAATCAAGCCACTTTGGACAAGACAGAATTTCTGTAGTTGAAGTTACAGTAGGTATACTCGAGCGTCGCGGAAACCCCGCTCAAAAATCTACACATTTAGCATCATCGTCTCTCCTGCCATATACAAGTAACATTAATAATATTATTCATTGTTCGTCTAAAACCACCAATCAAATCTCCACTAAACACAGTGATTGTCAGCTAAATATGTTAACCCATATTGCGATGATTCGTTCCACAGCTAATGCAACCTTAGAAGAAGACAAAACTTAAAGTGACATCCTTGTTTCACTTTGTAACATTCTTCATAAAATAATATGGGTTTTTATTGCCAATGACATGACCACTATGATTGAAATTTTAATATCTGGCGAAATACTGTAAAATTATTTGCTGAACGAAGTAAAACAACCCAGACACTCGGTTTAGAATGGAGCTCTCACTTATTCCCGCAAGTCGTTTGACATAGCTGAAGTTAAACCACGAAAGTCTGATCTTCAACTTGAAACATTGGATACTTGGTTGGGGTGTTCTTTTTACAATTAGAAGCTGGAGTCTATGAGTAATCTCCTTGGAGAAAAAGTAGACGCCTAATCCCTTTAGCCTTTGCTCTGGAGCTTGATAAGTGTAATAGACTCTTGTACAATGGAAATGTACTAATAATGTATTCTATGATGTGATTTCATAAGATAACCAAAGTATTAACCTACTTACAATTTTTTTGTTAAATTGTATGTCACAATATTGCGACATTAAAAGTTGACCAATTATGAAAATTTGATTCGAACAGTCTTCAAGTAATTTAGGCAACTGTTGGAAATGGCAAAGCGAATGCCAGTTAATAATTATTTTACACAATAAAAGACGTAAGCAATACCAAGAACAGCTGTATGACGATGTCTTCAATGAACTCTTTGATGCTGAGACTTCCTCAACAATTTTCATTTGCTTAGTTCAAATACTCTCCTTCAGTAAAGTGTAAAGTTCTCAGCATACCAGTTTTAACTGGAAATCTGATTCAAACAAGTTCACACAGTACAATTTCATTAAATCCTGTTTTATATAAATGGTGTTCTCCATTCTTTACATTAAGTATACTAAATTACTTTACTTGTATGAGTAGGTACTTGATATTTTTTAATTGAAATCACAATTTCGCTTATGAAATTTAATGTCATTGAAATTTTTCTTTCTTTGCAGATTCAGTAGGTACTGATATACCTACCTACAGATAACAGAAGCGAAGAAAATAAAAATAAACTAAAATAAAATGGGTGCTAATTAAACGAACTTCTTTTTAATAGCATTATTGGCCTCCGAAAAAATACTTTGCCTCCTTAATTTATAAGTCAGCCACAATTCATGAGCGTCAGAATTTATAGAATATAGCCACCATTTAATTTCTTTATTAGCCACTGTTAATATAATTCAGCATTGTGATTATTTTTTAGCATCTAATTTTATAACATGCATTCAAACAGTAAACTTCTAAATTACTGGAAAATGGCATCAAAATAAACATTATTTATTAATATTGTAGTCTAATTTCCTAATTCAGCATTTTTAAAATGTAACTCATCCCACATTAATGGATCATCAAAATTAAGTAAAATTGCCATCAAAAAGCAAATTATGGCCACCAATATTAGGTCTGTTGTTATGAAATTGCCGTTATGTATAAAAAATTTAACGATTTTTTTTCATATATTTTTTGTTTGTATTAACCCCTCCCACGTTTTATGATACGTATAAGCACATAAGCTAATTGGTGCGACGCGATTCCTTTCTTCATTTGAACATAACAGCCGTCAACAGAGACTGTCGTCATTGGTCGTTGATATTTACGTTCCTTTACACTTTCAACACAATTTGATTATATCATTCCATTTATGAATACATTCATAACCAGCTTTTTATTTTTAAAATGGAAACATTGCTAGTATGAACGAAAATTATTAAGATGTAATACGTATGCGTTTTTACGGAACGTGACAAATCATGGCGGCCGGGTTTTCTCGACATGTAAACAAATAGTTTTAAATATTTATTTATGATTCGAAAGTGTTAATTTTTTAGTGATCTTTGTTTAATGTTTATTAAATTATTGTATTAAAGTGTTATATTGGTGATTATGTATGGGAATTCGATACAATGTGATAAAGTTTACTAGCTACATATTGTTTACAAGTTACATCAGTGAAAATTATCAAAATTTCATATATATCACATTGCTACTAGATCAGGTCAGTTCTATTTCATTATTGAAACATATAAATAGTTAGATAAACTTATTGTGAAGCCGAGAAGGTATAATTTATACTATGTTACTGACATTACATTCACAAATTCTTCGGTTTTTTGAAAGCCCACTCAAAAATTTAAAAATTCTCAAAAAGACGCCGACACGTATAGCATTTTTGCAAATCGAGGTCTGGCGCGTGAGGGGTTAATCGACGTAATCACCAATGCTGATTGCATGGCTGATTACTTCGATTTATATGCATCTTTGCCAACGGAGCGGCAACAAATTCTTCAAAGGCATTTTGTACTGCCTCTCGAGTATTGAAATTCTTTACCGCCAAGAAGTTATCCAAATTCTGGAAAAAGTAGTAGTCTGTAGGCGCAAGGTCTGGTGAGTATGGTGGATGACGGAGAGCTTCCAACCCCAGTTCTTGCAACTTGGAGACCGTCTTCTGTGCAGTATGAGGTCACGCATTGTAGTGCAGGAGCAGCGGAGACGAGCGATTGACCAATGCTGGTTGGAGATGAGCCAGCTTCTCCGTCATTATGTTCAGTTCTTCACAGTAAACATCTGCAGTAATGCTCACCCCGTATGGTAAAAAGCTGTGATGAATCAGACCGGCGCTAGACCACCAAACAGTGACCATCACTTTTCTAGAGCTAAGTTTTCGTTTTAGGGCATTGTTTAGGTGCTGAACCAGGATTCAACCAACTTGCTGAGCGCTTGCGGTAATCAAACAGAATCCATTTTTCATCGAAGTAACAATGCGGTTTAAAATTCCTTCATTTGTGTGTCTGTTGAGCAATGCGAGGCCTGTCTCGACGCGTATTTCGCGCTGACGATCATTGAGTTCGTGGGGCACCCATTTTTGAAGCTTTTTTACCTTGCCAATTTGACGCAAATGGACCAATATTGTTTTGACGCTAACGTCGAAAGCTGCTGCTAATTCAGCCGTAGATTGTGTGTCATCCCATAAAATTGGAAATACCGCAAAATTATAATCTATAGAGAAATTAAAAATTGTAACGTAATGCAAAATATTAAATTTATATGAAATCTGGCGCTCGGTGGCCGCTGCCGCGGCATGCTCACTGTTCCAACCTAACCTAACCTTCGCAAGCAGCGATCAAACCTTCCACACTCTCGTATATTTCATACATTGCCTTGCCTGCAAGTTTCAGGTATTCTATAGAATGCCTAGACATCATACAGATTTCGGTCGGTGACATTATGTATGCATGTAATACAGGTTATAGAACTAAAGATAGATAGCGCTTACCGAACTAAAAGGTAAGACCAAGAAAGCAAATACTAAACACAAAAGTGAGTAATAAAACGTGACAGTGCTAAACACTGTTGTGAACAGTAACGTTGTAACGTTGTGCAACAACGTGTGCATAAATCAATAAAATTATTCAATTAAAAATGAAATTTTAGTGATAATAAATGAAAGCGCCATCTTCCGACAACTAGTCACATCAACACAGCACTGACGTAACCAGAGTGACGTAAGACGTAGGGACGCTACTTGCCGCCAGAGGCGCTGTCCAAAGCTATAAATAGGACTGCGCGCGAAGTTTAAGAAACCATTTTCACAAATTTAAATTATACTCGTCGCGAAGGTGTCTGTGCGTCGGAGGTTAATCGAAGTAATTTAAAACTTATTATAATTTTTATAGGGAGCGAAATTCTCCCTAAGTGAACAGTTGTTTAGCTGCAAACGTCAAGTACCCCATCATTGGGTGAGTTAAATCATTTATAATGTAATCTAAATTTTAAACAGTGAAAATTAACGGCTGTTGGTCAACCCTGTTATAGGGGGGTAGTTAACAGGGGTTTGAAAAAACATATCTGTAAAATTAGTACTGTAAGCAGACAATGTAAGACTCCCGATTCCTGCAATGGTTAGCAGGGGTCGGCTGTCTTAGGAAGGAGGCGGGAAAAAGGGTTCCAGCTAACCCCTCATCTGGAACATTCCAGGGTCCACCCTTCGGGTTCTACGAGAACCGTCTTCCCTACGGATTGGGAAAAATTCACCCTTCGGGTTCCACGAAGGTGAAGACGCACCCTTCGGGTTCTTCAAACAACCATCCACCCTGCGGGTTGATAACACCGTGCCAGCCGAATTTGTGGACGGCACGGCTACCTCGCGGACTGCATCACCATCCAGGAACCACAAGATAAGTCGAACCCTGAAGGACTATCGGAAATCGCAAAGCCTTTTGCTGCCCGATCACGAACCACGACCCCGAATTTTTAATCTATAATAAAATATCATTGTAAATTCTAATTCTCATCTTCTCATTTATCTCTTCTCCTTTCCTGAAAACCTTTCAGCTTTTCAACGTGTAATTTCTCATTAATGGTGAAATTTATGACGAAATTCTCCACATATTCACTTAATGTATATATACTAAACTCAAAAGTGTATAATGTATTATACACTTTTGAGTTTAGTATTTGCTTTCTTGACCTCACTTTCTTGTTCGGTAAGCGTAATCTGTCTTTAGCTACGAAGTGATATCAAATAGCGGTCTCTAATTGTTGCAAATGGCCGGTTGCTGTCGTTCCTTGCACTTACGTCAAACCTTGCAGTGGCTATTTTCAAGAAAACTGAATGTTAAGATTATTTTTGAAAAGCAATTAGTATGCTAACTGATCATAAATTTTAAATATGGAAAAAGAATCGGTTTCGAGCAGGATTCGAACCTGCGTCTTCGGCGATCCGTGCTGACGCGTTATCCACTCCTTACCTTAAAAAAAAATCGATTGTTAAATATTTATTGTACACGCTAAGTTATAAAAACTGATTTTGTCTGTGGCGGCTTAAATTATAATTTTTTGAGGCTCTCGATTTGAAGCTGTGAAATATATAATGGTGATTACATGTAAAATCTGTGGCTGAATTAGTAAATTAGGTGTTAACATATAAATACGCCGGACGAGTTAAAATAATTGTTTATCTTTATTTGATGCTTATAACGGAATGTTTAGGTGACGTTGTAAAGAGGACGAGTATATTAGAGACTAATTATTTTCGCGTGGCTTAGTTATTAAGTCAGAAGCTAAATGCCGTGGCCGATAAAAACTTTTAAGGCTCGGTTTATTATATCCCAAATAAAATTTATTCCCTTTGAAATTGAAAAAAGAAAAATTTGGTTTGTCAAAATTTTTGTGACTCTACTGGGTTCGGAAATGCTACAGACTGAGAAGAACTCAACTCCCCAAAAAACTCAGTCCGAGATATTGGATCTTGGATAGAAAATAGGAAGATATTGGACCTCCAGAGCACAAAATGTAAAGTGTATGCACAAGTTGGTCCATGAAAGTCATCTGGTCCGTGGCTCCATACTTTTTAGGGTCTGTACTCAATAAGTAAAAATGAGCCCCTATTACTATGACTCCGTTGTCCGTATGTATGTCACCAGACTATATCTCATGATGTGGATGTGAAATTGGATGTAACATGAAACAATGTATGATATATTTACTAGTCATCACTATCAATAGCACGATCTAAACATTCATTTGTCGGTACCTCGTAACAAATAAGTTCGTATGACTCTGAGATAGTGTGTGCACTCCATAAATCGTTCCGAAGTTCGACAGCGCGGCAGATTTAGCCTTGTCGGAGAAAGGGTGAAGCACAACAAGTGCAAAACAAAATAATATTCTTGATCAGTGGTTCTCAAAGTTTACGTTAAGAAAATAAGATAATAAGAAAAAGAAAATCCAACCTATAAAATGTCCACCCTTTGACTACCTTAGATGACATGCACGCTTAGACCATATAACACGGGACTAGCCTTTGCGAACCACCGCATACAAAAATATTCTGCCAGTTTTCATACAAGTGAAGGGGGAAACACAAAGACTTATAAAATTTCATTGCATTTAAAAATGTATTAATCGACAAACGCGTAATGGCTGTTGTGTGTTAATTGTTATTGTACAGTCAACTACAATGTAATGTACTAGTTTAATCATATAAAATGATGTACTGATGTACAGGCTTTTCATAAAGCCAAAAGACCAAATGGTCATGTGCAATGGCAGAAAACAATGCTTAAGTAAGGCGCATCCTGTGGTTAGATGATCTAAGCATGCACGCCATTAACGTACAGACAAACACACACACACACACACACACACATACACACACACACACACACACACACACACACACACACACACACACACACACACACACACACATACCCAGTCACCGCTCGGCTTTTGGGCCGGTTCACTGCGGTTGATGTATCGTCCTACATTCCAAGGCTCACTTACTATTTGTCTATATAGGTTGAGAAACGCTGTTATAGACAGAAAGCGCTTCACTCTGTAAGGACGGTGAAAGACTCAAATGCCCATCACTCGGAGATCGACGCCGATGGCTCTGAATTATATTGGTGCATTGAGCGAAAATGTTTTGCCATAATTCCCCTCTAAACCGTCTTATAGTCAACAATCATTACGGTTTTAAATTTAAAAGTTTTATGAAATAATAACTACATCCCACACCACATCCCCACCCCATTTGAGACACACGATATTTTTGAAATCTTCTACGGGCAAACTTCTTCAACCATTTTGGGAGATGAAAAAAAACCAAGTGTTGAAAATCTGCGAACTTCCCCATAAAGCGTTTATCTTTGCTGTGATTAAGAAGACTGCCGTGTTAGTGATAACCATTAAATAATAATGCACATGAAATATCACGAAGTGGTCACCCATACGAGGGCCAGCTACAGCGAAATATGGTTACTGGAGTGATTTTTTACTGAACACTTTAAAACTTTATAAATTGAGTCTGCGGCGCTGCTAGCGCTTCTAATTAAAGTAAGAAGTAATAAAATGAAATGAAATAATACAATTAACGGGAACCGTCGCGGGCACATGTGTGAACAAGCGAAATCATTTTGTAAAAATTCAAAATTAAAATATAATTAAGGGTGTTTCAATAAGAGTGCACTTTTTAAATTAAATTTAGTGCTATTTTTTTTTGTGCAAGTGGCGACTCTGAGATTTGACAGCTTACACATTTATTTGTTACGATTAGTAAAAATGGAGCGCTTTCCGAAAGAACAACGCGTAATAATTGTGAAAACTTATTACAAAAAGGAAAGTTATGCTGAGACCGCTCGCAAACTACGAACAATTTTCAGTCGAGAAAGTGCACCTAATGGGTGAACCATTTGAAGAGTACTCAAAAGAAAAAAAGAAACTGGGTCGGTAATGGAAAGTAAGACTCCTGTGCTTCCGTTGTGTGCGGACGGCATGTGGTTTCAGCAAGACGGCGCCGCGCCACCTGCTACACCGCGCATGAAACAATCCATTGCAGCTACGATTGCCGGAAAAAATATCTCAATAAATTCTGATGTGAACTGGCCACCAAGATTTAACGCCGTGCGATTTTTTTCTTTGGGGTTTCTCTAATCGCAGGTTTAAGCGAATAAACCAGAAACAATGCCTAAGCTCAAATCCGAGATCCAACGAGTCATCGGTGCGAAACAGCCTCATCTCTGTGAAAAAGTCATGAAAATTTTCATGAATGTAGTAATGGCCTGCCATCAGAGCCGTGGAGGCCATTTGACGGATATTTTGTTCCATACTTAATCGGAACATGTCTTTTTGACAATTCAATAAAAAAATCACAACTCTCTCAAAATAATATGTCTTTTATATTAAAATGAATAAGTGCACTCTTACTGAGACACCCATTACCTAAAACCCCAGTTTCCAAGTTCAAATTCCGAATGCTTGCCACTAGGAAAATTCAGTTTACCCCTTGGCTGTATCTAGATATTTCACATCAAAATATATGTTAATGTTTTATCCTTGACAAAATAGTGAACTGCCTAGGCAACTGCAAAAAGTTCCATGACATTATTCTGTAATAAAAGTTGACAAGGGGTGGCTAAATATAGAAACGCTTATACTCGTAGGTACTTATCTGTGAAGGGAATTGTCTTCTTACAAAAAAATGCCAGTTACAATACTTTGCATAGTTGTTTGCAAACTTCGAAAACTGTTTTTTTTTTGACATGTATTCACTTCTCATGTTGATATGTCTCAAATATTAACAAGGGTCCTTAAAACATCGATTTCATTAGTAGATATATCTAATTATACGGAGGGCCATTCAATTAAAAGAAGAAGATATATCTAAAAGTACTTGGGGAGGCCTGTGTCCAGTAGTGGGCGCCAAAACGAATGCAATAATGATGATGATGATGATATCTAAAAGTGGAAGTTAGTAGGTAAACAGAGCAGTAAATATCTATTGTAGGCGCCATTAGTGCGTGTAAATAAATGAGCCATGCCGGACGGGCAGGCGACATAATTCTCTGACAGTCAATTCAACATGTCCGATACATTTTTTAACGAGAGCACTTAGTTATTGTTAACTAGAGACCCGTTGGCCATCGAAAATCGACAGTCAATATTAAAATTTCACGCACTTCTTTTGTAGCATTTGCCGGTCGTTGGTAAGGCTACCTCGAGGCCTGAATTTATGAAATAACTAGCTGATGCCCGCAGCTTCGCCCGCGGAAAATTTGTTCCCTTGGGAACTTATTCCCGGAATAAAAAGTAGCCTATGTGTTATTCCAGGCTACAATGTATCTCTGTACCAAATTTCAGGCCGATCCGTTCAGCGGTTTGAGCGTGAAAGAGTAACAAACATCCACACTCACACACTTTCGCATTTATTAGTAAGATTACACATGCCCGAGAAACTCTGGTCTCAATGCAAAATGTTATAATAAAATTTCTAACGTCAAGTTTAATTGTATGTTTATTTAGTCGGCGACCGCGGCTCCACCCGCGTCCAATTTTGATTCCGTTCCCCTTTCCCATGGGAACTTATTCTCTGGAGAAAAAGTAGTAGTATCAATTTTTTTCTCCTTATTTTCGGGCTTTCTTGACTTGAGCGCACGCCAAAGTCGAGAAAACTTTGTGTCAAAAATATAAATATCTTTCAAATTGAAATTCTTCTAAAGCTCAAGTTTGTAATACGTTGTACCCCAGTAAAAAACCTTACTGGGGCTAGCTGTGAAATTCGTCGAAAAACCAAAAAAAAATGTTTTACTGCGTTAGATCACTTTTCAACACTTGTGCACGCTGTCAAACCTTTATGTTTAAGAAAACACTATAAATTAAACATACTCATAAACGAAAAATTATGCAACAGTATAGCGTCCGCTTGTCTCTAAATTTGGGGCACAAAAATCAAAGGCTACAATAAAGCAGGTAGAGCGAATTTTCTTGACATTACACTAATTTTCATCAAAATTGTTTAATTAAAGTTGGTCGTTGCCTGTACTGTGGGTGTGAAATTTAATTTTACAGAGTTATAAACTCTAAACTGTAAACAAATTCGTAAGGATTAAATAACCGTATCTAGAGGATGTATAATGTGATGTCGCGAGACACCTCCGGGATATATCCTGTACCTTCAAGCTTTGGCTTTAAAGTTTTACGACCACGCTGTATAAACCACTGTAAATAGTTCATGTCAATGTCACTGGAGTTTCGAAAGTAGTTTATAGGGTTTCACACCCAAAGGGTAAAAATGGGACCCTATTCATGAGACTTCGCTGTCCGTCTGTCTGTCTATCTGTCAGTCCGTAACGAGGTTCTATTTCAGAAACCGTGATAGCTAGAGAGACGCTGCCTCTATAATAACGAATACTAAAATCAGAAAAATTGTAATAATTAATGGAGGCTCCCATACAACAATCGTGACTTTTTTCCGTTTGTTGGTACGGAACCCTCCGTGCACGAGTCCGACTTGCAATTGGTCAATTGAATTTAACTTTTCTTTTCTTATACAATACATTTCTTTTACATTTAGTTGTACGCCAAGATAACATTATAATTTCGAAAATTACATAGCAGTACCTATTATTATAGGCGGCGTTGTCGCTTTAAGCGATGTCTGCCAAGCAACATTTGAATGGAACATTAGGTATGTCGTTAGAAAGTAAGTGTTAGGTGAATCCAATTGATAGATTTCTGCATAATACATTATTTGTTAAATTTAAATACATAAAGACAAAAAAAATAGGTACCTACCAACATTTTATGCGTTCCTAAGTACTTTTCATTAGAGGAATATTAGTAAGTAACAACTTTTAACAGTAACTATTTAGTATGCCTCAAGGATATTTCCATGGCTTTCACAATGTTTCAATATTGATAACTTATAATTCTGTTTCAATATTAACAGCTCAGGACGGGCCTAGAATATCTTACTGAATTAAGTCTACGAAGATTATGTGGAAATCTGTTTTTCTCCTGACGTAAACAGAGGTGTATTACAACTTGACAGGAGTCTTTTGTGTAAGCGCGTGTGTGTAACAGGTTTTTTTTTTATTTTTTAAAATAAATAAAATAAGTAATTATTCCCGGACATTTCACACAACGCTGTCTGATCCCAAAGTAAGCAAGGAATAACCTGCTTGTGTTATGGGTATAAGACCACGGATATTAATACTTATATACTTTTAAATACATATATTATACATAGAAACATCCAGACTTTTGAGACAAACATTTATGGGTCACACAAATATTTGTCTCCGGTGGGAATCGAACCCACGACCTCCAGCGCCGCAGGCGGTATCACTACCGACTGCGCCACAGAGGCAGTCAAATGAAATGAAGACTGGTTTTCTAGCGGTGATCTTTAGAAAATTTATTTATCCTTGTTAAAAACTTTGAGTATCAGGGTTTTCTTCTGTCATTTCAAAGAACTTTTATGGCAAAGTAAAATTTTTATCGTTGGAAGATGAAAATTCCTGTCACAAAGCTTTTTTTTTGCCAGAATATTCAAATGCAGTAACAATCGGTGGATCTCCAATTCAAATATAGGTGGAAATATGCTGAGCTCAATTGGAACTTACCCAGGGAAGGTAGGAAACGTGTGGGTTTTAGTTGGCAGGAGTCCGGCGCGATAGCATCCATGTATGATTTTCCTCACGTTAAAAAAAATCCTTCTAAGTACTTGACGAAAATTGGAATAGATCTCGTCCAGCAATGAACTACATTAGACCTTATTATCAAAACTGTCTCTATAGACTTTCTAATCTCTTTCAGTCTGAAAAGCTGAAGTTGGTTTGATTATACTAGAATTGTATTCTACAACCTAATTTCCCGTGTTTATATGTCTACGTAGAATATGTCACAATATTCGATTTGTATTCAGAGTTCGTTAACTCTGCTCGCAATGATTGCCTAGAGGCGAACGCGTTTCTCAAGCGTAAGTGTATGTCTATATATTTAGCAATTGTAGTACATTATAACTGAATTACGTTACAGTATTTGTTTGAGATAGGTAAAGATGGTATTATGCATATTACTTTTGCAGCAGGACTTCGCGGTCCGTCTTTTTGTCTGTCCGTCACGAGGCAGTATCTCAGGAATCGGGATAGCTAGATTTTCACAGATGATGTATTTCTGTTGCCGCTATAGCCACAAATACTAGAAGCAGTTTTTTTGGAAACCTCCGTGCACGAATCCGACTCGCACTTGGCCGGTTCTATTTCTTTTTGGTGCTTTGGACCATTAAACCATTAATATGGTCTCTTAGCTTGGCAATCATTAAGCCAAGTTGGAGGTCTTAAAAATTGACAACAGAGGGTTGCCACAACCTGCGCCTGACCATTTTTAGTACCTACGGCAATCCACTCACCACCTACGTGGGACTAAAACAAAGCTTGAAATGTGAGCGTATAGTATGCCTCTGACTACACCTCCGGGTTTAAAGGCGTGGTTATGTTTATGTATGTACTTTATTCTTATGTGGTGGCCGATTTTCAAAGGTGTTCAATGACGATAGCCTATTGATCAGCTGAGAGGACCCATAGATATTCAACTATTCTTGTAAACTATAAATAACTAGCTGATGCCCGCAGCTTCGCCCGCGATGGCGCTGTATGTGAAATTTTGCTGAATTTTCTTTGCTATAAACCTCACGGAGCCCGAGACCTTTCCAACGAATGCAAAACCGTGGAAATCGGTTCGTGCGTTCTGGAGTTATAGCGTCAGGAAGGAAAACCCGACTTATTTTTATATAGTAGATGAATTAAGCTGAAGCCCTACATGAGTGTTCAGATAACATTAAATGTACTAGGTTTATTTCTACCAATGTGTTGCCTCAAACTGTGAATGCCTACTCATTAAAATTCTTCTGCTCTAATTGCACGGTGTTGAACTAAAACATTCAGAGAGTTATTTTTAAAATACTTTGAAAATGAACTCCGCTAGAGCACACTGAATGCCCCTCACTAGCAATTAAAACTTTCTTACTGATCAAACTTTTACAGTCACATCTTAAAGAAGACAAGTTGTCTGTGAGTTTTAAGGAGCATAAATGTGACTACAGTTGGTTAAAGGTACTTTTAACTTCACTGCAGGTACTTATTAGTTACATTATGGTACAGTGTCTTCATTGGCCTCGTATTTAGTTTTATTTTCTAAATAAAAGTAATTACAGTTTCTTCTATATTACTTCAAACGGAGTTCTAGTGATTCTTAACAACATAAAAACTCGATCAGGAATGAAAAAGTCGACGGGGCCCGTGTGGTAACGGGAAAGAGTACAAAATGTCGCCACCCCAATTTATCCCGACTGTGTCGTAAGAGGCGACTAAGGTAACACTTTCGCAAAACGATCCGTTGCGTAGAGAAGGAAAACTCGAAATGGTTGTAGGAATGAAACTGTTGATTACCAACTCGTACACCACCGAACCGACAACCTGTTCCATAAATTAAACAAAGGTACCTAATTACCAAAAGAGAAACATTTTTGCAAATCCCATTTTTTCGACGGCGAAATTATAGAAGATCTTTTTTTACTGATTCAGCGCGTTGCAGCGCATCAGGCATGTTCGTGGAGGCGCAAGTTGACGGGTTCGACCGCCGCGCCGCGACAATACGGAAACGTTGACCTTCCATGCTGACTTGCGATCTTTCTCAAACAGCATCCTGAATGTGTTTTCGGATAGGTGGTAATCCACCCTTATTCACAGGTGGATCTCACTTCATGCCCACGTCATTAAATAAATTTATATTGATAAATTGTAATGTGTAATTCAATAGGTACTGGGAATACTCACACTAGGTTAAGTTATATTGTTATTAACACCATTTGGATCTGAATCCAAAATATATTACATATCAGAACTTGAGTATACGAGTATCAAGTAGTCACTAAAGTAGGATTTTTGGTTCATTTTGGATGCAAGACGGACTTAGAAGTAAGATGAGATGATTTAAAAGTCTGTAAGTAAGACTAGCAAGGTACTCAAAGATACGGCCTTGTGACTGTTACTGAAATGTTACGAGTCAGGATTCAAATGACGTTCTCGTATAAGAACAAAGTGAAGCGTGATTTCCAAACAAAGCTATCGTAAAGCCCAGGCTTTATTCCTCTCTTTTATATTCAGATTTCCATGCATAGAAGTGTGTTTGCTTTGTATTTCATTTTTGTAATACGTAGGTATACAACTTATGTGTATTTCCATAATCCATATGTTCATAACTAAAAATTTCGCCTTACGTCATTTGTCCGCGAAGAACTTCTAGAATATTGATCGGATTTTCATCAAATTTTATACATTATGTGTAGTTTTATCCAACTTGAGAGATAGGATAGTTTTAGAGAAGTTGCGCATTCAACCAGTGACAATATAAAAAGTCGTAAGCATGTAAAAATAAGAAATTCTTCAGTAGACATTTGTCTCATTCTTATTTTTTCTCTGCACAATCAAACACTACACAAATACTAGGTACCTACTGAAACGATTGATCCATAAGTTGACGTGCCAATTTAAAACTAGCCGTCTCATTTAAATGTATAACTCTCACACAAATACAGTAGATGTCATGAAACCGTTTTCCTCACATTCTTCAAAAAACTCCGCATAAATTCCAGCATAGGTACTAAAAGAGATACATTTTAACTATCTAGTCATGAACGTAATGAAGTTTGGCCGAGGAGCGCACATCAGTCAGGCAAGGGGACGGGGGCCCTGGGTGGCCCTCTCAAATCCGCGTAAACCCGAACGTCGCAAGATGGCGCCACCCACTGACAGATCACTTGTCAGTGTCCCGTGCGGTTGCAATAACAATCCCATCTTTTATGCAGACGTTTTGCCGTCCTTTTTGCTACTCATTGTTGTTATTGTATTAGTTTGTTTTGTTTCTAGCTGTTCTTCGAACAAGTGGAAAAACTTTGTGAAATGGTAAAGAGTAAGGTACGTAAGCGTTCTTTAAAATACTAGCCGTACCCACTGCTACAATTTTTAAATAATATACCTACATATGGAAAATAAAAACCGGCCGTGCGAGTCGGATTCGCCCCCGGACAGCTCCGTCCGTGCCAAAAATCTGCAAAAAATCACGTTTGTTGTTTGGGAGCCTCCAATAATCGCGCAGTTATCTCTGATTTTAGTAAGTATTTCTAGTTATTGGCAACATAAATACATCATCTGTGAAAATTCCTGAGACACAGCTTCGTGGCGGACAGACCGACGACGAAGTCTCATGAATAGTTCCCCGTTTTTTATTCTTTGGGTGCGGAGCCCTAACAATGATGAACCAATCTGGTTACGATAGTACCTATTGACCTTTCTATTTCCAAATATTTGGGAGAAATTTTGTCCTTAATACTGTTGGTGACAGACAAGCATACGACCCTCTGATCGGAAATAGTTACTGTAGCCTAGGGAAGTTTACACACCAGAGATTTTACATGCGCGCTGCCAATGCTATGTTTCCTGTTGCTATGTTATAAAACGGTCAGGAACAGGTCATTGGACTCAAAAAAATGCTACATGCTATTGAAATGGAAACAATATAATTATATGCTGTTGATATTTTACGTAATGTAGTTAAACTATAAATAACAGAGACTGTTATTATTACTTCATTCCCATCAGTTGAACTTATGCACTATCTAGGCTGTTAATTAAGCAGTCTGCATACAATTTGCATCTAGGCGGATTGGGGCCGCCAACTTCTGATTATTTGAATAAGATTTCGCAGAGCAATATTAAGGAAATTATTCGTGCCACGGAGCACGGAACAGACGCTGAACTGAATAAAGCGAGGCGCCTACAGAAGTACGATATGATTATAACAAAGAGCTAAGTGCACCGTTCTCAGATTTGTACCTACGAGTTGGTATAGGTAGGTACGCTTAGGTTTATTGAAGTCTAAATTGGCTTGGCACTTTGGTTTGGATCATGATTTTCTCCTTCAAATAGTGCTCAGTGAGGGTAATAGACTTGCTCCTTATGACGTAGGACCAACAAGACGCACTTTAGTCTAGCCTTTTTTTTTTTGGAAAATTCGTCGTGAATGTTGACTCTTTCCTAATGATTCTTAGGTACCGACTAAAAACCATACGTTCCCTACCTGCTGCCTACGGTTGGGAGCCCCGGGTAAGCCGGGTAAAGATATCCTCAGGAACTTTAGTCTAGCCTCTCGGGGACTTTAACTTGTTATACATTTGAAACTTTGCAGCTTTGTATGATGTATTGAGAATTAGACGAAAAGTTTAATACTTGTATGGAAGCACTAGTAGCCTCAGAAACTTAATGTTTAAATGATCGCAGTGTTAAGCCTTTTACGCTACGACCGGCCCCGAATGGGCGACTGTTTGTAACATTTCATTTTACGATCGTTTAAGTGCTTCAGAAGGCGCGTTCAATTATTGTGAACAGCAATCAGTAACATGGTAGTCGTTAGGACAAGATAGAGGCTGTGAGGTGAGGGCATATTATTAAGTGACGTCATTATTATGGACAACTAGATGATGTGTGGAGTACTTTTCGGCCACCAAGTTTCAGCCAGTTATGGATATCAGAACCACGGATCTTAATGCTTTTATATTTTTAAATACATACTCATATATAGAAACACCCAGACTCTCGAAACAAACAAACACTATGGATCATGGATCACACAATTTTTGTCTCGGGTGGAAATAATAAAAATACAAATATCTAAACAGCATTTTTTTACGTGATAAATTCCTGCTGGCTAGTTTTGGGGACGCCCTCGGAAGGATGTCCCACGATAGTATCCAAACATCTTAACAGACTTTCACTTCTACACTAATATTATAGAGAGGAAAAAAATGTATTTTTGTGTGGACGTATGTTGGTAATGAAACCTCCTGGGGCCTAGCGTTGTATATATAGTACGTCTAACGAAGAAAATTTATTTCGTCGCCATCTATTGAACTTTGTTGCAACTTTTATTTCCTTTCGATAGACTGTCTTATCGACCCTTGTTTAAAGCAGTGATTGGCTGAAAATACGACATTTATTATTTTCGTTTCCTTTATAAGTCAACAATGGCGGCAGGCTCAGAAACACGTGGTAAGTATTTTTGAAATTTTTAGTACAATATTGACGATTTTGTTTATGACTAATGTTTTTCTCTTTGTTTTTGATACCGTCTCATTGAATATGTATCAATATTTGTTGCCAAGTACCCGCGGACACAGGATTTTTGCATGAAATTTTGATGTCGTACAGGTATTACATAAGTTCCCAATGCTTACTGTAAAAAGTGTAATACCTGTAAGACGTTAAGATGTTTTATAATGAAACTGCATAGTCTTATGTTAGGTTTACGCGATAAAGATTTACTGGATTATTTGGAGCAGTCTGAATTCGAATTAGCCAATGAAGAAGACCCAGAACTTTTATCAGAGCGTCGTGATACCTAATCAAATTCTGCGTCTCCAAATTCTTCAGACAGGGAAGATGAACATGGTCTGGATGGTACAGATATATCTTTGGCCTCGTCGACTATACCTATCCTCGGGGGTCATGAAAGACCCAGACGTAGTGCGAGAACACGCAGAGGGAGATCAAGGGATGGTGGGAGAACGAGGGGAGGCCTGTCACGACGTGATAACTCATTACCAGAAACCAACAGTTGGAATAATATTTTTCAGCCAAGGTACAATTTTATCGATACTAGTAACTGGATTGAAGAAGACTATGTAAAGCAGTACATTTCTGATAATATAATATTAGAACAGATGGTTGACGCGATAAATAGAACATACTTACTAAAACACGGAAAGGAATTGAAATTGACTTTGAAAGAATTAAAATCTTTTTTGGGAATATTGCTACTAATGATGGGGTGTATCAATTTCCCAAAAATCAGGATGTATTAGTCCTATAGATATGGCATTCCAATCATAAAGGACAACATGACTCGAGTACGCTTTTTCAGCATAAGGGCATCTTTGAAAGCTGTCGTTGACGCTGAAGTACCGGTACATGACAAAACAAATAAGATCTGGAAAGTTGCTCCACTTTTTAACGCCGTATTGAATGGTTTCTTTTTGACAACTTTCCAGATCTTATTATATTGGCTGAAAAATAGGATTATCCAATGGCGATAAATGACCAGTCCAACTGTTGGTTTCTGGTAACCAGTTATCACATCGTGACAGGCCGCCCTTCGTTCTCACACCACCCCTTGATCTCCCTCCGCGTGTTCTCGGACCACGTCTGGGTCTGATCGTGCCATAATTAGGAAGTTCCTTAAGTAATCGTAATTTGTAAAATTAGATTATAAGAAAAAATAAGCAATCTGCTGGCTGTGCTTCATCTTACGCGTACCTACATGACATAAATAGAATTAACTAGCTGACCCGCGCAACTTCGTTTGCGTAAGAGAGAGAGAAATAGAAAGGTAAGGTCCCCCGGCCCCGTCGCTTCTATTCTTATCGCGTGGTTTTCTGTCGCGTGTATCCCGTTGTATTATTTTAGCACAAATTTGATTTTCATTAAAATTGTTATTGTAAACGAACCTAATTCGAAGCACTATCAGTAGGGTTACGGAATATTTTACTTTCCCGTGACTCTACTGGATGCCAAGGGAAATATAGGTTGACATGCAGCAGCGCCACTGGTGTTACAAACGTTCATTATGCGAATTAGTCCGCTACAGTAACCAACCATCAGGTGGACCGTAAGCTTGTCTGCCATCTTAGTAGTATAATAAACTGGCCAAGTGCGAAGCGGACTTGCGCACAGAGGAAATAAATAAAGAATACAGTATAGATAGGAATAAAGTCCCTTAATGAGTTCCATTCCGAACAACGGTTGGCCGGTTTAGTTGGTCGGAGTGGAAAGACAGAGGGTTCCGTACCAAAAAAACAGCAAAGCATCACGTTTGTTGGATGGGAGCCCCCTTAATCCCCGCCCCCCTTATCCCCCTTATCCGACGTTAGTATTTGTTGTCATAGTGGCTACAGAAATTTATCATCCAAAAATTTCAGCTCTCTAGCTATCACGATTCCTGAGATACAGCCTCATGACGGACAGATAGACAGACGGACAGCGAAGTCTCATAAATTGGGTCCCGTTTCAGGGCACGAAACCCTAAAAATCGTTTTTTTGTGCGCAACTATGCCATAATTATATTATTTCAAGGTTCTAAATCTCGATCAGGTATCTACTTAAGTTTTTATTTTTATATCAATCAAATCAGCATGTACGCTCCTGGACGTAGATCTCTACTAATTTACGTCCTGCGCCTTCAGCATCCAGCTTGCGACCTCTTCTAGGTCTTCGGTCCATCTAGCGGGTGGACCAAGTCGCGATGCCCGCTTTGGAACTCGTTTGCTCCATCTGCCGTCGTCTTTCGTCTTCTGTGGCCAGCCCGCGGCACTTTACAGTAGTTTTTATATGTACCTATAGATATAATTCTGACTAAATATATCAAAATACGTATCTACTAATGTCTTCGTTAATTGGTTTAGAGAGCATTCTCTGCTTTTGCTAAGGAATTGATATCTTAACTTCTTTCTTTCTCGTATTTCTGGATTGTGTAGGTCCTCAGACTTTTGAGACTGAGGCAACCCGTACTAATACAATTTCTCTTATTGTGACCAAACATTTACTGTAGATTTCATCTGCTAAATGTTCATCTATAACGCCTCTGATCGTTTGTATTATCCCTGTATAAGTGTATAATAATAAGAAAGTAAGCGAAGATAGTAATAAATGCTCTGTATTATTCGGATGAACCTTACCCAGAATTATTGTTTTTTCATGATTCCTAGCCAGCCATGTACAGTATATCATTCTCACAAATATATTTTCGACATACAAAATATGAAGGCAATTCCGCATAAGGAACGGCGAAAATCAATAAAATATGCAGTTTTAATAAAATTATTATTAGATTTTTTTTGACATTTATCATAGCCACCATCTTTTTTAAATCGAATTGAGCTGTCAAACATGACAATGTGTCAAAAAAAAAATAAAAAAGTACCGACTACGGAGTATTAATATGAACTATGAGACAAATCCCCCTAAAACATTTTTCAACCCCATTTTAACCATGTTAAAAGATAAATTTCAATAAAATACAAAACACGTCTCCCATTAATTCAGTTAAAGATGTGTCATGCCAAATTAGAAGAAGATCGGACCAAGGAATTACGTTGTCCCATACAAACTTTGCAACCCTTGTTCACCCCCTTAGGAGCTGAATTTTCAAAAATCCCTTCTTATTGCTCGCCTACGTCACATAAGGAGCATTTGTGCAAAATTTCATGGTTCTAGACCCAGCGGTTTAGGCTGTGCGTTGATCATCAGTCAGTCAGTTCTTGTTTTTATATATATAGATAAATTATGTTTTTGATAATGCCGTAGTTATTTTTCTCTATATATTACTAGTAATCTTGTTTATATATAGGTATATTACTGCTATTATTTTATTCACATTTTACTAATATTTCGTTATAGAATGTGTACATAAAGTAATAATTAATACCCAATGTCATGTATATATGACAAAAAAATACGTTCGCATTGAGAACTAGTGTCATATATATATGACATTAAGAAAATCTACATTTTCCAAATGAGATTTTTTATTTTATTTTTTTCAGTCATTTTATGCCTTAAATAGTAAATTGGGATAGTTTTTGCTTTACTTTTGCACTAAAAAGTTCCCTGGGCCCCAGGAGGTTAACTCAAAAACTACTGTGCCAATTTCAAAAATTCTATCACCATTGGAAAGCTATATTTACCCTGAGTAACATACTACCCGTTCGCTCTAAGTTTGCCACTGGCGTAGAGGCGTATACCCGAATTTTTAATTAGTCGAAGTAAATTGACAGTAGCTAATGTCACTTCGTCATAGAAAATAAGCAACATTGTATGAAGAAGTGACATTAGTTGCTGTCAATTTACTTCGTCTAATTAAAAATTCGACTTTAGTATGGAGGCGAGCGGCAAACTTAGAGCGAACGAGCAGTAGGCTATATTTTATTCCTGTATTCCCACGGGAACGGGCGATACGCGGGTGAAATCTCGCGACGTCCCCTTGTTAATAATATTAGTAGAATTTTGATTGGAATTCGAAACATCACAAAACAATAACGCGATCAATTTTAATAGCGGCCCAGAAACTATAAATCGCAATGACATTACAATCAAGTAATGGCTGATAAAAAAGATGTGGTCTCGACCATAGATTTAGAATTTTTCGTGTTCTCGACAATATCGTGTAATGTCATTAGGTATACTGTTACTTAATGACATTATAATGATAGCATGTCTATCGCATTTACGATTCATAATGACGACATAATGATATGTCATTATACTGATGGTGTTGGCGACGACGCGTCAACACAGTCAGACGAGACGTCATTACGTCAGTATTCGTTGAACGAGCAACCAGAATGGACGTTTTTGCTGTACCTCCAGATCACCCCGCTGCTTTCACAGTTGACGATGAGTTGGAAGAAAAGGACGAACTGCTAAAACAATTTATTATTACATACGAGAGCTTACCAGAACTATGGAACCCGAAAAACCAACATTATGTGAAAAAGCACGTGCGGAATAAAGCTCTATTAAAACTTTTGCAAATTTACGATAAAATAAGACCTGGAGCAAAAATATCTGACGTGAGACGAAAAATCAACACGTTAAGAAGCAATTATAGAAAGGAATTACATAAAATAAATAGCTCCAAACGATGTACATTAAGAGCCGAAGAGGTATACGTTCCAACCTCGTGGGTGTTCTATTATATGAATTTTTTGGGAAAAATTGAACCTCTAAGCCCCAGCCAACAACAACATGAGGTAAGTAATTCAGCATACTTTGCATTGCTTATGTCCTATTCTGTTCTCGTTCTTGCATCCTATGGGAACTTATCCTGGAGGTAAAAAGTAGCCCATGAGTTGTTCCGGACTAAAATCCATCACAGTACTAAATTTCAGCCAGTTTCGTTCTGTCGTTAGGCAATGTCTGGGTATCAACATACAAAGTGTGCTCGGGTTACCTACATACACCGCTCATTGAGTCACAGAATACAATTCATTTTTTTTTTCAAATTTTTCATCAAATTTATATCTATGTATTGTGACTGACTTCACGGACACAAGGTCAGAGGACTTTAATATCTAGTAATTTCGATAGGTACTCGTTTGAGCGCAAATGTGCGTAGCCGAAAGTATGTATGAAAAGTAAAGTAGATGGGTACATGAAATTACTTTCTGTAACTTATTATTTTGTGTAGGTAATCTTGAATATGAAACCATTAGAACAATGTTATAATTAGATTTATTTTTACTTCACATATGAAAATAAGACGTTTATAATAGGCCGACTTGTTGTATGACATTGCGTTATGCATTTTAAATGCATGACATTGCGTTATCCATTTTACACTATGGTTAACACTGAGATGTGTGACTCTTAAGGAAATGTCACAGGGGCTTAGAGACTTTTAAAGATAACTAGCATGGTAGTCATCAAGTCAAGTTAAGGACATTAAAGGACGACTTGAAAATTTTCTACAGCCGGTAGTAGCAGTCAGTCTCTGTTTATTTCAAGAGTTTAGAATAACAAACTCACCTCGCAAATGGGCGCCTTGTACGCCTCAGCCTACTTTTCAGGGAATAAGGCGAGGGTAATGTGTTTGTGTCTGATAGCGACATAATTTTTCGACTAAAACCCCTACGCCATTCCAAATCTGATATTTAAATTTAAAAATTCGAGCAATTCATATATGTTGGTTTCTGTCTGGAAAACATTAATAGGGACTTTATATTTCATTATGAATTTCCAGAATGATGATAGTGATTCTCAAGAGATGATTGTTAATGTAGAAACTGTTCAAGATATGCAGACTCCAGCACCCCATAGGAAAAGGGACTCTCTGAACAGTCCAATTACATCAAATTTCACAACTACATTGCCTTTTACCTCGATGGCGCCACAACCCGCTAAACGAGTAAAAATTAATGAAGATTATAAACCAAATTGCCCATTAAAAACACCTCACGACCACTTGGAATCAAGAACAATCGAACCAAACCAAGCACTATTATCAAACCATGGCAAGAAAAGTTCCGCACAGGCAATTGCTTGGTCCGAAATATTGTATACTTTACAACCAATACAGCGAATATTTGCAGTGAAAGCTGTAAATGATATACTTTTTGAAGCTCAACTTGGAAATTTAACAAGGGACTCTGTCAAAATCAATGAATGTAATGATGATCTGCATAACTACCTTAAAGTGGAACTTGAAGCTAAAGGAGTGCTTAAGTAGTCACCAAAACTTCATTATTGTGTAAACATTGAGAAGTATCAAGTTCTTCGACAACATAGATTTAGACTAAGCGCATATTAGAGACAGGACTGTTTTAAGACAGGGCTGTCTTAAGTCTCTCGACATCTCATTGAAATAATTTTCAATGAGATGTCGAGAGACTGATGATGCTGATTAATCGGACAAATTTAATAATTTGTCCTATTAATCAGCTTTAAAATCGGCTGCTAATTATCGAACTTCGAGTAAAACAGTGTTGTTCTTGTTCGCAATGTGCACAGTTTCATAGATTATATTTTTTTACAGTTTGTCAGGACACAGTTGTGTCGCTAATATGGGCTCAGCTTTAGTGAAAAGATTTTAAAAGGAAAATTGCCTTTTAGATTGGTTAAATGAAGTGCTGCGTAGTATGAAGAAGTATACACTTCAATCAAATCCGCCTATGGCAATCCACTCCTGGACCTAGGCCTCTCCTAATTTACACCACAGCACACGGTTCTTTATAAGTATAAACTTATGAATAAAAAAATCTTATACAATGTTCACAACAAAGTGATTTACATGGTAAATGATTTTGCAATAAAAATCAAATAACTGTACGTTTGTATATTTTTATAATGCGCCTGTACTCAGTACGACACAAAGATCAAATAAATATGAAGCATTGGCAATATATGTAGCAATATGAGTATTTCTCAGCTTGCCAAAGGTGCTTTGACAGCAATATTAATGTCTATTCCTTATATGGTAGGTATGTTGAAATAAAAAAAAATAAAAATAATGAAAAATTTCAACTGCGGGTCGCGGGGACCTGCGCCTATCCATATCAATACGGCAATAGGTTCACCACCTATTACGTGGGACATAAAACTATAAGGTAAAATATGGGCGTATACAATGCCTCTGCCTACCCCTCCGGGGATAAAGGAGGGATTATATGTATGTATATGTATGAAATAAAAAAAAAATTGAGAGCGCAATAGAAATAGGTTTCAGTTCTTTTACGACGGGAAATCCCTCATTGATGCCATCATCCATGATTGATTTCCCCATGTCTCAACTTTACCCTGAAGACTAAAATCACACGTTGCTCTATCACTACCTACGGTCGGGAGCCCCGGGCAAGCCTTTGGAATTACGTCCAAAGATTCTCGACAGTAACCGGTAGTAGTATACGTAAAGTAACGATTAAAGTCGAAAACATTGAATAATTTAAACCGCCTTCTCACATTTTCGCACGTTCGCTATAGTAACTAACTGTAACATCTTTTGGATACGAGTCTGAAACATTTCTTTGGGAATCGTTTAACATTCTTGAGCGTCGAGCATCGTTTGCAATCACTTCTTAGCCTTGGTACAGCTTTGACATTGATATATAGCCTATTTCTTTCTCCAAAGTTAATGAAATCGATTTAGGTACTTAAAAGTCTCTTAGCTTATTTTCTCAATCAGATTTTTTTTTAAAATATAAATATGGATAAAATATACATGAACATTTTTTACTCAATACCATCTGAAAGCGACGCCTGAGCTCCCAAAGTAGGCTAGGATTAACCTGCTGGTGTTATGAGTATCGGACTATCGGTATTAATACATAAATACCTTTTTTTTTGTAAATAATCTCATGTAATACATAAAAACACTGAGATTCTTGAGGCAAATTATTTATGGATCACAAAATTTTTAGTCACGTAGTGAGAATTTAGCCCACAAACTAGTTCAACAGTTTCACTATTATTTTTTGTTTAGTAACAATACCAAGTGTTGAGCTTTATGACCGTAAGTGATTTATGAAAACACTATTTTACACATGATTATGGCTCAGAGTCTGAAATTAATGCAATAAATCAACGTCAGGACATGTATACGAGCTAACAGAGTTAATTCTAGGGCGACATGACGTTTATATTCGTGAATAATTGTTGATGGCTTGTACCGTGATGCCTATCTAATGCAATAAACTGAGTGTAATTGTCGGAAATGTCCTACATAATACTGTTAGAGCTTGTCACTACTTATTGGTATTAGGTTTTCAATTTCAACGCCAGACTTCATGATTTATCCAGGGGTATCCTTCTGAGAACTTAACCGGGGTTCCCAACCGTAGGCAGTGGGAGGGTAGCGTTTGTTTTTAGTTGGTAGGAATCCGACATAGCATCTATAAAGGATTTCCATACGTGAAAATCCTACTAATATTATAAACTAGCTGAGCCCGCAACTTCGTTTACGTCACATAAGGTGTATGAAAGGAAAGGTATTTCTTCATCAGAGTCATCAAGCAGCGTCTGAAACTGCCCTGTTTGCTTAATCATAAAAGAGCTTAATGATTAAGTCTATTTTATAACAAATAGACTTAATCATTAAGCTCTTTTATGATTAAGCCAACACGCCAGTTAAGGTTCACTCACATTCAAAGAAACCCCTACAATTAAAATTTTCAAAATATCTGATTCTTAAAAGTGTTATAACTCTTTTATTTCTAAACCGATTTACATAAAACAAACGCTAAATGTTAACTGGAGCAAACCTCAACACAATAAAAAAACCGCATTGCAATCGGTTGAGCGGTTACTGAGATTAGCGGGCACAACCGTACAGACAAACAGATATACAGACATACAGACATACAGACAAACAGACAAAAATTCTAAAAATCATTGTTTTGGGTTCTATTGCGTTCATAAAGCCCCCCTATACTATTTTTTCTTATTTATCTTCCATGTACAGACAGCGACCTGTTACGATTTTATTATATGTATATTGATATTGATTGATGTGAAAGTTTGTGAACATGTTTGGATGTTTAGATGTTTGTGTGTATGGATGTTTGGATGTTTGCTACTCAATCACGCTCTAACGGCACTGCCTGAAATTTGGTACAGGGATTGAGTATTGTCCGGAATAACACATAGGCTATTTTTCATCCCGGGAAAAGGCTCCCCCGGGAAGCGAGAAGCGGTAACCAAATTTCACGCGGGCGAAGCCGCGAGCATCAGCTAGGAATAAAATAAAAAGCTTAAAGCTCTTATCGTACACCTCAGCTCCTTGTCAATAGAAATAGACTATTAGATAATGTAATTGTACTACAATATTTTACGAACCTTTCGTGAGCGTAGTTCAATATTAGCAACTAAACGGTTGTACTACCGTGTGAATGTCGGGATAACCCGATTAGTTTAGGACCTAATGGAGGTCCTTCTTCAAAGGTGCGTCAGGCCACGCCTCCACCTTAGGGAGCCTTGTATGAAAATCATTACATATTGTACAATCTATGATTCGTTCACAATTTTTTTTATAGTATACGTATATCTAATTTAACAATGCTCATATTCTACGATAGAATTAAAGTAAAAGCTCTACCGAATCTTAAAATAGGTATTGAATTACTTTGCGCTCGGTAATACTAATTAAATTACCTAATACCTATTTATATCTTTGTCACACATAGATGGACAATTGACTTTACGTTTTCAGTAATGAAAATATCAAAATCTATTCACTTTAATGACTATTTTGCTGCCTTCAAACAACAATTATTGTAAATTAGCTGTTCCTTGCGACTTCCACCACGTAGAAGACGTTATCGCGTAAAATCATTACTCCCTCTTTTGCGCAGACAGTTGAAAAGTAGATTATGTCCTTCCCATGGACTAAAACTATATCTATACCAAATTTCATTAAAATCGGTTCAGCGGTTTAGGCGTGAAAACGTAACAGACAGATAGACAGAGTTACTTTCGCATTTATAATATTAGTAGGAAAGTAGCAATTGAGTGCATACTAAAACGATGTTATTATTAGACGAAAGAAATTTTGCCGCCCAGAGCGATTTTACCTGCAAGATGCACCTGGCGACTGACAGCAGCATTTTCCACAAGTAATTTGCTTTCATTAGTCGGAATTGCCACAGTGGCTGGGGCACTCTCCCCAACCCATCTACTTACTGGTGAACGGTTTGTGCCTCGTTTTATTAGGAAATCTTAGAATATTAAACATAACTGGATACTAGTTGGATATCAAAATTCGAGCTTACTTCGAATTCACACCAAAACGTGAACAAACGGTGAGTACTATGTGTATAAGTACTATTATATTGCTTTAAATTTAATTCTGTTTTTTTTTTTTTAATTTTAATGGGCATGTTTACTCAGCAGAACAACCGACGGCCAATGGAGCAAGCGAGTTGGCAAACGTAGCGTAGGACGTCCACCCGCCAGATAGACCGACGATCTGGAAAAGGTCGTAGGCTGGGCCTGGATGCGAATGGCATAGGACCGTGTGTTGTGGCATAGTATGCCTTTTTTAAAAGATGTGCCTTAATTTCCATTTTGAATCCTTTATATACATTCAAAATGGAAATTAAGACACATCTTTTAAAAAGGGCATACTATACTATTGATGACTATTTTAATGATACAGAGACATGGACATGAGTTGCTTGCTCCTCACTTATTTAGGCGCGATTGTAAATGTCGCTTGTGTAGACAAAATTGTTAATCTTTATTGCATGACAAACGAATGTACTAAGACTATTTGAAAAGAGTGGCCGTGAGTTTTCTTGCCAGGTTCTTCCTCACAGGCTCTGCCTATTGCATTGCGAATCTGGCAGTAAATGTAAATGTAGAAGCAAAAATGTTGACGTTCATAAGTGTTACTTTGTAACCTAAATGAATAAAGATATTTTAATTTCATTTTCATTTCATTTCGTGAATTGGGAGAGGCATACATCCAGGAGTGGACTGCTGATTAGATTTGATTGATATGTTTTATATAAAAAATGACTGCCTGTACTAAAGCTAAAGCTTGAGTTTCCTGTGATGACAGTGCCATAATAACGGCTGTAATGTAACGGACGCAAAAACTCATTATGAGTTTACAGTGTGAATTACTTTTTATGAATTTGTGAATTACTGCTCAACTTTTTTAGTGACGTTACGTGACCGTAATCATAGGAATTTCGAGTAAACTTCATAGTCCCAGACTGACCTCCAATCCTCGATAATTAATTAGTTTAGAAATAATATTTGGAAGTCGGTCCGAGTTAGCTTATGAACATCCTCAATTTAAGGGCCAACTTGTTAAAAATATATTTAATCCGTGTAGTAATTCATAGGGATTACCTACTAATAACATCTAAACTCACAAGCTTTTGCTATTTAAAATATTAGAATAGACAAGAAGAGGAAAGTGCCAGCATGACGTAAACCTCTGCCCTTCTTTTAACATTATCCCTTGATCGTATTTTACGACGCTTCATTTATCCAAACGCGAAGACTAAAAAAATCTGTTTATTTTATATTACACTGAAACAGGAATGCAATTCTTAAAGAATATAAACCGTGAATACCCGAAGTTAGTGTCTTGAAATGTATTTGGCAAAAAATATATGTGTAAGTGTCCGTTATCTTGGTCTTTTATCTTGAAACCAGGGGGCCGAGTCTGCTATTTCAATCGCATCAGAGTAGAATAGATATCGTAGCAAAATAGAAGCTCATCGGTACAATTTGACAGTTTTCGTAGTCGCTAACTCAATAGCTTCTATCTTGTTTCTATTGAAGTGCGATTATGGTCGACCGATGGCCTCTCGATAGAATCGCCAGTGTATTTGACATTTATGCGTAGTCTGCTAATATTTGATGGGATTTGTTTTGGAAGGCGCGTAATTAATGTTTGACAGCTAGGAATATAAAGTGTGAGGCTGGTTATTTTCGTTCGGTATACATACAATAGGTATTATTGTTTAAATTAACCAATTTGCAGATAAACTAAATAGAAGCAAGTTTACAATTTACATCAAAATGACGAAGATTGATTAATTTTAAGACATAGCCTAACATTTTATCCGAAGCAGACTTTATTTATTTCACTCATACATTGGATGGTCGTAGTGCTATAATAAGTCTCCAAAAAGTGAATTTAGAGCTGTGAGTGAGCCATTGTCGCAGGGTCAATGAACTTTATTAGTTATAGATACATAGACGGCAACTATTCCAAGTAGCCAACTCAACAAGATCAGCAAAATAGTATGAAGACATGTATGCAATTGACATGCATCTATTTTCTGTAAGTACTATCCAATATTCTTTACAATCACTCATATCTAAAATACAAGTCACATTTCTAATACTTACAGTAGGTAGTTATTATTGTTTTAGTACATAGGTACCTACTTACCTATGTACACTCAATTCCCAATATCCTTACTTAATTGTTTTTTACAGTTTTTATGAACATTTAAAATACCCAGTTTACCCGGGTGCACAGCATATTTTCACCGTTTCACCCACATAGCTCCTGTTCCCAAGGGAATATGGGACTAAAATATAGCCTATGTTCACCGGGTAGAGTCTAGCTTCCCAACACTGAAAGAATTTATTAATCGGTCCAGAAGTTTTGGAGCCTATTCCAATGCAAACAAACAAACATCCTATCTTTCCTCATACCTAATAATATTGGCATCAATTAATATATATAGGCATCCCTAATGACTTATATACCTATAAACTCTCAAGAAACTGAAATAAGTCAGGTGTTAAATGGGAATATTAGAGTATACTTAGGTATAAATAAAAAATCAATCACTTTTTGAACTCTACTGTAGGGTACCATTCCAAGCAAACCTCACCTGTAAGTAGTGTTGATGGGAGTATGAGACTTCATTACTAATTGGTCAATATTCTAACAGATCATTGAAATTCTGAGTTTACAAACTATCTTCCGGTTCCAAATTTAAAGTAACTGGCAAGTACCTAGTGCACCAGTACACCGACGGACAAGGACTGGGTTGGTTGGAGAGTAGCCCGATGATAGTCACATTCACATCTAACAATGCTGATACAAAACTGGTCAACTCACAGTGCTCCTAATACCCTAATAAATGTGATCCAGATCATCAAGCTTGGTGAAGATGATTAAGTCCTTACCATTTTATTTTAATTGCAGATGTTTGCTGCGAGTACATTCATTACATTATGGTCTCAAAATAGCAGGGAGGATTGTTAATGCATGTTGTGCATGGCATAACTGTGTTATAAAACATCTGTAGTACTTCCTATCTCTCCTTTAGAAGAAGAACGCACAATGGCCATGGAAACATGAGGTGGGTAAATAAGAGTTGACAAAATTGGTAAAATTATTTATTTAAATCAATGTTTGACACTTAAAATCACAGTCATTTAATATTTCTATCAGATAAATCTCATTTCCTTTTAACAACATCTTGAAATCACTTTTTAATCACCAATCATGCAATTCACAAGCTTGCAATAGCTGAAATAAAACTAATTGTATTGTAATCTATTTCAGGATACTCGAGTTGAAAATTGAAGTGTTAACCCTGATCTTCAAGCAGCGTGGCTATTACAATAGTATTTTTGGCAAGATGAAGATAATGTAAAAACAATAATTGTAAAATATGAATATTAAAAATATTTTTCCATCTTTCATCATTTTTAATGTTTCCAAATCCAAAATAAGCTATCAAATAACCCTATTACAGTCTACCACTATGCTCAGACCTAGGCCTTACCCAATTTCATTTTGTGGAGGTATTAATAGAAATATTGTTGTTGGACATTCTCACACAACACCGTCTAGCCCAAACTAAGCTATAAACTTGTGCTATGGGATCTAGACGCCTGATAGACATACTTATATTTCTATATACATACTTATTATAGATAAATTACACCCAGACACAACAAAGCAATATGATCATCACACAAAGAGATTTGTCCTGGGTGGGAATCGAACCCACAACCTCTGAATCCGTAGACGGAGTACCTGACTACACATTACAGTTACAGTTAGTATGTGAGTTACATGTTAGTGGTTAGAGTAGTAACCACGAGGCCAGTCAAAACAACAAATTGACATTAGTCTAGCTCTAGTGCATTGTCATTGGAATCGAAGGCATGGCTTCTCATCATGGCAGGCTTGGATGGCCAAGATCTCTGTACATGCACATTACTCTTTCATAATCCAACATACTAGCTGTAGTTAACGACCTGTGTCATACTATGAACCCATACATGCCAGTAAATACAAGATCTATTAAAATTATCGCTTCCTTGAGTTTTAACAAAATGATAATAGCATATTTATTTTTACTATCCATCATATTATCTATCACACACGAGCACTAATAAAAGCTGTCTGTATTGAGATTGTTTGGCTATATCACATAGTTGCTGTGGAATACCGTGATTTCACAATGATGAAATAACTTTTTAAGTCCGTTGAGTAGTTACACTAGTGTTAATCAATTTAAAAACCAACTTTCACATGACAGAGTAGTTGTTTGTAGATAAAAACTTTCACTATTCACAATCTTGAGTTATCATGAGGTTATTGTTCAATATTTTTTCTGTAAAGCTGTATTTGTAGAAGACTTGAATCTGCTGTTATATATGTATATGAAAATATACAGTCTCCTGTGTTTAATATATGAATTTTAGCATCCAAAGCCCTTTCTTCAAAATGAAATTCATTGCTGGACCAGTTTTTTACATTTGAGTTTTGTCTCAAATTTCTATATAGTTCATCCAACCGCGTCTCGCCAACCGTGGGGTCACCCGTTAGATGGACCGACGACCCTGGTAAAGGTCGTAGGCTGGGACTGAATGCAGAAGGCGCAGGACTGTGAATTGTGGCGTAAATTGGCAAAGGCCTACGTCAAGCAGTGGACTGCGATAGGCTGATTTGATTGATAGTTCTTCTGGATAACACTGCCACTCTTTGCTTTGAAGCCGTTTATAAAGTTCACGTTTGTTTATAGGTAAAGTTCATAATTTCACATGGTAATTCTCTACAAAAGTCTCTTTTATGTAATTTGTAGATAACCTAAAAAACACCTACTAGTACTGACTGACAAGAGTCAAAACAACAAAAATAAAGCCCTTGTCTCTGCTTTTGCGATTCTATTTATATTCTATCGATGTTCTATAGTGGCGATAGACAAGATTTACGCGACTAGCAAATTTAGGACCAATCGCTTTAATATCGTAATAGAATCGCACTGGACCGGCTTTTTGATGGAAAATAGCAGACTCGGCCCCCTGGATATATGTTTGTTGAAATGGCGGTTGGAGTACTTAAGTCCACAGACGTATAGACAGAAAGTGACTTAGACGTACGGGTATAAGGAAATATATGTGACCATGAGTTTGCAGTAGTATTATTTCTGTTCTAATCTATATTCTACAGGTTTAAGGTTCAGGTGTACCTTCGAGACTATTAAAACCAATTTGAAGAGACTACACTTGAAGAATGCATTGGATATACGTATACCCTAGCTGGGGCTACTTGTCGTTGAAATTTTTTCACAAGCAACCCGTACGTGAAAAGAATGAACTAAATTTGATTTTATCATGTGTGCTTATGAGAGAACTCATAATATTACATAAATACACAACTTGAAAAATGTGCATCAATCATACTATGGCAGGGGAAAGCTGTTTCTTCATTACTTTTAGGTAAACCAAAACGCTAGAAGATTTCTGGCATAAACGATCTATTTTATCAAGCTAAGACAAAATAAGGATATTTTTCTCGTCTATTTGTGAACTCGTTTTCCTTATACTTAGCTGTCCAGCCGGACATTGTATTACAGCCTCAGAACCATAAAAATGAGATTCAATCGTCCACGTTATACGGAATGATCTATATACAAAGTATAATCCTAATTGTCAAGAACAAAACAATCAGTAAAAGAAAAAAGATAAAAGCATTGTCGCCTTGAAACGTTCACGTTTTTGCCAAGGGTCTCTCGTAAAACTTTATTAGGCGCATTAAGGTCGCGGTTGAATCCTGTTTATGTAATCGCCGCTGGGGACCTTTACCACGAAAAATATTAAGTGAAAAAAGAACACACAATGTCACCCCAAGTAAGATTATATTTATGACGACCTATATCTAAGAGGGTGGTCAGGAGCACTCGAAATGTCGACCTAAGCAAAATGAGGAGACGAGAGCTCACATGAAATGTATAAATGGCGGCCACTCATAAAACAAAGATAAGCATTTGATTGTGAGCATACTGTTCCAGTATGTATTATGCTTTGCTTGGGTTTTCGATTGTGACCTCAATATTTATATTTCGTCATATTTATGGAATGTGCTTTTTATACAGAAATATTATCGGAGATTATATTAGGAAAAAATAGACCAATTACTTGAGTAACGAAGATTGCAATGATGTTACACGATTTACTAGAAAGGACTATGAATAAACATCCGTTTATGTATTTATCTTTGCCTAATAGTCGTATATACCTATATATAGAATATAGCTACCTACATACGACTATTGTATTATGTGGCAAACAAGCACACTGTCCAATCGATTAAAAGTCATCATTTAAGATATTTCACAATCAAAAATAAATACTTTTTAAGATTGAGAAACCGATATCCGGACCAGTAAGACGCACGCCTGTTTTAATTTATAGCTAAGGTGACTTGTAATACTTATAACATGTAGAATGTTAAGCAAATCTTTTAAAATAAAACCCACTTAAACCATTTTCATAACATTACATTAGTGAAAACCTGAACAAAATTAAATACAAGTCTAATTAATTTAAAAAAAAGTAAACGGTTCAAATAGAGATGATTTTTAAGACGTCTTTAAATTTTAAATAAAATAAAAATGCTTCAGTAAACCATACACTGACAAATTAACTATACAAATTATATATGTTTATGAGCATTGAAAACTGCAAAGTACGAATATAAACAAGATAAGTGTAGACTTTAGTCATGCTTAAAATTAATGGATAGAAACCATTTACAGATTTGTCACCTGACGCGTTGACACTTACTTAGCGCTTTGTAATATCATATCGCCCCGCTTTATTCAGTTCGGGGCGTCTGCATCGTGACTCGAATATTTTCCTTAAAATTCCTCTGCGAAATCTTATTCAAATAATCAGAAGTTCACCGACCACTCCGCCTTAATGCAAATTGTATGCATACTAGTTAATTAACAGCCTAGATAAAGCATAATGTCAACTGAAAGTAGAAACTGTTTTGCTTCCATGATAAGGATACTTACATCACAGTATAAAGTGTCCCAAAATATAAAGAAAAAACCTATGATCTGTCGGCTTTGCTAATATTATGCATTAAAATCTTTAATGGTTAGGTTTTTTTTTATTAACGTGAGGAAAATCCTACTGGGATGCTATGTTGAACTCCAAACGACAATAAACCGCACGTATCCTACCTAACAGCCTACGGTTGGGAGCCCCGGGTCGGAAGGATGTCCCCAGGACTCCCAACAGACCTGCAGCTACCCGCATCTTTGGGGGGTTGTTCGGGTGTTATGCCGCTTCTTGGGGGCGGAGGGGGAAGGTTGAATATTTAAGTACATACATTGTTTTCAAACTAGATTGATAGGTGCCCGCAACTTCACCAGCGTGGAATTCTGTTCCCGTATCCCATGGATACCGACTTATTCTCTGGATACAAAATTGCCTATGTGTATTTCAGACCATAATCTATTCCTTAATAAAATTACGGCCACGTTTAGCCATTACTGCGTCATAGAAAAACAAACATCCTTTTGTAGTTGATTGTTTAATTAAACATTTTTCAGTAAACCGACTTTGTAACTTTTTATTCTCAAAGATTTTCTAAGAAAACTCCAACTAGATACTTTGTAACAGTAAGCTTCTCTTTGTTTCTCAAAGTCTGATGTAGGTATAATGACGTAGATCTATTTTGTAATTTATAGTCTAAACCGAGATATTTAGTAACAAAACTATTTATTTTAATAAGAAATACTTTCAATTCGCCAAAAAGTAATTTCAAGAAACATCTATGCATCTAATTCCTAGAATCGCCAGAATGAGTTGCAGAAACCGTTTTCTGCTACTAATCAAAAGGACTGTTTCAAAGACAGATTGATAGTAAAGGTATCCGACACTGACAACGCCTATCTGTCAGTGTGGCTATTGCGTCTTTGGGTTTATGTGGATTTGAGCGAGCGTCCCCTTACCTAACTGATATGTCTACACGAACGAATTCATTAGGTTCATGACTAGTGGTTTTAGGTAGTTTCTTTTAGTTCGAAAAAAAATTGTTACGACTTTTGGCTGTTTCAGCCGCGTTAAATTTGATTTTTTTGAACCATCAGTCTACATTTATTGTTAAAAATACATAATTATTACAAATACTAAATATTACATTATTCCTATCTAAACTTAACCTAAATAAGGCCTCCGTGGCATTGTGCTCTTTTGAATCATATTTCAGTTTGATTATATTGAAAACGTATATCACGTCAATCCATTCACTACTTACAAAACATTAGTTATAATATTGTTATACCTCATTAATACTGATACAGTGTAGTTCGAGATTACTTTCCTGCGTTTTCTCTAAAAAATGTTGTAACACTCCTCTAAACTGGTGCTTCTGAGGATGTGGAGAGGCGGACAACATTCTGAGACTATTATCTGTGTAAAAGGGTCGGGAGGTCACACAGCTGTCACTTTCAATAATGGCAAAGTTGTGGAAATTAAGGAGGGCCCCTTTTTATTTCACCTTTGGATTCTACAAAACCAAAATATCATGTAAATAGAGGTATAGTATGTATAAGTAATTTAAAAAATCAATTTCTTGAAAAGTTGTGTAAACTCCAGTTAATGTGCGAATATAGATATTATACCTATCTAAGATATACTCAGAATAGCCGAATGATTGGTAGTAAATAAATTTATACCTATCTAAGATAACCTCAGAATAGGCGAATGATTGGTAGTAAATAAATAAATAAAACAAATATTTGTGGACATTCACACACAACATCATCTAGCCCAAATTAAGCTAATATAAGCTTGTGCTATGGGATCTAGACAACTGATATGTATACTTATATATTTGCTGACTTTGACGGAAGAAGTATTGAGTTACTACAAATACCTATGATAATATATTATACTCGGAACACACCTAAAAATTAATTATATCTACATATAGTACCTAACATAACACGAACGAACGTAACGAAGTAATCCCTGAAGGGGTAGTCAGAGGTATAATATACGCCCAAATTTCACCTTAAAGTTTTATGTCCCACGTAATAGGAAGTGAGCCTATTGACGTGTTGAAATGGACAGGCGCGGGTTGTAACGACCCACAGTTGAAACATTTTCCTTCTCTACGCAATGGATGCTTTTGCGAATGGAAGCTAAGTTAAAAGCCTTATGGGTGGCTTAAAAAATGTGCGGATCGCCACGACCTGCGCATGTTCATTTCAACACGGCAACAGGCTCACCTTCTACTACGTGGGAAATTAAAATTATAAGTCGAAATGTGGGCGTATACTATGCCTCTGCTTACCCCTTCGCGGATAAAGGCGTAACTATATGTATGTATGTGGGTAATACAATATATTCCACACTCAAGTATGTACCTATGTGGAACATCTATCTTATTATTATTGACTGATTGACTGAAATAGTGATCTGTCTACGCACAGCCCAAACCACTGGACGAATAGGGCTGAAATTTGGCATGCAGGTAGATGTTATGACGTAGGCATCCGCTAAGAAAGGATTGTGATAAATTATACCCCCAAGGGGATAAAATACGGGAAGTGGGAACGGGAACAAATTTTACACGGGCGAAGCGCGGGCATCAGCTAGTTCATTATAATACGACAATGACAAAGAAGAAAGCGGTATATTCTCGTCCTAGCTGTACATTTGCGGGTCTAAGCTCACCTTAACAGAAACTCATTCTAATTCCAATGCATATGTGATGAGAACAATATTGTAAGTTTCACAGGATCAAGCCAAATCTTCAAAGATTTATTATTTTTAACGGTAAACGAGGCTCTGAATTTTTAGATAAGGTCTATTTACAATCATATTTACATTTTTTTTCGCACTTAAAGTTCAACATGTGGCAGAGATTGGCTCGGAGCGAATTATAGATTCTTAACTCTACAAAATTCTGGAAAACAGAATTTTCACGCAAGAAATGGTAGTAATTGTACTATAATGGTAAAGTTTTATTAATAACGTATTTGTTTGAGAAGTTACCTTAAACCATATTCGCTGTAGTCACATTTGATGCCCTTGAAACAAACCACCTGGACTCTTGAAGATGTGACTAAAAATTTGATCACAAACAAAGTTTTAGTTGGCTGTGCGGCATGTAGCGGCATTACCAGTGAGGGTACATTTGCGACTTTTCCAGTTTGAGAAATTAATTCACTCAACTTATTTAAGTAAATGATTTCCAGTTGATTTAGAATCAAAATGAACATACCTAACATTTCATGAAACGAGTTTGTTTTCAACTAAGAAGTGTCATAAAAAATCTACATACCTAGAAGGCTTGAATGAAACTGCAAAAGCGCTGAGACAGAAAAGATCTAAGAAAATATTGATATTGGCACATATTTTATCATTGGTACATATTTATAGTGATAAACGATAAGATTATTCATCGAATAGCAATAACTAGTAGATATAACAAGAGGCATCTATGATATAGCAACAGTTCATTCAATAAGACAGTTTGCCGAAGACGTCTTGTTCACTCGGTACGTACCTACTATCTAGCTAGCCTATATTCGATTTGTATTCAGAGTTCGTTAACTCTGCCCGCAATGATTACCCTGAGGCGAACACGTTCCTTGGGCTTAAATGTGTGTCTGTGTATTTGTTACACGTCCGGTTATAATTGTCTAGTTATTATTATTACACAATTATACCAAGTTATTGGTTTGATCGAATTTAAGCACCAACTTACAATGCCAATTGGTTTTCTCTTTAGCGTTGTCTCCTAGCATACATTAAGTAAAAACTTTCAATCCCGTAAGTTAAAAATAAGCATATTTTCTGTGGGTTTAAAATATTTTCAGTGGTCCATAACTTACATATTTTCCAGACCTAAAACTGCTTGCCTGAAAAAAACTATAGAGGAATTATTATAAAGACAGTTATGTTATTAGTATAAAAATAAATGAGTGAACATGGATTACATTACATCTGAAATTAAGAAATAGAAACTCACAGAGGAGGCCATGTATTGCCTGCGCACTGACGCGAGTCACCCTTTCAAGAACTGACATGTCAGACCTATGTTGCACTGTAATACTATTATATAATCTTTGGTTGCACTTAATCCAAATGTATAATGTAGATCTTTATGCAAATTGGCATTAACTCGAGTCTTTATTCGATGTAAAATGTTCGGGAGCCTGTCGTTTTACCGAAAAGATTTTGCAAAAATTTACCTACCCAAACAAATTTGCCTACCTTTTTTTATACCAAGCAATGCAATGTTTGTAATAGTATTAGTACGCACTTATTCATTTCGTGAAATATATATATATGGCAGAATATTACCTAGGATAATTTCATTATGTATGTACAGCAAACAATCTTTAGACAATAACCGTATGGTCAAATGATTTGCAATGACAAAAAACATACAGGCATACATAAGAGTTTTCGGGAATTATATGATTAAATAACTCAATTTTATTATAATATTTGTAAGATAAAGATTTTTCACGAAGTAATTATTTGGCAAATGAAATTATGCGGATTTTTTTTGGGAATTATGATTTGGCAATTCGTCAAACATGTATAAAGTCCCTGTATCAAATTTCCTGTATCAAACTTAACCCAAAATGTTAACTCTCATACTGAGCTGTTAATCGTGTAACACAAGTTTATTATGGGTAATGAATTTTGTAAAAGACAAAATCAAATTACAATCCCGTATCACCAGTTGTATTTAATCCCATTTGATTGTTCGTCTCTGTCAAGGTGTCTGTAAATTTGGGGAGGTTACCCCATACCAGATGGTAATATGAGGGCACGGTAGTGCCCTCACCAAGTCGAGCCATAGCGCGGGGGTGAGCGGCACGGCCGTACTATCTTTTCTTGAATCCGCTCAGGCCATTTTCAACCCCGTATGACTTGGATGTGGATAAAGCTAGTTTGAATTTTCTGTTACTAAGTGAGCTCTGTTTAAATACCGTATATTTCAAATTTCGTTCAGTTTGAACTGGTAGTTTAAAAATTATAACTAGTCAAAGTTGTTTAAAAATTCGTAGTCACTCTCTCACTGACTGACCGATCATCAAAATTCTAAGCTACTTCTAGTGGACATAGAACCTTTAACATTAGAGCTCCTCGCGGCGACCGGTCGCCGCGCATAATAATCAAGCTTTTCCGTTGAGCTCCGCGCGGCGACCGGTCGCCGCACCTACCCAGACGACTTTAAACTTAAATTTAGCCTCCTTACGTCCTACTTTTCTATGAACAGTTTGATTGCATGTGTAGTATATAACATTTTCTTGTTTTTGGAATCTTATAAAATGACGTCAATGGGCCAGAATTTTTACAAAAATCGAACAGTTGAAGTTGAGAGTGGATTGCGCATGGTTGGCGTGCGTTTGTGTAGTACGTGTGTGTTTCGTGTTTTTATTATAAATAATGTGTTTGCATTATTATTTATTATTATACACAGTAAAATAAACAATATATCAATAATCCGGTTGGTGTTTACAGAATCGTAAAATATGGTGTGGTGGTAGAGTAATAAAGGTTTTTTTGTGTTGAGTGCATGTGTACCAAGTGCGTGTGTGCGTGTGTGTTTTGTTTTTTTATTATAAATAATGTGTTTTCATTATTATTTATTATTATACACAGTAAAATAAACAATTTATCAATAATCCGGTTGCCGTTTGCAGAATTGTAAAATTTGGACTGGTAAGTGAGAAATAATTTTTTTTTTTGGAAAATGAGAAATCTTTTTTCATTTTTAGGGTGGTGGAAATAGGTGCTTGCGATTATTGATTTTCGATATAAATTTTGTGTGGGTTGAAGGAGCTTGAAGGGTTAAATTTAGATCGCAATGACTACATTGCAATCTAAATTGCCAAGTCAATCTATTTTTTTGAAACTTTAAAGATTATAAATATTGATTTATGAACACATTAAGATATTGTTGAGTTAGCTAATTTAAGACAGAAGGCCCCTTATGCAGAGACTGAATAAATTAACCGAGTTGGTTATGACTGAAGCTGAATCTCACAACTTTTTACGGTAGAAGAACAGAGTTGCGAGACTTGTTTTTTCACATGTATTGTTTTTGATGGGATATTTATAGAAAATACTAAGTTGATAAACATGCTAAAGGCTATCTGATCGAATAATTGCCGTAGTTTAAGTAAAAATAATGAAGAAAAAAATGCAAACGTCCATTTGCATGTTTTTCTTCATTATTTTTTAGCATAGACACTATAATAATTATTACAGAACAATTCCTTATAGCACTAAGTTATATACCGGCCCATTGTTGTGTGAAATGTCCGTGAATATTTATTTATTATTTATTTATTTATCTGACTGAAAGTGGTCATCGTAGCCTATACCTAAACGTATACATGTATTTCTTCCTTAATTTCTCAGAAAAAAAAACATTAATGCTGCGGTTTTTCCTTAAATTTTGCTACAAAATTACACATTTGTATTTTATTTAAAAGCGTAATACAACGTTACGCAAATTACGTTATATTCTCATAGTGATATCGACAAGAGCTATAATGGTTCATACGATGTGCTCGTAAAACTTTATAGGCAACTTGGAGGTACAAGATGTATCCCCAGAGGCCTACCTCTCCGACCTTGTATCCTGTCTTCCGCAGATATATGCTTATCTAAGCGTGATTAAATTCGTTTTAACCAGAAAACTTTGTATAATTTATTTTGTATCAATCATGCTGAAAATGATTACGTAAATCGTTAATATGAAAAGAAAAAGCAAAAAGTTTTTAATAAGTTTTAGGGTGTTATTAGGCCTTATCGCATCGCTGAAATGGTGGTAACTCAGAGCTATTATTTCGAGTGCTTTCTTATTGGTTGTTTGATACCACACTGTCCAGACGATGACAGTCCGTAGTTGTGTGTCGAGTTTTCCTTCTCCTCACCATGACTGACACTGATGACTAACGAGATATTAGTCATCAGCGACACCATTTAGGCTGGTTTGGGCTACAGATGTCTCGGTAGGGCCTTCTCACACCCTTATAAACGCGTGCAAATATTAGATCAAAAATGTTCAAAACAACATGTACCTATACTGTACCATAACATACATCAGTAAATCCAACCTAATTTGAGGTACAGATTTTAGCAAAATGGTTCAATGTGGTCTAGTTTACTCTACATCTACTAATTGTTTCCGAAGTTGTTTTTGAGCATAATTTTAGCTAATTGCTGTCGTACACTCGGCGCTATGCCAGCTACTCTCGGGAAAAAGCACCTTAATTCACACACTTTGAAAGCTAAAATACGCGTTGCGCTTTAATTTGTTTGACCGACCTATATTTTAGAAACTCTTTAGAAATAAACGTTTAAGTGCTATATTTGAAACGGGAAGTTTTGTTTGTATGTAAGGTTGTTTATTATTCTTTAATGCTCTAATGCTCTACCTAACGGCTGAATGAATCTAATTGAAATACAGGGACTTTATACATAAGAAAAGAAACTAAGGATACGTAAATTTCAAACAAAAAAATAAACAAAAATAAAAATCAGATTTAGACATCGAAAACTTCTTTCACATCGCTGTTGACCAGGATCGTGCCCAAAACGCTGGCGACATTGCCACGTTGAATGGCAATACTGAGCCGCTGGCCCAAGTAGTCGAGCAAAAGTTTGTATATAATAGCATAAAGGTACATGGATAGATTTAAGTCTTAATAACACAGGCGATGTCTTATCCACGGAATCAGTTTCCATGGGATCCGGGAACAGGAACAGTATTTCACGAGATTGGAGCCACAAGAAACCTTTAGAATATTACGTAATGTTTTCCCGTACTTTTCTCTTAGGTACTAATTCCCACAGGAATTTATTTCCCGTGTTAAATGTCTTCCCCAAGCTTTATATTATCTTGTACCAAATTTTATGAAATGTGAAAGTCTTAGAGATTATTCCATATGATTATTTCGATTAATTTATTTTAATCTGTCAAATCAGGCTGCGGCTGAACTGCTGGACAAAGGCCTCAGTAGATCTATTTATTGAATTTCTTATTATTTATTGATATTTAATGGTAATGGTCTTCGTTGTAATAATGTGCTCAATCGATCATCAATTTGGCTGACAATGACTTTCGATTATTGTGGTGCTGTCTCCGCGTTATTTTTTATTATGGGAATATCATTTTGGCAGTGAATTGAATTGCAGAAATTTATAATGATGTCGATGTTTTCATCGCTACCAACAACGGAAAGATCTCGTCCTGGAGATCGATTTCTTTACTTATAACCCTCAAAATCATCCTGTCTAGAGTATAGGTATCAACAATTAACTTATTGAAACACCGCAGTGGTAAGTGTATGGTGGTCAGGATCCCGGGCCAAAACAAAAAAACCGGCCAAGTGCGAGTTGGACTCGCCCATGAATGGTTTCGTAGCAGCAAGTAACATAATATAAAAGTTCTTATAGTTCGTTGTAACTTTGATTGATGTTTTAACACGTTCGCAGTGGTAGTGACTTTTGTAACCGAAAATTGCGGTTTATGACGTATTGAAAAAAAAAACTACTAGCTCTATCTCGTTCAAACCAATTTTCGTTGGTAGTTTTTATGCCAATGTACATCATATATTTTTTTTAGATTTATCATTCTCTTAGTTTAGAAGTTAGAGGGGGGGACTCACATTTTTCCACTTTGGAAGTGTCTCTTGCGCAAACTATTCACTTTAGAAAAAAATGATGTTAGAAACCTTAATAGCATTTTCGAAGACCTATCTATAGATAACCAACAGGTATGGGTTTGATAAAAAAAAAATTTTTGAGTTTCAGTTCTGAGTATGGGGACCCCCAAAATTTACTGCTTTTTTTCTAGTTTTATATAAGAATCTTAATGCGGTTCACAGAATACATCTAGTTACCAAGTTTCAATAGCATAGGCCTTGTAGTTTTGGAGAAAAGTAGCTGTGACACACGGACGGACAGACAGACGGACAGACAGACATGACGAATCTATAAGGGTTCCGTTTTTGCCATTTGGCTACGAAATCCTGAAAATGTGTGCTCTGCAAATGTTTCGATAATTGGGTGTTTTCCATGTAGGTATATATATTTAGTATAGAAATTATATATGTTTATCAGTTGTTTAGACCAAATAACAAGCTCATAGCAGCTTTATTTGGGCAAGATGATGATGATGATTGTCTGTAAAAAAAATCAATCATATTTTATGCTGCTGAAATTCGTAAATTTACTGTATTCTGTTGTCAACGTAATCAGCCAGTAAAATGGCAGTCGTTAAGCCAAGTTGAAGGTCTTTTTAGGCGGCTTGAATACTTCAACAGCAGGCAGTCACAACCTGCGCCCGTCCATCTCAACACGGCAAAGGTGAAACGTTGGCAAATAATAGGTATGCCTCTGCCTACCCCTTCAGGGATAAAGGCGTGACCATACGAATGTATATCTGTTGTCAACGTGACTAATATTTTTGTCAAATTTATTAATCAGCCGCTAGTAAAGTTATCGAAAAATAACGTGAAATTGAGTATTTACCTACCTACTCCGAAATGTTAATGCCCCTAAATGTCAATTCCCCTAAATGTCCGTAATATAACCAAAGGTCTTTGGGGCAATTGCAGTAATCAGCGAACTAATGGTTATTTCAGGGTTATTAGGTGATCATGGAGTGAAAGACGGTTTGTGAGGTGTCTGGGGACGCTATTATGGGTAATATGTGACTAATGTGTGACTTTCTACAGAATATTTAAGAATGTAAATGGGGTTCAAAATGCGTTTTGATTGCGTTCATTATTTGCAGTGATCAATCTTTTTACCAGAAAACATCAGATCAGCTACGGTAATGCAAGTTGAAGAAGTGTACCAAATTATATTGGTTGCAAGGTTGTAGTATACCTAGTTGTAATACGTGTATTATTGAAAGACGTATATTGAGGTAAAAGAGTCTTTGTCGGTTGAGAGAAGTGTCTCGATGGTCCAGTGGATAGGCAGTCTACCCCGGATTGGCAGAAGACGAAGTTTTGAGTTTTGCTCGAGATCGATATTATTTCTACATTGAATTTGTGGTTAAGTTAGTATGCTGATTTATCTACATACATACACATAGTCACGCCTTTATACCCGAAGGGGTAAGAAAAGGGATACGTCTACATTTTGCCTTATAATTTTATGTCCCACGTAATCGCTGGTGAGCCTATTGTCGTGTTGAAATGGACAGGCGCAGATTGTGACGACCCACAGTTGAAAATTTTCAAGCCGCCCATAAGACCCTCAAACCGGCCCGTCGATTGTCATTTTACTGATATTTATCTCGAGTATTCCTTCTTTACGAATGTTCGCCGTTTGCGATTTTTATTTTCTTTTACTACTTCGAGATTCAAACTTCAAATTTTTTGCCGCATTCAAATCTTCCCACCATTTTAGATTCGTGAAGGTTCCGTGTATTAACCAATAGGAAGACTCATTCAGACCAGTATACACGAGTCAATGGAAGCCGCGAAAGGCCGGACATTCAAGATGGCGTGAGATTCGCTTCTCGGTCGGCATGCAGTGTCGGCACGTTTTCTTAATCAATTACTGTAAAATGATCTAAAAGAATAAGTGCACAAATTTTCCAAATTCTCGGATCTCGCGGTAGTGATTTTTAGGACATCAAAATAACTTTCTTGAAGTGAGTGTGAACTCTATCCACCACATCCAGATACCTGGTGCACCCAATTACGGCCAGAGTGAGAACAGAAACTCGCAGCGGTGAGATCCTGAGGCAAGTGTACATACTTGCATTGGTTTTTAGTTTCTACCTATTCGTGAATCACCCAATTCTACTACGAGGATTCTGTATTATTCGCTTCTCGACCCAGAGTGACGTCAAGGGCTCCCACGGCAGAATCGTTTCATCACAACGCAATTCATCCTTTTGAGAAAGTGTTACGACACCCTCGTAAAGAATTGTAATGGAAAAAATTTGTTCTCATTCCCGTCACCACACGAGATTTTTTTTAAATATTTTTCCTAAATTGTCACTTAATAAAAAGCTTACAATAATATATAAATAAAACGATTTATTTGGTAAGTGCCAACTTTTCCATTGCGTTAACTTTTTGTATCCGGGCTGGAATTCGCGTAGCAAAACATTGTGATCGCTCCACGGGTCATGTTTTGATAACGCCGTGACATTGTTATCTCGTTTGATGAATGGACTTTTTGTTACAAATGGACGTTGTTATTTCGCTAGTGAACTGGCGTGTCGTAAACGTTTGTCAAAGAACAAATGCTACGGCCGGAGTATTTTTATTTTTATTTCTACATTTTTGGGTCATCAAATTTTTTGTTAAAAGCTACTGTAAACTTGGTCAACTCCGTATGGAAATCCATGAAGATCTTGAACGATTGGGGCTAATACTGCCACTGGAAAGGTTATTGAGTATCCTTCGAATAGATGGCTTAAATTGTGAAATTAAATAAGTAGTTTTTGAGTGTCTGGAAATTTATTAAGGGTTTTCAATGTAAAAATTAACTCACAGAGACGCTTAGAAAATAACTTCTAGACAATAATTGAAATGGGTTAACCATTTCTAAAAGCTTCAATTAATATACTTACATCCCTATTTATTTTTTAAAAAGAAATAGAATAATATAACAAGTTCATACGAGTACAAAGCTCATTAAAAATTGTATGAACTCATTTAAATGAGACATTGTAACAGATTTCGCTTTAAACAGTAATCTTGATGAAGAGAGGATTTGAACTAAGCAAATGAAAATTGTTGAGCAAGTCTCAGAATCAAAGAGCCTATTGAGGATTATATAGCTCTCTTTGATTTTGTCTACGTCTTTTGTTAAGTTAAATGATCTCATATCTGCTGTTCAGTAATTCAAACAGGCGAGCAGGCTCAATGTATTCTTATAGTTCGAGTAAAATTACACAAAATTCACTAAAAGTAGTTAAACTATAATAGGTACATGTTTCATCTAAACTTTTAATTAATGTTGATAAACTTACTTTTTTCTAATATTATAAACTAGCTGACCCGCCCAACTAACGTGTTTATATGAATAGCTTTAGAATAGACTTAATCTTTCAGCTCCTTTGCGTTAAAGTACACAGGGCAGTTTCGAACGCTCATATTTGAGTCTGATGAAGAATTAACTCTAATTTCCTACACCTTTCTCTCGTTTTTCTTTTATACGAGGAAAACGAAGTTGCAAGGGTCCACATAATAAATGTTTCTTTACAAACCGCTGAATTTCTTAGACAAACTTAATTTTTAACCAATCCAAGCGGATACTTTACTCGTAAGAAGTAGTGAATGAGTATCACTCATTGTTTAAATGGAATGTTGTGCTGTGCTGCAGGATTGACAATATCGTATTTTATTGTTTAATATGCTGTTTAAAAAAGGTAAGCTGTGAATACTGATTACTGAAAATTTCCCTGGTATTTGTAAAATGTTATGTTGACAGGTGAATTCTCGTATAATATGCAAATGAAATCAATTTGTCCCAGTAAATTGGGTTTTATCATATACAGAGGCTTTTGAAATGAAGCAATATGTTCAGGGATTGATATTTTAAAGTCATTATAATGGAATAATATTGCCGGCGCATTTATGATGGCAGCCAGAAAATTAATTAAGTTAAAAAGTAAAGTACAGTCAAATACTATAAAATAAGGAACAATGTCTTCTATCAAAATTCGAGTAGTTGTACCTTATTTCCACGTGTTAAAATTCCTCAGGGATGCTACGCCGGACTTCCACCACCATACCACTGCCCATGGTTGGGAGCCCCTGGTAAGCCCTCGAAAGGATGTCCCAGGAGTCAGTCTGTTAAAGGCATCTCCTGTTTGTCATCTGTTAGGTATGCAATGACACATTTAAAAACCAGTCACACACATATGTCACACTCTCGAAATTGTCGTTCGTTCCAAGAATATTATCCGTAAATCATATGTTTATTTGAACGTGAAAGGCGGTACCTGGCAATACCATCGCCCGGTGGTTTTATTGAAAACTCCGGACAATTCTGTGACACAAAGACCTTAATTTATTCTTGAATCGAATTTATTCTTCTCATGTGTTGGGAACTGGTGACAGAGGGCCCTTAAGGTTAATGTAGGTCTTGTCATCGGAAATTGGAGCGGCCAAAACCGTGATTTGTCAGCTGTCAGAGGTGAAGATGTGAAAGTCGAGTAGGAAGATGAGTGGGATGGGATATTATAATTATTTTTAGGTAAAAAATGAAATTTATGATATTTTTTGTAAAATAAAATAAATAAAATAAAATAAAATAAATAAAATAAAATTTATTCCCTTTGAAATTTTTAAAAAAATTATTTAGGTTTGTCAAAATTTTTGTGACTCTACCGGGGGTTCGGAAATACTACAGACTGAGAAGAACACCCCAAGAAACTCAGTCTGGTCCCTTCTCTTCTAGTATCTTAGTATCTAATACAGTTTTTTTTTAATGTAGAAAGGAGCAATTCGTGTCACTGCCAGGCAGCCTTGTCTTCTAGAAAGTCTTTAATGCTATAATAAGCTTTCTGGCACAATTTAAGTTTTATTAGTTTTTTAAATTTATTAACTGACAAACCTGTTATGGCTGTCGGCAATGTATTGTACATTCGAATACAATTGCCCGCAAAAGAATTGCTTATTTTATTAAGCCTAAATCTAGGTACAGCCAATTTATTCTTATTTCTTAAGTTTAGATTATGGATATCACTATTTTTAATAAATTTACTGTTATTTTTATGAGTATATAATAAGTTTTCATATATGTACTGTGAATACACAGTAAGTATGTTGATATCCTTAAACTTTTCTCTTAATGACTCCCGAATCCCCATACCATAGATAGCCCGGACAGCCCTTTTCTGCAATACAAAGATAGATTCGATGTCGGCAGCGTTACCCCATAATAGTATGCCATAGGTCATGACACTGTGGAAATAGCTAAAGTAGACAAGACGCGCTGTTCTAATGTCTGTCAGTTGTCGGATCTTTTTAACGGCATAGGCTGCAGAGCTCAGTCTGCCCGAGACTTTCTCGATATGAGGCCCCCACTGCAAGTTGGAGTCTAACTTTATGCCCAGAAAGACAGTTTCATCGACCAATTCTACTTGATCATCCCTAATCTTAATACTGGTGTTAACGAGCCTAACATTTGGCAAGGTGAATCTAATACATTTTGTTTTAGTTTCATTTAACAATAAATTATTTGCGTTAAACCAGTGGACTACCCTAGAGAGGGCATTGTTTACTTCGTCAAGATCGCGTTGTCCACGTTCAACTTTAAATATAAAAGATGTGTCATCAGCAAACAAAACTACCTCGTGATCGTCTCTTATAAGGTGAGGGAGATCATTTATGTACACTAAAAATAGAAAAGGTCCCAGAATTGAACCCTGAGGCACCCCCATTGTTACAGCAGAACCATGTGACTGTTTACCATTTATAACTACTTTCTGTACTCTATCTCTTAGGTAAGAACTAATTAAATCCAAGGCCGTCCCCTGGATCCCATAATGATCAAGTTTTTTAATTAAAGTCTGATGCTGGACGCAATCGAAGGCCTTAGATAGGTCGCAGAATACACCATAAGCATCATACGACTCCTCCCAGGCCTCATATATATACTCTAATAATTTGATTCCAGCATCCGTGGTAGACCGACCGCGCGTGAAACCGAATTGTTTAGTATGGAATAGTTTATTTGTATTAAAATGATTTTGCATTTGATTAAGCATTACCTTTTCAAAGATTTTACTAAACGTGGGTAGTACAGAAATAGGACGAAAATTGGACGGATCCGAGGTGCTACCCGATTTAAACAGAGGAGTTATTTTACTAAACTTCATTAAGTCAGGAAACACACCACTATCAACACAATTATTAAATATGATTGATAATTCAGGAGCAACCATTTCAATTAACGAATTAACTAAATGTACAGAAATTCCCCAGAGGTCAGCCGTTTTCTTAATATTTAAAGATTTAAAAGTTTTTATGATAGTGTGTAAACTAATTTTACTGAAATTGTTATGGGCTTGACTTTAAAAGATCGAATATTTGTATATTATACTTACTCTATTCTATAGTGTCAGTAAACTATAACAGCTCATTTCTTAGGTGTTTGGTCTAATTAAAGTGTGTCGAACTTAAGTAAAACATTTGTAAGTGTATTTTTTTAAGAACCATGTCCTAGAACTATTCTTCTTTTGAATATTTTAAGTTTAATTATTTATATAAAGTTTGATGGAACAATAGCTTTCCTAGATAATTTATAGTAGATATTATTATTTTGCTGTAAGTATTATTATGCTGTTTAAATTTTACTAACCATTAAAGAAGGTAAGCTGTGAATACTGATTACTGAAAATTTCCCTTGTATTTGTAAAATGTTATGTTGACAGGTGAATTCTCGTATAATATGCAAATGAAATCAATTTGTCCTAGTAAATTGGGTTTTATCATGTACAGAGGCTTTTGAACTGAAGCAATATGTTCCGCGATTGATATTTTAAAGTCATTATAATGAAATAATATTGCCGGCGCATTTATGATGGCAGCCAGAAAATTAATTAAGTTAAAAAGTAAACAATGCAGAGTTGGAGAACTTTTGTTCTCCCTTCAATCATACTGCGCAGAGCTGTATTGTTCGCAAATTTGTGTTATTACACTTTATAATTTTACTTTGGCTGTGATTAATATCTTTGATTACGTTCGCACATTAAATAAGTCGAACTATAGAAGGATGTTATGATTCAAAAGAGGTTTAAACAAAAATAATTGTTCAAGCAATTCAATGATGATGATTCATATTTTCTGATGGTCGATACATACCCGGATATAATTTACTTTTATTCTAGGTTTGATACAGTAAAAATGTAATAAACTAATTAAAAGTAATTTTTTAACGGGTTTAAACAGTATTTGACCGGTAGATAGCGAAGCTACGGTGGCGACCAAAATTGATTCAAAAGGGTTGTATCAAATTAAATCTTCCACCTATGCATGTTAATAAAAATGAAATGACTGTTATTCAAAATTCACAGCTTTTGACTAAATTAACAGGAAAGTGTATATTACGGTATTTATTTAATGCGTATCGCGTAAAATAAGAAATCATTAAAAAGAGCAAACAGCTAGTCTAAATTAAGTAATACAAGAATCTCCATAGGTTCAGCTTTAAAATGTTAACAACAGATGTCCATTTCATTGGGGCAATACGCACACCACTATTACGACCAAGTACCCACTACTAAAGTGGGCAAGCCTCCTACTAAATATTCAAGGAAATAGGCAGCCACTTTCAATCAGATGGTCTGTATCCACCTCACCCTCAGTACATTATGTAATAACTTTATTAAAATAGTATAAAGAGTTATAATATTTTTTAAAACCACAATAAATTATTATCGCAATATTTATTTCTAATAGGGATCATTGCACACATTCATCGAAAACAAACTAACCTGTTGTTCGGTACCTAAAAAAAACTCTTGACTCAAATATTGATCTTTATAGTGGGTATACGAATATTGATAGCGAAAATTATACACAATGGGTTGTTTGAACATTTTTAATCGAAGGTCAAATCACAACTTGCACCTGTATATTTCGGCGCTGCAATGCACTTACCACCTTTTACGTGGGAGAATCACTTTAAAAAAAGGGGAAATATGGGCGTGCACTATGCCGCTGCCTACCCACTTCGAGAATCGAGGTAACACTGTATGATAGTAAATAGATCGTGGAAAAATTGGAAAAAGTTCATAAACTTAAAATTTAACGTCAAAATCAAACTGACAAAATGGTTCTAGTTCCGGTGTCGTATACAAAATTCAGTTCAACAAAACTGTGACAAACGGAAGATGATATATGTGGTGACCCTTCAACTCACCTCTTTGGCCCTTGACTTACCTTTATTTCAAGATCGGCCTTTGTACGAACCAATTTATCATAGCCAACGGCTAGAGATAATTACACAAGCAAGATTGGCAAGATGCCATCGGCATCGCGAGCACAATAGCATCAATGCATCTCGTATAAATGCATCATAATGTCACAGAGGCTTTAAAATCTCATAATATCGCACACATCGTGTAAACCTTTGAGGAGGAGTAAAAGCACATAGTGCAAGGCTAAGTGCAATCTACGAACAAGACGTTAGGATTTCGCGAAATCCCGCATGGACGGTAGACGGTACATTCGATTCCCGCTTCCAGTATTTCACGCTTCCATTCCTCTCAATAGGTATGGTTATCCGTGAATACGGATTGCTGCGTGACAACATAACATCGTGTCTTTGTCAACGGACTTGACTTGGCTTTATCCCAAACGACTGAGGAAGGTAACATATCTCTTTATTTACGTTATATTTACTTTGACAGTAACAAATGGCCCGTACATACATAGCGGCTTCATGCTCGCGTCTCGTATTACGATGAAAATCAGTAGAATAACAAAAATATTAGACATGTTTCAGCAATTGTTGATACAAATATGTGGTAGGTACTTACGTTGTTTACGTGTTTAGGTGGGGTAAGGAAGTGAACAGCACATGGTAGTGGTTATAAAGAAATATTTTTTATAGCATAATGTCATGTGAATTTATGTGTTCTTGAATTTTTAGGTTTAGATATTGAAGAGTATTTACATAAGTTTGACAAATGCAAGAGTTGTATAGACCCCTAGTTACGATTAGCCAGCGCTGTAAAACCATCAACTACAATGTTATTCTTCCTATAGTGCAATAATCATACAGTTAAACCCTACTATGACTGTGAATGTCGCAGTTTCGTGGCACAACTTTTATATAAACACTAAATAAGAACCTCTTTTTTAGGGTTCCGTATCCGAATGGCAAAAAACGGAACCCTTATAGATTCGTCATGTCTGTCTGTCTGTCTGTCTGTTCGTCAGTGTGTCACAGCCATTTTTCTCCAAAACTATAAGACCTATGCCATTGAAACTTGGTAAGTAGATGTATTCTTTGAACCGCATTAAGATTTTTACATAAAACTAGAAAAAAAGCAGTAAACTTCGGGGGTCCCCATACTCGCAACTGAAACTGAAAGATATTTTTTTTTTCGTTAAACCCATACGTGTGGGGTATTTATAGATAGGTCTTCAAAAATGCTATTGGGGCTTCTAACATCATTTTTTTCTAAACCGTATAGTTTGCGTAAGAGACACTTCCAAAGTGGAAAAATGTGTGTCCCCCCCCTCTAACTTCTAAACTAAAAGAATGATAAATCTAAAAAAACTGTGTGTTAAAACATCAATCAAAGTTACAACGAACTACAAAAACTTTTATATTATATTACTTGCTGCTAAGGAACCCTTCATAGGCGAGTCCAACTAGCACTTGGCCGGTTTTTTAAAAGTTCAAAATAAGCAGCCTCTTTATGTCAATTATAGTTTAATTATGTATTTCCATAACTTCTTCTAGTATCTGGATGACAGATTAAAGTTTTGAAACCTCTGTGAAATAGGTAATCGACCATACAATCTAAAGATTGGTCGTAAGTAAAGTTTACCTATTTAATGGTAAGATTTACTTACAAAGACAAATAATACCTTTAAGAATAGATGATCATAGGTAATCGTTGTCTAAACTAAACGTCTATAACTCGTAATTGAAATGGAAACTAAGATTTATTTATTAGAGACGATAATTAAAAGCGTTCGTAACCCCGCTAGATTAGTGCAGTTATTATGTTAAGCGTTTCAAGCTGCGGTAATTTTGAGTTGGGTGACCGTTTGCGGCTTATTATTTATGAGCATTTGCGTACTCTGGAAGTCACCTTTAGCTGTTGATTCTATTAACTATGTTTGGAACCTTGGAAAAAACTGCCAGTGCACGTGTTTTCATCATCATTCAGGGTGAAGAAGTACATCATTGGGTCACCAAAAATATTGAGGCCACTGTCCCCCGCTGATCCCCGCGTCCATTACTGAAACCCGACAGATCGCTGGCACACTCCGCTGAGGACGAAGCAAATTTATTTTCTTCTCTTTATGCTTCTCCTAACTGATGCGAGGCGAAGGCAATTGTCTTATGGATTATGAGAGTTGCCCTCAAATTAGCATAATGTCGCCGTGGCTATCCATCAGACGGGTGGTCGTCCTTAAGGCAAGCTAAACCTTAAAAGTGAACGTAAATAATTTCTTTGACTACGACTCTAAAAGCAATTCAAAAAATATTATAATAATTTATCATATGTAGCTTTTAAGCTACTGAAAAAGAAATAACAACTTTTAGTTAATTAGGACAGCAACGTCATTATACAGCTCCTTTACTCGAAATTAGCTCCTTCCTGAGCAAAGATAAATGGTATATCCTAGAGATCTATTACAAAAAGTATAAGCAAAGCAAATTAGAATTTTGACTACGTAATCAAGACGCTTAATAATAAACCAAACAAAGTTGTGTAAAAGAAGAACCATCACAAAAAAGAAACCATAAAACACTGCAACAAAGGGAGGGGAGAATTATCGGCTTAACGAATACCTCGGTTTCAGCGTTTCAGTATAACATTGTCTACGAGAATAGCTACAATTCAATGTACAGTGCTTCTAACTTCAACAATAATCTCAAGTTTAAGTTTTTACGTCTTTAGGGGCGGCGAGGCAAAGGGACACCGTCATCGTCGCAACAGCCCTCGTTAAATGTTCTGTTATAAAAGTTCATAATAAAAAACTCCGTCAAAACTTTTTTCCGTATCGTCTACAGGTCGATTCCCTGCTCTCGTCTTTTACTTTTCGTGTGAAAACTACAAGAGAGAGTTATTGCTTTAGGTATGGTGGAGTAAAGTGCGCAGTAAGTCTCTATTATCTACGCCGTTAGAGTCCCGTGAATGAAGGCGAACGGACGTGGTGGGAATTTACAAGCCAACTCAATTCGCGTAGTCCTGTTAATACATTTTTCTTTGTTCCATTTACATCTAAGTAAGGCTATGTTTTCCAAATAAAAGTATTAGGTTTTACAACTTTCTCCTAACACTAATGTGCTCTGTCTGGATAAGTTACGTAGATTTTATGCGAAGCTAGCACCTACAAATGTTTACAGATTTTGAGATCAAAATATATCTTGTAATAAAGTCTAGTTAAGTTTATGAGTGTCTTAGAGATGAGTTGTAGGCACTTATAATGTGCCGACGTGTCTTCGCTGAGGACTATCGGCCTCCATGACCGGGGGTCTGAGGACGGTGAGAGGGCCGCTCACCGTCCTTACAGAAGCAGGCCCATGACGGCAGCGTGACGTGAGCAACTCACGCACGCCCCCCCCCCCCTAGAAGCGGGGTCACCCCCGAAACCCCCCATAGACGCGGGATTACACCCGAACCACCCCCTAGGCGAGGCCGCATTGGCGGCCGTAGGTCTGTTGGGAGTCACGGGACATCCTTCCTGAGGGCTTACCCGGGGCTCTCAACCATAGGCTGTTAGGCGTGGCGTGAGGTTTTTTAGTCGGTAAGAGTCCGGCATAACATCCTATGAGGATTTTCCCTCACGTTAAACAAAAAAAAAAAAAAGGCACTTATAATGTGGCTAAGTCATTATTTAATATAGATATATCGCTACTATAATATGTTTTTCTTTGTGTGGAACACCTTCATACATCGCCATCTAGCCCAAAGTATTCTGCAAGTTTCAGTTGCAGTTGTTTCTGCGTTATCGGATAAATATTGAGTAATCACTTACAGATTGCAACTAACATGTTGCAAGTGACGATTTGCTACTTGTGGTATGGTATCTAGACATCTGATAAACATACCTATATATTGTTAATTACATACACATCATACACAGAAACATCCAAACAGCAAAACAAACCTTTGTGGATCTTGTTAATATTAGGTCCGACTCAGCGTGCCAGTCGGTTTCACTACCGCCTGCACCACTGAGACAGTTAAGATACAGTTATAAGCTTTTTATAATTCTTGTCTCACCTTAAAATAACAAAACTGCGGTACATGCTTAAATTGAAACTTAAAATTATTAAACAGACTTGAAACAAGTATAATTACAGAAGTAAGAGGGGCGTGGGGGCCGGTTGGGAACAATGTACAAGATCTGTCTTACAGAAGGAAATCTACACACAAAGTGCACTTTGTCTACGCACACATAGTCACCCCACATTGGATTTCGCGGACACAGGGTCAAAGGATTTTCATAGTAATTTCGATACCTAGTGGTAGGGGAGACCGGGGCTGGTTGACTATAGGGGTAGGTAGACTAATTATCAATAACTCGGCCAAAGCAATGGCTTTGAGCCAACCGATGACACAAGAGAGTCCGCTACTTCTCCCCGCTCAGTCACCGGGAGCGCGGAGTCGCGCACGCAAACCGTATGAGTAAAGGAAATTAAAGTTGAAAATTAACGTACGTAAGTAATTATTTTCATCGTAAGGTTTTTTGTAATAATGCCTATTTATTCATGGTTACTGATTGTCAAAGAATTTATAATAGATGTTCGATTCATGTTCTCTTTTTTATGTATGATGTTATTTGATTTCTTAGCAGTTTTGTGGTTATGTCATGTGATTAAAAATAAAAATGTGGTTCGGGGCTAGTAGACTAATGTATAACGGGGCTGGATGACCAATAATAGTACATAAAAGAAAGAACATGAATCAAACATCCATTAAAATTTTTTTGACAATCAGTAACCATGAATATATGGGCATTTTTACAAAAACATTACGATGAAAATAATTACTTACAAACGTTATTTTTCATCTTTAAATTCCTTCACTCAAACGATGTGCGTGCGCGACGCCCGCGCTCTCGGTGATTTATTGTGTTTTATTTTCAATAAAAATAATAAAAATAATAATTGTTTATGTATGTTAAGGCAAAATCTATGAGGAAATAGGATAAAGGGCACTTTATCCTATTTCCTCATAGATTTTGCCTTTAAAAGTCCATAGGTCAACTTACCCCAGGCGAATAGTCAACCTACCCCAAGCATGGGGTAGGTTGACCAGTTTTTCTTATTCTATAAGATCTAGCCTGCATCCTATATTATAATGAATTAGGTGCTTTTTGCTATATTATTTCAAAGCTTAATAGTTAACCTATGAAATAAACCTGTTTTTGAATTAATATTCTAAAAAGAAATAAAAATATAAGCCTTTAAGCTGAAACCTAGTCAACTAGCCCCGGTCTCCTCTATGGGCACGAGTCTGCGTAGCCGAGGATAGGTTTGGAAAAAAAGAACATACATGAGATTGCGTTCTATACCTTATTAATTTGTGGTCTAGGTGTCAAATAATTTTTTCACATCAAAGTGGTCTGTGTTGGTGAGTGCCCTGAGATTTTTTGTAAGACCCAGTACATAGTAAATGGTTACACGTATTACTAACAGAACAGCATTGAGGATTGAATGTGACCTACTGATTCTTACTATACTTCTTATGAACTCCTTAGGGGAAAATCTTGAGTAACTAGCGTTGAACTTAAGAGGATGAGCAATTGAATAGGGTTTAATTTGTTCTCTCACTCTGACCGCTTTTCAGCTGATACTACACTTTCGTATAACCACTATAAATATATGTTGTTTAACCAGTATTGTAGCTCCCTACAAACGGACGAAGCGCAAGCTATACCTACGATTCTCGTTTTCGGCAGGCCTTTCAGCACGCAAGCAGCGTCCGCAGTCGCGATTGTGCCCAGTTGACAAATGGACGGTGTGTCGTTTTTTAAATTGTACCGCGCGTGTTTTATTTACTAAAAATATTTAATATGACAACTAGAGTCTATTGTGCTTGTTTTGGTTGCATGAATTCGTCAATAACGCACCCAGAGATAACGTTTTTTAGATTAAGTGGAAACTCCGAAAGCTAAGGCTATAAATTGATTTTACTTAAGTACTAATTGGTACTATACTACTAGTTGACTAAAGTTAAACAAAGTGATTGACACGAGTGAACTAGGTAGTTACATGAAGTAGGTATGTTTGTGTTTAAAACTAGACTTGTGCTTGCTCAGTCAGTGAACGGTGCGATCCAATATAGTACAATATCCAAAAAAAAACTAGTTCAGAACTCTAGTACGTGTAGGTAGTACATTTAGTTCCGTTGTCAGTTCGTAGTTATTTAATTGAGAGCAATGATTTAGGTATGTTTCAAGAGTATTCATTTCTTTGTGGATGACCGATGTTACAGTACACTTAGCACCGTATGACTGCCTCTGTGGCGCGGTCGGTATTGATACCGCCTGCGGCGCTGGAGGTCGTGGGTTCGATTCTCACCCGAGACAAATATTTGTGTGACCCATAAATGTTTGTCTCAAGAGTCTGGTTGTTTCTATGTATAATATGTATGTATTTAAAAAGTATATTAGTATTAATATCCGTGGTCTGATACCCATAACACAAGCAGGTTATTCCTAGCTTACTTTGGGATCAGATAGCGTTGTGTGAAATGTCCGTGAATAAAAAAAAATTGACAGCATTTTTGTTACCTTTGATTTTTATTACACGCATAGAGACAAATATGAACTTCCAAAGTTTAACACAACTTGACAATGTACGAAAAGTACTAGTGTACTGGAGACTGACTAGTACTTTCAAATCGAAAAATAGTTTTAATTCTGTAAATCAAAAATTTAACGCAATGATTATAAAGACTGGAATTCCGTGATTCTATCACTGACGAAACATGTGATGAGCCGATTAAGCGGCGAGCAAGCGGCGTAGACAATAATGTCTACGCACGCCACTTACTCGTTTTCAAATTTCTACACCCGTCTCGCTCAATCGTTAGTAGATAACGGGCGCTGCGCCGACACGCCGCCACCCCGCGCCGCCAGCCGTTGCGGGGATATTATACTATTACTCACAAAGTATTTTTTTGTTTAAATAAAAAAGGTACATATTTACTCGAAATGAAAGCCGGTTGTCAGTAAAACAACAATCCTTTATACAAATTAAAGGCCTTGTGGGCGGATTGAAAAAAATCAACTGCATTGGGCTCACTATCTATTACGCGTACGTGAAACTATAAGGTAAAATGTGGGCGTATACTATGCCTCTGCCTACACCTTCAGGGATAAAGGCGTGACTATATGAATGTATGTATGTACATATTATTATTTACAATCGCAATACTAAATAGAAATTCAAAGTAGGCACATATTATTAAAATGCGGTAGGTGGGCAGCCCTATCGCATGCTTACGTACCGCGCGGCTGTAGGCATTTATTTCTAAAATCCGGCCGAGTCAAACTACAGTATACAGTGGTATAACGCTTCACACAAGTTCTTGTACTTAGTTTAGATCGAATTCAGTACCTACATAGTTTTATTATTTTCATAAAGTTCAGTTCAATTTCCAAATTATTTTACTCAAAAACAACAATTTTATCATTCTGATGACAAATACATGATTAATTACTATACAACCTGTTTATAGGGTTCCGTAGTCAAAAGGCAAAAACGGAACCCTTATAGATTTGTCATGTCTGTCTGTCCGTCAGTGTGTCACAGCCACTTTTCTCCGAAACTATAAGGCCTATGCTGTTGAAACTTGGTAAGTAGATGTAATCGGCGAACCGCATCAAGATTTTTATATAAAACTAGAAAAAAAGCAGTTAATTTTAGGGGTCCCTATACTCAGAACTGAAACTCAAAAATGTTTTTTTCATCAAACCCATAAGTGTGGTATTTTTATAGATAGGTCATCAAAAATGCTATTAAGGTGTTTTACATCATTTTTTTCTGAAGTGAATAGTTTGCGCAAGAGACACTTCCAAAGTGGAAAAATGTGTCCCCCCCCACCCTTCTAACTTCTAAACTAAGTGAATGATAAATCTAAAAAATATATGTAATGTACATTGCTATAAAATCTATTATCGAAAATTGGTTTGAACGAAATCGAGTTGGTAGTTTTTTTAAATAGGTACGTCATAAACCGCAATTTTCGCCAAGAAAAATCACTACCACTGCGAACGTGTTAAAACATCAATGAAAGTTACGACGGACTACAAGAACTTTTAAATTATGTTACTTGCTGCTACGGAACCCTTTATGGGCGAGTTAAACTCGCACTTGGCCGGTTTTTTTAATATGACTAAACGCACAATAGTTATCAACAGGTAAAGGTTAAAAACATTTCTAAACAGCTAATATTATTATCTCGTGCAGCGGCAAATCTCTACTAATCTTCTAGGAGAAAAGATTTATTCGTTTGATTGTAACGGGGAAACTGCGATGGTTGAATTAATTACTTTGTTTTTATTTTCATTTAGAAACTAGCGGACGTAACGCGGTATCACCCGCGAAGTTCCCGTTCTCGTGGGAGTACGGGAATAAAATTATAGCCTATGTTCACCGCAAAGAGTGTAGCTTCCCAACAGTGAAAGAATTTTTCAAATCAGTCCAGTAGTTCCGGAGCCTATTCTATGCAAACAAACAAACAAACAATCAAACCTTTCCTCTTTATAATATTAGTACAGATAGTACATAATAAGTACCTATATTATAATTAATATTATATTTTATTTATCTCAATAAAAAGAAAAGTCAAAATTATAAACTATGGATTAGAAAAGGGAGGGGAGAGGAAATGGAGCGGGAACAGTGTACAAAACTATTGTATTATTTATACTTTGATTGATGGCACTACAGCACTGGGTGGAATATGCTGCACATACTGAATAACGGCACTTGCATTGTTCCACATTTTACATCTGACCGGTTTCGCCTTTCAGCATTTTCAAATGCAAATTAACATAAATTATATGACCACTACATCATTTAAAAACTTACACGTAAACTGTAATGGAATGTTGTAGGAATCAAGATTTGGAGAGGAGACACGGTGCTCTCTCCTACCGGTTGACACAGATGCTTGCTGGGCACGGTAGCTTCGGTAGGTATCTGTGGCGAAAACACCGGTAAACCACGGCCGAGTGTCAGCACTGCGAGGACCGCAGCGATGACACGGCGCTTCTCGGCGTGTAGGCTGGTGGCGTGCACGGCGTGGGCGCTACGGCGCGGCGCCAGGTCTTCGTAGTGGGTCTGGACGTGGACACTCTCTCGCTCGAGACCATGGTGCGAGCCAAGCTCTCCAGCGCGAGTAAGTGGGACTGCGCCGCCTCCTTCTGCGAGCAGGTCATGCTCGTGAATTAGGCGGCGGGACGGGTACGGGAGAGAACTCTCCCACCCGAGTTTCGCAGTCGGCGGCCTGGGCGCCGCCGACGTGTCCTCGCCACGGATTATTGGCCACCATGACCGGGGGCCTGAGGACGGTGTGAGGGAAGTTCACCGTCCTTACAGAAGCAGGCCCATGACAGCAGCGTAACGTGAGCAATTCACTCACGCCCCCCCCTTAGAAGCAGGATCACACCCGAAACCCCCCAAAGACGCGGGATAGCACCCGAACCACCCCCTGGGCGAGGCCGCAGTGGCGGCCGTGGGTCTGTTGGGAGTTCTGGGACATCCTTCCAAGGGCTTCCCCGGGGCTCCCAACTACAGGCTGTTGGGCGTGATGTGAGGTTTTTTAGTCGGTAGGAGTCCGGCATAACATACATGAGGATTTTCCCTCACGTTAAACAAAAAACAAAAATGGAATCAAGATTTTATTGGTCAGTTTTTCAGTGCTATTATTTTGAAGACAAAAACGCCAAAAATGTACGTTAATTATTTTATCTAATCTTATTATTATTCTGTATTTTAAATCAAAAGATATTTTTAAATATATTACAGCAAAAATACTCTCGCAAATTTTTAATAACACCATGTATCACAAGAGGCTCGAACAACGGTATTTGAGTAAGTATTAATTAACATTTGAAAATCACAGGGTGCTTTATAATCTTGATTTTCACATTCTTTGAAAAGAAACAGGAATAATAAATTACGTAGGCGTATCACGTCAGATTATTTGTGGAGTGTGACGTGTCAAGCCGCTTTGTATGGCACAAATTCCTAATAATTCGAGGCCCTTCTCACGTTATATTACACTCTTACGAATGAGGATAATAGGTAGATGCTTAAGTTATTTACGTAATTTTATGTTAACGAGGTAACAACCGGGTATTACCTTACCTTAGTGACTTATCTTTAATCTTATGATATAATTTATAATTATTGAGATGGGTAAGAGAATAAACCGGCCAAGTGCGAGTTGGACTCGCCCATGAAGGGTTTCGTAGCAGCAAGTAACATAATATAAAAGTTCTTATAGTTCTTTGTAACTTGGATTGATGTTTTAACACGTTCGCAGTGGTAGTGATTTTTCTAACCGAAAATTGCGGTTTATGACGTATTAAAAAAAAACTACCAGCTCTATCTCGTTCAAACCAATTTTCGTTGGTAATTTATATGGCAATGTACTTCATACATTTTTTTTAGATTTATCATTCTCTTAGTTTAGAAGTTAAAGGGGGGGGGGGGGGGGGACACACATTTTTCCACTTTGGAAGTGTCTCTTGCGCAAACTATTCACTGTAGAAAAAAATGATGTCAGGAACCTCAATAGCATTTTTGAAGACCTGTCAATAGAAACCCCACACGTATGGATTTGATGAAGAAAAAAATTTTGAGTTTCAGTTCTGAGTATGGGGACCCCCAAAGTTTACTGCTCTTTTTATAGTTTTATATAAGAATCTTTCGCGGTTCACAGAATACATCTAGTTACCAAGTTTCAATAACATAGGCCTTATAGTTTCGGAGAAAAGTGGCTGTGACACACGGACGGACAGACAGACAGACAGACAGACATGACGAATCTATAAGGGTTCCGTTTTTGCCATTTGGCTACGAAACCCTAAAAAGTAGATTATTTTAAATTTATAATTTTCTAAGATTATTTTTGAAAAGTAATTAGTATGCTAACTGATCATTAATTTTAAATTTGGAAAAAGAATTGGTTTCGAGCAGGATTCGAATCTGCGTCTTATTGCAAACCGTACAGACGCATTAACCTTAAAAAAAAATATAATTTTCTTTTTATGCATAAGATTATAACAGAAATAAGTTCAGCTCAGTAACTAGCTACTCACAGTGCATATATCTTTAAGATGTTTCAAAATAGGTACTCGTACTATTATCATGGACGCACTCGTCCATGATATTCTCCTGTCTCCTCTCCAGCAGTGGCTGGAGAGGAGACACGGTGCTCTCTCCTACCGGTTGTCACAGATACTAACCGGGCACGGTAGCTTCGGTACATATCTGTGGCGAAGACACCGGAAAACCACGGCCGAGTGTCAGCACTGCGAGGACCGCAGCGATGACACAGCGCTCCACACGCTGGTGGAGTGCACGGCGTGGGCACAACAGCGCCAGGTCATCGTGGTGGGTCTGGACGTGGACACTCTTTCGCTCGAGACCATGGTGCGAGCCATGCTCTCCAGCGGGAGTAAGTGGGCCTGCGCCGCCTCTTTCTGCGAGCAGGTCATGCTTGTGAAAGAGACGGCGGGGCGGGAACGGGAGAGAACTCTCCCACCCGAGTTCCGCAGTCGGCGGCCTGGGCGCCGTCGACGTGTCTTCGCCGAGGACTATCGGCCTCCAAGACCGGGGGCCTGAGGACGGTGAGAGGGCGCCTCACCGTCCTTATAGATGTACCGTTAAGATGTACCGTTACAGATTAAAATTAAGTTATAAAATATTAATACAAAATATACCTAGAATATGTTAATACAATATGGAAGACTTTATCATAAAGTTTAATTGTGTTGTAATAGTTACAAGTTATGTCACATTTGCAGCCAAGACATCGTCACACCCTACCACTCCGTGCTCGATTATTGTGCACTTATGTCCCGGGCTTTATAATCAAAGCCGACACAGTAAAATACATTGGGGTAGTAGTGGACAGTGGTACCCGATTTCACGATCATATAAACACTCTTAGTGGCAGAAGTGAAACACCAAACGTGTTACAATAGTTACAAACCGTTGCAACGGTTTGTAACTATTGTAACCAAAGACTTCTATATAAAATGAGGTAGACATGCCCTACGCACCGATTTTTGAAACCTATAAACTGCGCTAATTAGCAGCGTTGTTCGCACTGTTGTGAGTCAAAACTTCGAGAGTAGGTACTCGAATTGCAATTGGAGTCCATATGTACGCCTTCTCTTTTACTCTTGTTCTATCCGTATATTGCTATTGTGTGTGGTGACAATTACGTAAATAGTATTTATAAGTGAGTGTGGTCTTAGCAATGTGGGTGTTTGAGGATTGCTTTTGAAATCTCGCTTGTTAGAGTACGGCGCGTCTACCTCAGTTTATATAGAAGTCTTTGATTGTAACACGTTGGACTAATTACATACATCGAGAATTATCTAGTTTTAATGATGTACTCCTCAATGAGTCGATAAAATTATAAACTGGTTTTATTTACCAGTGACGTGACTAATTTAGGGTTTAAGATCATTGAATGGTTATAAATGTTCTTAGTGAAAGCCATTAGATAAAGTACATACCATACTTCAGTATAGACTCGCTAACAGGGTTAAAGATTCACCATTGGTCGGTTGAAAAGGGGCAATATTTTACTGCCCCTTTGCAGCCAGCCAAATAAACTGTATGATCTGTAATCAAAATAACTGAACCAGATAATAAATTGAATGGCTATTATTTGTCTAAATCACACGGTGGACTTACTGCCATTTATTTTATAAAATACAAAGGTCCCAATTTCACGGGTAAGTAGGTAGACTGTACAATGTTGAATGTCCTTAACTGTCGGTCCGCGATGTGGCTAATGAGGCAACTGTGGAGAGTGGCACAACGAGCGTCAATCTGCGCCACTAGACGGGACACAAGACCACGTAACTATCTCTCTTCGTGTCTACTGTGAATCATTATGCATATACATAAAACGTCACGGTAGTAGATGCCCCTACGACATAGGTAATGTAGGCTTTGCGTGGAGTCTAAAAGGTGAAAGTAAAAAATCAACGTAGACCGTTCGTATACCCGTTGATTTTTAACTTTCACCTTTTAAAATTAATTAATGCAGTAATAACTTTACACTCGATACCTATAATTATTTTGCAGTAGACTTAGAGGAGAGTAGAGGTAGAGGTTAAGCTATTTTATAATGGGATATTTTTAAATGCACATCTGTTTAATTTTTCTGCACACTAGGTTACTCCACTAATTTACTGAATGCAAACCAGAAAATTATATGCTGTGCAAAAAAACCAATTGACTAACTAAACATGTCCTACTTAAAAACTTATATACTACTCTAAACGAGATGACCTTTTTAATCGAATTAACGCCAAAAATGTGGTTCGTTAATCGAATATATGATTTGTAAAACAGAATTATGAATTGTATATCAAAAACACTAATTTGCACTCTAAATTGTACAATCGTATAATGAAATAGGTTAGGTTAGGTTAAACTTTGTAGAGATGACTGATTAAATTGGGGTTTTACTTAGAATAAACGATGTTCCTAAAAGTAAATTAGGCAATGGTTTTCCTTTAAAAAGTTAATTTTTAAAGGAAAACCATTTTTTAATATTTTTGTTGAACTAAGGAATTGTTAGATATACTATTTTGATAATAGTTATTCGTTCAGTAAAACAGTTATGCAAATACCATTAATCAGTATAATGAATTTGATGTATTTAGTGTGCATAATTAGTGTGCAAGTCAGTATTTTTGGTTTAACTTTGAAATATTTAGTTCAGAAAAAGGGAATATACAGATATCGATTTAAACACATGCCTTTTATAATATAGCAAACACGCCAGTTTCGCACGCTACTTTGTGCCTGATGAATAAAAATTTCTCTTTTTTGTGATCTCTTCTCTAATCATTAATGAATTTAAGCGGCTCAACTAGTATTTATTATTTTCAGCACAAATAAGGTCCTCTTGTAAACATGAACGCTAAAAGTGACACGACATTAGTTTCATTCTTATCTAAAGAGAGTACCTACCATGCATGAAGTAAGTATGCGTGAGTCTATTCAAACAGTGTTCGTATCGAGAAATCCTTGACCTAATAGCAATCGAAGATCGATTGCAATCGTCGATTGCAGAAGACAGCCCTGCGTGCCCCAGAAAGCAATTCAAACCATTGGTTCTGGTCGTAATGAATACTTGACGATGGATATAAGATGGAATTCAATATCTCGACTGTTGAGCCTATTGATGATATGTCCACAGTTGAACCTAAATCTTTTGATTACGTTATTCAATGTGTGTGTGATGAATGTGATGAAAAATGTACGGAGTAATATTTTGTTAGGAAGGAATATCTGTTGGTATACTGTGTTAGCGTAGCGTAATGCACAAATATGATGACATAAACAATTTTTTATGTGTTCTAAGTGTATAATAATGATATAAATAGCCTTTGAGAATGCCGTAAGGCGAAACCGGTTAGGTTTTACAAAATTAATATTCTGGAACAGAACAAGTTTTCTTTTAATATTTATGAACATTCACACACAACATCATCTAGCACAAATTAAGCTAATGTCAGTTTGTGCTATGGGATCTAGACGACTGATATACATACTTATATATTTCTAAATTCATACTTTTTTGCATAAAAACACCCAAACTCTGAAAAAAACATTTGTGTATTACACAAATATTTGGACCGACCCAGGAATCGAACCCAGGATCTCCAGCGCGGCAGGCGGTATCACTAACGACTACACCACATAGGCAGTCAAGTGAAGTTTTTCAATATGTGTAGCAAGTTCCATCAAGTGTCATCAATCAACAGTAGCAATAATATGATGACCAGACTTTAAATATCCTCCACTCGCAAATTCATAGGTACACAGATGTAGTTTTTTGCAATGTTTCACCGTTCACTATTGAACCAAATCCGGGAAAATCCTTCCTAATCGTCTACTTTCCTTTGCAAACTCCTTGTTTCACCACTTAAAGTCTAGTGAGTTAATGCCATATACATTAAGTATACAGGGTGTCCCAGAAGTCGACGTCAAGTCGGAATCGGTAACAGGCTAGGTCATAATGGTTGTCAGAAAAATATAAAAAAATATCTAGGTCTTGTATTTTAAAAATTATGAACGTTCAAAAAGTTGAGAAAATCAATGCTTTGTAACGGTTTTTTTCATTCCTGTTGCTACCGATATGTACTTTTTTGTTTCGTTTTTTCTCTAATGTAACGCTGAATACTTTTTCTTAAACATTTTCTTTTACTTCTTTTTTATATTTTTCTGACAACTATTATGACCTAGCCCGTTACCCGATTCCGGCTTGACGTCGACTTCTGGGACACCCTGTATACCATTGTACTTCGTCAGGGTCAGAATCAAACTTATATCACGTCAATCCACGACATTTTGGTCTGCTTCTCCTATCGCGGCCCGGAGTACCAAACAATTGTTGCCCTCGTGTTAGGATGTTTATCTTAAAATATGTCTGTACCATCAGAGCTAGCTCTTTTGCAACATTTCTATAACATGGTAGGCTGTTCTCTATCGCTTTAGTCGTATACCTAAGAGTAATGAAACCTTTATGTTTAAGTTACAGTTTTTGCATTTATAATATTAGTAAGTTAATCTTACTAATATTATAAATGCAAAAGTTTAGGTGTGTAGCCGTCTGAACATCACCTCGCTTTATCAGCTTACCGTATCTGGCTGAAATTTGATACAGAGATAGATTATATAGTCTGTAACAAGTACTTTTTATCCCGGGAATAAATTCTAATGGGAAGAGGGAACGGAAACAAAATTCCACATGGTCGAAGCCGCGGGCGTTATATACCTAGTGTTACATAAATAATGATTTTTTAAGGTTTCTTTCGAAAACAGCAATTGTTATGACACAAAAAGTTTAATATAATTTTCCTTTTTGCTTCATACCTTACTTAACTGTGTTTATTGTATACTCGTAAAGTGGCTGACAAAGTTATGAAATATCTGCTTGTGAAGCCTTTGCTCATAGACTTACTCAGAAATGTAATTTCTGTATTCTTTTCAGAGTTCCGTACGCAATGGGTAAATACGGGACCCTATTATTATTGAGACAAAGCTGTACGTCGCCGTCGGTCTGTCACCAGGGTGTATCTCATTTACTATGATAGGTAAGTTGTTGAAATTTTCACACATAATGTATTTTTGCTATAAATAACAGCAAATAACTAATGAAATCAGGCGTTACATGGCGGAAAGTTTTGTAAGGCGTAATAATCGAATTCTGGACTGAATTTTTGTAGGCAACCCATTTGCAATGTATTTATTGACATATTTAATTGAATATAAAATACTTTTCATCCATTAACTAGCTCGTTGAAGGTCGTTCTACAGCGGGATCCTATTCTATCTAGCTGGACTATTTCATAACGAAACAATATTAATTGACACTACTGAAACTTGACCATACGTGACATGCGTCCTTCAACAAAATGCAGTCTTTTATAGCTTTATTTAGTTGTAATTAGTAAAACTTAAGATTAAAGAATATCAGAGAAAACCAAATTAAAGATGTATGTTTTCTTCAAAAATTGATTATAATGTATTTCTTTCACCATTTTATAAAAATAAAAACAAAAGCTATTTAATGCATGAATCTTAACAATTTATAATGGAAAACATCATTATTATATCTTTTAAATTAGAAATAAATTATTGACATTGTAAATTATTGATTTTTGTTTACATGTGCCATTATAATATATGATTACATTTGTACATCTTTTCTTTGAGAAGATTTAATAGTTGATTTCAAAACAGGGACGTTAAATTAATTAGATTTAACGTTTTAAAAGTAATGATCTTATTGAGCGTAAACTCATTTAACTTATTATTCATTTTCACTATTTCCATTGTGAGAAGTCTCAAAATGGAATCCTAGATGAGCGTTAAAATCATAACATACGAAAATAAAGTTTTTAATGAGCATCGAATTCAATAAAAGCGCTAACAATGCCGTGTGTGTGCGCGTATTGTGAGCCTTTTGTTTTAAGGCCAGAGCCTTCATAATACATTTTTCACCGCAACAGTCTAATGAGTATTGCTATATAAATATTTACCTTTATACATTTGACTATAATTGTCGAGTGTAGTTTAGTATTGTTCTGTTATTGTGTACATTCAAACAACTAGAAATTTAATATTGGAGGTTAGTTCTAATTCACTTGCATCTATGTTCTAATCCGAATGCCTGTCATGGGGTACCTTTCCAAAGGCTTACCCGGGCTCCCAACCGTAGGCTGTTAGGTAAAATACATGTGGTTTTTAGTCGGTTCCTACCGACTAAAAACCATATAGCATCTCCGGCATAGCAAACCTGTAGGATTCTCCTCACGATAAAAAAAGTGGTCCAAATGGCTGTGATTTTAAAATACTGACTGCATGTTGCGCAAAAACTTACATTAAGGTATGTATCGAATAGAAATTTAGTTAAAATAGGTATTATTTGCACATGTCATCGGTTGACATACATTTAATTAATTTAATTTGCATTGAGGAAAACCAACTTTACACTAAAAGTCGTGATAATATAATAACTTCCATTAATCTTTGGTAATACCCTCAGATTAACGACGGTATGAGAAATTGATAAAGCTATTTCAAACGTATCCAACGAATTACACAGCATCCAACAGTAAGAACATTTCAAAACTACTAAATTACTTAGAGCTCTGCCGGGTAGGTAGTAACTAAAGTTTTCTACACGCTAGTTGCCTCTGGTTACGGTTGGGTGGGTCAGCTTGTGATGGTTATTTTGTAGTTGAATTTTGGCAGGTCGGTGAGGAGAGGAGGCATCGCATGGCACCGGGGCCGCTGCATTTTAGCCGTTCGTCAGTAGCTTTACTCTTTTTAAGTAAATACTTTTTGTTATGAAATGAGATTTTTTTAACATTTAGTAACAAAAATGAAACGGTTTTAAATCATGTGCAACTTATGGTTACTATACACTTTATATTTGTTTTGAAATTGAAAGAAAAGCTAAATTTGTTTTGAGCTGGATGGTGTACACGAAAAACAAAATGTCCTACAATATTGTTGAAGAAGCGACATTTTTTTTAATGCACCAGCTAGGACTGCATCTATTTTGTGTCTAATGGAAAACAATATAATTGTAGAGCATAGTGACTTTGAGAGAATTTACTATGAACTTAATATTTAACTACTTTATGTCAAAGTTCGATTACCATTTTCTATTCATAAGTTATTACTGCGGCGAACCTGTCTAACCGTATAATAGCCACCAGGGCCTCATTGATGCTGAAGATAATTTTCTGTTTAATACCAACAATTTACCCTGTAAGGTGCACACGTATATTATTATACCTGTGTACCTATATACTGTTATGTGTAGAGGTATTAGTCTACATACATTTCTCACTTTAGTGTAAATTCTCGGTTGCATTGCGATGTCTAGCACACTGCGGACCAAAATGTCTACTAGCCGGTACAGCTTCATTTGACTTCTAGCAACTGCCTTCTTACGTCCCAAGTCTATATTATATCAGAAGCAACTATTCAAAGCTCATTATAGAACACGTCACTATGGAAGTACAAAGAAAAGCAATAACTTTTTCACGTACAGTGTAATTCATGCGTTCAAAGCGTTAGAACATTGATAGATAGATTAAAAGTGAATTATTTTTGCCAGTTGCCGACATCGGGGTCAGATGGAGCATATGCAGGAAATAATGACATCCGGCAAGCCGCCTCCGCAATTGAAGCATCGCCGCCGTCCGCCAAGCATAACTAAATTACTGCACGGCAAACGATTACGTTCACAGGAAATTTATTTAAAACCTTAATTTTCCAATGATTTTCGACACACCTCCGGAATAGGGACGTATATGAATTTACATTATTCATTGTATACTCGAAAACTTTGCCAGGTTTATTCTCAAAGCAAATGCAATTTGTCAGTTTGAAAATAAACTGATTTTGTTGCAAACTGGAATTGAGAAAATGCTCATATACAAGCTCCACTGAAGTTTCAAAGCAGTATAAGAGAAAAGAAATAGTTTTTTGAAACTTGTGAGAATGAATAAAGGTAATAAACTGTTTTAGCCTATTCATTTGTTGATTGATGGCACTTGGTACAAAATTTTGGATGTGTGGTGGAAACAAGATGCAAGATATTGTCATCGGCAATCATTTGTGTTTACATCGAACTATACTACAAATGTAAATACTGATAAAGTAAGAGATCAAATTTTAAGTGTTAACCCCTTTAGGGGTGGAGTTCCAGAAAATCCTTTAGGCAGTGCCTATTTTACATAGGTAGCTTATTTTAAAATTTCAATCCAAGTTTAAGAGTTTCCTATATAGTTGAGTAAGTTACCCAGTAATTTTATAAGTAAATACTGAGTATTCAAAACTATTTTTTTATAACAATGTGCCCTTTTTTTAACGTGAGGAAAATCTTACATGGATGCCATACTCTTATCGACTAAAAGCAACACGTTCCCTACCCAAAGTCTATGTTTGGGAGCCCCGGGTAGACCGCGACTTGGTTTGGTATACATAAGGTAGGACCACGAGGGCTTACCTGGCGCTACCAATTACACTATATAAGTAATGGGTGGGTGGGAGGCGGGTAAAGATCTTCAGATATATGCCTGGCCCCTATCCAAGGCTGGGAGTCTCACACAGAGTCAATCTGCTGTCACTGCAGTAGGCGGCCAACCCGATTGATCTTGGCTACCACTGCGATCTTACTTATGGAGTCTAGGTTTTTTCGGGGGTTATTCCGCTTCTTGGGACGTGTGGCGTGCGTAAAACTATCACGTCACGTTGTCATCTTTTTCCTGCTTCTGTAAGGACGGTGAGCAGCCCATCCGTCCTCAGGCCGCTAAAAATGTACCCTAGATACACATTACATTTAAATACACACACTGAAGCTTCCTTTATAGTCTGGCATTAGTTTCAACCTCACTGTTTGCCACATAATTAGGTCGTTGTTCTAAGTGTTCAGCAATAAGGAATCGTGACAGAAGGCCCTGCCGGAGGATAAAGACGCAGCCTTAAGAACCACCTGATCCCTACGTCGCTTCGAGACGGTACCTAAAGTTCTACAAACGAATTAGATAGAGCGCCAAGAAAACGGGATTATCCACTAACTGTTTTATCCTACGAAAATAGGTTAGCGCCCTTCTTCCCTGTTTATTACGATTAAGGGATGGACTACACTATTAGGTACTTTTATTATATTAAATCGTTGTTGGATTTTACTAACACGAATTTTTCTGCACTACCAGTTGAGATAAACTAACCTAATTATAGTCCAATCCTGCCCGATCTGGCAATAATGTAAACATGTCATGTTTTGACAATCGTTGTCTAAGACAGATGAGTAGAAAAATATAATATGACAAATCATTGAATTTTTTACTATCCTGAGTAGGTATTTCAAATGAAAATAAACTATCATTAAGAAGTTATTTGGTGTCGAAATGATTGTAAGAACACTGTATGACTCCTGGATCCTGGAATATAATCAGGGTGAATATTCAATTGCAAGTAACTATGGATATATAGGATCAAATGTGTTTGTTTACATTTTTGCGCAAAGCTATTGAAATACTACATACACAGTGCCATCCATTTATTGGATGAATTTAAATTTCCCTCTTCATCTTCTTTCACCCCAATTTCATCTCAACCGTGATAAAAGCAGAATTTGAGGTATTGATAAGTGATGTCATCGTCTTACCCCATAACTTTGTTCGTTAATAACATTTTCGAGAACTACACTAGATATGAACGCAATATAGGTCCATAACATAATAGTGTGACGGTTTTTCGGTTACACCTTAGTAGAACCGCTTTTTTTTAACGTGAGGGAATATTCTCCAGGGATGCTATGCCGGACTCCTACCGACCAAAAAACCTTAGTTAACGCCCAACAGCCTACAGTCGGGAGCCCCTGGTGAGCCCTCGGAAGGATGTTCCAGGACTCACAACCGTTAAGCTTGCCGATAGCAAGCGCAATGGTTGCCATTTCAAGTGTTTAATTAAATTAAAAAAAATGTAAATTCTCCAATTATGGGATTGCATCCTATCATGAATAAAGACCCAATTAAATAAACCAAAAAAAAACAATACACCCTCCAAAAAGGCTGTCAGATACCTTTTGAATAAAAAATGAAAATTACAAAGTGACATTCTTTACCTGTAAAATTCTCGGTATAAATTTCTTGTTTACGAAATGCTTATTGTTGGTTAACAGTGTCACGCTTTGTAATTATTAGATTTTAATACTCAAATTCGGTATTTAAGTTTAAGTTGAATTATCAACAGCCCTAGTACGTTTAACGTTAATTAAATTAATTAAATTATACCTTTAAACATCAGTGAAATCTCGTTTGTATCCCTCTGTACAAACAGAAAGCCGTTTCTATACCTTTTTAGATTGCAAACATAGTACAGTGAATAAGTACGCATACCATAACGTTGACATTATAATTATGTTAGAACATGTAATAAATTAATTTGTATTTTAAAATTTTCGTAGATAAGGGTAAGTACTGGAAATACTATCTGGCTAGGTAACGCAGTGTTGTTGCTGAGGCGTCGAATTTGAATCCCGGATATGAACATATTTGAGTGATCCCGACTTTTTGATTTCAGAGCTTTTGTATGTCGTGTAAATTTAGAAATTATTGAAATATATTTACAAGTTCTCTAGATCCAACAACGCTTACTTATTATAACAGGGAACAATTGTACTGTACTACCCGTTCGCTCTAACTTTGCCGCTGGCGTAGAAGCGTATAGCCGAATTGATTAGACAAAGTAAATTGACAGTAGCTAATGTCACTTCGTCATAGAAAATACGCAACATTATATGAAGAAGTCAATGATATATAAAAAACTATAGATACGTTACCAACGCTTAAAAATGGCAACAAAAAAATCAGGCAATTGACTTAATTTTCATACATGCTACCATAGATAATTTCATAGAAATTCTTTTTTTGAATATAAAAAATATTTGCCGTTTTTGAAAGCCGTGATGTTCGTACATGACGGGTCTATATTATAATACGTCGTTGGAAGAAGTGACATTAGTTGCTGTCAATTTACTTCTTCTAATCAAAAATTCGACTTTAGTACGGAGCCGAACGGCAAAGTTAGAGCGATCGAGCAGTATAGTATTGGTGCAAATGCCCCCATTTCATTCCAAACGTGATTTAAAGCAGAATTTAAGGTATTAATGATAAGCGTTATAATTCGTATGAAAATATTTAGATTATTATTGATTTTTATAATATTAGTTTATTAAAGCTTCACTTCACTTCAAACCAAGTCAAGCTTCGAACATATCAAAAGAAAAAGTCAAGCTTCGGACCCAACTTGATTCTATCTCCTTAGTGTTCGCCGTCACAAATCAGGGTTGTCAGGCGAAAAAATGAACGAAGAAAATATATAAACATTTTTATTGCTGAAAAAACAAAACATCGTTGCGCCTGACAAGTTCCATATGTGCATTTTTCGATTTTTCGAATTTTGCATATTTATAATCTCCGTCTAAATCTACACATGCTAGTAAAATCCGTTGTGTAATATTTAGCTTAGAACCAATTTTGCAATATTCCGTATGTGTTTTAAGCTTTGGAAAAAAACGTTATGTGCACATACGCACATATGGAATATGCTATCTTGCCAATATCGCGCGGAAAACATGTTAAATATGTAACATTATGGCGACAAACATGGTCTAAGGTGACGTTAACCATCATTTTAATTAGTATTGAAAAGAAAAGTGTGTCGAAATTCGTAAGTACCTGTGCTTTTTATTTATTAATTATCATTATTGACTGCCTTTGTGGCGCAGTCGGTAGTGATACCGCCTGCGGCGCTGGAGGTCGGAGGTTCGATTCCCACCGGAGACAGATATTTGTGTGACCCATAAATGTTTGTCTCAAGAGTCTGGGTGTTTCTATGTATAATATGTATGTATTTGAAAAGTATATAAGTATTAATATCCGTGGTCTGATACCCATAACACAAGCAGGTTATTCCTAGCTTACTTTGGGATCAGATGTCAGAGGTGAAATATCCGAGAATATTTATTTATTTATTTTATTTACTTATTTGATAAGTTTTGCAATGAATAGAGCCTTACCCACAACATAGGGGCCACTTTCGGGTCTCACCTGCGAGTGGTGCTCCTGCTGGTGGTAACGGATGAGGTCATGACGAAGAGAAAAACAAACAAAATAAAGCACTACGCACTACTTAGCCGTCTGGTCAACGTCGTACAAAAGGCCCAACCCCCTACCAATATGAAAACTTATAAAAATAAACGGCCCCCAGTTCCCTACACTTCTGCTGTTCCGGTCGAGGTAGCGGTCGCAACAATGGCGGGAGGGAAGTGCAAAAAATTTACGGGCTAAGACAGGCTACCATTCACGACCAATCCTGGCTCCATATAACGACGCACTTTAGGTACACTCCATAGCTGAACGAGCATCTTATCAAACTCGAGGTAGAACGGAGTCGCAAAGACATACTAGACTTGTGCGAGGTCCGAATAAAGGGTATCTTCAGTTACACTTTTCAATCAAGGAACACTAGAACACGCTAACCCCCACACCAGATGAAACACTCTATTTTTAGCAAAGTGATGGAAGGACCTCCGACGGTGGTGTCGATTTTATGGTGAAAATTTACCTCATTAGCAGTGCTGTGGAAGTCAGCAGTGTATCGGCTCGGGAAGCATATCATATACTGGAACGCATCGACAGGAACTCCCTGAATGTGATACGTGTTTGCCACTACCTCGAGAAGCACGAAAGAGGCAATTGAGGCTGTATACGACGACATAGCGAAGATATTACAAGGCACTGCCAACTTCAATGTTAATGGGGGATTTTCAACGCCAAACTTTAGGGTATAAGGTGATCGCAAAACCTACTTTTTGATTTTCCCTCCAATCTCAGGGTCACTTCTTGGTGAATTTTTTCTTTAATATGAGGCCCCACAGAAAGTAGATTTGGTGAAGCCCCGACAAAGTCACAATTAATGAGAAAGTATTTATCATAACGGACAAAAGTAATGACTTTGTGATTGTCAGGTGGTTTAATGCCGGTTGTGATCACTGACTTGTCCCAGTATTTTCAGAAAGAGCCCAGGTTATAAAGCCTGTTCTTCGACCTGCTATGCGCTACATAGAATTGGGATCCGAAAGGTTTCAATTGAAACTTCGAAATCGTTTCGATTTGCTAGAAACCACTGGCAACGATAAAACCGACACAGTGGTAAAAACGTTACAACAAGTGCTCGAAGATTTTAGTTTAGCAGTGACAAAAAAGGTGTTCAAAGCTCAGAGACTCTCAAAGTTATGAAGATTAGACGGGAAATGAGACCTACGCCTGCGTATTCGTCAGAACGGTTTGACCTTAACGTCAAAATTCAAAAGCTGCTAAGACACGACCTCAGACGTAATAACACCAGTGTTTTCGAGGCTAAGATTGAGCAGAACAGGGGCACTAACAGTTCAACAGCAGCAAACAACCACAGGTAGCAAAATTGTACCCTCAAGATTAATTTCATTAAGATTCTCGAGGAAATGGACTCCTTTTACAGAGACCTATAATTATCACAGATTAAAGCCTACGTGGCCTAGTAAGGATGGCTACAGTGTTACATTAACGTACCAATGAACCAGATATCGATCAGAGCGCAGTCAGCGCAGCTCTTGAGCAACTCAAAAGTAATAAATCCCCTTGAGAGGACGGAATTAATAAACAACACCTTAAATTTGGTGGGACTCTGGTCCTTAAAGTGTATTAAATTTCATTCTCCGGCTGGAACAGACATACACACAGGGAGAAGAAGTGTGGTGACTCTGATCTTTAAAAAAAAGGTGACAAGACCTGCCCCATGTCACTTGTGCGCGAGCTTGTGTGTTTACAAGTTGTTCTCTAGAATAGTGTCACAAATTGCCTCACCGTAGAAAAAACGACGAAGCAGGGCCTAATCCTAGTCGAAAGATTGAGGTTTTGTGGTTGCCCAGGAGTCTACTTACCTTGAAACCTGATTTGAAACGATGTTATCCGTCAGAATATCATCGTTTTCGACATAGCTCTCAGAGCATGCGTTTTGGTGGTAGGTACACATCTATAAAAGAAACGATAGCCGAGCTTGCTGAAAGTAGGATAGGACGATCCCTTCCTGATGGCTCGACCGCCTGAAAAGGTCACAGAGAGTGACTGGATGCGGAAGACGTAGGACCGTATGTTCCGGCGTTATTTGGGCGAGGGCTATGTCCAGTATTGGATTGCCTGAATTTAATTATATCTAATTAAGAATCGGCATAAAAATGCGGGTGTAAGGGGCCCCACCACCATCAAATTTTCGGGGGCCCAAGCGACCTCACCTACACGTGGTGCACCTGTTAACCAACGAACGAGGCTCCGCGAATTTAGGTACCCACATGGTGGCCTAGGCTCCCATGTGGGTGCCAGGTGGTACAAAGTGTTGGTCCGGGGGGGTACCACCGTGCAGCTGTGAAAAGCCCCCCAAGTAACCCAGCCCCGGTTGGGTTGCGTTCGGGGTTCAGCAGCTGCACAGCCGGGCCCGGGGCGATGTTTGATGCAGCAGGGGGGGACCAGTAGGCGCTAAGCGGATTCTAGTGTGGCTGACGGGGGTCGACCCGCCGGCCAGGGAGACCCGTAGAAACGGTTTACCGCTGGCCGCCCGCGGCATAGTATAGGGGCCCAACTGGGACTAACCACCCTGGGAGGCTGCCCCACCAGGCCGCGCATAATCCCGATGTGGTTCGTCGTGCCGGATGGTGACCGGACTGGGTCCCGGCGACCACAATCGGGGGGGTACGGAGGCCCTTCCGTCCGGCGGGTCGGCTTCCGTCTCACCACACAGTCATAGATGAAGCTAGCCCCTACGCCTTGTCACTCACTGCTGCAGCAAATGTCACTCCGTCTTCACGTCTCCCTTTCCCAGCAATCATGGCAGTGCAGAAAAGAAAAACAGGTACCACAGCGGCCGCTACTACTCCCAGTAACGTACTGTTTGAGGTGGAGTTCGCTAACATCCGCGGACTCCATGCCAACCTCAACGTCGTCCATCACCATCCAGAGACGGCACGGCCAGCTGTGATGTTCCTAACGGAGACGCAAATACTCCGCCCTGCCGATCAGTCGTACCTTAGTTACCCCGGCTATATCATCGAGGAACTATTTCGAGAAAAAGCCGGAGTGTGCGCGTTCGTTAGGGCGGATGTTTGCTGTCGCCGGCTGCGCTGCCTTGAGGACCCTTCCCTCTCCGTCCTTTGGCTGCACGTAGATCACGGCTCCATGAGTCAGATCTACGTGTGTGTCTATCGATCCCACACAGGGACAGCTGAGATGATGAGGCTGTATCAGCACCTCAGCGAGGGGGCTGATGACGCGCAGGTACGGTTCCCGAACGCCGAGTTGGTTTTTCTGGGGGACTTCAATGGTCACCACATTGAGTGGTTGGGGTCCCTCAAGACAGATCCTGCGGGACGGGCCACCCACGCGTTCGCACTCTCCCATGGTCTGACCCAGGTGGTACGCGGGATTACGCGCATACCGGACAGGTCAGACCATGAACCCGCCCTGCTGGACTTACTGCTGACGAGTAATCCAGCACAGTACAGTGTGACGGTTAGCGCCCCACTGGGTACATCCGACCACTGTGTTGTGCGTGCCCGCCTGCAGGTACCGTCCCCTGCAAGGGCAGTAGAGGTGACGCGGCGACTGTGGCACTACTCGTCAGCAGACTGGGACGGACTACGAGAATACTTTGCAGCCGTCCCGTGGAGTCAGCGCTGCTTTGCAGGGAGGGCTTCATCGGAAAGCGCCTCTGCGGTTGCTGGTGAAATCACATTAGGTATGGAATACTACATTCCATACACTGATGTCGCCAGCATCCGCAAAGCCCGCCCCTGGTTCGGGCGTGAGTGTGCCGTAGCTGTTCAACAAAAACAGGCGGCTTACCGCGCCTGGATCAGGGTTCGAGCTGTGCGCGACCCGAATGTGGCCCGCCTCAAGGCAGCGTACAACAGAGCCACTAGGTCCAGTAAGAGAGCCTTCAAGAGAGCGGACGCCCAGCGCGTCACGCGGCTTGGTCAGGAGCTCACGTCACATCCGACGGGCAGCCGTGGATACTGGCAACTGGCCAAAGCCGTGCAGGCCAACTTTTGCAAGCCCTCGCTGCCGCCGCTGCGCCATCCTGACGGATCACTGGCTCACAAGGCCCAAGAGAAAGCGGAAATGCTGGCCAAGCTCTTTGCGGCTAATTCCCGGGTCGATGACTGTGGCAAGCAACCTCCCACTATCGCCAACTGTGGAACCACGATGCCGGAAATCGTAATCCGGCAGTGAGATGTGCGGGCGGTGCTACGGTCACTCGACACGCGGAAAGCCAGTGGTCCTGATGGCATTCCGGCCGTGGTGCTGAGGAATTGTGCAGCTGAAATGTCTCCAACGCTAACACGTCTGTATCGCCTTTCGTATTCGTCGGGAGAAGTGCCGGAGGCTTGGAAGGAGGCAAATGTCCAACCGATCCCCAAGAAAGGGGATCGGTCGGATCCAGCCAACTATCGCCCCATAGCCGTAACCACCGTCATCTGCAAGGTGTTCGAGCTAATCATCAACAAACAGCTCATGCGCTATCTGGAGGATCACTCGTTAATTAACGATCGCCAATATGGCTTTAGGCCAAAACGATCAACGGGTGACCTCCTAGCGTACATGACGCACACCTGGGGTGAGGCTATGGAGAGGCACGGCGAATCTCTGGCTATTGGCCTAGACATCGCAAAAGCCTTTGATAGGGTATGGCATGCGTCGCTTCTTTCCAAGCCGCCGCCATATGGATTATCGCATCAGTTGTGCCGCTGGTTGGCCAGCTTCCTGAACGGGCGACGGATTCGGGTCCTCTGTGATGGTCAGGCTTCCTGTTTTTTTCAGGTAAATGCCGGAGTACCACAGGGATCGGTATTGTCCCCAACTCTCTTTCTTCTGCATATCAATGACATGCTGTCCCTTGGGTGCATTCATTGTTATGCGGATGACAGTACTCTTCATGGGAGCTATTCTGGCCGTCCAGCGGCAGGGCGAGGCGACGTGGATGAGAAGAGACGACAACTCGTGGCGGATCTCGATCTAGACCTGGGCCGCATTGCCCAATGGGGTTCAGACAACCTGGTCGAGTTCAATGCCAGAAAAACACAGGCGTGTGCGTTTACAGCTAAGAAGTCCCCATTCCTACCCCTGCCCTCTCTTCAGAGCATTACAATTCCACTAAAGGACAACCTGGAGATCCTCGGTATAGACGTCCGGCGTGAGCTCAATCACAAAAACTACATAGAGAGCTGTATTGGTCTGGCCTCGCGGAAACTGGGAATCCTGAATAAGGTGAGACGGTATTTCACGCCACATCAGAGATGTTTACTATACAAGACGCAGATTCGTCCCTGCGTCGAGTACTGTTCTCACCTTTGGGATGACTCCGCGAGGTACTTGTTAGACGCGCTCGACGCTATGCAGAGACGTGTTATCCGAATAATTGGTTGTCCTGAGGTGACGGGAGGCCTCGAACCTTTGTCGCAGCGAAGAACCATAGCGTCCTTGGCTGCCTTCTATCGAATGTATCACGGCGAATGTTCTGAAGAGCTCTTCAACCTGATCCCACCATCTCCTTTCCGATCCCGAACAACGCGTGCCGGGCAGAGATGCCACTCATACACAGTGGAGAGAATCTTCGCCAGAACCGAGCGTTTCAAAAGATCGTTCCTCTGTCGAGCTATAAAAACATGGAACGACCTGCCCGCACACGTCTTTCCCTCATCTTACAATCCCGGGTTCTTCAAGAGGAGCGTGAAGTGGCACATCACAGGGCCGCCAACTTGAGGACCACTGTAAGAAGTGGCCCCCAATCGCTAGATGCGCCACTGCTTTCTTACCATCAGGCTGGTGGCGACGTCAATTTGGCGAGCTGAATATAAAAAAAAAAAAAATGAGCACGGTTTCTACAGGCATAAGATCGTACGTAATTATTCAAAAGTTTAAGCTCCATCTATTTTGTTCTGCACTCTGCATTGGACTCGTGTAAGTGGATTAAGAACTTTTTAAAGGAGTTTATATTGTGACTTTTAGGTATTTTAACATACTTTTAACTTAACTTTTAGGATTAAGAACAGAAGTTTTAATCAATACTAACACATTATAAAAAGACTGACCAATAATTGTGAAAATAAAACTAGTACACTGAATGTTTAGTACCGAAATGTCACATAATAGACTAGTTTTTGAGAAAACAGTGCTAACATTATCCCTTATGTGCATGAAAATGGCACATGAAGAATTTGCATGCACAGTGCCAAAACAGGTATGTGCAGATTTACAGAACAAAATAGTAAAATCTTCAAATATATGCAACATTGCACTTCAAATGTATATCTTACATATGTAAAAAATGATTGTTCATAATACTGCATTTACAGATTTTTGATAACTTACACACTTTTTGTAAAAACATGTTTTTTTGAGTTTCCCAAAACCTTGTAAAAATCACATCTGGAACTTGTCAGGCGCAACGACGAGATGAGATTTTTTAAAATTTAGTAACAAAAATGAAACGGTTTTACATCATGTGCACTTTATATTTGTTTTAAAATTGAAAGAAAAGCTAAATTTGTTTTGAACTGGATGGTGTTACACGAAAAATAAAATGTCCTACAATATTTTTGAAGAAGCGACATTTTTTTTATGCACCAGCAAAGACTGCACCTATTTTGTGTCTAATGGAAAACAATATAATTGGGGATGTGAAAAAAAATTGATATTGATTTTTTTTACGTATTTTAAAAGTTTAAAGAAAAACTTTAAAAAAATGTAATTGATTGAATTATGAACCATTTAAAATTGATAAAATTTGAATTACGACCATGCGACTTTAAACGCCCGACATTGTCACAGCCATAGAAACCTATGGCTGTGACGTCACGATTGCTACAACTAACAATGATTGAAACGTGTTCCGATGACGTCACACGCGCTCGGATTTGTTCGGGAGCTGTCGCCGTGTTTTCGCACGATTGTTGTGTTCGACTCATTATTGAATTTTCAAATTGGTATAACTTCTGAATTATTGCGAAAATCATAAATACAAAAATAGTTTTACTATAAAACTTGTATATGATCTTTCCATTCATCACAAGAAAAAAAAATATTCACATCCCCAATTGTAGAGCATAGTGACTTAGAGAGAATTAACTATTCACTTAATATTTAACTACTTATGTCAAAGTTCGATTACCATTTTCTATTCATAAGTTATTACTGCGGCGAACCTGTCTAACCGTATAATAGCCACCAGGGCCTCATTGATGCTGAAGATAATTTTCTGTTTAATACCAACAATTTACCCTGTAAGGTGCACACTGCATATTATAATACCTGTGTACCTGTATACTGTCATGTGTAGAGGTATTAGTCTACATTTCTCACTTTAGTGTAAATTCTCGGTTGCATTGCGATGTCTACCACATTGCGGACTAAAATGTCTACTAGCCAGTACTGTTCATTTGACTTCTAGCAACTGCCTTCTTACGTCCCATATATTATATCAGAAGCAACTATTCAAAGCTCATTATAGAACACGTCACTATAGAAGTACAAACAAAAGCAATAATTTTTCACGTACAGTGTCATTCATGCGTTCATAGCGTTAGAACATTGATAGATAGATTAAAAGTGAATTATTTTTGCCAGTAGCCGACATGGGGGTCAGATGGAGCATATGCAGGAAATAATGACATCCGGCAAGCTGCCTCCGCAATTGAAGCATCGCCGCCGTCCGCCAAGCATAACTAAATTACTGCACGGCCAAAGATTACGTTCACAGGAAATTTACTTAAAACCTTAATTTTTAAATGATTTTCGACACACCTCCGGAATAGGGACGTATATGAATTTACATTATTCATTGTAAACTCGAAAACTTTGCCAGGTTATTCTCAAAGGAAAATTGTACTTTGTTATTTTATAACACAATGATGTTACTCACCAACTAGCGCGAGGTAGCTATGCAGAGAACTCTATCCCAGGGCGCCTTATTTCTGAGTTTTCAGTGTGTGTGCAAGGGTAGGCTAGGGCTCTAACGAAAACAGACGATAGGGTGTACACACATATATTTATTAAGTACACAGAGATACACAGAGACACACAGAGAGCTTATTCACTGATAGACACAAATATCACAGGTACACAGAAGTATAGTCAGGGCTTAGGTACTAATACTACTCAATAGACCACTGCCGCGTGAGCAGGTAAAACGGGTAAGCAGCTAACTACACTTATAATTGGGTGTCAATTACTGGCCTTGAGTCAAGTTGAGAGCAGCACAGCACGAGAATGCCACGTGGAGGCGGCTGGTTCCTCTCAAAACACTTCGCTCATGTAGTCCACGTGTCATTGGGTGTGGTTTTGCTAACCGTGGACGGGCCGCTTTTCCCCGTAGTAAAAAACCCTGTTATGACAAGTAAACGACAAATGAAATAACTGACATCGCGACCGACGAAATTCGAACCGCTTAGCAAACAAGAAATGACGCTTACCGGTATCCCGGGTGTAGGTTGACACAGAGTCCAACTCCTTCCGAGGAGAATAAGTTAACTCAGACTAATTCCTTAACAGGTCTCCATGTTGCAACTAACAACCTCCAAAGAAAAATTGAGGCGTGCCACTCAGAGTAATATCAATCCCGCGTCCTTAGCCGATGGTAAAAGGAGACTTGGAACCTTGTATCAGGGCTTTATCCCCTCTCTCACGTGGAATCGTCTCGAATTTCCCTAAAACCTGCTTTCATTGAATGCAAAAACGATTCGTCACTCTCCTTATGACATCCTGTCATTCTGACAGCAGAAATGTCACCACGGACAACCGATTAAAAAAAGATAACTCGATAAGGCTGCTTTCACATCCTGAATACTGCATCTATAGAAAATAAATGCTACAAGCACCCCCCCTTTAATAGTATTTCCTGCGGATATGACACGCTGGAAATACACAATAAAGAAAACAGAAAAGTACTGACTAATAAACAAAGACAACCAGCTAGGTCCTTCAAACACCAGCTGACTACGACCATTACAATACCAAAAAAAAGATCCTCCTATGTACCTAACTAGACACTGACTCGTGTACCGGTTAGGCTTAGTAACTAGAGTCTAATGCCCTTCATAGAAAACGAATGCTCCCTTTACTCACTGCCGATACCCTAACACTACCCAAGCTCTCAGGATATTGTAGAGTACTGAGAAGCGAATGAGAGAAAAACGCTCGGTGCGGTGCATAGAAGAAACTACAACGTGACAATTTAAAGTCACGTACACATATAGAAATACAAACAAAAGATTAAAATAGTCTTACATAATGATCACATCGCACTGGTTTAATAAACTAGAGAAACAGTGCTATGTAGTTACGTTAGGTATTGGAGACTGCTCCTCCTGATACTTCAGGATGTCCTTGATATGGTACTCCCCAAGATCCTTACCGTCCAGATCTGACAGCCTATATACTAAAGGGGATCGTTTAGCAGTCACCACACATTTAAGGAACTTAGGGGCTAGCTTAGAAGTAAAATTCTTGGCCTTGTTGGACAGGTAGAACGTGCGTTTGTAAACTATCTGTCCCACTTTCAGCTCTACATGCCTTTTTCTGAGGTTGTAATACTTTTCATTACGCTGGTGGGCAACGTTCAAATGTTTCCTCACCTGGTCGTAAATGCGTTGTATTTCTCTCAGCTTGACACCGAAGGCTGATGGATCGTCTACAGAGACTGAAGTAGGATGGCACGCGATATCTGTCTGCCTGTATAACACTCCATCCCCAATAAATTCCCTACCATGTACCAAAAAGTAAGGGGTGAAACGAGTTGCTTCGTTAACTGCAGTGTTTAAAGCACACTGTATCTCAACCAAGAACTGATCCCAAGACTTGTGTTGTGACTTCACATAGCATGAGATCGCTTGAACCACATTGCGAATAGCTCGTTCCGCCTGATTGCCCGTTTGGGCATGATACCTAGGGTTATAATATATATTAGGTACATTGTATTTAGCCAACAGATCCTTAAATGGCTTACTCACAAACTGAGGGCCATTATCCATGTAAATAGTCTTGCAGACTCCGTGCACGAGAAACACACTCTTCTCTATGAACCTCGCGACTACAGCGCCTGTGGCAACCCGAACAGGGCACAACATGACATATTTGCTAAAGTAGTCGGAGACCACGATCAGGTGTACGTTTCTATTGCTCGAAGTGGGAAAGGGACCAAGCAGATCGACAGAGATAGCTTCGAATGGCTTCGAAACCCGCTTCGGGCTACCCATTAGGCCGGGACGAGACGTATTTACGGGTTTGTACTGCTTGCATGTTTCGCAATTCCCAACATATTCTTTGACGTCCTCGTACATCTTGGGCCAGTAATAATTTAGGGCTAACCTTTTATGCGTCTTCCAAACGCCACCATGGGCACTAAGTGTGTCATCGTGGTACTTAGAGAGCAGGGGCAAGCGATCCTCCTGAGGTACCACCAGCTTCCAGTCAAAGTCTGAAGTCAAAGAATATTTATTTTTAGTTAACCTATACAGAAGGTTGTCACGAATGTCATAATTTGGTGACTTCCTAGGGTTCTTCCGAACACTATTCATGGTGTGGTCATACCACGGGTCTTTAGTGGGTACTGCATCGAGGGAATCAATTTTGATACGAGACAGAGCATCAGGTACAACGTGGTCTTTACCTTTTCGATGCTCTATGTCAAAATCGAATTGACTGAGCCTCATGCTCCAACGTGCTAGACGACCCGTGGGATTTTTTAGCTTATGGAACCACAGAAGAGATGAATGATCCGTGACGACCGTACATTTTTGGCCTTCGACGTACTGTCGAAATTGTTCCAAAGCGAAAACCACGGCCAGAAGTTCTCGCTCAGTTGTACTGTAGTTCACCTCGTTCTTGTTGAGAGAACGGCTACAATAGGCGATAGGGTGCTAGGGTGCAACACCATCGTGAGTTTGTGTCAGTACAGCAGCAACTGAGTAAGCTGACGCGTCACTAAGAATGCGGAAGGGCAGCTCAAAGTTAGGCATTTTTAATATAGGGGCAGAGACCAAGGCTGACTTTAGCAGGTTAAAGGCCTGTTCAGCCTTAAAGTTTTTAGATGTCAGTTTGCACAGAGGTTTACTAATCTTAGAGAAGTTGTTAACAAAGCGACGATACCAGCCGGCCATTCCCAGAAATCTCTTAACCTCCTTAGGGTTAGAAGGGGTGGGATAGTTGAGGATAACCTCAACTTTACCCGGGTCTGTCCGTAGGCCATGTTTGTCCACATAATACCCCAGGTATTTGAGTTCACTCCGACAAAAGTGAGATTTTTTCATGTTGATAGTTAGGGCAGCATCCTTGAGTTGCTGATAGACTCTATGTAAGAGCTCTACATGCTCCTCAAAGGTGCTGGACACACAGACTATGTCGTCCTGAAATGCAAATACCTTATTGTCGAACTCGGGGCCAAACAGACGGTCCATCAGGCGTTGCATCGTGGCACTAGCCCCGACAAGCCCGAAGCACATCGAATTGTATTGGAATAATCCTCTCAGGGGAACCGTAAAAGCAGTCTTCTCAGCAGACTGGAGTGAGTCGAATGGAATCTGCCAGTAGGCCGCACTCAGATCTACAGAGGTTAAATACTTAGCATTATTAAGATGGTCCAAGATTTGATTGATATAGGGTAAGGGGTAGGCGTCACTCTTAGACACAGAGTTCAGCTTGCGAGAGTCCAAGCACAATCTGAGGTCGCCGTTCGCCTTCTCCACCATGACCACTGGAGAGTTCCAGGCGGACTGAGACGGGGACACTACTCCCATCTCCAGCATTCGGTCCAGCTCGGCTTCCAGGGCCTTCTGCTTAAGGGGAGAGAGCGGATAATAACGCTGCTTGATCGGCTTGCTGTCACCAGTGTCAATGACATGGTGCACAAGTGAGGTCCGACCTAAACCCACCTTATCAGTGTTCAACGAGTCGAATTTTTCAATGACCTCGTTGATTACACACCTTTGTTTAGTTGTCAGGTTGTCGTAATCCTCGAGGCCACCGTTAAGGGACACAGACTCTATAGGATTATTATCACTATAACTATCAAGGCTAATATTTTGTAAAATTAATTTATCACTTAACTTAAATTGTTGCCAGAAATCCACACCAAATATCATGGAGGTGGTTATTCCTGGGACAACATAGAACTTGACAACTCGGATAACCGAATTGTACTCAATTGGCAAAGAGATACAACCCAGACATTGCAAGTGAGTGCTGTCTGCAGTTTTAATACGAAAAGTAGGATTAATACTCACAAGATCAAAACCCAGTTCCAAGAAGATGCGGTGCGCTCCCTTACCTAGTATAGAGCAGGAGGCACCGGAATCTAGAAGGCCTAAGACATTTAAATTTAAAACCTTAACAACTAGATACGGTCTAATGTCACTATCCCGTTTAGGAAACAGGACCTTATCAGAAATAGACTCAGACACAGAGTAGTGCATAGAGTTCCTAACAAGGCCCTGGCCTACGCGTTTTTTGACTTGCTAGTACAGTGTGAGTAGTCTGGGGTCCTGACTCCTTTGAGACCACACCGGAAACACACCAGCTCCCTTGACTGTGTGCAGCTGTATGCAGTGTGACCGCCCCCGCCGCAACGAAAGCATTTGCGTTCGTGGGAGGTAGTCGGCGTCTCCACTGCAGACACCTGCTTGGTGGGCTTCTGTACACCTTTGTTCTTATGCTGGTGTAAGTCCGATGAAATCTCAAACTTGTCAAGAGCAGGCTCATGGAAAGCGTCTGCCCTAGTACGCGCAAGCTCCAAGCGCTTACCCAAACGTCTCAAGTCATCTACAGAGTTGACATCATGCAAGGCCAGTTCCTTCATGTAGTCAGGTCAAATGTTGTGCATGAGAATGTCCAGCTGTTCCTCACTGGGCATCTTACATGACAACCTTGAAAACATGGCTTGCATTGTACATATATAGTTTACCAAGGACTCAGAGCGGGCTTGTGTACGCTGTCTTATCTCGTTCCTGAGGCGGTAATCATAATCAGGAATATCGAAGGTATCTCTAAGCTCACTAATGAGATCCTCATATGAGATGAAGTTAGCTTTGTTTGTACGGAACCAAGACAAAGCCGTTCCATCCAACAGGTCGGAGAAAGCCATAAGGAGTCTAGGCTTAGTAACCTCCCGAGCACATCTAAGTTCCTCTAATCTCTCTAAAAACACACGTACACAAGTAGAACCATCATATTTTAAGTTAAATGAACATAAGTTAAGGGGACGTTCTTTATACACTATGTTACATGTAGAACTATTCCTACTTGAACTAGCTCGCACCGAGCGGTCCTCTCTCACTACTGGTGAAGTATATTCCACCTGGTCACGACCCGAAGGATCATCACCATCATCATCCGAACCTTCGGATTCAGAATCACTACTGGGTTCAGCCCTAGCGATGATCTTCACTAGCCTACCACGAATATCCACCAGGTCGGGGCAATCCAGACCACAACGAGCTAACCTACTCAATAAGTAGTTGGCTCTGATAGACACCCTAAGACGACTACCCTTATTAATGAAGATGTCACCTGACTGAATAGCCTCCTCCAGCTCGGAGACTTTTGGAAGGCAGATCGAGAGCTCAGCCGATGCATCAGCGGGTACCGGAGCACTCGCTTTGATGCTACCTCGACGGACGAGTCGGTGTGCCGTTCTTAGCTCACTCCGAAGGCCAGACACTGTCGTTTCCGGTTCCACTGAAATACCCATGTGGGACAGCTCGTTAGCAAGTTCATCCTTTCTTAAATAATTAATATATTTTTTCATCTGTGCCATTATGTAAAAATTTACTTACAACAATTATAAAGATAAAATGGCACAGATAGGGATCAATTACAAAGTAAAAATGTAAATTGAGTTACAACAAAGTGTACTAAGTTAGGTAATTATGTTTCAAATTGACTTTTAGAATTTAACAAAGATTAAGGGTATACTAAGAGAGAAAAGTTTCTAAATTTTCTGGTAGCACAGTTCAGGTTAATAATTAAATTTCAAGGTATCTACACACCTTCAACAAAGTTTATAATTACACAGAGTGAAATTCACTAAGTTAACACAGAGAGATTCACTAAGTTTACCTTACAAGGTGAAGCTATAGAATAATATATATTATATATTAATCTACACTAATATTATAATAAATACATGTGTGCACCATAAAAAAAAAGAAACACATAAAAGAAAAAACACAATAAGAAAAAAGAAGTGGGTATGCCAAATAAAATCAAAAAATCTTTCCAAAATCACAGCTAATTTAAATTTTTGAATTTAGAATTTAGTGTCTTTTCCAGCCAAAGATGTAGGTAGCTGGAAGAAGACGAAAGGGATAATTTTGTGCTTAGCTGTTAGCACCACCAATTAACGTCCTGGAGCGTCTCGGACGAGACACCAGGATGGTTTGGCCAGAGGTAACCACCTATGCACACACACTAGACTGAGGCTGCCGCAGAGTAGACCCAGAGATTTGCCCCACGTTGGGCGCCAATTTATAACACAATGATGTTACTCACCAACTAGCGCGAGGTAGCTATGCAGAGAACTCTATCCCAGGGCGCCTTATTTCTGAGTTTTCAGTGTGTGTGCAAGGGTAGGCTAGGGCTCTAACGAAAACAGACGATAGGGTGTACACACATATATTTATTAAGTACACAGAGATACACAGAGACACACAGAGAGCTTATTCACTGATAGACACAAATATCACAGGTACACAGAAGTATAGTCAGGGCTTAGGTACTAATACTACTCAATAGACCACTGCCGCGTGAGCAGGTAAAACGGGTAAGCAGCTAACTACACTTATAATTGGGTGACAATTACTGGCCTTGAGTCAAGTTGAGAGCAGCACAGCACGAGAATGCCACGTGGAGGCGGCTGGTTCCTCTCAAAACACTTCGCTCATGTAGTCCACGTGTCATTGGGTGTGGTTTTGCTAACCGTGGACGGGCCGCTTTTCCCCGTAGTAAAAAACCCTGTTATGACAAGTAAACGACAAATGAAATAACTGACATCGCGACCGACGAAATTCGAACCGCTTAGCAAACAAGAAATGACGCTTACCGGTATCCCGGGTGTAGGTTGACACAGAGTCCAACTCCTTCCGTGGAGAATAAGTTAACTCAGACTAATTCCTTAACAGGTCCTCATGTTGCAACTAACAACCTCCAAAGAAAAATTGAGGCGTGCCACTCAGAGTAATATCAATCCCTCGTCCTTAGCCGATGGTAAAAGGAGACTTGGAACCTTGTATCAGGGCTTTATCCCCTCTCTCACGTGGAATCGTCTCGAATTTCCCTAAAACCTGCTTTCATTGAATGCAAAAACGATTCGTCACTCTCCTTATGACATCCTGTCATTCTGACAGCAGAAATGTCACCACTGACAACCGATTAAAAAAAGATAACTCGATAAGGCTGCTTTCACATCCTGAATACTGCATCTATAGAAAATAAATGCTACAATTTCAATGCAATTTGTCAGTTTGAAAATAAACTGATTTTGTTGCAAACTGAAATTGAGAAAATGCTCATATACAAGCTCCACTGAAGTTTCAAAGCAGTATAGAGAAAAGAAATAGTTTTTTGAAACTTGTGAGACTGAATAAAGGTAATAAACTGTTTTAGTCTATTTATTGTTACACACTATGCACTTTTTGCTTAATCACTTGTACTTTATTCCACAATTTTTATTATTAATACATATAACCTGACCGGTTTCGCTTTTACAGCATTGTCAAAGGTAATTTAACTGTTCATACACTTACGTTTCCAAACACAAATGCAAATTGTGATTGGAAACGTAACGTGAAACACAAATTGTGTTTGGAAACGTAAGTGTATGAACAGTTAAATTACCTTTGACAATGCTGTAAAAGCGAAACCGGTCAGGTTATATGTATTAATAATAAAAATTGTGGAATAAAGTATAAGTGATTAAGCAAAAAGTGCATAATGTGTTACAAGAAATTCCACCAAGTGCCAACAATCAAGAGTATAAATGACTATTCATTGTTGATTGATGGCACTTGGTACAAAATTTTGAATGTGTGGTGGAAACAAGATGCAAGATATTGTCATCGGCAATCATTTGTGTTTACATCGAACTATACTACAAATGTAAATACGAATAAAGTAAGAGATCAAATTTTAAGTGTTAACCCCTTTATGGGTGGAGTTCCAGAAAATCCTTTAGGCAGTGCCTATTTTACATAGGTAGCTTATTTTAAAATTTCAATCCAAGTTTAAGAGTTTCCTATATAGTAAGTTACCCAGTATTATTATAATTCACTCCCTGTGAGCGCGCGCTATCGTTCAGACTGCTGTACCTCGGTTGCCGCACGCACAAGAAAAATAAATAGATCGTCAACCTTTGTGCTCACTTACATACTCAATTAAAGTTAGTACTTTTCAAAATGAAGGTGTGTTCGGAATGCAGTCTCCAATTCAGTGACGGTGTCCAGTGTGCAAGCTGTAAAAGAGAATTGGATTTTGGATGTGCAAGTATCTCTGAGTCAGGTTGGCGCAAGTTGGGAACAGACAGAAGAGCACAGTGGAAATGCCCGAAGTGTCGAATTTCTTCTCCCGCTATGTCAAACTCGGAACCCTCAACCTTGGATACAATTTTATCTGAAATTCGCGCAATGAAACGGCAGCTACTTAGTTTACCAACCCTTGTTGAGGATATGCGTGTGATCAAAGTAGAACTGGTGGAGCTAAAGGAAAGTTATGTCCACTACAATGAAAAATTGCTTGACATCAATAACAGACTGTCAGAACTGGAAACTAAAGCGGCCGACTACGATAAGCTCTTGGAAGCTTTTAACGTGATGCAGGCGGATCTGGAGAAGACCAAACATGATCATCTTATCTATGAGCAACGTTCTCGCTTAAATAATATTGAAATAAAGGGTGTTCCAGTCAAGTAAGACGAGAACCTGTTTACAATTGTGGATGATATTGGACGTAAGATCAACTACAACTTTCCTAAGAACTGCATTAACTACATTTCCAGGGTACCCATCTATAACTCTGACCAGAAACTTATTATAGTCAGCTTCTTGAATCGCTATATAAAGGAAGATTTTGTGGCAGCTGCACGCGCAGTTAAAGATTTGTCGGGCATACAAGGAGGCGCACGTGTCTATGTTAATGACCATCTTAGCATGGAAACTAAAAAGTTACTAACTAAAACTAAAACTATTGCCAGAGAAAAGTATTATGATTATGTTTGGGTCAAACATGGAAAAATCCACATACGTAAAAATAACAATTCGAAATCTTTTGTTATTAGAAAGGAGTCCGATTTAAACAAGTTGGTATGAACTATTTTTGTACTACTTTATGTATTACTACTGTAACACACCATCTACTATGTTTTTTTACTGTAATATATTTTCTTTCTTTAGATTTTGCATGTATTAGGATAAGCTGTTGTAAAAGGTTTGGCTCCCCTGACGCGCTATTGTACTTAAGTATTTCTTATTATTCACCTCGTGAGTTCTATGTTGGTCATTATCGTGCCGATTACATTGCATACCTTAATTGTAGAAATATACCTTGCCTGCTTGCACCTACAGACGTTGCACACTGTCTTAGTTGTCGTACACTTATGCTTTCTCACTCGGTGACTTTTTACTGGGTGACATATTATTTCAATCTACCTACTCAAAAGATAGGTCTACACCCTACATGTGTATATTCTAACTCATTGAATATGACTATTTTTTCGATACCTAGCCATTTTTATCATATTATTATGCCTGTTTATGCTATGGTTGAATCGTGGAGTAATGGCTAATACTGGTTGTTTAACTGTGTACTACCAAAACGTACGCGGGTTAAGAACTAAGACGGATACGTTTTTTCGTCAAATCTTATTGAACTCGTATGATATTATTGTGTTAACGGAATCATGGCTGCCAGACAGTATTGGTGATTCTGAATTATTCGATGAGAGGTATGTTGTGTGGCGCCGGGATCGTGATTATTTACTTACCGAACAAAAGTATGGAGGTGGTGTAGTGATTGCAACGCGTAGGGATTTACCAGTATTTTCGCAGCCCCAGCTGTCTTCTTCAGCTGAAGATCTTTGGATAAAAATACCTCTCAATGGAACTAACTCTCATAAAAGTGCTAACTTATATATTTGTGTAGTATACTTATGTAAACAAAACAAGGGTTTCTCATTTTCTTCTCAATTGAATAACTTTCTTACTAAACTACATCAGCTATCGCTAAATAATTTAGCTGATAAATTAGTTATTATTGGTGACTTCAATATGCCTGGCATTTCATGGACATCTTCAGGTAGGGATTCTCCGTTGGTGCCTGGAAACCTAACTTCCACCGATGAGTATTTATTGGCCGATGAACTATGTACGATGAGTCTTGGACAGTACAACGGGTTTACAAATGGGAAAGGCAGAATATTAGATCTAGTTCTGTCAAATAATTTTATAAGTGTGCTTGAACACTCTGACCCTCTAGTTCCAATAGATAAACACCATCCAGTTTTGCTGATATATATAAATTTAACGGAAAAGCCTACTCTTGAGTGCGCCCCTAGAATGAGGTATTTTTTGTATAATAAGGGTGATTTTGACTCGTTGAATGATGGTATTTGCGCAGTTGACTGGGAACGTGAATTTTCAACTAGGTCAATGAATGGAGCTGTGGATTTTTTCAACAAATCTATTACTAACCTCCAAAATTTATATATACCTCAAAAGCTCGAGCGTAAGGGTAAGTATCCGATTTGGTATAGCTCATCATTGATAAAGGCACTTAAAGAAAAATATAAATATATGAAAAAAATCAAAACTTATGGTAACTTATCTGATGAACGTACATTTAAATTATTACGAGATAGGACCAAATTCATGGAATCAAAATGTTATGTTGAGTATGTTAATACAATTGAAAAATCCATTAGAGGTAATCCTAAAAGCTTCTGGACCTTTGTCAAGAATAAACATAATTCAGGTGCTATTCCCGGTTCTCTCTTAAATATTGACAATCAACTACTAACTACAGGTGAGTCCATTTGTGAGGCGTTCTCCTCCTATTTCAAATCTAACTTTTTGGAGCATGTACCCGAAGACAATGATAATCAAACTTTATCTCTTGATACGTCATTAACTAACTCATTGGCGGATATTTGTCGTATCGAGGTGAAAACTGACACCGTGACCAAGTTACTTCAAAACCTTGATTTATCAAAAGGTGCAGGGCCGGACAATATATCACCCCAACTCCTAGTAAAATGCGCGGAAACCATAACCCTTCCCATTACACTTCTTTTTGCGAAGTCTTTACAGTTATGCACTGTCCCCAGTCTATGGAAGTCGGCTTATATTACGCCTGTACATAAGAAGGGCTCAAAGACAGAAATAGTTAATTACAGGCCTATATCGAAGCTGTGTGTCATAGCCAAAATATTCGAGCGAATTGTATACAACCAACTTTATCCTGCAATTTCAAGTTCTTTGAAACCTTTCCAGCACGGCTTTCTTAAGGGTCGCTCCACAACAAGCAACTTGGTGATATTAAATGAATTCATTACCTCTTCCATGGGCAATGGGGAGCAGGTGGATGTCATTTACACTGACTACAGCAAGGCGTTTGATAGAATTGACCATTTTACCCTAAAAATCAAATTACACAATATCGGAATACATGGAGATCTTCTCCGTTGGTTCTCCTCGTATATTGAAAATAGGTCGCAGGCTGTAGCTATGAACAACTACAGATCTAAGTGGGTCTCTGTATCCAGTGGGGTTCCTCAAGGTTCCCTGATTGGTCCACTTTTGTTCGTTATTTATGTTAATGACATCGACCAATGCCTGCGTTCATCAAAATTGTTATGTTTCGCAGATGATATGAAGGTCTTCGCTAGTATATCATCGACGAATGATGCGTTTGATCTGCAATCTGATTTGGATAGACTGCAAGAGTACTGTTATCTTAATAGACTTGATCTCAACCCTGCGAAGTGTTCTGTAGTAACTTATACAAGAAAACATAATGCTTTGAACACTTCGTATACTTTAGGTGGTCAAACTCTGCCTAAGAATAATGCTATTCGTGACCTAGGAATACACCATGACAGTATGGTACAGTTTGATGAACACATTGATGTGGTAGTGAGGAGAGCATCCAGGATGCTCGGTTTCGTGATGCGGTTAGGTAAAACATTCAGGGCATGTAAAACTCTTAAAATTCTATACTGTACATATGTAAGGAATCATTTAGAATACGGATCCCAAATCTGGAATCCATGCTATGCTAAGTACAGTGATAGATTAGAAAATATACAGAAACGCTTTGTAAGATACCTATGCTATCACCAAAAAATTCCTTACCGGTCAAATGATTATCTGCAGTTCTGTAAAAAGTTTCATCTCTTACCTCTTTCCACCCGGCGGGATATTGCTGACTTTACCTTCCTCCTCAAAATTATTAATAATGAAATTGACTGTATTGACTTATTAAACAAAATTAATATAAATGTTCCCTGTAAATTGTACCGCTCCAATCCTGTCCTCCATGCGTCTCTCGCGAAAACCAACTACAGAAAAAATAGCTTTCTCATACGTGCAAGTAGAAATTTTAATAACCTCTGTAAGCGGCACGATATTGATCCTTTTGTCACAAGTGTGTCTTCGGCAAGAAAGTGCTTAAGCCTTAACTTTTTTAATTAGTGCTATGGGTAGGTATGCCATCGAACCTTTACTTTGATGTTTGCGTATAATTTGTTAATTACATGTAAAAAAAAAAAAAAAATCTGTTCGTGTTGCTAAGTAGGTACATCTGTCTTATCAAACACATTACTAATATTTGTAAGCTCACATTGTCTAAGTTAAATTAGTCTGTAACTAGAAGTGAGGACTTGTAATTGGCTTTTAGGCGGCTAAGCCCAAGAATTACTCTGTTTAGTATAGCTGTAAGTCTTCCATGTATTATTAATAAATAAAAATAAATAAATAAATAAATAATGAAATACTGAGTATTCAAAACTAATTTTTTATAACAATGTGCCCTTTTATTAACGTGAGGAAAATCTTACATGGATGCCATACTCTTATCGACTAAAAGCGACACGTTCCCTACCCAAAGTCTATGGTTGAGAGCCCCGGGTAGACTGCGACTTGGTTTGGTATCGTAAGGTAGGACCACGAGGGCTTACCTGGCGCTACCAATTACACTATATAAATGACTAGCTGACCCGCGCAACTTCGTTTGCGTCACATGAGAGTGAGAAAGACAGAGGTATGGTATTAATATTTTCAAGTATTATAATGTTTCCCGTTACATTTACCCCCGTCGCATCGCGTCGCTTGTATTCATTAGAGCTGAACCGCATATCTTCGTTTGCGTCACATGAGAGTGAGAAGGAAAGAGGTGTTAAAGTGATAAAATGTTTCCCGTCGCTTTTACTTCCACCCATCCGGTTTTTAAATCATCGTGTGCGAGTCCGACTCGCACTTGGCCGGTTTTTATCGTTCAGTTGACTGGCTGCCACTGCAGACCAAGTTTACTCCCGTCGCGTCGCCCATACTTTAAAACTTAATAAGAGGGTTATTGTAAGTGAACCTTCAAAGATAGTCATATGCTGGACTTATTTTTATAACTTTTTAAGAGGAACAACTTTGTATTACACAATTTTTACGTAACTTTTAACTATTTATGCAGCGTCCGCAATGGGAGCTCTCATGAGAAAGAAATAATCCCCGTTCTCGAAACATTATTCATGGCTGCTCCGCTCCTATTCGTCTTAGCGTGATGTTATATCGCCATTAGCCAGCCTTAATAAATGGAATATTAAACTATAAAATAATTTTTAAAACGCAACCAGTAGTTTCTGAGATCCTAACACAAACAAACTCTTCAGTTTCATTGTATCGTGAGCGAACCTTAAGAGATAAACAAATTAGGTTATTGTGAGCGAACCTTAAAAGATAGACATGTGCTGTCACGGACTTTTTTGTAGAACTTTTTAAGAGAAACAATTTTGTAGAACACAATTTTTACCTAACTTTAACTATTTACGCAGCGTACGCCTCGGAAGCTCTCAGACGGTAAAAAATATTCCCCGTTTTTAAAACATTCTTGATTGCTGCTCCGCTCCTATTCGTCTTAGCGTGATGTTTTATAGCCTATAACCATCCTCGATAAATGGACTATCAAACTGTAAAAGAATTTTTGAAATCCAACCAGTAGTTCCTGAGATCCTAGCGTTCAAACAAACAAACAAACAAACAAACAAACAAACAAACTCTTTAGCTTTATAATATTAGTATGGATATGGATGGGAGGGGGTGGGGGAAAGATCTTCAGAGATATGCCTGGCCCCTATCCAAGGCTGGGAGTCTCACACAGAGTCACTCTGCTGTCACTGCAGTAGGCAGCCAATCCGATTGATTTTGGCTACCACTGCGGTCTTACTTATGGAGTCTTTGGGTTTTTTCGGGGGTTATCCCGCTTAATGGGGTGTGTGGCGTCCGTGAAACTATCACGTCACCATGTCTTCTTGGGCCTGCTTCTGTAAGGACGGTGAGCATCCCCCCTCCCTCCCCAATCGTCCATAGGCCCTAACAATGGGTCCTACGTACACATTACATTTAAATACACACACTGAAGCTTCCTTTATAGTCTGGCATTAGTTTCAACCTCATTATTTACCACATAATTAGGTCGTTGTTCTAAGAGCTCAGCAATAAAGAATCGTGACAGAAGGCCCCGCCGGAGGATAAAGACGCAGCCTTAAGAACCACCTGATACCTACGAAGCTTCGAGACGGTACCTAAAGTTCTACAAACGCATTAGACGGAGCGCCAAGAAAACGGGATTATCCACTATCTGTTATATCCTACGAAAATAGGTTAGCGCCCTTCTTCTCTGTTTGTAACAATTAAGGGAGGGACTACACTATTAGGTACTTTTATTGTATTAAATCGTTGTTGGATTTTACTAACACGAATTTTTCTGCACTACCAATTGAGATAAATTAACCTAATTACACACTTAAATTCATCCAATAAATGGATGATTTATTGGATGAATTTAAATTTCCCTCTTCATCTTCTTTCACCCTAATTTCATCCCAACCGTGATTAAAGCAGAATTTAAGGTATTGATAAGTGATGTCATCGTCCCCCATGTCATACCCCATAACTTTGTTCGTTAATAACATTTTCGAGAACTACACTAGATTTGAACGCAATATAGGTCCATAACATAATAGTGTGACGGTTTTGCGGTTACACCGTAGTACAACCGTTAAGCTTTTTATTAACGTGAGGGAAAATCCTTCATGGATGCTATGCCGGACTCCTACCGATCAAAAAATCTTACGTAACGCCCAACAGCCTACGGTCGGGAGCCCCTGGTGAGCCCTCGGAAGGATGTCCCAGGACACACAACCGTTAAGCTTGCCGATAGCAAGCGCAATGGTTGCAATTTCAAGTGTTTAATTAAATTAAAAAAAATGTAAATTGAAATAAACTCTCCAATTTTGGGATTGCATCCTATCATGAATAAAGACCCAATTAAATAAACCAAAAATAACAATACACCCTCCAAAAAGGCTGTCAGATACCTTTTGAATAAAAAATGAAAATTACAAAGTGACATTCTTTACCTGTAAAATTCTCGGTATAAATTTCTTGTTTACGAAATGCTTGTTGTTGGTTAACAGTGTCACGCTTTGTAATTATTAGATTTTAATACTCAAATTCGGTATTTAAGTTTAAGTTGAATTATCAACAGCCCTAGTACGTTTAACGTTAATTAAATTAATTAAATTATACCTTTAAACATCAGTGAAATCTCGTTTGTATACCTCTGTACAAACAGAAAGCCGTTTCTGTACCTTTTTAGATTGCAAACATAGTACAGTGAATAAGTACGCATACCATGAAGTTGACATTATAATTATGTTAGTACATGTAACAAATAAATTTGTATTTTAAAATTTTCGTAGATAAGGGTAAGTACTAGAAATACTATCTGGCTAGTTAACGCAGTGTTGTTGCTGAGGCGTCGAATTTGAATCCCGGATATGAACATATTTAATTGATCCCGACTTTCTGATTTCAGAGCTTTTGCATGTCGTGTGAATTTAGAAATTATTTAAATATTTTTACAAGTTCTCTAGATCCAACAACGCTTACTTATAATCAATCAAATCAGCCTATCTCAGTCCACTGCTGGACGTAGGCCTCTCCCAAATCACGCCACAACACACGGTCCTGCGCCTTCCGCATCCAGCCAGTCCCTGCGACCTTTTTCAGGTCATCGGTCCATCTGGCGGGGGGTCGTCCTACCCCACGCGTAACAAGTCGCGGTCTCCACTCCAGAACTCGTTTGCTCCACCTACCATCGGTTCTCCTACAGATATGACCAGCCCACTGCCACTTCAAACTGCATACTCTGCGAGCTATGTGGAGCACTCTAGTTCTCTGACGGATAACATCGTTCCGGATTTTATCCCTCAGAGACACCCCAAGCATAGCTCGTTCCATTGCGCGCTGGGCAACCTTAAGTGCCCGGACTAGCTTCTCTGTGAGTGTCCACGTCTCGGCACCGTAGGTCATAACTGGTATAAGGCACTGGTTATAGACCCTTGTCTTCAGGCATTGCGGAATAGGTGAATCGAAAACCCGACGTAGTTTGCTGAACGCTGCCTAGCCCAAGCGGATCCTTCTGGCTATTTCCTTCTCCAGGTTGTTGCCCATTGTGATTTCTTGCCCAGGGTAGGTATATTCCTGGACAACTTCAAGCCTCGATCCTTCAACGTAGATTGGTCCCGGCATGACATTTTTATTGAACATGACCTTGGTTTTATCTAAGTTCATGCCGAGGCCAACACGTCGAGACTCTCCGCTTAGACTGTGCAGCATCCCGCTCAACTGTTCCAGCGTTTCCGCAATTATGACGATGTCGTCAGCAAACCGAAAGTGTGAGTTGCGTTCACCGTTTATATTCACGCCCCATCCATCCCAGTTCAGCGACTTACAGACGTCCTCAAGCGCATTGGTGAAGAGTTTCGGGGATATTACATCGCCCTGTCTTACACCTCTGCGCAGTGCTATAGGATTGGTCTTCTTATCCTCCAACCGGACGGACATGGTAGCGGTATCGTACAAGCATCTCAACACCTCGATGTATCGCCAATCAACACGACACCGCCGCCGAGCGTCCAGTACTGCCCAGGTTTCGATCGAGTCGAAGGCTTTCTCGTAGTCCACAAAAGCCATACACAGCGGCCGATTGTACTCAGTTGTAATTCCGTCCTCTCCAGGGGATTTGTTGTGTTTGAGTTGCTCGAGAGCCGCCCTGACCTCGCCCTGGTCGATATCCGGTATGTCCTCCGTGTAGTGGCGTGTTAATGGGGATCTGTGGTCATCATCGCTTAATCCTGTAGGTTTTGTTTTCCGTGATGCATAGAGGTCTGTGTAGAAACTCTCGATTTCCTCGAGAATCTCAAACCTTGAGGTTACGGTACTGTCATCCGCTGTTTTGAGTTTCGCCAGACGGGGTCTTCCGAGCTGCTGGGCGAAGACTTTAGTGCCTCTGTTCTGCTGATTTCAGCCTCGATGACACTGGTGTTGTAGCGTCGGAGGTCGCGTCTAATCAGCTTTCGGATTCTGCAGTTTAGGTCCCTCTGTTCTGACGACCTCGACATTTCCCGTCTGATCCTCATTAGCTCGAGAGTCTCGGGTGAGAGCTTCGAGTCCTTCTTTTTGCTTTTCCCGGACAAAAACCTTCGGGACACTAGCTGTAGCGTTTTGACCACTGTGTCGGTTTTATCGTGAATGTTGTCGGTGGTTTCCTGCAGATCGAAACGATTTTGAAGTTCCAGTTGGTACCTATCAGATCCCATGACCATTTGGAGCGCAGTAGGTCGGAGAGTAGGCTTCATCATACGGGCCCGTTCGGCGCGGAAGTCTAAATTTAGAAATGCTCGTACAAGTCGGTGAATAACAGGGAAAAATTGTACTGAATAGTATTGGTGCAAATGCCCCTTTTTCATTCCAAACGTGATTTAAAGCAGAATTTAAGGTATTGATGATAAGCGTTATTACTCGTATGAAAATATTTAGTGATTTTTATAATATCAGTTTATTAAAGCTTCACTTCACTTCATACCAAGTCAAGCTTCGAACATATCAAAAGAAAAAGTCAAGCTTCGGACCCAACTTGATACTATCTTCTTAATGTTTGCCGTCACAAATCAGTAGTTTGTTCTGACGAACAAAGTAAAATGTAAGAAATAAAAGAATTCTGTACAGTTTACCAGTATAATCGATTAAATGATAAGGTTTCGAATAGCTATAGATTTTAATTGCTTACTGCGAATTTATTCATTTACGAATCCTTGATGACAAGTAACCTGGGTCATTTCTGGGACTTAGACATTCCTTGCGAAAGAAGGTCTTAATCCTTTCGAGTACGTATTTTTTTATTTATCGCGTCACACTTCATGATACTACATATACGTCTCGCTACATCTGAAACTTATTTAGCGGATATTAGCTAGTTATTGAATACTACTTGAAGCCGAGCACTAACTTCAAACCTCGGATAAACAATACGTCGAATGAAATGAATGAAAGTCACTTGCACATGTCAAGTCACCGATCATTTGTCAGTTGCATAAAACATCTTTAAAAAAAAAATTATAGGTATTTTTTGGATTTGAAAGTGATAGGTATAAATTCTTTTAAATATTTTTACCATCAAGAATTCCCTTGAATCTAAACTATAGCTGAAATGTTAAATAACTGCATAAACAAATAATTTATTTCTTTCATTTTAGGGTTCCGTAGCCAAATGACAAAAACTGAACTCTTATAGATTCGTCATGTCTGTCTGTCTGTCCGTCCGTATGTCATAGCCATTTTTCTCCGAAACTATAAAGCCTATGCTATTGAAACTTGGTAAGTAAATGTATTCTGTGATCCGCATTAAGATTTAAAAAAAGCAGTAAAATTTAGGGGGTCCCCATACTCAGAACTGAAACTCAAAATTATTTTTGTCAAACCCATACGTATGAGGTATCTATAGATAGGTCTTTAAAAATGCTTTTAAGGTTCCTAACATCATTTTTTTCTCAAGTGAATAATTTGCGCAAGAGACACTTCCAAAGTGTAAAAATGTGTCCCCCCCCCCTCTAACTTCAAAATTAAGAGAATGATAAATCTAAAAAATATATATGATGTACATTGTCATAAAAACTACCAACGAAAATTGGTTTGAACAAGAAAGAGTAGGTAGTGTAACGTTGTGAAACAACGGGTGCAAATAGGGGTTCAACGTTAGGGGTTTTAAAATGAAAACTTAGATTAATAAATGAAAGCGCCATCTACCGAGTTAGTGTCGCAACGACGGAAGCTATAGGCAGTGATACGGTCTTGACGATTGAGTAGTTTCGAGCGGTGCCACTAGAGGCGCTATTTCATTGATATATAAGGCATTGCGTCAATGCAGGAGGACCGCCAGATTAATATTTAAAATAGATCACGAACGTATCAGTGTAATTGGAAATTGTGAGAATCACATCAGTTTAAAAATAATCGTTTATATCATCGCAAATATCCTCGTAAATATTTGTCAAGGATAAGGAGCAAATAGCTATAAATAGAAGACCCCATCATTGGGTGAGTTAAATTAATTATTATGATTCTAGATTTTAAAATAGTGAAAATTAACGGCTGTTGGTCGACCCTGTTATAGGGGGGTAGTAACAGGGGTGTTAAAAAACATCTCTGTAAACTTAATATATAAGCAGACAATGTAAGACTCCCGATTCCTGCAATGGTTAGCAGGGATCGGCTGTCTTAAGCAATAGGCGGGAAAAAGGGTTCCAGCTAACCCCTCATCTGGAACATTGCAGGGTCCACCCTACGGGTTCAAGAAGTCCACCCTTCAGGTTCCACGAAGGAACATTCACCCTACGGGTCCAAGAAACCGTCTACCCTACGGGTTGGTAAAATCCACCCTTCGAGTTCTACGAGCGAACATCCGCCCTGCGGGTTGGGAATACCGTGCCGGCCGAAATTGTGGAAGACACGGCTACCTGGCGGACTGCATCGACATCCTGGAGCCACAAGATAAGTCGAACCCTGCGAAGGCCTTCGGAAACCGTACTTGCTGCCCGAAGTTGCCACACCCACGACCCCCAAGTGCTCAATTCTAATAAACTACTAATTATTTACATTTTAAATTCAATCTTTTCATTTCTCTCTCTCTTCCTGAAAGCCTTCAGCTTTTCAGTAGTTATATTTTAATACCGCAATTTTTGATTAGAAAAATCACTACCACTGCGATCGTGTTAAATTTTAACACGATCGCAGTGTTTTAACAGTTAAAACATCAATCAAAGTTACAACGAACCATAAGAACTTATATATTATGTTACTTACTGCTACGGAACCCTTCATGGGCGAGTCGAACTCGCACTTGGCCGGTTTTTTTAATGTATGATTCTGTACTTCAAATATTATGTTGTGAAGTGGCTGAATAGTTCGAAAAAGTCAAATTTAATGTCAAGTGAGCGTTTATTATAAACACAAAATTTAAAAAGCCTGAAAATATACTTACCAGTTGCTACATTATGCTCAGTGATTTAACTCTGATTATCTTCCATTTTATTATAACTAAGCAGCATTAATGCTATCGAGGATATACCAGAGCATATATCGCATATTAACATTTTTATTCCGTTATCTTCCAGTAAAACAGCTTGACTTGTTTTATTAAAGCAAAAAAAAAATCTTCTACTCATTGTAATTAATTGGCTCCTGATCACATTTCTTAATAAACTAAGAAATTTCTGCTTAGGTTCATTGTTCAGTCAGACATACTCGTGAGTATCGCTGTCGGTAAGTACAACCTTTAATAGAAGCGTAAATTTTCAGTTTGCGACTGTAAACAGCCGCTTCGATTTTGTTACTTCACAATTAAATTGACGTGTATTAGACTCACTGAAACTTGATAACGGTAGGACTGACTTAGCCAATTTCGGATTTGCAAGCTTTGTGGAAGTCCAGTTAAGGTTTAAAAGTGTGAGAAATCAAAGTTTTGGGGTTGTAAGAAGGACGTCGGGTCAGATAGTCACCTTTGATGATATAGAGTCATAATAGGAAAAGCTAATTACATAAGTAAGATTATAAGCAAGCTAAAGACGCTTTTACCTTATGAATAGTTTCATATGGTAAAGGCGTCCTTGTGTATCACAGTAGATTTTTTTTTGATTAAGTAAACACAATAAAGAAAAAAAAATGTGGACAATCTCACATAACATCATCTCGCCCAAATTAAGCTAATATAAGCTTGTACTATGGGATCTAGACGACTGATAGTCATACTTTTATTTCTAAATACATACATAATATATTATACATGGAAACACCCAAAAATTCCGAAATATATTTTTCCGAATTTCAATATTCCGATGTTCAAAATTCCTATGAACTAAACCTCCGAATATTCAAAAGCACGATATTCATTTATCCGAAAGTCATAAGTACGAATATTTATTTTTCCAAATTGCATTAGTACGAATAATCAAAAGTCCGTACTGCTATTTTCCCGTAAATCATTATTCTGAATTTCAAATATCCGAAAATAAAAATTATAACTTTCTACCAAAAATGGAAAATCGATATTATGCAGAGTTTTATAAATAGGTTACTATTCTTACCAGGAGGGACAAGAGTAAAAAATATTTAATTAGGTTAGGTTAAGTTAGAGCTGTGACACCCAGTGCATGAGCCGAGCGGTCGAAACGAGCGTGCTTCAAAAGTGGCCAGCAAGTGCTTTAAGATACCAGTTGGAAGCGTGGAGGAAGGACATTCCTCGATTGCAGTAACTAGCTTGTCTCGTCACTCCCAACTCATCTCGAAATCGCGGAAACTAATAAGTGTCCGCTTGCACGCTGTTTACGTGCATGCTTGCCTGTCTCGTAGCTCGCACATGGTTAAGTTCTCGAGTAATTTATAATCAGTAGACTACGTTGCAGTCATAAGTTGCTTACTGACAGTAATCTCTTACAGAAACTCAGGCCGGGCTACGAGTGGTTTAATGCGCCTTGTAGAAGGCAGTTTTACAATGCACTTAAATTACAGATATGTGTTTTTTTTTTATTTTTGATAATTAGAGTTCGTGTTTATGATATTTCGGATTTTTCATAATTTATAATATGTCGGATTTTTAATAATTCGGAATTATATGGCTTGGTTTCCTGAAATTCGGCATTTTGAAAGTCGGAATTATAAGCAATCGGAATTTGGAAATTATGGCTGTTATTAAATAGGATTTATGAAACATCGGATTCTTGACTTTCGGGATTTCGAATCATTCGGAATTATAAAATTCGGGATTTTGAAATTCGTTATTGGGACTTTCGGAATTAAGTTTTTTGTATTAATGCAGTGTACCCATTATACATAGAAAAAAATCCAAACTCCGACACAAATATTTGTGGATCACACAAATATTTGGACCGACCCTTGAAATGAAAAGAGTTATCTCCTGTACATAATTATAAAACGTAACTAGTTGCTATAGTGGATTACCTAGACAGAAAATAGGTACCTACTACTTTTATTAGCTCACAATAAAACTGACTACGCACCGTCAGTTTTAGCCTAAGCAAAAATACAAACAAGTTCAAAGGCACCTAAAAGGATTCCAGTGTAAACATGTCGAATCAACACGATGAATTTATCTAAAGGGAAATCCCTTCAACGAAACGCAAACACGTCTTGAGCAAAAGACTACAGAGGGCTGAGTGATTCACTGGGCTAGAAAATGTTAGTTGATTTTTGAATTTCACACTTCAATACTCGCTTTAACGTGGGAGCGTAGTGGGCCCAATTGTGTTTACATGTTTTTGTGTGATCATGCATAATAGTAAATATGTATATACTAAACATTCAATCAACTCTTCTTGTTTAGGAAAATAATGCATTATAACAGTTAAGTAGTAGGTACTTAGAAGAATGATCAATCGTTTATGATCACTAATAGGTACTTTAAATATTTTTTATACCTAGTACCTACATATTCACAAAATCTAAGTAGTTTTCCCGGTAAGGGCGTAAAAATGACAGTGACATTCGTAATAGATTACTATATCTAGCGATTTTCTTCAACAAACGTAACCTAAACAACAGTATCTAATCTCAGTATTCGCATACTCGCAAATGAGCGAATGACTAGGATGGATAAGTGAATGCGGTGGCATATATTATAATCGGACTACGTATATCCCTAAGAATTTTTTTTTCATATTGAGCTAGTATTTGTACTTGTACTATGAGATCTAGACTCGTAGGTACCAAAATTCTCAAGACAAATCAACTAACTCTTCACTTAAAGAGATGAGTAAGGATTGAACTGGCAACTTTTGGTTTCGTGATCTTCCTGAGCCATCCTGAGTTACCCACACTACCTGGTGCTAGATGGCAGATTGCAAAAATTAAAAAGATAAGGTAGTCCGATTACAAGACCAAAAGGCCAGTCAAGTTACATAACGAGACATTTCAACAAAAGTCAAGTGTGGTATTTGACCGCTATCAAAATATTATAAAGACTGAAGTACCACTAAATTGGAGTGAAGTTTTCTCATTAATTTGATTACGTCGATGCCAGGGTCCAACCCGTGTCCAAGTTCCTTCATTAGTTACACAAATCTGTTAAAGTAGTCGGAGAATTAGATTTTGTTATAGATGTCACCGTAAAGTTGTAAAATGGTTGATAGTAATCTATGTAAGCCAGATTGAAAGCTGTCAAAAATCTACAATCTAATGGATTGTTTTCCGTTAAATTGTAAACTAACGGAAAGAATAAATTTCACAAAAAAATAATACTCACTAACATAAATGTCTAAACCAATCCATGGTCACTGCTCTAATTTAACCTAACCATCTCTTGTTGGCAGTAACGGGATATCCTTCGGAGGGCTTACCCGGGGCTCCCAACCGTAGGCTGTTAGGTAGGACACGTGGTATAAGCCGGTAGAAGTCCGATATAGGATCCATGTAGGATTCTTGTTCTTGTTATTCACGTTAAAAAAAACCTAACCATCTTTATCTGTTCACAATATCTAGAATGTTTACAATCTGACTAGGAAGATTACAATCTAACAGATTTTATACTTTCACGGTTACAGAGACGTGAAACATCAAAGTACCAGCTTTGCTGAAAATCCTATACGTAGATCTGTGTGATTATTTAAATTCTTCTGTTTAATTCTCAAATCCTTATATTAATTCTCATCGATGAGAGTTGAGTACCTATTGAAGTAATTTTCTTTATCCTCCAGAAACAATGTCAAAATTGTTTTTTATATGAAAACTTTTTTATTTGCTATGGGCACTCTTGAGAGGGGAAAACATTTTAAAGTTTAAACTCTGCACACAGTGTCGACGGCAGTGAAAACAAAAAAAAGAATCGTCAAATTTTGTTATTTGCATTTTTGTCGGTTGCCACTGCTCTTTTTAACCAACTTCAAAAAAAGAGGAGGTTACTCAATTCGACCGTATATATGTTGTTTTTTTATGTTTGTTCGCGCAGAACTCCGTCGTTTATGGACCGATTTGAAAAAGTTTTTTTTCGTTCGGAAATAGATTTTCCCAAGGTGGTTCCATTTTAAGGAAGTCAAGATCTGATGATGGCATCCTGGAGGATTCGAAGGTTACTTTTAAAAATTGTAGGTGCATCTAGAGCGTTTGTATTTTTTTTTGTTAAGGGCTTTAAAGTAGTACAACTTAATGAAGATCTGGAGTCGATCTGATGATGGAGACGACAGACAGTAGAGAGAATTACCTAACGATAAACAGCAGTTACATTGTGTTTGGGCTTGATTAATTTGAACTGTCGAAAACTTTACACCTAAAGTCGGATTATTAATCTCAGTCAGTAAAATGACAAGTGCAACTGTCACTGATACAAAAAAGGGTGACCCACTACATTAGTGATGTTCGACAATCAATAGACTTAGACATTTTAGTCATTCTTTATTTTATTAGGTGTAAAGGTGTTTTTGTATTACATTTTAAATTTTATGTTGCAAATATATAATATCTATCTATTACATATCATCAACCGCTGGGCCTCGATTTCTCGAGACGTAGACCCTTGGCTTTTACTTCCAGGTCCCATGGAAGGGTCCTAGCTAGGAGGCATGCCGCCTCACCTGAGATCGTGCGGTATCCCCATAGAATCCTAACGGCCATCGCCCTCTTCGGGCTCAGCTATCTAGCCACATTGCTGACCATCAGGGTCTCCGCCCATACTGGGGCCCCGTATGGGGCCATACTTCGCACGATCCCCAAATATAGTCTCATACAAGTTGTTTTGTTGTTATAATCCCACAAGTGAAATGTAAAGGCAATTCATCCATACAGCCTAATTACATGCGATGTTTAATCGTGACGCAAATACGCGCGCTTTTTGGCATAAACATTATGTTGATTTTTTGTAGCATTTGCTAGGTTTTGTCCTCATTCCATCTATCCATGTACAGAATTCATCCACTTTTCATACACTTTACATAAAACCACCTATACCGTATTTCAATTCATTCAAATAATGCAGTAAACAAACAATTTGGATCTCGATTGCGCCATAATTATTTCCCTACCTTTAAATATAATCACTTTTCTAGGAACCATTGTTTGTTTTATACAAACATTTCACACCAATTTACCTTGAAAATAATTTCATGAAAAGTACTTTGAAGACAAAAATTTAAAACTGTAATTTTTGTAGTCCTTAAATAATTTTTTCATCCCATCTATTCGAAAAGCATCACTTTGCACCACGATAACAGGGTGCAAAATATAAATAATCTTTTCAGTTAAGAGCTTTTTAGCGGGCGGCAAAGTGATTTGTATTTGGAACTTGAAACTGAATTTATAACATTCATAGAAATCGAACGCAAATAGTATACTACATAAGTATAACGTAATCAGTATACCTACATAATTTTATTGTATTCTGCAAATATAATGAGTTCTACGTTGAATTATGACTGTGACCATGCATTAACTCCTGAATGACTATTAGAAGCTAACTACGTGGGAACACTCAAAAAATCCGAAATATGTTTTTCCGAATTTCAATATTCCGATGTTCAAAATTCCGAAGATTATAATTCCTAAGAAACAAAGCTCCGAATATTCAAAAGGACGATATTCATTTATCCGAAAGTCATAAGTACGAATTTTTATTTTTCCTAATTTCATTAGTACGAATAATCAAAAGACCGGACTGTTATTTTTCCGAAAAACATTATTCAGAATTTCAAATATTCGAAAATTCAGTGTTAAAGTTTTTTTAATAAAGTACGGTCAAGTCAAGTCTAACTACCGAAGATATTATTTCCGAGTCGAGGTGTTAACCATAATAAGTAAATGGTTAACACCCCGACTCAGAGTACCCCGACTCGGACAGGTTAGGTTAGAAGGCTAAGGCGGGAGCGAAGCGGAGCGGAGCTCCCGCCTTAGCCTTCGTGGTTATTTTTTTTGTTTTGTCGTTTGCCTTCCACTCACTTGGAAATAATATTTTCGGTAGTTAGACTTGACTATAATTTATTAAAAAACGGGTGGAATCGGGAACATAAATAATCGTCTTTAATGATAAGTTTTCGGGTTAAAACAAGAAAGGGTGGAAACGACATTCACCCTTCGTATTTATGATATTTCGGATTTTTGATAATCGGAGTTCGTATTTATAATACGGCGAATTTTTAATGATTCGGAATTCAACGGTTCGGTTTATTGAAATTCGGCATTCTGGCAGTCGGAATTGTAAACATTCTGAATTTTAAAATTATGACTTTTAATAAAAAGGATTTATGAAACATCGGATTTTTGACTTTCGGGATTTCGAATCATTCGGACTTATGAAATTCGGAATTATGAAACTCGTGATTGTGACTTTCGGAATTAAGTTTTTCGTATTAATGTAGTGTACCCTAACTACGTCGTACAAAACTCATTTTTTCTCATAGAAAGTGGATGAAAAGTAGAATATATTACATAAGAGCAAATTATTTTGCGTCGGGCGGTGTACTTTGAATCCCTCACTGCGCACAGGATTCTACGTTAGAATCCCTCGCTGAGCTCGGGATTCTATTCGAGAATCCTTCGCTTCGCTCCGTGATTCAAAGTAGCGCCGTCGCCGTCAAAATACTATTTTGCTCCCTTGTTATACAACCTACTATTTTCTACGACCATTTGGTAATTTGCATACTACATAACCACAAGTCATATCTCAATAGTGCTCATTCTTGCCAAGTCGTGTTACAATGACCATTTCCACACGGGTAAACCGTTCTACAATGAAACTTTTTTTTTTAATGGTTTGGCATCAAAAAATCAACATAATGCTTATGCCAAAAAGCGCGCGTATTTGCGTCACGATTAAACATCGCATGTAATTAGGCTGTATGGATGAATTGCCTTTACATTTCACTTGTGGGATTATAACAACAAAACAACTTGTATGAGACTATGTTTGGGGATCGTGCGAAGTATGGCCCCATACGGGGCCCCAGTATGGGCGGAGACCCTGATGGTCAGCAATGTGGCTAGATAGCTGAGCCCGAAGAGGGCGATGGCCGTTAGGATTCTATGGGGATACCGCACGATCTCAGGTGAGGCGGCATGCCTCCTAGCTAGGACCCTTCCATGGGACCTGGAAGTAAAAGCCAAGGGTCTACGTCTCGAGAAATCGAGGCCCAGCGGTTGATGATATGTAATAGATAGATATTATATATTTGCAATATAAAATTTAAAATGTAATACAAAAACACCTTTACACCTAATAAAATAAAGAATGACTAAAATGTCTAAGTCTATTGATTGTCGAACATCACTAATGTAGCGGGTAAATATTATTTCCAAGTGAGTGGAAGGCAAACGACAAAACAAAAAAAAATAACCACGAAGGCTAAGGCGGGAGCTCCGCTCCGCTTCGCTCCCGCCTTAGCCTTCTAACCTAACCTGTCCGAGTCGGGGTACTCTGAGTCGGGGTGTTAACCATTTACTTATTATGGTTAACACCTCGACTCGGAAATAATATCTTCGGTAGTTAGACTTGACTTGACCGTACTTTATTAAAAAAACTTTAACACTGAATTTTCGAATATTTGAAATTCTGAATAATGTTTTTCGGAAAAATAACAGTCCGGTCTTTTGATTATTCGTACTAATGAAATTAGGAAAAATAAAAATTCGTACTTATGACTTTCGGATAAATGAATATCGTCCTTTTGAATATTCGGAGCTTTGTTTCTTAGGAATTATAATCTTCGGAATTTTGAACATCGGAATATTGAAATTCGGAAAAACATATTTCGGATTTTTTGGGTGTTCCCACGTAGTTAGCTTCTAATAGTTATTCAGGAGTTAATGCATGGTCACAGTCATAATTCAACGTAGAACTCATTATATTTGCAGAATACAATAAAATTATGTAAGTATACTGATTACGTTATACTTATGTAGTATACTATTTGCGTTCGATTTCTATGAATGTTATAAATTCAGTTTCAAGTTCCAAATACAAAACCGCTAAAAAGCTCTTAACTGAAAATATTATTTATATTTTGCACCCTGTTATCGTGGTGCAAAGTGATGCTTTTCGAATAGATGGGATGAAAAAATTATTTAAGGACTACAAAAATTACAGTTTTAAATTTTTGTCTTCAAAGTACTTTTCATGAAATTATTTTCAAGGTAAATTGGTGTGAAATGTTTGTATAAAACAAACTATGGTTCCTAGAAAAGTGATTATATTTAAAGGTAGGGAAATAATTATGGCGCAATCGAGATCCAAATTGTTTGTTTACTGCATTATTTGAATGAGTTGAAATACGGTATAGGTGGTTTTATGTAAAGTGTATGAAAAGTGGATGAATTCTGTACATGGATAGATGGAATGAGGACAAAACCTAGCAAATGCTACTGTCTATGTCTGGGTAGGCGGGGTACTAAGTTTACGTCATATGACCCCTTGCTTGCTATAGGCGGGGAAAAAGTTTCTATTATATCGGAAACCGTGCCTTTATAATTTCTTGGCAGAAAGATAGATAACAGAGGTTGTACTCCAGCTTTGGACGACATAATTGAAAGTTTCATTGTTGACATAAAAAAGGTAGACCAACAAACAATAGGTAACGTCAAGAAAGCATGGATATACGACAACTATATAACATCACGTCTAAACTGGCCGTTTCTTGTGTACGATATGAGCCAAAACCTTCTCAGAAAATTGGATGCGAATGTTACGAACACGTTGAAGTCGTGGCTAGGGCTAGCTCAATCGGCCGACCCGTCGGCATTATACAGAGCCTCTAATAACTTCGGAATGACGTTTAAGAAGCCGTCGGAACTCTATAAACACCTAAGAGTTACTAAAATGCACGTCTTGGCAAAATCAAGAGACAAAATCGTTCAAACTCTTCCAAAGGATAAAAATATAGCAGAACTTGAGTCACGCCTCCAATTCCACAAGAAATTCATGGTGGGTTCGCGGACTGGTCGAGCGGGGTTGGGTAGTATCCGGAGACAAACAGATAAAGACATTACAAAATCTTTTCTGGAGCAGGATGAGAGCGATGCCTATAGGGTGCACGCGATGAACCTGGAGATGCAGAATGAATGGCTTACTCTGGGCGAGTTTTGTATTCCCATGGCCTTGCAGTGGCGTACCTTATTGTACGACTGGTCGCCGGCTTTGCTTAAGTTCTACCTGAACGCGTTTCAATTGACCCTCCCCGACCCAAGTAATCTGGTCAGGTGGGGGAAAGCCACAGATAAAACATGTAATGCATGTGGAGAAGCGATTGGAACTGCTAGGCACCTGCTGGTAGGTTGTAGGACGTTACTAGACCGGGGTCATTACTCACGCCGACACGATAGGGTATTGGAAATCATACGTGAGGCTGTCAGTTTGGCGGTAGCGAGAGCGAAAAAGGGATTAACCACAAACAAAAGAAATGACATTGCGTTTGTAAAGGAAGGCTGTTCAAAGAAAGTACCTCAAAAGCCATACTCAATTTTGACGGCTGCCGCCGATTGGACTATACTCTCAGACACGTATGAAAAACACTACAAAATCCCGGAGGATGTATGTGCCTCGTCATCCAGACCCGACATATTCCTGTTTTCGAGGATACACAGGGGTGAGGTGCTCGTGGAGCTGACGGTGCCGTGGGAGACCAACATACCGAAGGACCACGCCATGAAGACAAATAAATACTTTGACTTGACCAATGAGTTAACCAAAAATGGCTATGTGGTTAAACTCTATGCCGTAGAAGTAGGAGCAAGGGGAATTCCAGCTAAATCCCTGTATAATTTATTTAAGGACCTTGGATTGCCAAGAGCTTCAGTAAGCTCTTTACTAAAACGAGTATCCAAAGCGGCATTGATAGGATCTTACCAAATCTGGTTGGGCAGGGGGGGGGAACATTGTTGACGGTGGAAGGTGATCGTTTATGCGCATAGTAAGGTGGCCACCCTAAACCTACTCGAATGGGTCGCAAGTCCCAGACGCCGTCGGGGTGTTCCCCCCTATGCCACGCTAGGGACCCGGCGCCCGCACGGAGAATCCATGGAATGCTAAGAATACGGTCTCTCTTTAATAACTGTTTGATATGGATTTAAAAAATATAATCTCGACTAACTTTTAATTGTAAAACTCGATTCAACCACATCACTATTTATTTGTGACAAAAATCCCGCAACACTGAAAATGTCATTTTACTGACTCGAATTAAAAATCATAGTTTAGATAGATAGATTTTCAGTCTACACGTCACTAAAAATGGTGAAAAAAAATTTTTAACAAAAAAGAAACCGACTTCAAACAAAACTAAAAACTGAAAAATAAAATTTACTTAGCACAAAGTTAGTATATTCTGATTTATCACATATCATTAAATATAATACTGAAGTCGGTGTCAATATGACTATGAGAGAGCTTAATAATGCCTACCTAAGCCTACATAGTTTTACTGGGCCGTACTGGGCACCGATTTCTTTATTATATTTCATGATATCTGATACATCAGAATGTACTAACTTTCTGCTAAGTATTTTATTTTTCAGTTATTAGTTTTGTTTGAAGTCGGTTTCTTTTTCGTAAACATTTTTTTTCAATGGATAAGTCTCAAACTATCCCACCGCTCATAGTCCAGCTTGTTTAGTTCTCTGTAAACCATCACAAAACGAAATTATTTTGATATTGAGATGAGAGGCAAAAGCCTCGGAAGGAACATTTAGTTGCTGGCACTAAGTTACGGGCATCTCGGGCGCCAGTAATTTAAAAATTCCATACATTATTAATTAATTTTAAAGACCTTTTTTATACAAAAAATGATTCAATTAGGTAATCAATTAAAACACAGTCATAATTTTATTTTGAGGTAGTTCTTACACAGAGTTACGGCGAATGAAGCTTAATGAAGCTAATATATAAGATTTTGCTAAAAGGCACCTAATTAACATTTTTTAATTTACGCACATAATTATAAATTAAAAATACCCAAACTCATTTGCGGACATTAATATAAATTATTTGTTATGACCTGAGATTCGAACTGAACCTCGGCACGGCAGTTGTATACACTTGTCGCTGTGCCACTCAGGCAGCCTCAAGCTTGAATCTACACTATAATATTATAAAGAGGAAAAAAATTGTGCGTGTGTATGTTTACAATGAATAAACTCAAAAACTACTGTGCCGATTTCAAAAATTCCAAAAAAAAACCTACGTTCACCCTGTGTAGCATTGGCTATATTTTGTTCCCATATTTCAACGAGAACGGGAGCTACGCGGGTGAAACCGTGTGACGTCCGCTAGTAGTATATAAAATGTTACTCACATTAAGTTAACGTAGGTCAAAAATATATCAACCATGAACAAAGACTTCCTTATTTATTTGCCACATTTTACCAGTAATGTGCCGTGATATGCAAAAATGATTCATAAAATTAGAATTTAAAATCAAAGCACCGTTATATGGATGTTTTTGCCTGTGAACAGCGCAGCACAGCGCACATAAGTTACCCCCAAAGTTTATATTTGGCGACGCCATCTACAGAACCTCCCTTATATTTACCGCCAAGATCTCGTTTACTGCCCTCTCGTATTTGCATTTTACATGTATCATTTTTGTTAACTTCTGTTTTGTGTTTGGTATATAAAATTGAATATACAGGCCTTGTATATTTCAAATTCAGACCATTTGAGGGAGCATAGTGGTGCTATATGATTGCTCACATTAAGGTCATAGTCAAGTCATAACTTAATTCAAAAGTCGTAAGTAAGATCCTTGGGTCTTAAGCTAACCCTCATATAAAAGGCACCTCAACCTAGCCCATCCTGTCGATGGGCCCTTCTATAAAAAAAAGTCGGCTTCACGTGATGTACCTACCGGCTGCAAAAAACCTAGGGTCCGACGCAAGTACCCAAGGATTGTGCGAGTCTAACGTACAGATATAATATTCTAAGGTTCTACAGTTCGACATAGAGACAATCCTTGTGCAGCACTCGGTTTTGACTGGTTATAATTGCTTTTATTGGAAACTTTACCAGCATTAACGCTTTTTCACGATTTGTCAGTAAATTTATATGAAAAACGCTTTATATGCTTTTTCGCGAGAGAGTGTGTTTACTCATCTAACTACACTATTTTCTTCCCTCTTCACCCTCACATGTTTACGTATCCAATTACAAACACATAAAAGAAAGTAGAATGCGATGAAGATTGCAGTAGATATCTTATCCCTGTGTAAGCAACATTACGTAGCGGACCAAGCTCGGGCTTAATTGATCTAGACGGGATGATGGATTGTAGCGAGGAGATGCGGTGGGGTTACGGCGGTTTGTGGCGGATAAAGACGAATGTAAGTGCCGTCTTCGTTTAGACTGTATGATAGACAAACTACCGTTGTCAGTGTATAGCATGAAAATGTATTCTGTTTTTAATAAAAGACGAACAACGAGGGATGTTTAAGTCTTACTCGTGTATCTGTCTGTCTATCTGCCTTTTGGTTCTTGGCCATAAAATTTCGTGGTGATTGTGGAGGAAAGGTTGGGAATGTTCCTCCAACACACAAAGGGAGGATCCTCCGACCAGGCTAGGTGATCGCGCCTGGCGGGCCGAAGCCCAACGGTTGATGTTGGACTGTTGGTTATATTATTCATCATCGTGAGAATTCTGATATCGCGATTCAGGATTTATCTATACTTCGTTGCGAGAACTTTCATATCGCAATGCAGGACTTCAACTGATCTTCGCTATGTGGCGGTCGCCACAGTGATAAAATCCTAGGTGATGCAGAGATTTCCACGACATAATAACCTCGGAGCTAATGCTGCATCAAGTATCTGCGGGATAGCTTACTTGTCAGAAGTCAGAAAATTACAGCATATAAACCTTGTTTAGGCCTATTATAACAGTCACAGTGCCGGGTATCTTTTTTCTTGCAAGTTTTAAAACCTATTAACACTGGGCATCCATATAAATTGCAGTAACAAAAATTGGCCAAATAATTCAGCGTTTTATTGAGACCGTAAATGTGAATGCAAGTCTGTCTGTCTACTACACTTTCACATGCAAACCATTGCACTGTTTCTGGTGAAATATATGAAAGGATGGAACACACTTCACCAGGGGGGGGATAGCTTGTTTAAAATACAATTGAATAAGTATATTTCAAATCCATGATGTCAAATCCTGTTGCATTCAAATTATAATATTCTAAAACTGCTGGTCGTTATAATGGATGGCCATAGATGTGTAAATAATAATTAAGTAACGAGAAGGGGCTTTCATAACATTACATAACTCGACAAGATTTAAAATTTTCTAAAGCATTATTAGGATTTGTGCGAGTCCTGAGTGACGATGCAAGCGGAATGAATAGTGTTTTAAATAATATTCAACACGTTGTACAGCTATAATTAGAAATAATTTATTGCGACTCAGGATTTGAACACTAGATCTCAGCACTGCGGTTGCATTCTCTTATCACTGTGTCACCGAGATAGTAAAATTCCCTCACTCACTGAGGCGATCAGCAACTTGACAAGTCTAACGTCACATCAATCTCATAGTCATTATCATTATATGAAAGTAGCTTCAAGTTTGTGTGACTTTGTTTGCACATGTGTGAGCATTGATATGAGACTTGTCAATTCATATTGATCGTCTAAGATGAAGTAAAACGAACGAGAAATCCGCTCCGCCATCCGCCAATCCACGTCACTCAAGACGAACACAAATACTCGTTACTGGATAAGCCTGTTTTGATTTTGAATCCAATTTAATAATTTTATTCCACACACAAGCTATAACTCTTAAAATAGAAATCACTTTTAATAAACAAACACGGCCTTTCATTAAGCAAGGTAATTCATAGCGACGAATTGTGTCTAAAATTAATTAATGTTAATTACTAGAGCTTGGTTTTTACTGAATCATCATTAATTAAATTTGAAGTGAGCTCTTCTAAAAGAGCTCGTTAAGAGGATATAAAACTGTATAGTGTCATAGTTTGTATTTTAAGAGCTTAAAGTCTTTTCAGTAACGAGATGAATAGTTGGTGACAAAGAACTTTATTGAGTACAGAATTTGTAAAATTGCGTCAGACGTTGAACTTTGTTTTTGTGACAAGATTCGTAGGTAATTTTAAGAGTATTTTGTAGAGGTAACCTGTATTTATAGGGTTCCGTACCCGAAAGGTAAAAACGAGACTCTATTCATGAGGAGACTGTCTGTCAGTCCGTCACGAGGCTGTATCTCATGAACGGTTATAGCTCTAGCTATAACCGTTCATGAGATATTTTGCAATTTGTGCAAATTTCAGCTCTCTAGAGCTGAAATTTGCACAAATTATGTGTTTCTGTTGCCGCTATAACAACATCAATACATATAAACAGAAAAAAAAGACGTGTGGCACTCGGGGACTGCCGCGGTAAAGCTATTACATACCATTTTTAGGGTTTCGTAGCCAAATGGCAAAAACGGAACCCTTATAGATTCGTCATGTCTGTCTGTCTGTCTGTCTGTCTGTCCGTCCGTGTGTCACAGTCACTTTTCTCCGAAACTATAAGGCCTATGCTATTGAAACATGGTAACTAGATGTATTCTGTGAACCGCATTACGATTCTTATATAAAACTAGAAAAAAAGTCTCTAGTCCCATACGTGTTGGGTATCTATAGATAGATCTTCAAAAATTCTATTGAGGTTTTTAAAATCATTTTTTTCTAAAGTGAATAGTTTGCGCAAGAGACACTTCCAAAGTGGAAAAATGTGTGTCCCCCCCCCTCTAACTTCTAAACTAAGAGAATGATATATCTAAAAAAAATATATGATGTACATTGCTATAAAAACTACCAACGAAAATTAGTTTGAATGAGATAGAGCTGGTAGTTTTTTTTTAATACGTCATAAACCGCAATTTCCGGTTAGTGCAATCACTACCACTGCGAACGTGTTAAAACATCAATTAAAGTTACAACGAACTATAAGAACTTCCATATTATGTTACTTGCTGCTACGAAACCCTTCATGGGCGAGTCCAACTCGCACTTGGCCGGTTTTTTACCAACTATGCCGTGAATTATTTCTATATAAGAATACTAGCTGATGCCCGCAGCTTCGCCAAAATTTGTTCCCGCGGGAAGTTATTCCCGGGATAAAAGGTAGCCTATGTGTTATTCCAGACTATAATGTATCTCTGTACCAAATTTCAGCCCGATCCGTTCAGCGGTTTGAGCGTGAAAGAGTAACAAACATCCACACTCACAAACTTTCGCATTTATAATACATATTAGTAAGAAGTAAGATTTTAAGGCCTATGTTGAACAAAGTAAAGTACCAAGTACCTACTTGACTGTGGACATTTGGGCTTATGGCCTTTTGGCCTTTTGGACTTTTGGACTTTTGGACTTTTGGACTTTTGGACTTTTGGACTTTTGGAACTTTTGGGACTTTTGGATCTTTTGGGACTTTTGGGTTCTTTTGGGTCTTTTGGGACTTTTGGGACTTTTGGGACTTTTGCGACTTTTGGAACTTTTGGGACTTTTGGGACTTTTGGGACTTTTGGGACTGTTAGGACTTTTGGGACTTTTGAGACTATTGGGACCCCCGGGACCTTTGGGACTTTTGGGACTTTTGGACTTTTGGGACTTTCTGGACTTTTGGGACTTTTGGGACTATTGGGACTTTTGGGACTTTTAGGACTTTTGGGACTTTTGGGTCTTTCGGGTCTTTTGGGACTTTTGGGACTTTTGGGACTTTTGGGACTTTTGGGTCTTTTGGGACTTTTGGAACTTTTGGGACTTTTGGGACTTTTGGAACTAGTGGGACTTTTGGGACTTTTGGGTCTTAATAACAACAAATAATAATAACAACTACAAGTCGCGCTTGAAATGCTCACAGAACATCTGTTGAGGAATTTCTTGATTTAAAATAAACTGTTTTCTTCTTTAACATCGTTTAATGGTAGATGAAGTACAGTACATTGTATAGATATACTTATGGAAACTAGTCCTAACTAAATATATTAAAATATATGGAGCTCGCGTAACGTGCGTCCATTTAGCTATCGCTTTGTCTTGAATTGAAGTGTCGACGAGGACGAGGCAGCGCGGGACCGCGCGTGCGGCCAGCTCCGAACCGGTTCTATTGTTTTGCTTCAACATGAACTCCCGGCCCTTGAAGTCCTACCGGGACTTCAAGCGTTTCTTCGTCCCCTCCTAGTGGTGGGTGATAGTATGTATCATAACGATGCCTTTAGTGGTTTGTATGGTGGCTACTTCACAGCAGCCATCTGTAACGGGATGCAGTCGCGTTTCTCTGCCGAGAGGCCACTTCAATGGCGAGGTGTGTCTCCCTGGATTAACACAAATTGTCCCGTTGTTTTGGTTAACCATTTGGTGCGCTGTTGGAGTTCACATATGCATGCATTCAGAATTGTTGGCGTCTTTGCTCCACCGTGCTATTTGATTGTCTTGAAAATCTGGGGCTAGCAACGTTGTTAAAAGTCTTCCCATAATGAAGTGCCCTGGAAACAAAGGAGACAGGTCTTAGGGATCGGATGACAGTGGATAGAGAGGTCGGGAATTTAAAATAGCCTCGACCTGAACAAACACAGCTGCTAGCTCTTCTGCATTTAAATGTGTGTTGCCAACAATACGCTTTATGTGCTATGTAGAATTCTACCGTAATATGCTGAGTAAACGGGTGAGAATCTGAATTGGATACCTTCGTTAGATAAGCTATCAGGCACAGAGTCAACGAACCCGTAAAGAACTTACCTAACTCTTTACTAGCCCCTACGAAGTTTATTTCACTAAGTATATAAAAAAACTTCGAGAGGTTTACCTAGCCTAGAGATGAATCTTCTAATGCTAAGATGAAGCATTCAGTGCCTAAGTCCGTGACTAGTTCTAAATAAACTGTTTTAGTGGCAAAACAAACAAATAAGTAGAAATATGCCATAAGCAGCCTTAAGCACCTTAGCTCCATGACCCTTTCTATTAATGATATAAAAAGGACCAGCATTGTCTATTCTTATACGAGACACCATGATTAGGTATCTAGAAATAAGTTTAAATTGAAATTTTTAGATTTAATTTTTACATTGTTAATATGTTTTCATGAATTAATTTCCTTACTATATAAACGTTGCTGAGAAAAATATGCTAACTTTAATTCAGCTGTTTGCAATTCAGTGACAGTCAAGGAACTTTGTATATTATGATTTGTTTTCTTAGAATTATGAATGAATCGTAATACTATAGCAAATAAATTTCTTATCCTATTGAAATGTGAAATTCTATGTAAGTAGGTATCATGGAAAATGTTTTAAGGACATGTAATAAAATTTTAAATGAAATAGTGACTGCACACACTAAAGATACCCAGAGGGCAAATGTTAGCCACTGTAGACAAATTGTATCTTGTATGTGTGTGTAATTTGATAGATGAACTAACCATTAATTTATCAGAAGAGGGTTCCAAATTACACTTAAGGTATTACGTCCACTTCTGATGGAAGTCCACGCTATCTTGTATATAAAATGCATTACGATTTTCAAAAAAAGGTAAGTACAGTTTGATTTTATTTTATTAACTTCACTTAAGCAATGTTTAATGTATTTTGAACTGATTCTAAAATGTATTTTAATGTTTCAGAATTGTGGTGCCCTGTATACAAGTCATCCACATAAAATCATGCCTTATGAAATTAGAAATAAGCTTATTACTACATCTCACACTCAAAAACGGTGGACAGGAGTGTAGTAACTGACAGTGTTCAAGCGTAAGTATGTCAAATTGTCCTTATTTATGTATTGCAAATTCCTATTTTGTTCTTAATCTAATCAAAATCTGATGATACATTTTCTCAATATCCCTATTACAACGAAAATATGCTGATGAATTTGAATGAGTGTTGAGAAAATGTCTTGAATTGTGGGTCCTACGATTAAAATGTCGTTTAATGATAGAACTGACGTGGTTTTCGCTGATACATCGAAGAACACGCGTCATTTGGTTGCTTGACTTTGTCCCCTAAGACTGGATGTTGAGGTAAATAATTTGCCACTTCCGGTTTCTCGACCAACGATAAGTGAACTATTGTATGTTGTTTTTTGATGTGAGGTTGCCGGCGAAAGCGTTTTTCAAATTTAAAAAATCTTTTATCGTTCATTGAAAACGAATTACCCAAGTTTTGGGGGTTACCTTTCAAAGGCAAACTCACATAAGATCTGCTATTCCTGTGTGTATTGTGTGTGAAATGGGATTTACATTCCTTTCTTCTAGGGTCCAGGGTACCTTAGACGGTACCTCCTCTAGCTCCCGAAATTGATGTAATTGATTCTTAATTCCTAAACTGAAATTACAATTGATTGAATTTTTTTTGTATTTGCATGTGGTTGGTCCGACTACTAACCAACCAAAAGATGAATTTTGTAAAACTGGTTGGTTTCGACCCAGCTTAATTTGACCATTGAGGATTAGATCCCAGAAGATGTCTGCCCCTAATAATAATTCTATTTCAGAGGGATAATAAAAAGCGGGATCTGCTAATTGTATGTTGTGTAGTATACTGAAAGTAGAAACATCTATTTCTTGTGTAGGTAAAGCTTTAGATATTTGATCTAAAACTAAACAATTAATGTGTTTTGTATTATTTGAATGTATTTGTAATGTGATAGAACATGTTTCCATTGTGCTGGAACACATGTTATTGATGCCTGTGACGTCCACTGGCGGTACTCTTGTACTCGGTAGCCCTAACTTGGTTTGCAATGAACTTGTAATGAATGATGATTGGCTGCCCGAGTCCAGTAAAGCGCGTACCTCATGGCACTGATTCGTTTTCCTATCTATGAGTTTGACTACTGCTGTTGATAACAAGACCTGACTTGTTACACAGGAGGATAGTGAAACTGAATGTGCATGGTGAGTATCACTTGATTGTGTTTCATCAGTATCAGTAGTATCATTGGTGATACCTGACTGAGACTTCTGTGTACATAATAATTGATTGTGTTGGAGGCCACATTTAGGACATGGGCCTAAACGACACTGACTGACTATGTGACCGCCACGAAGACAATTGATACATGCCTTCAACTTTGCTATTTCAGAAACACGCTTTTCAGGAGACATGTCCAGAAAGCGTTTACATGTGTAAATGCGGTGTTGGCCCTTACAGAGTAGGCAACTATACCCATTTATTTGAGTGGAAGCTACGAATGATTTTTGTTGTTTATCTAAGCTCTTTTGTGTTTCAGGTTTTTCAGCACTGTGGCTGCTACGTTGCAAGGACTCCAGGACATCAGCCCTTCTACGCAAGAATTCTTTGAAGTCGTGTAAGCTAGGTGAATCACTGTGAGAACTCCGATACTCTTCCCACTTACGTAACGTTGTTAAATCAAGTTTAGCTGAAAAGGTAAATACAATCAGAGTATCCCAGTTTTCAGTGGGTTCACCTAATGTGTTAAGAGCCCGCAAATGTTTCGTAATATGATCTACTAAGGTACGTAATGATTTGGCAGACTCCTTCGAAAATGATTCTAAGTTGAATAAAGACCTTAAATGATTTGTAATTAATTGTTTTTTATTGTCAAATCTATCACATAACAGCTTCCATGCAATAGGATAGTTACTACTGGAAGTTTCTAACGTTTTAATGACAACGGAAGCACTACCCTGCAATGACATTCGCAAATAATGAAACTTATTGACGTCACTTAATTTGAAATTATCATGAATTAATGCCTTATATGTATCACGGAATTCAAGCCATTTGCTATAATTTCCATCAAAATTTGGTAGCTGAATTAAAGGCAATTTAACATTAAAGTTTTCATGACAGCAACTGTTTTTGTGTTTAGATGAAGGAAAATTATCGTCAGCATCAGTAAACTGTTCCTGGTTCTGTTGTATCGTATCTTGGGCTATGGTTATGATTGAATAAAAAAGACTTTCTATATCCGATCGCTCGGAAAGTTGAATATCACTGTCATCTGATAAAACTTCAATTTTACTCTGAATGTTCTCAAATTCAACGAATAAGCTTTCAAATTTAGTTAATCTTAAAGTTAGTTCCTTAAGTTGCCTCTGTGAAACACTTTTAAAGTTAATGAAATCATTTAAATAGTTCCTAAAAAGAGTAATCCTGCCTTTAACTGAACTACGTTTCTTAACGAATTCCCTTAACTCTGCCTCAGACATTCTTATAATTTAAAACTACAAAGTTCTAGAAATAAAATAGGTTTTATGTGACAAACCAGTTCACGGTAATGTTATATTACCGTGCCAATATCCAGATTCTCACTCGCCGCACTCGTAAACAGCTGATGCAAGTAGATAACGCACTCGGCGATGGACCACGTGATAGGTATTCTATTGTTTCTATGGAATGCGCTTGCGCTCAGCGGCTAGCCGGCAGACGACGATTCTGGAATGGTCGGCCGTCTAATAAGTTATATGTTATAATAACTCACAAAATATCTGTTGACGTTGAACCTTTAATATTAATCTAAACTCTAAATGAAATGGGTAAATGTTTACTAAAGAATGATTTTCAAGGAATAGGTAGGTATTACGTTCGTAAATAGATACCTACTGCACAATGTATGATTTAAAAGGTGATTTCTTTTTCACAGAAATCTAACAGCATTATAATGTATTTATGTATTTAGCTAGTAGGTAATATTTAATGGGACTACGCATATTGAAACAATAAATAACACCTTAAATGTACCTAGGTATAAAGAATAATCAAAATGGATTTATGGATTACGGAGTTATGAAGTACCTAACATACATGCATACAGCACCTTCCCCTTTGTTGGAGTCGGTTATAGAAGCTTCTAGGCAAGCCACTTGTTAATGAAATGTATGAATAAGTATTTGTATAATTTGCAGAAAATATGAACTGTGTAGGCATATAATATAATCCTCTTTAGGTCGTAGGACTATATCTATACGTAAATTCTACACGTAATTTGTGAAAGTTTAAGAAAAACATGCAATCCACTTTTATTATAGTTGCAAGTAGGTAGGCCCTATGTTTAGGCACATAAGGTACCTAAACCTATTGTAAATTGAATATGAATATTTTGTATTTGTATAATGAATGGATAGCTAACGCATTTATGCATAAAGCGTGCTAACTGTGTAGCTCAAGCAAAGACTAATTTAAAAGTGGATTGGAAAGATGGTAAGTTAAGGAAAGAAAGATAGGGCACTCATCTGATGACGATGCGTTGACTTGGCTGTCCAGCCCTAGATCCTCTTGCTTTGTATTGATTTATTATTCAGGTATTATTTTTCCATGAATGCAGGTTATTTTGTCACGTCACGCCTTCCACGCGACGTCCTGTCACGGTCGCCAAACACGATGTTGAGGAATTTCTTGATTTAAAATAAACTGTTTTCTTCTTTAACATCGTTTAATGGTAGATGAAGTACAGTACATTGTATAGATATACTTATGGAAACTAGTCCTAACTAAATATATTAAAATATATGGAGCTCGCGTAACGTGCGTCCATTTAGCTATCGCTTTGTCTTGAATTGAAGTGTCGACGAGGACGAGGCAGCGCGGGACCGCGCGTGCGGCCAGCTCCGAACCGGTTCTATTGTTTTGCTTCAACAACATCAAACTGTATATTTTCATTAAACATTATTAATTTTATTAAAGTAAAATGGAAACAGAAGGGGGCTCCTATACAACAACGTGATTTTTTGTCGTTTTTTGTCACGGAACGGTTTTTATCTATAGGTACGACATTTACATTAGGTAAAGTAAGTTCAACTCATCTGTGCGCGCGGCACTATGTGTGGGTAAGCCTCGTATAAACACAGTGACTTTGTGTGCGTGACATGAGGTACAGTGAAGTACAAAATACAAAAACACTTGTTTAACTAAAATAAAAACTCAATGGGTGAAATGTATGTTATACATATTAATATGTATTGCTATTTGAAGAATAAAATTGAGGAATTTTAGGATTCGCTGCTCTCTCCAAAGTTAAATTATAAATTCAATCAAAATGTCGATAGTATTCTTCTTCTTTGGCGTGTCGACAAGTATAACGCCACATCTCTTCATCAATTTGACTTAAACTTCGTTTGTTAATTTCATTATTTCCATCACATTTTGTTCGATTTTATGCGAAGCATTATAATTTGTTTAAATTCCCCATACATTTTCTATTGGGTTTAGTTCAGGATGATACGGTGGTAGCCGAAGAACTTTCAAGCCATATGGCTGAAGTATGTCATTAATCTTATAACAAACTAGCTGACACATAAGGTGTGCGAAAAGCGTGTGAAACTGCCCTGCCCTCTCCAAAAGGAACCGCGCAATATATCGGGAACAAAAGTATCCTAGAACCTTCCTCGGATCATAAGCTCAGATTGTATTAAGTTTCATTTAAATCAATTCATAATCAGGATACAGACAGACAGACATGAAAATTTCTAGTTACATTTTCAGCTTCAGTATCGATTAGAGAACGCCCTACAATTAAAATTTTCAAATTATCTTCCATTTACAGACTCTCGACCCTCAACAGTTTTTTGTAGATGTTTTTTTTTTTTTTTTTTTTTTTATACCACTAAGGTGGCAGACAAGCATACGGCCCACCAGAAGGACCGGTGGTCACCGCATCCTATGAACGTTTGCAACACCAGAGGTGCCACACTCGCGCTGCCGACCCTGTAAAAACCTTCTAAGACCCCCTTTGAAGAACCCCATACTGTAGGCGTTTGGGAAAACCGAGGCAGGGAGGTCATTCCACAACCTAAGCGTGCGCGGAAGAAAACACCTATCGGATCTAACCGTGCTGGAACGCACCGGACGCAGAGTGTGAGGATGAACTCCCTGTCTGTGGCGAGCGGTGCGATGATAGAACGTAGCCGTGGGCATCATATCAAACAATTCCTCAGAGCACATACCATTGTACAGGCGGTAGAACACGCATAAGGAGGCAAAGTCTCTCCTGTCGTAGTCCTGTTGTAGATGTATAGATATGGTTTCTTTTTATTTTTTAAATCAAGTCATACAGTTCAATTTTTGTCATATTTGCAGTAGGTATAAGCAATGTTTCTTTCTGTCGACCATCTCTGCATTTCTATTTTTTTTGTATTAGAATTTGGAGCTCTATCATTTGTGACTTTTCTATAGGCCTTTATAAGTAACACAATTCTACCATACATTATTTTGTTATGCCTCGAAGGGTTTAGGCAGCATTTTTAGGGACCATATCACCGGTATCTGTAAAAAAGCGTACAGAAATTTAGGATTTGTCTTACGTCAAGCAAACCAATTTTAAAATATCGCGGCATTGAGGGCGTTGTATGAGGCTCTCGTAAAGAGTCATCTGGAGTTTAATGCTCTTATCTGGTCTCCGCACGAGGACAAGTATAAAGGCATGTTGGAGCGTATCCAGAATAAGTTCCTACGATTTTTATATTTTAAACAGTATGGGGTCTACCCGGGGTATCCACGGTTATATCCTATGTTGTTCATTCTGGGTATGGTAGGATACTATAAGCTGGAAGTTAGTAGGGAGGTGGCTATGGCCACCTATTTGATTAAAGTGTTTCGTGGCTTAATACACAATCCAGCTATCCTACGGGAGGTGGGGCTGTGGGTACCAAAACTGTACGTGATGAGGCGGCGGCGGCCCCAACTGTTGCGGGTGAGTCGTGCTCGTACCAACTTGCTGCAGAGGGCGCCGCTGACGCGGGCGCTACGCACACTTAATATTATGGCGGACAATTTGGATTTGTGCTTGTTTACATGCTCACTGAATGAGTTCGAAGGGCTAGTTACTGTATTTTGAGCAAAGGTTTTTAGGTTGAATTGGTAATGTTATAAGTATGATGATTTTATGTGTGATTAGGTTATTTTGTATGAATTTTTCTATTTGTAATATTATTGAATTGAATTTTTATTGAATTATCATCAACTTGACATTACATTATATTATTGTATTGACATTGCAAATTTAAGTTCTAATCTGATTATTTATTGTTATATTAAGTTTTCATTGATTTGACATTACACTATTATGTATTTGACATTAAAATAATCTTAAGTTGACATTAAATTAATAAGGACTTGACATTGAATAAATAGGGACTTGACATTGAATAAATAAGAACTTGACATGAATTTGTGTTACTAAATAGCCAGTAAATTGGGAATTTGTTTGGGTTTGATTGTGATTCAATTTTTGTTATGAAATTGGGGTGGCATAATTTTTGTATTTTAAGTGTATCTGGGAATTGAATTTTGATTGAAAAGTAATCTGCTTGGTTTGTGTAAAGGTTTTAATAAGGTACTGAAGTTGCTAGATTTTGTGTTATTGTACTAAAGTGCTGTGCTAATTTATTGTAAAGTGGTCTGCTATTGTATTGGGTACCAACCTGTAATGATAGTAGTGTGTGGAATAAATAAATAAATAAATAAATAAATTTTCGTTAAAAGCTCCCAGACACCTTATTTTTTTCCGACATCTCCAACTAATATCATTATATTTTAGTCAATGTATACAAAAACTCAACAAATTATATACGTTAACCTTTCTCAAGAATAATTGATGATCTCAGCATGAAAATCCATGTAGTAGTTTTTGAACAGACAGACGCGGCGGGGACTTTGTTTTATTATATGTAGTGATAACAAATATTAATTTCATCGAATTGACACATAAAAAATATTTACCTGACTTCTTAAACATTTTCTCCGTGAAGAATTAGGTAGACATTTTCTTTAACGACTGTACCCATGGTGTTATCACTAAAAACACTATGTAATGAATTATAATGTGACCAAATTACACAGGATCTCATCGTTGCAGTTACATTGAGACTTGTCATGATATTTGATTTCGTTTCATTATAACGTAAGAGTTGCCTGCAAACGTGGTAGATGGCGCTGTATGCTTTTTGTATAAATATGATGTTTATTTCGCGGCCACACAGAGCGTTTCCTGCAAAGACTGCTTGGCACCGCTGGTGTCGTCAATAAGTCGAGTTACGTCTCTACCTCATAATATAAAAATGTACTCTGTGAAGACGGCCGCATCACTGCCACACAAATTAAAGCTGTATAATTACTAGCGCACGCACACATAGCGCCGCGCGCACTGATGAGTTGAATTATCTATACTAAGTTTCTCATTACGTCAATAATGACGGGTTGAATGTAAACTGTTTGATTAATTCCAATCACAGGTGAATTAAGTATTAAGTAACTAAATAGTGTTTATTACCCCAGTCATTTACAATACAGGTAACTTCTACAAATTCTCTTAAAAATTATAGTTTTACGTACATTTTAAACAATACATAAAATACACCCAGGCTGTGAAACGAACATTTATGAATCACACAAATGAAACTGAGATTGGAATCCGAGACCTTTATTATTTAATTAAGTTAATTATTGAAATTGTTAACCGTACGAAAATTTCTTACCTATTTGTACTAAGCACGACAAATCATTTAAGTTTATTTGTGACGAGACACTTGCTAAAACGTGTCCAAAATTACCCAGTACTTGAACCTTCTTTGTCATTAACTTCAAGAGGTAGTTGATAATAAAAGGCTGCTATACAATTTGGCTCCGACGCTCGCTCTACTGCAACGTCTAAGGAATTTAAATTTTTCCTGCGCACTCCATCGAACATAATCAGACAGCTGGGGTGTGCCATGTTTTGAATATTAATGAACTTAATCACGCTTTGAGTATTGCGGTATTCTAAACACTGAAAAAATAATTAGGGAAAATCTTTGATACGAAATGGAAATGTACTTTTATTAGCTTCATTTGAAAGCAATATTTAAACTTATTTGAAACAACTTCAAAAGACGGAATAAATTGAATCTCTTCTCTTTAATCAAGAGCCGATGACAATACAATACTTACTGATCTCATTCTGGTCACATTATCACGGTATTAAGAAACTTACAGGAATGTAAAGCATAAAAAAGGTCTCATTTAAATTAAATTTGGCAGACCTTTAAGCGTGCTTTCAAATAATGCATAATTTTGTGTCATTATTAGCGACCTGGCCGGTCTTTGTTCGCAACTCATAATAAACGCCATTTTGTGCGGAAATTTGTACCGCCCCCGGACGACAGTGCACCACAACCAGTCCTATTTTGTGAGGTGTCAGCAGATTTATTTATTTATTTGTTTATGCACACACAATAAATGTAAAAAAAAAATAGTAAAAGAAACTTTGGTACAATGGTACTGCTTATTTCTAGAAGAAATATTTGCCAGCAGACCGGCGAGAGGAAAATATGAAAATATAAGGAAAAAAAAACATCAGATCAGCTGAACCTATAGCTGGCAAAGCTAGTGTAGTTCAAAAGCGTCCTTGTGTATATTTTACCGAAGCTGCCACGAAATACCTCTTGAATTTATTTCCACCTTCTTCTTTTCCTGAATAACAAGGGCACGGCAGAGGTCCCATTTTTATAGGTATATTGAAATCTTCGCCAGAAACGAGCCATGGGAACATGAAACGCTTTGCCACCACAATGTTTATCTTCTATTACAACTCCAGGCTCTAGAAACAGGTGCGTGAATATATACCACTGGGCCGTTTATGTGAGGGCCACTTTTAATAATATTGTTCAATACGACTCTAAATAAGTAAATACTTCTTAAGTTATCAAAATTACACTCTTTGTATCACATACATATAGGGTTAAATATACGAATATTTGCCAGTTTAAACATTTTAGCAACTAATAAAATATGAGTTGCACCAATAATATCTTTTGACTATACTCACACCTTTGTAGAACCTTAGACGATGCCTTAACCGGCCATAAAGACATTTAGGATTGAATTTCAGCGTGGCCATAAGCGCGCCACAGAGGTACGTAGCCGTTATAATAATGCGCATAAAATTCTCCGGCGAGAGCAGTAAGCGACCGAAGTTGCCAGTATTACTGCTGTGAGTTATTCAACGTCACGTAGCCCGGGACTAGTCGCAGTTGCGCCCGTGTGCTCGCTTAGTACTTTGTGAAGTCAGCCAGCCCATCCGCACATAACCGTTACAACTGTACCATGTACAACTGCAACTTTACCAATGGAAAATTTGTGACAGAAAACAATTAAATGTCGCCAGCTCTTTTTGCGTCTTGTTTTTTTAACTGACCATTCACGGGTTGCAACTTTCTCGATCTAAATGAAATACTGTATTCTTTTTTCAGTTTATTGATGTTTAAAGGATTTTCTTTAGCTTGACCTTTTTGCAATTTTGAGTTCAAATTTGACAATTGACATAACAAAGTATTTATAAATCGTGAACATTAGCTGTGTTTGCTTTAAATGGGAAACTTATCAGAATACTAGATATATTGCCTACAGCTTTTACCACGTAACTTAATAATTTTTCCGTACCCGATTCCCAAAGAAACTGGTTCCTGGTGATTCCTGGGAATAAATGTTGCCTATATGTTAGCCCGAATATCAGTATGTGCTGTGCATACTTGTGATGTCTGCCAAGTTAGTTCAGGGATTATATCATGTATTTTAGTTGAAACATGAAAGGTAATTCAAATATTTTCTTATTGAAGTTGATACTTTAAAAAGCACCTGATCACGATAGCAGTGGGAATACTCACTAAAACTCCTTGACACCGATCTGCCCCTGTGGGGGTGTTCTGGGATCTGACTAATTCACCAGAACACCGCCGGGCGGCTCAGGGTAGCTGAGCTACTGCGCCGATGGAGGATTACCCCGGTAGGTGCCAAGTAATCCTCAGACGTGGTGGCCTGTGCAATGCACACGTGAGTGCCACTCGACGTGTGCAGGCCAACCCCGGGGTTAGAGACGGTTCGCGGCCAAAGCCGCGCGCCTTCTCCCACCCCTCCGCCTACGCCGGATGAGAGCGGCAAGAGCATCCTCTTCCCGCACCCTCTCCGCAGCCTCCTTCGCCGACATGACTGTGTCGGTGAAGTTGGCAACCGCCTCCCAGGCGTCCGAGCTCCCAACCATAGCAGATACTATGACCGGCAGCGCGAGGCCCCGCCCGGCGAGCGCAGCGCTGAGCTCGCTGCGCTCGCAGCTCGGTCAGAACTACCTTGCTCAGACTGATATTCGTGATTTTTGGAGAGCAAAGGTTAAAAAAAGATTTAAGGTCTTATGATATCGCTTTATGTCGCTCTGGAGACCATGAAAAACCATGACCACGAAATTGGAAAAACCAAAGAAAGGATGGGCCAGGTCGGATGTTGAAGACACAAGTTATGCAGTAATTCAATAGCCTGTAGCTTGTTATATAATACAATATTAGTTTGCTCTGATCAAACAGTTTGACACAGTTAGACCTGCAAGTTAGATTTGTAGCCAACATTAAGTCGACCGACTTACCACAGGCTTGCTACATAGTTTGCTTGAGTTGTTCACAAAACAGATTACAATGTTTTACCTGGACAGTAGGTATCCACAGTCAAATAGGGAGTTCTATTGAAACGACGATTTTAAGATTAAATTATACTTACCTACAAAATTTTACCTTTTGTTTGTTACAGTTCTCTTTATACTGTGGTTATACATTCATACATACGTCATGTTGTTGACAAAAACCGGAGTTTCCAGTTGTATTTTGTCCGACCTAATAACTATACGTGGTGAGCCTATTGCCGCGTTGAAATAGTCATTCATCTTAAAAACTGACCGCATCGTATGCAGTAATTGGTACTTCATTACAGAATACAGGACTACGAACTAAACGAATGTGGGCTTATTTGATTAACGGAAAAATCTTTCTTCATAACAAAAAGCACTTATTTTATCAATACAAGATTGTGATAATATCAGTGAACTAGAAATCCTATCTAATAATATATATAGCTCAGCTATTGATATAAGAAATAGTATCATAGGCAATGTTGTACAAAAAGCCATGCTTAGGTAGATAATGGCGTTTTATATAACACTGTTATTGCCTGCGACTTCGTTCTAAAGAAAATTGTGATGCGATGAACATTTTAATTGTTCTTTGTCTAGCCCCTAGATAAAGTAGCGGGATTATTATTACCTGTATCTGAAATCCATTGATTTTTTTTTGCGTTTATACTGGACATATTAAACAGTGAAATTTTTATAGGTACAGTTTATTCAAGAGTTTTAGGCTTCAGTATCCTTTGTACAACACAGCACAAATATTTATTTAAAAAACTATTCATTGAAGGATTATGTATTGTATAGCTTGCAATAAATATCGGTGACAATCCGAGTGGAATAGAGCAATTTTATTATGTTCCCTTGTTAGATTCTAGTTATGGAGGCACTTTTGTATAATACGTGTGAGTGCATGACTTGATTTTAAGCATGACTGACTTTGCCCAAGATGATTTCATCATGTAACGAATTTCTATAATTTTTTATCTATTCGCTTGATGGAGTTTCATACAGTAACGTATTAGTTCAGATTCGTGTAAGTAAATATAATTTATCTGAAAATTATATTATTTGAAACATCGTGAAATAGTAATACGATTTAATACATTTTGAATTCGAACGTGGAAGTGTATACATAATTATTATTTAATTAATATAAACATTGGATTTAACCTAGCCAGTATATATTTCCCTTTTGGCTCACCGAAAACTGAATAGTTTTGTCGTTGCACTTTAAAAAATCATTTTAAAGTCTTAGGGTCAATACCCAAAGGGTAAAAACAGGACCCTATTACTGAGACTTAGCTGTCCGTCTGTCTGTCCGTCTATCCGTCACCTGGCTGTATACCTACCATGAACCATTATAATTAACTCGCTTCAGATTGTTCAACTTGCGACCGGAAGTGATATCCTACTACACTAGAGTTAGTAGTCGTATTCAACTCACTTTCGGTTTGAATTTTGGAACTGAGGGGCAAGTGCAAGTTTTTGCCTGAGTTTGTCGCCATCGACGGCGCGCCAATTCGTATGGAATCGGGACCCCGCCACCTAGCTGTAAACGCGGGAACTTGTCTCGATTCTATACAAATCGGCAATAACGCGCTCACCCGTGAATGTCGACAGGCGATCGCCGGAACTCGCACTTGCCCCACAGAAAGTAGCTACGTATAGCTTCTTTGGACTGGCCCAAACAAGACTGCCACGTTTCATCCTGATCGGGCAATTTGTTTAGCCAAGTTGTGTGGACAAAGAAATGTATACAGAAACTCTAAACAATATAATTGCTTTCAAGCAATTCAATAAATCACTGCAATGAAATGCACAAACAACGAAAAGCGAGGTTGTGAGTATTGGATGAAGCGATCACGTCTAGAAATTCTTCGAAATATTAAATGTAGTCCACATGGAGGTAGTCTGGAGTCACGTCGCGGACATTTCGCCTTCGGAATCACTTCCCGACCCACTCACCACAGCTGACAGTGACGTATTGTAGCTCTTCTCCAACATTCATGTAATGGATTTTGTTTCATGTTGTGAAAGTTATAGCATACTTTATGATCTGCTTAATTTTTCCATTAAAATACTTTTATTCTTTTTCCGTAACTACCTTGTTGATAAACCATAGAACGTACCTATTCGTCAGATGAAGCGCGTCCCATAAAAATGTTATAGCAAGATGAATTTAGTTATTTTCTTAGTAAAAATAAAATTGAATTACTGAAATGTAAGTAGGGACTGCAACAAATTCAATAATTCTTTATTTTGTGTTCGTCGGTTCGTTATTGTCATGACAAGGTCTGTATAAATTTAAACTTGTACGCTCTAAGTTTTGGTAAAAATAGAGTGCAGTAGAGTTTCTTACACACTAGTCCCTGAAGCGATGGTAAACTAAAATTAAATAAAATTTACGTATAGACAACGGTGCTTTGAGAAATAAAGTACCTACATTGAACTAGGGTCAGTTTCACTGAAATTACAGTAAAAAAATTACATTTCAAAATTTTTAATTCATCATTAGTCCAGTATTTTGAGATTTTTATTTAAAAAAAAACTGGCTTAGTTGTTTGGAAACAAGTAAATATCCTAACTACTTGAACACCTTACACTAGCAATTTCTCAGACCTGCTTTGTGGCTAGGCCATCTAATACCTAAGAGATGCATGGGTTTACATGTTATCAAAGGCTAATGTATGCTTTAGGTACTTACCATGAGTTTACATATTGAGGTGTTGTAATTTTTGGTATTTATGTTCGTGACATTGCCGACAAGCTGTGCAGGAGACATGCTCCTTCTCTAGTACAATTCCGCTTTGTTGTGACATCCTCGACAAATTCCTGCCTTGATAAATATCAAGGCACCAGTAGACGCAAACCTGACACCTATCAAAACGAGCAACAGAGACTACCACTCGAATACTATGAACCAAGAGCTCTGATGGCAAATCTTCGTTATATTATAATCGCTTAAAAATATTTCCAACATAAATAAGATTGATTAGCTTGCATCATGGTCATTTATCAGCTATCAAAGATGTACAGATTATTACCTCAAGTTGGTCGAAGTAGGTATTCCACTTTAATATTTTCTTTGTTAATAATTCCTAACCATTAAACACTGCAAATTATTGTTCTTGAACTTTCAAAATATAGTGTACCTACTTTGTACGTACACATTGTTTAAACCATATAATGTGAATACACTTATTGTGATTTTTGTGATAAGACTTGCTGCTATACATCTAGCAGGAGTTGGAGGGGTAGATACAACAGTTATAAAAACATTATATTTAAAAACATACTGTGTAACTTATTCTTAAGACTATTCTATAAATATGTGGAATGGAATGGAGGTACAGACATAGCTGAAATCGCAAGTCCCATCTCAGAGTTCAAGAAACAAATTGCAATGAAAATTCCTGAGTGGACTCATTGCAAATACCCATTTCCTGTTTTATTTACATTCAAGTACAAGTGATCCGCAACATTGTTTGATAAAGGAAAATGTATTCTATAGTTGGTAAATATAGTTTCAGAATGGTAAAACCTTCCAGGTGAATCTTATTTTATTTGGTGTTATTTTATGGCTAACATTACTTATTTTTGGAATCAAATTTTGATATAAGTATAAAACGGGTGAAAAGCTGTGAGCTTTCAGGAAATTGAAAGAGATGAATGAAAGAAGAATATGGAAATATAAAATGCCGGTTTATTGAAAATCAAGCTCGGGATCGTGGTTCGTGATCGGGGAGCTACGATTTCAGCGATTCCCGAAGGTCCCTCAGGGTTCGACTTATCTCAGTATTGGTCTTCCTGTAGCCCGCTGCAGTTCGCCAGGTAGCCGTGCCGTCCACAAATTCGGCTGGCACGGTGTTTTCGAATCGTAGGGTGGACGAACGCTTGTCGCCCGTAGGGTGAACGATTGTTGGTAGCCCGTAGGGTGAATGTTCCTTCTTGGAACCCGAAGGGTGGACTTCTACAGCCCGTAGGGTGGATGTTGACAACCCGTAGGGTGGATGTTGACAACCCGTAGGGTGGACCCTGGAATGTTCCAGATGACGGGTTAGCTGGAACCCTTTTTCCCGCCCATTGCTAAGACAGCCGGTCCCTGTTAAACCTTTCAGGAGTCGGCTGCCTTACAATGTTTGGTTATCTACTAATTTTACAGAGACCTTTTTTTCACACCCCTGTAATCTACCCTCCCATAACAGGGTTGACCAACAGCCGTTAATTTTCACTGTTTTAAAAATCTAGATTCGTTATAATTAATTTGACTCACCCAATGATGGGGTTATTGACGCTCGCAGCTAAATCGCTGATCTCTTTGGGAGTACTTGGCTCCTTACTATATTTCTTCACTTTAAATGAAATTAAACTCTGATGCACCTACGCCTTCGCGACTAGTATATTTAGATTATTTTAGTAATGCTCTTTGAAATTCGCGCGCGGTTGTTTATATATGTTTGTACAGCGCCTCTAGCGGCACCACTCGAAACTACTCAATCGTCAAGACCGCTTTTTAAATACGAATAAGGCTTCCGCCGTTTCGACACTTACTCGGTAGATGGCGCTTTCATATGTTGATCTAATTTTCGATTCTAAACCCCTAATATTAATCAATATTTGCCCCCGTTGTTTCACAACGTTACATACTCCCCCTCCCCGGTGAGCGTTTGACGTACCCTAACACGTCAAATGCTGCGTTCGTCCTCGAACGCCCCTAACATAATACCTACTACTCGTCTATGTGTGTGTGTATGTTAGTGTGTTGTGTGAATGAGGTGATGCTGGGTGTAGCGAAGAGTCGGCCTTAACCTTAATGAAACCAACTCGCAGGATGTATTTAGGTGATTCTGAAGGATCTTATAGGACAGAAAGAGAAAAGACGTATTTGAGGCTTTGGGTTGAAGGTTCAGGTAATACGCACCGCCTGAAAGTGGGGTGTGTATAATAAGGCTTTTTGCTGAAGGCTGGGATTTATACAACCGTCCCAGAGAAGAACATCCTACTAGGGCTCGTGTAACACTTCCGACTCATAGGATGGACTATCCCCCAGGGCAAGCCTCTAGCTTCCGAGTGGTAGGAGTAGCCATATGACGAAAATAAAGATAACGGTGATCTACACCTACGACTGTTAGGGCAAGACAATTGCTGCCAAATAACAGTCCACCATAATTCTGTTCGGGTAAGCCTCATGCTTCCTCGTAACAGTACTAAACCTGCACCATAAATCTGTTCGGGTAAGACTAATGCTTCCTCGAAACAGTAATAAACCTACACCATAAATCTGTTAGGGCACGACCATGCTGCCAACTAACAGTAACCGACGAACTCTGTTAGGGATAGACCCATGCTTCCAACTAACAGAAAACTCCCAACTAAACCAAGAAACAGAAAAGTGATAGAAATAATTTACTCGCAGAATCCTCCGTGATGCTAATTAACCCCTATGTCCCCATGACGAACACGGCATGTGTTTGTCACGTTTTTATATGTCGTTCTTTGTAAGTCGTGTGTAGTGTGTAGTGTCCCTAACTAATTACTAGGCTATTTAGCCCTTTAACCAAATAAAATAAAAACCAACTAAGTGCTTATTGGCAATCTTAGCGGTAATAACGGAAACTAAGTGCTTATTCGCAATCTTAGTAGAAGAATGTTGACTATGACTATTATGTCAACCCTAATAAATCACGAAGATAAATGATCTTTGGCCATTATGCCAAATATCTAAAAAAAAATATATTAATAGTACCCTTGTGTGCCACCATGGCAGTGTAAAATGTATATGCGTGCCCAAATAAATAATATGTATGTATGTACGTATGAAATCTCCCTTGTGTAAGTTTTGTTTTGTCTGCGCGTAAGATGTTGACGTAATCATGTTGATGCAAACGTGTTATTTATCGTTGCATCTAAGGCCAGTGTCACACTACATTCCATGCTATGCCAACCCGTCAGTTTTGGTCGGGAACCAAAACTTAGGACATTTGAGTCACTTTCTCTAATCTACGAAAGTGACTCGCCTGTAGCTAGTTTGCGTCCTACTTCCGCCTTTGGGAGTCACACACCATGAAATGCAAGTGTCACTATGTAAACAAACAAAAAAAAAACTGCTTATGAAGTGTTTGGAATTGTGTGTGAAGATAAGTGTGATGAATATGTGATGACTATATACTACTTAATTATTATGTAAGTGTAATTGTGAACTTCCGTATGATAATATGTATGCGTGTAACATGACACGAAATGTGGTACCTAATGTGCCACCTAAGTATTAAAATTATATGACGGTGTGCTAACACCCTTATATTTTCCAAAAATAATTATCAAAACACTATTGTGTAACTGTACTGATGTACTCTATAAGCTATTCGCAAATGCATCTTAATGCAGTGTGCTACTTCCTTTACCGTTATCTGCATTCGTCTTTGTGTGTTAAGGAATGTGAATATTTTTCGACCCACCCGCCGAATAACGAAAAAATAATTTCTTCTTTTTAGGGTTCGTTGAACCAAATTATAAATTGAACCTTTATAAACTTAGTATTTGCTTTAGGAAATACTTAAGTTTGGAAATATTACCTTTTAGGGTTCCTTCACTCAAATAATAAATTGGACCCTTCTAGATATTAATTGTCTGTCTGTGTTTAAATGTAATCTAATCCGAAGCAGTAAGTAGTGAAAGTGAGGTGTATGATGATGGGTTGATGAAGTTAGCTAAATGTCTGACCGTTTTAATCGATTAATGCAATTTTTGACGTTAATATTATTTTTATTAAAATGTAACTATTCCCACGAATGTACTAAGAGGTAATTGTATATTAACTCGTACCAACTAAATATTTTTTTAAATCGTTCCTTACTACTACGGAACCCTTAATTATTACGAACTGTGTCAAAGACGATTCGCACTTGGACGGTTCTTGAAATAAGCTATATAGTAGTAACCAACCTTTTATGTAAATTGTTCCTCACCACTACGGAACCCTTGAATATTTCGAATTGTTTGAAAAACCGATTCGTACTTGGACGCTTCTGGAAATATTTTGTATGAGACTGTTGGTGTCCGGAGTGTATTTTATTCACTTCCACCCACAGTATATATGGAAAAAAAAAATTTTCTTCTACTATCGAGCTAGTAATTCCACTTACTCGTAAACGTTATGAAAGCAACATCTGCCGTTGTTTATTCAGAACCCGAATCAAAGTTATCAGTTTACAATTGTTATGGCAAGAATGTTTTCACTGCGTGATCTACGTTTGGAATGTTTTTTCTTACAGTTTTATTTCAGTGTATCAGAATTCTACGTAATTCGAAAAGTGAAACAATTATAAATCTTTTATAATTTACGTGAAGTGAAATTCGTAAAATCTTTCGTTTTACTAAAGTGAAATTTCAATAGGGATTGTTACCCAGAAGTGTGATTATCGGCTGTTGGTCTCGCTGTAAATTCACATATAGGAAATACAACAAAATAATACACAAATTGAGGCGGTTTGACGCCGTAAAAAAATAAAATTTGTGGTGGTGATTTACTGTGACTACTTTTTACGATGAATATAGGCAATACAATTCACTTACGAAAATTAATGTAAGCGTTTCAAATTAGAAGTTTTACTTCAGACTTTAACAAAGTACTATTTAAAATTGAAAAAAAAAAAAAACTTTTACTTTAAATTTCATTAAAAATTTTCCACCATAAAATAAATACTTGAGGGTGTGAAAAATAAATTGGGGACCGTTAAAATTTGGAAAAATTACAATTTACGTTGAGAAAAATTCAAATTTTGCCTTGTTCTTGAGTTTGCCGAAATCTGTCTAAAATTAATAAAAAACACACAAAATAAGCCGGACAGAACAAGTTGGCAGCAGAGGTCAGGAGAGCCAAATTCCTGGGTAGTTGTAATAATTTGGAGGGAAACTACCCCGCTAACGGGCACTCTTAAGACTATTTTACACAGATTAAAATATCTTATAATTATGACCTCCCAACTCCCGTCGGAAATCGCTTTCTCGCTACCCGAAACCACGATATGGGCGCCACTGAAAAGCTGTGAGCTTTCAGGAAATTGAAAGAGATGAATGAAAGAAGAATATGGAAATATAAAATGCCGGTTTATTGAAAATCAAGCTCGGGATCGTGGTTCGTGATCGGGGAGCAACGATTTCAGCGATTCCCGAAGGTCCCTCAGGGTTCGACTTATCTCAGTATTGGTCTTCCTGTAGCCCGCTGCAGTTCGCCAGGTAGCCGTGCCGTCCACAAATTCGGCTGGCACGGTGTTTTCGAATCGTAGGGTGGACGAACGCTTGTCGCCCGTAGGGTGAACGATTGTTGGTAGCCCGTAGGGTGAATGTTCCTTCTTGGAACCCGAAGGGTGGACTTCTACAGCCCGTAGGGTGGATGTTGACAACCCGTAGGGTGGACCCTGGAATGTTCCAGATGACGGGTTAGCTGGAACCCTTTTTCCCGCCCATTGCTAAGACAGCCGGTCCCTGTTAAACCTTTCAGGAGTCGGCTGCCTTACAATGTTTGGTTATCTACTAATTTTACAGAGACCTTTTTTTCACACCCCTGTAATCTACCCTCCCATAACAGGGTTGACCAACAGCCGTTAATTTTCACTGTTTTAAAATCTAGATTACATTATAATTAATTTAACTCACCCAATGATGGGGTTATAGACGCTTGCAGCTAAATCACTGATCACTTTGGGAGTATTTTACTCCCTATAATACTTCTTCACTTTGATTGGATAATTCTGATACACATACGCCTTCGCGACTAGTATATTTAGATTATTTGAGTAATGGCCTTTGAAATTCGCGCGCGGTTGTTTTTATATGTTTTTACAGCGCCTCTAGCGGCACCACTCGAAACTACTCAATCGTCACGACCGCTTTTTAAATACGAATAAGGCTACCGTCGTTGCGACACTTACTCGGTAGATGGCGCTTTCATATGTTGACCTAGATTTTAATTCTAAACCCCTAATGTTGAACCCCTATTTGCACCCGTTGTTTCACAACGTTACAGGGTCAACCTGCTCTAAATAGCGCAACTTGATTACGATATCGAAATTACGATGCTTTAACTATAAAAATTTAAAATAATTTCATTATTAAAAACACACATTAAATAAAACAATTATCAATTTCCAACACGTATATTGAAATTGTCATACCGATTATCTCTTTGAATAATCCTTCGTAAATGTCGTCGAGTAAAATGAATTCTGGGATATGACTTGCTGCCATACATCTAGCAGGAGTTGAAGGGGTAGGTATAACAGTTATAAAAACATTATTTTTACAATATTACTGAATAACTTAGACTTAAGACTATTCTATATTTGGAATAGAGTGGAGGCACAGACAAAGCTGAAACCGCACGTTCTATCTCAGAGTGAAGAAACAAATTGCAATGAAAATTCCGGACTGGTCTCATTGCAAATACCCATTTCCTGTTTTATTTACATTCAAGTACAAGCGATCCGCAACATTGTTTGATAAAGGAAAATGTATTCTATACTTGGTAAATATAGTTTCAAAATGGTAAATCTTATTTTATTTGGTGTTATTTTATGGCTAACATTACTTATTTTTAGAATCAAGTTTGGATATAAGTATAAAACGGTCCACCTGCTCTAAATAGCGCAACTGGATTACGATATCGAGATTCCGATGCTCTAACTATATAAAAAAAGTAATTTTATTATTAAAACACACATTAAATAAAACGATTATCGATGTCAATTTCCAACACGGATAATAAAATTGTCATACCGATTATCTCTTTAAATAATCCTTCGTGACTGTCGTCGAGTAAAAGTAGTGATGCAGAGTATTGAAGTTCAAGTTCTAACGACGAACTTACACTAGTTCTACAGTTAAACACAAAGTTACTATAAGTGACTAAAACTTTCCTAACAATATGCTTTACTAAACCAGTAAGTCAAATTACAGTTCTTGAACGTGTGTACTCATTGAGCTCAGACGAAATGAGAGGTAAATCCGTTTTAAACCACACGAGACGAGGCCCAGGACGCGTAGAGCTCACGATCCGTCACGCGTCGCACGAACTTAATCCCTCATCAAATCCAGATTAATTAAACTGCAGCCAACTGCGATCTTAACCGAGCCACACACCCAAACTGTAATACTTGCGTAAACCAAAACTTAGACATCTGCCGACTACGTTTTCAAGTTTGTTGAAATACTTAGGCGGTTCAAATAAGTAGTTGATTCATTTTTATGTGTAACTCGGATTTTATTCACAACGTTTGATATTATGAAGCTATACATACATACATACATACATATGGTCACGCCTTTATCCCCGAAGGGGTAGGCAGAGGCATATTATATGCCCACATTTCACCTTTTTTGTATAATTTGTCCCACGTACACTTTTTTGTGTAATTTGTCACGGTGGTGAGCCGTATTGCCGTGTTTAAATGGACAGGCGCAGGTTGTGACTGCCTGCTATTGAAATAAAGTCTTCAACTTGACTTAACGACTGCCATTTTACTGGCAACCGGGACCAACGGCTTAACGTGCCTTCCGAAGCACGGAAACGCTCAAATAAATGTCACAAAGTGATCAAATGGATGGTCACCCATCCATGGACCGGCCATAGTGAAAGTTGCTTACTGCAGTGATCGTTTACAGAACACTGAGTCCGCGGGGCCGCAAGCGTTTCTACTAACTATGCTCGACATTATTCGACTGTGACGTACTACGCAACTCGTAGCACCCATGGAACCTGAACACAACATAGTATTCTATGAATGCAGGCATGGAAGGCGATGATCTACGGCTGAATTAGCAGCAGCTTTCGACGTTAGCGTCAAAACAATATTGGTTGATTCGCGTCAAATGAGCAAGGTAAAAAAGCTTGACATATGGGTGCCCCACGAACTCAATGATCGCCATGCATTGCTCGAGACAACAGACACACAAATGAAGAAATTTTGAACCGCATTGTTACTTGCGATAAAATATGGATTCTGTTTGATAACCGCAAGCGCTCAGCAAGTTGGTTGGATCCTGGTTCAGCACCTAAACATCAACTTACCTACCCCTAGAAAAGTGATAGTCACTGTTTGGTGGTCTAGCACCGGTGTGATTCATCACAGCTTTTTACCAAACGGAGTGAGCATTACTGCAGATGTGTACTGTGAAGAATTGAACACAATGAGGGAGAAACTAGCACATCTCCAACCAGCATTGGTCAATCGCTCGTGTCCGCTGCTCCTGCATGACAATGCGCGACCTCATACTGCACAGCAGACGGTCTCCAAGTTGCATGAACTGTGGTTGGAAGCTCTCCGTCATCCACCATAGTCCTTTTCTGTATCAAAGCTCTAGGTTGGTAGAAAACATAGGATTTTTTCCAGTGGTAAACGGTTACAGGAAAACTAGTGGGTATGAATTATAAGATTGTATGTACGCTGTAAAAAAAAATATGTGTATAATGTAACGGGGAGGTTTGAATAAAGTAGATAATTTGTGGTGTAATTTTAAATTTCTGTGTAAGTATAATGAAAATGAACCTTATTCAAACTTCGAAAAAGTTAAAACTTAAGTATACAGTCCTGTCAAAATATTCACAAGTATTTCGTGAAAAATATACGACATAAAATCACAACTTTTAAGGACTACCAAAACTGTCTTTGCTTCCCCTTTCCTGCAAACTTTTCCATTTCTTTTTAAACATGCAGCAGTTATACTTACTTTGATAAAAAGTTTTGCAAACTTGCAACCTTTGCTGTGTACGTACTTTTTAAGGCCAGTGAATCAGGTGCGAACTAAGTGTAATGGTTTATGTCACATATATGCCTATCATTAAGGATTTGTATTGTGTTACACTGTATCTTTTTTCTCATGAAAATAAATTTATCTTTATCTTTATCTTTAATGGCTCTTTAAATATTTTACTTAGTTTTTGAAGAAGTTTGACGCCAGAATAACGTTCGCTTATACATCTACCGTTTGCACTTACAAAAAGTATATTTCGCGAAAAATACTTTTTGCTTCAATTAAACACACTCTTCGTTTGACATAAATTTTTAGTATTTTATAAACTTGCTTACTCACTATACCCAAAAAAAAAATCGATCAATCAATGAAACACTACTTACTGTCTGTAGGACTCACCCAATCATTTTTGAAGGTGTTTGGCCTTGTTCTACTAGGCTGTCCAAACGAGGGCGTTAAGTGTTGTTTTGAGGTTTTCTCATCTCCTCGTTCGTTAGCCAATCCAATCGTTAGCCACTTGCAGGTGACGACAAAAATATCATTTATTTTAAATTTTACTATTTTATTTATGGAATCATTTATCCTACTTCCTACTTCCTACTAATATTATAAATGTGAAAGTTTGTGAAGATGTTTGGATGTTTGTTACTCAATCACGCTCTAGCGGCTGAATGGATCTGGCTGAAATTTGGTACAGGGATAGAGTATAATCTGGAATAACACATAGGCTACTTTTTATCCCGGGAAAATGTTCCCAAGGGAAGCGGGAACGGGAACCAAATTTCACGCGGGCGAAGCCGCGCGCATCAGCTAGTTAATAATAATTTCATAAAACGAGTGTTTAGTTATATCTCTTTTATTTGGATTATCGAGTTCCCTTCTTTAAGTTAAATATATAGATACTCTAATTCACTAGGTAGCTGAATCGCGAGACTTCATTTATGTCAGTTGAAAAAGGTGGAAGGAAAAGAGAGGTTTCTTTATTTGAAAAAAGACTTATATCACATTTATAAAGGTCCCATCGTTAATCTTGCATTATTTTAAAATAACTTTAAAAGATAGACATAGGTGCTACCGGAGTCAGCTTTTTAATTTTAAAAGGAACAATTTTGATTTTAACCTTAACACAAATACATTATTATTACGAACCTAAAATTATAACATGAAAGAGCACTTCCCAAAATAATAGATCATAAAATAATTAAAAAGAACGAAGAATTTCTGTAACAGGCCTTGCTGTAGTTAACAATGTCAGAGGCATAATGGTGCGTTGAATTTAATGACGAAAGGCTTTTGGGTATGACGACATATGCATCTAAGCATAGGGCACATTTCTGTTTTAGTTTTTTTAGTACTCGTTAAATATTTTACCTGTACAAAGGGTTCTTTTTAATTTTATTTATAACTTACACAGTCTTAGCACGTGTGCTAGTGCTAATACACAAAATTATACTCAAAATGTTCTGTCAAAACTTCATGATATTGCTTGCTTAGCTTATTATAATCAAATTTCGAAATAAAATAAATCAATATTTTTATATATTTTTTAACTTATAACAACTTATAACTCATAGCCTTTTTTATGACCACATTTGATCATCAAATAAACAAAAAATAGGCAACCAAAATTGGATGTTAATGCATCACTGATTACTCCCTACCCCCCCTCCTTAAACCCCATTAAAGCGTGATTTATTTGAAATAACATTGATTGTCTGCCTTCCATTAATCAAGGTCATGGGGAGACGCAATCTGTGGGTAAGCTTTGGGCAGACCGCTGTTGGTGTCTCTAAATATTTTCTGTCGAAATTTACTTTGCTATTTATTTTAGTTAGCAATCTGGCTGCCTAGTTGGTCTGGAGGTCGTAAAGTACGACTGAGGATCACGAGGTCGTGGATTCTCACTGGAGACCAAACTTGTGATCCTTAAATATTTGACTCAAGAGTCTGGGTCTTTCTATTTATTATAAGTAATTGTATTAACAAAAAATAGGAATATAAGTATTAGGTAATATTCGTGGTCTGATATCTATAACACAAGCAGTTTCAGGGATCGTTATGTAATGTTCGTGATTATTTATTATTTTGTTGTTGGGTGTTGCAGGAGACGCATGAATGTAAAATTAATGCAGTGGAAATGAGAAGTTTGCGAAGTATAGCTGGAGTGACATTGATGGATAAAGAAAGAAATTGTGTGATTAGGGAACATTGCGGCTTGACAGAACATGTAGTGACTATGCCACTCCACAACAACGTAGCTTTATATTGGTAAAAGAATTTTTAAAATCGGTTCAGTAGATCTCAAGATTACCCCTTACAATTTAACAAATATACAAACTTATTTCTTTATAATATTAGTATAGATTAGGGCTGAATTAAGGTGTGTAGATATGTCTCCAAAATATTTGTTACTAGCTGTTTCCAGCGGCTTTGTTCGCGTAGAAGAGGTTATTGCGTAAAATCATTACACTCCTTTTGTGCAGTCGGTTAAAAAGTAGCATATTGACCTCACCGTTTTCCCAAATTTTATCTAAATCGCTGCAGAAATTTAGGCGTGAAAGCGTAACATACAGAGAGAGTTACTTTCGCATTTATAATACCTATTAATCTTTAATCTTATATAATAAAATTCTCGTGTCACAATGTTCGTTCCCGTACTCCTCCGAAACGGCTTGACCGATTCTCATAAAATTTTGTGAGCATATTGAGTAGGTCTGAGAATCGGCCAACATCTATTTTTCATACCCCTGTGACCGGGAACAACATTCCACGCGGGCGGAGCCGCGGGCATCAGCTAGTCTAATATATAAAATTCTCGTGTCACAGTTTTCGTTGCCATACTCCTCCGAAACGGCTTGACCAATTCTCATGAAATTTTGTGAGCATATTGAGTAGGTCTGAGAATCGGCCAACATCTATTTTTCGTACCCCTAAGTGACCGGGAATAACATTCCACGCGGGCGGAGCCGCGGGCATCAGCTAGTAAGGATATATTATTTTTATTCCTTGTATTATCCATTTCATTCATAAAATAACGTGTTAGTAAAAAATCAATATGTGCGTGTCTTATATTGGACCTTAAAACTCGTCGCATCATCAATATCCAGTTACCCTGCCCTTATACGTCATACACCTTCATTTTCGAGCGCTGGGACCAATTTTCAGCTATCACATAGTAGCATGCGAAACGTGAATACGTAATGCACAGAATATCCCCTATCCCTCGGGAAATATAAGAAAGGAGTGTATGTGTAGTATATTTTCGGTTACACACGCAAAAAAGATCAAGCTTAAAGTTGTCAATTCAATAGTTTTTTTTAACTTAGAGTAGCAAAATTTTTTTTTTCGAAAATTAATCTTCCTTCATATTAAATATAAATACAAAATTACCAAAATTAACTAGAAATCTTCGCATTTCTTTTCTTCGTACACACAATTCATTTACCTCAAGGTCCCATTAAATTAATTTTAATGAACAAGACTGAAATTACAAAAAAAAAAATTTAACACCGGAATAAAATTACAGTAACAATTTTATCGAAATATATTCGTTAATGTGTCCAGTTTGCGGCGGATGCGGGCGCATTGACGGCACCCACCCGCATAGACAAGATTATCTTTTTCATCTCCGTGGCATTTCGTTACCCTCAATGAAATCCAGCCAAAGGAAAGAAAGAATTTAATTTAAGAGGGCTAACATATTTCGCGCCACATATTGCTCAGAAACCATACTTTTCATTGCATTTAAAGTCATTAAATATTTATCGTACAAACATGGTATTCACTAACATACTTAGTAAATTTAGCTCTCTAATTGTTTCTTAAAACATATTTTACCTAACAACGGATTACATATGGTTAATATCAACGAAAGTGAAACAGGTTTTTCAAATCATACGATTTGCATACATTTCGATGCTTAAATTCATGTCAAATTACTGATAAATTTAATAAACAAGGGATACGAAGCAATTGCAAAGGGCGTTGGCTATCTGTTTGTAGAATAACCTGATATCAGGTAGGTTCTTTTTTTTAGAGAAAAATGACTGTAAAGTTTGCTCAAATACTGAGAAATTTCACCAAAATAAAGTAGTCTTTTCACCAGCTTCTGTAGTTTAAATCATTATGATAATTATGTAACATTATGTCAGAACTTCTCCTTTGACAATAAAAATATTTCTTTTTAAGTAACTAGATACAGGTTTTTTTTTACAAAGTATTTTGTGAACCCCTATAAATGCAGATACGCGAACAAATACGATTTAGTACCGCCGAGAGGCTCTCAGAGAGTGGTCATGTCGCTCGATGTTCCATTTTTGAATACGAAAAAATGAACAAAAATAGTCTAATTCTAGCGTGACCAAACAATCTTAGTACTTTGTGACGTATAATATAATATATATAAATATTTATGGTCGATATACAACGTAAACTTTTGTATAGTGCAAAGCTCAGACACCCCGACTAGAGTTTCGCTTCAAAATACTGTATAAAAAAAATTTAATGAAACTAACGAAAACTGTCCAAGTTATAAGCTTTTACAGTTGCACTATTTTCTTCACGAACAGCGTAGGCGTAGGTATTATACGCAAGGCAGGTAGTCACTATTCGTGTGTTATTGAAAATAACATATTAATACACCATTTTCATAAGTGGTAATTATGGAACACCTGTGAGGAACCAAACCAGGATTGGGACGGCCATAAAGCCGCTAAAGCAAAATACAAGTAGCGACTGAGATACAAAAGTACCAAGTCTTGAAGAAACCTCTGATAGAGTCAGACTAATACTACCCAAACAAGGGACAGAACTGTCCGTATATATAAAGAAAATTCTTCAAAATAAACCACTGCATTCCAACCAACGCGCATAATGCCCCCGGCAAGTCTACAGACTAAGCACTACATGCAGTGGTACACAAAATAGAAGAGGTCATCCAGAATCAATCAATCAATGTGCCTCGGCACTTTCATAAACTTAGAGGGAGCTTTCGACAGAAGAAGCATAACCACGGCACTGGCAAAACACCGAGTATACACGGTAGTCAGTGAATGGATAGATAACATGCTAAACAAACTCATTTTAAAGCTACAGACAAGCAGAAACTAGTGCGCTGCCACGGCCAAAGGTTGTCTACAAGGGGGCGTGGTCTCACCACTGCTAAAGAACCTTGTTGTAAACGACCTAATAACCAATCATTCAATCAATTTAACCTAGAACAGTCCCTATATACATGGATGTGGAACAAGCCATAGCAGATGGTAAAATCAAATTATGGAGAAAATCGAATCTGTTTACAAAGCATGACTGGTATTTTAAAATCCAAGACCAACTTCAAATCAGGCGAGAAGCTGCGTTTATTTTATCTTTCAGTGATCTTGTGTATATAATAAATATTTTTAATGAATTGTATTAAAATTACTTTCAGTCAAGCCAACATTTATCGATTTGCAGTGTAGACTGAACACTAATTTGCCCATAAGCACAGTAAATATTTCGAAAGACGACGAGTTCTGGACTACGAGTATGGAACCTAAATTGTTAAATTTTTACGACTAATGTCTGTTGCCCAAAATGATTAAGCCCAGAAAGAGCCGATAAAATAAAATAAAATTTATTCCCTTTGAAATTAAAAATAAATAGGTATGTCAACATTTTTGTGACTCTACTGGGGGTTCGGAAATGCTACAAACTGAGAAAAACACCCCAAGAAACTCAGTTCGGTCCCTCCCAAAATTCATCTTAGTAGGTATCTAATAATCGATCAATGCCAATACGGAATGGCTTTTTCTTGGCGGTGTGCATTGTTATGCACATACCTCTTAATAAATATTTGGTTGTTGTAAATGAAAAACACCTACTATCAATTAAGATTAGATTTAGATCCCATAGCTCAAGCTTATAGCTTAGTTTGTGCTAGATGATGTTGTGTGAGAATATCCAACAATATTTATTGATTTTTTATTAAAAATATTTGAACGTTCCTGCCAGCACTGAATCTGCAGTACGCAGCAAAACATCGGACCATGCCAAGCGCCTGCGCATTGCTACGTTAATATTATTGTTTTTAAGTATGTGTATAGTCAAATTTAAATATTTATAGTGTAAAATAGAATATTGTCCATAACTTTCTACAATTTTCGTATATTTAGATACTTTAAAAATAAACTTATGGACCGTTTTCATGTATGTGTGTATTATATACTATACTATCTTCACGCCAAATCCCTTGCGGGGTAGGCAGAAAGAACCGAGCGCCACACGGCACGCTCCATACACACCTCACTTGCTTCTTCAACTTTCATTTTTCTTTTCATGCATGCACGTCGGTTCCTTCGGTTCGGTATTTCTAATTGCAATATTGATATTAGTTAGGTAAATAAATGTCAACTTTATTAATTTTATGATGTCAGTGTCTATCACTACTTAATATCAATCAATTTGCAATAAAATAATCTATAATTATTAACTAATATTACTTACATAAAACTCTCTTAAGAGCGTAAATTCGGTTTTCAAAATTCTTTACGATCGTAAGAAATCAGCGCGGCGCGGCGCACATAGCCGTATAGTGCCAATTGTTGCTACCAACAAGTTTGATACTTTTGTTTTCCTTGATGTATTACCGGTGTCATATTCTTAGTCTAAGCGTTCAATCTTTTAATTTAATTTTTATGTTAGTAATATTAGTTAATAATTATTGATTATTTTATTGCAAATTGATTGACATTAAGTAGTGATATACACTGACATCATAAAATTAATAAAGTTGACATTTATTTACCAAACTAATATCAAGATTGCAATTAGAAATACCGAACCGAGGGTACCGACGTGCATGCATGAAAAGAAAAATGAAAATTGAAGAAGCAAGTGAGGTGTGTATGGAGCGTGCCGTGTGGCGCTCGGTTCTTTCTGCCTACCCCGCAAGGGATTTGGCCTGAAGATAGTATAGTATATAATACACACATACATGAAAACGGTCCATAAGTTTATTTTTAAAGTATCTAAATATACGAAAATTGTAGAAAGTAATGGACAATATTCTATTTTACACTATAAATATTTAAATTTGACAATACACATACATAGTTAAAAACAATAATATTAACGTAGCAATGCGCAGGCGCTTGGCATGGTCCGATGTTTTGCTGCCTACTGCAGATTCAGTGCTGGCAGGAACATTAAAATATTTTTAATAAATAATCAATAAATATTGTTGGATATTCTCACACAACATCATCTAGCCCAAACTAAGCTATAAGCTTGAGCTATTGGATCTAAATCTAATCTTAATTGATAGTATGTGTTTTTCATTTACAACAACCAAATATTTATTAAGAGGTATGTGCATAACAATGCACACCGCCAAGAAAAAGCCATTCCGTATCGGCATTGATCGATTATTAGATACCTACTAAGATGAATTTTGGGAGGGACCGAACTGAGTTTCTTGGGGTGTTCTTCTCAGTTTGTAGCATTTCTGAACCCCCAGTAGAGTCCCAAAAATGTTGACAAACCTATTTTTTTTTAAGTTCAAAGGGAATAAATTTTATTTTATTTTATTTTATCGGTTCTTTCTGGGCGCAATCATTTTGGGCAACAGACATTAGTCGTAAAAATTTAACAATTTAGGTTCCATCCTGGTAGTCCAGAACTCGTCGTCTTTCGAAATATTTACTGTGCTTATGGGCAAATTAGTGTTCAGTCTACACCGTAAATCGATAAATGTTGGCTTGACTGAAAGTAATTTCAATACAATTCATTAAAAATATTTATTATATACACAAGATCACTAGAAGATAAAATAAAAGCAGCTTCTCACTTGATTTGAAGTTGGCCTTGGATTTTAAAATACCAGTCATGCTTTGTAAACAGATCCGTTTTTCTACATAATTTAATTTTACCATCTGCTATGGCTTGTTCCACATCCATGTATATAGGGACTGTTCTAGGTTAAATTGATTGATTGGTTATTAGGTCTTCTAAAACAAGGTTCTTTAGCAGTGGTGAGACCACGCCCCCTTGTGGACAACCTTTGGCCATGGCTGCGCACTGGTTTCTGCTTGTCTGTAGCTTTAAAATGAGTTTTTTTAGCATGTTATCTATCCATTCACTGACTACCGTGTATACTTGGTGTTTTGCCAGTGCCGTGGTTATGCTTCTTCTGTCGATAGCTCCATCTATGTTTATGAACTCAAGTATTAATTTTCTTCTCCACTGTCGCTTTTGAAACTAAGTTTTTTTCAATGAATTTAAATACAACCCTACATTGCTATACGTCGTTAGATAGCTGATGAAATGTAGATATTTTAAAAAACATCTGCCGAACGACTGCCGTAATATTTTTTTTACATATCCCTTAGAGGAAAATAAACTTGTTTTTTATTTTCTTAACTTTCACTTGTCTTCTACGACATGTTCAATTAATTTATGCACTATTTCAATGATTGAAGTTTTGGAGCATCTTATTACAGTCAAAATGCAACAAAAATAACAAATAAGGCGCCCAAAATAAAAATAAAAAATTTGTAACCTAAAAATCGGCAATTTTCAATAAAAATATTAAAAGTCGAATATCTCGAACAGGGTTAAGTTTAGGGTAGGGTGTTTCATTGTGAAATTAGTCAGAAATAATGGGTAATCCACGCCCTTAACGGATCTAGCACGACTTTTCCTGTAACCCTGTATAATGTTAATTTGCCTTTGAAAATGCCGAAAGGCCACCAAGTGCCATCAATCAACAGTATAAATAATTCTTTTCATGTGTTGGTCAGGCCGCCGCGCCGTCAGGTTTCTTTATAGATACGGACAGTTCTGTCCCTTGTTTGGCTAGTACCTATTAGTCTGACTCCATCAGAGGTTTCTACTTGGTGCTTTTGTATCTCAGTCGCTACTTGTATTTTGCTTTAGCGGCTTTATAGCCGTCCCAATCCTGGTCTGGTTCCTCACAGGTGTTCCATAATTACCACATATGAAAATGGTGTGTTATTATGTTATTATCAATACCACACGAATAGTGACTACCTGCCTTGCGTATAATACCTACACCTACGCTGTTCGTGAAGAAAATAGTGCAACTGTAAAAGCTTATAACTTGGTCAGTTTTCGTTAGTTTCATTTTTTTTTTATACAGTATTTTGAAGCGAAACTCTAGTCGGGGTGTCTGAGCTTTGCACTATACAAAAGTTCACGTTGTATATCGACCATAAATATTTATATATATTATATTATACGTCACAAAGTACTAAGATTGTTTGGTCACGCTAGAATTAGACTATTTTTGTTCATTTTTTCGTATTCAAAAATGGAACATCGAGCGACATGACCACTCTCTGAGAGCCTCTCGGCGGTACTAAATCGTATTTGTTCGCGTATCTGCATTTATAGGGGTTCACAAAATACTTTGTAAAAAAAAATCTGTATCTAGTTACTTAAAAAGAAATATTTTTATTGTCAAAGGAGAAGTTCTGACATAATATTACATAATTATCATAATGATTTAAACTACAGAAGCTGGTGAAAAGACTACTTTATTTTGGTGAAATTTCTCAGTATTTGAGTAAACTTTACAGTCATTTTTCTCTAAAAAAAGGTACCTACCTGATATCAGGTTATTCTACAAACAGATAAACAGATAATTCCTTCGTATCCCTTGTTTTTTAAATTTATCAGTAATTTGACATGAATTTAAGCATCGAAATCTATGCAAATCGTACGATTTGAAAAACCTGTTTCACTTTCGTTGATATTAACCATATGTAATCCGTTGTTAGGTAAAATATGTTTTATGAAACGTTTAGAGAGCTAAATTTACTAAGTATGTAAGTGAATACCATGTTTGTACGATAAATATTTAATGACTTTAAATGCAATGAAAAGTATGGTTTCTGAGCAATATGTGGCGCGAAATATGTTAGCCCTCTTAAGACGAATCAGAAAATATTCAGCTGCCGCCCGCTAGTTATAAATCATTTGAATGCTAATAAATTCGACTAGCTCCGCAGCCCCAGGTGGGAACTGACTTTCTTCCTGTTTCATCTTTGTTTTCAGGAAAAATTGAATAATATTCTCCTCCTTATTATTAAATTCTTTTATAAAGCCACCGACGGCTTGGGGACTTTGTTTAATATCGTAATGGAATTTCATTTGTCTTGCGGTTGAAGATGAACATAGTAATGTTTTCATTTGTTCCAAGTTATTACCTCCACAGCCTCACGAAATTGCCCATCAGTCTCGTGTAAACATTGTGTCGGCCGTTTCAATTATAATCGGTATCGATTGACTTTTAACTAGAAGATGAAGCTCTTCATTTGACTAGCTAATAACACATCGTGTCACGTATAATGGTTTGGTATGGGAATTACTTAGTTTAGTGAAGTTTTAATGTAATTTTAGTATTTGTTTTGCTAGAATTATAGTAAACCACAACTGCTGTCAGAAATTGTATATCTATTTACCTATAATAATTAAATTCTTCTCTCAACGTTTGTTTTCTATTAATCTAGTGGCTCTGAGAGAATAATATACGTTGGGAGAATTTATAGTAGTTTACAGAGGCACGCTTGAATTAATTGGAAAGTAAGTCGAACATAATTTTAGCTTTTATATATGTAGTGCCTGATGTAATCAAACTATGAAACGGACGAGATTTGTTATGATTGAATATAGCTTTAATTCTGGAGATTATTAACAGAATATAATATATCTGACTAAATGATGCACGCGGCCTCGCCCATTTGGAATTCGGTTCACGTTCCCAATTCCTACGGTAACATATTAGCTGATGTGTTATTCCAGATTATAATATATTTAAATTTCAGCCGATAAAGCGTGAATGAATAACACATATCCAGACATTCACACTTTCTCACAAACTTTCGCATTTCTAATATTGAGAAGATTTAAAAAATCATGGTTTCTATTGAAATCCTTATTCAATTCATTTAGACTGTCTCGATGGCGCGGTCGGTAGTGTAACCACCTGCCACGTTTGAGGTCATGGGTTCGATTCCCGGGTCGGCCCAAATATATGTGTGATCCACAAAAGTTTGTTTCGGAGTTTGGGTGTTTTCAATGTATAATAGTCCATAATTCTAGTAACATACCGTTGCTTTAGAAATCTTGTTACTTGCTCTTGAAAGCTTTTAGTCACTATAGATCGTTATCGTTACGAATTCAATAATGAAGAGACTACCCGAGCATCATCACTGCCCTTTGAGTGACAGTGAACCGTTCAATTAGGTACATTGTAAATGACTACTGAAACTGATTGTCAATTCTAAGCACTTGAAGCTTACCATCGGCAATAGTGTCACACAATGTACTTACACATACAAAATTTGATTTATAGATTCAATATTATATAACATTATATTATATTTTATATTATTATTTATTGATAAATTTGGGTTGCTACGTAATACTAATTGTTATATGAGTACATAATTGTAAACTATCCTGTCAAGCCAAACCAAAGAGACTGAAAATACAATATTATTATGTACATGAAATCATTTTAATTTAAACTTACTAACTATTAAAAAGTCTCATCAACGCCCTCCTTAGAATTTTAACATTAATGTGTTATTCTATTTAAAAAAATACATAAATTTAAAATCTTAAGTAACTATTTATTAACTTAACATGGGTGAATGTGTCTGTGTGTGTGTATTTATTACATACACATCATACACAGTTTTTAATTCTTTACTGCGGTACATGCTTAATTTTAAACTTAAAATCATATAAGCAGACTTGAAATAAGGATAATTACAGAAGTAAGAGGAGCGTGGGGGCCGTTTGGGAACAATGTACAAAATCTGTCTTACAGAAGGAAATCTACACACAAAGTGCGCTTAGTCTATGCACACATAGACACCGCACATTGAATTTCGCGGACACAGGGTCAAAGGATTTTCGTAGTAATTTCGATACTGGTATGTGCGCGAGTCTGCATAGCCGAGGTAACGTTTGAAAAAAAAAAGAACATACATCAGATTGCGTTCTATACCTTATTAAATTTGTGGTCTAGGTGTCAAATAATGTTTTCACATCAAAGTGGTCTGTGTTGGTGAGTGCCCTGAGATTTTTTGTAAGACCCACTAGGTACATAGTAAATGATTAGGTCACGTATTACTAACAGAACAGCATTGAGCATTAAATGTGACCTGCTGATTCGTACTATACTTCTTACGAACTCCTTTGGGAAAATCTTGAGTAACTAGCGTTAAACTTAAAAGGATGAGCGATTGAATAGGGTTTAATTTGTTCTCTCACTCTGACCACTTTTCAGCTGATACTACACTTTCGTATAACGCTTCACACAAGTTCTTGAACTATGTTAGTTTAGATCGAATTCAGGGTTTGCAAGAATTTATGTAAATTAGAGTATCTATTTATTTGAATTAGAGAAGGGAACTCATTAATCAAACAGAAGAGAAATAACTAAACATTCGTTTTATAATATTTAGATTAATAAATTATTTCATAAATAATATAGTAACATTAAAAATAAATGATATTTTGGTCGTCACCTGCAAGTGGTGCACCTATTAGCAAACGAACGAGGAGATGAGAAAACCTCAAAACAAAACTTAACGCCCTCGTTTGGACAGCCTAGTAGAACAAGGCCAAACGCCTTCAAAAATGATTGGGTGAGTCCTACAGACAGTAAGTAGTGTTGCATTGATTGATTTATTTTTTATTGTGTATAGAGAGTAAGCAAGTTTATAAAATACTAAAAATTTATGTCATTCGAAGAGAGTGTTTAATTATTTTCGCGAAATATACTTTGTAAGTGCAAACGGTTGATGTATAAACGAACAAAACTCTGGCGTCAAACTTCTTCAAAAACTAAGTAAAATAATTAAAGAAATTAATTACACTTAGTTCGCACCTGATTCAGTGGCCTTAAAAAGTACGTATACAGCACAGGTTGCAAGTTTGCAAAACTTTTTACCGAAGTACGTATAACTGCTGTAAGTTTAAAAAGAAATGGGAAAGTTTGCAGGAAAGGGGAAGCAAAGTCAGTTTTGGTAGTCCTCAAAAGTTGTGATTTTATGTCGTATATTTCGAGGAATACTTGTGAATATTCCGACAGGACTATATACTTAATTTCAACTTTTTCAAAGTTTAAAAAGGTTAATTTTTAGGGTTCCGTAGCCGAATGACAAAAAACGGAACCCTTATAGATTCGTCATGTCTGTCTGTCTGTCCGTCCGTATGTCACAGCCATTTTTCTCCGAAACTATAAGCCCTATGCCATTAAAACTTGGTAAGTAGATGTATTTTATGAACCGAATTAAGATTTTTACATAAAACTAGAATAAAAAAGCTTAAAATTTTGGGGGTACATACATAGAAAAAATACATAGAAATGAAACTCAAAAAATTTTTTTCCAACATACCCATATGTGTGAGGTATCTATAGATAGGTCTTCAAAAATGCTATTGAGGTTTCTAACATCATTTTTTTCTAAACTGAATAGTTTGCGTAAGAGACACTTCCAAAGTGGAAAAATGTGTATCCCCCCTCTAATGTACATTGCTATGAAAACTAAAAACGAAAATTGGTTTGAACGAAATCTAGAAAGTAGTTTTTTTAAAACGTCACAAACCGCAATTATCGCATAGAAAAATCACTACTACAGAGAACGTGTTAAAACATCTATCAAAGTTACAACGAACTACAAGAACCTTTATGCTATAGTACTTGCTGCTACGGAACCCTTCATGGGCGAGTCCGACTCGCACTTGGCCGGTTTTTATTATACTTACACAGAAATTTAAAATTACTACATAAATTATTTATGCACTCATTAACTCTCATTGCTTCGTTCAAATATTAGTACCGACTGGCGTTCTAGCCTTTGTTCTAATGTTCAAACAAATGTACTCGTTTGGAAGTTAGAGTTTTGTATTTAGTAGTTTCATGTTACTATATACGTATGTATATGGTATATCAACTACATATTTGTCTTAGCGCTATAGTCTACTTCATTCAAATCTTCCAGTTACAGTGTACACATAATTTTTTTACAGCTTACATACAATCATATAATTCATACCCACTAGCTCAGCCAGCATAGTGAGGTTTCCTGTAACCGTTTACAACTGGAAAAAACCTATGTTTTCTCCCAAGCTTTGATACAGAAAAGAAAAAAAATGTACAGAGATAAAATAGACTTTATCTCCGTACAACATTTCTTTCAAATCGGTTCAATTTAGTATCATGGCTAATGTTAGATTAACTTTTGTTATTTATTTAATTTATTATTTATGCACCCCACCTTTTGTACTTTCGATTCTAGCCATATTTAATAGCCATGACTAACGGCATTTAGACCTCTGTTATTCTGACAATATCTGCAAAGCCGTATGAACCCAATTATATTTCGGACCAACAATAAATAACGAGACCAACACATGCATAAATCCTAAACAAATTGCAAGCTCATGTCCGGAACTAATCTAAAGCTTTTCAGTAAAGGTTTCGTAACAATATTTTACTTATTCAGCACTATTGCTCCTCAATTTGATTTGAAATTGTCCATTAGGAAGTAGTTGGTTGTAATAATTTTTGTTTCAGAACTCGCTCAATGTTGATGGAAGATAGACAATGCTTATCTTGTTGTACTTTATGGATATTAGTATAAACATTGTCTTAGATAAGTACTAGTATTTTATAACAAATTTATTTAAATCTTGGATACAAAATAGAATTATATTATTTACAACTTATATTATAATTTATTTACAACTATTATAATAAAATATATACAAAAGGCTAAAACAAACAATTTAAAAAAGAACTAAGAATTTTATTTTACATACCTACATACATGCGTCGTAGTATTCCTCCACATCATCGTTCACTGGAAACGTTCCCAGAAGACTGGCAGCATTGCCACGTTGAATGGCAATACTTATCCTTTGTGCAAGGAAATAGCCAGCCTTCTGGTCCCGTGAAGCGGCGACTAACCGCTTTGCCAAATCTTTATACAAAAAGCGGGCACTTGGACCCCAAGGCCCCAACGTTTCAACTCCAAGCGGCTCAAACATATAATTACCTATTAAATTACGGTATTTGCGGCGTTTGAGGTTTTCCGCAGAAGCAGCAGCAGCACCTGCACAACCTGCTGTGCTTGGAAGATGAGACGGCGCAAGGGTGTCAACGCATGTGGCGTCCCACACCAAAGATCGACCCATCTTCCAAGGCAACAATGACATACCTTCGGGCCTCTTGCCATCGTCACGCACCAGTCCGTTTGGTTCTAAAACGGCGGGTACGCCCGCGGTGACAAGAGCCCGACGTATTATGTCATTCAGGTTGGCGTGGCGAGAAATGCGGCCGGCACTTCTGCTGCACGAGAGGCCATGACGTCCAAGATTGTCGACAACTTCTCCACAGTGACAATAATGCGGAGAAACACACGGCGTACCTAGACGGAGACATGTAGCAAGGCGAAAGGTAGTATCATCTAACATAGTACCTATGTTGGATGATGGAAGCGCTTGAATCCATAGACCCGACTCCCACTCTCCCACAGCTAGCAAACGCGCACGCTCTGCAATATTGGAAGAAGTATTGATTAAATTAGCTCTTACCAAGTTACAGAGCGGCACATCCCACAGTCTCTGAGAGGATAGGTTGTCGGGCAACGGAGTATTGGGGCAGGCCATCTTCCAAGCATTTATGGCGTCAGTCTTACACGACACCTCAGAATCAACCTGTGTGTTAATTAATTTTTTTATTTTTTTTATTTTGTACTAGTTTTATAAATAAATAATGTTGTTTGTCTGTCTAGAAACTATAGGCTTAAGAGCTACTCAAAGGATTTAAAAATGAAGGTAATCCTTTCACCATTTGAAAGTCAGCGTTTTCTGAAGAAATATAGGCCACGTATGCATACATAGACTATGTTTTGTTCAGTTTCAATGGGAGCTACGGGGCTCGTAGTATATCACAGGTACGTAGAGTATAGTTAGAACCTACTACTGTCAAACATGAAATCCGAGTTACACGTAAAAATGAATCAACTACGAGTAGGTAGCTACTTATTTGAACCGCTTAAGTATTTCAACAAACTTGGGAATGAAGTCGGTAGATGTCGAAGTTTTGGTTTACGCAAGTATTACAGTATGTGTGTGTGGCTCGGTTAAGATCGCGGTTGGCTCCAGTTTAATTAATCTGGATTTGATGAGGGATTAAGTTCGTGCGACGCGTGACGGATCGTGAGCTCTACGCGTCCTGGGCCTCGTCTCGTGTGGTTTAAAACGGATTTACCTCTCATTTCGTCTGAGCTCAATGAGTACACACGTTCAAGAACTGTAATTTGACTTACTGGTTTAGTAAAGCATATTGTTAGGAAAGTTTTAGTCACTTGTAGTAACTTTGTGTTTAACTGTAGAACTAGTGTAAGTTCGTCGTTAGAACTTGAACTTCAATACTCTGCATCACCACTTTATTCAACGACAGCCAAGAAGGGTTATTCAAAGCGATAATAGTTACGACTTTTTTATTACCAGTGTTGGAATTTAATAATGGTTTTATTTTATGTGTGTTCTGATAATGACCTTATTTTAATTTTTTATAGTTAGATCATCGAAATCTCGGAATCGAAATCCATTTGCGCTATTTAGAGCAGGTTGACCGTTTTATACTTAAACCAACACTCGCTTCCAAAAATAAGTAATGTTAGTCATAAAATAACACCAAATGAAATAAGATTCATTTAGAAGGTTTTTTACCATTCTGAAACTATATTTACCAACTATAGAATACATTTTCCTTTAGCAACAATGTTGCGGATCGCTTGTAATTTAATGTAAATAAAACAGGAAATGAGTATTTGCAATGAGTCCAGTCAGGAATTTTCATTGCAATTTGTTTCTTCACTCTGAGATAGAACGTGCGGTTTCAGCTTTGTCTGTGCCTCCATTCTATTCTACATATAGAATAGTCTTTAGTCTATGTAATACAGTAATTTTGTAAAAATAATGTTTTTATAACTGTTATACTTACCCTTCAAATCCTGCGTATGACAGCAAGTCATATCACAGAATTCACAATAATTTGTGTTCACATTATGGTTTTAACAATGTGTACCGAAGAAAGTAGGTACACATTATTTTGAAAGTTCAAGAACAACAATTAGCAGTGTTTCATGATTAGGAATTATGAACAAAGAAAATATTATTCAAGTGAAATACTTTGACAAAACTTGAGATACTAATCTGAACATCTTTGATAGCTGATAAGTGACAAGGTAACCATGACGCAAGCTCATCATTCGCTGATCATTCTTATTTATGTTGGAGTTATTTTTAAGCGTTTAGAATAAAGATTTGCCATCAGAGCATCAGAGTTCATAGTATTCGAGTGTTAGTCTCTGTTGCTTATTTAGATACCAGGGTTCCTACTGGTGTCTTTATGTAGTCAGGAATTTGTCGAGAATGTCACAACAAAGTGGAATTGTACTAGAGAAGGAGAACGTCTCTTTTACAGCTTAACGTCAATGTCACGAACATAAATACCAAAAGTTACACAATACTTAAATTCATGGCAAGTAGCTAATGTATGCTTTAGCCTTTGATAACATGTAAACTCATGCATCTCTAAGGAATTAGATGGCCTAGCCACAAAGCAGGTCTGAGAAATTCCTAGTGTGAGGTGTTCAAGTAGTTAGGACATCTACTTGTTTCCAAACAACTAAGCCAGTATTTTAAGATGTTTATTGACCAAATGAATTAAAAATTTTAAACTGTTTTTTTTTGCTGTAACTTCAGTGAAACTGACCCTAGTTCAATGTAGGTAAGTACTTTATTTCTCAAAGCGCCGTTATCTCTACGTAAATTTTACTTAATCTTAGTTTACCACCGCTTCAGGGGCTAGTGTGTAAGAAACTCCACTGCACTTTATTTTTACCAAGACTTTGAGTTTACAAGTTTAAATCTATACAGACCTTGTCATTACAATAACGAGACGACGAACACAAAATAATGAATAATTGAGTTTGTTGCAATCGTTCAGAAGTTAAACTCGTACCTACTTACATTTCAGTGATTCATTTAATTTTAGACAGAAAAGAAAACTCATCTTGCTATAACTTACGTTCTACGGTTCATCAACAAGGTACTTACAGGAAAAAAACATGAGTATTTTAATGAAAAAATTAAGCAGATTATAAAGTATGCTATAACTTTAACAACATGAAACAAAATCCATTACATGAATGTTGGAGAAGAGCTACAATACGTCACTGTCAGCTGTGGAGAGTGGGTCGGGAAGTGATTCCGGAGGCGAAATGTCCGCGACGTGACTCCGGACTACTTCCACGTGAACTACATTTAATATTTCTAAGAATTTGTAGACGTGATCGCTTCATCAAATACACACAACCTCACTTTTCATTGTTTCTGCAATTCATTGTTTCTGCAATTCATTGCAGTGATTTATTAAATTGCTCGAAAGCAATTATATCATTTAGAGTTGTTGTATGTATGTATTGTTCCGCATATTTTGTCTGTCCACACTACATAACCAAACAAATTGCCCGATCAGGATGAACCGTGGCAGTCTTGTTTGGGTCAGTTCAAAGATGGTACTTAACTACTTTCAGTTCCAAATTCAAACCATAAGTGGGTTGAATATGACTCTACTACTCTAGTGTAGTGTTACTACACTACACTAGAGTAGTAGAAATCCTAATAACACCTGGATAATCAAGGTGTGAACCAAATTTTTCTTCATCAAATATCAATTAAAGTTATCACTTCCGGTCGCAAGTTGAAAAATCGAAAGTGGATCATATTGTCATGGTTCATTGGATACAGCCTGGTGTTAGTCAGGCAGACCGGCAGACGGACGACAAAGTCTCAGTAATAGAGTCCTGTTTTTACCCTTTGGGCCGTACCCGAAGGGTACCCTATTAAAGACTTTGAAATTATTTTTTAATGTGCAATGATAAAAATATAAATATATACCGGCTAGGTTAAATTCAATCTATACTTCTACCTATACTAATATTATAAAGAGGAAAGATTTGTTTTTTTGTATGTTTGTTTGTTTGTAACGAATAGGCTCCGGAACTACTGGACCGATTTCAAAAATTCTTTCACTGTTGGGAAGCTACACTCTTTGCGGTAAACATAGGCTATATTTTATTCCCGTTTTCCCACGGGAACGGATACTACGCGGGTGAAACCGCGTGACGTCCGCTAGTATTTATATAAAGTAATTAATAAATATCTAACTATACACTTTTATATTTCAATTAAAAATGTATTTTATTGCATTTAGATTACAAGATTTTTCAAATAATATAATTGTCACATAAATAAAAATATATAGATATTATTATTGTTTATACAATACTATGCCACTACCTACCTCTTCGGGAATAAAGACGTGACTGTGTGTAGATATGTATGTATGTTAAATATAAAGATACACGAATCTGAACTAATACGTGTCTGTATGCGTATATATCAAGCGAATATATATAAAAATATAGAAATTTGTTACATGATGAAATCATCTTGGCCAAAGTCAGTCATGCTTAAAATCAAGTCATGCACACACACGTATTATCCAAAAATGCCTCCATAACTAGGACTCTAACATGGGAACATAATAGCTCTATTCCACTCTGAATATTGTCACTGATATTTATTGCAAGCTATACATATAATACCTTCAGAAAATAGTTTTTTAAATGAAAACTTGCGATGTGTCGTACAAAGGATGCCGAAACCAAAATTTCTCGAATAAACTGCATAAAAATTTTCACTTATAAATGTCCGGTATAAACGTAAAAATGACTCAATGGATGTCATTGCAATATTCAATGAAATTTGATACGAGGCCGAGTCTACATACAGGATAAAGATCAATTAAAATGTTCATCACATCACAATTTTCATGCGAACGAAGTCGCGGGCAGCAACAGTGTTATATAAAACGCCATTATCTTCCTAGGCATGGCTTTTTGTACAACATTGCCAATGAAAGTATTTCCTGTACTAATGGCTGAGCAATATCTATTATTCGATAGGATTTCTAGTTCACTGATATTATCACAATCTTGTGATAAAATAAGTGATTTCTGTTGAAAAGAAAGATTTTTCCGTTAATCTAAAAAGCCCACATTTTGTTTAGTTCGTAGCCCTGTATTCTGTAATGAAGTACCTATCACGACATACCATGCGATGAATTACTATTTCAGCGCGGCTTTAAGCTTACCACGTATAGGTATAAGGACGAACAAAATACAACTGGTAACTCCACCAACCCTATCGAGGACAAAAACATGACTACATGTAAGAATGTAGAACAAACATAAGGTAAAATATTGTAGGTAGGTATAATTTACTATCTTAAAATCGTTATTTCAATAGAATTCTCGATTTTACTTTAGGTATCTGTACCTACTGTCCAGGTAAAACATTGTAATCTGTTTTGTGAACAACTCAAGCAAACTATGTAGTAAGCCTGTTGGTAACTCGGTCGACTTAATGTTGGCTACAAATCTAACTTGCAGGTCTAACTGTGTCAAACTGTTTGATCAAAGCAGACTAATATTGTAGTATACAATAACAAGTTTCAAGCTATACTATGTATAATTTGTTTACCGTCTTCAACATCCGACTAGGTTCATTATTTCTCCTATATTTTTCCCACTTCTAATGGTCTCCACCATTCCATGTAGCTATATCATAAGACCATTCGTTTTTTAGCAAGCGCTGCTTTCCAAAACCATGCCCACCTCAAGGAAGCTCCATCGAGCTTTGAGTAATTGAAAAGGACAATATTTAAACACTCTTATTCCAAAACTAGCTGAGCCCGCAACTTCGTTTACGTTACATAAGGTGTATGAAAGGAGAGGTATTTCTTCATCAGAGTCATCAAGCAGCGTCTGAAACTGCCCTGTTTGCTTAATCATAAAAGAGCTTAATGATTAAGTCTATTTTTAAACAATTCAGTCCACGCCTTCGGCGAGGACTGAATTGTTTAAAAATAGTCTTAATGGACTGAATTGTTTAAAAATAGTCTTAATCATTAAGCTCTTTTATGATTAAGCCAACACGCCAGTTTAGGTTCACTCATATTCAAAGAAACCCCTACAATTAAAATTTTCAAAATATCTGATTCTTAGAGTTATAACTCTTTTATTTCTAAACCGATTTACATAAAACAAACGCTAAATGTTAACTGGAGCAAACCTCAACACAATAAAAAAAACCGCATTGCAATCGGTTGAGCGGTTACTGAGATTAGCGTGCACAACCGTACAGACAAACAGATATACAGACATACAGACATACAGACAAACAGACAAACAGACAAAAATTCTAAAAATCATTGTTTTGGGTTCTATTGCGTTCATAAAGCCCCCCTATAATATTTTTTCTTATTTATTTTCCATGTACAGACAGCGACCTGTTACGATTTTATTATATGTATTGATGATATTGATTGATAAAATACCTTATTTAATCACTGAACTAACTTGTCATCACAAGTATGCACATGCTGATATTCGGGCTAACAAATAGGCAACATTTTTCCTAAAATTGACACAGAACAAGTTTTTTTTGGAATAGTGTGCGGAAAAATTTCTAAATTACGTGGTCAAAGCTGTAGGCAATATATCTAGTATTCTGATAAGTTTCCCATTTAAAGCAAACACAATTGATGTTCACGCATTGAAGAGCTACCCGATAAACGCTTCGATCGATTTATAAATATCAGGTCTGTCTTTAAGGGGTTATTATGCCAATTGTCAAATTTGAACTCAAAATTGCAAACAGGTCAAGTTAAAAAAAAACCTTTAAACATCAATAAACTAAAAAAAGAATACAGTATTTCATTTAGATCAAGAAAGTTGCAATCCGTGAATGGTCAGTTGAAAAACAAAACGCAAAAAGAGCTAGCGATATTTGATTGTTTCTGTCACAAATTTTTCATTGGTAAAGTTGCAGTTCTACATGGTACGGTTGTAACGGTTGTGTGCGGATGGGCTGGCTGACTTCACAAAGTACAAAGCGAGCACACGGGCGCAACTGCGACCAGTCCCGGGCTACGTGACGTTGAATAACTCACAGCTGTAATACTGGCAACTTCGGTCGCTTACTGCTCTCGCCGGAGAATTTTATGCGCATTATTATAACAGCTACGTACCTCTGTAGCGCGCTTATAGTCGCGCTGAAATTCAATCCTAAATGTCTTTATGACCCGGCTAAGGCATCATCTAAGGTTCTACAAAGGTGTAGGTATAGTTAGAAGATATTATTGGTGCAATTTATATTTTATTAGGTAATAAAATATTAAAACTATCAGAAATTCGTTTATTTAACGCTATATGTATGAGATACAGAGAGTGTAATTTTGATAACTTAAGAAGTACTTACTTATTTAGAGTCGTATTGAACAACATTATTGATAGTGGCCCTCAAATAAACGGCCCAGTGGTATATATTCACGCACCTGTTTCTAGAGCCCGGCGTTGAAATAGGTGATAAACATTGTGTTGGTAGAGCATTATCATTCAAGTTCCCATGGCTCGACTCTGAAAAAGATTTCAATATACCTATAAGAATGGTTCCTCTACCCTGCCTTCGTTATTCAGGAAAAAAAAGAAGGTGGAAATAAATTCAAGAGGTTTTTGTGTAGCTTTGGTAAATTGAACACAAGGACGCTTTCACTACGCTAACTTTGCCAGCTATAGGACCATCTGTTCAGAAAATAGGACTGGTTGTAGTGCACTGTCGTCCGTGGGCCATACAAATCTCCGCACAAAATGGCGTTTAATATGAGTTGCGAACAAAGACCGGCCAGGTCGCTAATAATGACACAAAGTTATGCATTACTTGAAATCACGCTTAAAGGTCTGCCAAATTGAATTTAAACGAGACCTTTTAAATACTTTACATGTAAGTCTCTTAATATCGTGATAATGGGACCAGAATGAGGTTAGTATATTATATAAGTCATCGGTTCTTGATTAAAGTAAAGAGATTCAGTTTAAGGCCACCACAAACGTAGCTATAATATATATTAATATACCAAAATATATATTATATTATAGCAAGCTATCACACACGGGAGCTATACTATAATATATATTTTGCCCTCACTCGATCTGCGGCCGTCCTTGCAAGAGCACGGTTTTAATGCTTATTTTATGTACAGGATGTTCAAATTTCAGCGTACCTACCTATCCTAAAAAAAAAGGCAAAAAATCCTGTTTGATTACAAACTAATTCTTTGAGCGAGAAATAGGCCATGAAAGGAGTCAACTTATAGAAGCTTTGCGACTTCACCGTACATCGATCTTCAATTGTTTTATCAATCTACATTTGTTTTGTCGATCTTTACTTATTTTAACGATCCTTATTTTATTTTGTCGATCTTCATTTGTTATACCGAACTTCATTTATTTCTTCCATTAAGATTCAGGTATGAGTCCGAACTCGGCAGCAAGCAGCACTGCTCGGCAGCAGTGCTGCATTACTGCTACAGAACCTCGGGTCCCCATATATTTCGTATAGGTTTATTTTAGAATACATTGCGAAACAATTGTTATGGACGGATACCACCACGTCACAACCTGCCTCTGTCCATTTCAACACGGCAATACGGCTCACCAAGTATTCATCAACCTAGCCTATCGCAGTCCAGTGCTGGACGTAGGCCTCTCCCAATTCACGCCACATTGCATGGGACAAAATCTTAAAGGTGTAATGTGGGCATATAATATGCCTCTGCCTAACCCCTTCGAGGAAAAAGGCGTGACTATATGTATGTATGTGCCACCACGTACTGTGCGACACTGCTGCTGTGCTCAGAATCAACGCGGCAGACAGCATTGCTGCGCAGCACCTCAGCGGCAGCACTGCAGCGACAGCAGTGCTGCTTGCTGCCGAGTTCCGCTCATACCTTTAAGGTCTTCATTTCAAGATTCCAGCAAAATTAATTTTATTAAGATTAATAAATTTACCATTAGCTTGCTTAAGTCATAGTATCGTTACAATAGAAGTACTACCACTGATGATGACACTCTCCCCGAATGTTCGGTAAACAAACGGAACATCCTTTATCTTTAAAATATACGAAAATATATATTAATATACAAAATATATAGTAATATGTTAAAATATACCAAGCTATATCTGTCGACATATTTTGATGACGTCATAGAAATATATATTATAGCTGCGTGTGTGGTCCTTCGAAAATTTGTATAGAAAACTAGCTGATGCCCGCAGCTTCGCCCGCGATGGCGCTGTGTGTGAAAAATGATTTTCCCGCTTTTCTGTTGAAATTTTCCCTGAATTTTCTTTGCTATAAACCTCACGGAGCCCGAGACCTTTCCAACGAATGCAAAACCGTGGAAATCGGTTCGTGCGTTCTAAAGTTATAGCGTCAGGAAGGAAAACCCGACTTATTTTTATATAATAGATATATCGTAATATGCCTTGCTATATTTCATATTAATATATATTATAGCTACGTTTGCCTCTAATTCCGTCTTTTGAAGTTGTTTCAAATTAGGTTAAATATTGTTTTCAAATGAAGCTAATAAAAGTTCATTTCCATTTCGTATCAAGGATTTTCCATAATTATTTTTTCAGTGTTTAGGATACCGCAATACTCAAAGCGTGATTAAGTTCATTAATATTCAAACCATGGCAGACGCCAGCTGTCTGATTATGTTCGATGGAGCGCGCAGGAAAAATTTAAATTCCTTAGACGTTTGCACTAGAGCGAGCGTCGGAGCCAAATTGTATAGCAGCCTTTTATTATCAACTACCTCTTGCAGTTAATGACAAAGAAGGTTCAAGTACTGAGTAATTTTAGACACGTTTTAGCAAGTGTCTCGTCACAAATAAACTTAAGTGATTAGTTGTAAGAAAGGTATTAAGGTGTCGTGCTAGTACAAAAAGGTAAGTAATTTTAGTACGTTTAACAATTTCAATAATGAAGGTAATTGTCTAAAGGTCTCGGATTCGAATCTCAGTTTCATTTGTGTGATTCACAAATGTTCGTTTCGCAGCCTGGGTGTATTTCATTTATTGTTTAAAATGTACCTAATACTATATTTTTTGTCTTTGTAGTACGTATGTGTGTTTTTTAACATGTGTAAATGTGCGTGTCATAAATAAATTTATTTTCTTTCGTTCTTTATTTCTTTCTAGAACTTACCTTTGTTGTAAAATACTGGGGTAATAGATACTATTTAGTTCAACTGTGATTGGCAATAGTCAAACAGTTTACATTCAACCCATCATTAGTGACGTAATCAGAAACGTAGTAGGTACCTAATGTAAATATAGTATAGAAAAATTTAGTAACGTAGTACCTATGCAAGTCATATTCAGGCAACCTCTACAAAATAAAAAGAGTATTTTGAAAATTACCTACGAATTTTTCTACGAAAACAAAGTTCATCTTCTGACGCTATTATACAAATTCTGTACTCAATAAAGTCTTTGTCATCAACAATTCATCTCTTTCCTGAAAAGCCTTTAAGCTATTAAAATACAAACTATGACACTATACAGTTTTATATCCTCTTAACGAGCTCTTTTAGAAGAGCTCACTTCAAATTTAATTAATGATGATTCAGTAAAAACCGAGCTCTAGTAATTAACATTATCAATTCGTCGCTATGAATTACCTTGCTAAATGAAAGGCCGTGTTTGTACCCTTAGAGCTCCTCGCGGCGACCGGTCGCCGCGCATAATAATCAAACTTTTCCGTAAAGCCCCGCGCGGCGACCGGTCGCCGCACCTACCCAGACGACTTTAAACTTAAATTTAGCCTTCTTACGTCCTACTTTTCTATGAACAGGTTTATTGCATGTGTAGTTTATAACATTTTCTTGTTTTTGGAATCTTATAAAATGACGTCAATGGGCCAGAATTTTTTACAAAAATCGAACAGTTGAAGTTGAGAGTCGATTGCGCATGGATGGCGTGCGTTTGTGTAGTACGTGTGTGTTTCGTGTTTTTATTATAAATAATGTGTTTGCATTATTATTTATTATTATACACAGTAAAATAAACAATATATCAATAATCCGGTTGGTGTTTACAAGATCGTAAAATATGGTGTGGTGCTAGAGTAATCAATGTTTTTTTTGTTGAGTGCGTGTGTACCAAGTGCGAGTGTGCGTGTGTGTTTTGTTTTTTTATTATAAATAATGTGTTTTCATTATTGTTTATTATTATACACAGTAAAATAAACAATTTATCAATGATCCGGTTGCTGTTTGCAGATTTGAAAAATTTGGTCTGGTAAGTGATATAAAAATTTTTTTTGGGAAATAGGAAATCTTTTTTCATTTTTAGGGTGGTGGAGCTAGGTCCGTGCGATTACCGATTTTCGATATATTTTTTTAGTGTGTTGAAGGGTTAAAAGTGATTTATATTTTAAGAGTTATCGCTCGTGTGTGGAATAAAATTATTAAATTGGATTCAAAATCAAAACAGGCTTATCCTGTAACGAATATTTGTGTTCGTCTTGAGTGACGGCGATTGGCGGATGGCGAAGCGGATTTCTCGTCCGTTCTACTTCGTCCCAGAAACGATCAATGTGAATTGACAAGTCTCATATCAATGCACACACATGTGCAAACAAAGTTACACAAACTTGAAGCTACTTACTTTCATATGATATGACTATGATATTGATGTGACGTCGGACTTGTCAAGTTGTTGATCGTCTCAGTGACGTTTTAGTGCATTTGGGTATGTTGATGCCTGAACCCGTGATTTTTTACTTAAATAAAATTCAAATACTTCGTCGGAGTAAATTATTTCGAAATATAGTGAATATTTTTTTAAACGCTATTGATTCCGCTTGCATCGTCACTCAGGACGCACACAAATCCTAATAATGCTTTGGCAAATATTAAATCTTGTCGAGTTATGTAATGTTATGAAAGCTCCTTTTCGTTACTAAATTATTATATACACATCTATGGCCATCCGATAAAACGACCCGCAGTTTTAGAATATTATAAATTGAATGCAACAGGGATTTTGAAATATACTTATTTAATTGTATTATGGACTAGCTAGCCCCCCGTGGTGTAGTGTTTCCATCCCTTCAAATCTATCAATGTACCAAATTTCACCAGAATCGGTGCAATGGTTTGCATATGAAAGTGTAATAGACAGACAGACTTGCATTCACATTTACGGTCTTACTAAAACTTAACGACGGCTGAACTAATTTGGTCAATTTTAGTTACCCAAAGTTTTAAGTAAGTCCAGTGTAGATGGGTTTTAAAACTTGCAAGAAAGAAGACACCCGGCACTGTGACAGTTCTATTACACCTAAACAAGGTTTATATGCTGTAATTTTCTGACTTCAGGCAAGTGAGCTATCCCGCAGATACTTGATGCAGCATAAATTCCGAGGTTATTATGTCGTGTAAATCTCTTAATCAGCTAGGATTTTGTTACTACGAAATTTACTGGCCAAGAACCAAAAGGCAAATTGGTCTGTTTTTTCGCCAGCTTTCGCAGCAGATAGACAGACCGATACACGAGTAAGACTTAAACAATCATCCCTCGTTATTCGTCAGGGGCTAAAAATTTAATACATTTTCATGCTATACACTGACAAGGGTAGTTTGTCTATCATACAGTCTAAACGAAGACGGCACTTACATTCGTCTTTATCCGCCACAAACCGCCGTAACCCCACCGCATCTCCTCGCTACAATCCATCATCCTGCCTAGATCAATTAAGCCCGAGCTTGGTCCGCCACGTAATGTTGCTTACACAAGGATAAGATATCTACTGCAATCTTCAGCGCATTCTACGTTATTTTATGTGTTTGTAATTGGATACGTAAACATGTGAGGGTGAAGGGCGAAGAAAAATAGAGTAGTTAGATGAGTAAACACACTCTCTTACATGAATCTAAAGTTGAGTAGCTAGAAATAAAGTGAAAAAGCATTTAACATATAAATTTACTGGCAAATCGGGAAAATACGTTAATGCTGGTAAAGTTTCCAGTGTAAGCAATTATAACCGAGTGCTGCAAAAGGATTGTTTCTATGTCAAACTGTAGAACCTTAGAATATTATATTGCACGTGAGACTCACAAATCCTAGGGTGCTGGCGTCTGACCCTAGGTTTTTTGCAGCCGGTAGGTACATCACGTGAAGGTGATTTTTGTAGAAGGGCCCAAGAATGGGCTAGGTTGAGGTTTCTTGCAGATGAGGTTAGCTTAAGACCCAACGATCTTAGTTACGACTTTTGAATTTAGTTATGACTTAACTATGATCTTAATGTGAGCAATCATATAGCACCTCTATGCTCCCTCAAATGGTCTGAATTTGAAATATACAAAGCCTGTATATTCAATTTTATTTACCAAACACCAAACAGAAGTTAACAAAAATGATACATGTAAAATGCAAATACGAGAGGGCAGTAAACGAGATCTTGGCAGTAAATATAAGGGAGGTTCCGTAGGTAGATGGCGTCGCCAAATATAAACTTTGGGGGTAACTTATGTGCGCTGTGCTGCGCTGTTCGCAGGCAAAAAAATCCATATAACAGTGCTTTGATTTTAAATTCTAATTTTATGAATCATTTTTGCATATCACGGCACATTACTGGTAAAATGTGGCAAATAAATAAGGAAGTCTTTAATATTTTATTATAAAGTGAAAAAAGACAAGTTGGCCCAGACGGGACTTGAACCCGCAACCTTTGCCTAATCCAGGGCAATGCTCTAATGCGTAGCTCAATTGGTTAGAGCATTGCCCTGGATTAGGCAAAGGTTGCGGGTTCAAGTCCCGTCTGGGCCAACTTGTCTTTTTTCACTTTATAATAAAATATTAAGAAAAAGTTAGCATACTAATTGCTTTAAATATTAAAATCTAAGGAAGTCTTTGTTCATGGTTGGTATATTTTTTAAACTTGTGACCTACCTTGGCTGAGTGTGAGTAATATTTTATATACTAATAGCGGACTTCACAAGCGTAGCTCCCGTTCCCGTTGGAATATGGGAACAAAATATAGCCAATGCTACACAGGGTGAACGTAGGTTTTTAAAAGAATTTTTGAAATCGGCACAGTGGTTTTTGAGTTTATTCATTGCAAATATACACACGCACAATATTTTTTTTCTTTAAAATATTATAGTGTAGGTAGATTAAAGCTTGAGGCTGCCTGAGTGGCACAGTGGCTAGTGTATGCAACTGCCGTGCTGAGGTTTAAATTAAATTAAGAATTGTTAATTAGGTGCGCCTTTTAGCAAAATCTTATAGTAGCTTCATTGAGCTTCATTCGCCGTAACTCTTTGTAAGAACTACCTCAAAATAAAATTATGACTGAGTTTTAATTGATTACCTAATTTCAATCAATTTTCGTCTATAAAACGTTATAAAAATAATTAATTATTTATGAAATTTTTAAATTACTGGCACCCCAGATGCCTCTTGCCTGGTTGTTGGCTGCCCGTAATTTAGTGCCAGCAACTTAATGTGCCTTGAATGCCAGTCAAAGCGTAAAATAATTTCGTTTTGTAATGGTTTACAGAAAATTGAACAAGCTTGGACTACGAGCGGTGTGATAGTTTTAAACTAATTAATTAAAAAGAGCAGTACCAATTCGGGAGTACCGACAAAAGTGCGAACAACAAAATCTGACGATTCTTTTTGTTTACACTGCTGTCGGCACTGTGTGCAGAGTTTAAACTTTAAAATGTTTTTTTCCTCTCAAAAGTGCCCATAGCAAATAAAAAAGTTTTCATATAAAAACAATTTTGACATTGTTTCTAGAGGATAAAGAAAATTAATTTAATAGGTACTCAACTCTCAACGATGAGAATCAATATAAGGATTTGAGAATCAAACATAAGAATTTAGATAATCACACAGATCTACCTATAGGATTTTCAGAAAAGGTGTTACTTTGATGTTTCACGTCTCTGTGACCGTGAATCTACCTAGTCAGATTGTAAGCATTCAAAATATTGTAAGCCATAACTTTTTTAGACTCATATCTTTTTAACCTGGATAGTAAATGCCATGTTCATCCCAAATATGTAAAAAACACATTTTGGCAAAATCGTGGCTCATCCCCCTTTTCTTAATCACCACTGCTACAAAGATGTGGTGGTAAGGTTTGTTCGGAGCAGTGACCATAGATTGGTTTTGGCATTTATGTGAAATTTATTCTTTCCGTTAGTTCACACTCTAACGAAAAACAATCCATTAGATTGTAGATTCTCGACAGCTTACAATCTCGCTAACGTAGATTACAATCACCGGTTTTTGCAACTTTACGGTGACATTTCTAGCAAAATCTAATTCTCCGACTACTTTTACAGATTTGTGTAACTAATAGAACTTGGACACGGTTGGTAATTAACCCTACAGAGCACCCAGTGCCACATACGGTACAACCACTTTTATCCTTCCTACAGACTGAAACAATACTCGTAGTGATATCTGTTGATTATTTATAGATACACTACAAGAGTAGTAACAATATAAGATAAGACATCTCGCATAGATGTCGTTACTTTTGCCGAGCGGTCAGCAAAAGTGCAGAGTTTGAGGTAAAGTGTCACATTGGCTGTTTGCGTGGTTTCAAAAATTCTTAAAAAATTATAAATGAAATAATTTTCATCCGGAAAAAATATTTCGATACGTGATAAGTCTTTATTGAACCAAGTTTAGCAATATTTTTTCATTCTTTTAGTATTTGTATAGTAAAATTGTATTTTTATGGTTGTACCACATATGGTACCGTGAGCTTTAGCTCTCATTCTCATGTATGTTTATGGACCACAAATGTGCTTATGAATTCTTTGCTTTTTTTTCAGACAATGTCACGTAGATTGTTACATGACCCTTCAATCCAAGATTATCTTGGTATACCCTCGGGTAGTGAGGATATACCAAGGGGATCGGTCAGATCCTGTCAACTATAGCCCCGTAGCCGTCACCTCACTTACCTGTAAAATATTTGAGCTGATCATCAACGAACAGCTCATGCGTTACCTCGAGGACCACTCGCTACTCAATGATCGGCAATATGGCTTTAGGCCAAAACAATTTACCGGTGACCTCCTGGCGTACGTGACGCATGTTTGGGGTGAGGCTATGGAGAGTCACGGCGAGTCGTTGGCTATAAGCCTCGATATTGCGAAAGCCTTCGATAGAGTATGGCATGCATCGTTTCTTTCCAAGCTTCCGGCATATGAGCTACCGCCCCGATTGTGCAGCTGGATGGACAGCTTCGTTGTGTCGGTCAGGCTTGGTGTTTTATGCAGGTTAATGCAGGGGTACCACATGGATCTGTGTTGTCCCCAACCCTCTTTCTTCTGCATATCAATGACATGCTCTCCCTTGAGAGTTTCGTCCTTGCGTCGAATTCTGCTCTCACCTTTGGAACGACTCCGCGAGGTACTTGCTTGATGCGCTGGACTCTATGCAGCGGCGTGCTATTCGCATTATCAACTGCCCGGAGGTGTCGGAGAGTCTGGAGCCATTGGCGCAGCGAAGAACTGTTGCATCTTTGGCTGCATTCTACCGTATCTATCACGGTGAGTGTTCTGCAGAACTCTTCAACCTAATCCCGCCCTGTCCTTTCCGATCCCAAACAACGCGTGCTGGACAGAGATGCCACTCTCACACAGTAGAGAGAGTCTTTGCCAGAACTGAACGATTAAAAGATTGTTTCTCTGTCGTACCATAAGAATCTGGAACGACCTACCAGCGCACGTATTCCCTCCTCTTACACTCCTGGGTTCTTCAAGCGGAGTGTGAAGAGGCATATCATAGGGCCGCCAACTTGAGGACCACTGGCTATAGTCTTACAGACTATGACAGTAGCCCCCAATTGCTAGATGTCGCTGTGACTTTCAATCAGGCGGCGGCATCATTTTGGCGAGCTAAATATAAAAAAGCACATACACTCACAGGCACACATACGAGCTAATTCATAAGCTAAACTATTTCTAAAAATGTTCTAATTGATTACCAAAAAAATTTAGTTAAGGCTCAGTGTACCACATGTGGAACCGAAATAAAATTTCGTTTTTTTTCTAAAATATTTGATTTTCATCATTTTCATTGCTTTTCCCCAACTTCTAAACACTAACCACATCACATATAATTTAATCAGCCAATAAAACAAAATTGAGCCTTGTAGGGTTAAATTATTGAGAAAACTTCACTCCAATTTAGTGGTACTTCTGTCTTTATAATATTTGATAGCGGTCAAATACCACACTTGACTTTTGTTGAAAAATGTCTCGTTATGTAACTTGACTGGCCTGTTGGTCTTGTAATCGGACTACCTTATCTTTTTAATTTTTAGAAATCGCGGATTAAAAAAAACTCAGTAATTTTTAAATAATCTTTTCTGAGGGATATACGTAGTCCGATTATAATACATTCTGATGCCACCACATTTACTTATCAATCCTAGTCTTTCTCTCATTTACAGTAATTCACCAAATCATAGTGGTTCCTATTAAAATACTGAGAATATATACTGTTGTTTAAGTTAAGTTTGTTGAAGAAAATCACTAGATATAGTGAGTGTGACCTATTACGAATGTCACTGTCATTTTTAAGCCTTTATCGGGAAAAACTACTTAGATTTTGTTAATATAAATAAATAAAAAAAAAAAAAAAATATAAAAAAAATTATATGTACTATAAAAATAGATAAATAACCTATTAGTGATGATCATAAACAATTGATCATTCCTCTAAGTGCTTCTTCTTAAACTGTTTTAATAAGAGTTGATAGAATGTTTCGTACATATATTTAATACTATGCATGATCACACGAAAACATGTAGGTAAACACAATTGGCCCCACTACGTCCCCACGTTAAAGTGAGTATTGAAGTGTAAGTAAGCTTGTGTGAAATGTCCGTGAATATTTATTTATTTATTTATTTTATTTATTTATGTGTTTAGAAATATATAAGAACGTTTATCAGTCATCTAAGATCCCAAAGTACAAGCTTAAATTAGCTTAATTTGGGCTAGATGATGTTGTGTGAGATTGTCCACAAGTATTTATTTATTTATTCGTTATTATGTTTACTTCATCAAAGAAAAAAAATCTACTGTGATACACAAGGACGCCTTTACCTTATGAAACTATTCAAAAGGTAAAGGCGTCCTTAGCTCGCTGATAATCTTACTATGTAATTAGTATTGACTATTATGGCTTTTTATAATCAAAGGTGACTATCTGACCCGACGTCCTTCTTACCTCCCCAAAACTTTAATTTCTCACCTTTCAAACCTCAACTGGACTTCCACAAAGCTTTTAAATCCAATTTTTTTTAAATTTAGTTCAGCTGTTGTCAAGTTTCGGTGAGTCTAGTACACGTCAATTCATTTTTATAATTTACGATAGAAAATAATACTATAATAGAGTAGGATTGTAGTTTGAACAGACCGCGACTTATTTTTTCAAACAAATATATAATAGGTACCATGAAGGAAAGTTGTTATGCAGATGAATATGTTGTTTTTGGTGCGTGAAGTGGCAAAATCGACGCGGCTGATAACGAAAATTTAGCTTCTAGTAAAGGTTGTACCTACTTACCGACAGCGATACTCACGAGTATGTATTAAATTTACTCTGACTGAACAATGAACCTAAGCAGAAATTTCTTCATTTATTAAGAAATACGATCAGGAGCCAATTAATTACAAAGAATGGAAATTTTTTTTTTGCTTTAATATAACAAGTCGAGCTGTTTTACTGGAAGATGACGGAATAAAAATGTTAATATGCGATATGTGCTCTGGTATATCCTCGATAGCATTAATCCTGCTTGGTTATAACAAAATGGAAGTTAATAAAGAGTTAAATCACTGAGCATAATGTAGCAACTTGTAAGTATATTTTGCTGTTTTACTTTTTCAATTTAGTGTTTATAATAAACGCTCACGTGACATTAAATTTGACTTTTTCGAAGTATTTAAAAGTAGGTACTCACACATTAAAAAATGAAAGAAATAAATGATTTGTTTATGCAGTCATTTAGCATTACAGCTATAGTTTGGATTCAAGGGAATTCTTGATGGTAAAAATATTTAACCCTAGAACCGTACCCTGGGGTACAACTAAAAAAAATATATAATATTGGCTATAACTTTCTTGTTTTAAAACGGATCTTTTTGCACCTCCGCGTATTTACGGGGGGTGGGGGATCGTGTCGAAGCATCAGCCGGGCGCGAGTCCTGTTAGCGTGTGATCGTGGCAAGCCTGAGTGGAGTACTACAGCACCCCTGTGTATGCATCTACAAAATGCATGCACAAATAAGTATTGGCGGTATTTTAAAAAAGCACGACCTTCTAGTGCTCCATCCTCTTCAGATTCAAAATCTGGTAGATGTTCCTTTTGTCCCAGGTCAAAAGACCGTAAATCAAGCACTCGATGTGAAAAATGTAAAAATTGTATATGTTTAGAGCACCAATAGAAGATTTGCCAAAACTGTTTGGTAATTTTTTGTTTAATTATGTAACGTGAGACTGAAATAAGTGCCATAAAAGTCTATGTATGTTGATTATATTAATAAATGTCTATTCTTATGAAAAAATGTTTTCTTTAACGGGTTCCACTAGTACCCCTGGGTACTGGTATTTAAAGTCTATGATGGGTACGGTTCTAGGGTTAAAAGAATGTATACCTACCTATCACGTTCAAATCAGTAGACAGTAGACATACATTTTAGTAGAATATTTTTAAAGATGTTTTGTGCAACTGACAAATGATCGGAGACTTGACATGTGCAATTGACAAGTAACTTTCATTCGTTTCATTCGACGCATAGAGCAACGCGAACTGTCTAAGGGGAGACGGCATAGAACGATTGCTAGGTACAAATTTGTCTGTCATATTTTGCGGGTGACGGGGGGAAATCTTCCTCACCCACATTTTCTTAGACTCGCACTACAATAGCAATCAACTGTTAATACGAAGCCTATATATACACTTTAAACAATACACTCATAAATTTTACACACACATGATACATATTGTGTCATATCACCCCAAGTCGCTCAACCAATCCATGTATTGATGTGACGTTCGGTAAAGTTGCTAAACAAATCTGAATATTATATATACGTTTAAATAGGTGTAAATAATAATAACTTGTTATAAAATTACTTACTTAAACAAGATAATACCATTTTTCTTCAGATTTCTTTAATCACATTTATTTTTGTATTAATATCTAATTATTTCATCATTTTTATAAAATGACAATTCGACCGCGCACGCTGTCAACTAGACTTAGTCTAGTAAAAGAAACTTCAAAAAACAGTTTTTATGTAAGTAGGCACTTTTAGTCGTCAAAATGTCAAATTATTGCCAGAGGGGGTTTGCCAGCTTTGGCCTCTCCCTCTGTAAAGGCGCGCGATGCTCTGTGCATTCGACGTATTGTATAACCGGTTTGAAGTTAGTGCTCGGCTTCAAGTAGTATTCAATAACTAGCTAATATCTGCTAAATAAGGAGACATAAATGTATTATCATGAAGTATGACGTGAAAAATAAAAAAAAAACCTACTCGGAAGGACAAGCCCTTCTTTCGCAAGGAATGTCTCAGTCCCAGGAATGACCCAGGTTACTTGTCATCAAGGAGTTCGTGAATGAATAAATTCGCAGTATCCAATAAAAATCCATAGCTTTTCGAAACCGTATCATTTAATCGAATATACTAATAAACTGTACAGAATTCTATTATTTCTTAAATTTTACTTTATTCGTCAAAACAAACTAAAATATAAACCCAGATATTCAACAAGATATCGGAACTTGAGTCACTCAGATACGCCATTACTCTGTATATTTACTGTGCCCGGACACAGCACTGTGTCGACCAATAACAAATAAATAAAACTTTCCTCTTTATTATGTTGATAGTGATTTCTTTTCAGCTACGAAACTATGAATACATAACCCCATCAATTTTGTTTTTTCAGCAATAAAAATGTTTATATATTTTCTTTGTTCATTTTTTCGCCTGACAACCCTGATTTGTGACGGCGAACACTAAGAAGATAGTATCAAGTTGGGTCCGAAGGTTGACTTTTGCTTTTGATATGTTCGAAGCTTGACTTGGTTTGAAGTGCTTATTATGTAGCTTTAATATTCTGATATAATGAAACTGACTTTATATTTTCATATGAAATAAAGAAGGGCATTTGCACCAATACCATTCAGTACAATTTTCCCTGTTATATAAGTAAGGGTTGTTGGATCTAGAGAACTTGTTAATACATTAAAATAATTTATAAATTCACACCACATACAAAAGCTCTGAAATCAGAAAGTCGAGATCACTCAAATATGTTCCTATCCGGGATTCAAATTCGACACCTCAGCAACCACACTGCGCCAACTAGGCAGATAGTATTTCTAGTAGGTACTAGCCCTTAGCTACGAAAATTTTAAAACAGATTTTTTTTTAGAACATCTATACTTATAATAAATCTGTAGAAGTGAAAATTCTGTACATTCAAAATATCAAAAAAATAAATAGCAGGGGGTGTTGCTAGACCGACACCGAACCCAAAAATGTGATTAAAAAAATTTTTGTCTGTCTGTCTGTCTGTCTGTCTGTCTGTCTGTCTGTCTGTCTGTCTGTTTGTTCAGGCATCACGCAAAAACTACCGGTTCGATTACAATGAAACTTGGTATAATTATTCTTTAATAGCCTGGGCACCACACTGGGTACTTTTTATCCCGGAAAAGTATATAGAATTCAAACCAAACTTACCCAAAGTTATTATCAATTATTGCTTAAACAGTTAATGGTACGATGATGAAACTAAGCATAAGCGTTGTTTGTTATAATTTGAAAAAAGTAATTTTAACATTTTTGCAAATTCCACCTCCAAAGGTATAAAAAAGGAGGGTAAAGTTTGTATGGGACAACGTGATTCCTTGGTCCGATCTACTTAAAATTTGGCATATAGCATTACCAACATAATTCATGGAAGGCTTGTTTCGTATTTTATTGAAATTTACACTATAACGAGCTAAAAAGGGAATGTAAATTATTTTGGGACTGATTTTCTCCGGAGTTGATATCAATACTCCTTTAATACTCTTATTTTATACTTAAATTACTTTTTATTTTGACACATAATTCGTGAAAGTTCAAGACAATTGACGTTTTAATTTATGTTTTACTTCAAACTTCAAACAGATGATTTTACTACAAAGCCATAAAGTTAAATAAAAATCGCTATATTGGTATAATATTAACCAAATATGCTTTATGGAAGTATTATTGCTAATTTATTAAGATTTTGTGTGACAAAAATGCATTTGTGAAAAGAAGAAGAAAATTCTAAAATGGCTAGCCAGAAAATGAAAGACCACGCTTCAGGTAGTATCCACTGCATGTTACCATCTACGCTCAATCATTACGACAAACATTGTCAGCAGCCCTAAGCGACTGGTCATGGAAGGCATGAACTTTATTCTACATATAGCGCCGACTGCATTCTGTCAGGAAACAGACTCAGTCTTTGTAAAATATGGGAATGGCCTCTACGTAAACTACATTCGACAGGACTGAAAAGAGCCATTACAATGAACATGAACGCTCAGCTGATAAAATTTACATTGTTATTACGTTACCAGGTTTTGGTTGGACCATATGTATTAGGAGGACAAAGCCTACAATAGTTCGGTTTGTCCAAACGTCGTAGGCTGGGACTACCTGAAGAAGGAACGTAAGTTACGATGTCAATGGCTTAGAAGAGAAGTTGTGTCAAGTAGTAGTTTAGCCATTGAATTAAGAAATGTATTTAATAAATAAATTTACTTAGCTCATATTATTTTGCGTTATGAATTTGTTAATCAGAAATCTATCTAACTAGGTATTATTGCGAGTGTTTGTGAGTGTGGATGTTTGTTACTCTTTCACGCTGTAACGGCTGCACGGATCTAGCTGTAATTTGGTGCCTACAGAAATATGTTATAGTCTAGGAATAAAATTTCACGCAGGCGAAGCTGCGGGCATCGGCTAGTGTTATAATATAATTATAATGTCACCATCATGGTATGCTTATAATGTTTTTAAACTCACACGACTTGCACTACACATTATATTGATTGCGGGTCTTTTTCGCGTAAACATTTTAAACTTCGTTCACCTCCCGACGTGTCGGCTATGTTACAATAGCCGTGGTCACGAGTAGACTGGGGAATGCAGCGGGTGTCATCCTCTTGTACCGTTGATCTTACAGGTACCCACATATTAGTTTATGAATAACAGTCATTAGGGTCGCGACACACTACACTCACGATATCCGAACGAATGTTAGGCGGTTTATCGCGACACTTACACATCCTCACTACAGGGTTCCATGTGGACGAAAGTTTATATCCCGTATCACGGTTGAAATTGTTGTGATGCTTCTTGATTTCAACCGCTTCACGAACAATCCTCGGGTAATATCGGCGTTCAGTGGACAAAACTCCCGGTGCATGCAACTCCATCCAGTGATTTGACCCCGATAGTAAGAGATGCTCCGCGATCGCTGATTTTTCGGTTTGGTGGTTCTTGACCGCTGCTATGTGCTCTCTCACTCGTTCTGCGATGGTTCGCTTCGTTTGACCGATATACGAGCTGCCACAGCTACAGTCCACCTTGTAAACACCCGGCGTCTGATAAGGAACGGTGTCCTTTGGTGTTCTCATTTGCTGCGAAACCTTTGCCATTGGGGTAAATACGGTGTTTATTGAAAAGTTCTTCAAAATGGTACCAATTTTGTCCGTTACCCCCCTGACATACGGTAAGAACGCCGGCAGCCTGGCAACATCCGGTTGTTTTTCCCCACACCCTCGGACAGGAGCGGACCTCCTCACGCTGTACCCGTTTTCATGTAGCACCTTCCGTATGTGGGACAGTTCATCTTCTAAAAACTCTTGGTCACACAGAGCATGAGCCCTGTTAATTAGAGATGTCTCCACCGAACGTAGGTGACGGGGATGATGGTGTGACGCAGCGTGAAGGTACTTGTCTGTGTGCGTTGGTTTTCTGTACACCGTGTGCTTCAGGAGTCCATCCTCCCCCACCATGACCTTTACATCCAGAAACGGCAATGTCCTATCACTCTCCAACTCATAGGTGAAAGTGAGATTAGGGTGCAATGCATTAAGGTGCTCAAGGAAACGTCCTACCCCCAGACCTTCGCCTTTCATTACGCAGAACACGTCGTCCACGTATCGTTTCCAAAGGCGTACCCCATGCGAGTCGTAATCAATAAGGGTTTCGACGTGCTTTATCCATATGTTCGCCATGACCGGAGCTATAGGACTTCCCATTGCGACCCCATCCATCTGCAGGTAATGTTCTCCTTGGTAAACCAAATAACTACCCTCTAAGCAGTTTCGCAGCAGTGTCATGTACCCTTCCGACACACCGCCAACTCTGAGTTTTGTCCTTACAATTTCTGTACAATCCTTGACAGGAACATTGGTGAAAAGTGACTCCACATCAAAGCTGACCATTATGTCGGTCGGGTTGAGTCTTATACTGCCCAGGATTTCCACAAAATGCCTTGAGTCCTTCACGAATGACGTAGTCGCGCCCACCAATGGTTGCAGTACCGACGCCATATGTTTCGCCAATTTAAACGATGGTGAGTCAATTTGACTTACAATTGGTCTTAGTGGGACACAGGCTTTATGTATTTTCGGTAGTCCGTAAAGTTTCGGTGACTGTACCACACTCGGTCTATGCAGATTCTCGAAAACGTCCTCCGCGAAAAGATCCTTGTTATCCCTGATAACTGCCCTCACCCTCCTTGTTACCCTCGCAGTTGGATCATACGCCACCGGTTTATACACTTTCCTGTCTTGTAAAATGGCGCGTATTTTAGAATCATAATCACTTGTGGACATTACTACGGTGGCATTACCTTTATCGGCCTTAAGAACAAAAATGTCACTATTGGTTCTCAAGTTCCTAAGTGCTGTACGCTCTTCCTTCGTAATGTTACTTTTGGGTAGTTTTGCTTTTCTCAACAAAATGGCCACGTCCTGCCGTAAGGCATCGGCATCATCTGTTGGTACCTTATTGCGGATTATTGTTTTCTCCACACTGCCAATGATGGTCTCATGGTACTGCAACCATTGGTGGGCGCGACTACGTCATTCGTGAAGGACTCAAGGCATTTTGTGAAAATCCTGGGCAGTTTAAGACTCAACCCGACCGACATAATGGTCAGCTTTGATGTGGAGTCACTTTTCACCAATGTTCCTGTCAAGGATTGTACAGAAATTGTAAGGACAAAACTCAGAGTTGGCGGTGTGTCGGAAGGGTACATGACACTGCTGCGAAACTGCTTAGAGGGTAGTTATTTGGTTTACCAAGGAGAACATTACCTGCAGATGGATGGGGTCGCAATGGGAAGTCCTATAGCTCCGGTCATGGCGAACATATGGATAAAGCACGTCGAAACCCTTATTGATTACGACTCGCATGGGGTACGCCTTTGGAAACGATACGTGGACGACGTGTTCTGCGTAATGAAAGGCGAAGGTCTGGGGGTAGGACGTTTCCTTGAGCACCTTAATGCATTGCACCCTAATCTCACTTTCACCTATGAGTTGGAGAGTGATAGGACATTGCCGTTTCTGGATGTAAAGGTCATGGTGGGGGAGGATGGACTCCTGAAGCACACGGTGTACAGAAAACCAACGCACACAGACAAGTACCTTCACGCTGCGTCACACCATCATCCCCGTCACCTACGTTCGGTGGAGACATCTCTAATTAACAGGGCTCATGCTCTGTGTGACCAAGAGTTTTTAGAAGATGAACTGTCCCACATACGGAAGGTGCTACATGAAAACGGGTACAGCGTGAGGAGGTCCGCTCCTGTCCGAGGGTGTGGGGAAAAACAACCGGATGTTGCCAGGCTGCCGGCGTTCTTACCGTATGTCAGGGGGGTAACGGACAAAATTGGTACCATTTTGAAGAACTTTTCAATAAACACCGTATTTACCCCAATGGCAAAGGTTTCGCAGCAAATGAGAACACCAAAGGACACCGTTCCTTATCAGACGCCGGGTGTTTACAAGGTGGACTGTAGCTGTGGCAGCTCGTATATCGGTCAAACGAAGCGAACCATCGCAGAACGAGTGAGAGAGCACATAGCAGCGGTCAAGAACCACCAAACCGAAAAATCAGCGATCGCGGAGCATCTCTTACTATCGGGGTCAAATCACTGGATGGAGTTGCATGCACCGGGAGTTTTGTCCACTGAACGCCGATATTACCCGAGGATTGTTCGTGAAGCGGTTGAAATCAAGAAGCATCACAACAATTTCAACCGTGATACGGGATATAAACTTTCGTCCACATAGAACCCTGTAGTGAGGATGTGTAAGTGTCGCGATAAACCGCCTAACATTCGTTCGTATATCGTGAGTGTAGTGTGTCGCGACCCTAATGACTGTTATTAATAAACTAATAATGTGGGTACCTGTAAGATCAACGGTAAAAGAGGATGACACCCGCTGCATTCCCCAGTCTACTCGTGACCACGGCTATTGTAACATAGCCGAAACGTCGGGAGGTGAGCGAAGTTTAAAATGTTTACGCGAAAAAGACCCGCAATCAATATAATGTATGGTATGCTTAATTATTCACTGTACTAAGCACTTTAAAAAGGCATAGAAACGGCTTTCTGTTTGTACAGAGGGATACAAACGAGATTTCACTGATGTTTGAATGTATAATTTAATTAACGTTAAACGTACTAAGTAGGGCTGTTGATAATTCAACAAGGTTTTAACCTTAAATACCGAATTTGATTATTAAAATCTAATAATTACAAAGCGTGACACTGTTAACCAACAACAAGCATTTCGTAAACAAGAAATTTTTACCGAGAATTTTACAGGTAAAGAATTTCACTTTGTAATTTTCATTTTTTATTCAAAAGGTATCTGGCAACCTGTTTGGAGGGTGTATTGTTATTTTTTTGGTTTATTTAATTGGGTCTTTAATCATGATAGGATGCAATCCCATAATTGGAGGGTTTATTTCAATGTACCTACCTATCTAATCTTCTATTTTTTAAATTGAATGGAACACTTGAAATTGCCACCATTGCGCTTGCTATCGGCAAGCTTAACGGCTGTGAGTCCTGGGACATCCCTCCGAGGGCTTACCAGGGGCTCCCGACCGTAGGCTGTTGGGCGTTACGTGAGGTTTTTTGGTCGGTAGGAGTCCGGCATAGCAATCATGAAGGATTTTTCCTCACGCTAAAAAAAAAACTTAACGGTCGTACTACGTGTAACTGCAAAACCGTCACACTATTATGTTATTGGCTGATATTGCACTTATATCTAGTTAAGTTCTCGAAAATGTTAATAACGAACAATATTACAGGGTAAGACGGTGACAACACCTATAAATACCTTAAATTCTGCTTTTAATTACGGTTGGATGAAATTGGGATGAAAAAAGATGAAGAGGAAAATTATGTTTGTCCAATAAATAGATGGCACTGTGTAATTAATTGGGTTAGTCTATCACACCTGGCAGCAGCAGAAAAAATCGTGTAAGTAAAATCCAGCAACGATTTAATATAATAAAAGTACCTAATAGTGTAGTCCATCCCTTAATCGTTATAAACAGGGAAGAAAGGCGCTAACCTATTATCGTAGGATAAAACAGTTAGTGGATAATCCCGTTTTCTTGGCGCTCCGTCTAATTCGTTTGTAGAACTTTAGGTACCGTCTCGAAGCTTCGTTGGGATCAGGTGGTTCTAAAGGTTGCGTCTTTATCCTCCTGCGGGGCCTTCTGTCACGATTCCTTATTGCTGAGCACTTAGAACAACGACCTTATTATATCGCAAACAGTGAGGTTGAAACTATTGCCAGACTATAAAGGAAGCTTCAGTGTGTGTATTTAAATGTGATGTGTATCTAGGGTACATTTTCAGCGGGCCTGAGGACGGATGGGCTGCTCACCGTCCTTACAGAAGCAGGCAAAAGATGACAACGTGACGTGATAGTTTTACGCACGCCACACGTCCCAAGAAACGGGATAACAACCGAACTCCATAATTGAGGCCGCAGTGGTAGCCAAGTCTGTTGGGAATCCTGGGGTTATCACATGTATATAAAATGTAGTTTTGAACACTCAGTATTTTCTTATAGAATTACTGGGTGACTTACTGAACTATCTTCGAAACTCTTAAACTTAGATTGAAATTATAAAATAAGCTACCTATGTAAAATAAGAATTACCTAATTTTCTGAAACTGCATCCCTATAAGGGTTTACACTTAAAATTTTATTTCTTACTTTATCAGTGTTTACATTCAAAATGTTGTACCTACCAAGTGCGATCAATCAATAATGAATAGACTTCAATAGTTTATTACCTTTATTCGTTCTCACTAGTTTCAAAAAACTATTTCATTTCTCTTACACTGCTTTGAAACTTCAGTGGAGCCTGTATACGAGCATTTTCTCAATTTCAGTTTGCAACAAAATCAGTTTATTTTCAAACTGACAAATTGCATTGAAGTAACAAAGTACAATTTTCCATTGAGAATAACCTGGCAAAGTTTTCGAGTGTACAATGAATAATGTAAATTCACATACGTCCATATTCCGGAGGTGTGTCGGAAATCATTTCAAGATTAAGGTTTTAAGTAAATTTCCTGTGAACGTAATCGTATGCCGTGCAGTAATTTAGTTATGCTTGGCGGACGGCGGCGATGCTTCAATTGCGGGGGCGGCTTGCCGGATGTCATTATTTCCTGCATATGCTCCATCTGACCCCCATGTCGGCTACTGGCAAAAATAATTCACTTTTAATCGATCTATCAATGTTCTAACGCTATGAACGCATGAATTACACTGTACGTGAAACAGTTATTGCTTTTGTTTGTACTTCTATAGTGACGTGTTCAATAATGAACTTTGAATAGTTGCTTCTGATATAATATAGACTTGGGACGTAAGAAGGCAGTTGCTAGAAGTCAAATGAACCTGTACCGGCTAGTAGATATATTGGTCCGCAGTGTGCTAGACATCGCAATGCAACCGAGAATTTACACTAAAGTGAGAAATGTATGTAGACTAATACCTCTACACATAACAGTATACAGGTACACAGGTATAATAATATGCGTGTGCACCTTGCAGGGTAAATTGTTGGTATTAAACGGAAAATTATCTTCAGCATCAATGAGGCCCTGGTGGCTATTATACGGTTAGACAGGTTCGCCGCAGTAATAACTTATGAATAGAAATGGTAATCGAACTTTGGCATAAGTAGTTAAATATTAAGTTCATAGTCATTTCTCTCAAAGTCTCTATGCACTATAATTATATTGTTGTTTAATTAAAATAGGTACAGTCTTTGCTGGTGCATTAATACAACTGTCGCTTCCTAAGAAGATAATAGGACATTTTCTTTTTGGTGTACACCATCTAGCTCAAAACATATTTAGTTTTTTGTTTCAATTTTATAACTATGTCAGCTATCTTGATGTCACTAAGGAGCAGCTAGATAAACTTGAGCGACTTCAAAACTTTTGTATTAGATTTATATATGGATTTCGCAAATATGATCATATAACACAATTTCGTCAAGAGCTTAACTAGCACCCTATTCGTCTTCGTCGAAACACTCATATTCTGTCTTTGCTTTACAGCACTCTTTTCAATCCCTATACTCCAAATTATTTGAAAGAACGGTTTACGTTCCTGAATGATACACATTTGAGATCTCTAAGGTCATCAGAGTCACTGCAATTAGAAATTCCTAGACTTTCCACAAATTTTTACGACAAATCCTTCGCTGTACAAGCAGTTCGGTTGTGAAATTCACTACCTTTAAACATTAGGCGTGCGCAGTCTTTAAATTCCTTCAAAAGACTAGTTAAGGTGCACTACTTAGCTTCATAGTATTTGCAAATGTAAATAATGATGATATCTGTGTGTATAATTAATAAGTGTGTATGTACGTATATATATAACATCTATCTATGTATATATTGTATTTATTTATGTATATATTTATGTTTGTATTTATTGTCTTATATTTCTGTTGACTTGAGACGTATAGCAGATTAAGTATGTTTGTATATGTCACCAACGACTACCCCTTTTACAACGTGATTCTTGACGGTATTTTTCCATCCAAAGGTTGCCTGTAAAAGATTGCTTTTCAGCGATAAGGCCGCCACCTGTACATTTAAGAAATGTAATATCTGTAAAAGAAATTTTGACATTGGTTTGCAATAAAGTTTATTCTTATTCTTATAACTAGTAAAAAAACATAGTAACTATAAGTTGTACGTGATGTAATACTGTATCGTTTTTGTTACAAAATTTAAAAAAATAATATCATGTCATAATAAAATATATTTACTTTTAAAAGTGTAAAGCTACTGACGAACGGCTAAAATGCAGCGTCCCATTTCAGTTACGGACCGGCAGTCATTATTTCCGGTGCCATGCGATGCCTGCTCTCCTCACCGACCTGCCAAAATTCAACTACAAAATAACCATCATAAGCTGACCCACCCAAACATAACCAGAGGCAACTAACGTTTAGAAAACTTTAGTTACTACCTAACCGTCAGAGCTCTACGTAATTTAGTAGTTTGGAAATGTTCTTACTGTTTGAATGCTGTGTAATTTGTTGGATACGTCGGAAATAGCTTACATGAACATACAGGAGAATTTCATGGAAATTATAGTAAACTAACGGACGCCACACAGTTTCACCCGGCGTAGTTCCCGTTTCCGTAGGACTGCGGGTATAAAATATAGCTTATGTCATTCGCGGCTATTGTAGCTTCCCACCAGTAAAAGAATGTTTAAAAATCGTCGTAGCCTATCAATACAAACAAACAAATAAACATACAAACAAATAATCAAATCTTTCCTCTTTACAGTATTATTATAGATTATCACGTTGTTTAGTCTAGAGTGGTTCATTCTCAATACAAACAAAATAATTTTAATGTAAGACTCCCATGCATGTTTGAATATTTGAATTTAGCTCTTTTGTGCAACAGGCAGCCGCATCTCTATTTTAAAGTCTTACAGGCAACTGTACATAGAACATAACGTAAGTGTTTCCGAACGATGACTTCCAAAATTTATGCTGTAGTCCCTTGACTTCACACAGTGAAAAGTGCAATAATTATACCATACTTCACTCGACAACTATAGTCAAAGGTACAAAGCTGGGTACCTATTTATATAGTATTACTCATTAGACTATTGCGGTGAAAAATGTATAATGACGGCTCTGGCTTTAAAACAAAAGGCTCACAATACGCGCCCACACACGGCATTGTTAGCGCTTTTATTGAAATTGGTGCTCATTAAAAACTTTATTTTCGTATGTTATGATTTTAACGCTCATCTAGGATTCCATTTTGAGACTTCTCACAGTGGAAATAGTTAGAAAAGGAATAATAAGTTAAATGAGTTTACGCTCAATAAGATCATTAGTTTTGAAACGTTAAATTTTATTAATTTAACGTCCCCGTTTTGAAACCAACTATTAAATCTTCTTAAAGAAAAGATGTACAAATGAAATCATATATTTTAATGGCATATGTAAACAAAAATCAATAATTTACAATGTCAATAATTTATTTTTAATTTAAAAGATAAAATAATGATGTTTTCTAATAAATTGTTAAGATTCATGCATTAAATAGCTTTAGTTTTTATTTTTGTAAAATGGTAAATGAAATACATTATTATTAATTTTTGAAGAAAACATACCTACATCTTTAATTTGTTTTTCTCTGATATTATTTAATCTTAAGTTTTTACTAATATTACAACTAAACAAAGCTATAAAAGACTGCATTTTGTTGAAGGAAGCATGTCACGTACCTATGGTCAAGTTTCAGTAGTGCCGATTAATATTGTTTCGATAAGAAATAGTAAAGCTAGATAGTATAGGTTCCCGCTGTAGAACGACCTTCAACTAGCTGGTTAATGAATGAAAAGTATTTTATATTCATTTAAACACGTCAATAAATACATTGCAAATGGGTTGCTAGAAAAATTTAGTCCAGAATACGATGATTACGCCTCACAAAATTTCAGCCACGTAACGCCTGATTTCATTAGTTATTTAATTTTGCTGTTATTTATAGCAGCAACATAAATACATTATCTGTGAAAATTTCAACAACTTACCTATGTATATGTAAATGAGATACAGCCTGGTGACATACCGACGTACGTTTGATTGATAAGGAAGCCTGGAAATGATCTGCTTGCTCTTCTGGTGGAGTTTTAGTTTATAGTACTTTTGTAAATATGTAGTGCATAAAAAGAATAGCCCGCCGAGTTTCTTGCCAGTTCTTCTCAAGTGGGCCGCGTTCCGAACTGGTAGTAGTACTATTTGATTTGTGTTCATTGACGTGTCGCAAGTGCCTATCTATTAGGATTATGCGAAATAAATGTTTTTTTGAGTTTGAATTTGACAGCTTTGTCTCAATAATAATAGGGTCCTGTATTTACCCTTTGGGTACGAAACTCTAAAAATATTACAGAAATTACATTTCTGAGTAATTCTATAAGCAAAGGCTTCACAAGCAGATATTTCATAAATTTGTCAACCACTTTTATACAATAAACACAGTTAAGTAAGATATGAAGCAAAAAGAAAAATTATATGAAACTTTTTGTGACATAACGATATTGTTGTTTTCGAAAGAAACCTCAAAAAATCATTATTTATGTAACACTCGATAACGCCCGCGGCTTCGACCATGTGGAATTTTGTTTCCGTTCCCTCGTCCCATGAGAATTTATTCCCGGAATAAAAAGTACTTGTTACAGACTATATAATCTATCCCTGTATCAAATTTTAGCCAGATACGTTCAGCTAATAAAGCAAGGTGATATCCAGACGGTTACACACCCAAAATTTCGCATTTATAATATTAGTAAGCTTATTTCCTATTCCTAATACTTTAAGAAATTAAACATAAAGGTTTCATTTCTTTTATGTATACGACTAAAGCTATAAAATACTGCCCACAATATTTTAGAAATGTTGGAAAAGAGCTAGCTCCGATGGTACAGTGAAATTTTAAGATAAACATCATAATACGAGGGCAACAATTGTTTGGTAATGTCATTTTCCTCCGGACCGCGATTGGAGAAGCAGACTAAAAAGTCGTGGATTGACGTGATAGAGGTTTGATTCTGACCCTGACGAAGTAGAATGGTATATACTTAATGTATATGGCATTTACTCATTAGACTTTTAATGGTGAAAGAAGGAGTTCGCGAAGGAAATTAGACGATTAGGAAGGATTGTCCCAAATTCGGTTCAATAGTGAACGATAAAACATTGCAAATAACTGAATCTGTGTACCTATGTATTTGCGAGTGGAGGATATTTAAAGTCTGGTCATCATATTATTGATGCTGTTGATTGATGACACTTGATGGAACTTGCTACACATATTGAAAAACTTTACTTGACTGCCTCTGTGGCGTAGTCGGTAGTGATACCGCCGGCCGCGCTGGAGGTCCGGGGTTCGATTCCTGGGTCGGTCCAAATATTAGGTGCTTACACATCAAATTGGCGTTTTTCGTACTGGCCACTTTAATTACGATTTTCTCCTCTTTGGTAAGGAATTCCAAATTCAAATTTTCCCAGCTATTTACTCATGTATTTATCCTTCGATGACCGTCATTCATTTGTTTTTTTCTGTTTGCGTCACTCATTTTACAAAATGGAAAACTTAAAATATCGCATTATTTACGAGTACGAGTTCCGCCGTGGCACTAGTGCTGCGGAAACGACTAGAAGGGTGAATGATGTGTATGGCGGTCATGTTGCAAAAGAAAACACAGTTCGTTTTTGGTTCCAACGTTTTCGTTCAGGAAATGTCGACCTGCAGAACAAGCCCCGTGGACGGCCTGAGACTCAAGTTGATAATGAAGTATTGAAGGCTATTGTGGAAGCGGATCCATCGCAAACCACGTCCGAGTTAGCTGCAGGCTGCGGTGTTAGTGATAAAACTGTTTTAATTCACTTGAAGCAAATTGGGAAGATTAAAAAGCTTGAAAGGTGGGTACCTCACGAATTGACTGAAGCAAACCGGCAAAAGCGCGTCGACTACTGCGTTACATTACTGAACCGGCACAATAATGAAGGTATTTTAAACCGAATCATTACCTGTGACGAAAAATGGATTCTTTACGATAATCGAAAGCGCTCAGCGCAATGGTTGGATCCTGGCCAGCCAGCCAAATCCTGCCCCAAGCGAAAATTAACCCCAAAAAAGTTACTTGTAAGCGTTTGGTGGACTAGTGCCGGTATTGTTCATTACAGTTTTCTCAAATCTGGCCAGACTATTACGGCTGATGTCTATTGTCAGCAATTGCAAACCATGATGGAAAAGCTAGCGGCTAAACAACCTAGGCTGGTCAATCGCTCCACGCCACTGCTGCTTCACGACAACGCGTCTTTGGGGGGTTTCGGGTGTGATCCCGCTTCTAAGGGGGGGGGCGTGCGTGAATTGTCTCAATCACGTCACGGTGCCGTCATGGGCCTGCTTCTGTAAGGACGGTGAGCCGCCCTCTCACCGTCCTCAGGCCCCCGGTCATGGTGGCCGATAGTCGGCGGCGCCCTGGTCCATGATGATACTCGTAGAAGACAAAAGTTTGTGCTGTAATAGTACGAGTACCTATTTTGAAACATCTTCAAAATGTTTGCAGTGCTAGTAGCTAATTACTGAGCTGAATTTATTTCTGTTAGAAAAATAATCTTCTACATAATAACAAAAAAGTAAATATAAAATAATCTATTTTTTTTCTCACTCATATCAATAATTATCATAAGATTAAAGATAAGTTACTAAGGTAAGGTAGTACCCGGTTTTTACCTCGTTAACATAAATTTACGTTAATAACTTAAGCATCTGCCTATTATCCTCATTCGTAAAAGTGTAATATAACGTAAGAACGGCCTCGAATTATTAGGAATTTCTGCCATACAAAGCGGCTTGACACGTCACGCTCCACAAATAATCTGACGTGATACGCCTACGTAATTAAGTATTCCTGTTTCTTTTCAAAGAATGTGAAAATCAAGATTATAAAGCACCCCCTGTGATTTTGAAATGTTAATTAATACTGCGAATACAGTTGTTCGAGCATCTTTTTGTACATAGTAATATTAAAATTTTGAGCCAGGATTTTTGCTTTAAAACTTATTTATTTTATTAGATAGGAAAATAAACTAATATAAAATTAAATTATTCTTACATTTTTGGCATTTTGTTTTCAATATAACGACACCTAATAAATGTTGATACCAGAAAAATGTTGATTACCACAATGGTTCTGAGAATGCCTAATATTGAAGCGATCATCGTTTAGAAAATGGGTTTTCAAGCCATAAAGCTCACCTATCGATACCGCTTTTCAACGGAGTAAGAACTCATTTTCTAACCATTATTATGCTCTAACTTTGCAGAACTCACTCGCATATTGGATATGGGAGAATGGGAACTAGGTGTCTGCCCTCAAGACGGACGTACCGACGGACATTAAAGTGATCCTATATGAGTTCCGTTTTTTTATTTATTTAAAGAAAGGAACCCCAAAAAGAAACACAAAGAGTTTAGTTCAGCGCATTTACAGTGGATGCCCGTTACAAACAAACGAATAAATATTTTCTCCTATAAGATTAATAGAGATTTGCTGTTGAACGAGATGATAATTCGCTGTGTTTTTTTCAGAAATATTTTAAGCCTTTATCCGCTGAAAACTAATTAGTGTTTATAGATATCTATGGTTTATAGCTATATTTAAAAACCAGTAAAAATTCAAAATACGCCAAAAAAATTACGATTGTTTTATTGAAGCCCTTCTTTTTTTATCTGTTTTGAGTATTTATGTTGTTATAACGGCAACAGGAATACATCATCCACTGTGATATACAGCCGGTGACAGACAGAAAGACAGACGGACAGCAAAGTCTCAGTAACAGGGTTCTGTTTTTACCCTTGGGTATGGAACCCTAAAATAATAACAGTTTAAGAAATTAGCACTAGGCTACGATTAGTACATATTTTGTAACCAGATATTTTAGTTCTTGGATATCATTATTTTGAAATTGAACTCGCACATACACATAATTTTTGACGAACTTTATGAAAATCCTAGAACTATGAACCGTGAGACTTCATTTATGTCAATTGAAAGAGGGATAAAGAGAAAAAAAAAGTTAATTTATTTTGAAAAGGATTGTTATCTCAATCTCATCGCTAACATTGCATTATTTTAGCATTAATTTAATAGATATGCATGTGCTACTGCGGGCATATTTTGAGAAAAAATTTTGATTTCAACTTTAGCACAAATATATTATTATGATTAATCTAAATTTATAGCATTTTCAAAAATAATAGGATACAAATTTATTAAAAAGAACGAAGAGACATCCGATGGCCCATTTCTGTAACAGACCTTGCCGTAGTTAACAATGTCAGAGGCATAATGGTGCGTTGAATTTAATGACGAAAGGCTTTTGGGTATGACGACATATGCATAGGGCATAGGGCACAATTTCTGCTTTACGGCACACTCGTTAAATATTATACCTGTACAAAGGGGTCTTTTTAATTTTATTTATAACTAACACAGTCTTAGCACGTGTGCTAGTGCTAATACACAAAATTAAAATTATACTCAAAATGTTTTGTCAAAACTTCATGATATTGCTTGCTTAGCTTATGATAATCAAATGTCAACTAAAATAAATCAATATTTTTTTACATATTTTTTAACTAACTACTTGCCATTTTTAGGGTTTCATAGCCAAATGGCAAAAAGGGAACCCTTATAGATTCGTCATGTCTGTCTGTCTGTCTGTCTGTCTGTCTGTCCGTCCGTGTGTCACAGCCACTTTTCTCCGAAACTATAAGGCCTATGCTATTGAAACTTGGTAACTAGATGTATTCTGTGAACCGCATTAAGATTCTTATATGAAACTAGAAAAAAAGCAGTAAATTTTGGGGGTCCCCATACTCAGAACTGAAACTCAAAATTTTTTTTTTCATCATATCCATACGTGTGGGGTATCTATAGACAGGTCTTCAAAAATGCTATTGAGGTTCCTAAAATCATTTTTTTCTACAGTGAATAGTTTGCGCAAGAGACACTTCCAAAGTGGAAAAATGTGTGCCTCCCCCCCCTCTAACTTCTAAACTAAGAGAATGATAAATGGGGTGCTAGGTCGGGAAACCTCCTAGTGTGCTTGGTCCGGTTTTCTATCCCTTCGGGCTATATGCCCGGTGGGAGTGACAACTGGACTAAGACGGTGCACCCTGGAACATCGGCTAATGGGTGCGGTGTGCAGCCCTCATTAGTCGATGTACTAATATCCCGGCAAGCTGACCCCATGGCGAGGGGGTTGCAGTTCGGTGGGCCTGCTAGGCCCACGGTGTTGCGTTGCATCTGCAGCGCAACACAGCGTGGCGGACGCCCCAATGCAATGCTCCCGGCTTTCTGGCTGGTAGAAGCATTGGGACGGTTTTTCGGCCGTCATTTGACGGAGTGGTGTGTGTTGCTGCCGGCCGCGAGTAACAGCGCGGCCGACAGCAGCAGTGCTTGGCTGGCATCGCTTCGCCACATTTGCTGACGAGGCGATGGCGGCAAAGTGAGAGGCACTGCACGGGAGGGGCGGGAGTTTAGGTAGATGCTTCCGCCCTATCGTGCAGTTCGGAGGCGCCGCGGTAACCAGTCACTGCGCGCCCCGGATTGTTTCTTGACCGTGGGTGTAAGGTCGGGGGACCCCACCCACCAACGGTCACACGGCGGTGGGCACCTTCCCCGTGTTCCGGGGGTGCCCATTAGCGCACGCCTGCGCCAGCCGCTCTCTGTCTCCTCTATTACAGAGGGGCACTCGAGAGCGGTGCAGGCGTGGTCTTTTCAGCTCCTTAGGGAGCTTTGGGGAGCCGCCCATCTGGCTCCCCCGAGGAGAGCCCCGAATTAACGGGGCGCCCCTAGCAGGGTCGACGTGAATAATCTTTTGATACCCCTCGGCCCGGCTAATGGGTGAGGAGGAACACCGCGGGGTTTAGTGGGTAGGACGGTCCATTCCGGACCAGGCCGGGAGTCCCACACACCATCCCAGCTGCCCCCGCAGCTGGGATGAAGGCGCATAAATGCGTTCCCCGCGTAAACAAAAAAAAAAAAAAAAAAAAAAGAGAATGATAAATCTAAAAAAAATGTATGATGTACATTGCCATATAAACTACCAACGAAAATTGGTTTGAACGAGATAGAGCTGGTAGTTTTTTTTAATAAGTCATAAACTGCAATTTTCGGTTAGAAAAATCACTACCACTGCGAACGTGTTAAAACATCAATCCTAGTTACAACGAACTATAAGAACTTTTATATTATGTTACTTGCTGCTACGTAACCCTTCATGGGCGAGTCCAACTCGCACTTGGCTGGTTTATTATCAGTATCTAACTCATAGCCTTTTTTATGACCAAATTTGATCATCAAATAAACAAAAAACAGGCAACGAAAATTGGATTAATGCATCACTGATTACTCCCTACTCCCCCTCCTTATACCCCATTAAAGCGTGATTTATTTGAAATAACATTGATTGTCCGCCTTCCATTAATCAAGGTCATGGGGAGACGCAATCTGTGGGTAAGCTTTCGGCAGACCGCTGTTGGTGTCTCTAAATATTTTCTGTCGAAATTTACTTTGCTATTTTTTTTAGTTAGCAATCTCAATGCCTCGATGGTCTGGAGGTCGTAAAGTACGACTGAGGATCACAAGGTCGTGGATTCTCACCGAAGACCAAAATTTGTGTGATCCTTAAATTCATGGTCTTCCTTTTATTTCTGACACTATGTTATTTAGCAAAAAATAATCCTTATATTGAAGTCTTTCGATCGGTATGATAAAGCTACAGGGTAATTATTTTTTCTTGTTTAGCGGGTTCGATTCCCGGCTCAACAATTATTTAAAAATCTACGAATGCAGCATAAATTGTTTTTTAAATTAAAATAATGGCTTCTTTCAGTAAAGTGTTCCATCTACAGTATTAAAGGTACTTTCCCTACATGGCCCTGGGACGCACTGTATAATTAGGGCTGGATTAAAGTGTGTAGAAATATCTCCAAAATATTCGTTACAACGTTCTCGTTTTTATTAAACGGTTTTATTAAACGGTTTTATTTAGCTCACCCCGTTTGTTTTATTATTTATTCTTGGGTCAAATTTAGTAATTCAAATTTCACCCTCTTCCTGTCAACCGATTGATCTGAAATTTTGAATACACTTTGGATTTTGATGACAATACAATAATGTTTATTCATTATCTTTATAAATTCAAGATGGCCGCCGCTACAAAATGGCGGATAATTTATTTATTATTAATCACATCAATATGGGTATCAAATGAAAGGGCTCAACAAGCAGAATACAATATACTATAAAAAATTGAAATCCAATATGGCGGCCGCTACAAAATGGCGGCTAACGTAGGTTTTATCAATATGGGTATCAAATGAAAGGTCTCAACAAGCAGAATACAATATACTATAAAAAATTGAAATCCAAGATGGCGGCAACTAAAAAATGGCGGATAACTTAGGTTTTATCAATCCCATCAACATGGGTATCAAATGAAAGGTCTCAACAAGTAGAATACAATTTACTATGCAAAATTGAAATCTAAGATGGCTGCCGCTACCAAATGGCTGATAACAATTTTTTAACAATCCCACCAATATGGGTATCAAATAAAAGGGCTTGACAAGAAGAATACAATGCACCATACAACCTCAATATTTAAGATGGGCGCAGCCACTAAATGGCGTATAATAATAACATTTAAATTTAGAAATTGAATCTGTAATTTAGGTATCTGATTAATCCAGCCTGAATCCACCACCCAAGTCAAGATTTTGTATCGTGTTGAGGACTGTGTTTCGTTAGGGTGGCTAAAAATGATACGTCGTTAGCGGTACACCACCCAAGTTAAGGTGAAAGGTTAAAACGCGCCGAGAACTACAGTTCTCGGCGCGTTTTAACCTTAGCCATGCCATACATGGCATTAGGGTGGATAAAAAAATAATGTTGCCTTTAATACTATCATGGGCTTCTACAATACATAAAATGCAGGGCAGCACTGTGGATCACGCAGTCGTATACTTAGGTGCGAAACTGTTTGAAGAAGGTCAAGCCTACGTGGCTCTTAGTAGAGTAAGATCTTTGCAGGGACTACGTATAGAGAAGTTGGACTGCAATAAACTAACGGGCAAGAAACCTTGCAATAATGAAGCACTAAATGAATTAAACAGAATGCGAAATAAAAACTAAAAACTAGAAAATAAAAATAGGTAAAAAAACTTTTTAAGTTAAACGGTTTTATGTTAAACATACATTGCAATGTTTAAGATAAATGTACTAAAAACCAAAAAATAATAAAATAGATACAGTCGTGGGAATTATAAACATATGCATAGACTAGACTAAAATAAAACCGTGGGGCACGTCAATTGTCTACAAATTATCGACTTAATGTGCGATAGAAGAATCGTTTAATTCGTCGTTAGGCAGTTGGCCCGCAGATGGTGAGGAAATTACTCACTATTTTCTTGCTCATGGAAATTCCAATAGTTATACACTCCATGTAAATAAAAGAAATGTTTCAACTAGTTTATCGTTAGACATTCACACTGCTGGCTGGCAAGGAATCGTTTCACTGCTCGTAGTTTGTCTTTAATCGACAAAACATATGATAAAAGTACTACTCGCTCACCACTATGAAACCGCGAAAACTCGCTTATAATCGAGCTTGCTAGCTTGTTTCCACATTCTAGCCGTACTTATCACACGCCCATCGTGATCGGTTGAACAACTGCCTAATTATAGTGTAACATTACAAAATAAACATTTTAATCAACGATTGTAGACAATTGACGTGCCCCACGGTTTTATTTTAGTCTAGTCTATGCATATGTCTATAATTCCCACGACTGTATCTATTTTATTATTTTTTGGTTTTTAGTACATTTATCTTAAACATTGCAATGTATGTTTAACATAAAACCGTTTAACTTAAAAAGTTTTTTTACCTATTTTTATTTTACATTCGTTCCGCGGCTTCATCCACGTAGAAGTCGTTATTACGTTAAATCCTTAGATCATCTAACCACAGGATGCGCCTTACTTAAGCATTGTTTTCTGCCAAGCCACAAGACCATTTGGTCTTTTGGCTTTATAAAAAGCACTGTACATCAGTACATCATTTTATATGATTAACCTAGTACATTTCATTGTAGTTGACTGTACAATAAAAATTAACACACAACATCCATTACGCGTTTGTCGATTAATACATTTTTAAATATAATGACATTTTATATGTCTTTGTGTTTCCCCCTTCACCCGCTATGAAAACTAGCAGAATATTTTTGTATGCGGTGGTTCGCAAAGGCTAGTCCCGTGATAAATGGTCTAAGGTTAAATCATACCCTCCTTTTGCACAGTCAGTTAAAAAATAACCTATGTCCTGGCCAGGGACTCACTCTACCGTTATCCCGAATTGTGTCTAAATTGCTTCAGCGATTCAGGCGTGAAAGCGTAACAGACAGACAGACAGAATTACGCTCGCATTTATAATATTAGTAGGGATATATTATTTTTTTCCTTGTATTATGCATTTCATTCATAAAATACCGTGGTCATCAAAATCAATGTGCGTGTCTTAAATTGAATCTAAAAACTCGTCGCATCATCAATATCCAGTTACCCTACCCTTATACGTCATACACCTTCATTTTCGAGCACTGGGACCAATTTTCAGCTATCACAAAGTAGCATGCGAAACGTGAATACGTAATGCACAGAATATCCCCTATCCCTCGGGAAATATAAGAAAGGAGTGTGTGTGTGCAGTGTATTTTCGGTAACACACGCCAAAAAGATCAAGTTGTCAATTCAATAGTTTTCTTTGACTGTGTAGCTTAATGTAGTCTTAGTTACCTATTCGAAAATAAATCTACATCTTCGCATTTCTTTTACTCGTACACACAATTCATATGCCTCGAGCTCCCATGAAATTCATTTTAATGAACACGACTGAAATTACAAAAAAAGAATTTTAACACCGGAATAAACTTACAGTAACAATTTTATCGAAATATATTCGTTAGTGTGTCCAGTTTGGGACGGATGCGGGCGCATTGACGGCACCCACCCGCATAGCCAAGATTATCTTTTTCATCTCCGTGGCATTTCGTTACCCTTAATGAAATCCAGCCAAAGGAAAGAAAGAATTTAATTTAAGACGAATCAGAAAATATTCAGCTGCCGCCCGCTAGTTATAAATCATTTGAATGCTAATAAATTCGACTAGCTCCGCAGCCCCAGGTGGGAACTGACTTTCTTCCTGTTCCATCTTTGTTTTCAGGAAAAATTGAATAATATTCTCCCCCTTATTATTAAATTCTTTTATAAAGCCACCGACGGCTTGGGGATTTTGTTTAATATCGTAATGGAATTTCATTTGTCTTGCGGTTGAAGATGAACATAGTAATGTTTTCATTTGTTCCAAGTTATTACCTCCACAGCTTCACGAAATTGCCCATCAGTCTCGTGTAAACATTGTGACGGCCGTTTCAATTATAATCGGTATCGATTAACTTTTAACTGGAAGATGAACGATGTTGTAGCTAGTACAACATCGTATCACGTATAATGGTTTGATATAGGAATTACTTAGTTCAGTGAAGTTTTAATGTAATTTTAGTATTTGTTTTGCTAAAATTATAGTAAACCACAACTGCTGTCATGAATTGTATGTCAATTTACCTATATTAATTAAAATCTTCTCTCAACGTTTGTTTTCTATTAATCTAGTGGCTCTGAGAGAATAATATACGTTGGGAGAATTTGTAGTAGTTTACAGAGGCACGCTTGAATTAATTGGAAAGTAAGTCGAACATAATTTTAGCTTTTATATATGTAGTGCCTGATGTAATCAAACTATGAAACGGACGAGATTTGTTATGTTGATTGAATATATGGTTTTAATTCTGGAGATAATTAACAGAATATATCTGACTAAATGATGCACGCGGCTTCGCCCATTTGGAATTCGGTTCACGTTCCCAATTCCTACGGTAACATATTAGCTGATGTGTTATTCCAGATTATAATATATTCAAATTTCAGCCGATAAAGCGTAAATGAATAACACCTATCCAGACATCCACACTTTCTTACAAACTTTTGCGTTTTTAATATTAGAAAGATTAAAAAATCATGGTTTGTAAAGAAAACCTTATTCAATTCATTCACTGTCTCGGTGGCGTGGTCGGTAGTGTAACCGCCTGCCACGTTTGAGGTCATGGGTTTGATTCCCGGGTCGGCCCATATATTTGTGTGACACACAAATGTTTGTTTCGGAGTTTGGGTGTTTTCTATCCTACTAATATTATAAATGTGAAAGTTTGTGAAGATGTTTGGATGTTTAGATGTTTGTTACTCAATCACGCTCTAAGGGCTGAATGGATTAAGCTGAAATTTGGTACAGGGATAGATAATAACCTGAAATAACACATAGGCTACTTAATATCCCGGGAAAATGTCCCCACGGGAAGCGGGAACGGGAACCAAATTTCACGCGGGCGAAGCCGCGCTCATCAGCTAGTGTATAATCTTAATATATAAAACAAAGACGGGTTTGTTACAACACTTATAACTCAAGAACGGCCGTACCGATTTGGCTGAAAATTGGTGGGGAGGTAGCTTAAAACCAGGAGACAGACATAGGATACTTTTTATCCCGTTTGACCTTGCTTTTTTTTTTCGATTTTTTTGGTCGATTAACTATTCTGCTGGCGACGTACACCGGTAGTCCACGTCCTATGCATGAATATGCGCAATTTCTACAATAATGTGACGGGAAACATCTATCTTTAACGTAATTATTCTGACGGGAGGCGACGGGAACGGGTGATTTACTCTCTTATGTGACGCATACGAAGTTGCGCGGGTCAGCTAGTATGTTATAATATAATATAAATAAACTATGTATAATATAATATGTGTATATTTAGAAATATATAAGTATGTCTATCAGTCGTCTAGATCCCATAGCAAAAGTTTATATTAGCTTAATTTGGGCTAGATGGTGTTGTTTGAGAATGTCCTCAAAAAAATATTTTTATTATTTATACACAAAGATTTCATGCCATTCGTATGTTGCAGTTTTATTCTACCTTAATGCGAAGAATAGTCCATAATTCTAGGAAACATACCATTGCTTTAGAGATCATGTCACTTGCTCTTGAGAACTTTTCGTCACTATAGATCGTTATCGTTACGAATTCAATAATGAAGTGACAAACCGAGCATCATAATTGCCCTTTGAGTGACAGTGAACCGTTCAATTAGATCCATTGTAAATGACTACTGAAACTGACCGTCAATTCTCTGCACCTGTAGCTGACCATCTACAATAGTATCACACAATGTTATACAAACAAACACAATACATACAAATTTTGATTTATAGATTCATGGGTTGCTACCGTTAATAAACGTGTACATCATTGAAATCTATACTGTCAAACCAAACCAAAGAGAATGAAAATACAATATGTACCTATAAGAAATCATTTTAATTTAAAGTTAGCAACTATAAAAGAAGTCTCATTTAAAAATGTCACGATCCTTTGAGAACTGTCGCGGTTATTAACATTAAGCTTGAAAGGCGTTATTAAAATAGCAAAAACAGTCGCTGCATAAAGTGGTCGCTGTAGTTGCTAAGAATCAAAAAGGATATCGAAGCACGCTGCATCCGGGCGGGAGAGGGAGCGGTGCAATATCCACGTTCAGTTGTTCACGGGATCTCGAATCGTTCGCAAGTCCCTTCTGTAGCAGCTCTACGGAGCTACGCCGCTACGCCGTAGTACGTCTACGTATCCTACAAGTGCTTAGAACTTGCCGTTTATCCATTAAGTGCTTTGCGATTGTTGCGTGCGGAATATAAAAATCACTGTGCACATAAAGTACTGATTAAAATTGTGAATTTTGTATGAATTTTCTTGGATCTTGCATTATGTAAAGGGTAAGTTTATTAGCTTTTCGCATTGTATTAATTATATAACATGCGTATTTACTGTTCAATTAGTTTTGATTATAAAATATTATACCCTAAACTAATAAAAAGTACTCTCGTTTGATTTAAAATTAATAGCAAGCAAATATTATTTTATCAAGCTACCGTTAGCCCTAAGCACACCTTTAAAAATTGGGATGTTTATTTAGGTTAATTAAAAATATTGTGGAACGAAGATCAGATTTTGGATATAAAGTTTTATAAATTAACAAAATTAGAGGACCAAACTTTGAAGTTTGAAATTATAATTGGTGTTGCTAAGTTTTTGTTGTTTAATATTTGAAATATTCGTAACTTTTTTATCTCACATTACTTTTGTGGTGGCAAAACAGTGTCTGCGACTTTTGAATAGGACACCGTGACATTTGACTATGAGATCCTAGGTTTTATTTTCAAGTTAGATTTTTTTGAGTTTGTGGTCACAATCTATTGGACGTAGGTTCATTTCTATCTTTATTTAATTTTTAATATGTGTGAAAGGGAAATCCCTCATAGATGCCACGCTGGACTCTTACCGACTAAACACTTTGCCCCGTGCCACTGCCTACACCTGGGAGCCCCGGGTAAGGCCTTCGGAAGGATGTTCCAGGATCCCGCTAATTTCAATTTCCAGGCTGGGTTTTTTGATGTTGTGGTCAAAATCGATTGGAGGATGTGAGTTCATTCCGATGTGGTTCACGAAAACGTATTGTGTTTAAATTTATTGTGTTTTATAATAAAGCGATAGTTGCCTAGTCTTTAAGTGAACTAAGAACCAATACAAACCGCAGTGGTTCAATATTCTGGTATTATTACGAGGTTAAGATGGAATGGGAGAGTGGTATTTTGAACTCTTAGCACAATGAAAATAAAACTATTTACTTAACGGGGTAAGTTTAGTGAAACTAGTGGACGTCAGCGGCTCTGCCTGCGTAAATTCGTGGGAATCGTTTATACAGAGATAATAAGTATTCTTCAGTCCTTCCAAGTCAATACTCATTGGTTAAACTGTGACCGTGTGATTTGAGGACTAACATACATATTTGTTTGTATATACCACTGAGGTAGCACACATAATAAAGCCAACCTAATCGAAAGTTGTTACCATAGCTAATAAATATTAGCAACAAAAGAGGCATTCTCGTGCTACCGACTCTTCTTTTGTTGTTCTAATCAAGATCGTCATTATTTTATAAAAATAAATAATATTTAGATATCCGACTGTTACAATTTTTAGGGTTCCGTACCCAGAGGGTAAAATCAGAACCCTAATAATGAGACTCCGCTGTGTATTTATCTTGGAATTTGGTTGCTGTTATAAAATAGTTAGGTAGGTTCCTGAAAAAAATACTTATAATCGGCTCTCGAACAACTTAAGAACAAACTCTCTACTTCGGTTTACCCAAACCCCTACAGTTAGAGGTTCTTCAAATCTTAGAAGGTTTTTACAAGGTCGGCCGCGCGTAAGTAGCGTCTTTGATGTTGCAAACGTCCATTGGCTACGGTGACTGCTTTCCATCCTCCATTAAGTGGGCCGTATGTTTGTCTGCCACCTTTGTAGATTAAAAAGGAATAAACTCCAAACAACCAGGAATAAACACCACAAAACTGATAAGACCTTGCAAAAGAACTAGAGACTCATTTTACTTCTGAACTATTATATAAGTTAGAAAATACTCCCGAACCGCCTCACCAGAAAAGTTTGTGAGTTTCAACCAACTGAGTAAGCCGAGTTTCAAACAGGCTTCAGCACATATAAATTATAACGGTACATAATACAGAAAACGAAAGATAATAATAATAAGAATAAGTCGCCTGATAACTCTTAGGCCTCAAACTGAATGTCTGTGGCGAGCGGGGCGATGACGAATTTGGCGCCAGAGTACAAGAGAGTAGGCAACTTAGAACAAACTATTACAAACGCACCGAACGTGGGTTGCTTGTGTGAGTTCGCAATGCCGCCTTATTATCTTGTACTCTGGCACCGAAATCACCCTCGCCCCGCTTTCCGTTGACATTCAGCTTGACGCCGCTGTTTTAGTTTTAACTTTTACGATGGTGGAAGATTTAGTCGGTTCAATGAGTTCGTGATACTCATGAAACCGACCGCTCCCTGAAGTGTTGCATTGACGAATCCACTGTAGGCCTGCACCTATTCATCTGCACCGAACTAAAAGCTGAATAGCACCTATTCAGCTTTTAGTTCCTGATGCTGTTAATTATACAAACAATATTATATGTATTAAACAATATTAATACATTTATAGTCACATCCTTGTTTTTGAGGGGATCGGCTATGCTATTTCATCATTCGCACTTGTTCCACGTTACGGATAAAAAAAAATTTAACAAAAAAGAAACCGACTTCAAACAAAACTAAAAACTGAAAAATAAAATTTACTTAGCACAAAGTTAGTATATTCTGATTTATCAGATATCATGAAATATAATACAGAAATCGGTGCCCAGTACTGCCCAGTAAAACTATGTAGGCTTAGGTTGGCTTTATTAAGCTCTCTCATAGTCAATTGGCACCGACTTCAGTATTATATTAAATGATATCTGATAAATCAGAATATCCTAACTTTGTGCTAAGTAAATTTTATTTTTCAGTTTTTAGTTTTGTTTGAAGTCGGTTTCTTTTTTGTTAAAAATTTTTTTTTCACTGTTTTAGTGACTTGTAGACCGAAAATCTATCTAGGTGTAAAGTTCTCGACAGTACAAATTAATCAAGCCCAAACACAAGGTAACTGCTGTTTATCGTTAGGGAATTCTCTCTACTGTCTGTCGTCTCCATCATCAGATCGACTCCAGACCTTCATTTAGTAGTACTACTTTAAAGCCCTTAACGAAAAAATTTACAAACGACATTGATGCCCCTACAATTTTTAAAAGTTACCTTCGATTTCTCCAGGATGCCATTATCAGATCCTGACTTCCTTAAAATGGGACCACCTTGGGAGTATTTATATCCGAACGAAAAAAAAAAATTCAAATCGGTCCATAAACGACGGAGTTCTGCGCGAACAAACATAAAAAAAAATAAAAAAAAACATATATACGGTCGAATTGAGTAACCTCCTCCTTTTTTAAAGTCGGTTAAAAAATGTTCCTTTGCTGTGTAAAAAACAAATATTGAAGCTGCCCATAAGTCTTTCAACTTAACGATTGGCAAGTGGACCTAACAACTTACAGTGCTTTATAAAGTACGGAACGCTTTATATAGAAATGACAAAAAGTGGTCACCCATCTCAAGACAAGTCATACCGGAAGATGACTTAACGCAGTAGTAATCTTTTACAAAACAACCATTCCTCACAATTATAACACTTGCTACTTCAATCTTCTTGGAAATCCAGAAATCAAATTGTAGTAATCAAAATAATATGTTATTTATTTTGTAGTGAAGGTATCGTGCAGCCGGTATTTGTTCTGGTGTAATCTGATATCACTGATTGAATTACCAGACGGCCGCTGCTTGACCCATCTTACGTAATTTAATTTGTGGCGAATAAAATCAAAATATATCAAGTGAGTTTTTACGAATGTTCTATACAATTTACATGGTATACGGTGAAATAATATTCAATGGTGCTGTGGGGCATTATTACCAAGATCTTTAGCCCAATCCAGCCTTACCTGACAGTGGTATTACTATTGACTAAAGAATGAGGTCATGGCGAAGAGAAGAAATACTTCAAACAAAAGCCTATGCCAATTGCCTTACCAACTTGGCCGAAAGTCAATCATCTGCCAACACAATTCTACTTTCAATAGTGGGTGACTTGATTGATGATTAATTGGCCTACCTACTCCATATTTTTTGCATTGTTCTTATAAGCAGGTTAGACACTCGTCGAGTTTACTGTAACCTGGGTGGATGACTTCAGCCCGGCCACTTTTTTCCTCCTAGCTTTATTGTAGACATTCACTAAAATCATCTTTTTCAAAAGTTTACCCCCTAAGGAGTAATATATGGGGTAAAGTTTGCCAGTAGAAATCACGGGGAAGTCGTGGGGAATATTGAGTAATATCATAATGACATAGATAATTGTTTAATCTTTGTTATAAACGCCGTTTGCTTTTTAACTTCTATTTTCCAGAACCACCTCTATTATAAAAAGATCCAGTCGTAATTGTATTCCATTTAATTTGCAACAAAGCAAATTTGAAGATAATTTTACAACATTTCTTTGAAATAAGATTTTGAGGGAGACCAGCATTTTGCTCGAGCTTATTTAAGAGTCGTTTACGGTAATTTTATAAGTTTATATAATTACTAGCGTTCGTCACGTGGTTTCACCCGCGTAGTTCCCGTTCCCGTGGGAATACGGGAATAAAATATAGCCTTTGTTCACCGCAAAGAGTGTAGCTTCCCAACAGTAAAAGAATTTTTCAAATCGGTCCAGTAGTTCCGGAGCCTATTCGTTACAAACAAACAAATAAACGAACAAACAAACAAAAAAACATAAAATCTTTCCTCTTTATAATATTAGTACAGACAAGCTTTTTATTATATTGCTGTGATCTTGTTGAAAGTTTTACTTTTACATAGACACAGTAAGTACATGTATTGTGTCTATGTATAAGTAAATGACAATGATATATTTAATACTCCCGTGTGACCTCGATAAGAATAATATTTGGTAAGCACTTTAACTAGTAGGAAAGTATGTTGCGGGCTTCGAAACGATGGAAAATTTTAGGATGCAATCAAAACGATTATTTGAATGATAAATATGTATAAAACTTAATGGTGTTTCAGTTCAAGTCGTATAATACGTATTGGATCAATCAAATTAGCCTATAGCAGTCCTTAGCAGCTGGGGGTAGGCTCTCCCAATTTACGCCACAATAGATGGTCCTGTGCCTTTCGCATCCAGCAATTCCCTCTTAACTTTTCTCGGTTGTCAGTCCATCTGACTGAGTGCCATCCTACCCCACCTTTTCTAAACTGCGTTCTCCACCCTAGGACTCGTTTACGCCATCGACCATCGGTACAGTCAAAAGCAATAATATGTATACATTGTCAAGGCTCCTAAAATATGTAAACACCTTCGGCTCCAAAACGAAGTACTCAACGTGAAGAGCATAAAATTGTAACCACGAGTTCACACCATAAATATATATACACTCCACCAATAATAAGTATACAACTAAAATTTCATAACTCTGTATACAAACAAATTCTTTATAATTGTGAGAAACGAATGCATGCTAGAGTTCCTGTCTGTAGGTCGGGCACCTACGCGAACCATACGAATATCACCGATCTATTTTCTCAGAAAAATTCTTTATTATAATTTGTGGGGCTTATATATGTGTATGAAAATAACAAAGTTTGTTTGTTTGTTTTCTTTAAAGTGCCGTATTATAATATTAGTTTTAGTTAATCGATCTGAAACCTTTGCACGGGTTGTTTGGTATCGCAAACCCGAAAATGTTTTAACAGACTCCAAAAAAGAGGAGGTTTTTTTTATTGTTTGTACCTCATAACTCCGACATTTACAGACCGGAATAAACCGGAATAAAGGATATATTTCCAGATTGGTATTTTTTTTTTTCGAAATTTTGTTCTGATGGGTAGCTTTATGAGGACTTCAGTGTTTTGGTGCATTAGTAGACAGATCACAGAACACTGTCACAGAGGCAGATCGGTGTCAAGGAGTTTTAGTGAGTATTCCCAGGCGCCCCTCACACGAGCCCATGCCTCGCCAGCGTGGGTAGTCCATAAGCGGAGCTCTCCTTGTGAAAAAAAAGTTTATGAGGGAACTCCTCAAACATTATAGGTACACATATGACGATTTTTGTATTTATCAAATACTAGCTGTTTCCCGCGGCTTCGACCGCGTAGAAGCCGTTATCGCGTAAAATCATAACCACTATTTTGCGCAGTCGGTTAAAAAGTAGCCTATGTCCTTCCCAGGGCCTCAAACTATCCCTATTTCAAATTTCATCTCAATCACTCCACCCGTTTAGGCGTGAAAGCGTAACAGACAGACAGACAGAGTTACTTTCGCATTTTCACGATATTAGTAGGGATTTACAACAATAAATTATTAAAAAATATTTTTGAGAGTCGGTGCCAGCAAAATATCAATATAAACCTATGCAATTTTGAGTACACATTATTTTTTCAGTTCAGTATTCTTTTTGTCTAAGGTTCTATTTAGATATTAAATCATATATGTCTAATTTGGAGGTTTTCATCAAAAGTGAATACATATTTATGCAGCACCGTTCAGATACATGTTTTTGGCGGAGAAGTTAAATATAATTTAATGGAATATAAGATGAGTACACCTTATGAATCAACGCGTGAATACATGTTAATGAAGCAATAGTGTATATATATTTATGGTGTGAACTCGTGGTTACAATTTTATGCTCTTCACGTTGAGTACTTCGTTTTGGAGCCGAAGGTGTTTACATATTTTAGGAGCCTTGACAATGTATACATATTATTGCTTTTGACTGTACTTCTACCGATGCAACTTTATGTGACATAAAGTGGCAAGCTGATTGCCACTTTATAATCTGACAGATAAACATTGTTTGGACACGTTTTAGACCACTCTAAGAATATTTGTTTGATGCCTGAGATAATGAAAAGTTACATAACAACTAGCAGATATAAGTCAAGTCAATTTGAAAATAAAATGTATTACTAAAATAAGATTGGCGAGGGCGTTTTAACTCATTGTCAAATATTTTTGAGTGGGGCCGTAATTTCTAGTCATTGTTTTCTGTAATAAACATAATATTTTAGTACCAGAACTTTTAATATAAGAAGAGAATTTATCTTAATTATTAAATTGTATTTGACAAGAAAGTAAGTATAGACTCTGGAAATTTATGTATTCGACCTACTTGAACTTCGAAAAATTTAACGACATCCCTGAAAATAATTTTCTTAGAACCTCTAATACTTAATTAACTATGCTTGGAGGAAATTTCGATAGATATTTCAAAGTTTATGTTACAGATGGATGAGCGAATATTCGTAAAGTGATTTTATAATGCTTATTATCAAAAATCTTTAGCAATATAAGCTTCTTTTCAGTCAATAATTTGGTATACAGATTTCAAATTAATTATCCAGGTCACCCTACCCGGAATGCCAAAGTTCACTCAAAATAAAAAGAGAAAAGCAGGAAAGCATACCACGAAATGAAGACTTTTTTGACTGCCTCTGTGGCGCAGTCGGTAGTGATACCGCCTGCGGCGCTGGAGACGACCTCCGAGGGTTCGATTCCCACCGGAGACAAATATTTGTGTGACCCATAAATGTTTGTCACAAGAGTCTGGGTGTTTCTATGTATAATATGTATGTATTTAAAAGTATATAAGTATTAATATCCGCGGTCTGATACCCATAACACAAGCAGGTTATTCCTAGCTTACTTTGGGATCAGATAGCGTTGTGTGAGATGTCCGTTAATATTTATTTATTTATTTATTTTATTTATTTAAGAGATTAGCGAAGACGCGTGGACCGTAGATTGGCCAATCACAGTGTTTAAAATCACGACTCCGTGTTATTGAAAACAATGCAAAGAACGGAGCGGGACTGAACGAAACTTCAAAAATAAAAATATCACAAAGCCTCGAGATGAAGAACAGAGTTGAACAGATTGCCTTTCATAGTTGTCAAAGACAGAAAGTGTTTTCTAATCTGACTGGTCTAAAATTTGTTCTAAATTTTGATTAAAACCTTTTATTTCTGTGATATGAAATTGCGTAGGTAGCTAAGATCAAACCACAGCTTAGACATTAGATGTACGACCATGTTTTACTCGGAGTTAATTTCATTAAATATTAACAGTAATATTTGTTGAGCTGTTAATTCGTACTGAATGTTTAATATAAGATCGTAGCTTGTGAGTTATGCTCGAGAATAATTCATTGACAGAATATAAATACAACGCCTCGTCTTAAAGTGGGAGCAATATACCCTACGGTTAATTTACCTACACTCTACTAACTAATGAGATAGATACATGTTCCATTACATATACACGCCATATAGGTTATTGTTTTTGGGTAGTGCTGCTACGCTGATAAAATAAACTTCAAGCGTATCTCAGTCTGTATCTGTGAAATGGTAAAATGCATTACTGAGACCTGATTTGAGCAACGGTTTATTAAATATTTAAAAAGTGCAAAAAGGTAAAATGGTGGTTAAATAATTTCAGCATAGGCATACCTGTTTTGAAATTTATCTAAATATCACAAATGCACTTGTCTTGAGGTTCTATACGCTTTCTATATTGTAGATGGTTTCCGCGACTTCCTTATTCTGATCTCATTTGCGCATTTGCAAACATCCAAGTATTCAAACATCTTCACAAACTTTCACTTTATGATTTTCAAAGGATTTTTTTGCTTAAGCTTTTGGTTTAAAATATTATCTGTGTGTGATTTTTCTTGTAGTCTGTCTGAATGAAAAATGTTACCAAAATCTGGTCTTAGTATTAAGCTAAAATAAGTTTGTTCTATGGGACATTATAAAAGTAATCTTTTCCAATTGTGATAATAATATTATCAGGTAGGTACATTTTAAAAATAAAAATCTTTCATATTTTGTATTGGGTCGCAAATTTAAATTGTGGCAATACATAAACATACAACATTATGCAGATGACGGAACAAATTGCACCGTGAAAATGCGAAATCGGCGAACAAATAAACTAACAAAATGATTATGTACAATTTCTCTGTGTCAACACTTCACCGGATAATATTGTGTTTTATTACAGTAGCTACAAGTACACTGTACTGTGTAACAAAGTAATGTTGTTTATTTTTAATTAGAAGAGGATTTCTATGCGCCACACGTGTGTTATGTGTGGTTTCCCGAGACTGGTTTGTTTAAACGCAGAAAAAAAGTCGAATTTATTAAAAATATTCTACTCGGTATCATTGTTGCTGAAGTAGGTTCTGTAGGTTTTTCAACTACGATTATAATCATTAAAACGCCATCGCCGGTTGTATCCATTGCCTTCGTTTTCATGTCAGACGTTTCCCCAGTTTTCTTCTTCCAATTCGCACGGCTTTAAGAATCCATTGTAGTGAGACCAACCGCAAGTAAGTCATATAATCTTTTAGGAAGGCCACGATTTTTTTCTTACTCAACTACAATATACATATTCAATATTATTGCAACCCTTTTTCAACCATCACAAAGGCCCAGCCTCATCCGTTAACTACCACTGGTCAAAGATTTTCAATTGAGAAAGTAACTCACAATTTCAAAAGTGCAGTTTGACAGCTGTCGCTTAGTTATTTCTTTCTTTTGTTACGAAACTGACGGATCTCAAATTGTACCTGTTTACCTGTTTAGGGTTTCGTACCCAAAAGGGTAAAAACGGGACCCTATTACTGAGTCTTTCCTTTCGTCTGTCTCGCAATCTGTCACGAGTCTTACCCGCACTTGGCCGGTTTTAGATTATGAACAACATTAGCTAATAAAACAGCACTAAATACAACATGTATCTCGTAAAAGAAGATTTCAACATGTTATTGAAGTTTCAAATTGATACCCGTATAACGTTGGCTATAGTATTCATAGACTTAGAAGCTAATTCTTCCAGACGGCAATAATATGTATGTGTTAAAACAACAAATACTAAAGTATGTACCTGTACTATGAAATCAGGCATACTCGTAGCAGGACCAATAGAATTTCTCTACCAAACTTTTGTAATTTTTATTGTCACTGGATTTTCATAAATATACCAGATATTAGCTCAATCGAACACAGAGAAGTAGGTCAAATTTGCACTGGTGACATATAAAGACAGAATAGATACCTTATATATCTGTTATACCTTACCTATATACATATATAAATTATTCTACGAAATGTATATTCGCGCATAACTTCGAAACGGCTGAACCGATTTCGCTAAATCTTTTTTTATTTGTGTTAGTTATAGCCAGGGCAAGTATATATTATCCAAAAAAAATAAGAAAATAACTTGTCTTATATCGGGTCAAATTGATACAGAACAAAGTTCGCCGGATCTGCTAGTAATATATAAAGATCAGTAATAAAAACAGACCCCGGGTAACGCGGGTTGTAGATTAGATTTTTAGGAGACAATACAGATTTAATAACAGAACAGAGCAACTTTCTTACATAAACAAATAAAAAAATCACGAACATTTTTTACAAAACAAAATCTTACCTCATAAAAAAAACTAGTGAACCAGCTAGTGCTATAGGTACCAGACTTCTATAAATATCTACTATAGTAGTATAAGCGGCACAATATCCGCTTCAGCTTATGACTAAGACCGCGGTGCGAAGTGACGTCACTATTACGTCGTTGTACTGAGCTATCTTTTGATCAGCCGCTTCACTACTATTTGCTGACCCGGCAAATTTCATATCGCCTTTGAATAGCATTTTGTTTTTACTTTTTTTTAGTTTGTGACGTTGCTGTTATTGGGGTAGAGAACGAAAATTAACAAAATATTGGTCACATGTAGTAATCTAGCAGTTCTTTTGTCAGAAATGATGCCTTGTAACTAATTTAACTATGTTGTGTTACTAATATTGTTATAAAGAGTATTCTTTACAAATTTAGTTAATGTGTTAGGTATGTTATTGAATATCTGAATAAATAAATAAATAAATATTTGTGGACATTCACACACAACATCATCTAGCCCAAATTAAGCTAATAAAAGCTTGTGCTATGGGATCTAGACCACTGGTAGACATACTTATATATTTCTAAATACATATATATTATACATAGAAAAAACTAAAACTTCAAAACGAACATTTGTGGATCAGACAAATATTTGGACCAACCCCGGAATCAAACCCCGGACCTCCAGCGCCGCAGATGGTATCACTACCGAGTACGCCACAGAGGCAGTCTGAAGACTAAGAGGCATAGCTGAAGCTTGAATGAAACCACATTAATACATTTTTCATTTCAATCTGAAAACCAAATCTTGTAAGTTAGTTTCATTCAAGATGTAGCAAGATCCACCACGTGCCATCAATCAATAGTATAGGCATAAATAAAACTCCTGAACCGTTGAACCGATTGAATATTGACAGGGTCCCCGGATGGTTTAGATTTACAATCAAATCAGGCAAGTAGCGTATCGATGGGGTTCCAGGGTTTGGAAACAAAAAACAATCTACTAGATTTGCTAGTTGTACTTAATATTTGTAACGTTTACCGTTGTTTTTAGGGGAGGGGGAAGTGCTCGTGGCCCCGCGCCCTCAGGGTTTTGTAAACAATCACTGCAGTAATCACTTTTCACTGTGACTGATCCTCGGATGGGTGACCACTTTGTGACATTTTTATTTGCGAGCATTGAATTGAATGAGTTGTTGTAACATTGCTGTTGATTCTGTAGCAGTAAACATTAGAAAACGTCTGCCACGTTACAAGATCACTGTACTACCTTCTTGTTTCTTTTATTCAATTAAATTGAACAACATTATTTCTTGAGCTTGACGTATTATAAAAGTTCCATTTCGCTATACGACCACTTCCCAGAATCGTAAGCTATTTACTTGTTAAATTCCAAGAAAATGGGCTTCGAATCTAAATCTCTGACACCGTCGCATATTCGACATTTCTAATATGTTATAGAATGCGAAAACTTTGTAAGCCGAGGCATATTAAGCGTTGTAGAAAAATAAATCACTATTACATCTAAACACTTTGAGCAGCAGCACTGCTTGATCAATATAACGTGAGTTCAATCAATTTTACGATTTCCATACGCGAGTGAACATTCTTGAAGTTTTTAAGTCATGCGTCTTACTCTACGTAATACTGGTAATACGTTCGCAAGGGTGAGAGGTTATTAAAATCGGTTCACTGGTTCCAGTGATTAGCTCATACCACTTGTACGGAACACTACCTTTATTCTTTACATGTTTACATTCTCTCTCAGTATGTTTAAAATATAAAGTATACTAAATAAAATTTTGGTGGCTTTTATTTTTCGTTAATTCTGATTAGGCGTAGTTACGAAGATTATTATTATTTTCCTTAACAATCATAAGAGGGGTACCTACAAGATATATTATTATTGGCTTGCACGTCTCATCTTTTCAATACTTTTAACTAATCCTGGGACATCCTTCCGAGGGCTTACCCCGGGATTCCAACCATAGGCTGCTGGGCATTACGTGAGTTCTTTTAGTTGGTAGGAGTCCGGCATAGCATCCATGATGGACTTTCCCTCACGTTAAAAAAAACCTTTAAACTAACATTCTATAGCTATCAGCTTGATCAGCAAACGCTGTAACGAGGACTTTTTTAAGTCACTGAAACGTCCTAAGAATGTATATTTTAGAGAGAAACACATTCCTGTGTATCACTAAACATCTACAACGAGATAATACAGAATAAATATTGACAAAAATGCTTAGTAGGTAGTACAAATATGAGGTTAACGATTGTGCGTGTTCCGATCATATCTTGAAAGTCCTTGTAAGAAATATGTCATGTGTATCTACCTAATCACGATCACATATTTTTTGCAACAGAACTTAGTAAGAACTGCACGTTATGTATTGTAGTCTCATATGGACTTAAATAGACAATTCGTAAGGGCATGTCCATATTACTATGATACATCGTCAATGGTGAACGTTGCGTTGACGTGACGTGTTTATTACATATACACGTCAAGATGTCTTAAATTTACGCGTTGCCGTGCCTTCCAACATTAATCCCTCACGTAAATGAGACATAGCAGTCTTATTCTAGATGGACCGCACAAGAGTATTCTGCTTCTGGTATTGTTAAGAAGATGCTTGAAAAAAGTGAATAAAGAAGAAATAAGAAGTGCCGTTGCACCTTCCCTAACTGACCTGAACAATAATGCTATCAAGTTTTTGTCCTTTATGGTATTTGGTGCCAAATTAACCACCCTGAGTGTAGACCATAATGTGACTCATATTGATAGCGCTAATCATGTTTTAGTCGTCAAACTGACTCCTCACAGTTTAGGTACCTACTCTTAATCTTCTTTTCAATATTCACGTAACTGACCTGAAATCTTGGTTTTTTTATTGCGCAACCATATTAAAATATTGCCGAATAGTTTTTACCTATATTTCGAAATTATACTAACAAGATATTATGTATACTCATATACTGGGTGTTTCTTTTAGGGTGTCAAGCCGCCACTAGCTGGTAGCAGGGTTCCATACCTATCGATTTAACCCCCCCCCCCCATGTATGTTCTACGATTTTTTGTAGTTTTCGAGATATAATTTTTTTTCGTTATTTTTCCATGTGGCTTTAAATAATTACAACTTCTTTTTGGTTCGACTTTTCTTGGATATTTTTTTATTATTATAATGCCTATTGATTGCAGTATTATGGACAAAATAATCTCCTTCCTAACTTTGATACAAGATGTAAAAATTTTAATCAATAATAAAAAATTGGGAATTATGAGACAGACAGAACATTTTATCTCGAAAACTACAAAAAATCGCAGAACATACATGGGGGTTAAAGCGATAGGTATGGAATCCTGCTACCAGCTAGTGGCGGCTTGACACCCTAAAAGAAACACCGTGTATACATGGGACATGAATCTAAAAAGTACAAATTTAACCTAGACTTATCTCGGAAGTAGCATAAAAATAAAGACCAATTAAAGTTTATGGGATTAATCAAATTGTAATGCAGTTACAGATTCACGTTATGAATAAAAGTAGTGCCACATTTCAGCCGTACTTTTTAAGGTTCGTAAATGGGAAATAAAAACTCGTTATATCCTCCATAGACGCAAACTTTTATAAAATATAAGAAAGTGGTTAGGATATAATAAATAAATCATTATTTTTAGATACAATTGAATTCTTGGATAAAAAATGAATTTTAAAAGTTAAGGAGCAGAATTAAAATTAGGCAGGAAATGATTACATGAAAATGTTATCTCTGTACCTTCAAAGTTCTAAATGAGATGTTTACGTTAACAGTGTTGTACTCGTATAAATACATAAGGATATTTTGACAGGGGTGGATTAGGGTAGACTTACGAAGATTAAAATTTTACTTTGAGAATTCTTTGCTTGTAATATTATATTTTCTGTAACAAAAATCGTTGACATCACAGATCAAAGAGACCCCAAGATCGTTGAGCACTCAACAGTGGCCAGTAGGTTTTTTGACGGGACAAGAGGGCAGTAAGCCGCTTTGTGCCATTTCCGTCGTCTTTTTTACAAAACCGCTTGACTTCTAAAACGGTGTTACATCACAGGTACTTCTGTCTCCTCTTTTTAATTATAGTTGTCAATAAAAAAAATTATAGACGTCTATGGAGATTTCTGGACGCAGAAAAACACAATCTGTTAATCGACTTTCCCGTGGAATTAACCAAGTACATAATCCGCGATAAAAAGTCATCGTCATCACATCACCCATCGAACCAAGAACTATCTCTAGAATTAAACTAAAAGGACTTACTAGGGGAGCAATGACTGTTGTCTATACACAACATCATGTGAATTGTCTCCTGTGACTTCTGGTTGACCTGAACAATATGCCTTATCAAGTTCCTGGATTAGTGAAACCGTTTGGGAGCTACTAAACGCGTGTAATGAAATTCAAGAAGGCAGGGAATGGGGGCTATTTAATAACAATATTTTTTCATAACTTTTTAAAATTAATTTGAAAAATCTGAAAACTAACTTCATTTCTCTGTTAAATCCAGTCTAGCTAGCCAGTTAACGGTGCCAGAGGTGATACTTTGCAAAAGGTTTTCCCCAATAACAGTCCAGTAAACTTCAGCAAACAGTACTTAAGTTACTTTAAGTTTATCGCTAGAACCTCCTTTGAATTGTGCAACTTATTCTTAAGAGCTATGAAATAAGGTTCTGTTCATTCATTTTTAGATTTCCGTACCCAAATAGTAAAAACGGGACCCTATTACAGAGACTCCACTGTCCGTCTGGCCGTCTTTCCGGTTCCTTCTCATGGACGGTGACAGCTGGGCAGTTGATATTTTCAATGATTATGTACTTCTGTTGCCGCTATAATAACAACCACTAAAATTAGTCAACATTTAATAGAATGAAGACTTCCATGGAGTCCCACGGAGGACATCATAAGAGGCTCCCATACAACAAACACGATTTTTTGTCGTAATTTTGGTGCGGAACCTTCCTTACCCGAGTCTGCCTCGTATTTGGCCGGTTTTTGACCTTTTACTGTATTCATCTGCAATGGTCTCAATAAAAAGCAACAAAATATACTTTATAGAATCAAAATCCAATAAAAAGAACATAAAATCTGTTCTCACGCTCACGTTCTTGCTAATAACATCTGGTGTCTCGCTCTTTCTTATTGGGTTAGACAAAGGCCTTGTCCTTCTATTTGCCATGATTCCTACATACAACTTCTACTTTCATGAAAGGTTTTATGTATATTTATGTTTTCATGTATGAACGTGGTTTACATCTATTTTACTCGTGCATTTTAAATTATATTAATGAAAAATATGGTACTTATTTAGGACTTTTTCATTCAATTTAATTACTCCGTGATTTAATTAGACTAAGCAGACTTTTATTTGACTAAAAAATAAAACTAAAGTACCTAATTGGTGTCTGTGCTAACTTTAAAAAAATCTTAATATTATTTTAAAGCAAAGAAAGGCGGTGGTTATTTTGCGGCCATCAAAGGTCACGAGTTCATGTTACGTCTATTACAGCCAGTTGTATTTTTTACTTTAAAAACAAATGTACATAACTAGTTTACATTTTCTTTATAAAGTTCGTCGTAAATTTTTACGATATTTATCAAAGCGTCTCGGTTATGAATTTAATCTGCACTCGACTGTACTTCAATTTAATTTTCTCATTTGCTGAACGACATCCTCCAAAAGGCCGACCGGCCTAAATTCTCTGTAAACAGCGTTTATCAAAATCCTCTCTAATGTATTTTGTGTTCACGACATTGTGGGTCTCCAATATAATTTCCGGAAATTATTTACTCAAATACAAATGAATTCGTTATATTAGTAACATTTACGACATCAATAAATAATGGAATCATGCAAAAATAAACTAAACGTTGATGAATACTAAGATGAAAAGGTCAAAGATTAATAATTTAAAGCAATTACAATGCTTACATCCCTACTAATATTATTAATGCGAAAGTAACTCTGTCTGTCTGTCTGTTACGTTTTGACGCCTAAATCGCAGTTTCAGTCCAAGGTAAGGAAGTAGGCTACTTTTGAAATGACTTCGCAAAAGGAGGGTAATGATTTAACGCGATAACGACTTCTATGCGGACGAAGCCGCGGGGAACAGCTAGTATTATAAATGCGAAAGTAACTCTGTCTGTCTGTTACGCTTTCACGCCTAAACGGCTGAAGCGATTTAAATGAAATTTGGTATAGAGGTAGTTTGAGCCCCTGTAAAGTACATAGGCTACTTTTTAACCAACTACGCTAAAAGAGAGTAATGATTTTAGACGATAACGACTTCCAAGTGGACGAAGCCGCGGGGAAAAGTTAGTTTTAATAACAATTGTATTTTAAAGTGAATAAAGAAATGTATAAATGTCATCCAATCGACATTGTGTCTGTACCAAGTCTGTATGTTAAAATAACTTAGTCTATTTATTACAGTAATAGATTCATCCCAAGATGACGTCGCTTCGTCACAGCAGGTTTTATAAAGGTACTTATGTAGATTTTCATTGAGATTTTAAAACATTTCAAACCTGTTTACGTTGAAAATGGAAATACCAAGGTTTGTATGCCTCAAATGGTAAACAACGTGGTAAATTCTCTAAAGCCTTTTTATGTCGCTATACATAACCTTGCTCTGATTCGCTCGTCACCTCTGCATAAAAGCCTTAACATAAATTTCCCTCTGGGAAAAAATACTGCAAAACGAATGCACTGTCTTTTATCGGGGTCCACATTTCCTTTACAAAATGTTCTCTGATAAATGTGCTTGTGTTCGGTAATAGCGTTATTCGACTACTCACGTAGCTACATTTTTGATAATAAGACTTTGGAGTGCGTTCTGAAAACGTTTATTAGATTTTTGCCACATACACACCTTCTTTCACACAGAGTATGAACAGATATTGAATTGTGATTATTTTCCTTTTCGTTTTTACTTTTATCATTTGTTCTATTATCGTGCATTCCAATCGTAATAATGTGTAAGAGGTGTGTACCCTAATGCGATCTGCTCCCAGACACGCTCACCAGCAACGCTAAAACAAATCCTATATCATTCTATCTGACCAACAGGTACATTAAGGAGGACAATCATCCTACCAATATGGCGAAAATAGGAAATACAGGACGAAAATATTTTTATCCGTTATCGTAGTGGGACTACGGGACCTAGTTCTCCGTCTTGGTCCCACTACTGGTATAAAATAGTGGGTCCACGAGAAAACACCGGATTATTATTGTAACATGCCCGTGGGAAACTTGTCTTGTGTTATCCTATTTCTGGCGAATCCTTCTCTATGCATTATTTAAATATCATGCAAGAAACCTTTAAAGTTACTTTTTACTTTGTCAATTATTTGAATATCGTTGAAAATTGTTTCGAATTGAACGTAATAACAGACGTCCTGGAAACTTGAGTTGGAAGGAAACGTGTATTGTAAGTTAATATGCAACCAAGTTGCTATAACTTTCTATAAAGTTAACCGTAGCGACGAAGTGGCGGCGTGTGTCACTAAAATTTCAGTATTATATTCGTCTCATGAATTACTGATAGCGACTTTTTGTTTTGGTCACACTTTTTTTTGGTACGTTTACTTCTGAGCCCTACCGAAATTTCCAGGGATCAAGCCAGTATTACCCAAAGACTTCTATATAAACTGAGGTAGACATGCCCTACGCACCGATTTTTGAAACCTATAAACTGAGCTAATTAGCAGCGTTGCTCGCACTGTTGTGAGTCAAAACTTCGAAAGTAGGTGCTCGATTTGCAACCGGAGTCCATGCGCCTTCTCTTTTACTCTTTTTCTATTCGTATATTGCTATTGTACGTGGTGTCAATTACGTAAAAAAATATTTATAAGTGAGTGTAGTCTTATTAATGTGTGTATTTGAGGATTGCTTTTGAAATCTCGTTTGTTAGAGTACGGCGCGTCTACCTCAGTTTATATAGAAGACTTTGGTATTACCATGATATTAATGCACCTGCTGATTTACGGACGATTTCAAGGTGGGAAGAAAACTTGAAACAAAACTCTCCGACACCCCGCTAATGTGGGGCCAAAGACAACCATTTGACAACGCTTTACCACAATTACATACTCGTTGACGTTAAGTACTTAGACTACCATACCAGCTGGCCCACCCCTTTATTCACATATCTTTATTTCGCTCCGTCATCAAACCAGGCGTGATATTAACGTCATATTTCTAAGATTGTCAGAGTGTGGCTTTGAAGGAGGCAATAGAGTTACTTAGTCAGACTCTCTCCGCACCCCACCAATATTTAGCGGAGTTCACGAAAGCGTACATAGTCTTTAAGCTTGTATTGTCTGTGTGGGGGCTGACAGCCCTCCCAAAATTATTGGGAGAGCTCTACGTCCAGCAGTGTATCGGATTCAACTTTTTACCGGTATTTGTCTTTTTTAGGATTCCGGACCTGAAAGAGGAAATACGGATAGGATCACATTATTGTCCGTGCTAGAGAACTATGAAATATATCTAGAATTATCACCTTAGATTACAAGTATTTATAGAGGAAAAACTAAAAACTAAACATTTACAATTAAATCTTCTTAGAAAGTAGCTCTAAACGTCTGAATATCGCTGAGGTTTTCTTTAAAACTCAATAACTTGAAATTTTAGAAATATTTTGTACTACATAAGCAAAATTTCATTTTGCTGCCATTTGGAGTTCGTACAAGCCAGTGAAGTTTGTGTTTGTTGAAGCTCATTATAGTTTTATTGAATACACTTTCCATTTCTTTATTATCTGATGAGATGTGGGAAAATATATACAATTTTTTTTGTCGGCCATTTAATGGTACTCATACCTCGAAAACGGTTCCTTGAAAAAGCACATCGTCGAAAGCCGAAAATGTTTTCGATGAAATTTCTTTCGGTGAAATGTTTTTCGGGGAAGTGTCTTCCAGCAAGTGTACATACATACATACATACATATACTCACGCCTTTATCCCCGAAGGGGTAGGCAGAGGCCTATACCGGCCCACATTTCACCGTGTACAATTTGGTCCCACGTGACAGGTGGTGAGCCCATCGCCGTGTTGAAATGGACCGCCGCCGTCAGAGCCTCGTCCGTTGTTCAGCAGGTGCACGAGCTTGCACGTGAGGTTGACTTAAGTAACGTTGACGTTGTTCACCAGCAAGTGTACGCTATTTAAAATATACATACCATATTCTTATGTGTTTTTAGCATAAGAATATTTTATTTACAAAAAAATCCCTTCCTCCTAATACAAAGTGTCATGTCAGTGTCCAGTTTCATTGAAGACAAGTAATTTGCTTCTGCTAAAAGGTCTTGCGAACTGAGAAACATTTTTAAATACATAGGTACACTTTCCTTCCAACTAATATCTTCTCAAAAGACTCACTACATGTCTTTGCAAATACATCAAAGAAACATGATTTTCTCGACAATCGTCTCTTCAACGAACCGTAAGCAGTCAATAAAAAGAAGCGTTAAAGGAAACGCTGTTGTATGATGTCGGCACACTGTCGTCGCGCTGACGTATCACAGTCTTGTGAGAGGTCAAGTCCCCTGTTACAATCGAAATATTGCGACAATAGAGCGAAAAGTAGCCCATAACTGCTACGTGCACATAAACACGTCGAGAAATGTGATTTATTGTGTACTAGATGTCCGTCCTGGCTTTGCACTCGAGAATTTATATGTATGAGTAAGCGAATTCAGTAAAGAGGCAACGAGGCTTCAAGTGTGCTATTTTATTTTTACTTCAGTCACTTAATTCACTGTCACTCATAAGAATGGCATTTACTTTAAGAATTCATCGGTATTTTAATAAATTCACAGAGAAAATGGATTTTTGGGCAGTGGCATTCCCGTATCTGGGTATCTCTGACCTGTACATATTAATAAACAAGGGTTTGATATATTCTCTTTTAAGGGAAAAGATAATGTTGTTATGATGATTTTTTTGAACTGTTGAATATATGACTAACAATAACAGCACTTACTGTGGACTGATCACATTACATTGATATTATTTATTACATTCATATTAACAATTAATCAAATCACTTCATCCTAGGTTACTCTTACTTAATCCTTTCCAATATTTTTTTTAATATTATATAATATTTTTATTCACAAGTAGTTCGAAGTGACAATAAAACCTGCTGAAATATTTCCTGCATTTATCTCACTTGTTACCATCTTTCTTCTTAGAAAGACAGAATGTCGATATGAACGTGGTCTGAAATAGAAATTGCTTTCACATTTGGTAATAGTTTGTTATATTGCCAAAACTAAAAAGTATATTTCGCTGCATGAAAGTGATAAAAGGAAGATATTGATAGGCACTGTCATTATAACGGCACATAGAACAACACGACCTGTGACTTTTACTGAGAGGGGAGGCGCCATACTGAGACTTTCCCCTCACCAAAGCATACTCCAAATGGTATGAGAAATAATTATATGTGTGTCTTTTTTTTTTTGTTTAACGTGAGGGAAAATCCTCATAGGATGTTATGCCGGACTCTTATCAACTATAAAACCTCACGCCACGCCTAACAGCCTATTGTTGAGAGCCCCGGGTAAGCCCTCAGGAAGGATGTCCCGTGAAAAAATCACTTCCAATTTATAGTTTGTCAAGTCTGATTGTACCAAAGTCTATGGTCACAAGTGTCCATAGACTCCTCCAACACACAAAGGGAGGATCCTCCGACCAGGCTAGGTAATCGCGTCTGGCGGGCCGAAGCCCATTATATGTGTGTCTAAAATTATGAGTGTGTTGTTTTATTAGTCTTGTGTAAGTTAATAAGTGACAGCCTATTGTTTTTGTAGTGGCGTATTACATGACCACATTTCACCTTCGTAGATTTTGTCCCATGTAATAGGTGGTGAGCCGTGTTGATATGACAGGCGCAGGTTGTGACTGCCTGTTGTTGAAATTTTTCAAGGTGCCAATAAAGGCCTTAACCCTTAGCCACCTACCATAACTTTTTGTCACACAACCACCTACCATACGTCTATGAGACCCCTGAGTAAAAGGGTTCTTTAAAGTAATATCTTGTTTATTGAAGTATATTTTTTAATAAAAAATCAACTTAGGAAAGTATTAAACTCTTTAGTAAAGGTACAAGAGAATCATTTTTATAGGCATTTTGTCTTAATTACTATTAATCAACAATATCTGCTTAAAAACTAAGTCATTTGCTAAATGAGATCTATAAAAAATAATCACATGGATATGAACTTCTTTTATAATTTTTTACTGATTCAATAATCAACCATTGCAAAAAAAAGAAAATGGTGAAAATTAAATTAAATAGAAAAAAATTACAAGCCCTAAACTTATAGTTTTTCACGACAATTATTGCACAGCTTATTAGAAAATTCTCGGCAAATTGGTGATTTGCATTCGAAACTGATGTATTGTGGTTTGCACGGCACTGAGGGACACGGGGAAAAGGTACAGGAACGGACGAGTTCGCAAACGACTCGGTCGCCGATATATTTACGTTTTAAATATCTGCTGCGTCTGTGAGACGTATGGTAGGTGGTTAAGGGTTAAACTTGGCTTAACGACTGCCATTTTAATGGCAACCGGGACCAACGACTTAACATGCCTTCGAAGCACGGAATTGCTCGCAAAAAAAGTCACAAAGTGGTCACGTGGTGGTCACCCATCCATAACCGGCCTTAGTAAAGGTTGCTTACTACAGTGATCTATTACAGAACACTGAGTCCGCGGGGTCACGAGCGCTTCAGTAGTGTTATGAATACAATTGCCCCCCGCAACATATTGACAGACAGTAATATACATAATATATTGAGCAAACATGCTGTGTCTACTCCCTTGTACTGGTCTCGTTGCTTTAAGTAACAGCATCACTAAATGTGTATATAATTACTTCATTCTCTTTGGAATCTATAGCATTCTACTGACAGTGCAGTGAGACACAGTCAATAGTAATGTAATTACTTGAATGTGCCGTCATATTGTAGTTCCCCTGTTGCGGTATTATATTCTGCTTATCGGAATCCAGATTCCATTTTTAATTACCGTACTGCACACTGCACGTGAAGTAAAATGTTTAGCTAATTATAAGAAAAATAAAATCAACTAATGTACCGTCATTATAATATTGTAGTTCCCCTGATGCGGTATTATATTCTATTTATTCTGATAAATCCGGGTTCCATTTTTAATAACCGCATTGCACATTGAGTAAAAATGTTAAGCTATCATAAGTAAAATAAAATCGAACGCTAGAAGCTTAAAACTATGTTTATTTTGATAAATAGAAAAGATAAAATTCGTGCACATTTTATTTTAATTTTTAATACGTTGTATCTATATTCTGAATTGGAAAAGGACACCTTACATTTTATATCATCAACAAAAAATATTAGATTGATAAAATATAGACAGTCTAGTCAGTGTTTGTCATCATCGATCCTTAGTAACAAAAAAATAATACCGTCATTTCATGTCACATTGGTTAACATTTTTTCGACAAATCAAAGTGAAAGCCATTCTCGTAAATCGCAAATCATAGAAATGGTAAAAAATGTCGAATTCCGGTTTCGGCACAATGAAAAATGATAGTACGATATATTTATTTTATGCTTTTATATTTGCAGTTGGGACACACCAACCTAAATGTTGATAGTTAGGACAAAATATTTTCATAACTGAAGAATAAAGCTAGTATAAGTATTATTATAATCTATACCAATATTATATGAAGGCTAAGAATTCCAAGAACTACTTTCTGTTTGGAATTCAATATACCTAACAATATAACACCAGTCTACCGCAAATAGGAGCAGAGCAGTAATGAATAATATTGCAAAACCAATAAAAATAATTCCGTTTGGGAGTTTCAATTGCGGGGGCGGTTAAAATGATTAAATTAACGTAACAATTGTGTATGAAGGCATTGTTCTTCATACAAAGTCCTATAAAATGTCGATGATGGCACAAATCACATATTAATATCATCCGAAGGATAGGTAGAAGTCCCATTTATAAACTAGAACCTTTAAAAATGCGTTGTGTTTTAATTGCATTCTGATCTAAATATATATATCAAATGTTTTATTTGCGTTTTGTAGCAAAAAATACAATGTTAAACTCGTTATTCATAGAACAATATTATGAACATATAAATTCCCTTCAACTGCCTGAGGTGGCATCGTCCGAAGTGACAACCTTATTAGATTGAAACATGAAATATAAACGTCACGCAGCTGAAAGCTACGTGTCTGTCAAACCGCGCTATAAATCAAAATGACTGCTGGTCTTGTTGACCCCTCTACCAGTGGACCTAGAATTACCTGATATTTTTCTGCTGGAAATGGCTTAACAATGTTCGTGTTTAAATATACTGCGATTCACTTGACCGTTGCCCATTTTAATTTTTTTTTTCAAATAACAGATACACATTATTTTTGTGCGGTGGCGGTGGTGGTTAAAATCTTGTACAGATATTGTCCTCAGCAAGGAGCGACATCAGACCTAGGAAAGTCCTGATATTCCCCAGGGACTTGACAGAGGGCAACAAGTTCTGTTTTAATTTCGCGTTAAAATATAGCTTATTTCCTTATATCCTTTCCCAAACTCTATTCTACATAATCTGTGCCATATTCTTTCAGAATCGATTTATCGTTCGAACTTCTAAAGGAACCAGACCAGCAAAGTTACTCTAGCATTTATCTAACTGTTATTTTTATAGGCCTCGGTGATACACTATATATATTATATCATCCACTGTCTAGAGGTCTTTAGTTCAATCGCCTTGTTTTAACAATAATACTGTTTTTAGATATTGTTGCTGAGACTTTTCTGTGTTATAGCGTTACCTTTGAGTAGATACATGACATTATCTCTAAAAGGACAAGTGTTCAATCAAAATGTGCACAAAACTTTAACGTTCTGATATTTTTTATTGGCACAATAGTCGGAACGTAAAAATGGGAGCAAAGTGTAAAAAATGTTAATAATATTGGAAAGAGACAAGAAAATTAGAATGCAGTGCCGTATGCATGCTAATGAAATGCAGATTTGTTGGTATTTTGATATGATAGATAGGCTATATTTAGTTCATCTAGTGTCTCGGGGCACGAGGGGCCGTGGTAGATTCGAGACATCGTGGGGTTTTATTCGGTAAGAGTCCATGTCATAGGATCCATGAGGGATTTCCAAACGTAAAAAGAAAATTCTAGTATTACAACTCGAGTACCTAGTTCTAGTTTTTTTTTCTTCGAATTTGATAAAATATTATATTAAAAGTATTCAACACATAAAAACAATAATTAAATAGTTGAATTATAAACTAGAAATTATATAATTATTATTATTTGATACACTCAGCGGACGGTGACTACTTTCGACGAGCATTGGTAGAGGAGAGCAACTCTCTTACAATTTACCCCGAGCTTAACCTAAACTTTCAGAACATACTTTAATGGTCTTAGCGAAACTGCGGTTACTTAAAAATGATAAACCTTGTTATTTTGCTTTGTACAACGGGTAATTCTAAATTTTATATTTATATCAAGTATAATATATCTAATTCTGACACAATTTTTTATAAGTGGGACGGAGCGTGATACATACATACATATAGTCACGCCTTTATCCTGGAAGGGGTAGGTAGAGGCATAGTATACGCCCACATTTCACATAATAGTTTTATGTCCCACGTAATAGGTGGTGAGCCTATTGCCGTGTTGAAGTGGACAGGCACAGGTCACCGCGATCCATAGTGGCCTGCGGAGCGTGATATTATGTTCTATTTGGTATACTATTGATGATAAAGTTGCTATATTTGGCTATAGTGAAAATTGATAACACGCAACGGAGACCCAAAATTCGTAATGAGATAATATACAAATAGTGTGAGTTTAAAAACATCAATTTTCTTTCCGTAGCATAATTTAATTTTTGCAGTCAATAATGTTTAGAAATCGTATCCCATTTCAGATAACTTGAGGACCACTGTCAGAACTGGCTCCCAATCGCTAGATGCGCCACGGCTTTCCATCAGGCTGGTGGAGACGTCAATTTGGCGAGCGGAATATAAAAAAAAAGATAACAGCAATATACGAGTAGTTATCTACAACAAAAAAGCAAGTGATTTTCCAGACAATTATCTATTCAACGAACCATGAGCAGTCAATAAAAGAAGTGTCAAAGGAAACTAAATGTAATATCGGCACATTGTCGTCGCGCTGACGTATCGCCGTCGTGTTAGAGGTCACCCTCCCCGACTATTTCTCTAACACCGACAATCGAACTATTGCCACATTCAATAGAAACGGAGACCATTACTATTACGAGCACATATACGAGTGTGTTCTCGTATGTATCAAAGATATATTAGTTTTCTTAGAATACGCTATCTGTAATATCAAGTAGGTTTGTATTTTACTAAAAGTACTGGTCCATTTCTCATTTTGAAAAACTGTGTTCACATGTTCTTTATTCCAATGACAGCTCCTAGTATCTTTGTGCTATTCATATTCTTCAAAATGATGTGCTCTATGCACCCTAAAACTTGAAACTTCGGATTTTTTAATTAAGTACAGTTTAAAAGTAGAGCTCAGTTACTGTGCTGGATCTTATTTTTTTTTAACATGAGAGGATAGCCGAACTTCTACCGACTAAAAAAAACCTCACGTATCCCGCCTGACAGCCTACATTTGGAAGCCCCGGGTAAGCTCTCGGAAGGATACCCCAGGACTCTCCCAACAGATCTACGGCTACTACTGCGGCCTCACCTTAGGGGGTGGGGTTCGGTTGCTATCCCGCGTTTTAGGGGGATAGAAAATGCTCTCATTGTAGCTTTATCACTTCACTAAATATTTTTTGTAAAGCTTCCCATATACTTGACCGGCGTAACGTAAAGTAAGGAACAAGTGTATTAGTACCACACCACAATGATTTGTGCTCTAATAAATCACATCATACATCTTTGTACCTGTTAATTCTCAGACTGACTGACGCAGTTTGAATGAATAGGTAAACACATTTTAATTAAATCTTGTAATCAAAAATTTAAGGTCGTTGAAATATAATTTTCGCGAAGTACCCACCGTACGATATATATTCAAGTACTTAGGCCAAGTTTTAAACGTTACCAACATGGATCCCATAAACAACGGAGCAGAGTGTAGCGCCGGTAACGTGGCAATTAGTTAGACAGCTCGCCAAACAACCCCGGGCTTCCGAGCTGGCACTTGGATGTTTGCCTGCATCTCACACGCTTCCCACAAACTATGAATCAAGGCGACTCAAATTGCACCCGTTTATATTTTCAACTCCATTGAATTTTAGTCCAAGATGGATTGTTGCTTTTTAAGGAGGGTTAAAGTTATTTTAGACGTGAAAACTTCTTAGGACGCGTTCTACATTTTGGTACTCCAAAAATCTTACTATCTCGAACTGCTTGAGATGATAATTTCGATTTCGAAAATTTTAATGTCCCTTAATAAACACGGATTCAAGTATTCACTTCTGTCAGCAGTCCTGAGTGCCACTATCTAGTATTTTATTATGTAAGGTTTGTAAGGTTGAAAAATAATATATTTGCCAACTAAAACTGTAGCATTAATTATCGCTGTATAGTATATTCTGACTTGCTTTGAGACTTCCTTAAAGAAGTAAGTGTTATTTACATGAAGACCTACTAAAAATAATAATTGTTGTTGTTGTTAACGTGCAGTTTGGTATAACATACTTTGACAACGATTTCAACATTCGTCAAAAGTTCAGTTGGTCGAATTTATAAAGTAATACGACATTTGTAATACTGGACTTGGCTGCTGAAACGCAGATTAATATAAAGTAATTGCGTCAAAGATTTTTGGTGGCGTCATGAAATTGTAATTTCTAGCAGCCGCCTCACTGTGTTACGTAATAAGAAAAATAATGCTTGAAGGAAAAATATTTTCAAGACAATTTAATTAAATCAAGATCCGAGCCTGAGAAAAATATTTTGAAGGCAAATAGATTAGACCGTCCAGTCTGGCGTCATTGCTGGGTGGCAGGCGTTGAACGTTAGATGCCCGAAGCTGACAGCTGCACGCGGCTCAGCCATTTATTGAAAGTCTTAGGCCCGCGCGTGAAGCCATTAATTCTATATCCGCCTGAAAAAATGTCGCTCGAGTTGAAACATTACCCTCATTCAATTGAAAACGTATTTTACTCCAACCCAATCTATCTTTAGACAGCAAAATGCATACCTTCGAGTGTCTCACGAGAGGATAAATCACCGATGTCTACAATACATTTAATGAAAAGATCTTTCTATCGCCACGTTTTATTAGTATCGAAGCATTTGTTCGGGTCTCAAAGAAATATATAGCCGTTCGTAATACCATTCTTAGTATATCGATATTGTAGCGCTGCAACTGCTAAACTTTTACTTCAGGAAAACTATTTTATTCCTTTGTCGGTTATTGGTGATCAAAGAAAATCTGAATTTTAAACATTGTGATAAGTATATAAAATAGTACACAATGTAAAAACTATGAATACTTTTAATACAGTTTTAAAATTAGATTTAGAATAGACTTGCTTTTCGTCACTTATATTACAATGCATTATGGGAATGAGATGAGAGAAGACGTAAGGTAGGGTAATGACATTTCCAATTTAAAAGTTTGATTTGGCCGAGGGAGCAGGTACTTATACTATTCCTGCCCACATAAAACGTTCGTAGTTCCATTTGCTCAATGTTTTGATTTTTTTTGATTGCTTACGCTAATTCGCTAGTCAAGAGTTTCAATTTATTACTTGCCTAGATTTTTTAACATTCATACTTCGAAAGCAACATTAGCGGATTATACAAATATTAATTTCGAACCGGATTCACACCCGAGACTCCAACAAGGTAGTCTAAATGAAAATGTCCCTAAATGAAAATAATGGGAAAGAATTTATGGTTTAGAGGTCAACCAACCAGGGGATACACGAGTCTTAAAATATTAATTAAAGCTTGTCCTGATATAGATCTGAGGGAGGACACCAGAACTGTAAAAGTTTTGATGTCTCCCTCAGAGGGTCGACCAGGGAAAACACTAGTCCGCCGCCCGAACAATGACTAATAACTAAAGCAGTAGAGTGGACTATAACTAAACTTTTGTTTTTCTTTTGTTCCAGATTTTTGTGATCACTTCAGAAAGTAAAGATGGCACAAATCTCATACAATTTTCTATAAGTTAAGAAATTTAATGGCGGTAAAATTGAATTATTGAAAAGACTGTTTAAAAATGAAGTGGAGTATAAGAAAAGCACGCAGGAGCCGTCACGAGGCCGTCGTGACATGACGTGTGGGCGCCGCATCATATACAACATGGCTTCGCATATTGCCGCAATACTATTATGGCTTGGTGGAAGTAAGTATTTACCTACTTCATTTTTAGAGTATGATAATAGGTAAAACGGGGCCCCGTGTGGCAACAAGAAAGAGAACAAAAGGTCGCCACCACAATTCAGCCCTAGGGTGTCGTAAGAGGCGACTAAAGGCAATCTTTCGCAAAACCATTAATTGCATAGAGAAGGAAAACTTGAAATGAAACCCAGCTGTAGGTAAAATGATAATAGTTAGGCCAAGTTGAAGGCCTTATTTATGCCCGCGGCTTGAAAAATTTTAACGGTGGTTGTAACGATCTACACATGTCCATTTCAACACGGCAATAGGCTCACCACCTTTTACGTGGGACGCATAAAACTATAAAGTGAAAATGTGGGCGTATACTATGCCTCTGCCTACTGCATAAAATCGTGATTATAAATGTATGTATTTATGGAATACCTATAAGTAAAGTAGTTTCCACCATTTGCATTTCCATTTCACTATCTATACTAATATTATAAAACAAATCTTTCCCGATTTGTTTTTTTGTTTTGTTTGTTTGTAACGAATAGGCTCCGGAAGCTACACTCTTTGCGGTGAACATAGGCTATATTTTATTCCCGTATTCCCACGGGAACGGGAACTACGCGGGTGAAACCGTGTGGAGTCCGCTAGTTAAAATATTATCATCTAATTGCCCTGACAACTCTTATTTGCTTAAGCCTTCTTAAACGTTATTATAACCACTGACTGATGAAGGGTGTTCGCCAGGGGAGCCTTGGGTCCGGGAGGAAAAATCCTCCAAATAAATCATTGTCTATAGCAGAAAGTCTTGGAAAGTAAATAATAATCATTTTTGATATCAGAGCACAAACACAGCAATTACGCTTGCTGCAGTAGAATTTTCATCTCCAATGTTATGAAATTGACAGGTATTTCCGTTCTCTTGTAAATTGAGGTTCTTTAAACAAGGAATGTTATAATCAAAGCGGGAAACTGAAATTTACCTTCAGTTTCAGTATTTCACGAGAATAGGTTTATCGAACCGGTTGTAAATAATATTAAAACTGAAATATGTACGTTATTTGTTATTTTAAATGTACCTATCCGAAACAGTCAATTACCTGTGCACGCTGTGCCTATACCTGATTGATGTTTTGTAGCATTAGAAACTTTTAAAAAGGCTTGCATGTATTTTTATAGATTTTTGCCAAAAATAGTAGGTACTCGGTGACGGCAATTAAATCGGTTTACCCCATTTACGTGGGGACTGCAAAAGGCTGCCAAAATGTAGGTATGTAATTAACTACGGCTTTAGGGACATAGGCGTATTTGAATGTTATCTTATATCGAGTGACGCGACGGCGACGCCGCCGTGTCAAATACAGTAATAGATTATCAAAATCATTATAATATTATTATTCCTCTTTATTAAATATAAACAACATATAAATTTACATTTTTAAATATACATATAAAAAATACATTTAAAAATATAAAAAAATAGTTTCCCACCGGCATCGGGTACAGGGACCAAGCTACCGGTGGTCAGGGCTCCAAAGACAGGAATCTCCTCACAATGCGCGCCGTGCTCAGCAAAACCGCCTTTTGCATCAAGCCCTTGACCCAACTGCCTAAAGAGAGCCTCTTAAGATGTTGATCGAGGCTCTTGGCGATCAGACCGTGTGCTGATACGACTATCGGAACAATAATCGCTGAATCTACATCCCACATGTCGACAACCTCGTGAGCCAAGTCCAAATATTTTAATTGTTTTTCTTTTTCTGCTTTCACGAGATTCTCGTCATGTGGAACTGTAATATCAACGATTATTGCGAGGCGCTCTGATCGATCTATTACCACTATATCAGGCTTATTGGCGACAATAGTCCTGTCAGTGATAATAGACCGATCCCAGTATAACGTGACACGACCATTCTCTAGAACTGGGTCGGGCACATACCTGTAATATGGTACCTCTAAATCTACAAGTTTATACTTTAGTGCAAGTTGCTGATGGACTATCCTGGCTACTTGGTTGTGTCTATGCAAATACTCGCCATTGGCAAGACGAGGACAACCAGAAATAATATGTCTGAGAGATTCACCCGGTAGGTGACATGCCCGACATATGTCAACCGTACCATCTCTCAAAATATATTTCCGATAGTTATTCGTCATGACAACTTCGTCTGTAATTGCACAGACAAAACCTTCAGTTTCTCCAAACAAATCACCGAAACGTAACCAAGATACAGATGTTAATAGATCTACATCGGGCCCGTGTAAAGCCCGATAAAATCGTCCATGCAGCTCTTTGCCCCGCCATATCTCCTTGCGATCATTAGTAGTCATAATTACTGGTTTGTGCCAGTTCTTTTTGGCAAGAGCAAGAGGGGTCAGTCCATTATCTATTGCTACCACATCCCGATGCATACCCACGTCCGCATGAAGGAAATATTCCCTAAGGTTGTATACCTCACGATTGTGTAAGGTCTTGGCATTTAAAAAGCCACGACCTCCACACTTTCGTGGGATATACAACCTCATTACAGACGAACGTGGGTGATGCATTCGGTTTATGGTCAACAGAGAACGAACTTTCCTATCCAGGGCGTCTAATTCAGTCTGAGTCCATCTAAGTATGCCGAAGGAATAGATTAAGATTGGCATGGCCCAACCGTTGATAGCCCGCACCTTGTTACCGCCCGATAAAAGACTTTTCAGAACTTTTTTCAGGCGGCCAAAGAAACGGTCCGCCAACGTTTGTTTCATGCCAACCTCTGTAATACCTAATGCCTGCGACATACCCAGATACTTATAAGTATGAGACACATGGCGGTAGGTGTAGAAAAAGTTAAGAAGTCTCTCTGCTTTTAAATATTTGAAATAATTAAATATTCTGTATTTTCTGAATTTATTCTGCTATTTTGTAGTGTACTACGTTACAAAAAGTCAGTACTTACATTTGTGAGAGTGTTAATGTGACCTGACAGCAACAACACACACCACCTGCCAGCACACTTCACTTAGGGTCATAAGGTACATTGTTTTTGGTCACTATGTCACAACTAGCAGACATTGAAAGTGCACAGAACAGGCTTGAGGAATCCTTCTCAAAGAAGATGGCTGAGCTGGCAGCACAGCTACAAACTGTTGGACCTGCAAAGGATACCGTTGCGAAGGTGGCAGAAGAGTTCCGGTCATTTAGGGAACTCATGTTTTCCATGCTCAGTCTGCTTAGAAGACAGATCGCCGAGTGTGCAAGATCATTAGATGCATTGGAAACACGGCACAGGCGTAAGTCACTTATTTTCATGGGGGTTGCTGAAGCGGAAAACGAGAACTGCACTGCTGCTATCCTTGATGTGGTTCAGAAGAGGTTGGCGTTGAATGGCGTTGCTGCTGCTGATGTCGCATACAGCCATAGGTTGGGAGCTCCTGGCGATCATCCCCGTCCCATCTTGGTGAGGTTTTCTGCACTTCATATTAGGTCAAGCATATGGCGCTGTAAGACCAAACTAAAAGGCTCTTCCGTATCAGTTAAGGAAAATTTAACAAAAGCTCGGCAGACAGTCTTCAGCAAAGCCAGGCAACATTTTGGTATACGGGCATGCTGGACACAAGACGGCGTTATTGTTGTCAACATTGGTGGCAGCCGTCACAAGATAACATCTATAGATGAGCTTAACCCTTTAACTCTTAAGCACCCAAAGGTGGTTGATGAACGGGGTGCTATTCCATCGAAGAGTGATGCAGTTAGCGCTGACAATGGAAAGACAAAATTGCGAAAAAACTGATACTATATTGTGGTGCTTCGTATGGCGGTCCGGTTTGTGTATAAAATTATATTTTAAAGTATTATATTTCAATTGAAACTGTTATAGTCACGTCATATTTTGAAAAATTTACATAGTTGTTTATCAGTCAACTCATATCACTTAACACTAAATTATTTCTTTTACCCACAAAGTTAATTTATCTTGGTTTGTTTTGTTTACAAATTAGCTTCAAACTAGTTTGATTGATGTGACATTAAGTTGACATTTGTGACGTTTAACAGAATCTGATTGCAGACTTAAATTAGTGTACCGTTTCGTTCAGAAATATGTCGGGGCAAGCCATAGATTTAGAATTTTTCGTTCTTAAATTGTTCGTGTAAAATCTATTGCGTTCCGTTGCAGCATCGAATATGTAGTTTCACTAACATAACACTTTTTTTTTTATTATGTTCATTTTGTCCTAGAAATCATTTTATTGTGTGTTATAGTTAATTTTCTGCTACAGTCATGGATTTAGAATTTTTCGCATGGTGACAGTATTGTGAATGTTTGCTGGCGGGTGGTGCAGAGAGCAAGACTAACATCAACTGAGTGTAAATATTATTTTGGTACGCTTATTGTATTTATAACATTTTTATATACATATATTATATATATATTCACTATATTTATATTATTTTAAACATTATGAGTGACTTATTTGCTGATAATGATTCTTTCTACTCTGCTTACAATACACCATCTGAAAATGACAGTTTTTGCTCAATCACAGACAACATAACTACAGTAACTGTTGGTGATGTACTCCGTACGCATTTTGAACAAGAATTGGGACGGTCGTTTAATGTCTGCCATATAAATGCAGAAAGCGTGGCTGGTCACTACAGTGACCTTGTAGCTACTTTTGCTAGCTCCCACGTTCATGCGGTTCTGATTTCCGAGAGCTTCCTAAAGCCTGAACTACTCTCTACTTCCTACCCTCTCCCGGGATTTATTTTAGTTAGAAACGACAGGATCGGTAAGGAGCGAGGTGGGGTTGCAATATACCTCCGCAGTGATCTACCTTTCAAAATAGTTGCCTCATCTCCTCCACAATACTCCGCCAGCGCCGAGTTCCTCTTCTTGGAAGTTTGGGTCAAGGGTATTAAAACTATTCTTGGCGTTGTTTATAGTCCCCCCTGTGTTGATTATTTCACCGATTTCGAATTGGTCTTAGAGTCATTAGGGTCTGACTATGAGCATCACATCATCATGGGTGACTTTAATACCAATCTTCTTGTAGACTCTTCAAGAGCTCAAAAACTACTTCACATAGTTGAGTCAGCTAGTCTTCATATTTTGCCACTTGAGGCCACGCACCACAATAAAGATACAGACGATACCTGGCTCGACTTAATTCTTACTTCTTCTCCTTCTCTAGTACATTCACACGGTCAGCTTTTGGCGCCGGCTTTCTCACATCATGATTTAATTTATCTATCCTATATTCTTAAACCTCCTAAACTTAAACCTAAAGTGCTGCATAGGCGTTGTTTTGGACGCATGGACGTCAATAAATTGTGTGCGGATGCTGCGGAAATAAACTGGGCGCCTTTGGAAGAGGCTACCACAGTTGATGACAAAGTTTTGCTCTTCAATGAAACTTTAAATAGCCTCTACGACACTCATGCTCCTGTTAGGAGGGTAACGATAAAGCATCCCCCGGCGCCGTGGCTAACAAATGAAGTCCGAATTGCAATGAAACGGAGAGATCGGGCTTTTCATAAATATAAAAAACATCGCACAGACATGCTTTGGAGCTCTTACAAGACTGCCAGGAATCGGTGCAATCAGGTGATACGGAACGCTAAACGCCGACACATCTTCGATAATATAACTTACACATCACCTGCGCAAGTATGGAAGTTCCTAGGGACACTGGGAATAGGTAAACCAAGGCAGATGGAGCTACCTAAGACGATTGAGTTAGATGCTATTAATCAGTATTTCTCCACCTCTCTCGCAATTGATGGCCTAACCAAGCGTCAAACGGTTGACTTCGTAGCCGGATTAACCATTCCTAGTTATTCACCCTTTCAGTTTTCTCCAGTCACGCCAGTTGAGATCAAAAGGACTATTTTGGCTATCACATCAAAAGCAGTGGGGTGCGACAACATTAGCCGTCGTATGATCATGTTTATCCATGATCTACTTCTTCCTGCTATCTCGCACATTATTAACTTTTCCCTTACTTCTGGTCAATTCCCAATCTTGTGGCGTAAAGCCTACGTTCGTCCCCTTCCCAAAATTTCTAATCCCTCTCTTCCAAAACACTTTCGGCCAATTTCAATCCTCCCTTTTTTATCGAAAGTGCTAGAGGCGTGCGTGCATAGACAGCTGTCCAACTTTATTCATGAAAATTCCATACTTAGTCCCTTACAATCAGGATTCAGACCAGGACATAGCACGACGACCGCACTCCTAAAAGTAACGGGTGACATTGGGGATGGGATGGAAAAAGGTAAGGCTACGGTGATGGTCTTAGTTGATTTCTCGAATGCGTTTAATTGTATTGACCACGACATACTTTTGTCCATCCTTGCCCACATTAAGATCTCTTCTGACGAGCTGGATTGGTTTTCCTCATATCTTCAGGGTCGTCAGCAGTCAGTTTGTGTCGACGAGATGTCATCGAGTTGGTGCAATCTTGGCTCTGGGGTCCCTCAAGGCGGTATATTATCTCCTCTTCTTTTTTCGATATTTATCAACATCTTAACCTCCGAACTTCAGTGTGCGTATCACCTGTATGCTGATGACCTGCAATTATATAGTCAAGCCTCTGTTGATAATATTGCAGAGGCGATAAATTGTGTAAATGCGGATTTGGACCTGATAGGTAGATGGTGTGGTAGGTTTGGGCTGGCTGTTAACCCTGACAAATGCCAGAGTATTATAATTGGCACTAATCACATGATCAATAAGTTGAAAGATGTGACTCTGGCACCGATAACTTTTAACACAAAGATTATTCCTGTAACTGTCAGTGTTAAGAATCTGGGCTTACACATTGATGAAACCTTGAGTTGGCGGGTTCAGGTCACTAACGTTAGCCAAAGGGTGACAGGCACACTGCGGGCTCTTTATCGACTCAAAAATTTTCTACCAGTCAAAACCAAGACAATGCTTATGCAGACTTTAATTTTTCCCATTTTCGACTATGGTGATGTGTGCTATCTCGACCTGAATGCAGATCTGCTCAATAAACTCGACCGACTTCTCAATAATTGCATTCGATTCGTCTACAATCTTAGGAAGTATGACCACGTTTCGGCTTTTCGTGATGAGTTGGGTTGGTTACCTATTAGACGGCGGCGCAGTCTTCGAGCTGTCTGTTTACTTTTTTCACTCTTCAAATCTCCCAATGCCCCTACTTATTTAAAATCTCATCTTCATCTACTTGGCTCTAATCATGATAAATATTTACGCTCCTCTAATAATCTTCTACTGCACTGTCCAACTCACTCCTCAAATCTTGTCCATTCCTCTTTTCTAGTGCGATCCATTCTTCTCTGGAACGCCCTTCCTCTCGAAGTCAGGAAATTGACGAACCGTCTCACGTTCAAAAACAGGGTACGTCAACTTTATAAGGTCCCTTAAGCAGAACATTATTTTATTGGTAAGGATTTTCACATTTGTATTTATTTATACATATTATGTATTATATTATAATATCTATAAATAGTATTATATTACATATAAATATTTATCAATATTTATTTTATTTAAGTATCTACATTATATAATTTTCGTAGTATGTTATATTTATGTATGTAAGTAGTAACTAAGTTCTTATTTTTTATCCCTTGTATAAATTTGTAGTTTGTACCAATTTATACAAACTTTTCGTCATTGTACTTTTAGCACCTGCTCTATCTTATCTCTGCATCACCCAAAGGTTGACTGGTAGAGAATGCCGTTGGCATTAAGTCCGCCTTTGTACATGTATTTGTGCAGAAAGTTGAAATAAAAATAAAAAATAAAAATAAAAAATTATAAGTTTCAGTCGCAGAGATGGATTTAAGTTTTGTGAAATCAGAAAGATGTACTCTTTCAGATTCCACAATTCGTCCCTTCTTCACATGCATGACAGCGCATTTATCTACACCAAATTCCATTTTGATAGAATTACTGAAAGCTTCTGTGACTTTTAGTAACTCTATCAAGTGGGAATCGGTGGAGGCAAATAATTTCAAGTCATCCATGTAAAGCAGGTGGGAAACAACTTGACCTCCTCTCCTGAACTGATAGCCTAGCCCTGAACCCTCCAGTAAGGTACTGAGAGGATTCAGCGCCAGGCAAAACCATAAGGGACTCAGACTGTCACCCTGAAATATACCCCTCTTGATCCTGACAGGCTCAAGAGGGGTATATCAATATTATTATTATTATTTTGCTTACGCTTAAAATGTCATAAATCGATTTGCTTTTTTTTTTCATTTTCATGCCATAAAACTATTTATCTACCTACTATTTGTTTCCCGAACAAATAAAGCGTGTTTATTAAACAAACAGTTAGCGTCAATAACACAGAAGCAATAGAAGCCGACCGATTCAATGCCAGAATGAATAAAGCTGTCATTCTGATATGATTTTTAGGGTTTCGTAGCCAAATGGCAAAAACGGAACCCTTATAGATTCGTCATGTCTGTCTGTCTGTCTGTCTGTCCGTCTGTCTGTCCGTCCGTGTGTCACAGCCACTTTTCTCCGTAACTATGAGGTCTATGCTATTGAAACTTGGTAGCTAGATGTATTCTGCAAACCGCATTAAGATTCTTATATAAAACTAGAAAAAAAGCAGTAAATTTTGGGGGTCCCCATACTCAGAACTGAAACTCTAATTTTTTTTTTTCATCAAACCCATACGTCAGGGGTATCTATAGATAGATCTTTAAAAATGCTATGGAGGTTTCTAACATCATTTTTTTCTAAAGTGAATAGTTTGCGCAAGAGACACTTCCAAAGTGGAAAAATGTGTCCCCCCCCCCCTCTAACTTTTAAACTAAGAGAATGATAAATCTAAAAAAAATATATGATGTACATTGCCATAAAAACTACCAACGAAAATTAGTTCGAACGAGATAGAGCTAGTAGTTTTTTTTTAATACGTCATAAGCCGCAATTTCCGGTTAGTGAAATCACTATAGTGGAATTCAACAGATGTAAATAATATAGTAAACAAAGCAATTGGATCTTGACTGCTCCATAATTACTTAAATTTATTATCAATCCTGATCATAGTCGTTTCAAGGAACTCTAGTTAGATTTATGCGGACATTTCGACACTAATAAACCTTTAGATTATAGAATAATTTCATGAAAAATAATCGGATGGTAAAAATTTAAGACTGTCATTTTTGCTTGTCATTAAATTATTTTTTCTCAGACTTGTTTGTCTTTGCCATAGTGTTGTAAAACTGTTGTACTGGCCAATTGATTTTAAAAGGAGGTCATTGTTTTGTCAATCTGTCAGTTCGAAAAAATGTACTTACTTTAACAATATAACTTATTGACCCAGAGAGCGACGAGTGCGAGTCTTTGCCCCTTTCACACGGTTGCCGGGTGCCGGGTACCCGGGTGTATGGCCGTGTACTATAGCTTTCACACGTAACGGCGTGATTTGCCCGGCAACCGCTTGCATTCGCCGCCGGTTACCCGGCACCGGCTACCCGGCAACCGGTACGTGTGAAAAGGCACTTTGAGTTTGGGTCTTCGATTCTACAGTATAGACGATTTTGCTTTCGTCCGTATGTGTGTGTGCATGTCAGTTTCGGTCTAGAAGACGCATTTGTTAACCAATTTTCTCCAAACTTGGCACACATGTTCTTTGATTTAAAATCATTGATCTACGAAAAGATAAAAATACAACTTTTGTCGAAAGTTTTTTTAATAGGGCGGAAAATAAGGGAGAAAAAGGGCCCAGTTATTATATGATGGGATCATAAGGGATATAATTCCTCACAGATTGTTTTTTCCTGGGCGCTCGCGAGGTCTACTCTTCGCAGAAGTATTTGTATTAAATTGGGACTAACTAAGTATTTGTGCGACCCAGAAATCGTCAGAAGGATCCGGTTAGGCTTAGTACCGTGTGGAGGAGTAAGTTTAAAGAGGCTAACGTCCATCAGTGAACTGCCAAAAAGATAATCTATTGTTTCGAACGCCATAAACATTTAAATACGAATAAAAAGAAAAGAAATAATGATTCTTTAGGGTAGACTGGGTACGGTTGACGGTGGATGGTTAAAATATTCTGTCATTTTTTACACAACGCTTTGAGTTTGAATATACCTGTCACCATGTCATTATAATGGCCTAGTTCCCTTTCTTTGGATTTAAAAACCCCACATTAGAAATCTCTCAAAATGTCTTAGTCTGCTTCTGTAAGAACGGCGAGCAGCCAACGAGGCGTCTACACATTTTATCATCTCTAAACTAATATATTATTGTAAATAAATGATTATACTATTAAATTTTCTAAAAGTTAATTTTTTTTTAAAGATCCTTTAATTAAATTTATATAAAAAGTTATTGCACATAATATATATAGATATACCGAATTACATGATTTGATGAATTTGGCGATTGATTAACCGAAGTAAATGAATGTACGGTGAACTAGATATAACTCAATGATTACTTACATAATTAGAATCAGTTTAGTTACAACACTATGATCATAGACAACTTCTGTCAAAACATGACATGTTTACATGATTGCTGAGTTGTCCAGAAAAAGACTATACCACTGCGAACGTGTTAAAACATCAGTCAAAGTTACAACGAACTATAAGAACTTTTATATTATGTTACTTGCTGCTACGAAACCCTTCATGAGCGAGTCCAACTCGCACTTGGTCGGTTTATTATCTAATTGAGATACGGTTTGATTTTCATATTAGATACTATTATTTCGAAGAAGATAGTTGCCTTTGGTTGCGAATTAACAACAATTGCAATTAAATAACGCAGCAAATTTGATAGTATGCAATCACTGAAGGTTCCTTTTGGCATTATATGTATACGTAAACATTTCAGTAGGTTAGCATAACCCAAAACAAATTAATATTTCTTCAAAGTAATCTGACAAAGAAACATGGAGTAAAGGAACATCGTATCCAAATTTAAAAAGCAGTCATTTATACGAGGAGGAAGTTATATTTTGAAGCATTCGTTTATTAAAATTCTAAAGATGCTTTTTGCAGTGAAATACTGAGATACGATGTTAGCAATTTTGTGATAACTCATTTTGTACAAATTGTTAAGAGAAAATAAGTTATAAGTACTTAATGCAATCTTATACATGTTTTGTACTTACCATTTCAACATCCACATTAAATATTTGACTTTTTTTGATGTGAGTCAAAATCCTCGTAGGATGCTATGCCGGACTCTTACCGACTAAAAAACCTCACGTAACGCCCAACAGCCTATGGTTGAGAGCCCCGGGTAAGCCCTCAGGAAGGATGTCCCGTGACAACTTTTAAGTAGTATGGAAAAAGTGCCACACTATGATGTGAATCTAGAACTGTGTCACGATTCCATTCAGTTACAAGGACTCCAATAATCATAGAAATGTGTCTTATTGTCGTCTTAACATACCTCTGAAAGTGCCATGGTTAGTTAATTTTTTACTTATAAATGTATTTTTTTAAACTACGTTTTATAAGTAAAAACATAGTTGTGAATGTTATTATACTGACATTTCAAGCAATACTAAGAAAATTTTGTCCTCCAACCTTAACCTAATATAAACAAAAATGTAATTGAAAATGAACCAAGAAGGCTTATCGTCACGCCAACCAATCAAAAGACTAAAACACTTCAACTGAGCTCTGTTGACCCGAAAATATTCGAAAATATTTCTATTGAAGAAGGAAAAATTAGCTAAAAAGTCTCAAATCCCAACGCCACTGAATTCATAATAAATGGTCAATCTATTTGGTATAATCCGCGCGCAACGCGTAGACTGCGGAACCTTGTCAAATAAAATAGAAAATGAAAGATTTCAAGTATAGCGGTAGCAAAATGGTTTGAAATCTGTTCGAAAATCTGTCATTTTCATTTTTTTGGACAAGGTTCTGTAGTCTTATTGTCCTGGGACATCCTTCCGATGGCTTACCCGGGGCTCCCAACCATAGGCTGTTGGGCGTTACGTGAGGTTTTTTAGTCGGTAGGAGTCGGGCATAGCATCCATTATGGATTTTCCCTCACGTTAAAAAACAAAGGTTCTGTAGTCTTCTCGATGAGCGCAGATGCTTTTGGGTACGTAAGACCATTAATGCAGGAATATAAAATTGTAAAATTTATTTAACAAGTCGAAGGACGAACTATCAAACGTTTTGTAATACTAAAGTATAAATACCCTTGTGTGTTTATGTCAGTAAATTACAACATATTATTATTAACATGATATGAAATGACCTCAAATAAATTTTAAAACTACTTCAAAGTCTTTCCTTTATCTTTTTTTTTAAATAATTAATAATTGAATATTCACGAACATTTCCACACAACGCGTGCAACGCTATATGATCCCAAAGTCAGCTAGGAATAACTTGCGTTTTTTTAATACATACTTAAGATACATAGAAACACCCAGACTCTCGAGGCAAACATATATGAATCACACAAATGTTTGTCTCCGGCGGGAATCGAACCCAAGACCTCGTGATCCGTTGTCACACATATCGAACTCTAGACCAACAAGGCAGTAAATATTTTGTACTATAACCTTTTCTTTTATAACCTAAGTACTTTCTTCATATTTTTATGTCCAAATAAGTGTCGCAAACATTGTACGAAAGCTTCACAATGGCGTACTTAAATTCATTTACGGTCTTTACCAACCAAAGTTGACACTTGCCCTACTTATAAATAATAATCTCGACAGTCTTAAATAAACCATTGAAATAAGCTATTGTCATGTTGGTCGTCTGACCTTGACAATGCTCACTTTTCTTTTATCTTCATTTTATTACTTTCAGCGATTGTTTTCACTTATGAATTTCCTCGTCGTTAATATTATATTATTTTATTTTCTCGACACATTCATGAGTTGTGCTGTTTTATTTTTCTCATGTGCTTTTCGGTGAAATCATTATATAAAAAGCTTTTACCACTTCATTTTAACAGTTCTCTTATAAATTTTTATGCCTTTAAATTGACAGAATAAATCCTTCATGTAAACCATAAACTAGAAGAAAAAGAAAGTTATTGTCAGTAAGACCTTCAAGCGGTCAGCCATTAATTGTACTGATAGATACGCGACACAATATTCATGCTGTGCAATATGTTTCATTTTGATCCGCATTATACTTAAAGTATTTATAAAGACTCTTATTTTCCACCAAGATTGATCCAAATCCTTCAGGTTATGGCCCAGGAAGTGGTGAAAGTTTTCTTGTTATTGGGTTGACCAACCAACCAAAATTGAAAATCGATTACGTGAAAAAAAATTGCAAAAATTTTCGCAAGCATGGCAGCTGCAAGCATCACCGGTTCTTCATCAAACGGCGTCCTTATTGAGAAGTTACAAGGTATGGAGAATTACAATAATTGGAAATTTATGATGCGCATGCTGCTTTTGCATGAGGATATGTATGATTGCGTGGAAACAGAGCATGGGTGCAAAGATGACAAAAAGAAAGGCCGAGCTTTAGCCAAAATTTGCCTTTCCGTGAGCTCGTCGGCACTAGACCATGTTAGAAATGCACGGACTCCATATGAAGCATGGAAAAGCCTAGAAAATTTTATGCAGACAAGGGCTTAGGTAGAAGGCTTGGCTTGCTACGTCAACTCTTCAATGTGCGATTAGAAAATATGGAAAGCATGGAAAGATATATATCTAGGATATTAGAATTATCTCAACAATTAAAAGATATAGAATCACCCGTCGATGATGAATTTGTTGCCATAATTATGTTAAATGGATTATCAAAAGAATATGACCCTTTGATAATGGCACTAGAATATTCTAATGACAAACTGTCTACGACCAAGGTAAAAGCCACATTGATCCAGGAAAATATAAGGCGAGGTGGAGTAAACGAGATCCGTCAACCAGAGGTTTCAGCTTTAGTCACAAAGAGAAAGGAAACTAAAATAAAGAAATGTTTTAAATGTAAGAAACCAGGACATTTTATGAAGGATTGCTTCAAGAATAGAATGCAAAGTAAACAGAATGTTTCTGATAACTCGATGCTGGCTGCATTGTCTGTAAAGTTGCAGGATGACTGCTGGTTGATCGACAGTGGGTCTACACACCACTTGTGTAACAATCGACAGCTGTTTAATGAATTTGTAGCAGCTGAACCATCTCGTAAAGTCGGCGTGGCCAATGGTGAACAACTATTAACTGCAGGTCGTGGAGTTGTACAGGTACAATTGAAAGACTCTTTAACAACTATTAGTAATGTATATTATGTTCCTAATTTAACAGCTAATTTAATTTCTGTTAGTGAATTAGTACGTAAGAATTGCAAAGTTATTTTTGATTCTAGATGTTGTAAATTATATAAAGGTGCTAAAGTAATAGCAACAGCGTCGTATCTAAATGGTGTATTTCAATTGGATGTAGTAAATAAGAAGTCGCATAGGGGTGCAGGGTCTGAAATTGCCATGTATTCTTCTCCTGAGTCACTTGTTTCTTCGGATGATCAAATTTGTGATGATGCTGCTGATACATCAGAGGAAAAGTTGCTGCCACAACAAACTTGGCATAGGAGACTAGGGCATCTCAATTCCCGAAGCATGAGGCTTATGAGGGATGGGATGACTTCAGGTATGAATTATTCTGATACTAATTATTCTGATTGTGTAGCGTGTATTAAAGGGAAACAGGTGAGATTGCCATTTCCTAAGAAAAGTTTCAGTAGAGCTCGACAGGTGTTAGGATTAGTACACATAGATGTCTGTGGGCCTATGGAAGAAAAGTCATTTGGTGGTTTTCAGTATTTTGTAATATTTATAGATGACTACACTAGGAAAACTCACATCTATTTTTTGAAAACTAAAGACGAAGTTTTTGAAAAATTTAAATGTTACAAAGCTTTGGTTGAGAATGAAACTGACCATAAAATTAAAACCATTAGAAGTGACAATGGTGGTGAATTTATTCATAATCAGTTTCAGCATTATTTGAATAGCTGTGGGATTAGACACCAGACTACTGTCCCATACTGTAGCTCACAGAATGGAGTTGCTGAACGGGCTATTAGGCTATTAGAACTGTGGTAGAAAAGGCTCGTTGCATGCTCCAGGAGGCTGGCCTAGGTAAAAAGTACTGGGCGGAAGCAGTAAATACAGCTGTCTACCTCAAGAACCGATCGCCAACCAAAGCAGTGCGGGGATTAGTTCCTGAAGAGAAATGGTCAGGTAAGAAAGTTGACATTTCACATGCTAGAATATTTGGTTGTGTAGCTTATGCATTAGAACCGATTCGAAAGAAATGGGATGCAAAAAGCAAAAGGTATCTTTTTGTGGGATACTCAGAAGATACTAAAGGTTACAAGTTGATTGATCCTGTTAGCCAGAAGTGCATAAAGGCTAAACATGTCACATTTTTAGAAAATAAATTTCTAAAAGATGATTTTGTAGTAGAACCAAGTGTTGGGATAAAGGACAGGATACTTATATCCACTGAGGGTCATTCACATGCCTCCGATATTGTTAACTGCCCTAGTGACACAAATGACCTCGAAACGTCTCCAGTACCACGTCCAACTCGAAGTTCACGTCGTGAAACTATATTTAGTTTAGATGAATCGACAACCTCTCACGAAGGGGGCTCTTCAGATGAAACCTATGTACCAGATTCTGACTATGAGGATTCACTGTCGTCTGAGTGGGCTCATTTAGCTGGGACTGTATGTGGTAATGGTGAAGACGTTCCGAGTTCAGTGAGGGAAGTACTACCCGTTCGCTCTAACTTTGCCGCTGGCGTAGAGGCGTATACCCGAATTGTTAATTAGACGAAGTAAATTAACATTAGCTAATGTCACTTCGTCATAGAAAATACGCAACATTATAAGAAGAAGTGACATTAGTTGCTGTCAATTTACTTCGTCTAATCAAAAATTCGACTTTAGTATGGAGCCGAACGGCAAGGTTAGAGCGAACGGGCAGTAGTGGAAAGTGCCGAGGCAGAGCAATGGACAGCAGCGATGAGAGATGAGTATCAATCTTTTTTAGATAACAAGTGTTGGTCACTTGTTGATTGTCCAAGAGGTATAAAACCAGTAAAATGTAAGTGGGTTTTTACTAAAAAGTTAGGGCTCAATGGTGAGTTACTTAGATACAAAGCAAGATTGGTCGCTAAGGGGTTCACGCAAAAGTATGGTATTAATTATCATGATACTTTTGCGCCTGTGGTAAGATATTCCACATTGAGGATTTTATTGGCAGTAGCAGCTCAATATGATTTATTCATAGAACATTTGGATGTAAAGACAGCTTTTTTGAACGGTCATTTGGAAGAAACTGTTTACATGGAACAACCTGAACATTTCATACAAAAGGGTAATGAAAACAAAGTTTGTAAGTTGAATAAAGCAGTCTATGGGTTGAAACAAGCCGCAAAATCCTGGTATGATAGAATAAATAAGGTGTTGACTGAGAAGATGTCATTTAGGAAATTGTCTTCCGAACCTTGTGTGTATGTATACAATGTCAAGGATCAATTCATAATAATTGCTTTGTATGTCGATGACATAATATGTTTCTCTTCTAAGTCGTTAAGGATTAAAAAGGACGAAATTAAATCCAGACTTATGAAAGAATTTGAAATGAGAGACTTAGGTCAAGCAAGTCATATCTTGGGTATGAGAATACGGTATGGTAGTAAAACCATAACATTAGATCAAACTAATTACATAAACAAAGTCTTAGAAAGGTTTGATTTGAGTGAATGTAAACCTGTGTCTACGCCTATGGTGAGTGGACTGAAATTACAAAAAGCAGAGAATATTAATTGTAAACATGATTATCGAGGTCTCGTAGGTTGTCTGATGTATGTGGCGGTTTGTACTCGTCCAGATATTACCTTTTCTGTAAGTTACTTAAGTCAGTTCAATAACTGTTTTTCAGATGATCATTGGCAGGCAGCTAAGCGTGTGCTTAGATACTTGAAAGGTACTTGTAATCACAGTCTTTCTTTTAGAAAGGGTAACTTACAGATAGTTGGTCATACAGATGCTGATTGGGCTGGAAATGAAGTAGACCGTCGCTCATACACTGGGTACACTTTTGCTATTGGTAGCTCTATTGTTTCATGGGAAAGTAGGAAGCAAAGGACTGTAGCTTTATCTAGTGCGGAAGCGGAATATATGGCTATTTCAGACACTTGCAAGGAAGGGTTGTTTTTACGCACATTTTTGTATGAAACTTTAGGTTTAGAATGTAGTATACAACTGTATACTGATAGTCAATCTGCTCAAAAGATATGTAAGAGTGTTACATGTCATGCTAGGACGAAGCATATTGATATACGGCATCACTTTGTAAAACAATTAGTGACTTCTAAAACTGTTATATTAGAGTATCTTTGTAGTGATGATATGGTGGCAGATGTGCTAACTAAACCTTTGCCAAAAGATAAACATGATAAGTTAGTCTCAATGCTGTTTAAAATATGAACTAAATTATCAATGTATCTTTTCATAGATTTGATTGATGATTTCTAATGTTTTTATAAATGTTAGTAATAATCTAAGATGTAGTTACTAAGTTGTAAGTACTTAGCGGGATAGTTATGAACATTTTCGTTTATTTGCTGAGAGAATACTTTACATAAATTGTAACTACTTATTGTTCAGAACGATTGTTTCTTTGTATAAAGGACTAGTAGTACTTAGTGTGAGTACTAAATGTTTAGCATGTTTGTGTTTCTTTGTATAGGGAATAGTTTTTGGTTTAAGGGATGGTGACAGAATAAATCCTTCACGTAAACCATAAACTAGAAGAAAAAGAAAGTTATTGTCAGTAAGACCTTCTAGCGGTCAGCCATTAATTGTACTGATAGATACGCGACACAATATTCATGCTGTGCAATATGTTTCATTTTGATCCGCATTATACTTAAAGTATTTATAAAGACTCTTATTTTCCACCAATATTGATCCAAATCCTTCATAAATAATTTGATTTGTTTGAGACAAATTATGAAGTTAAAATTTTAACTCCTTCTTGTTGACAGATTGAACCATTTTGGGAAGTATTATTATTCTGTTATTACACAGTTTAATATTTTAGAATACTAACGCAGTTTTAATATTAACACTTACTCAAATGAACTGAGTTCCCTAGCCTTTGAAAATACTTTTAAGAAATAAATATGATTTTAAATACAAAATCACTGCTACCATAACAACATAATGGCGTATTACATTTTTTCTTCTACTCTCAATCAGAGAAATAATGGTAATAAGTAAAAGAGCAATATTTAAGAATAAATCCAATTCCAATATAGTTATGGCGGTCTACAAAATGGCCCATTACATTCATATTTTTCACAACCAAATTAAAGGGTTGAATAACATAATAAAAGCTGTACATATCAAAATCAATTAATTATTTAGATAATTTTAAAAAAATATCATTATACTTACCTATAATAATAATAATAATTGGTAAAGCAAGACCTCTTCTTGACTCCCAAGTTATCTTTCTATGCTCTGAAAATTTGTCAAACAAATCCGTTCAAGTCCGGATCCGGTGAAATACCACAAGCGGTGTTATTCAATAAGTACAGCAGGTTACACCAAGTGCCATCAATCATCGGTATAAATAAACTCCAGGATAAATTGCATTTAAAATTGCCAGTACTATTCAGGTATACAATTTTACCAATATCTTTTATCCCATAACGAGGAATAGCTGTACAGATGTTATGAATTATTAAAATCGCTCCAGATACAATTGAGTTTGGAATCCAATTCCTTAAGTAAAGCTGATTATAGAAATCCTCCCAAGACCGGGCAATCTTCGAAAAATTCAACAAAGTGGCAATCTATCTGGGCATTGAGGATTGAGATAAAATATTGGTTCGGAACACGCAGCTACATTCATTTATTATGGATAGTGAAGTCGGAGTACGACACTAGTGCGTTCAATATTGAGCGTTTTCATATCCTCCGACCCGATATCAGGTATCGGAGCCGACATCCGATATGTTAGCGGCACCATCGAACGATAATTTTTGTATGGGGATAGATAGAATACCCACACGTAAAAGGTATAGCACAACCTTTTTTTACGTGTGGGTCCTTTATGGAAGCTTTACTGGACTCGTTTCGACTAAAACCACGCGTACCCTACCACTGTCTACGAGAGCACCGGGTAAGCTCTCACAAGGATGTCCCTGGATTTCCAACAGACTTTGGCTACCACTGCGACCTCACCTAGGAGGTTCGAGTACTTTCCCGCGTATTTGGGAGGTTGTTCTGGTTTTATTCCTCTTTTTGAGGTGTCAGGCATGCGTAAAACTTTCACGTCACGCTGCCGTCTTGGGAGTGTGCTCATACCTCTACATGTGAATGAATTGAGCCCGTGTGCGCAGACAAAACAGTAGACTATCGACTAATGGCGCCCAACACTGATGTCGTATCGGATAGCATAAAAACGCTTTTACGTTTACAAAATGATTGTAAGTTAACTAAACTCTCTCGGAATTATTCACCTCCTTGACTTAATGGCCAACTAAGAGAAATGTATTTGGGAATTAAGTAACCAGATTACAACAGAGCGGCATTGTTGATGAGACGGGAAATTCCGGACCATAAACCTATTTTTTTTAGATTAAATTTATGTAGATAGGGTTGGAATAAGGAGTTCGTTTCGGTATTCTGAATATTTTTGGTTAAAGGAGTATTTTTTTTATTTTATTGGATTACAAAGCTACGCTTGTAGCGCTGAGGTTCTGGGATCGAATCCCGACTCGGACCAAATATTTACGGAATCGGCAAATGTTTGTTTTGGAGTTTGGGTGTTTCTACGTATAATATGTATGCATGTATTTAGAAATATGTAAGTGTGTTTATCAGTTGTCTAGCTCCAATAGCACAAGCTTATATTAGACTTTGTGTGAGAATGTCCCACAATAGTTATAAATTTTAAAAAAACTTTAAATTGACGGTCGTGGACATTACAGTCTTGTTTTAAAAGTTTTTTAAATCCTTGAAGAGATTTAATAGCACTTCGAGTGTACACCCATGTCATGCGAGGTGCTCTGACTGTTTTTTTCCAAACGTGATGCTTATTACAAAGGTACTGTACAAGATTCATGCCATTAACGGTAGGAAAGTAGCCATTCCGTAAAAAAATATTATTTGTGAACAAGTACATAACAACGGTACTCACATAATAAACAAAGATTCCCAGGAACCCACACAAATTCCTGGGTCGTCATAAACCTAATACTTTTACATGCAATACTAGTAAGTTTGTACTTAATTGCAATTTCACCGTCGGTCGGTACGATACACAAAAGAAATTCTTAGCAATAATTCAAATTAGGATTATGGAAAGGGTCAACATTCATGCAAATATTTTAATAAGCTGAACATACTTTCAAGAGCCTACTTATACCGCAGTAAATCGAAAATTAACCCATGTTTACCGAGAACCAAACACCTATATCCACATTCGTTGCTATTAAAACAGACCCTCTGAGAGATAAAATGGTTTTGTTTCATATAAAATATTAAACTCCCATGTAAATGAAACGTTATGACGCAGCTGAAACCGTAAATTGAATTTGGTTACATTGTAATGAGTTCATGTCAACGAGGATTTTGTATTGGCTTGATCTTGAATTCGATCACGTACCGCTCACTTGATTTATGTATTCCAACCACCTTTGGTATAGCTGAAGGCCAAGATTTGATTACCAACATCGGGCTGAAATACTGTTCACTGAACCGCTATCGGATCGACCGCAAACTTACCTACTTAAGAGAAAGGAGGACGGTAAAAATAAAATTGCTTTAAGGTGCACGTTTCACAAATAAATGGTTCCTTTCGTGTTGCAATTAATGACGTCGAAAAGGGTGAAATAAGGCTAACTTCGAGCCTTTTTCTCGCCATCTGGGTGTAACACACGTATTTCTTGGAATTGCTTTACTTTCTTGCAATACGTAACAGTCGAACAAGATTGTGGTGTATTTATCTAAATAGCTTTACTCTTATTAGTTTCTAAGACTGAGAGTAAACTGATACTGGAAAAAAGTTGTAATACTGAGCTTTGAATTAGTTCTGTACCCCAATCTTTCTTATAATAGTATCTAAACAAGATAGCGGGTTACATAATGTGAATTTAAATTTTATTGAGTTCACCCATGTATGTAACAACTTATAACACAAAACAAATTTATAACACAAAAGGTGAATATTGACATCAATATCAGTTTCGTGTACTAAACAACATGTAAAGGACTAATAATGACCTCATAAGGAAACTGGACCTTTAACTTTTCTAAGAACTGCATTAACATCAGTTAATATATTTCGTAATTATTTTAATATGAAAAAGGTAGACATTCTTAAGGTAGACCAATACTTGTCTTAATCAAATCAACATCTAACGATATTTAGATAGACACATCTACGTTATTCAGGATCAGTTAAACCTTTTACATACTGCCGCGGTCAACCTTTCGGTATAGCACTCTGCACGCAGATGTGTGTCATAAGCATTTCCATAGCTTTTATAATAACTATTTGAATTGTAATCTCTCGACTGTAGCTTTAAATTACATTTGTCTTTCAACGAATTAATAACTCTGTGCAACCCAAAAACGAGCGGTGTGTCAGTTTATTTGCATGTTTAATACAACATTTAAATAAACTAAAATACATATAGCAAAATATTACTGCATAGTACAACTTGATGCACAGTTATAGTATATAAGAGGCTTTACTCTGGGAATTGCGGTATACGAGTAATAGTAACAGTAGTATAATTCTCTTAATTGTACTTGGAGTGAAATATGTAGCACTTAAACAATTTCAATTTATGTGGGTACACAGACAATGGCAACCTTATCGCGATGTAGCTACCTCTGAATGATGAATGATGGGGAGAAAAGTTGGAATTTATTTCCAGAGCACAGTGTATAAACAGATTCTGTTTTTAATGCCGGTACTAGACTGTAAACACATCCCATCAATTCAGCCATTTCTTTTGTGATGTGACGTAATAAAGGACAAGCTTTTAAATGTTCTACTTTTCAAATATTTGACTCTGTTCACTTTTAATTTCTATCATCATACTGCTCGTCACAAAAAGCGTTTCCAATCATTCACGATACGGAGTTTTTTAATAGAAGTCTTACAAGGTTATTGCAGGGTCAGTGTCAAGTCAGTGTTGCAAACAACCAAACAACAGTAACTACTTGTCTACCAACTAGCGGTATAAAAAAATAATGAGTCCCTACAAGATACATCTATGTTGTAAAGACAAGAGTCACAACCTGTCGTCTTTTTCTTCAGGTTCTAAATATAGAACTAGAGTATTCTCTAGTGATATTCAGAACCCAATAACTCGATGGCTATTCTAGAAGTCTTTCGAAGTAGAGCAGGGACCTCTGGACCAACTCGGTATTGACATTGAACGTCTAAGCAAACATCAAGAAGTCTACTCGTAATTTAGCTTCCAAGCTCTGACCCACACAAACACATACTGACACAGCAAGTTATATAAAAGCCTCAATAAAAGCTTGAAAAAGGTACTACGTCGTCGTTGATAAGTACTACCTACATAGCAGGATAGTCGTGACGAGCCTACGAAAGGCCGTTCACTTAATGTGTTTCTACGTTAATTTTCTACGTAGACCGTATCTATATCGTTGTGGGAGGCTCTGAAGTTAAAGCAAATGAAATTAAGTCTAGGCAATATCTCGCAGTTCATACTTATTTCAACTCACCTTTTTATTTTCAAACTAGCTGACCCTCGCAACTTCGTTTACGTCACATAAGGTTTGCAAAAGGAGAGGTACTTCTTCATCATACTCATCAAGCAGCGTGTATAAAACGGCCCTGTTTGCTTAATCATAAAAGAGCTTAAAGATTAAGTCTATTCTAAAACAATTCAGTCCCCGCCTTCGGCGCCGTCTGAATTATTTTACAATAGCCTTAATCGTTAAGCTCTTTTATGATTAAGCCAACACGCCAGTTTAGAATTACCCTCACATTCAAAGGAATCCTTGAATTCTAGGTTTTGAAGAAGTTGAGATGTCTCTAATTCCTGAACTACAAAACTTTCAACATTGACACTTGTGTGAAACATTCCCTAAAGTATGCCCTTTATAACACTGAAAAAATTTTGGAATCGGGCCACCCATTGAGCAGTTACAACTAAAAAACCGTTTTGTCTTTCATCCCTTCTTCCAAAGGAACCGCGCAAAATATGGGGATTAAACGTATCCAAGAACCTTCCTCGGACTATAAGCTCAGATCGTACCAAGTATCATTCAAATCGGTTCAGTAGTTTTGGCGTGATACTTATTCGGGATACAGACAGACAGACAGACATGAAAATTTTAAATTACGTTTTCGGCTTCAGTATCGATTAGAGAACGCCCTACACTTAAAATTTTCAAAATATCTTGCATGTACAGACTCTCAACTCTCAACAGTTTTATTATAAGTATAGATTTGGTCATCATTATACTTGAAAAGTCAACAAATTTTAACCACTTTTATTAACTTGATCTGTTTGAATGTAATAGAATCTATGAAGGAGATTTTCGAGCTCTTTGAAATTCTGACAACGTTAAAAATGAAAGGTCTCATCAATCATTGGTGAAATAATGCAAGATTGACTAGCTGACATTAACAGATTTAATTTTATATTACAAAAAACCACCTGCACTGTTCAAGGACAGATTTTACAATGTTGGAGTGACATTTTTGGTCAATGGCATGGCGTGGCGGTTGGTCCTGACTTTCAGTAACATGATAGACGTTGAGCCAAGTTGAAAGCCTTATGGGCGGCCTCACGGCAAAATCAAATACCGCTAAGAAAGCCCCAATTACTGTAGCGCCACGATTCCAGGGCACATCTCTTTCCATCTCTAAAAGTATAGGAATCCTTGGTGTTGACATCTCCAGTGACGTTCAGTTCCGCAGTCATTTGGAGGACAAGGCCAAGCTGGCGTCCAAGAAGCTCGGTGTGCTCAACAGGGCGCGGCGGTACTTTACTGCGGCGCAAACACTGCTTCTCTATAAGTCGCAAGTGCGGCCACACATGGAGTACTGCTGTCACCTCTGGGCGGGGGCACCTGAATATCAGCTTCGCCCATTTGACTCGGTGCAGAGGCGAGCTGTGAGAGTTGTCAACGATCCTATACTGACAGGTGGTGTGGAACCTCTTCGCGACAGGAGAGACTATGCCTCCTTATGCGTGTTCTACCGCCTGTACAATGGCATGTGCTCCGAGGAATTGTTTGACATGATGCCCACGGCTACCTTCTATCATCGCACCGCTCGCCATAGACAGGGATTTCATCCTCACAGCCTACGTCCGGAGCGTTTGAGCACGGTTAGATCCGGTAGGAGTTTTCTTCCGCGCACGCTTAGGTTGTGGAATGATCTTCCTGCCTCGGTTTTCCCAAACGCCTACAGTATGGGGTTCTTCAAAAGGGGTCTAAGAAGGTTTTTACAGGGTCAGCAGCGCGAGTGTGGCGCCTCTGGTGTTGCAAACGTTCATAGGCTGCGGTGACCACCGGTCCTTCTGGTGGGCCGTGTGCTTGTCTGCCACCTTAGTGGTATAAAAAAAAAAAAAAAAAATAACTTCAACAAACGTTAAAGTTATCTGCACAGCAATAATGCTCACCACCTACTTCATAGGACAATACGTAACTAGTGAAATGTGGCCATTTAATATGTGTCTGCCAAAAAAAGAAGGGAAAATAGCATAACATATTTACGCGACCTTAACTGAGTAGATATTATTTAGATTTACTTTGTCTAGAGTTTGATTCCTCATACTACTGACGTGAACTCATTTCGTATAGTATCATTTCACTTAGCTGGAGGGCTTAGATGAAAATGAAAGATATAATTTCCGCCTATAATGTTCTATGGAAACGCTACTAGCAACCACTATAGTCTTTTCAAAGTAAATTAACTGCTTTCCTCTTACAAGTGTTTAAAAGCTTGCTTGTTAACCAAATTTCGCATTAAACTCGAAACCTTTATGTTCGTAGTGCTTATTACGTTAATGCTTAAACTTTGCAATCTGATACAATACTGTAAATGCTTAAACTTTACAGCCTAATATGTAGCAATAGGCGCCACCCATTACGTGAGACAAAAACTATGAGAATTATTTATTTATTTATTTTTATTTTTTTATTTATTTATAACACACAATTACAACATCCTTACAGTAATTGAACACCAATGCGATATTGTAAGCAACCAGTTTATAAATCCAAGCAACTAGTTTATCCATTTCAAAAATACGAATCGTTTTGTACAAAAGAGATTAGACGCAAGCACTACTACTTACTTACTTATACAATAACAATACTAGCCATTACAATAGGCACCTACCATGCAATAGTCATTTCACACAATTAAATTACGCAATGATACAAAAGCAAAGTAATGCAAATTAATCGAAAATAGAAAAAAAAAATCATGAATTCAGATAATTTCATAATGCAACTGTCAATACAATAAGATAATGTCCGTATAATAATACAAAAATGTCGACTCAATAAGATATAGTCAACTCAAAAAGATAAATGTCAATTTAATAATAATGTCAATTCTAAAAAATAATGTCAATGCAAGAAGATAATGTCAATTAAAAAAAAAAATGTCAATTCACTAAGATATTTTCAGTTCAATAAGATAATGTCAGTTCATTAAGATTATGTCAGTTCAATAAGATTATGTCAATTCAATAAGATAATGTCTATTCAATAACAAAATGTCAATTTTATAATACAAATGTCAATTTTATTATACAAATATCTTTTCAATTACTTATTACAATGTTAATTCAAAAATACAAGCAACAAAAATGTGAAATTCATGAAATAAGTATTAGGTATTTAATGTCACTTTCAAGCATTATTCAATGTATGAAACAATAAACATACACATTACAAAAAAGAATAGAAAAAGACATAATAGCATCTACCTACGTTACCTTTTTCAAGTTGCTGCACAATATGTGGCCCTTGTGAACTCATTCAGTGAACACGAAAATAAGTCTATCTTGTCTGCTACCTCATTGAGCAACAGAAGCGCGCGCGACAGCGGTGCCTGCTTCAGCAGGTTTGTGCGTGCACTCGCCAGCGCTAGAAGGCGCGGGCGACGTCGCCGAGATACGTACTCGCTCGGTACGCACAGTCTGATCTCCTGCAGAATGGCTGGGTTATGAGTGTAACCGCGAAGCAATTTGAACAAATAAGTTGCAAGTCCCACTTCCCTCCTTACCTCCAACTTGCAATATCCCACCATGCCCAAAATAAACAGTGTGGGATACAACAATGGATACCCTGGGTGCACGCTATGTTGTTTATAGTAAATGAACCTAACAAATTTATTCTGAATACGCTCCAGCATGATTTTATATTTGTCTTCATAAGGGGACCACACAATCGCGTTGCTTTCCAGGTGACTCTTTACTAGCGCTTCGTACAACGCTTTTAAAGCTGTGATATTTGTAAATTGGTTTGAGTGTCTCAACATGCATCCCAGGTTCCGATACGACTTTTTACATACCTCATGAATGTGTTTACTAAATTTCAAGTCGGAACTGAAACGAACACCTAAGTCTCGCACCTCGTATATCCGCCGTAAAGGCACCCCCTCCATGCAGTACTCATAATGATCCTGGAGACGCGCTCGAGTAAACGATAACACGCTGCATTTGGCTACATTGAAATAAAGTTTGTTATCCATGCTCCATTTTACAACACTATTTATATCATCTTGCAGCATTTCGTGATCCGTATTGTGTGTTATCTCTCTAACTAATTTAAGGTCATCCGCAAAAAGCAGCGGTGTCGAATTGGAAACAACGTCAGGTAAGCTATTAATGATTATATTAAAGAGGAGCGGGCCCAAATTACTCCCCTGACCCACGCCGGATCTCGTGAAATATGGTTCAGAAAGGCATCCCCCACAGTCGACATACTGACTTCTATCACGCAGGTAACTAGCGAAGAATGCCAGCGTGTGCGGGGTGCAGCCTACTGCAGCCAATCGTGTTAAAAGGATGTCATTATCGATTACATCGAAAGCTTTTTTGAAGTCAAAGTAGGCTACATCCACCTGCCGGCCAGCATCTACCGCCGGCACCAAACGCGTCATCAGATGGAGCAAGTTTCCCGTAGTGCCCCGTCCCGCACGGAAGCCATGCTGAGCGTCTGATAGCTGAGAATTTACCTGGCCATACAGACTGTTATAAATAGTCGTTTCAAAAACTTTAGCTGGTGTATTAAGAATTGCAATCGGTCTGTAATTACTGGGATCAGGGCCTCCACTACCTTTTGGCACGGGTACGACTCGAGTAAGTTTCCATCGTCCCGGAAATGTCGCAGTCTCGATGCATGAGTTATAAAGGTGTAGCAGCGGCTCCGTCAATACCATACGAGCGTCTCTAAACAAAAAAGCAGGTATACCATCCGGGCCCGTGGAGCGCTTGGCCGGCAGGCGCGCGAGCGCGGCGCGCACGTCCCGTTCGCGCAAGTGGGTGAGGGCCACCAGCGCGCCCGGCGGGGCCGCGTGCGCCGCGCTCGCCGCCTCCACGCTAAGCACCGGGTCCTCCCCCCTATACACAGAATGGAAAAACCGAGCAAACTCATGAGCGCATTCATAGTCTGATAACGTACGGTTGTCCTTTATCAGTCCACAATTACCGCTGTTCCCCCTTCTAAACCGCACATACTCCCAAAACGCTCGCGGGTCAATAGCTAGCTGATTTTGAACGCGTTCGCAGTACCGGTCGTGCGCTTTAGCAGTCTCCACTTTTACTGTTGCCCTAGACCTACTAAACGCCTCGTAGTCGCCATGGGACTTGCTAGACTTGTATTTTTTGTGTAATGTGTGTTTCCGTCTTATTTCTTTTATAATGTCAGGTGTATACCATACGGGATAGATGTATCTACGTCTACTCTTTGCTTCGGTATTATGTCTACGTGGTACACAACGATCAAAAACTTCATATATTTTGTTATAAAATAAATTGAGGATCGATTCAGGATCGCTTAAACTGAATAAATCGCTCCAATTCAATGTGGTAAGTAAGTAATATAATTGTCCAAAATCAGCCCTATTAAAGTTCCATTGTTTACGAACTACTGGACCATAAGAGCGCCGCCCGGGTGGGACGCAGGGGACGGACACGGACGGGACGCAATCCGGCGCCCGCGCGCCCCCGAGGCGCACGGCGACGGCCAGGGGCGGGTGGTGCCGGTCCATGGGCTGTAGCCCTTCGTCCGCCTCGCACACGAATATTCCACTGCGCGAGCTCAACACCAGGTCCAGCTGCCTGCTGTTACAGTTGGGTACAGTGTTATACTGAATGAATTCACAAAAGGCCATAACATATTCAAAATAACAATTGACATTGTCACTACTAGAATACAAATTAAAATCCCCCAGTATGATTAAATTAGATTTGTATTTAAGACATAGTTTTTCTAGCAAATTAAACATGGGCATGTATTCACTATCTATTGTACTAGGTGGAATATATACAACACAACACGCTACCAGGAACCGGTTATCGTTATGAATTGTAGCACAAATTAACTCAAACCTGTGACTGTCTATGTTCGTACCGTCGGGGACCGCCACTCGGCGCAGTTCGAATTGCGGTGAGGCTAATAGCAGAACTCCACCCTGCTTGCGTCCATCCGTTCGGTCACATCGCAATATTTGGTAGCCTGGTAGCAATAATTCCGCATAATGAATGGAGTCATTCAACCCTGTCTCAGTGATAGCAAAAATGTCTGCCTCTGATGATTCTACCAGTGATAAGAGACGTGTCGTTTTAGTTCTGAGACCGCTCACATTTTGATAAAGAACATTGATGCTTTTATTGGGTTTGTCCTTCGGTGGGCCTGGGTCCGTAGGGGATTGCTCGCCGAAAAAACCTCCACTCGCTAAACTCGACATTTACGGGCCATACCTGCGGATCGCTTAGCTTTTCATAGTTACTTTCAGTAACTCCTATCTTAAACGACGAATAGTCGCGTTCGGTCTTTGGTTTTAATTTGTCAATAATTATTTCACTGTCATTTTGCAGAACATTACGAATATATTTCTTTAGAACGTCTTCTGTCGTGTTTTTCTCTAACCTCCACACATGTAAAAATTTCTGACGTTCCACCGCCTTCAACAAGTCAGATGCCGTATTACCCCCTCTTCCAACAGGATTGCGTCTCCTAGTATATTTAACTTCAGTCCATGTATCAGTCCCGTTAGCTTCCACTGGTGTCTGGGCCACAGTCGCATAATTGACTGAGAGTCTCGGAATCGGTGCCTGTCGCTCCTGGGTCTCTTGCTGGTGGCTTTTATTTTTTCTGATAGTTGGCGAAGTACTTACAGTATTGGAACCAGTTACAGTTGTGCTTGATTGTTGGCGACTGTTACATTTGGAGTCAATTTTAGCACTGAAAGTGTTTTCTTTAATAGCATTTTTTTCGATTTTTAGTATTTTTAGTTCTTGCTCATATGCCTCACATTTTTTTCTGGTTTCCTTCAGCTCTTGGGTTAGTTTGCTGTTTTCCAATACCAGAACTCTTACCGTGTCCTTAATTTCTTGTATAAGCTTTGTCTCCATAGCACTCAATTTCTCCACAACCATCCTATTAACTTTTTCCATAATGCTTGACATATTATCATCCTCGGATCCTAATGAGGGATTCCTTTCTCTATTCAATTGATTATAATTATCCGTCAGACCCTCGCGACTCCTTACCGGAGTTTCATCCGTTACCCGTATTCGTTGGGTTACATTTGCACAAGAATCGCATATATAACTACGTTTAATCTGGGTCTGACCATCCTTAAATGCCGCCGAGGTTATATTTAGACATCTATAATGATATCCCGCCTTGCATCCAGTGCATTTAAGTAGATCCCCTAAATCAATTTTTTTGGAGCAAATAGCACAGTTCATTTTCAGTTATATTTTTTCAAATTCGAATACAGAATTACGTGCGACAGAGACAAAGATAGGAAATCCCTGTGGGTGCGAAAGAGCGCGACACACAGTTCGCCCATGCGCGGTCACCCACAAATTATTTTTTGTCAACAACTGTTCACACTTTGATTATCCTTTATTAGACTGTAAATTCTGTTGAATATCACTGTTAAACACTTTGTAGTTGCACAATAACACCAATATTCCACTTTAGTAACATGATCACGACTATACAGTTCGTATTTCCAATTTACTTAACAAATCGACGGGAGCTACTCGTATCGTGCGTCAACGCGACGCGACGTTCCGTAAGATGTAGGCGTATAATATGCCTTAGCCTACTACAACCTTTAAGAATCTAGACGTATATATGTATGTAGTGTATATATGTAGACACTTACATTAGATAGTAAACTTTAAACGTTCGTCATTATCCAAGCTTTATTCTCGGATACATATAAAGATTATCACTTTGGAACCGTGAGTCTGCTATTTTCTGTAGATTTCAGACTAATGACTATTCTTTTGTCACAAATTATACGCTGACCTCACAGCCAGAGAAAAACGCCCCTAACTAGAGCCTCGTTCGTTTGCCCAGTTTTTTTCAGTGTGAAAATGCCCCGTGTGGTGACGGGGTCCCGTGTTGCGACGGGTAAAAGTACAAAATGTCGCCACCCTAATACATCCCGAGGGTTATAAAAGGCGACTGAGGGAACACTTTCGCAAAAAGATCCATTGCGTAGAGAAGGAAAACACGAAATGAAACCCGGCTGTCAGTAAATTGACAATCGTTAAGCCAAGTTGAAAGCCTTATGGGTGGCTTGAAAAATTTCAACTGCGTGTCGCAGTGACCTGCGCCTTTCCATTTTAACACGGCAATAGGCTCACCACCCTTTACGTGGGACATAAAACTATTAGGTGAAATGTATGCTTATACTACGCCTCTGCCTAACCCTTCGGAGATAAAGACGTGACTATATGTATGTATGTATGCGAAAAAGCCTTATTGATGCTATGTCGGACTCTTATAGACTAAAACCACACAGTACCCTCCCACTGCCTACGGCCGAATGTCCCGGATAAGCCCTCGGAAGGATGTCCTAGGATTACGGCCCCCTTGCACCCAACTTTAAGCTGTTTTTAAAGATTCTCTAACCTTCAAATAGATACTTTGAGGAGGGCTTGCATGATATCAAGTTGGCAAGTTTAGTTCGATCGCTATCCGACATCAATCTGGGATGGCTTTGGTCGTTAAACTGCGCCTTTAAGCTAAAAATAGTGTATCGATGCATGACAAAGTCGTTTAGATAAGGATAACCGGAGCTTAACTTGGATGGTTTTTCCTGCTCTGAAAAGGTATTATTTTTTCATGAATAGATTCTAGGCTGAACCCAACCTTTTTTAGGTAAAGACATTGGTACTTCCAGGTACTTACTGTATGAGTACCTATGTTTGCTCGTGTGTGTAATAACCTCTTTGAATAGGTATAGACTTTTTTATTTCGTATACCGTGTCTAGTTTATTTGTATTTCTATTCTGTCATTCGTTTTTATAAGCTGTAGGCTGTGTCTGCTGTTACATTTGACAACGCAAGAGTTACGTAAACGTTCATAGGATACTGTGATCACCTACGATTTAGTAGGCCATAATTATGCTTGTCACTTTACTGATGTTTATACTTTGAAATAACCATAAGCACGTATGTATAATAAGTGCTTTTGGTTATTTCTACTAACGAAAAATAAAAATAAAACTTCCGAAAGAATCTTATTATCGCTGATGTTGACTTCTTGACAGAATATAATTACTTATTTTTTTTATAAAGAGAGAGTAATAGCTACTGTTATCATATTATTACAAGGGGAAATCGGCCTTTATAATGTTCAAAGAAATCAAAACGTATAAGAACACAATTTTGACCACCTTCAAGTGACCAAAGACCCAATTCTGCTAATTCAGGCAGAACAGAAAGTTGAAGTAGTAGCCACTGTGCTACGATTACGTAGCTCGATAGCTACGAATCTGTCAAATAGTAGTCGACGATTCGGCTGCTACGATTACGATTCAGGGTGCCGATTTTTGCTTCATACGACATGAATGCGTGAAAGCAAATTTACACGTGCAACGTCATCTGTTTCTTATTTTTACCCGAACTGCCGAAGACAGGAGGCTAATGTTTGTCGAGATAATGTATGTAAGTATCCATAATTCTTTGTCACGTCCTACAGCCTGAACGGCTTGACGGATTTTGACATGGGAGGTGTCTTTTGATTCGTCGTGCTTGTGTGAGTGACACCAGGTACATTAAAATTTCTAAAAAATCAAAATGGCTGACTTTTGGCGTTAAAATGAAAACGTTGATTTTTATTCTTGCACGCTCTACAGACTCAACGGCTTGACGGATTTTAACATACGAGGTGTTATTTGATTCGCCGTGATTGTGTGAGTGAGACCAGGTATATTAAAATTTTTAAAAAATGAATACGGCAGTCTTTTGGCGCTAAAATGTAAAGTTTGATATTTTTTCTTGGACGCTCTACAGCCTAAACGGCTGGATGGATTTTTAAATACAAGGTGTCATTTGATTCGTCGTGATTGCGTGCGTGACACCAGCTATAATAAAATTCATGGAAAATCAAAATGGCGGACTTTTGGCGTTATAATTATTTTACTGCGATGAACGCAAAACTACTGAACCGATTTCGATGCGGTAATATATGTTTATAAGGCCTTGGTCAGACTTAAATTCTAACATTTGTATGATTGCAATTGGTTAAGAAGCACCAGAAATATGACCAAAAATATTATTATAAAGGTTGAATTTTGGTGATGTTCCTTCACTACACGAAAATTAATAACTCCACTACTCAACTCTCAACATAAAAAGTTTTAAATAAACTTAATTACATATTTAGAATACAAAAAACCCGACTGCCAAGTAAACATATAGCTGAAAAGCAAAAAACAAGCTCTACATTTCTTTTGTGATTTTCTTTAGCTAAGTACTTACGGTTTTACTTTGTCGGCAACATTTGCAGACGGGAAAAAGCTATGGGAACATGTAGCTATTTTGTAAACCACCACTCGCTTGACATAGCTTTTTCACGCCTGCAAATTTTGCCGACAAAGTAAAGCAGTAAGTAACTAAAGAAAATCAAAAAAGATATGTAGAGCTTGTTTTTTGCTTTTCACTTGTATGTTTGCTTGGCAGTCGGGTTTTTTGTATTCTAAATATGTAATTAAGTTTACTCCGTTCCTAAATATGAGACAGATGACGTTTCGTCCGTAAATTTTCGACAACACTTTCATGTCGTATGTACTGAAAATCGGCATCCTGCGCAACTATTTCAATTGTGTCAGAGCTGGACGTATTGTATTGCAACTGTAAAAGAAAGAAAGAAAAATCTCTATAGTTCAATGCCACAACACCGTCAATGTAGTAGTAAAAAAAAAACCCGTCGTTGCACCAAAATGACCAAAAAAATAAAACTATTTTTCTGTATTGTACAGGCGTGTTAGGTCTACGCGACATCCAGCTGAACGTCCCTGACGCCGTCGGCGTAGGTTCCAGTGCCACACTTGGCTGCCGCTGGTCGCTCGACGTGGGTGAGACGCTATACACCGTCAAGTGGTACCACGGAGCTCAGGAGTTCTTTCGCTTCGTGCCCAAGGAACTGCCCAACACCAGGGTCTTCTCACAAACAGGCATAAGTGTTGATGTAAGTAACAAACCATTTATATTGTAAACTAACTGATACTTCGTATCATCGTTATGTACTGTTTTCTTACAGAACCTTGTTCCCGGGATAAAAAGTATTCTATGTCTAATACTGATGTATAAGCTTTAAAAAAAAAAATGATTATTATTGTAAAGTTTCACTAAAATCGATTAAAGCGTCAAAGAGTAACAGGCACCCATCCATTCATCACACAAACCTTCGCGTTTTGATACCTACTTATTAGTGTGAAGTGATTGCTGCTTTATCTACAAAAATCTTCAAACCCCAGCTATTCAACTTTAAAAGCAGATTTCTTTTTGGATTCATAATTATTATCATTTTAACACGTATGACTATACAATCAAAAAACTATTCATGTGCCCAATTCATTGAGCGTTTTAAACTGTGAATTGAGAAATCAATCAGACAGATCAAATAATTTTATACACTTATATAAATTCTAAAACTCATTACTTATGTAAATCCTAATATCTCTCCTTGCTACTGAATAGATTGCAAATCGAATTGAATTGATCAGTGACATTGTTTCAATCAAGTTGAATTACAGCTCAAATGGATTACACAATCAATACTAATCGAACAAAGGAAAGATAGCGATTCAGAGATTGTGGAAGGTTCTTGGTACTCAGGAGTTATTTAACTAAAATGAGACTTAAGTTTCTTAAATTTCCAAACACTTATTAAGTACTGTGTTTAAGCCATCGCTTATAGAACGTAGGACTACGAATAATGTATACTATAGAAGTGTAATTCGGCTCAAAAAATGGCACCACCAAATGGGTACCGGGGAAGGCGTTGCTTAAAAAGGGTACCGCGCGACACATTTAGTCCGCGCTGTCACGCATATCGTACGGTTGTGTCACCGGAACCAATCTGTCAGTGATTTTAATTGTGTTTTCGCGTTTATTATATTTCAAATATGCCTTCGTCTGTTCTGAAGTGGTGTAGAAACCATACGGATATGAAAAACGCTGGAATCACCCTTCATAGGTGAGTAAATATTCATTTTAAAAACACGTACTTGGTGAAGTTGAAAAGTTTCATGCAACATTACGCAATTCGAAAATTTAATTATTTTTATGCAGTGGTCATAGTATGTTAAGCGCTAAGGTAATATTGTTAGTATGATATTATATTAGTAGGATGATATTGCATAGAAATTAAATTATAATTTGAATTTTACAGATTCCCAAAAAATTAAGTCCAGCGTGAAAATATGAGTGAATGCGATTCGTTTGGAAAGAAATGAACGTAATTGGATGCCTAGTCAGTACAGTAAAATGCGCAGTACAGTAACATACACTTTTAAACTAATGACATGTACACTCCAAATAATGGAAAGGTTAAGCGATCAAGAAAAACTGCAGTGCCTATTTGTACTGTAAGAAATTTTATATTATGTATTTGCAATTTTTAAAAAATAAGTGTTCAGTCAAAATAAAAGAACGAAATGACGTCACGAAACCCCTTAAAGAAAGCCATCCTATAGAAAGCAATTACAACGTTATGTTGTTAAAAGCATAATCGAACAATTTTCTCATAATTCGTTTGCATTATATTGCTAATAACGAGTCTTTACCAAATTCCAACTTCCATAAAAATTAAAAACTAATTTATTTTTCCCAGGCACATAATTGTAAAAAAAAACCGTAACCGTTTTTAATTTGTATGCGTATGTTGTTCAATCAATAGAAAAATAATATCTTTCTATTGATTGAACTTACTCAATAACAAGCTTTCTTATTATTGTATAACACCATCCACGTTTGCCGCTTGGGTGGGGCGCCGAGCCGCCATGACCTTGGCGCGACCAATCGCGGGCAAGTGTTGAACAATGAATGTGTGAGTGTTTTGATTTATTGCGGTTTTTTAGTATGGGTAAGTTGCTCCAATATTTTAGCGGTAACTATATAGAAGTTACATTTCTATAGAATACATTATTCGTAGACGTAGGTACAATAAAATAAAATTTATTTTAATTAGAAAGTTTTCCACATAAGCGGGTTGTACTCATTTATTATCACTGGCTTCTTCTTTTGTACGTGAGCCGTTATGTCTTGTAAATAATTTTAATTTGACCAGAAAAATATCTACGTAAATCTTACGTACATACAAGTCATAAAAATACTACGATAAAAAAATAAAAAAATCTATGAACAATCATCGTTTTGAAGTCTGTGAAAAATATACTTCAACCATTATTTTTTATGAAACAGAGCGCCATAATGTAGTGTAAAAAAATTAGTTATTAACTCAGTAAAAATACTTAGAAAACTATGATAATAACAGCAAAGTCACGGTAAGTATCATTATTTGTGGTTCAATGACTGCGACATCTTGGTAGCAACTTCGTTAAACTTTGTGAAGAGGGTTGAAAAAATCACTTAAGAATTTCGCGGAGCAAACACGTTAAACATTTTACTGTTGGCACGCAGCCATTTCTCGAACTCTAACACGGTGCCAAAATAATACATTAAATTCCCCTCAACGAATAACATACAGTCAAAGTTTTGCATTTGGGGGTCATCGAGTGTTAGGCACAACACTCCGCCTCGAATACGACGCAGTCCTTGAAAATCGGGTCAGACGACTCTCGAACTCGGGACGTGTATGATACTTCAGTGATTTCTCAAAGTGGACCGACTTTCCAAAGATGGATATAAGCTTTTAGGTCAAATTGGCGTTCAAGCAACTGCGTACAGTAAAGTGCACACCGCTCCTTGTAATAACATTACTGCCTTGCCGATTCTCATATAAATTACGCATGAGAGGGTACCTGAGACTACCACCTGAAATCTATGATAAAATAGCTCGAACAAGACTTGTGTTGCAAATGGGTATAATTTATTCATATAGTCCTTATTTTTATAGACGTAAAGGATAATATTGCATCGCTACCTAAGTTCACTTATCATAAAATATTATACCGGGGGTCTGTTAGTCCTCATCGTAAAGTCTAAAATGTATTATGTCAACACCCGTTATGAAGAAGGTACATTTTGTTTGTTTTCATCTTTTGTAAGCATTAAATATTTATAAGTTTTATTTATACACAGAAAAGTACTAATAAGATTTGAACAAGAAGTATTTGTATTTGTATGTTTTTGAAATAAGAAAATCTAAGTTTCGATACTTTGTTACAAAAGTATCAGATTTATAAAACATTTTCGCCCTTGCCACCACCTGTCCCTTGTCGTCATCTTTTTCCAAGTATCATATTCGTGTCAGTGAACATTCTCTTGTTATCATGATCAAATTTTATATCTGGCTAGCGGCCGTCACGCGGTTTCACCCTCGTAGTTCCCGTTCCCGTAGGAATACGGGAATAAAATATAGCCCATGTTCACTGCAAAGAGTGTAGCTTCCTAACAGTGAAAGAATTTTTCAATTCGATCAAGTAGTTTCGGAGCATATTCGATACAAACAAACAAACAATCAAATCTTTCATCTTTATAAAATTAGTATAGAAGAGGTATTCTAGCAACTGATCTGGTTGTTCTTCTCCTGATCGCTCTGGAAGAAGATATTACTCACCGCATAAAATTTATCTATTAACGACAATGGCGTGGGTCAAAATCTCAAAGGTGAAATAATGGGTGTTTAAAATGCCCCTGCCTACCCCTTTGATGATAAAAACGTGACAATATTGTATGTATGTTAAGCTATTGAGAGTCTGTATGACGCCAAATATATTATTATCTCGATCTACATCTCAGGACTCGGGAGGTCTAATGAGTTAAACTCACGCAGCCAACTTTAGTTTATGCACCAAAAATTATAATGCTCGAAACATAATTACTGATAAAATTCTCGATAGCTATTTTTTCTTGAGAATACCTCGATTTCGTGTAATTTGAAGCTGAATCTCTTAAGTTATATACACTCATGGACAAAATTAGGGGAACGCAAAGAAATGTTCAGGTAGTAATAAAATAAACGATTTATTTATGTTTAATACAGTTTCATTTGAGTATTCTTAATTAGTTTAACTTTTTAAAATACAGAAATGTAAAATTTACTGTTAAAAATAGACAAATATTGAAGTTATCGCTTATTAACGAGAATGTTAAGGAAACAATGAAATTTAATCTTATCATGAAATTTATGGAATGTCTGGTTTCTTCTCTAGTAAAAGTTAACATGACCACTCGTAGGTACATTCAGTATTTGGTGTTACCTCCTCTTGCCTGTTAAAACTGCCTCCAATCGTCTGGGCATACTTTTTATTAATTCGTCTATGAAATTTTGTGGCATTTGGTCCCATTCTTCTACCAACGCCGTTTTAAGTTGTCGGAGGTCGGTTATTGCGTGTTTTTTTATTTGTCTTTCCAGTTTATCCCAGACATGTTCAATCGGGTTTAAGTCTGGCGAGCGGGCTGGCCATTCCAAAACATCGATTTCGAACCCTTGAAGGTATCTTGACACTACAGCGGCAGTGTGTGGCCGAGCATTATCATGCATCTGTAGAAAATTATCACCTATGTATGGGACAAATGGTATCACAATTTCTTCTAAAATGTTAGTTACGTAGCGTGCTGCTGTCAGAGATCCATTTTCGAAGACGTGGAGCTCCGTACGTCCTCCTAAGGAAATGCCGCCCCATACCATCACTGACCCTCCACCGTAAGGTTCTCTTCCGACAATGTTACACTGTGCATATCTTCCTCCTGGTCGTCTCCACACTTTCACCCTTCCATCATCTGGCTTAAGGCAAAATCTGGACTCATCAGTGAATAATACTCTTCCCCAGTCATTGTCATTCCAGTGACGGTGAATGCGAGCAAAGTTACTCCGAGCTACACGATGACCTGTGGTAAGAAGAGGTCCTTTGGCAGGTATAAATGCCCCTATTCCGGCTGCTTTAAGTCTTCTTCGTATCGTTTTAGAGCTCACTACCACATTTCGGACTTCTTAGAGCCTTGCTCTTACCGCAGAAGACGTCGAGGTACGATTTCTTAGCACACTGCTTATGATAAATCTATCGTCCCTAGCTGTGGTCTTCTTTTTTCTCCCTTGTCCTCTGCATCTTGTGTACTCGCCTGTCAGCCGGTATCGTTTTACGTTGCGAAAGATAACTGATTTGGAAACTCGCAACATTTGAGCCACTTGATTGTAAGTGTAACCTTGTTCGATTAAAGTTACAGCTTTGGACACCTGTGCTACGTTGAGAACCGGCATTATCACTTCAGTCTTTTTAAAAAGTCTCTAAGTAACACTCTGACGAATAATTTTTGTAAAAAAAAAGATTTACTGAAGTTTTCAAATACGAAAATAAACTCTTACGAAGTTACGACACACATTTATTACATTACTACGTAGAGAAAAAAAAACAAATGATATTCTGAAACAATGACGATAAAATGTCTTTCTTTAAATAATATAAATGTTCTTATAGGTGGCCAGTGTGTAAGTATAAAAAAATTAACGTAGTCGACCTTTTTTTCTGCGTTCCTTTAAATTTGTCCCTGAGTGTATTATTTTTAATTTATAAGAAAGACGTAGTAAGCAGTAGTAAAAAAAAATCTTTGATTTTACTAGGAAGGTAAATCAAAGTTATTCGAACTATTTTTTCCTATTGATTATAGTTCTTTAGTACTTAAATAAAATTAATTATGTTGTTCTTCGCGTACATAAACTGATCGTATTTATCTCTATCTTGTACGCTAAAATGTGTGTTAATAAAAAATCTTTTTTCCACCGAATATCTTTTGGCGGACTATATGTGTTGTGGCGATAATTAAGTAGTTCCACTCCATCAAGTGGAACTCCATATATCTAAAACTCCTGATGGCATGTAATTTTCATTTCGGGACCTTTTCTTGGCATTAATGCATTTCATTAATTTAAATGGCTAAAAAATTTAAGCAATTTATTTAAATCAAAACCAAACCAACCGCAAATACTTACGTTCTTAAAAATACTTTTAAAGTTAAACGGTTGTATTATTCCACGCGAGTGGAGCAGCAAGTAAATGCTAAGCTGCCATAATGATTATAGTCTAAGAGACACTGAACAGCGACCTTCATCCATCTGATGACGAAGATAAGACATCATCATTTTTATAATAGACTAGCGGACGTCACGCGGTTTCACCCGCGTAGTTCCCGTTCCCGTGGGAATACGGGAATAAAATATAGCCTATGTTCACCGCAAAGAGTGTAACTTTCCAACAGTGACCGAAGCCTATTTGTTACAAACAAACAAAAAAAAACAAAAAAACATATATTTCCTCTTTATAATACTAGTATAGATAGCAGATATGATATAGATGCATTAACACGTATAAGCTAGCTTGGCTATCGAAAAGTGTTCGGTTGCCACAAAATTCAATATCGGTGCAAAGTTGCATTAAAATCGGTTCTGTTCAGTACTCGTAGTCTCAATAGTCGTAGCAAGAGATTTGAAGTTAACTCCTATATATTATAGAGGGTTGAACATGGAGTGGAGTACAGTAGAATAGCAATAATAATACTGTTTTGTCATAGAACTCAACATTAATGAAATGTTGTGAATGATAAACTTTCATGAAAATGTTGTAAAGATTTGTAAAATAAAAGTAAAGAAATCCCTGTCGCAAGATTTGAAACACATTTATGTAACTCAGGTAACACTCCCAGTAAGCGCGCTCGCTCTTCTGCACTGGATGAAGTGTCAATAAGTTCTTTTTGAACTAGTTTGCTATGCGACACATCCCACCGTCTCTAGGAAGAGTAGTTGACGGGTAGCTTTGCGCTTAGGCAGGTCATTTTCCAGGCATTCAGGGCACCAGATAAATACGGCATTTCAAAGTTAATCAGTGACGAAGTTACAATTTTCCTGGTAAACTTATCTGTACTGTACACGGATGACAAGAATGCCGGTAAACTAATACTGGTAATTTTGCGGACGCCGAGACCACCTAATCGAATAGGTAAGGACGCTTGTATCCAAATTCTGTCATCCTCATTAATATTTAAAATATCTTTAGTTTCTCGAATAATTTTATACATATTTTCTAAAAGATTGTCGTGTTTTCGAAACAGACAAGATCTTAGTTAATTTTGCTGAAAAGAACAATAAGGAATGTAAGTTAATTTGTAAAAGCCACGGCTTTTAATCCTGAAATTTTGATTTTTTTCCAAATAAAATAGAGTTATTTTTAAATGGAAACTTCTAGGTATTATCTCGGCGTGAATTGGATTATATGAATTAAAAAAGTGTAAGCGAAATGGCACAATGCTTGATTTTGGTCTGAGCTTGGTTTTCAAAATTAGACTTTTTTGAAACCTACATATCCTTTGTTTTGTTACTTCTTTCTCATAGGTACATGCAACCATAAAAAGTCACAGAGAAGCGGGGCAGGTAACAGCTAGTTATAATTAAATTTTACTTTGAAGTGACTATGTACACAAACACCCACACTCCTTAATAGAACACGCAACTAATGACACCTTATATTTCCAAATCCAGATAACGCTTATTCCCAAAAATTTTAACCATATAATTACAACAAATCATCCTATCTACACTCCTATAATTTGTTTACACCTTCCTACCAATCTGTATTTTAATGAGGATTCAAACACGTATAAAATAATAATACAAAATGGTACGAGCAGGTACAAACTTTTAAATACCGACTAAATTTTGTTTTAAGTCTTGGGAACGGAAAAGTTGATCTTAGTACTCTTGCTTTAAGATGGATGACCGATCACAAAAAATGATGTCACGTTCGTGACTTGCACAGGACGTAAATCTGTTGGTACCGGCTGCTACGAACATCTCAGTATTGAAGACCGATATCAAACCATTTAATCAAAACCAAAAATCTACGCTGACATACCTTCTTGACTATTTAAGCAAATTGAAATGTAAATTAGTTTTTTTTTATCTAACCGTGATAAATAGAAGAGCGTAGAAACAAATGTGTGTAACATTTAAAAAAAATCCAGGCGTAATTGATTTTATCTGCAACTTGATTGAGAGTCAATCAATCAATCAATCAAATCAGTCTTTAGCAATCCACTGCTGGACGTAGGACTCTCCCAATTTATGCCACAATACACGGCCCTGTGCCTTCTACCTGCAGTCCCTTTCCAGGTCGTGGGTCCATCTGGCGGGTGAGCATCCTACCCTCCGTTTGCCCAGTCGTGGTCTCCACTCTAAAATCCGTTTGTTCCATCGGCCGTTCGGTTCTTCTGCAGACGTGGCCGGCCCACTGCCGCTGATTCAGAGTGTAGAGACACATAACTTAGCTGAATTTTTATTTGAGAAGAGTAACCAAGGAGTCAAAACAAAGAGATCTACTGAGTCATGTGGACTGGAAACGCATCCAGGTCATTCCGCGAAATACTTGATGATGTTTTCGCTCATTGACTGGCTTAACGGAATTCTGCCTTTATAATGCAGACACCAAATAAGAAAGGATTTGTTAACATTCCCGCCCTAAGGGGTAAAATAGGGGGTCAAACTTAATAAAACTTTGTCATGAGAGACCAATAATAAGGTACATGACCACATAATTGCTACTAGTACAACATGGCTAAATGAAAATCTATTGTTCTGTATAGGTATCGAGATCTGGAGCCCAGCAGGTCGTGCTTCGAGGCGTATCACGTGGGCTAAGCGGTCGTTACCGTTGCGAAGTGTCAGCCGACGCACCGTTTTTCCACACAGTCTACAAAAGCGCCTTCATGAGAGTTGTTGGTGAGTACACATTATACTATTTCCATTTCTTTATTTTCTCGATGACAGTTCTAATTTGATAGTTTTAGTGTTGTGACCAAATAAGTAATGATATCGATCGAATATTGTAAATTGATCGCATATCGTATCATTGCCAGTACAATTTATATAGAACTAATATGGGCACAAATCATAGGACGCTGTTCGAAACAATAACCATCCCCCTTTTACGGCAAACAAGATATTAGATTCATTAAAAATGCATGTGCGGATGTTACTGCCGAAAACTGGGAAAAAATCGTGAGCAGAAGCTAAAACATTATAGCGTCGGATTGGGAAATTCATGTGGCATTCGATAATGTCGATGTACAGGAACTTTTAATATCTAAATGTTGGAGAGAGCTCATCGAGTGACAGTGACGATTCGTCAGATTTTGATTAAAATAAATAAATAAAGATTACCTGTCATTATAATTATTTTGTTGAATTGTCGAGTACCTACCTACCAATATCTACTTATTTTACAAACGCTTCGAAAATTTTAGAGAAGTTGGCATTATCAGTCAAAAATTAACACTCGTAACGTCTTGTACTGAAATATAATATCTACTAGTTAATAAATTTGTACAAAAGTATCCGGCAGTAGGTAAGTAGTTTAGTTTCTTACATTTTGTAAAAAAATATCGAATCTGTTATCGTGTTGTGTTTATCGATAGCTCAATCCCTATCAGTTTCTTAGAGTCAGGTATAACCTTGTACCTGCGTAAATGTCATATTTTTATAAAATAATGCATACATAATGTAAAAAAGACGCTCGTACAAGTTTTCACAGGAACTGTCATCGACCTGTCATCGAGAAAATAAAGAAATGGAAAGACTATAATTAAAACACTCCTATTAACATTACACACACATATAGGCCAAAGAGCAGGCATGTTATTTATGATTGGACTCTTGGCCTAGTAGTTACTGTACCTGACTTAGATACCTGTGATCGTGGGTTCATTAAATTGTACTGTGTCTTGTTGTAATTTATCTGCAATAATGTACTTAAACATACATAATAATAGTTATGTATGTTTATCGGTTGTATCTAAGATCCTATAATATAAACTAATGTGAAATATACATTTATTGTTAAAAATTACAGAGAAACATAATTATTACATATTTATATTAACATTATTACTATCTAAACTAAACCTAAATAAGGCCCCCGTGGCATTGTGCCCAAAAGACTAGCAGCATTCCCCCTTTGAATAGCAATGCCTCCACAAGGTGCTGGTCACCAGTCGACTCCACAAGGCGCTTTTTCAAATTCTTGAAAAATTTTTGCGCATTGGGACCCCATGGACCTAGGGTCTCGACACCGACTGGACAAAAACGATACGATGAGTCGAGACCCTTATATTTATTAATTTTAATATTTTCAGCCGCTTTCGCTGCTGCACTGGCTTTTAATTTTGTTTTCGGAAGATGGGGCGGGGCTAGAGTGTCAACACAAGTTGCATCCCACACCAGGACCCGACCCATCTCCCACGGTATCAAAGTTATACCATCCGGTCTCTTGCCATCGTCCCTAAAAACGCCGTTTGGCTCTAAGAGCGCAGGCACATTGGCGGTGGCAAGAGCACGGCGGATGATGTCATTCAGCGCAGCGTGGCGTGAGAAGCGGCCTGCGCTCTTTAAACAAGAAAGACCATGATGCCCCAAAGTGTCAACGTTAAAACCGCAGGGGCATCGATGTGGAGCGCAAAGCGTGACGCCAAGTCTCAAACCAACTGAAATTCTTAGGATGTCCGGTTCCAAAAAAGTTCCGGTGTTGGCTGTAGGGAAAGCTTTCAACCAATCACCGGATTCCTTTCTACTGAGCGCTAATAATCTGGCCCGATCTGGGCCTAAGCTAGCATTTAGCAAGGAGTCAAAGGTTAATTTAGATTTAGCGTCGTCCCAGCTCCGTTGTAAATTTGGATGGGTGGGTAAATTTTGTCCCGGACAAGCCATTAGCCAAGCGTTCTTGGCATCTGTAAGGCCAGTCGTCTCATAGTCTGTAAGACAATTCGTCAGAATTTTACCTACGAGACTCGACGTGGCATGTACAGATGACAAAAAGGCTGGCAAAGCCACACTAGAAATTTTGCGGATCCCTAGCCCACCATATTTAATGGGAAGAGATGCCTGGGACCAAGATTGTTCGCTCAGTTGTATATTGAGAATTGATTCCAAAGAAGATTTGATTAGCGAATCAATAGAAAATAAATGACTTTGATGTTTCCAAAAAGGACAACAGCGAAGCAAATAAATAGATTTGGGAACAAACATACAAAATTTCAGAATTGTGATTGCGTAATGTGAACTAATAGAATGTAGCCGATCTACATTGGATTCAAATTTTGAAATTTTTTGTGCTATTAATTCGGGAATAGCATCTTCAAATATAGGGGACCCTAGGAGGTAAAGATTCTCTCTGCTAAGAATTTTAATATTCGGACATAGGGAATTGAATTTTTCAACTAGTTCCCAATTGATGTGATTATTATGAATATATAATTCACACTTATTAAAATTTAATTCCAAACCAATTAAATGAAATTTATTTTTAATTTCTATAAGATCTGACAGAACAGAAACTGCATCACCTCCAAGAGTCCCGTCATCTAAATACCAGACGTTAAATTTTGACTTTAAATTTTGAATGATGGGGTTAAGGCTAGGCTGAAAATGGCTGGTCCGAGGGGATCACCCTGCTGGCAACCGACTTCAGAAGAAAGTTCGTTGCATTTATACATTAATTTGGAAGGTTCGTGATAACAGTTAAGTAAATAGTTATAAATTTCAGGAACATTGCTTCTAATTTCTGACAGCAGGATGTCACGGTTTACCGAATTAAAAGCATTTTTGACATCAATTTTCAGCAAAACCTCACACTCACCTTTATTAAGGTAGGTGCGTAAAGCGTGGACCGCCGCCTCACACCCACCTTTGGTACCAAACCCTAATTGAGTCGGTTCAAAGGTCATTGGGCGCAATCCGACCCGGTCGCGGACATAAATGAAAATGACATAAAATGAAAGAGTATAAATTCACTTACCATTATAAATGGTTATTTTAGTTAGAATCCATGGGAGAACAAAGTTAGAACCAATAATATATTTATCAAAAAATCGAATACTACTATTAAATATAAGTTGTCGTTCTTTAAATATCTACTAAATAGTTTTGGCGAGTGCATGTACGTCCCGCCGCGTGATCGAATTGGCTTGCATACGGTCGCTTCCTCTCTCTCGCACAGTAGCTCGCGTCTCGCTCGCGCTGGCGCATTGTTTCGTTCGTGTCATCGCAGTCCTTCGTTGTCTTTCGTCGTGATCTGTGCGTTTACCAGTTATCTCTTGATTTTATCGACTACCTAAGCTCGTTTACTGGACCTGATTATTTGCTGTTTGTTTGGATTTTTTATATAGTTTTTTTAAGCTATTGCATAGCTTCTATCGCGGGCCTTGAGCGTGGAGACCGAATACAGAAATTCTGTCACGAAAATAACCTAACACTCTCGGCTACCTTCGGCCACGTTCGTGTATCTCGCACTTCATATCCCACCGTGTACACGTGAGCGTTTGCATAACGTGTACCTATGTATATGAAGTAAAGTAGGGTGAGGTGGGGTGGGCTGAGGTATGTAGGGTGGGGTGAGGTAAAGTGGGGTGTGGTGAGGTGAATTGGTGCGAGGTGGGGTGGGGTGAGGTTAGGTGGAGTGGACTTTTGGCCTTTTGGAGTTTGGGACTTTTGGACTTTTGGCCTTTTGGACTTTTGAACTTTTGGACTTTTGTTCTTTTGGACTTTTGGCCTTTTGGGCTTTTGGACTTTTGGACTTTGGTTTTTTGGACTTTTGGACTTTGGACTTTTGGACTTTTGGACTTTTGGACTTTTGGCCTTTTGGAGTTTTGGACTTTGGACTTTGGACTTTTGGACTTTTGTCCCAAAAGTCCCAAAAGTCCAAAAGTCCCAAAAGTCCCACGTCCCAAAAGTCCCAAGTCCCAAGGTCCCAAAGGTCCCAAAGGTCCCAAAAGTCCAAATGTCCAAAAGTCCCAAGTCCCAAGTCCCAAGTCCCAAAGGTCCATAGGGCCCAAAAGTCCAAATGTCCAAAATTCCAAAAGTCCAAAGTACAAAAGTCCAAATGGTTTTTTCACTTTACTTTGTTGAACATAGGCCTTAAAATATTCTTATATAGAAATAATTATACTAGCATAGTTGATAAAAATGCTATGTAATAGCTTTACCGCGGCAGTCCTCGAGTGCCACTCGCCTTTTTTTTTAGTATAGTTTATTTTTTATCCTGGGCTAGGCATCAACAACAAGTCGACGCCCCTGCTGCATTTTTAGATGAAATCACAGTACATATTGATCACGCCGAATAAATCATGTGAATATAAATAAGTTTTTTTTTCCAATATTCCCACAGACCACAAGAAAGCGACCCTTACCATGATGAACTAGAGACATTTATCTATATATCCTCACAATTTCATTTCTGTCCGCCGTGGGTTTTTCTCCCATACTATTTGCCCATTGACCTTTTTGTTGTAATTTTCACAAGATGTATCGGACAGAAATTTTGGATGCTAAACGCCTAAAAGTGGATCCAACAGCAATAGGACGGACTCCTCCGTCTTTTTTAGTGAGAGCAATGAGATTAGCTCCATAGATAACAGGAGCGATCTCAGGGTTAATATTACCAGAGAGCATGAGGTTTACTAATTTTGTTAAGCAACCGATGAGGTGCTTACCTGCATCACCCACACAGTGAGAGGTTAGGTCTTTCAGGTGTTGTGGAGAAAGACCATCAAGACCAGCTGCTGATCCGACTTTAAAAGCATTAATCGCACTCACTGTGTCCTTATCCTGTGCAAGTAAACACACATCGGGTGATGTAGGCGGGTCCAGAACGTAGTCCGAGACTGGAGCTGAGGGATGTTTTGTCTGTAAAGACGTAAGGGTATCTGTTGTATCTGGAGACAGTACATCACTTGAAAACAGGAGACGTGCGGCTCCTTTTAAATCTCCGTCGCTAACTTTTGCTTCTACAAGCTTGTTAACATTATAAATCTTTTTGTTATAATTTCCAGTAAAACAGCAATTTTGAGTCGGAAGTGTGGGGTTAGAACAATTATTTTTAATTTTTTGTGTGAGAGATATAGTCTCGTCACTAAATTTAGCATGTAATACTTTATAAGGAAATAGCAAAAGATTTTGCCAATTTTCAATGCTATTACTATCCAAACACTGCGTTATAAATTGAGACAAAAGTGTAGCGACAGAGATCCTGGCACCACGAGGAATTCGTTTAACTAAACTCACATTATTTTTTAAATTACTCAAAAGGTGATGAAAAGGCGTGCCAGAAAAATTACTATCAGATGGAATAGAAGCATGAGGTTGTGCGAAATTATCTGAAAGTAACGTTGTTGAGTTTTGGCTGGGGCATTTATGTAATTTTGATATATGTATACGAAGTCCTCGTGCACTTTTAAAAGATTTTAAACAAATGGAACAAGAAAAAGTATAAAGCGACGTACCATCTTCCGATTGCGTCAAGCTTTGCATTTACTTATTAGATATTATAAAACAGAAACTACAAAAACAAACACTAATATAAATACAATAAAAATAATCTTGACGTTCGCGTTGACGCTCTGTCACACCGGGCGCCGGGCGCATGCGGAGGAGCCAGCAAAACCAGAAATAAATTTCAGCCTGAAAAAATAGCAAATATAATTAGATAAATCGCATTTAGACTTAAATATTACTTAAAACCAAGCCTTAGGTGGGCCAAAATTATATAATTGTTATTTAAAACAATGTTTAATTGTTTATGTTAGATCAATTTAGATTGCGTGGGGTGGAAAAATCTTCCAAATATACGTGGTGTCTTAAGACTACTCTCTTTATACTTCAAGCGGTAAAGTGGTCCTTACATAAAAAGGTTGCAAGGTCTTAAGTTGAAGACTATTCAAAATGCACAACACATATTTAGAAGACAATTTCAATATACTTTTAGCTTAGAAGCAAATAGTAGTTCTACTCGGTACGGGCGCATATTGAAAGTTCGACATGAAAATCGTTTCTTGTAGCAAGTTGCACAGTCGATGGAAATGGAAACTAGCAAGTTAGTACAAAGCTGAACGTAAGTTTTCGCGATAGAAAATATATAAGAAATATGATATTTATTTATTTTATTTATTAACAAGTAACAATAAAAATACATTGAACAATTAAATTAAAAATATTTACAGAAAAAGAAGGGGGGGAGGGAGGCGGAGTAAAAACAATATGCAAGACTGTCGCAACCCTCGTCTAGGTGTCAAAGAATTCCTCCCCATCGCAATCGACTGGTAAGGTTCCCATAAGGCTGGCCGCATTGCCACGTTGGATGGCAATGCTTATTCTCTGAGCGAGAAAGAGGCCAGCCTTATGGTCACGAGAAGCATCGACCAAACGCTTTGTTATATCTTTATATAGCACACGCGCACTTGGGCCCTACGCGCCCAGTGTCTCGACTCCAAACGGCTCAAATATATAATTTGCAACTAAATTATTATATTTGCGCCGCTTGAGAGACTCGGCAGATGCAGCAGCAGCACAAGCGCAGCTTGCCGTGTTAGGAAATTGAGAAGGCGCAAGGGTGTCGGCACAAGTTGCGTCCCACACCAAAGGTCTTCCCATCTTCCATGGTACTAATGTCATTCCATCCGGTCTCTTGCCATCGTCGCGCGCCAAACCATTTGGTTCAAGAACAGCTGGAACGCCGGCGGTGACAAAAGCGCGGCGGAGAATGTCATTAAGGTGTGCATGACGTGACATACGACCTGCGCTTCTGCTGCACGAAAGCCCGTGGTGCCCAAGTGAGTCAACTGCTTCTCCACAGTGACATCGATGAGGAGAGACGCAAGGAGCACCCAAACGAAGGCAGGCGGCAATTCTGAAAGTAGTGTCGTCCAACATAGTACCTATATTGGGCGACGGAAGAGCCTGAAGCCAGACACCTGATTCCCATTCTCCCACAGCCAATAGGCGAGCGCGCTCTGCAACGTTTGAGCAAGTGTTCAGTAAAAGAGCTCTGACTCTGTTGCAGAGTGGCCTATCCCACTGTCTCTGGGAGCATGGGTAGGTTGGCAAAACAGTATCTGGGCAACTCATTTTCCAAGCATTAATGGCTTCAATCTTACCTGGCACCTCAGAATTAACCAGTGTAGGTAACAAGATTTTCCTGGTCAATTCTTCAGTGCCATGGATTGAAGACAAAAATGCTGGTAAACTTACATCCGAAATTTTGCGAACGCTGAGGCCGCCCAAGCGTATTGGTAAAGACGCTTGAAGCCACGCTCGGTCATTCAAATCTGCGTTTAAAATTGTACAAAGTGTGTTTTGTATAATTTTGTCCATTTTCTCCAAAAGTGCCGAATGTTTAAATAATTGAGTTGAACGAAGGGTGTGTGTTAATTTTGGGACGAAAAGACAGTACCGAAGAATTGTGTAAGCTGAATGAATATTGATTTGAAGCAGTCGGTTTGAAACTGCACAAAAATTTTAAATTTTCTCTTCAATAAAAGAATTAAGGCATCTTCAAGAACGGGTGAACCTAGAAGCAGGAGAGAACTTTTTTGTAAAAGTTTTAAATTTGGAGCCAGAACGTTAAATTTAGAAAAAGTCGAAACTCTATCAATATTATCATGTATTAAAATTTCACATTTTGAAGGATTTAGATCTAAACCAATATTTTGGAACTCGTTTTTAATAAAAGCTAAATCGCTCAGAACAGTGTCTACGTTCCCTCCTAAGGTGCCGTCATCCAGATACCAAATATTTAATTTAGAATTTAGCTGTCTAATTATGGGTTGTATGGATAAACTGAAAATGAGTGGCCCAAGAGGGTCACCTTGTTGACATCCAACTGCAGAGTCTAATATGTTATCTTTGTACAATAATTTTGATGGGTGTCTGTAGCACTGCCAAAGAAAATTAAATATTTTGGGGGTTTCTAATTTGGCCTGCGTCAACAAGGTGTCCCTGTTTACTGAATTGAAGGCATTCTTAAGGTCAACCTTAAGGACGACCTCTCCCTCACCGCAGCCAAGGTAAGTCGACAGGGCATGTATGGCAGCCTCACAACCCCCTTTAGACCCGAAGCCGAGCTGCAGGGGTTGGAATTCGCTGGCCATTTGTTCCTTGTAAAAATGGCAGCAAATTTTGGCTACCATACGCCTAAAAGTACAACCAACGGCAATGGGACGAATGCCGCAAGCAGCAAGCAATCTTTCTTCCGCAAGGCGCAAAGATTGGCCCCATACAAAATGTCGATGATGCCTTCGTCCACATTGCCGGACAACATGAGATTTACCAAACCTGTTAGCTCCTTCAAAAGTGCCTCGCCAGGCTCCCCAGCAGCTGGGCTCAGGAGATCCTTTAGATGCTGAGGAGTCAAACCATCGAGGCCACCAGCAGAACCACTCCTGAAGGAGCCAACAGCTGTCAAGACTTCCTTGGCTGTAACATGTAAAAATTCCGTGTCTAAATTTGGAGGATCGGGGAAGGACAAGTCCTCCTTTGGCGCAGGGTGCTTGCTCTTCAGATCTGCGAGAGTTTCTGGAGAGCAAGGCGCCACCACGTCGCTACTAAATAATAATCTGGACGCGCCTCTTATATCACCTTCTCTTAATTTTGATTCTACATAGTGAAAAAGTGAATTTTTACAGAAATCTGTGAATTTTGGGTCAAAAATATGCGTCGAATTACAATTATCTCTAATTTGTGAAGTTAAACTTTTTTTAATAGCCTGATCTTTTGAAATATGTAGAATCCTATAAGAGAAAGTGAGCAACTTTTCCCAAGCATGGATTGAGTTTTCCCGAACTACAAGACCTATACAGTGGGCCAGATTTTGAGCCACTGCAGGTCTTGCACCACGGGGAATACTTTTTAATACTGGTATTGAATTTTTAAATTTTGATATTGTCTGCCAAAAAGGAGTTTGTGAAGTTGAAAGGGATATTGTAGGTGATAACTGACTTGAAGGAACATTTTAGGACTTATGCACTTTCCCAAAATGTACCTTCAAACCACGTTCCCCCTTAAAATAACGAGCTTGGGAACAATTGGGGCAACGAACCAGGTTATACTGCGACGTGGAAGGTTGACGGGCTACATTCAAAATACCATCACTACAGTCTTGCAACATAAAGAAATAAAAATGAGGAACTTACCCAGAATTTAAATTACACCTAATTATGTACATGATTTTAAAGAAAATATTATCACTAAATATAAAAAAAAACTGTTTATATACACATGACACGTATTGTCAAAGAGACAGACTTGCGTTGCCTTGGTGCCGGAGGAGCTAGGGTGTCGGCGTCGCCGCGTTGCTGCACACAGTAAACTCCGACCAACGTCGTCGTCCAAGAAAAAGAATTACCTATGTACTTCTTTCACCAGTTTGATATATTATTAGGTACCTAATGATAGTGAATTGTTGTAAAAATTTCAGTTGGTGCAGGTAAAACAAATCTGGATATTGCTGTATTGATGTTTCCAATTTTTTATAAAATCACGGATAGTACTTTGAATTTGCCGTATTTCATATTATGTAAAGAGATAGGTATATATTTGGTCTTTAGTATAAAATATTACAATAAAATTTTCAATAAAATTTTCATGTTGACCATTGACCATCATTGATATTTATTAGGTTCTTATATCCCATGTGACGACGGGAAAGAGTACAAAAAATCGCCACCTCGATTCATACGCGACTAAGGGGTGACTAAGCGAAGCCCAAAACGATCCAATACGTAGAGAAGGAAAAGCCGGTTGTCGGTAAAATTACAGTCGCTAAGCCAAGTTAAAGGCCTTATGGGCGGCTTGAAAATTTTCAACTTTAGGTCGACACAACCTGCGCCTGTCTATTTCAACACGCCTATGGCTCACCACTTATTACGTGGGACATAAAACTTTATATATGCTTCTGCCTACCTCTTCGAGGATGTGTTTTTTTTATACCACTAGAGTGGCAGACAAGCAAGGTGTGGGTTTACTAATGTTTGCCATAATTTAAAATGCCATAATTTCATATGCCATACTGGTATTTGCAATAATTTCATTAGATATAACGCTTCAGTTGCCATAATCGTGAAATGACATAAAATGACTTTCAATAATTCCATTGGTCATAATCGATCAAGTGTCATAATAATTTAAATGCATAAATGTATTTGCCATAACTTTCGTTTTCAATAATGCCATTATCCATAACTTTTATTGACCATAAAATAAATAAAGATAATTTATACGACACAGATTTTTTAATAACAATTAAACCTAAAACTAAACCTCATATGGCGTCTCTAGCTAACTAAGCTCAACGGAGCCCCGCTTTGCGGGGCTGCTACTTCTGGGTGGTTTAAAAAAAAACCACGAAAACTTAGTCTTCTAACCTAACCTATCCGAGTCGGATTGCACTGAGTCGGGGTGTTAACGATAATTAATTTCGACCTTACAATATTATGCATTATTTTCATAATTATATCAAATTTTGATTATGTCAAGAGTCGATTATGAGATGTGTTACTTATGGAAACTAATTATTATGAGAAATGTTGTTATAGAAAGTCATTTTATTGCAAATAAAAGTTATGACTGTTGAGTTGTTAAGGCAAACGTTATTAGTATAAATGATAATAGTGCAAGTAAATATTATGATCGGGGATGATTATGGCAAACAATAATAGTGCAAATGAATTTATGGAAAACGAGAGAAGACCCAAGGTGTGACTATATTAATATGTATGCATGTATGTCATATCCCCTAAGTTTCGATTACACAGCGAAATACAAAATACACCGAATTCTGTCGCAGTCAGAGTTAACTCATCAGTGAATTAAGAAAAAATTGTTTTGTTAAAGGTCAATAGTAAGTATGTACATCGGCTAAAAATGAAAACGAATTACACGTAAATCGTATTGCATCTTTAGGTAAACAATTGTCATAATATATAAATTTATTTAAAAGGTTATACCTGAAAGGTTATTTTACATCAAGTAAACCTGTTAATGTATGCATCTAATTGAAAATTGAAGAGATCGCTTCATTAATTAATAACAATAATAATTTATTTACCCATTGAACATCTGAGTTACGTCCCACACTCTATAAACATAATAAAAGTATACTTAGTAGACAAGTAGGTATGTAGTATAGATGTGTAAGTTTGATTGTATGGATGTTCGTTGTTTAATAGCATGACAACGGGTGGACCATTTGGGCGACAATTTCGCATAGAGGTCATAAAATGGAAGGGTCCACCGTATACTACTAAAGGGATCCTTCTGCAACAACCAACTGTTGCGCAGGTGGAGCTGCGGTCGTAAGATAGGTTTGCATTTCATATACCGAAAGATGTTTTTTTTGTTAGATAAGAATATACTTATGACATTTAAATGTAGAAAGGTATCGTAAAAAACCATCTCAATTATGTTAACTTTCAATCAACAAGAACAGCTTCAGAAACGATGGGGCATTATTATAATAACCCCTCTTTTATGCGCCCGTAAAGTACCTACGTTGAAAATGGATTTCAAATCAACCACCCGTGGGTGCGGGGAACGGAGTTTGGGTCGACCGCTTATTATGGGCAGACAGATCGTAGTTATTAGATTAACTTTAAAATTTCATTAAAGCCAGCTAACCCGTGAAATAGCTACGCTACATGAATAACGTTTTTCGGAGTGCCCAGCGTATTTTCAGTCGCAAACAATCAGCGTAGTGTCGAGATCGAAAAACTCTTAAAACAGGAATAAACATTTTGGAAGAAGACAAAAATTACAACGTATAGTTGATTTTTGCAACACAACTTATTATTTTTTTGTTGAGTACATATTTAGACAATGCTTAATCCAGTTTTCTGTTTAAAATACACATGTTTATGCCACATCTTCTAAGGTGGCAATGAGTTAACTATTAACTCTCAACTCGTTAGAGATGAGCAGAAAACTGTCATGGTGGTGAAGAATACGAGTACATTACTGTACAGAACTCTCTCAATTGCAATATATCAAGACACAATACCCTCTTGTAAACTAAGGTCACCTTTATCTCTCCTGAATCACCTTAATTAGCAAACATACGAATATCTTACCATTTCTCAAGATACTTAAGGTCTTATTTTACCTTCACAGTGAGTCGAGAAGTTCTTACCAAACCTCACATGTTCTTTAATTAGTTTCAATTGATGCGTTACAAGTTAGTTACGTTAGTTTCTAGCTAGTGTTATAATTCAATATTCCATTAAAGGCTTCACTCTAACTTTTTAATTGAGTTCGTCACCGGTACTGCTTTCATACAATTTAATTTATATGAATTGTTCCCATACCGCTTCTATACGAAATAGAGGCAACTGACTCTACAGAGTGTGACGAAAACCGTCATATTGTTCGTAGATTGAATTTTGCGGGTAGGTAATATATTTGATATGAATTTAAAAAAAGAATAAAAGTTTCATAGAGTTTCGAAATATGAAAGCCGGTTATCACTGTAGAATATTTTTATTAAAATAAAACTAAAGTTTGAGGCTGAAAAGTAGGTATGCAGTCATCGTTATGTATAAATGTAGTTGATCAAAATTATATATTACTAGCTGACCCGCGCAACTTCGTTTGCGTGATAAATGAAGAACCACTCTACCGATTTTGTTCAAACTTCACATAAACCATCTACTAAATAGTCCGAACAAAGCCTAAACATTTGGTTTGGATAGGTGATCCCGTTCTTGAGTTATAAAATTACAACGAAAAGTGGCATTGATTTTTATATATATAGATGACCCGCGCAACTTCGTTTGCGTGATAAATGAAGAACCACTCTTCCGATTTTGTTCAAACTTCACATAAACCATCTACTAAATAGTCCGAACAAAGCCTCAACATTTGGTTTGGATAGGTGATCCCGTTTTTGAGTTATAAAATTACAACGAAAAGTGGCATTAATTTTTATATATATAGATGAGATGAAGTTTGAAGTAAAAGCTTCTTAAGGTGCGATATTCATATTGGTACTGGTACCAAGCACTTGAAATCGCCTCGATACTGTCACGCTTGTAGTCACCTCGAAACTGTAACTGACTCGATCTGTTCGAGAAAATGGTTTTGAGAGCGATTTTAGATCGGGTCTCAAACCACGGCTCTCGATTTTGAAAAAAAAAGCTATCCAAACTGCTACTAGTATTTTTATATTTCACTAAGGTGCCAGATAAGCATAAGGCTCACCTGATGGAAAGTGGTTACCATAGAACTATGAACGTTTGCAACAACAGGGGGTGAACTATCGATCGGCGATCCTGCAAATTTTAATAATGTGACATAGGACATAGCCCCACGTGGCGACGGGAAAGAGTACAAAATGTCACCACCCCAATTGGTCCCGAGGGTGTCGTAAGAGGCGACTAAGGAAACACTTTCGCTAAACGATCCATTGTGTAGAGAAAGAAAACTCGAAATGCAACCCGGTTGTCAGTAAAATGACAATCGTTAAGCCAAGTTGAAGGTCTTATGCGCGGCTTCGATAGTATCAACTGTGTGTTGCCACAACCTGAGGCTGTCCATTTCAACACGGCAGTTTTTTTTTATACCACTAAGGTGGCAGACAAGCATACGGCCCACCAGATGTACCGGTGGTCACCGCAGCCTATGGACGTTTGCAACACCAGAGGCGCCACACTCGCGCTGCCAACCCTGTAAAAACCTTCCAAGACCCCTCTTGAAGAACCCCATACTGTGGTACTGAAAACCGAGGCAGGGAGATCATTCCACAACCTAAGCGTGCGCGGTAGATAGCCCCTATCGGATCTAACTGTGCCCGAGAGCTCCGGATGCGACATGTGAGGATAAACACCCTGTCTGTGGCGAGCAGTGCGATGATGGAATGTAGCCGTAGGCATCATGTCAAACAATTCCTCAGAGCACAAACCGTTATACAACCGGTAGAATACACACAGAGAAGCAAAGTCTCTCCTGTCACTAAGAGGTTCCACATCACCTGCAAGTATGGGATCGCCGACAACTCTCGTAGCACGCCTTTGTACCGAGTCAAAAGGACGAAGCTGGTATTCAAGTGCCCCTGCCCAGAGGTGACAGCAGTACTCCATGTGCGGCCGCACTTGCGACTTATAGAGAAGCAGTGTTTGAGCCGCAGTAAAGTACCGCCGCGCCCTACTGAGCACTCCAAGCTTCTTGGACGCCAGCTTGGCCTTGTCCTCCAAATGACTTTGGAACTGAACGACATTGGAGATCTCAACACCAAGAATCTCTATACTTACAGAGACGGTGAGTGACGTGCCCTGAAATTGTGGCGCCACAGTAAATGGGGTTTTCTTTGTGGTGAAGACACATACTTGAGTCTTGGTGGGGTTGAATTGGACAAGATTTTGTCTTCCCCAATCGGACACTCTAGAGAGAGTAGCCTCGATTTCGAACACAAGTTTTTCACGACTTTTCTCCACTACAGCCCGAGAGATACCGGGACGGCCCGTGTAACAAGGGTCACCCGTACTGTCGTCTGCATAACAATGGATGTCGTCAATAGACAACATGTCATTGATATGCAGCAGAAACAAAGTGGGGGACAACACTGAGCCTTGTGGTACTCCAGCGTTTATGGCCATGCATTCGGAACAGCTGCCGTCAACGACGGCCCTGATGCTTCTACCAGCCAGAAAGCTGGACACCCATCCGCATAAATTCTCGGGCAATCCATAAGCGGGCAATTTTGTTAGAAGACCACGGTGCCAGACCCGGTCAAAATCTTTAGAGATGTCGAGGCTCACTGCTAGAGCCTCGCCTTTACTCTCAATAGCCGCCGCCCATCGGTGTGTGAGGTACACGAGAAGATTTTTTTAGAGGTTGTTCACCATCTGTTACGTGGGAAATAAAACTTTATTGGTGAATTGTGGGCGTAAACTATGCCTCTGCCTACCCCTTTGGGGATAAAGACGTAACTGTATGTATGCGGCATAGGTTCAAAGAAGTAAAAAAAGTTGCGTATAAAGTAAGTATGGAATTTGTGATTAGTTGCGTGCGCGTGAATTGAACTTCCAGCACAATCTGCACAATACTCATTTAATTAGAACCCTTTTCCCATTACGAGTAATAGAGTACCTCTTTATCAGAATTGATTAGAATAACGTTCAAGCTCATTCCAAATGATTTTTTACACGGTTACAGGGTCTTTAATTCTGAGGTAATCCTTCCGAGGGCTTACCCTGGGCTCCCAACCGTAGGCATTAGGTAGGAAACGTGTGGTTTTTAAGTCGGTAGGAGTCCGGCATAGTATCCCTGTAGGATTTTCCTCACGTTAAAAATAAAGAACACAATGCGTATTCTCAATAAATTCAGACAGTAACAGGCTAGTTATAGTGACATCATTTAGCTATATTGGAAATCGGGTATGAGAGCTGCGCCCCCCACTCAGCCAACCAGCTATTAGAGAAAATGGCTCACGTCACTGGCGTAGTGGATACGGTTTCAATTTATGGTACGTACGACATTACATGAAATCTCACTTACGAACACATTTGGTTTTCCTACCGATTCCTACGTTACATTGAAGGTGAAATTCTAGCACAACGATCTGTCGTGCATTCTGTGATTCGTATCCACTTTTAGACTTGACTTGCTAACATCTCATCGTATGGATGCGTAAGTATTTTTTTCAGTTCTTCTTGTAAGAGGAAAAGATAGGATATACCATGGAGATCCTATTTTTTTTTGTTTTTTGCATTCCCTGCTTTATGTATTCATGGCGTGCCCTCGAAAGGAAATCCTAAGGAGCCTTGGTCACTATTTCTTAGCGACCCATGTTTATGAGCAATCAGATACACTGGCATAAAGCGCGCGAAAGCACGTAGGTCCATGTCTCCAAACTCAATAGCTTCATTTTATGATTTTCACCATATGTAGAGCAGATAGAGTTTATAGGTAGCTATATAGATCGAGATGCTTACAAAATATTATAAAAATGTGTGTTGGTTCTAAATAACAGTGCCAAATATCGAATATCTGCAAAATATTCCTCTATATCTTAGTTAATTTCACAGTCGCATAAATAAGGTGTACAATCCAGGGACACCGCGGCTTCGTGCAATCCTAAATCGTAAATCAGAACTATTGTTGGGCAATAAATGCGAGAAATCGAACACAAGGGATGTTTGATTAAGGTTTATCTCGGTTAAATTATGGTTATTGGGTTCTTGGTTCACGAATATGTATATTTGTAAGCAAACTAGGCGAATGAAGGATCACTCATTCGTTACCCTTTTGTGTGACATGTGAGAAGTTCTAGCTAACATTTTGATTAAGGGGAAAATATGTTTGCCTTGAAATGTCTTTGTGTTGACTTCAAAACAGTGTTCGTTTCGTATTATACGGATAATATTTATATTTTTTTGGAAATATGTGGTATTACGAGTGTTAGGTATTCATAGGTCTCCATATAGGTATTTCCATTTTGATGTTTATTGACATTAATATTAAAGTTAACGGAAAATCGGAAACTCTCAATAATACATGGTACCTAATTATCCTGTTAACTTTAATACTAACATACACAGGAATATATCCTTCATTTTTCGATTGATACATTTCAACATACGTTTTTACGTGTGGAAATCTTCAAGAATGACACGTCAGACTCTACCAGCTAAAACTACATAGTGCTCTTCTATCTGCCTGCGGCTGAGAGTGAACCGACCCGGGTGAACCGACTCACAAACATTCCATTTTAATTTTATGTAAATAATAAAATTTTGTAATTTAAATTGTTAGACCAGAGCTAGATATTTTGTTATGTAGATTGTATATATTTATTTATAGTATTTATTTACAATGTGTATGTATTAGTTTATAAAGATTTATATCTATGATGTATTTTATGTTAGGTATATGGACCTATATTTATCTGGAGACTGTAAAACTTTCCCCCCATTCTATATATTTTTTTATTTTTAGCACTGTACAATATTTGACACCAATAACTAGGACCTACCCAATTCTGAAAATTAAATGTTCATTTTGTCCAATCAAAGGTAAGTAGAGATTGCTTTTAGCGATATGGCCACCATTTGTACATATTTGTGCTTTTGTTTCTTTTGTAAACTGGTTATATTGGTGTACAATAAAGTTTTAGTAACTTACTGACTTACCAGAGGTAACCTACTAATGTCCCTTACAATAGTAGTGCCTACTTCACACTTACTTTGAAAAAATAAGTGTTTGAATGTACTTGATTGTATTTTCGGCAGCAGACGAACTGTAAAGCATTGTTTACAATTCGGAAAATCTTCAAATATTTTATATGATCCAAATAACGTCTCATAGAATGAATTTACAAAATGACGACAGAAAATCGTAAATTGTATTTTAAAAGTAACAATATTGTCCCTTGTGCACTTAGGTGTACGCCAATAGGTAATATATATTGGTTATTAATTGCAAAGACAAAGTTGCTAACAACAGCAATAAAACTAGTTATTGGAGCTATCAAAGCGTGGTATTGCGCTAATAAATCAAATATTTCTATGTAGAAAAAACCTTGCTCTGCAACGAAACCTTTTAATTCACTCATCTTCATTATGTATCGCGGGGCACTGATGTTGATTCTTTGAGTCATCGGGATAAAAATCTAATTTGCAAAGTTCTAATTTGTCTTGTTACTCGGTTTAATCCAACTAATTTATAAAGAAGAAAAATTGTGAAATGTTTCTTACATGCTAACCCCCTAAATTATTTTGACTGATAATTGCTATTTCAGATAGCAGACATATTTTTTTTTAATCGAAAAATTGTTTCTGATGTAAAACGCTCGTGGGCATTGGAATGGAATTGAACACGACTATAGTTTTAAAAAATATTTGTAATAGAAGTGATTTTTTTCGCATAAGTACTTAAAATTTAAATCAATCAATCAATGGAGTAAATAAAATAAAGACATACCAGGATAGTCTTTACTATTAAGCCAGAATATGATACCAACTCCTCTTCTGTTGTACCGTACAGTTCGAAACATTGAAATATTTCATAATGAATGTATGAGTCGTAAATTGAAACTCACTGTGTTCTAACGATTCTCCATGGTCCTTACTCACAGCAACAAATTACTGAATGCATTTCCACGTAGTGCAGGCTTGCATAAATAAACTGTACGAGGGATACAATATTGCTGACAAGCGAAACTACGCAATACACGTACAAGGGCATTTCCAATGCATTCGTAAGTTCAGTTGCGATTGTGCTCACAATATTGAGGGATTAGTTCTGGTATTGTCGCATTAATGACGATTGGCATTGCTTCATACTAGCTCAGTTACAAAATCAGGAACATTATTCTATTTTAATAACTAGTTATTAAAGGAGAACAAAATACATGTTCGTAGCTGACTATGAAATTTCAGTTAAGAATGTTTGATGAAAGGGTATGCGCTTGACTTGTATTTATCGGCCTTATTCGCGTGGGTGAAGCTCAAATTTTTTTCTAGTTCTGACAAATATGATAACGCAATTGTATTAGGCATCTTAGGGGCAATTCTCATTCGCGTTACTAATACAATGACTCCTGTCTGCTAGGGTATTTTTTATACCACTAAGGTGGCAGACAATCATACAGTCTACCAGATGTACTGGTGGTCACCGCAGCCTATGGAGGTTTGCAATACCGGAAGCGCTACACTTGCGCTGCAAACCCTTTTAAAACCTTCTAAGATCCCTCTTGAACCACCCCACACTGTAGGAGTTTGGAAAAACCGAGGGGTCTACAGCAATGACAAGACCAGAAAAGTTACACCGATATATGAACTTCGGTAAAGTCCCAAGAGAAGTTAGTGTATTTAATTTCGAAACAGGTGGAACTTATTCCAAAATAAATTACAAGATATGTTAGCGGAGTCCAGAAAAGAAATAAGGGGTATCCCATTGGAAAATGAATCACAACAATAGTGCTACAATACTATTCTATGGGTCTTATGAGATCATGTTTGATTCGTAGTTTTCTCACAACAGTCCGTTAACAATCTGTACAACAACCTAGAGACTCTTCTATTTCCCTTAGAATATTAAATATCTTTTGATATTTACCAGCTACCAGATGAAATGCACGATAATCTTAGTTTGTAGGTACGTGATTCCTATTTTCAGCGTTATTTTTAAAATGATATCATTCTCTAGTGCAAAGTTGCGGTCCAATTCAATTATTTTCAACAGATACTGAATTAGCAATTTTATTACGCTCATGCCAGACACACAGTATTTCATCGTTAGCGAAATTTGGCTTTCATTGAATCGCATGTTGTCTGTCAATTGAATATTGTTAGGACACATTTTTGGACGTAAGCCACGCGTGAGTAACATACGTATTTGCAGTTCATTATGCCTGGTTAGTTTCCTGTCCTACGTTCATATTATACTAGAAATGTGGTTGTGCGCCGCCATTCTGTGGGAGACTGCTAAAAGAAAACAACTTTCATTTTATTGAAAGTTGAGAAATTTCTTATTACAATAAAAACCACGGTTAAAAGATTTAATGTTATACCTATAACATTTTGACACAAATTACCTATAACATTGTTGAACTTTAAGAGATGCAATACGAAATCAAACTTACTTTCTTATTATAGGAAGCTGACAACGTTTAATAAAATCTTAACGAATTAAATAAACACTAAAATACACCCAGGGTGGCCAAATTGAACGAGGTGCTGGAAACTCTGCGTTCCCATTAAGTAGAATTGGCAAAAAGCGACAAAACAGGAATGTAAACACTTAAAACTTTGCTCGGCACTGAGTTCCACCGCTTCCTCGCAATAGAGGGCGCTGCTGGCAAACAAAAGCGCGCCGAGTTTTAGTTTTAACCGCCATTTTGTGTGTTCGACGTTTCAACCGCTTTCTATGAAATTCGCGGGCAAAGCAAAATGGAACTGGCGCGTATTGAAGTTGAATATGCAACGATGACGTCGACGCACATTAAAACGTGTGCATTTCCGACCTTTGTAATTTATTGCCCTAGGTACTATTTGATATTTCTTTGCTCTCGTGCTATCTTTGTACGAAGTGAAAGTTCGGTTCATAAACTAGTAGTTCGTAATTCCTTTCAACATTCGCGTTGAACGGGGATTTTAATTAGTCTGTAGTCGGGTGTTGTTGAATTCTCGATGAAAGGCTATATTCTGCGCTAACTTTTGCCAAGGGTTGAAAAACTGTGTAAAACATAAATTGCAGCACTTTGGAAAATTGTTTTATACCCCTGAGCTGCCTCGGGCATGTGGAACAACAGATGTGACAAGTGGCTTTTAGCAAAAGGATGTTTGTAAGCAACCTGCATTAATATGCTCCTATTCAGGAATACTTTCCAAGGATTTCAAGCCAATACATTCTACAGTAGCTATACGGTAGACAGTTTCTGAGCCCCCCTTAATTTATTTTCCTGTTTTAGTATTTTGTTATTCCCTGGGCGAGGCCGCAGTGGCGGCCGTGGGTCTGTTGGGAGCCCTGGGACATCCTTCCGAGGGCTTACCCGGGCTCCCAACCATAGGCTGTTGGGCGTTACGTGAGGTTTTTTAGTCGGTAGGAGTCCGGCATAACATCCACGAGGATTTTCCCTCACGTTAAACAAAAAAAAAAGTATTTTGTTATTATAGCGGCAACAGAATTTCGCCTGCGAAAATGTCAACTGTCTAACTGTCACGGTTCATGTTGAGATAGACAGCGGAGTCTCTAGGGTCCTGTTTCTACTCCCATTAGTTACGGAACTTTAAAAACGAAGTTCCTCCTGAGAAGTAGGCACTGAGTGGCGACCTGCAGTAGGTAAGTACTATATGTGCCTAGCAGTATCTTATTGACAAATATCATGGGAGAGTCACTACGCAATTCAAATCAACAGGTGGCATGTATTATAGTTTAGCTAGGTGGACTACACGGGTGACTTCGCCTTTAAACCTACATTTTAAATCAAGAGAAAAGTTCAGCTTATTTTAATATTCTGTTTGCATTCTTACTTTCTATGCATAAGTTTATTTACTTCCATATAACTTTAAACGAAGAATTTTATAAAAGCTCTATTAGTTTATGTTTGTCGCAAATTCTTGAAAGCTTTGAATATTTTTCAAAGTGTAAAGTATAAGATTTGCATTTTTGATGCAGATACACTTTTTTCTGTACCTTAAGTAGTATCGAATAGCATCCATTAACACTCTTGAAACATCGTCAAGCATAAAATTAGCATAATATGGTACCTAGTCCTCTGCTGAACGTAGGTTGGTTCTCATTTTCGCACTAAGCCCTCTGCGTCTCCCGTTCCTGCCTGCGACTTTTTCTAAGGCATAAGTGACTAAACTGATAAAAGGGCGCTTTTCAGAATTCTTTTAAAATTCAAAGTGATTTCATAGTGTATATCTATTCCCAAGAACAGTGTTTATTCTGCCAGCATTTATAATGTACCAGTTACTCCCCACGACTCCGCTCTCGTGGCAAAGTTTTTCCATATCCGTTTTCCACAGAAACTGCTTACCGGGATGCAAATTATGTATTAAACCGAGGCTGCTATCAGTTTTCCAAACTTCAGTCAATTGGATTCAAGGGTAGGGCAAAATTCAGTATTGGTAACTGTCATATGTCTCAGATTTGTGTTTCTATGTATAATATGTACCTATGTATTTAAAAAAAAAAAGTATATAAGTATTAATATCCGCGGTCTGATACCCATAACACAAGCAGGGTATTCCTAGCTTACTTTGGGATCAGATAGCGTTGTGTGAAATGTCCGTGAATATTTATAAATTTATTTATTTCTATATCCTTTTATGAACTTGGTGGTAACTAACTGAAAAACTTACTTTCTTGTAGTTGCAATTTTTATACTATACATATTATATTCTCTTGACTATTAGTTAAGCTTCAAATTTAATTTAGCATAAGTGAAAAAAACTTTCATAGGTTTATGCCCATAAAACACATCCAACTACCATAGATATGCCTCTATGGCGCAGTCGGTAGTGATATTGCCTGCGGCGCTGGAGGTCCTGGGTTCGATTCCTGAGTCGTTCCAAATATTTGTGTGATCCACAAATGTTTGTTTCGGAGTTTGGGTGTTTTCTATGTATAATATGTATTATTATAGACTAGCTGATGCGCGCGGCTTCGCCCGCGTGAAATTTGGTTCCCGTACCCGCTTCCCGTGGGAACATTTTTCCGGGATAAAAAGTAGCCTATGTGTTATTCCAGACTATACTATATTCCTGTACCAAATTTCAGCCAGATCCATTCAGCCGTTAGAGCGTGATTGAGTAACAAACATTCAAACATCTTCACAAACTTTAACGGTTATAATATTAGTAGGATGTAACCGAGTTCCCCGAGTGACCAAATATTCATTTTGTGCGTGTGTATTCTCCTTATTTCAAAATACCTAAAAATCTTGCTTATAAATTGCCATTTGTTGCAGAGCTACCCGAAATGGGGCCAAGCGTGCGAGCGCAGAAGAGTTGGTACTCTATCGGCGACATGCTGCGAGCGAACTGCTCATCGCCGCCTGCCGACCCACCATCTAATCTTACGTGGCTGCTCAATGGCCAAGAGGTAACGATAAAAAAAATTAAGTAGGTATTGTGTTGTAACTAATTCTTTTTGTTCCTTACTCTCACTAAATAATTTTTAATATCACTTGACCCGGGTCGAAAGCCTCGTATAATTTCAACTAAATCAAGGTTCGTAAAATTTCCAGCGTACAAAATGTTGATGAAAACAATTTGATGTTAAGAAACACGAAACTCACTAATTCAGTGACCCCATGAAGGATTTAGGGTTCTCTCAATTCTTTAAAATCAGCGTAGTGTGCTTATTTTCAGTGAAATAAATATTTCAGGCTGCTGGTCTCCTTTCATATTTCAAGCGCTGTAAATCCTTCAATGTTACAGCGCACCCAGCAAATGACAGGGTATCTGTTTGTTACCGTAGACGTGACAAGAATTCTAATATGTTATATTATTCGCAGGTGAAGGGGCTGGATATTCCGCTGCATGACACTTCATACGAGCGAAGAAAACCTGTGATAACCGACGCTTCGTTGGAAGATGCAAATAGAATTATATTTAGCCCTTGGGACGCAATCTCGGGCTACGGGGAGCCCGTCACGGACAATGTAATAGACATTCCAGGCGAGGGTGTTAGCATAGTGGGCATTTCCGCTGAAAGTAATCGAAAAAATAAGGAAACAAGCCCCTCTCGCCTTGTTACTCGCCTAGAACAAATAGAAAATAAATCGAACCTAAGTTTCGAAGAAGAAAAAACTAATAAATCATCTTCGTTTAGCCAGCTTGTTATAAGAGTGCAATCTGTGCACTTTCGAAAAGTAAGTTTTAGTTCTAGTAGAAACGTGTATAAGAAAACTAAGAATACATCGTGTTCTTAGTTTTCTTTAGAACGTTTTTACAACAATGTAACATTTGGATAGCAAAAATTATCCTAATAATGCAACCACTGCGTATCTGTTCGTTGGTTTGTCGGTTTAAATGCAAAAATAATCATAATTTTCTTATTCGGTTTCATAAATGGATCAAAATGTTCAAGAAAACGTTTATGATTGCGAAAGTTCATGTGGGTGTCTCATAAAACGTCTTAAATTTAAGTAGGTATATTAAATGTGGCAATTTACTTTTCTTCAAAACGATTTTTCGTACCCAGTAATAATGTTATATTCCATAATATCGTGGAAATTGATAAGAACAGCACTTCTGAAATATTTTTTGTTAGCTTTGACTCACGTTTACTTAAATTACATTTTCAACGTACTAAATGTTTTCCTTAACTGAATAGTTAAAGTATATAATGTAATAAGAATAATAACTTATCAACATTTCATTCAAGATTCATTTTGGTGCTTCGAGATCTGTGTTACCGTTTCTGGTTTTCTGATCCCTGTTCCCGGTTTCGGGTTTCAAGTTCCCGTTTTCTGGTTTTCATTTCCCAGTCCGTCTTTCTGTTCCCGATTCCCATTTTGGTGCTTCGAGTTCCAAGAACCGATCCAAAATCGCAATAAAAACCATTTCCTTGAACAGTTCGAGCCAGCGACAGTTATTGCAAATTTTCTAATTTTTCACTCAACTTTCTTATTTTTTTTTTCATAAGAACCATCTCCTGACAATAACAACACAACAAAAAAGAATAATCAAAACGGTCCAGCCGTTCACGCGTGATGACGTGACCAAGGAAAGAGGGACTCATTATATTATATAGATAGATAGGCTAGTGGATATCACGTGGTTTCAGCCGTGTAGCTCACGTTTCCGTGGGAATACGGTTAGAATACGTTTAGTAGTTTCGAAGCTTATTCGGTGCAAACAAACAAACAATATAATCTTTCCTTTGTATAATCAAGTCTATATAAAGACAACAGTATGTCGTTAATTATATGTATTTACACACACTTTGCTGTTTCCCCTATTCAATATGGAAATAAAAAAACAGGTAAAGTGCGAGTTGGACTTGCGCACAGAGGGTTCCGCACCAAAAATGGAAGAATGTTTGTTGTATGGGAGCCTCTCTTTATATTTTTTTGCTGATTTTAGTATTTGTTGTTAGAGTGGCAACAGAAATACATCATCAGTGAAATTTTCAACTCTCTAGCTATCAGGATTCCTGAGATACAGCCCCGTGACAGACGGACAGACAGACTGGCAGGTAGACAGACAGTCAGACAGACAGACAGACGGACAGCGAAGTCTCACGAATAGGGTCCCCTTTTTACCCTGAGGTTACGGTACTCTAGAAGTCTAGAAAACCGTATTCCTTAATTGCTCTGTACGGTGTCCAGTGAATGCTATACGGAGGTTCATCATAACGCGACTTAATCAAGGAGGTAGGTTCTCTTTTAACACGAATGAATATTTAAATAAACTAATTACAATCTAAAAGGGCTCAGAAGTTTATTCATCTATATTAATATTATAAAGAGGAAAGATTTGTTTTTTTGTTTGTTTGTTTGTTTGTAACGAATAGGCTCCGGAACTACTAGACCGATTTGTAAAATTCTTTCACTATTGAAAAAGCTACACTCTTTGCGGTGAACATAGGCTATATTTTATTTCCGTATGCCCACGGGAACGGGAACAACGCGGGTGAAACCGCGTGACGTCCGCTAGTCACAAATAAATTTATAACTACTCATATTAATACAGGAAAAACATATTTGCTTGTAATAAACATTGAAACTTCCGATCGGCTGTAAAAATAATTTTGTCATCAAAATGCTAAATTATTTTTAAAGTAACATAGGCTATGTGAGACTACTGAGCCCGCAGAGGACGATGGCCATCAGAGTGATAAGGGGATACCGCACGATCTCCGGTGAGGCGGCATGTCTCCTAGCCGGGACCCCTCCATGGGACCTGGAAGCGAGAGCCCTTGCGTCACTGTTTAGATGGCGCAAGGAGGCGCTGGAGCGGGGCCAAAGGCCTGCGTCTCGAGAAATCGAGGCCCAGCGGTCCCTCCTCCACCAGCAAACCGTGGAGACATGGAAGGTACGTCTTGAGCAACCAAAGGGGGGATTTGCCACAATCGCGGCCGTCAGACCGGTCATGGACAAGTGGCTGGAGAGGAGACACGGTGCTCTCTCCTACCGGTTGACACAAATACTTGCCGGGCACGGTAGCTTCGGTAGGTATCTGTGCGAAGAAAGCAGCGATGACACGGCGCTCCACACGCTGGTGGAGTGCACGGCGTGGGCGCAACAGCACAAGCTCCTCGTGGTGGGTCTGGACATGGACACTCTCTCGCTCGAGACCATGGTGCGAGTCATGTTCTCCAGCGGGAGTAAGTGGGACTGCGCCGCCTCTTTCTGCGAGCAGGTCATGCTTGTGAAAGAGACGACGGGGCGGGAAAGGGAGAGAACTCTCCCACCCGAGTTCCGCAGTCGGCGGCCTGGGCGCCGTCGACGTGTCTTCGCCGAGGACTATCGGCCTCCATGACCGGGGACCTGAGGACGGTGAGAGGGTGGCTCACCGGCACCCGAAACTGAATTTCGACAAATCTTACTACGACAAGATTTTACTTCGACAACATGAAACTCCGATACGACTCAATTTTGACAATATTTTAGATCGAAACAACTCGAATAAAAATCTAATAAATCGACAAAGCGTTTCTTCCTTTGTCGGAGTACAGTAAATTCAGTTCAATTCAGTTTGGGAGTCGGCTCACCGTCCTTACAGAAGCAGGCCCATGACGGCAGCATGACGTGATGAACTCACACACGCCCCCCCCTTAGAAGCGGGATCACACCCGAAACCCCCCAAAGACGCGGGATAGCACCCGAACCACCCCCCTGAGTGAGGCCGCGGTGGCGGCCGTGGGTCTGTTGGGAGTCGTGGGACATCCTTCCAAGGGCATAGCCGGGGCTCCCAACCATAGACTGTTGGGGGTTACGTGAGGTTTTTAGTCGGTAGGAGTCTGGCATAACATCCATGAGGATTTTCCCTCACGTTTAACAAGAAAAAACATAGGCTATGTATCATCATGCTACTACCCAATGGGGCAGTGCAATAATGATATGGCATATTTCCATTATATTATTGTGCATACGGGCATGTATACTGAGTTCAATGGATAGGCAATGTGGTATGTAGTATGACAAAGGAGCAGTAATACAAAAAGGCCTCGAGACACGACTTCAAAAGATAAACTGACATTACTAAAACATAGATATCACACAGGCAGACAAGCAAGCAGTCATATAACACTACTCTCCCGTTAAGAGTAAAATATATATAACATTAATCGTGTAGCGAATAATTTAAGCGAATATTCGAATTGCGAAAATTTGATTGCCGACACGCATTTATGACCACAGCACGTGTTGTAAATAACGTTGATGGATAATTAACGGTTGTTGGCGACAGGGGCGGTTGAACGTGACGTGTGTGGCACACGTGCTCTCCGTGTGGTCCAACAGCGGCGTGCTAATATTGGACGAAGAGCGGCCGCAGATTGCACCAGTTATGGGCAGCAGGGATTCGAATTCAGGTGATTTATTTCTATTATTATTATTATGTATTTCTCACTTTATCTTATCTAAGAGTTAATTTTGAGAAGCAATCAGTGTGCTCAGTATATTACAAATCTTCGCGTCAAGGTGAAAGAATAAGTCGGTTGAGATTTAGGACTCGCACAGTCAATTTTATGTTGTATTTTCATGGCAATATTTTCATGCAACTTACCATGTAATGTGTGTGTTCATAATAACTGATTTTTCTTTTATCATAAAAAATCACGTCAATTTATGTATGCCTTGTGAAGGAAGATCAAACAGAGAAAAACACTTATATGTATTTTACTAATATTATACATGCGAAAGTTTATATTATGTCCTTTATACTTTTGATTGTTGGCACTTGATGGAACTTGTTATACATTATGAAAACTCACTCACTTGTACTATTCCACAACTTTTATTATAATTTTAATAATACCTAACCGGTTTCGCTATTATAGCATTCTCAAAGGTGTTTACATTCAAACTTTCGCCTATTATGTATAGTCTGCACTTGTTGTTACTAAATATTTATTATTCTTTTACGATCTGACTGAAATTTGATACAAGTATAGATTATAGTCTGGAATAACACATAGGTTATCTCGGGAATAAGATTCCATTGAAAGTGAGAATAAAATATCACGAGGGAGTGTCGTGGGCGTGGGAGCCATCTAGTTTTAAATTAATAGTATGAAAGATTTCCTCAAAAAGAGTAGAAATTGTTAAATTTAAAACATTCTAGTCTGTAATTAAATATGGCATGAATTTCATGTTGATTATAAATTCTGAATAAAGTTCAAAATAAAGTGCCTAAAGTGAATTACGTAAGCTACAGCCGGAGGCTCGAAAAAAAACCAAAGTACTTTATAATTAATTTAATAAAAATCAAAATTACAATTATAATTAACTAATTTTAATTAAGTGAAACCTATTCGATGCGAGAATATGGAATGACAATTAAATGACTTAAATCTATAAAATCGATTCGCTGCGTTGGCGATGGGTTCTTGGGCGGATGTCGTCGGTGCTGTTGCAATGGTGCTGACTCGACGGTAATGCAGCTGCATATTTGATGTATCGGCGATTTCATCATACTAGCAATAAATTGCATGTTTGCTGCGTCGTCAATACCCATTAGGGTTCCGTACTTAACACGTCCACCCGTAGAACAGCAACTATTTTGTCATGTTAAGGGAAAATGTTGCTGGAGCCTCCTTGGGTTTCTTGATCACCTCTTCATACTTATGTATCTTGAGAGATTGCTGCTTCTCTTTGTTTGCTGAACTAATATTCCAGCATCTGTACTTGCGACTTACAATGACTATGATAATGATAGTCGCACATATTACAAGAGTATAAAGGGGTATCGTTGTGTGATATAATATAGAAGATGGAGCTTTTTCTATCTCAATCGGTTTTTCTAATAAAATTTGGTTCTGGATGCTGTGAAGTTCTTCTAAATTCACCGATTTGGACCCAATGTGAGCGAGAACATCAGTCTTGTTCAATTCATCATAGGAAATCTTCGATAACTTTAGTGGTTGACCTTTGATCACGTTTCCGTCGTTGATTACAGTGAATCCTGGCGTTTTGATATAGCAATTCATCGGGATAGTGACGAGATAACTTCCTTGTAGCGTATTGAAATCTCTTCTCCCACAGGTCAATTGTACTTTGGTAGGTTTTGGTAGCGAAAGTACGTAGTGTTGGTCGTCCAATTTCTCTATTGCTTCTGTAGTTAGTGAGATTCTTGTCAATTGGCAGGTGTCTTTCAGATTTTGGTGGTTGATGAGTTCCTGTATACAGTCTGCTTCAGTCCGGACTTGATGGCTTATCTTCTTTTCACAGAGATATATGGTGCTGTACTTCGGGCATTCAGCCTCTATGTACACGAATGATTTCTCGGTAGTTGCTATATAAGGAGTAGGAGGTACAAGAGCTAGTTGGTTTTCATTGGGAACAATGGATAACTTATAGAGATCGTATATCTCCTGGGAAACAATAGGGAAATTATAAACTATTACTATTCTTTTTTCTACAAAATATGAACCTGGCTTGATTAAATCATAGTATTCTCGTAATTCTAAATCTATTATCTGATCTGGGTTGTATAAAGATTTTAATTTTATAATCATGGATCTTAAAACTTCTATATCTATCATAGAGTGGTGTGTACTGGATGCATGAATGAACGCTAAAATATTTTCTATTCTAATTATCTCTAACATTATATCTTCTACATTATTAGTTATTATACTTAAAGTTTGAGCACATTTCGTAAATCTTACTAAGTTATAATCTTTAAGAGCGTCTTTTTCTAAAAGTAATTCTAAAGATGCATTAATCTTTGCTTGATTCGATACTAGTTGTTCTAAAACAGTATTATGTTGAGACATCCATTCCTTACACAAACTTATATGACTATTAAATTCTGAAACTATCTTATTATCATTTTTCTCCAAAGTCCTGATGGCTTCATCGTATTTCAAGGCATCTTGATAATCTAAATTGCCAGTGACACTCTTTATCACCGACCCTAAACTATCTATTAATCCTCTTTTAACCCTTACAGGTTCTAATGATTTTATCCTATCTAATACCTTATTAAGTTTATTAGCAAGGTATTCGATTTGATGTTCATAAATAGTATATGCTCCTTGGCTAAGTTTAGTTTTGAACATTCCAAGTTGAGATTGTACAGATTCTATCTTGTCTTCGATGTCTGTCAGCTGTATAAATTGTATAAAGGAATGGTAATGTGTTGTCAATCTGGTTGGTCCTAGTTTGTATGGTAAGAGTCCTGGTCCGTCAGCTAATGTCTCAAGTCTGATGTCTTGAGGGTGAATTGCCGGTATTGTCAGAAGTAGTGGTATCCTGTAACAATTGGTTTCCTTTAGGTACTCGTTTCAGCCGCGCTTTTGCAATAGGGCCTCGCTTTTTCGAGGTATAAATGTGGATTGGCAGGTCGGCTAGAACCGTATCCTGTGTGTATCGTGGTGCTACTTTCTGTCGGCTCGCGAGAGGATTTTTAACGAAAACTTGTTGCTGCGGTACATATTCTACTTCAGGTTCACGAGATCTATTCCTATTTTCAATAAGAGCAGTCCGATTTGCAAGGGAAGTTTCATTGATTAGATCATATACCTGTTTCATCTGTTCTCTATGATTCTGCGCGTATTGCTGTAAGATGTGTTCAGTAAAGTCAATGTTAACTGGGTCTCTTGGGTCAAAGTGTCCATTCAATAAGTCAAAAGGTCTACATTTGGTAAAACTGTGAATAGAGCTGTTGTATGCTATGATAGCGTATGGTACAAGATTAACCACTGGTTCATCTTTATGCTTTAACTTTAAGATTCTAATGTGCTCTAAAAGGGTAGAGTGAAGGCGTTCTATATTGCCATTATCGTTAGGGCTATGGGGTAAGATTTTATGATGAATAATTTTGTGAATACGGGTAAATTCTGAAAATAGTTGGTTAGTGAATTCTGTACCGTTATCGGTAACTATAGTCATGGATATTCCATGGTGTGTGCAGAATCGGAGAAATGCTTGCAAAATGCTAATAGCAGTTCCATCTCGTAAATGGTAAGCTTGACCATACTTTGAGAATACATCGACGAAAGTCAGAAACTTTTCGTTCTGGACTGTAAAGAGGTCCATATGTATAGTCTCGAGAGGTTTTGTTGCTGGAGGAACAATGTTAAATTGGGGTCTTATTGGATTTCGGTCGTATTTGGCCTGACCACAGATGGTACATTCATTTATAAATTTTGTGACTTGTTCCTTCATTTTCGGCCAGAAGTATTTTCGGGACAGGGCTAAGTAACATTCGGTGATTCCACGGTGATTGGTCTTTCCTTCATGGTAGTGTCTAATGATGTCTTGTTGTCTGAGGTATTCTTTAACATTTTCGAGTTCGGTCTTGGTCAAAACTAGATTAAGAGAGGAACTTCTAAAATTATCTTGAATGATGGGTATTATAGAGTACATGCCTACGGGAGGTGTAATCAATATGCCAGTTTTTACCTTTGGATTGACGTATTCTTTAATAGAATTTATAACGTCAGTTTGAAGGGTTCTCTCAGAAAGTTGAATTGCTATCCGTGTGTGGGTTTCAAATGGTTTTGTCACAGTCGGTTTTCGTTTTAAGTCTCCTACTATTGTAAAATGAATTTGTCTGTGAAATTTGTTAAGGGGGTCGTCAGTTATAGGGACTTCTAATATAGGCTGTTCGTGACTAGTGTGTACAGTATCAGTTGAAGAATTTGGTGGTTCAACTGGTGGCTCAGAAGGACTATTAATAATAGACATAGCCTGTTCGCTGCTGGTATGTACGCTGCTAGTCAATGAGTTGGGTCCTCTTGGGGGTGCTTGACTAGTATGGGCGGTGTTAGTAGACGAACTTGGCTTTCGAGTAACTGCAACTGAGGGGTTGTTAATCATTGAACTCATTTCCTTTAAATTCTCAATTAAAGCATTAATCTCGTCGGTCTCTTCATTATGTATCTCTACTCGGGAAAGGGCATCAGCATTAGTGTTACACTTTCCTTTCTTGTAGATCACCGTAAAGTCATATTCACTCAGTTTGAGTCGCCATCGTGTCAGTCGTGAATTTGGTTCCTTTAAGTTCATCATCCACTGTAATGACTTATGGTCAGTAATCACTTTAAATTTTCGTCCAAATAAGTATGGTCTAAAGTATTTAGTCGCCCAGACTATGGCAAGTAATTCCTTCTCAATCGTACTATAATTCATCTCACTTTCATTAAGTGTACGAGAAGCATAACAAACGGGTTTGTCTGAACCTATAGGTCCTTGAGAAAGAATCGCTCCAATAGCGACATTTGAAGCATCTGTAGTAAGGTTGAAGTCCCTACTGAAATCTGGGTATTGTAATATGGGATCATTTGTGAGCAAAGCTTTACACTTACTAAAGGCGTTGACGTACTCAGGGCTATGGATTACTTTATTACCTTTCTTGAGGCAAACAGTGAGAGGTTTGGTAAGTCTCGCAAAATCGGGAATGAATTTTCGGTAGTAACCTAGAAGTCCTAGAAATTGTTTAATTTCTTTGGGTGTGTTTGGTATGGGATATTTCTCTATGGCAGATATTTTATCAGGATTTGGTTTGATGCCGTCTCTACTGATAATATGTCCTAGATAGGCTGTTTTTAGCTTCAAAAACTCAGACTTATCCATCTGGATTTTAAAGTTGGACTCTCTTAGTCGTTGGAACACTTTTTCTAAGTTAATCATGTGCTCCTGTAGGGATGTACTATAGACAATGATGTCATCTAAGTATACCAGACAGATATTATTCTGGAGACCTCTTAGAACGTTGTCCATGACCCTCTGAAATGATGACGGAGAGTTCTTCAAGCCCATTGGCATCCGAAGGTACTCAAAATGGCCATGTTCTACGTTAAAAGCCGTTTTAGAAATATCCTGGGGGTCCATTTCTACCTGGTAGAAACCACTAGCCAAGTCTAGAGTCGTAAAGTATTGACTTTTTCCTAATTTGTCAAGTACGTCATTGATGTTAGGTATCGGGTATTTGTCGTCAATGGTCTTCTCGTTTAACTTACGAAAGTCAACCACAAGACGCCATTTTTGCTTACCAGAAGCATCGGCTTTCTTAGGCACGATCCAGATGGGTGTACTCCATGCGGAGTCAGATGGACGTATAATGCCTTGTTTTAACATTTTTTCTATCTGGTCCCTAACCTCTTGTCGATGGATAAAAGGGTATCTATAACTCTTAGTGAAAACTGGGACTTCATCAGTTGTTCTTATTCTGTGTTTAATTTTGTTGGTAAAAGTTAATGTTTCGCCATCGAGATAAAATACGTCTGCATAGCGAGTGCATAACGTTAAAAGATTTGCCTTCTCTTCTTCATTAAGATGGTCAGTGCGTAACCGTGATAATACGTCATTAACACGATTGGTGTTCTCAGTTGGCATGCAATTGATATTAAATATTTCTGCGCATGCTGGCTGATCTAGAGAGAATATTATGTCATTAGGTGTAGGGTTCTCTACCTCTACGTAGCCACGACTATTTTTAACAGAAGTAAGGCACTCGTGAATAACGCAATTACAGAAGATTTGATCTGAAATTAAAACATCGCCATCCGGGGCGTTAATTGGTATCTTAACTACTTTAGACTTTCCACCCGGGATGATGTCCTCATATAAATTGACGTTACGGGAGTTATAAACTTTAATTTCATTTATTGCAGAATGAGTGACTAATTTAAAATCTTTTAGATCTATTTTAGCCTGCCATTTTGATAAAAGATCTAAGCCTATAAGTCCGTCGAAATAGTCATGAAAGCGGTAAATAAAAAGTTTAATGCTGTCCATTATTTTAAACTCTTCAAAACACGGTAACGTTATAGAGTAGTCATTTCTGCTAACTCCATGCACGTTCGTGACCTCAAAGGGATCATAGTTGAGAGGATAGTTACTGAAAAATGTTTGTACAGCCTCTGGACTTATAAAAGACTGATTAGCGCCGGTGTCAATGAGAAATTTCAAAGGGGGTTGAGATATCTCTATATAGGGCAGTTGACGTTGAGTTTGTAAATTAACGTCTATCCTTGCTCTTTTGACATCTCCTCTATCTGAAAATCCTGGCTCTGGTTAGCATGACTGGGGCCTGGTTGTGACTCTGGTTCAATTGTAGATGGATTACCGTAAGTCATGTCCTGGTAAGTCATACACGTAGAGTCATAGTCGTAAGAGTTGCTGTAATAGTCAGTGGGTTCCATATAATAATTATAATCGGGTTCACAATACTCCGCAGAATAATAAGAATCAGGGAAATTAAATTCGTTCATATTTACCTCCCGCGTCTTAAAATAATTATTCGGCGGTGGGTTACCAGATTTTTGCCAATTGTGTTCTGATATATTAGGTAAAGGTTTGGGGGTAAAATGCTGAACTCCACTCATAGGTTTCGGTCCATGATTCGGCTGGTAGTTCGGCCTAGGGGGCAACCTAAAATTATTGCTATGTGGGTGATAATTAGGTGGTGGTGAGCGGAACATTTGCTGCGTTTTAGAAGGGAAACGATTCTGGGTTTGGTTAGGCATGTTGAATTTAAATGCTTGGGACTGAGGATGTTGGCTGCGCTGAGCTACTGGTGCTGGCCAGTTGGGTACTGGAAGTGGAACACCCGGTGTGAAAAACGGTACTGTAGGGGGTAAAGCTAACTTAGAGGCATTGTGAGCCTTCGGAAGATCGTTGCGGTTCTGCAAATACATAATATTCAACTCCTCCTGCACGTACTCTAACGCTTTCTCTATAGTTTCGGGACGCATGCAGCGTATACGCGAACCTAAAGGTTCCTTTAATCCACGCACAAACGCTTGCATTGTTACCTTTTTGTAAAGTGTTCGTTTGGCGTCAATAGTCGTCTGTAAGGTCTCATGTAAAGTCACATAAGTCATGATTGTACTGAACAAAGTCTGGCATTGGTCATAGAATTCCTGCGGAGACTTTGTTCCTTGCATTGCTAAAGAAAGGTCATTATACAAAGCAGTTTCGTCCCTTTGATCCGAAAAATTATTGATCAAAGCTGCTCTGATACCGGCCCAAGTTTCAGGGATACCATTCGCATTGATTGTAGAAGCGGCGGACCCTATAATCTTGTTTAAAATGCCGTTCAATAAGCATAAATTACCTAACTCACTACCTGGCTCGGGGCTGGCGTATTGAGTTACAATTCGGTCACAAATATTAATAAATCTAGTAAGGACGTTATGGTTACCATCAAATTCAGGCACCAGGCGTAAGGCCTTATAAATTATATCAGGGTTGTAAGCCATTTCTAATTCTAAATTACTCGAATTAAAATCTAATTCACTGCCTAACTCTCTATTACTATCAATTACGTGCCGGCGACCCTGTCTCGATGCAGGACCGCGGGAATAGGATTTTTCGGGGCGAAAAATCTTGGAAGGGGCTTAGGAATAGGTAGGAAGCAACACGAGAACAATTCAAGTGTACTTACATATAATATTTCATCTCTGGTCTTCTTTCGTGAATCGAGGTCTGGATTCTCCACTCGGCTTGCAGCTACTGAAGATTCTTGATACTCGTAGTACGGTGGTTAAAACCGCCCGGGCGATTTCGCGAACGCGATGAATACTGATATTAGATATTCCCGAAAGCTCGCGAACCGGCCCGCGAGTATCCTACCAAGACTGCGCCAATCACGTAAGCTACAGCCGGAGGCTCGAAAAAAAACCAAAGTACTTTATAATTAATTTAATAAAAATCAAAATTACAATTATAATTAACTAATTTTAATTAAGTGAAACCTATTCGATGCGAGAATATGGAATGACAATTAAATGACTTAAATCTATAAAATCGATTCGCTGCGTTGGCGATGGGTTCTTGGGCGGATGTCGTCGGTGCTGTTGCAATGGTGCTGACTCGACGGTAATGCAGCTGCATATTTGATGTATCGGCGATTTCATCATACTAGCAATAAATTGCATGTTTGCTGCGTCGTCAATACCCATTAGGGTTCCGTACTTAACAAGTGCCTATGAAATCAAAATATTTGCGACTCAGGTAAATTAATTCACTCAGCGAATAAAAACACTTCGTCTCCTAATTTAGTTTTCAATGAAAATTTTCCAATCTAAAAGCGACTAGATGTGCCATCATTGGTACTGAGTAATGGTACGACGGTAAACAAGGGTGGAATTCCCCTGAGTTTTCGTTCCCACTTCCCACGAAAACTAATTAACCGACTCCAAAAAAAAGAGGAAGTTCTCAATTCGTCTGTATGTTTTTTTATGTATGTTAAGCGATATTTCCGTCAATTAAAGACGGATTGCAAAAATTGTTTTTTTGTTGAATATGGGTTACTTCTGAGGTGGTCCCATTTCCACCAGGTCAGGATCTGATGAAGGGATCCAGGAGAAAACGAGGGCAACCACCGAAAATTGTAGGGACAACTAGTGCGCTTGTTAACTTTTTAATACGCTTTTATTAGGTCGTCGTGTATGTAACTAACAATGTAATGGAATCTAAGGACACTAATTTAACAATCTTCCAAGGATCGTAGCGTCATGAAAATTGGCAGATGTATGTAGTTCTGATGACAATACAATAATATAGTACTGTCAAACTGATATGATGATGGAGCCGGAAGATAGGTACCGAAAACACGTGGAATCTAAGGTAGCTAATTTAACCAGCTTCCAAAGATCGTAGGGTTATGAAAATTGGCAGCTGTATGTAGTTCTGATGACAATACAATAATATGGTACTGTCAAACTGATATGATGATGGAGCCGGAAGATAGGCACTGAAACTTCGATGGAAAAAGTGGAATCTAAGGTAGCTAATTTAACCAGCTTCCAAGGATCGTAGCGTCATGAAAATTGGCAGATGTATGTAGTTCTGATGACAATACAATAATATAGTACTGTCAAACTGATATGATGATGGAGCCGGAAGATAGGTACTGAAAACAAGTGGAATCTAAAGTAGCTAATTTAACCAGCTTCCAAGGATCGTAGGGTCATGAAAATTGGCAGCTGTATGTAGTTCTGATAACAATACAATAATATGGTACTATCAAACTGATATGATGATGGAGCCAGAAAATAGTTTCTGAAAACAAGTGGAATCTAAGGTAGCTAATTTAACCAGCTTCCAAGGATCGTAGGGTCACGAAAATTGGCAGCTGTATGTAGTTCTGATGACAATATAATAATATGGTACTATCGAACTGATCTGATGATGGAGCGAGAAATTATGCACTGGAACTTCGTGATGGAATATCGTATTATATCTGTTTTTGGATTCGTCAGAAAAGTCTTGTAATGAACTTTGACCAGGCTTAGGTTACAGGGTTACAGGGTTAAATTGACTTGTAAAACTATGCAATGGAATCTCAGGTAACTAATTTAACCATCTTCCAAGGATCGTAGCGTCATGATAATTGGCAGATGTTTGTAGTTCTGATAACAATACAATAATATGGTGCTGTCAAACTGATCTGATGATGGAGTCGTAAGATATGAACTGTAACTTCATGATTGAACATCATGAAGTTACAGTTCATATCTGTGTCTCATCATAGCTGTTTTGGATTTGTTAGGAAAGTCTTGTAATGAACTTTGACCACGATTAGGGTTTAAGGTTATCACAAACTTGTTATATATTGAAGTTAATATTGAGTGTAAATATTGACATAGGTACCTGCATAAAATGTATTTGTATTAGAGTAATAATGAAATATTTTCACATTAGTCGAACTCAGACAAAACACCATGTAATACAGAAATTCCTACTAATATTATAAATGAGAAAGTAACTCTGTCTGACTATCTGTTACGTTTTCACGCCTAAACCACTGAACCAATTTTGATGAAATTTGTTATTAAGATAGTTTAAGTTTAAGGGAAGGACATAGGCTACTTTTTAACTGACTGCGCAAAAGGAGGGTAATGATTTTATGCGATAACAACTTCTACGCCGATGAAGCCGCAGGGAATAGCTAGTAAAGGTATAAATGTTGTGACTAAAAAGTATAAAATAAATAAATGGTTTAAAAAACCCTAGAAAAATACGCTTTTATAATGCACGAAAAAAGCAAAAATAAATTATGGATCGTTCAAGTTGCCTCTATTTCTAGGTTGAAGTGTAAACTATGTGCTTTTAGTTATAATATTTGATTGTAAAAGCGTGGGGCGCTGGAACAAGACTTTTTTGTAATCAAATTCCTATTAATACTAATCCTTTTATAATAAAAATCCTGGCGAAAGCTGCATGAGGTCGCACAAGAGCATAACGTTTATGCTGCCAAAGAGAACGCCTCTTCTTTTAGGCAATTAAGTTGATACATGAGGGGAATACGTTAACAGTGGCAAAATGTAGAGTTCTTGTTCGAGAACGAAATATCTTTGGTTACCTTTGATAACCCGCTTGGGGATATATGCGTTTGTATTCTTATTACGTGATTACTACATATTGTACTAAATTTCTCGGAATGCCGTAACTTTCAGGATCTACCTATGAATTATCTAATAGAGATCCATAACGGTAATAGGTTTGCTCCTATTACGCGGGCGTCACGAAAAACTGACAAAAGTGGGTGTTGAAAATGCGTAGGCGTGATTAACTACTTTACTTTTCAAGTAAGTGTGTTATGCATTTCAATTAAAGCCTATCATCGTTAATACATTTCCGAAATATAAAATATATTAATAATAGTAAAAGTCACAATAGATATATAATAGCGTGACAGTGTAAATTAATAGTTTAAAAACACGAGAAAAACACGTTTTTATAAATGTGACCTTATCCTTAATCTGACAAGACATCATGCAGCTTCCGCCAGGAAAGTCTTTCCTGTCCCAGTGCCCCACGCTTTTGCAATCAAATATAATAACTAAAGCACATAGTTTACACTTCAACCTAGAAATAGAGGCAACTTGAACGATCCATAATTTATTTTTGCTTTTTTCGTGCATTATAAAAGCGTATTTTTCTAGAGTTTTTTAAACCATTTATTTATTAATTAAGTGCTTTAATGTTCTACACTTTAATGAAGGTCTGGCGTCGATCTGATGATAGAGTCGAAAGACAGTCGAGGACATTCCTTAACAATTTACAGCAGGTATCTTGTGTTTGGGCTTGATTGATTTGTATTGATGAGAACCTTACACTTAAATTGATAGATCCGACTTAAAATGAAATTTACTTAGCACAAAGTAATATATATTTTGATTTATCAGATTTTATTTAGTATAATATTGAAGTTGGTGCCATGAATAATACCTACCTAAACCTATGAATTTACTTGGCGCCGACTTCAATATGATATTGAATAAAAATCTGATAAATCAAAATACATATTACTTTGTGCTAAGTAAATTTCGTTTTTCAGGATTTGTTTGAATTCGGTTGTATTTCTTATTAAAAACTTTTTTTCGGGAATACTAAGTAGCATAATGTGTTATTCCAAGCTATAATCTATACGAAATTGCAGTATGATCTGGTCAGCCGTTAGAGCGTGAAACAGTAACAAACATCCTGACATTCATACATTCACCCTCACAAACTTTCGCATTTATAAATTAGGTTAAGAAGTAATAAAAATGACACAAACAATAGGATAGTACCAGAGTTTTTAGAGCTTTTGTTTTAGTTTTAGCGAAACAATTTTAAACTTAGTACCTATATAGCTTCAAGATAATTTCATTTCCCAAATACAATACTTAGTAGGTATGCATGAGTAAATATTGAGTAAACATAAAGGGGAAACTTTCTGGTAATAACTGAACTTTCATAACTGAACTGAACTTTTTCGTATAGGTAGGTAGGTGCCTGTGGCAAAAGAAATGGAAAGTATTTTTTTTATACTTTTACCATTGATTGTAATACTAGGTGGGGCAGCAGCTATGTACGCGAATGAGTTGCAATGGTACTTGTTTTTATTTCTGAATAGAAATATACGAGTATTTGTATAATCTGTTATCTAAAGATGTTTAGTTTAGTTGTATTTTATCTACATAGGTGTAAATGTGGGTCATCACAACCTGCAACAGGGTCGGCAGCGCGGGTGTCTGTTGAATGTTGCAAAATTCTATGGGCTAGGCAAGAATAGTAGCACTACACAAGCGCTGCCGACCCCGGTGCATATGCCCCGGGGTCTTAACGTAACCAATATTGGTTACGTTATCCAAACATCAGATGGACTGTAAGTTTGTCTGCCGCCTTAGTACTATAAAAATGTTTTATTTACTTCATCCTGTAACAAAAGCTATTATCTCAATTTAGATGACGGTTTGTCACATAATTTTGATTTATTACGTTCAGTACAGGGACATAATTGACGTATTCAAATTAAGCGAATATGTAATTAAGATTAATTTTATAAAATCTAAGAAGTCAATTATAAAAGAAATTCGCTTATAAAATACTAAAATGCAATCACAATTTCTTGAGGCCCTCCATTTTGTAATAGGGTATAAAAAAAATTGTCACGGAGGGTGAATCACGTGCCAAGTTTCCAATTGCGACCACTTTAAAATATTCAAATTAAAATGGTCACCAACGCGGAAACGGGCCGCTCCAAAATATTCTGAAAACGTCACGCAACGACACTTAACTTTTTTGGTTCCTCTTGAAATAAAGAAAAGAATCGAACTACATGTTGGACCTGATTAGCTCAATCAGGGGTCCAGATCCAGGACTAGAAAATTGGGGGAAATACATAAAGTTTTTTGTTTGTTGGTATACACCACTTTTCTATTTCCATATTTCTGTACATTGTTTATATTAAAAGGTATGTACGTTTATACAAATATGGAACTAAATGGAATTTCAATAAGAAAAATATATGGAATTCCAGCAATATTTCTTACGTATTTCAGACTTCTTGTTTAGACATCAAATTTACAAATTTCGACATCTAAGAACACAAGTAGGGAATAAAAGCGTATTAGCACAGTCTAAAAATCATAAGTTTTCTCTATAAACATTTTAAACATAAAAAAAACCGTTTTCAAACAAAACTAAAAAATAAAATTTACTTAGCACAAAGTTAGTATATTCTGATTTATCAGATATCATGAAATAAAATACAGAAATCAATGCCCAGTAAAACTATGTAGGCTAAGGTAGGCATTATTAATCTCTCCCATAGTCATATTGGCACCGACTTCAGTATTATATTTAATGATATCTGATAAATCAGAATATACTAACTTTGTGCTAAGTAAATTTTATTTTTCAGTTTTTAGTTCTGTTTGAAGTCGGTTTCTTTGTGGTTAAAAATGATTTTTTTACTGTTTTAGTGACGTGTAGACTGAAAATCTATCTATCTAGGTGTAAAGTTCTCGACAGTACATATTAATCAAGCCCAAACACAAGGTAACTGCTGTATATCGTTAGGGAATTCTCTCTACTGTCTTTCGTCTCCATCATCAGATCGACGTTAATTAAGTTGTACTACTTTAAATCCATTATTAAAAAAAAATACAAATGCCCTAGATGCCTCTGCAATTTTTAAAAGTTTCTTACTATTTCTCCCGGATGCCATCATCAGATCCTGACTTCCTTAAAATGAGACCACCTTGCGAGTATCTATTTTCGAACGAAAAATGATTTTTTTAAATTAGTCAATAAACGACGGAGTTCTGAACGAAAAAACATAAATATATATATATTAGGTAATTACCTCATAACATATTTTGTTTTTATATATCTCGCCTCTTTCATACCTAATTTTTAGGGCTTGATTTTTACAACGTAGATCGAATCATTCTTGAACTTCAGTCTTATCAGTGGCACTGGGTTTGTTATCAGTAGGATCTTCTAAATTATTATTTATTTATTTTATTGTACTCATGTCTTAGATCGATTCACCTTTTTCCTTAGGCGTCTCTGCTAGTTTAGATCATATTCGCAAATTTTTACCTAGAACCAGACTAACCTATGACCGCAACTAAAGAGGTAGGTAGTGTCCACTGTGCATTAGAATGAAAGATAGCAGCCCTAAGCGACTGGTCATGGAAGGTATGAACTTTATTCTATAGTGCTGGCTGCATTCGGTGCAAGACACAGACTCACTAAGTCTTTGTAAAATACGGGAATGACCTCTACGAAGATCACATTTGACAAGTAAAAAGAGCCATTAAAATGAACATGAACGCCTAGCAGATGAAATTTACATGGTTATTAAGTTAACAGATCTTGGTTGGACCATCTGTATTATGAGGACAAAGTCTACCGTAGTTCGGTTTTCCCATACGTCGTAGGCTTACAGTATGACTGGGACTACCTGAAGAAGAAACTAAGTTACGACGTCAATTGCTTAGAAGAGAAGTTGAATCAAGTAGTAGTCTAGCCAATGAATTAAAAAATGTATTTAATAAATAAATTTAAGTACATAACTCATATAATATGTATTATGAATTTGTTAATCAGAAATATATCTATCTAACTACTATTACGAATACGAATGTTTGTGAGTGTGAATGTTTGTTACTCTTTCACGCTGTAACGGCTGAACGGATCTGGCTGAAATTTGGTATCTAAAGAGATAGGTTAGAGACAGTGTAGGAACTAAATTTCACGCAGGCGAAGCTGCGGGCATCAGCTAGTACATAATAATATGGTTGATCTCTTTCACCACTTAAGTAATAAATAAATCTATACTGTTAAAGTTGCTCAATATGCTACGATGAATGATTGTACCTTAGTACTTCACCTGTATTAATTTCTTTGTGGATAGCTATTATTGGCCTATTCTTTGTTAATTTACTCTTAAGTTAATTGTGTTTAAATTTAAGGCTGTTGTTATCCTGAATAAATATAAATAAAAGAGCGTTACTTGGTTGATCGTTACAACTTAAGATCGTTCGAATCCTTTCAGAAGGGTTGGCAACTTCTGCTAATACTGCAAGGGTCGTCGTATCCAGCACTTCGCTAACAATCTTTTCCCAACACTCTGATCACATTAGTTGCTTTCAAAACACAAAGGTATTTTAATTAGAGAACTGTTTGAACATGCCGTTTGTATGAATAAAACATTTTACAACTAGTGCAGCCAGTTAGAGTCGAGCGATACCACAGGGAAAAACTGGCGCAGGTTTATTTGTAGTCACATACTAACAGTACTGTACTCTCAGCCACTTGGGGATAAATGTGGTTTATTCGTATAATAGGTACTATATATATGCTTCTTCCTAAAACCATGGGTTCTTCCAGCGAGCATGGAAAAGCATATTATCTTAGAATCGTCAACTTCATCGTCTGTAAAATTGGTCGTACAATCTATGGATGTCTTCTTTTCCTCCAAATGGGCGCCTTTATATGGAGTAAAAACCGGCAAAGTGCGTACATAAAATCGAACCTCCTAAAGAAAAAAATATCTTTCTAGGTAGGTATTCAACGATGTATTGAAATGTAGGTATACCTAACTTGTGCTCTACGTAAAGGAAAGTAACATTAAGACATTTCCTAGAGGAAAGACGTTAAACTGTGATAAGAAGTTACAGTTTCAATATTATTTTTTAATTACTTTCAAAATAAATAACAATATGACACTATAATCTACCGTCTTAAACATTCTTTTTACATGAATGTTTTTACTTTTAAATTTATTTCAAGTTTTTTAGATTTTTTGTTTGTAACCGGTCTCTCCTATTTACTATTCTACACAAATTATTTTGTTATGAAGGAATGAATTATGAAATTATTATTACTTCAGCTGGAGGTGTAATTGATCAATAATTATCTCGGCAGGAAAATAAAAACAATCTGTGTTAATCGCAGATTTGACAGCTATCAAAAGCGTTACATGTCAGTTTATCTCGTCCGTCGTTTTTAATCGTATTTATAAAAGAGATGTGAAAAGAATAAAGTTTATTGTGGATTTATATTATATGACAATGGATGAAAGACATGTCTTTGGCACCAACTTCCTCCTTTGTCAGGGGATTATATCAGTTGGTGTCGTATAAGCTGATTTATAGTAAAAGTATACTTTATGTATCGAGGCGACAATTCGTGTTGAATAAACATTTAACATTATTTTTGTTAGAAGTTATATCACGGAACAAGAGAATTACATTGCATATAATAAGGCCTTCTCATTAACAAAAATTGTGTGAATCGCATAGTTGACATCAGAAGCAACTCTTCAGTCGATATCTTAAAAACAAATTCAGTCCACACAATTCACCCCGTTACACTTGTGGTAAATTCAGATCGTATAGTAAATTTTATGTATTCAAATACAGCATTAATGAATATGCAGTGCTACTTCAAACTTATACTGCTACAGAGATTTAATTTGTTCTATTGAATTAAAATACGCCAAGTAACTCCGTAATGTTGGGGCTGTGCTTTATGTTATCAATGAGGTCACTGGTAGTGGATAGTTAATAGCGAATGGCCTCTACATTAAAGAGGCAATGAATATAACAAACGGCTCTCAAACAATCTGCAGCAGAGTCAGCCCGGTTCAGTTCAAAACATTACTGGGAATAATGTTTTGCAACCTATATTGCTATGAATATCAAATATTTTGTATCATGGCATGACGTTTGAATCATCGATCCTAATGACAGAATAAAATTTGGAAGAGAATGAAGACCTGTAGATGATCCCCATTGTTTTTGCCATCTTCATTTAAATCAAAAATAAAGGTACTTAAATAATGGAGTGATGAAGGAAGTAAACATATAAAAGTGTACTGAAATTGAAAACACTCCATTAGGAGTCTGCTGAAAAAATAAAAATTTACCCTAGCTCGTTTTGAAATGCATACAAAAACTTCACTTTAGAATCAACGTAATCAAAAGTTATATTAAGAATATCGAATATTATTCCTATCATATGTGTAAGAAACTATATCAATTTCAATAGTTGGTAAACGAATATTGTATTTCCATAATATTTGTGTCTGCCTACGGTCAAGATCGGAGCTGAGGCGGATTACGAAAGCGAATCATGTTTTATCGTTCATAACATGAAAGTATTTATTTATGTATTCATGCCATGAGAGAATAAACAGTTTATCTTGAACAGAATTCTTTTGCTTTATTTAAATTGAAAAAGTTGTGTTCAAAAGAAGCTATTTGATACGTCGTGAAATGCAATTGAGCACTATAGCGCAAATTACTAAATAGTTACTACGTAAACTATAGCTCCGATATGGGACAACGGGATAGCTTTAAATAAGATTACCAGCGCTGGGCCCAGCACAGTTCCCATTTCACCCAACCTACCATAAAGTGGTGAACGGAAACCTACAAGCTCCTCCATCGGATCATTTTTTATTGCATTCCACTCTCGAGGATTCTTTAAAAGCAATAGCGGAAAATAGAGGTCAACAAGCGCCAGGAGGTACCCGCGGAACACTTTGCCAACGGCCCGGCATTAGTATTCAAAAATACTTCAAACAATATTTTTTATTTGTGAATTTCATGAATACTTTTTCTAATCCTTTTGATTTTCTTGTTTTGCATAAAAATAAAATTACTTAAATCCTTTATTACAAATACTCATGTCATTCAATATCTATAGTGTAATAATTAAACCAGTCTACCACGACCTCACATAGCCATTGTCATAGCAAATGTTGATTATGTAACAGGATTCTCTAGGCCGTAAAGGAAAAATCAATTCACACCAGCCAATGAATATTCATTATGAATATTCAATATTGTAAGTGCTGTTTCTATTTTCATATCCTTGTATTAGTATCTATTTTATGAATTCCTTGAACTCGCAAGGTGTTAAAAACACAATTATTGATTCAAAATGACTTAAGTAACTTATTAATAATCTCAATTATTAATGACTGTATTTGCTTATCTATATAATAGGTAGATATCTAAATTGCTTTGCTTATTTACACAGTGTATGTAACATTGGAGGCAGATTCGGTTTCAATATGGTTTTAATCATAATTCCGAAACTGATTATACGCTTGTGTGCCCGCGGGGATGAAATTCCAGCACTTCACTGTATTTTGACTTTAATTAATTTAATGTAGAGTTAATTTGGGGAGCCTCACTGAGTACAAATTGTAATATCTAACTCATTGACTTTGTGCTGCTCATACGCACAACCATGACTTGAAAATCGGCCTGAAACTTGTTTTAACCGCATAAACATGCTCCATGTTAAATCACCTCGTTGCTTGGCAACATGTGCATTATGGAGGACCATAAAAAACGGTATTTATATAATGGAAAGATACATTTTCTCGACAGAAATGATTGCCACCTGACTATCGTAACATTGGGGGGCCTACGCCAGAGTCTATTTGGTGTTGTTCTAACTTTGATATGTAATAGGAAGTCACCGCTAATTCATTGCATAAAAGCATCTGTTGAAGATCAATATTGGCACATTGAACACTTATACCGACATGTTTAATTAGGACAGATTTTGCGTTCGTGCGACCAATCGATAACCAACATCGATGAATCCTTAACTTTTTTTTTTTTTAAATCTTTATTTAAGGAGCTTTGCCACAACATGACTATGCCGCTCCATCATAGCCAACCATTATAATAGTTACATATGTCTTAAATATTCATCATACAATAGATAAAGTGTCCTGGCTGCATCCGACATAGGATTCGCCAGGGCACTGTTACATCTGCCTACGTCCATCGGTCTTCCTGCTGTTAGTCGCGCTCTAAGTTGTTGGTTCCGTGCGCATTCCATCAGAACATGTTGTACGTCTTCTACCACGCCACAAAGTTCACAGTTGGGCGAAGGTGATATACCCATAAGGTAGGTGAACTTTCTGGATGGAATGTGTCCGGAACGTAATCTCATAGCCGTTATCAATCTGTGTCTACTAAAAAAACAGCCATCAATCCAAGGAATAGTTAACGGTTCGGGTTGAATGGTTTTATACCAGATACCTTTCTCTACAGATCTTTTATCAAAATACTCCCTCCAGTTCCTAGCACAGTATTCCTTTACCAAATACAAACAGTCTGAGAAGTATGGGGGTACCTGGATGTCTATACCCTGCGAACAAGCCTGTTTTGCCAGTGAGTCTACCACTTCATTTCCGACTAATCCTATGTGCGATGGGATCCACTGGAGTTGTACATTTTTACCATCATGTTCTAGCTCCAAGATTTGATCAATAATTGTGTATGCTATCGGTGTGCCTCGAATAGTCGAGGTACAGCGAGCTACATGTTGAAGGGCACTTTTGGCATCAGTAAAGATAACAAAATTTTCGTGATCAATGGACCTTATGTATGACAAAGATTCACTTATAGCTATTAATTCGCTATACATAATGGAAATGTTACCCATTTTAAAGCGTGTACTTATATTTTGCTGTGGATCGAAAAAAGCTGCCCCTGTTACACTGTTTTCTTTCGAACCATCGGTAAAGATCTGATAACAATTTGAATATGAGTTTTCGATGTAGTTGTAACACAGGTCCCTTAAGACAGACGGGTCATATTGTTGTTTAGGTTTATTAACGTTATCTATATAGCACTTTAAATATTTTGAGATATCAATGTAACTCACCCACACGGCCTTTTCGAACATCTCTAAATTTACACTGCAGTGAACTTGCACTTCTTTTAGTTCTTCGTGTAATACAGTCAAGAAGGGCTTTTTCTTTCGACGCCACATGGTAATGCGATTTGACAAAGAATTCAATAAGTTGATCATTATGTTATTATTTCTTAGCGATTTACACTTTAACAAAAATTTTCCGGCCAGGTAACATCTACGTGTGTGCAAAGTTGGTAAAGCCAGCTCACTATTCATGACGTGAATTGGTGTGGATTTTATAAAGCCACCAATGACTCGCATAGCCTGGTTTTGAGTTTTATCCAATTTATATAGATGGGACTCGCTGCTATCCCCGTATAAGAAGCTAGCATAGTCTAAGCGATTTCTCAAGAGGGAAATGTACATTTTTCTCATGTGTTTTGGATGAATACCCCAACTAGTGCCCGACACAAATTTTAGAATATTGAGATACTTTGAGGCCTTTTCATTGCTTTCATTAATGTGCTTAGCCCATCTGAGGGAACGGTCCAACCACATGCCTAAATATTTCACATGTTCCACAACTTGTAGGGGATTATTATTTAATGTAATGGATACGTTTTGTCTGTTAATGCCTTTTTTAAAGACGCATACTTTGCTTTTGGATGCGGAAATCTCTAGGCCCAGTTCAGATAATTTCCCACAAATTTGTAATAAAGTGATTTGTAGCTGTTCAGCTGCATCATGTATATTTTTATGTGTACAATAAATTACAAAATCGTCAGCATATTGCGAGATGTGTATAGAATTGGTGCCATATTCTTTACAAATATCTAAAGTTGCTACGTTAAACAAAAAGGGTGACAGGGGGTCACCCTGCGCTAAACCCCTACCACTACAACGCGTCATCGAAACATTATTAATTGTTACTTTAAGATATCGCTCTCGAAGATATTCAAAAAGGTAATTACATATTTTATTTCCTACTCCCAGAGAATCTAGCTTGTGCATCAGCTTGTAAACGTCAATATTATTATAGGCATTATCGATATCAATAAAGCATCCCACTGTTATGCAATTATTACAGAAACCTGTTTGAATTCTAGTCACCAACTGACTTAAATTATTTACACAAGATCTACATTTCCGGAATCCCAGCGTGTCATTAGAAAATAAAGTATTTTTTTCAAAGTACCATTCTAATCGTTTCTGTAGAATCGCATGGAATATTTTACATATGCACGATATTAGCGAGATTGGCCTCAAAGCAGCTTCAGAATTAGGGTCCCGGCCGGGCTTAGGGATAGGAACTATACTAACTTCGCGCCATTGAATTGGAACTGTACCTGTCAGAAAAAAGTTGTTATACAATTTAACTAGAATTAATTTTGCTTTTATAGGTAATTTTTTAATCATACTAAAAGAAATGTCATCGGATCCGGGTGCAGTATCCTTTCCCTTTATGCTCTTATTTAGTTCCTGTAGTGTAATTTGGATATCCAAAGTAGAATTTCGAGATATAAAAGTGGGCTTACAACGTTGGACGTCATCAGGAGTTAGACTGCGTAGAAGACGCATGGACCTATCTATATCAACGTGATGTCTAGTGGTTTTGTAACCCTTTACCCATCTTATTTTATTCCATAGATCCCCGACTGAAGCCTTCTCATCCACAGAGGTACAAAACTGTTGCCACGACTGTTGTTGAGCCTGTCTGATCAACCGCCGCGACGCAGATATCTTGCCCTTAAGCGAGATTAGATTCATGGGTGTGGGGTTACGTCTTAAGATATTTAGAGCTAGCCTTCTTTCTGCAACTGATTTTGATAATATGGGAGTCCAGTACGGTTTAGGTTGGAACTTACTTGAAGGGTTAGTATTAAATTTTACATAGGGAATATATTCATCAGCCGCCGCGCATAACGTTTCTAGAAAGATATCGTAAGCTCTTTGTGGATTTCCATTAATAACAGAAACATCATAGCTATCAAATTTCTCATCTAAGTAGTTTGCATACTCCTCCCAGTTGGCCCGCTTAAAATTCCTTCTTTTTAAAAGTTGAGTATTTGAGAAAAAAATAGTCGACAATTTGAGAATTAAGTGATCGCTGCCTAAAGTTTCATTAGTTACTGTCCAATTGAAATTGAGAGAAATATCAGATGAGGCTATAGATAGATCAGGCGACGATTTCTTAAGTTCGTTATTTACAAGTTGGATGCGAGTGTGGCTGCCGTCATTCAATATAATATAATTGTAATCTAAAATTGAGTCTAAAATTTGGTTTCCCCTTGGATCTGTCTTGTATGACCAGTTTCTGTGGTGACCGTTCATATCCCCCAGAATAAGCGACTTCCTATTCTCTAAAGAGAATAAAAAGTCCCAAGTGGCAGGGTTTGTATATGCATTTGGGGCACAGTAGACGGCAATTACATGTTCTAACTGATTACAATTAAATAATCTAATATGGACCATTTCCAAGGTAAAATTGTTCCTTGGAATATCAACCCGCTGCGCTTGTATTGATTTGTGTACCAAGATAGCCACGCCCCCATGGTCATCCCTATCCCGCCGAAAAATATAATAATTTTGAATGTTTAAAAATATATCTGGTTCAAGCCATGTCTCACTTACCACCGCGATATGTGCGCGTTCTTGGATTAATAGCTGCTCAAATAGCGACAACTTCGGTTTAATACTTCGAGCATTCCACTGTATGATGTTCAATTTGATAACCTTATTACTAGTCCTATCCATTAAACGCTGTAAATAAATTTTTAAATAAAGACATATCAGGTATTAAGTTACTTAACAATGTGTTAAGCCAATCTATGAATACTTTTATCCCATCCTTGAATTGTGTTTGCATCTGATTTTTTATGCTTTCTATCAGGTCTTTCATCTTTTCCCATAAGCGTCGGAATGACTGTCTATCACGAACATCCCTGTGCTTCTGTGGTAACTCGGTATCAGGGTAACGGGACTCGCTAGAATCTTCGGAACATGACACGGTCATACTAGCCACAACATTATCTGATAGATAGAAAGGCACTCTTTTCTTTTTTCGTTTTTTCTGAGTTGATTTAAAGTGTCTCTGCACGTTAGTATCTACTGGCCTTTCATTTCTGGGGATGTCGCAGCTGGACGGCCTGGTACTAGGTGGTACTTGAGAGGTACTTTTACCATAATTGTTATGGACAGAATTAGTATGTGAGTTCATCGTGCGACGAGAAGGTGGAGTGTAAAATGTCAAAGCTTTTTGGTATGTGCATTTGTATTGTGACATAATCTCTCGAATGCGTTTTTCTTTTATATATACAGGGCATTCTTTCGAAAGTGATATATGATTTGACGCGCAGTTCGCACATTTGTAAACAGATATGTCGCAGTTTACATGGTCATGCTTACCGCATTTTGGACATAAGGGCTTGTTAGAGGGGCACATTTTAGATGTATGGCCAAATCTCCAGCATCTCGAGCACTGTGTTACAGGGAATACAAATGGTAGAACAGCTATTCGTAGGTCCATCAGGTAGACATGGCTGGGTAAAGAAGAACCCTTAAATCCTAGTCTAATTGTTTCACTTGGAGTCCATCCTTCATCAGATCTTTTGTTCAACCGTTTAGCTGTGATAATTTCACTATCGGCACGGACATATTTTACAATTTCTTCCTCTGATAATTCCACGTCTATATCCTTGATTATGCCATAGCATAAGCCAACCTCCCAAGCCTTTTGTCTACGCCATCCAAGGTTCTCTAATGTCGAACAAGAAATAAAGGCCTCCGCATTTGTTTGGTTATCAAATGTTATCATCAATTTATGTATATTCACATATTTAACTTTTGTCACACCCATTATTTTATGTTCGTTTAGGAGTTTTGCCATCGCAAACTGTTTTGGAAATTTTTCTTTGGAGTAGACACAGATTTGCCATGAAACCACTTCGAAATTAGAGCAAGATTGTGTATTACTATGATCAATAGATTTCCTTTTTTTTGTGACAGTCTGCCAGCCTTCTTCATTGTCGTCCATCCTAAGTCGTTTATTTGTTAGTTCCAAATTTGTATCCTCTTCTAGGCAATCCGTTGAGAAGCTTCCATAACTTTGTTTATCTATTGTATTAGATTCTGTAGCTTGTGTACTCTGAACGTGATCACTATCCATTCGAGATAAGGCTCATATTCACTTCTACACAACCGCAGGCCGGGCCGGAGCGCCAGCCGGTGAAACAGGTTTTGTTATCGCAAAACACTCGTAACAGTACCGATAAATGCGTTCTATTCGCACGAGGTGTGAATGCGCACTGTGGAATCCTTAACTCTTACAGTGAAATTATTTAAGTAACTTTAATGTCACTTACTCGTAAGTAATGTGGCAAACAAGTATATATTATGTCCTATAATAGTTGGAAAATAGTTACTCTGATCTATACGACGACGTTTGATTTAAAATTTATTGCATGTTGTAAACGGTATTCTTTATCCCATGACGTCACCAACATGACGGCCTAAAACTTTACAACTTGCAGAAAGGAGCTCAAGTCAATACTATTTCACCAACCTCTCTATTATGCAAACCGGCAGTGAAGCTTGAGCGTCTATTAGGCTCATTACACTCCTATTGCCAACCCTGCAAAAAGCTTCTAAGGCCCGTTTTAAAAAGCCACACACAGACAGGCCTCGTACTATCATTTGGAAAAACCTGAAAAATGTGGCTGGTCACGCTACAGTGTAGGCGTGAGAAAGCACCTATTGGACATTACCTTTTGCAAACGTATTAGGATATATAACATCTATGGCGAATGGTGAGTTTCCAACATTCCACATAGTCCAAATGGTACATACCGGAGACAAGATGTCATGATATATTAAGAAAGATGCATGTATAAACTAGAGCCCTGGCAATAAAGACGAGCCTATTGCTCAATGTGACATTTTCATAGGCATTCTTGGAAATATTCGTCACAGAATCGTAAGCATGTTTCTTCTAAATAGGGTAATATGTTCACGAGATGTTAAGGGTCGATAAGAACTTCATACCATTGCGTATCTATACTATCTTACGAGAAAAGCAAATGGATAATGAGAGGCAGATATAAAAGATAATTTATTGTAGAATTTGTAAAATTGTGGGAATTTAGTCAGAACAAATTTTTAGAAGGCTCACATGATAATTTCTAAAAGTAAGAATGGCAGTTATTGAGCAGAGTAAACGCAAAGCTAATAATCTTCGCTTGTGGTTACTGAAAAGAAAACCTAATGGAAAATAACTTCTTACTAAACATTAACATAATAGTACTTCCAACTTCTGGAACGGAGAGGAGACGGATTTGGGACTTCCTACGGCTTCACCCACCAGAACCTGGGTGTGAGTCGGGAAATCTCGAAGTAAGCGGTTCAGTTTAGCGGTCGCCCCAGACGGCTTTTTAAGAATACTAGACTTTGCCCGCGGCAAATAGACAGTAGGCAATAAAAAATTGCCTGTGTGTTATTGCAGGCTAAAGTGTACTAATAGAATAACAAACATCTATACAGCTCCTCAACGTTTCACATTAATAATTAAATATTAGTAAGAAGTAGGATGAACAAGCTAAATTCGTTGTGAATATATATATACATATGTATATTATTATTTTGCGATCGTTTGAATGTCCACTCTTAATAAGCATATAAGCTGTTTGAACTAGACGGACAGTAATGTTTTAGTGTGATTTAGTCAGGCGGGCTGACAGGAGATACCATCGTATCATGTCAGCAGGAAATCCTCCATGCTGACTTTCGTGTTATACATATACATGTCATACTTCTCAACCCTAAATCAGATATTACAATGCTAATGACTGTGAATGCTACAAAAACTGTGCTCCAAACATAAATTATATATTATGTCAAAGTTTCACGAGAGTCTGTGAAAAAAAGGTCTGTGCAATAAACTTAGTATTCTAGTTTTTTTGTCCTCGGTCAAATTGCCTTTGTAAGCTCTGTCGCTTTTTATTAAAACTTTACCTTCGAGTGATACAGGAAACTAAACGTAAATAAAATATAGCTCAATCATGCTTATTTACTAGGTACAGTGTAATACAATAAGCCGACTCAGGTCTTTCTAGGGTCTATAGGAGGTCAGTAATATCAGCTCGGACTTTTTGCTGTGTGTATGAACGATTGATTGATGAGAGTTATCAACTACCGACATCTTGGTAGTTGGCTATTTTCTTTAAATAAACGAAACGTCTACTTAAGTGGTTGTAGATTGCTATCGAACAATGTAAACATTTGTTTTGCTCATCATACATGTAATCCTGATAGACATGCGTATGTTGTTATATTTCATAGAATATGACTGCCTAGGTAGCTCAGTGTAAAATGTATGCGAGTGCCGTGCTGAGGTCTTATGACCGAATTTTCTATAACATACTTCGTTAAACTTCAAAACTATATTAAGAGAATGAATTTTAAAAAAATCTAACAAATTCAAGCCCCAACTCTACATAGACATGGCATGGCATGTGTAGAATTTGAACAATGTGCATAGAAAAATAGAATTAGAAATAAGTTGAATACATTTTTAAAGCAGTTGATAAGCTTATTTTTTCATATAATTATATGTAAATTCCTGTCTGAACGAAGTCTTTTTTATATAGAAACAAACATAAAATTAAGTTCTTTAAATAAATATAATTTTAATCCATTTCAAATACTTTTAACCAATGTGTATACCCTCTAAACCAGTAGGTTTATTCTCTAGATACACCTGCTCGTCATACCTAATCTCGCAATAAAAATGTCATTTTCCTATATCCTTGTCTCGGGAAAAGGTTGACATTGTGTATTTCAGTCAGAATTTTTATATAAAATATTCATAAAATCCTAAAAAAAAGTTCTAATCGTCGTCACTCATGTAGGTACTCGTACCTAAAAGTTCGTTCACTTTAGCATCATTATTTAAAAAAGATAGTCGTCAAGTCTTCAGTAGCAATATTTTCGGGTCTTTTTCCTGTATTTTTTTTAATTTTGCTAACGTTTTGCCTCTTTTATGCAAAGACTTCTATATAAACTGAGGTAGACATGCCCTACCCACCGATTTTTGAAACCTATAAACTGCGCCAATTAGCAGCGTTGCTCGCACTGTTGTGAGTCAAAACTTCGAGAGTAGGTGCTCGACTTGCAATCGGAGTCCATACGCCTTCTCTTTTACTCTTTTTCTATTCGTATATTACTATTGTGTGTGGTGACAATTACGTAAAAAATATTTATAAGCGAGTGTAGTCCTTTTTTTTTTGTTTAACGTGAGGGAAAATCCTCATAGGATGTTATGCCGGACTCTTACCGACTAAATAACCTCACGCCACGCCTAACAGCCTATGGTTGAGAGCCCCGGGTAAGCCCTCAGGAAGGATGTCCCGTGACTCCCAACAGACCTACGGCCGCCAATGCGGCCTCGCCCAGGGGGTGGTTCGGGTGCAATCCCGCGTCTAGGGGGGTTTCGGGTGTGACCCCGCTTCTAAGGGGGGGGGGGGGCGTGCGTGAGTTGCTCACGTCACGCTGCCGTCATGGGCCTGCTTCTGTAAGGACGGTGAGCGGCCCTCTCACCGTCCTCAGACCCCCGGTCACTGCGGAACTCGGGTGGGAGAGTTCTCTCCCGCACCCGGCCCGCCGCCTCCTTCGCGAGCATGACCTGCTCGCAGAAAGAGGCGGCGCAGTCCCACTTACTCCCGCTGGAGAGCATGGCTCGCACCATGGCCTCGAGCGAGAGAGTGTCCACGCCCAGACCCACTACGAGGACCTGGCACTGTTGTGCCCACGCCGTGCACTCCACCAGCGTGTGGAGCGCCGTGTCATCGCTGCGGTCCTCGCAGTGCTGACACTCGGCCGTGTTTTCCCGGTGTTTTCGCCACAGATACCTACCGAAGCAACCGTGCCCGGCAAGTATCTGTGTCAACCGGTAGGAGAGAGCACCGTGTCTTCTCTCCAGCCACTCGTCCATGACCGGACTGACGGCCGCAATTGTGGCGAATCCCCCCTTTGGTTGCTCAAGTCGCACCTTCCATGTCTCCATGGTTTGCTGGTGGAGCAAGGTCCGCTGGGCCTCGATTTCTCGAGACGCAGGCCTTTGGCCCCGCTCCAGTGCCTCCTTGCGCCATCTGAACAGTGACGCAAGGGCTCTCGCTTCCAGGTCCCATGGAGGGGTCCCGGCTAGGAGACATGCCGCCTCACCGGAGATCGTGCGGTATCCTCTTATCACCCTGACGGCCATCACTCTCTGCGGGCTCAGCAGTCTAGCCTCATTGCTGGCCGTCAGGGTCTCCGCCCATACGGGAGCCCCGTACAAGGCCATGCTTCGCACGATCCCCAGGTACAGTCTCCTGTAGGGAGCGTTGGGTCCCCTGATGTTGGGCATCAGCCGCGCGAGTGCGGCCGATGCTCCCCTCAGTTTTGGGACCAAACTTCGGAGGTGATGTCTGAAGTTCCACCGGCCATCGAGTACGAGCCCCAGATACTTCATCGAGGGCTCGATGCCGATGCTGACGCCCCCTACCTGTAGGCTGGATCCCGCAGGTGGCCCCATCCGAGGTCCGTGGAAGCACAGAGCCTCGGATTTGTGAAGGGCGACCTCGAGACCCAGCCGACGAATCCGACCCACGACCTGAGCAACCCCTGCCGTGGCCTTAAGTGCTGCGGCACGGTGCGTTGCTCCCCGCGCCGTAACGAGGGTGTCGTCGGCGTAACACGTTACGCTGACCCCTCTAAACAACGGACCACGCAGCACCCAGTCGTAACCGATGTTCCACAGGAGCGGCCCTAAAACCGATCCCTGTGGAACACCGCACGACACATCTCGCCGACCCGGCCCTAAAGTGAGTGTAGTCTTAGTAATGTGTGTATTTGAGGATTGCTTTTGAAATCTCGTTTGTTAGAGTACGGCGCGTCTACCTCAGTTATATAGAAGTCTTTGCTTTTATGTAGCTGAGTTGCGAAAATATCATAATATTTCGGATTACAGTGAGTATAGTTGATATTGCAATACAGTCGAAATATTGAGAATTATGAAAAATCATCAATATTTCGATTTTTTTTTATAGATTACAAGCTGATGCTCGCAGCTTAGCCCGCGTAAAATTTGTTCACGTTCCCGCTTCCCGTGGGATTTTATTCCCGAGATAAAAGGCCTATGTGTTATTCCAGACTATAATCTATCCCTATACTAAATTTCAGCCAGATCCGTTCAGTCGTTAGAGCGTGAAAGAGTAACAAACATCCACACTCACAAACTTGCGCCTTATATTAAGTACGAAGTAAGATGTCAGTGTTCAGGTAATTTTTCATGAAAATAAAATAATCATAGCTTAAAATAAACTAAACACTGAATTATTTTACAAAGGTCCTAATATTTTTAAGATAAATCAAGCACGCCAGCGTAGAACTATTTCAAAGGAACTCTTAAATTCTAGTTATAGCGAAGGCTGCAGTCTTTAATGTCTGAACCCCAAAATCCTTAACATAAGAATCACTAAGAACAAATTCACTTGTTCAAAAGGCATTTCCACAAGTACAACTTTAGACCTTTTAACTTAAAATGAAAGCGAATCGATGGTTTAAAATGTTCATGTGTCCATTACAAGCAATAGCCAAAGGTATTTCGTGTAAATGCAACATTCCCGTCTTTATTTCAATAATAAAACCGTCCATTCGTTTAATTATCAACGATTCACAGCCAATAACATTCATTTATTTGTTACAGGCCTTCGTTCCACGTCACACGTCGGTGTGGTGGCCATGTTGGCGATGCTCAACTGTTTGTTGTACAGACATTGGTAAGAGGGAAATGAATTTACTTGCTGTCTACGTGATTGTTTTAACCAAGTGGATTTGAATTTGAAGACTTCAGTTAAAATAAAGTTTGAAGATTCAATTTAAGAAGAACATACACAAAGTTACGCCTAGGCGGTATAGGGATGTACATTACATTTCACTAGTTATTTCCCATGCCGTAGGTGGCGCGCCCTTTACCGTGTTTTAATATTAGGTTTCGACACGTTAGGACACGGGTTATTATAAGGTGGCTTACAGAACACTGTCTGCGAGGCTACGAGTGAAGAAAATACATGCATTATAGAGGTTTTTATCCGATTGCTGCATTTGCATTTGCCTATTGCTGTATTGAAATGGATAGGCGAAGGTTGGGAACTGCTTGCTGTTTTATACTTTTGTTGTTGCCCCATGTGGCAATGGAAAAAGAGTTCATAATGTCGCCACCCTCATTCATCCCGAGGGAGACGTAGGAGGCGACTAAGGGAACACTTCCGCAAAACGATCCATTGTGTAGAGAAGGAAAACTCGAAATGAAACCCGGTTGTCAGTAAAAGGACAATCGTTAAGCCAAGTTGATGGCTTGAAAAAATTCAACTGCGGTTCATCACGACCTGCACCTGTCCATTTCAACACGACAATAGGCTCACCTCCTATTACATGGGACATACAACTAAAAGGTGGAATGTGGGCGTACACTATACCTCTGCCTACCCCTTTGGGGATTAAGCGTTGATGTATGGATGTATGTATGTATTATGTTGAAATGTATTCAAGTCTCCCTTAAGTCCTTCAAGTTGGCTTAAAAACTGTCATGTTACTTACAACTGAGACCAATGGCTTCAAGTGTCTTCTGAAACACGAAAATGTTTGCGAATGTAAAGTCACTGGTTGGTTACCCATTTGAGGATCAGCCAGAGCAAAAGTTGCTTACCGCAGTTTAAGTGCACAGAACACAGAGTCTGATGGGCTACGAGAAAATAAACAGTAAGTAGTTAGTTTAGTAAGAAATGGTTAAGGTGCACCACGGTAGAGTATAATGGCAGTGAACCATTCTCCCTCAAAGGCTTATATGTAAAAGCAAGCAATGATACTTATTTGTATTCTAGTTGAATGAACAACAAAGAGGATCATAAATAAAATAAAAATAGGTAAAAAAACTTTTTAAGTTAAACGGTTTTATGTTAAACATACATTGCAATGTTTAAGATAAATGTACTAAAAACCAAAAAATAATAAAATAGATACAATCGTGGGAATTATAAACATATGCATAGACTAGACTAAAATAAAACCGTGGGGCACGTCAATTGTCTACAATCGTTGATTAAAATGTTTATTTTGTAATGTTACACTATAATTAGGCAGTTGTTCAACCGATAACGATGGGCGTGTGATAAGTACGGCTAGAATGTGGAAACAAGCTAGCAAGCTGGATTATAAGCGAGTTTTCGCGGTTTCATAGTGGTGAGCGAGTAGTACTTTTATCATTTGTTTTGTCGATTAAAGACAAACTACGAGCAGTGAAACGATTCCTCGCCAGCCAGCAGTGTGAATGTCCAACGATTAACTAGTTGAAACATTTCTTTTATTTACATGGAGTGTATAACTATTGGAATTTCCATGAGCAAGAAAATAGTGAGTAATTTCCTCACCGTCTGCGGGCCAACTGCCTAACGACGAATTAAACGATTCTTCTATCGCACATTAAGTCGATAATTTGTAGACAATTGACGTGCCCCACGGTTTTATTTTAGTCTAGTCTATGCATATGTTTATAATTCCCACGACTGTATCTATTTTATTATTTTTTGGTTTTTAGTACATTTATCTTAAACATTGCAATGTATGTTTAACATAAAACCGTTTAACTTAAAAAGTTTTTTTACCTATTTTTATTTTCTAGTTTTTAGTTTTTATTTCGCATTCTGTTTAATTCATTTAGTGCTTCATTATTGCAAGGTTTCTTGCCCGTTAGTTTATTGCAGTCCAACTTCTCTATACGTAGTCCCTGCAAAAATCTTACTCTACTAAGAGCCACGTAGGCTTGACCTTCTTTAAACAGTTTCGCACCTAAGTATACGACTGCGTGATCCACAGTGCTGCCCTGCATTTTATGTATTGTAGAAGCCCATGATAGTATTAAAGGCAACATTCTTCTTTTAGCCGTCCCGTAATTGTACTTAGCTGGAAACTGTATAGCTTTCGGGTGTATAAGATGTACTCCGTCTCTTGCGAAATCAATTCGGATGGAAGGTACATCTGTTGCATACATCTGAGTTCGACGAAATTGTGGCCAAACGATTTCGTTGATGTAGCCTATAGCGCCATTTACTAATCCCTTTGAAACGTCAATATTGGACCGTAGCATGACTTTTGCCCCCACAAATATTTCCAGATCAGATACCTAAATTACAGATTCAAATTCTAAATTTAAATCTTATTATTATACGCCATTTAGTGGCTGCGCTCATCTTAAATATTGAGGTTGTATGGTGCATTGTATTCTTCTTGTCAAGCCCTTTTATTTGATACCCATATTGGTGGGATTGTTAAAAAATTGTTATCAGCCATTTGGTAGCGGCAGCCATCTTAGATTTCAATTTTGCATAGTAAATTGTATTCTACTTGTTGAGACCTTTCATTTGATACCCATGTTGATGGGATTGATAAAACCTAAGTTATCCGCCATTTTTTAGAGGCCGCCATCTTGGATTTCAATTTTTTATAGTATATTGTATTCTGCTTGTTGAGACCTTTCATTTGATACCAATATTGATAAAACCTACGTTAGCCGCCATTTTGTAGCGGCCGCCATCTTGGATTTCAATTTTTTATAGTATATTGTATTCTGCTTGTTGAGCCCTTTCATTTGATACCCATATTGATGTGATTAATAATAAATAAATTATCCGCCATTTTGTAGCGGCGGCAATCTTGAATTTATAAAGATAATGAATAAACATAATTGTATTGTCATCAAAATCCAAAGTGTATTCAAAATTTCAGATTAATCGGTTGACAGGAAGAGGGTGAAATTTGAATTACTAAATTTGACCCAAGAATAAATAATAAAACAAACGGGGTAATAAATAAATAAAAAACCGTTTAATAAAATCGTAACTAACAAATTTTGATTTTGAAAGAGCCTTTCAAAGTTCTCCTAAAAGCCTTCTAGTTACTCAGAACTCTAATAATAAGGCTCTTTATTCGTATACCTATAATATTTACTTTTTGAAGAAAAAGAACTTGTTATGATTAGCACACGTGAGTAAAGCTAATACGGAGCCAGGTAGAGATAAATCGATATCCTTCGAATCACATTAATGCGTCTAAAGTACGATACCTTCATCGAACCTTATAAATATTTACAAGGCGCGGCACCTTTTATGGATCCTTACAAATATTGAATGGACCGAAATTATCTTTAAAGCTAGAATACACAAATCGGGCGGTACGAAAGATACTCGGAAAATATTGGTTATAGATAATCTTTTCTTGCATTCGATCATTCTCATCTCGCACTTTTACGTATATTTGGGCTTGTCTTTAGGTGCTTGGGCTTGCACATCATTCTACACGTGCAATCTGTGGGTGGGTTATACCAAAAAGTCGTACAGCGCCCTTCGAGTCCAGTACAATGACTCGTTCCGGGTGTTGATGGGGCTGCCTCGATATTGCAGCGCATCAGGCATGTTCGCAGAGGCACGTGTTGATTGCTTTTACACGTTAATGCGAAAGCGCTGTGCCTCTCTGGTGCGCCGTGTGCGGGACAGCCCCAACAGCATCCTGGAGTGTATAGCCAATAGACTTGACTGTGAATATATCAATCACTGCTGCAGTCTATCTACATCTGTGCTAAAACTGTAAAGGTGTAAGAATGTTAAGTTTATTTTTGTTTATTTATTTTTTCTGTTTTATTTACCTCTTTTGCAAATAATACTTACCGATTGTGAAATGGCATTGCTAGTAAAGAATACAATAATTGTTACTAACATGACTAGTCAATGTTTCTTTATTAATTGTTTACTCAAAATTATGGTTCTAGGCATTATAATGTTCAAAATTAACTGACAATTTTAATCTATTTTTATGATATTTGACATCTATGTACTTATTTATTTTATTTGAAAATTTATTATTATTTTTATGACATTGAAGTATGAGAAATAGATAACATTTATAATTGAATAACATTTTAGGTACTTATTGGATAGATATTTTGATATGTTTATAATTTAAAATGTGACAATAGTGAATTTGTAAATGAGTTTTATTACTTGAAATAAAGAATATTATTATTATTATTATTATTATTTAGACGTGTATTTTGGTTCCGAAGATACAGAATTGAACATAACATTCCAACACTTAAATTGTTATGAAAATATACATGCATATAGTCATGCCTTTATCCCTGAAGAGGTTATACGTCCACTTTCACCTTAGAACGATAATAAAGGAGAGGAGGGATAGGAACTCACCTCACACCCTGGATTCGTCAATCCTAACGTACTGAGGTCAAGGATAACCACAACTAATTTGAGAGCAATGACGAATCGAACTCCTTAGGAAAGGAAATTTAGATGTTGGATAGGCTAAATATCTGCTCCAGGTTGTTTGTATTGATCACTACTCCTCTTAACAACATAACTAATAAATCGACACGCTTCCTTTCCTGAGAATTTCCAAACCGGGTTTCATTTCGAATTTTATTTCTCTACGCAATGGGTAGTTTTGCTAAAGTGTTCTCTTAGTCGCCTCTTCCGGCACCCTCTGAATGAATTGAAATGGCGAAATTTTTTATTTTTTCCCGTCACCATACGGGGTGATAAATGTAGTCGTTTTTGAGATCTAAATTGTTGAATGCCCGTAACGTTATAAGTAACATGTCGTACAAATCAAAATTATCGATTGTTATTAATTATACATTCCCAAAGACCAAAGACAAAAGACAAGGGTTAAATCCTATAATTTGCACGTCCTTAATATTTTTATTACATTCCGGTATCCGACTTCAAAGTACAAATTAGGAAAAATAATTGATAACTTAATAAAATTGTGTCCAATATTACCTTTGAGTCTGACTGCGGCGCAAAAAGTCATTTTGACTTACAAAATATTTTTATCCCGCAATGCCGCATGTGTATATAAGATTACATATATAAAATTCGAGTCGTACGTCACGGTAATCCGCTTTATATATAGATATTTCACCCAATCATGGCTGTCGATGCAGGGAGTAATTGGAAACGGAATGAAAATAAATGGTATCGTGGTTTAAGCGTAGCCATATTTTTAAATGAGAAAGTGTCTGTTCGAACCCACTATTTTAAAAGAAATACTATCTGACAACAGTGACTTTTTAAAAAACCTCTATATTCATTAATAAACACCTATCCTACTCTTTAATCCAGATTTCCATATAGTATTAGAAGTTCTTTACAACGTAGAAGCATTTATGGTCCATTGAAAGTACATACTTACACTAAAGAAGCACGCACACAGTGTTGACTTTAATCATTCTTTTTTACTTTTTCAGGACTGTCCGATGATCAGAAGACTAAGAAAACCCATGAACTTGCCACTTTCTCATCTAAAATCAGTGTTAGACTTTAGTGTTTATAAAAACTTGAAAATGATGCAGGTAAAGTTATTTTATCAACAACGTGAGTTGAACCTAGTGATTTTATACTTGTACATAGTTAGACTTGTATTTAGGACTTTTGGGATGATAGTAATGTTTCGCTTCGACGAATCTTATTATGTACGTAACTGTTACCTTATAATAAGAACTCTAAAATAAAGGAAATCCCTGTTTTTAAATGTGCTTTCATTTTCCTCTATCTTCTTCTCGTAGTATCTTTTAGGTATTAAATCATGGATGCTGATTGAAAGAGTCTACGATAAAATTTAGTCCGTTGATCAGATCAGCATGTAAACAAAGCTGTTAGTTGCTCGGCTAACTCCTTAACATAGAATTTGGATTAATATACGAACATTTTTACAACATTAAGCAAGATTATAAAAACTACAATACATACATATATACATCTTACGACCGTAAATCCCAGGTAAGCTTTCCAAAAAATGTTCCAGGATACGCCCCGGAAAAAGAGGCATACAATGCAATAGACTACATCTGACTGCTCTTAATATTTTAATAATTTAATAATTATGAGAAATTCGAAATACCAATTGTCGAAGCTCATGCAGGGTCAGCGCAATGTTGGTAGGAGAAGAATAATCTGGCTCTAAAACCTACGTACGTTCTCTCGTTCTCTCTTAAGAGCTGCTGTATCCAAGGTTCAAATTGCCATAATGATCGCCGACCTTCGTTAGGAAGATGGCACCCCAAGAAGAAGAAGAAGTTCCTAAAAACGGCTGTTGTTAAATTCCAGGTGTTCTAAGAGTTTCAAATGGAGTTATTTCTAGATGTAAGATTGAAACTATTGGAAATGCTTTACACAATATTTAAAATAGTATAAAGGGGATATGGTATAGGTCTATTCAAAATCAGCCTCCTCGTGAACCCTGGTTTGATGACTATAGGCTAAATAGAAATTACATTTAGTTAGCCCAGACTTCGTTGCGGACACTATCCATTGGCGAAGTTTGCATACCTAATGGAAAAGGTTCCATCACCTAATTGGAGGGCATGCAACAAAATTGAGAATGTTGATGGAGCGCGACTAATCAGTAACCACCTTTTATAAATAAGAAATAATTCTGTGAGTATGTGTGTGTGTGTGTGTGTGTGTGTGTGTGTGTGTGTGTGTGTGTGTGTGTGTGTGTGTTTTTGTGTGTGTGTGTGTGTGTGTGTGTGTGTGTGTGTGTGTCTGTGTGTGTGTGTGTGTGTGTGTGTGTGCGGGTTCTTCAAGAGGAGCGTGAAGAGGCACATCACAGGGCTGCCAACTTGAGGACCACTGTCAAAAGTGGCCCCCAATCACTAGATGCGCCACGGCTTTCCATCAGGCTGGTGGCGACGTCAATTTGGCGAGCTAAATATAAATATAAAAACATTATAAGGGGTTAACATACAGGGGTTGACATATCCATATGGACAAAAACCCCTACCATTAAAAACCATAGAATAAAAGAAAGATTGAAACATAAGACGCCTTTTGAAGATTTTTATATTTGACTAGCGGTCGTCACGCGGTTTCACCTGCGTTATTCGCGTTTCCGTATGAATTTGGCAATAAAATATAGCTTTGTCACCCGGAGATAGTGCAACTTCCCAATAGTGAAAGAACTTTTCAAATCGATCCAGTAGTTTCGGAACCTATTCAATGCAAATAAACAAACATCCAAACAAAACTTTCTTCTTTATAAATATAGAATGGAGGAACAAATCATACGAAATTTACTGACCATTCGCGCATTTGCATTGTGTAAGCCTATGCTCTGGGTGCTATTATGCCTTTGATCAAATATCATGAATTTCTAAACTTAATACTGCCGGGTATAATAGCCCACCAATTCATATTAACAAAAATCCAATTAAAACCCGCTCCATAGTTTAAATCATTTTGTATTTTACGCTATTAATTTACGGAGAAACACGCAATGTACTGTGAAGGCATTTTAAATTGCCTTGACATAATTAATTAAGTAGAAAGCAGAAGGTAGGACGCAATAGTGATGTGAAGTGGCGTAAGATGAGGCCACCTGCTGCCTATTTTCATTTATTAAACTTAATTTAGGCCGGAGACCAAGCTTCAAGGAAAGCGTAAAAGGTATTTCATAAAAATGTAGATGAAAAATGGCTCTTAGTTCCTACTAAGAGCTATTTTTCATCTATACTTTTGTTCTTACACTACACTACTGTATCTATTTACAATGATAATTACTTATTGGCCTATACATACATTTATCTCGAAGGGGTGACAGAGGAATAGTACACACCCAGATTTCATTGTTAGGTTTTGACTCACGTAATAGGTGGTGAGCCCATTTCGTACCACCTATTACGTATTGGAACTCCTATTAGTAGCTATGTTGAAATGGCCAGTCACAAGTTGTGATAAACTTTATCGACATACATCTATACTTATAATAAATCTGTAGAAGTAAAAATTCTGTACATAGAAAATATAAAAAAAAAAAAAATAGCAGGGGGTGTTACTGAAGTTCGACAGTTCTTTATTGAGGATGGCTACAAGCTATAGAGCATCTCTCTAAGGCGAATAGGCGCGGAGGAGCAATGAAGAAATCAAATGTTTCGATAACATGGAAAATTTATTCCTGACATTCTGAGAGTTTCCGTGGCATACGCTGCGTAAAGTTATGTAAAAATTATGTATTACAAAATCGTTACTCTTCAAAAGTCTAAAAAAAATCTGCAGTAGCATATGACCATTTTCTAAGGTTCGCTCACAATAACCTAATTTGTCGATCCTTTAAGTTATCTTCACAAACTGAAGAGTTTGTTTGTGCCAGAATCTTAAAAACTACGAGTTGCATTTCAAAAAATCTTGTACAGTTTCATAGTCTACTAGAGGACGTCATACGGTTTCTCCCGCGTAGTTCCCGTTCCCGTGGGAATACAATATTTTTTCTTCCATTAGAACCTTCTCCTGACAATAACAAAAAAAGAATTAGTGAAATCGGTCCACCCGTTCTGAAGTTATGCGCTTACCAACACATTTTGCGATTCATTTTTAGGATTTCGTAGCCAAATGGCAAAAACGGAACCCTTATAGATTCGTCATGTCTGTCTGTCTGTCTGTCTGTCCGTCTGTCTGTCCGTCCGTGTGTCACAGCCACTTTTCTCCAAAACTATAAGACCTATGCTATTGAAACTTGGTAACTAGATGTATTCTGTGAACCGCATTAAGATTCTTATACAAAACTAGAAAAAACGCAGTAAATTTTGGGGGTCCCCATACTCAGAACTGAAACTCAAATTTTTTTTTCATCAAACCCATACGTGTGGGGTACTTATAGATAGGTCTCCAAAAATGCTATTGAGGTTTCTAGCATCATTTTTTTCTAAGGTGAATAGTTTGCGCAAGAGACACTTCCAAAGCGGAAAAATGTGTCCCCCCCCCTCTAACTTCTAAACTAAGAGAATGATAAATCTAAAAAGAATATATGATGTACATTGTCATAAAAACTACCAACGAAAATTAGTTTGAACGAGATAGAGCTAGTAGTTTTTTATAAATACGTCGTAAACCGCAATTTTCGGTTAGAAAAATCACTACCACTGCGAACGTGTTAAAACATCAATCATAGTTACAACGAACGACAAGAACTTTTATACTATGTTACTTGCTGCTACGAAACCCTTCATGGGCGAGTCCAACTCGCACTTGGCCGGTTTTTATATATAAGATTTAGTGAGGATAGATTAGCTAAAGACTACTTAACATCACGCTAAAACGAAAAGGAGAGCAGCAGCCACGAAGAATGTTTTGAAACGGGGAAATTTGTATTTTTTGAGAGCTTCCGTTGCGTTCCGACAAGTTCCGAGCTAAATTAATTTGCTCTTCATACACCTGCTCACTAATGGACGAGAATTAGACGCCTGTAGAAGTTTTAGGGATCTGACCCGTAGACGTCGGCAACTTTGAAAACCCCACCTTCCAAGGTTCAGATGTTGGGTGCAACTGGTACTTAATGCTTGCATATAGAAGAAGATACAACAGCCCTTGTCTAATAAGATAACCATATAAGTAAAAGTACACTCATATACTACAAAATATATCTGCTTTTTACGTATGAAAATCCTCATGTATACCATGTTGAAGTGTTACCGGCTATAACTACACCTTACCCAACGACTGCCAATAGCCGGGAGTCCCGAGTAGGCATTCAGAACGATGTCCCAGGATACGAATATATCCCTTGTCATAAAAATTATAACAGAGACTGAATTGGGACCCCAAAATCTTAGCGAGAACGCTCCCTTTAAAGTTAGAGGACATTTCGTACCTAAAATAGTACCTACTCAAAATATATAGTCCCGCTCTGGACGCTGTCTCTCCTAATTTACTGTTGTATTGGGAAAGGATTAACCATACGGTCCATGATAGCCAGATGGGTTGGTACTGGATTTTTTTAGAGCTTTCCTTCTCTGGTCGGATCAGCTGTTACAATTGCAGCAAAGTTTCAGGACCCCGGCCATCTTTTGATCAGATTAAATAAGAACTCCATCGCATACAACTTTTTTATATGACTAAAATTAATACTATCGCTTTCTAAAGCTAGTTACAAGCACAGTTCACTGAAAATTAGAATAATTGCAACAAAAGTTTAATTGCATGCAACTGGAAGAAGAAATATAAATCAAATAGTAATACTGGTCAGAGTTTACTGTAAAACTATTTTAGTTGCGTCCTAGTTATTTGCAACTCTCATACCTATGTGCAAGTGTCGGGATGGCAAACACGATAACGGTAATGAATTTGGGTTCGGCTGGCTTTCATTTCCTAAGTCTGGGGTGAATAGTCTCTGTGAGGATTATCTCTTGCCTTCTCTTTTACACAAACTGCATTGGGACTATCTATCCTTTTCGATCTTACACTTCATATAGGTTTTATGTAATCTTAAGCAACATTTTGTATCTATTTGCGTTGACCAAATTGAATTAGATTTTCCAAAATCAAAGCATGACCTAATATTTAAATATGATTTGAAAATTAACATTGTGGAATTCGGGACTTCACGCGAAATACTGTGTTACTTACATTTACCGACGTTTCGAGCACGTTGCAGCGCCCGTGGTCGCGGTTGGACTGAGGCGAGAATCGACAAAAACCACGAAGTTATTTCTTGTCGAACTACCCTCCGCTGTTATTACAACGAAGGATAAGGCCGGCGACACACTACACTCACTACGTCAGTTTTAATTGGCACAGTTTTACGTTCAAGTTTATTAATCACTGAATTCCACATCCCGGAGAGCTTATATCCATCATCCCTATTGAAATTTTTATGTTTCCTGATTTCAATGGCTTCACGCACCATACGTGGATAATAATGGCGATCAGTGGAGAGGACTTTCGGTTGGTGAAGTTCGATCCAGTGATTAATGCCCGAATCGAGGTGTTCTGCTATTGCCGATTTGTTTAACTGACGATTTTTCACAGCCGCAATATGTTCTTTGACCCTTTCCGCGATGGTCCGCTTGGTTTGGCCTATGTAGGAACTACCGCAGCTGCAATCCACTTTGTAGACACCTGGTGTTTGCAGAGGAATGACGTCCTTTGGTGTTCGCACGTACCTAGCCACTTTGGTTAACGGTTTAAAGATCGCCCGTATGGAGAACCGCCGTAGACACGACCCGATCTTGTCCGTTATTCCCTTTATATACGGCAGATAAGCTGGTTGACGTTCCACCTCCGGTCTCACTCTCCTCGGTGCACGTCGTGCCTTTCTACTACTCGCTCCATACCCATTCATCTTCAGTATCTCCTGAACATAGTCCAACTCCTGCTGTAAATGCTCAGGGTCGCAGAGGTCATTGGCTCGCTTGATGAGCGTCGAGCTGACTGATTTTAAGTGAAGTGGGTGATGATGCGAGGAGGCGTGCAGGTATCTGTTTGTGTGAGTGGGTTTGCGATACACAGTGTGGGCCAAGGAACCGTCTGTTCTCACCATTAATATGACGTCAAGGAAAGACAATGACCTGTTGTTCTCAATTTCATACGTAAACCGTGTTTTCACGTGTAATGAGTTGAGATACTCGGTAAAACAAATCACCTGCTCCCTGTTGCCTTTAAATATGCAGAATATATCATCTACATACCTTTTCCACAACCTGATCTGACCTTGGACATCCTGGAATACCATGTCTTCTATATGCTCCATCCAAATATTAGCCACTACTGGTGCTAATGGACTTCCCATAGCTACGCCATCTATCTGCAGGTAGTATTGGTTGTGGTAAAGGAAGTAGTTTCCTTCTATGCAACTTCGCAGCAACGTTGTGTAACCATTTGGCAGGCCATTCTCTCTTACCTTAGTCTCGACTATCCGCAGACAATCTTGTATTGGAACGTTGGTAAATAAAGATTCCACATCAAAACTTACCAAGAGCTCGTCCGGTTCCAGCTTAATGTCTTGGATAATGTCCACAAAATGGCGAGAGTCTTTGACAAAGGATGGTGTTTTCCCCACTAATGGCTGCAGTGCTTTGGCAATGTGTTTTGCTAGATCGTAAGTGGGAGAGTTAATTTGACTTACAATTGGTCGCAGTGGCACATTGGGCTTATGCACTTTGGGCAAGCCATATAGTTTGGGTGGTTGCGTAATCTTTGGTCGGTGTAAATTGTTGAACTCATCCTCTGTAAAATCTTCTTCGTGTTCCTTAATCAATTTCCGTATACTACGTGTTACCATACGGGCGATCTTTAAACCGTTAACCAAAGTGGCTAGGTACGTGCGAACACCAAAGGACGTCATTCCTCTGCAAACACCAGGTGTCTACAAAGTGGATTGCAGCTGCGGTAGTTCCTACATAGGCCAAACCAAGCGGACCATCGCGGAAAGGGTCAAAGAACATATTGCGGCTGTGAAAAATCGTCAGTTAAACAAATCGGCAATAGCAGAACACCTCGATTCGGGCATTAATCACTGGATCGAACTTCACCAACCGAAAGTCCTCTCCACTGATCGCCATTATTATCCACGTATGGTGCGTGAAGCCATTGAAATCAGGAAACATAAAAATTTCAATAGGGATGATGGATATAAGCTCTCCGGGATGTGGAATTCAGTGATTAATAAACTTGAACGTAAAACTGTGCCAATTAAAACTGACGTAGTGAGTGTAGTGTGTCGCCGGCCTTATCCTTCGTTGTAATAACAGCGGAGGGTAGTTCGACAAGAAATAACTTCGTGGTTTTTGTCGATTCTCGCCTCAGTCCAACCGCGACCACGGGCGCTGCAACGTGCTCGAAACGTCGGTAAATGTAAGTAACACAGTATTTCGCGTGAAGTCCCGAATTCTATAAGTATGAGTGTTGAAAACCGCGATAGTTTAAAAATAACATTAACATTGTGGAAGTCAGAATTTCTTATCGTCAACTAAGAAATGACCCAAAACCATTCTAACTTCTCTGATTCATCACAGTTCCGACTGCAATTCAAATAAAAACGCTCTAAATTCGATAATTCATTCCATCTGGTCGGTAGTTACTATACCATAAATTATCTAATAATAAAAAACCCAGAGGGTTTAAGCAATAGCTATCAACAAGTTTATGTGGACGTTACTTGTTCAAACATAACTTTATTATAACCTATTGACCCTTTATATGACCTATTAAAATACAAGTTGGTACGTACGTCTTTGAAAGTTTGAGGGTGGATCTAGTAGAGCAGTATTCTTGACCTTCTGACTTCTGTTGTCCTAATCTGTTAGTTAAGCTATAATGAATAGCTAGATTTAATATTGTGGAAATTATTTAAACAAATTTGGTGTAATATATTTTATCAATCATCAGAACCTGTTAAATTCGGTATTGTGAGTGTGTTTTTTTTTTTCGAAAATATCACATTTTTACACATTTCCACCACAATTTGTCTGTTACAACACTAAAATATGAATCACGAATTTCAGCAAATTTATATAAGTATGTATACATACAACCATAACCTTAATAAGTATAAGAAGCTCCAGTTTTCTCGCGTAAAATTAAGTATTTCATGGCAGAAGCTCACGACCAAAATCTTGTAATAAACGAGCCTTAGCGCAGAAAGTGCTTCAGCGTTAGGGTGCTTTTCCATCAGAGTGTTACGCTATGTTGCTGTGGATGCGTTTTATATCCACCAATCGTAATCGTCACTCGCACTATTTGACAATATAAACTGTCAACGTTACCGACAGTTTAACTGTGGACCGAAGAATGTGATTGGTGGATATTATGGCATCTATGGCAACCTAGCATAGCACATATCTGGTTGTACGGGCCAATGACCGTACATTTGCATGGTCAGCAATGAACCGAAAATTGACTAAATTCAATATAGCATCAAGACTGTCATACTGAATTTCAAAGTTCAAATAGCGATGAACTGTAGCCCTAATGTACCGAAACGCGACTCACGTTAGTGCGAAAGTGCGCCACATCGATACCCATAATTTTGAATGTTTTCCACCGCGAAGCACGGTAGTGCGAAAGTATTCCACATCGATTCACATATTGTCGAATGTATTCCAGCGCGATGCACCTTAGTGCGAAGGTTTAGTAAATGCGAAGGCATGGCACATAGACATATACCTACATCTTTTTTTCTGCTAATTCGAAGGCACTACTACTTTATGAACTTGATCAATTTTTAGTTCATTGAGTGCGTTCACGTCAAACTGTTCACGTCAAACAATAAGACGGTGTACTCGTTAGCAATATATTTTATTATTATTATTATTTTTAGATTTACTTTACCAATAAATGATAATTACTTTTACAATTTAATTAGTGGTATCACTTTTGTAGTAAATCTTGAAGCAATAACTGTGCGAAACCCGTACACTGGTGGAAAGGTACCCTTAAGGATTTCGTAGACACTATAATATCGTCATGCCAAATACGTACTCAGACCCTCCTAATAATTTCTTGTCGTCTGGCAAATCTTGTATTTTCGTCAACTCGAAAAAATTAGTTGCCGAATTCGAGATGAAATATTACAAAGGTCCCCTGCTTGATATTTTTGGCAATATTTGAACATTGTGCGTTTAGTATAAGAGCTGCCTTTATTGTTATCAAAATAAATAATAAATAATAACATTATTTATGGACATTTTCACACAACATTATCTAGCCCAAATTAAGCTACTATAAGCTTGTGCATACTTAACTTATATATTTCAAAATACATTCATATTATAGACTAGCTGAGCCCGCAACTTCGTTTACGTCACATAAGGTGTATGAAAGGAAAGGTATTTCTTCATCAGAGTCATCAAGCAGCGTCTGAAACTGCCCTGTTTGCTTAATCATAAAATAGCTTAATGATTAAGCCTATTTTAAAACAATTCAGAATTTTTTGCGAAAATTGAATTGCGTTTTCGCGTTCCGTTTAAAAATAGTCTTAATCATTAAGCTCTTTTATGATTAAGTCAACACGCCAGTTTAGGTTCACTCACATTCAAAGAAACCCCTACAATTAAAATTTTCAAAATATCTGATTCTTAAAAGTGTTATAACTCTTTTATTTCTGAACCGATTTACATAAAACAAACGCTAAATGTTAACTGGAGCAAACCTCAACACAATAAAAAAAACCGCATTGCAATCGGTTGAGCGGTTACTGAGATTAGCGTGCACAACCGTACAGACAAACAGATATACAGACATACAGACAAACAGACAAAAATTCTAAAAATCATTGTTTTGGGTTCTATTGAGTTCATAAAGCCGTCCTATAATATATTTTCTTATTTATCTTCCATGTACAGACAGCGACCTGTTACGATTTTATTATATGTATTGATAAATTACACCCAGAAACAGAACAAATCAATGTGCTCATCATAGTCATCACACAAAAAGATTTGTTCTGAGTGGGAATCGAACCCAAACCCACGATCTCCGAATCCGTAGTCAGGCACATTAACCACTGGACCACGAGGCCTGTCATGTCTTAAAATCAAAAGCGTATTTCCGTTAACATCAGTAAATATCGTATCAATCCGTCTTACAAATCTTATATATACTTAGTATTTTTTCCTCCAAAAATAGATTCAGATGTCAGATGTATGTCAGATGTATGTGTTTGTTGCGCATATTTCTATTAACTACTAAGCACTGTCCACGTCATAACAATCAGATACAGATCCCGATCACATTTGGATGGATGAATTATTCCAGTTGGATGGGGCCATTGAACACACGCCGACTCTCATCAACCTATCTGTGAGTAAAACGAGTCTCCTGGACATAATTGCCTTGGAAGTAATTACATACTTCTTCAGAATTATATACAGAAAAATCTTTCCTCGCATCACATTTAATGTACTAATACATAAATACGAAAGTAACTCTGTCTTACGGTTAGACTTTCAAGCTTGAGCCACTGACCGATTCATGTTAATTTGGTATAGAGTAGATAAGAATTAGACCCTGAAAAAAGACATACCCGTTCGCTCTAAGTTTGCCGCTGGCGTAGACGCGTATACCTGAATTTTTAATTATTATAGACGAAGTAAATTGACAGTAGCTAATGTGAAATGTTATACTGGGAACAATTACTTTTGGAAACAGATACGGGAAGACCTCAGCTAGGTAAATCAACTAAGGCAGGGTAAAGCTTGAAATTACGAGTGCAATAATGAAGAGTGGCCGGAGTTTTATTGCCAGGTTCTTCTTTAATTTCAGCTCTAACTATGGCGTTGCGAAACTGGCAGTAAATGTAAATGTAGAAGCAATCATTTGGACGTTCATAAGCGTTGCATTGTGACTTATATGAATAAAGATTCTTCATTTTTTTTAAATTGATTTCTGTTGCACTAAACCATGTTACGTACTTGTAAGTTGTAGAGGAAAATTTACGGTTGAAATATTATTTGTAGTGTAGAAATGATGAAACATGAGACAAATACATTTCACCAGTAAATTGTCTGCATACTCCCCCATGGGTCCAGTATACTGTGCTCTGTACAAAAATTACACAATTCAAATATTATCACAAACTAAAATATAACTATAAAAAAGCTGAAAAGAAACCTCCAATTGATTACCTATCAACGAGAAGTTAAATAGCCTTTTATTTGGAATAAATATAGTAAAGGCAACCGTTGACTATCGTTAAACGAAGATAAAGCACAATAAAGGTAGTACCTGTAACTGGAGGCTTTGTGCGTGGCTTTGAAGTTTTACCGCTATCGAAGGTGCCGACTGTACAAAGGGCAGTCCCACGAGACTATCGTTGCCATTCGTTCAAACGAAACTATTTCGCGTAGGACTCTACGCAAGAGTTGTAATCCAAGTACATATTGCATTAATTTCTATTATTGTAATACGTATTTGAGGTCTATTTTTTTTTCTTTTTATGTGTGGAAATTCTCAAGGCAACCACACGATGTACCACAATAGCCTACGATCAAAAGTCCCGGAGAATCCTTTGGAAGTATGTCTCATGGTTAGTGTAAGATCTAAAAATAAAGTACTGCGTTTCCTTAAGTCAAAAATATAATATACCTATTTCGAAGACGGAATGGACACTCGAAAGGATTTTATCTGAAAAGTCATATTTACTCAAATACAGCCTTTAACACAACATTCCGTTGAAATAACAATTATAATGTAACTTAGGTAAGTCGCAAAGCCGACGAGATATACTGAATTGAAATAATTCAAGGGGGAATGGCAGAGTCGCTAAGCGTTCTCAAGTTGCCAGCGTAGAGAAGCGAGTTTTCAAGTACAGCAGCCCTCACTCCAACAGTTGTTATCAGGCAACTTCAAAACTACTGAGTACCGCTGCCAGAGCTCCTAAAAACGTGCTTTGCTGCTCAGAAATACGCATTATGGGTAAATTCACGAAATATTATAATAAGCCGGGTAATTTTGTTTATTCATCTCTGTCAAAAGCTGCTTAAATAAATATAGCTTTTGAAAACAAGTTTTAGGAATTACGTACATATTATGTCTTAAACAGGCTTGCATACCCTTTTATTATTTAGTTCAAATTAAGCTAATATAAGCCTGAGCTAGGCTAGGATCTAGACGACTGATAAACATACTTATTTTTCTAAATACATACACATTATGTATAAACTAGCGGACGTCACGCGGTTTCACTCGCGTAGTTCCCGTTCCCGAGGGAATACGTGAATAAAATAAGGCCTATGTTCACCGCCAAATAGCTTCCCAACAGTGAAAGAATTTTTCAAATCGGTCCGGTAGTTCCGGAGCCTATTTGATGGAAACAAACAACTAAATTACACCCATACACAGAACAAATGTGCTCATCACAAAAGGATATTTGTCCTGGGTGGGAATCAAACCCACGACCTACGAATCCGTAGTGAGGCACACCAACCACTGGCCCACGAGGGCGAGGTCAGTCTTTGAACTACAACCAGTAAAGGCGGCCATTGCCGGCTGAAGCTTAGCTTTACGAAAGAAAATATTTTCGTAACCCGTAGGTAGGTGCAAAACCATAGTTATCCTCCTAACACTTGATTACACGTAGCAAAACAGAATTGTAATAAAATTTTTATTACCTTTGTTATATTATCTAAAGTCAAGATTTGAAGAATTCAAAGGGCGTTATTTAAGTGTTTTGTATCTTTAAATCAAAAGAAGAAATATAGTGCTACTTTAACAAATCAGAACGTCTGTTTCTTTACGTACAACTAATACCTAATTTATGAGTTACCAAAAGTTTTGTACCTACATTATCAGTTGTTTTCCTTGACAAAATGATCCCAAAAAGGAAACTTACCGTCAAAAAGCTATTAGCCCTTATTCAATCGATGTTTACGATATGATATACCTAAACCTTACAATCTTTTCACAAAGTTGAATAAAGTTATGTTAGTAGATAAATAATTATGTGTTTCTGATATAAAACACCAACAACAACATCTATACATATAATAAAATGATAGAAAAGCCAAAACTGTACATTGGAAATATTAACAAAAAAATACTCGCCGGGTGTTCTACATAAGATACCGAAGCTGAAAATATAGTTAGAATTTTTTTTGTCTGTTTGTCTGTTTGTCTGTTTGTCTGTTTGTCTGTTTGCTTTGCTTTGTCCGGAAGGATCACGAAAAGTACTGAACAGATTTGGTTCAAATTTTGCACAAATATTACTTAGGGGTGTGGTCTTAAAATAGGCTATATATTATCACGCCACATATCCTAGGGGCTAAGCAGAGAGCAATGAAATGTTTAAACCGTTGGATTGATTTAACTAAAACGTAGCAGGAATATTAGTAGGAGATAGGTTTTACACTCAGACAACAATTATTATTACGCTAAATTTTTTAGGAGCTCGGCAGAGAACAATAAAAAACTGTTTGTATATTTTTGCAAAATACAGAAATTACTGAATAATTTTAATTAATCTTTTATTTGAATAGCAATCTAGAGGTAGGATCTTTACAATTTACAATAGCCTTAATCATTAAGCTCTTTTATCATTAAGCCAACACGCCAGTATAGATTTACCCTCACATTCAAAGGGATCCTTGAATTCTAGGTTTTGCGAAAGTTGGGATGTCTCTAATTCCTGAACTAGAAAACCTTTAACATGGAAACTTGTGTGAAACATTCCTTACAGTATTCCCTTTATAAAACTAAAAAAAAAATTTTGGAATCCGAAAACGCATTGAGAAGTAACAACTAAAAAACCGTTTTGTCTTTCATCCCTTCTCCCAAAGGAACCGCGCAAAATATCGAGATCAAAAGTATCCTAGAACCTTCCTCGGATTATAAGCTCTGATTGTACTAAGTTTCATTCAAATCCATTCAGTAACTTCGGCGTAATACTTATTCGGAATACAGACAGACAGACACACATGAAAAATGTAATTTCATTTTCGGCTTCAGTAGACTCTCGACCCTCAACAGTTTTACTATATGTATAGACTAGCTAACCCTCGCAACTTCGCTTACGTCACATAAGATCTATGAAAGGAGAGGTATTTCTTAATCAGACTCATCAAGCAGCGTGTGAAACTGCCCTGTTTGCTTAATCAAAAAAGAGCTTAAAGATTAAGTCTATTCTAAAGCAATTCAGTCCACGCCTTCGGCGCGGACTGAATTATTTTACAATAACCTTAACCATTAAGCAGCTCTTTTATGATTAAGCCACACAAACGTTGTTTATAATGAACATTCTTAAAACAACTTTACTGAAAAATGTTGAGCTTTGGCTACAGTGACATGGGTACATAAATTAAATTACCTTAAACATAATAAGTACATGCATACGGTCACGCCTTTATCCCCAAAGGGGTATCGAGTCATATTAAATGTTTACCTTTTTAGGGTTTCGTAGCCAAATGGCAAAAACGGAACCCTTATAGATTCGTCATGTCTGTCTGTCTGTCTGCCCGTCTGTCTGTCCGTCCGTGTGTCACAGTCACTTTTCTCCGAAACTATAAGGCCTATGCTATTGAAACTTGGTAACTAGATGTATTCTGTGAACCGCATTAAGATTCTTATATAAAATTAGAAAAAAAGCAGTAAATTTTGGGCGTCCCCATACTCAGAACTTAAACTCAAAATTTTTTTTTTCATCAAACCCATACGTGTAGGGTATCTATAGATAGGTCTTTAAAAATACTATTGAGGTTCCTAAAATCATATTTTTCTAAAGTGAATAGTTTGCGCAAGAGACACTTCCAAAGTGGAAAAATGTGTGTCCCCCCACCTCTAACTTCTAAACTAAGAGAATGATATATCTAAAAAATATATATGATGTACATTGCCATTAAAACTACCAACGAAAATTAGATTGAATGAGATAGAGCTGGTAGTTTTTTTAATACGTCATAAACCGCAATTTTCGGTTAGAAAAATCACTACCACTGCGAACGTGTTAAAACATCAATCAAAGTTACAACAAACTACAAGAACTTTTATATTATGTTACTTGCTGCTACGAAACCCTTCATGGGCGAAACCAACTCGCACTTGGCCGGTTTTTTTAATTTGTCCCACGTAACGTAATAGGTGGTGAGCCGCAATGCCGTGTTGAAATGGACAGGCGTTAGTACTGCCCACTTTTGAAAATTATTAAATCTATAAGGTCTTCAACTTGGTTTAACGACTGCCATTTACTGGCTACCGTTAGGGTTAGTGTTATCATCTCAACTCTTCCGATTATGCGTAAAGTTTTCAGTCTGTGGCCCTAATCTAACAAACGTTTCGTATTCGCGCTTCACCATACTACTTACTCTTATAATTATTAAAGGGGCTAATTAATAAACACGTACGTCATACCGGCCTTGGACCCACTAAAACCATGAGGTCTCTTACTATCCATCTAGCGCAGTCCTAGGGTATCCTTTAGAGGGCTTACGCAATCGTAGGCTGTTAGGTAGGATACGTGTGGTTTTTAGTCAGTGGGAGTCATAGTACATTCATGTGGGATTTTACTCACGTTAAAAAAATCCATCTAGCGCATAACTCCCCGGGTAAGTTGGAGGATGTCCTAAATTTGTTCCCACATTTTGGTGACGACTTATCCTAGCTAGAGCCTTAAATAGAATACGGTTCAAACTTTGCTTATAACATAATTTCCACGCGGACGAAGTCGCGGGTAACAGCTAGTATATTAATAAATTGTTTAACGAGCTGATTATAATGGATTTGAAGATTTTCGTATGAAACGTGGCAAACTGGAAAAATTGGCGTCCAGACACAAAATAATATAATATATCGGACCCGTTTGTCCTTCTGACGCTAACGAAGATTGACCCTTAAAAGTGTCACGTGACCAAGTTATTAACCGTCAAAGTGGATCACGTGACTTCATACCAACTTTGATTTAATATCCTGACCACGTGACACGAGGGATGTTGTTTTATTAAAATTTATACTTATCTGGGAACTCCTGATAATAATGGATATTTCCTTATTATATCTTCATGTTTGTATCCCTACATCTTCAAACAAAGTACCTATTTGGTGATTGACTTTGATTTCAAGAAGTTGGTACCTACTCAAGTTAATATTCCTTTATGTCAGTGCTTATCATAGGAGTGGGATGCAGCCCCACCAAGATTTTAGGTGCCCAAGCTTTATCTGTTGAATAGCGGATGAGGTAATGACATAAGGATGAAAATTCAGAAATATACCCCAGTATCAACGGGTGAGGGTGTGTGTGTAGAGAACTGCCTGCATAGCACAGACATAGGCTGATTTGATTGATTAGGTACTTATTTTAAATACACTGTGAGCGTAAACAAAACAAGATATCATATAACCAATCTAAACGCTTAATATACACAATAAAAAAACAGGCTACCTTTAGGAGGGTCATCAAAAAAGGATATAATGTTTACCAAAATCTATCGCAATACGACCGATAGCTTTGAAGTTTTGAAGTGGAATAATGTGTTGGAAAATAGACACTTTTAGAACATGATAAATGCGTATCAATATTAACGCTTACTACAGAAGTGATTTCAGGGATCCGTATTTAAGTAGAAATAAAACTGGAATGTCGTTGATGACAAGGTTTTGGTGTACCGTAAGATTCTGAATTAGCCACTAACAGTCACATACAAGTCTCATATCATTAAAATGTGCAGTTCCTGTGTTCTTCTTTATAAAGGACTAGCTGTTACCCGCGACTTCGTCCGCGTGGAAATTATGTTATAAGCAAAGTTTGAACCGTATTCTATTTAAGGCTCTAGCTAGGATAAGTCGTCACCAAAATGTGGGAACAAATTTAGGACATCCTCCAACTTACCCGGGGAGTTATGCGCTAGATGGATTTTTTTAACGTGAGTAAAATCCCACATGAATGTACTATGACTCCCACTGACTAAAAACCACACGTATCCTACCTAACAGCCTACGATTGCGTAAGCCCTCTAAAGGATACCCTAGGACTGCGCTAGATGGATAGTAAGAGACCTCATGGTTTTAGTGGGTCCAAGGCCGGTATGACGTACGTGTTTATTAATTAGCCCCTTTAATAATTATAAGAGTAAGTAGTATGGTGAAGCGCGAATACGAAACGTTTGTTAGATTAGGGCCACAGACTGAAAACTTTACGCATAATCGGAAGAGTTGAGATGATAACACTAACCCTAACGGTAGCCAGTAAATGGCAGTCGTTAAACCAAGTTGAAGACCTTATAGATTTAATAATTTTCAAAAGTGGGCAGTACTAACGCCTGTCCATTTCAACACGGCATTGCGGCTCACCACCTATTACGTTACGTGGGACAAATTAAAAAAACCGGCCAAGTGCGAGTTGGTTTCGCCCATGAAGGGTTTCGTAGCAGCAAGTAACATAATATAAAAGTTCTTGTAGTTTGTTGTAACTTTGATTGATGTTTTAACACGTTCGCAGTGGTAGTGATTTTTCTAACCGAAAATTGCGGTTTATGACGTATTAAAAAAACTACCAGCTCTATCTCATTCAATCTAATTTTCGTTGGTAGTTTTAATGGCAATGTACATCATATATATTTTTTAGATATATCATTCTCTTAGTTTAGAAGTTAGAGGTGGGGGACACACATTTTTCCACTTTGGAAGTGTCTCTTGCGCAAACTATTCACTTTAGAAAAATATGATTTTAGGAACCTCAATAGTATTTTTAAAGACCTATCTATAGATACCCTACACGTATGGGTTTGATGAAAAAAAAAATTTTGAGTTTAAGTTCTGAGTATGGGGACGCCCAAAATTTACTGCTTTTTTTCTAATTTTATATAAGAATCTTAATGCGGTTCACAGAATACATCTAGTTACCAAGTTTCAATAGCATAGGCCTTATAGTTTCGGAGAAAAGTGACTGTGACACACGGACGGACAGACAGACGGGCAGACAGACAGACAGACATGACGAATCTATAAGGGTTCCGTTTTTGCCATTTGGCTACGAAACCCTAAAAAGGTAAACATTTAATATGACTCGATACCCCTTTGGGGATAAAGGCGTGACCGTATGCATGTACTTATTATGTTTAAGGTAATTTAATTTATGTACCCATGTCACTGTAGCCAAAGCTCAACATTTTTCAGTAAAGTTGTTTTAAGAATGTTCATTATAAACAACGTTTGTGTGGCTTAATCATAAAAGAGCTGCTTAATGGTTAAGGTTATTGTAAAATAATTCAGTCCGCGCCGAAGGCGTGGACTGAATTGCTTTAGAATAGACTTAATCTTTAAGCTCTTTTTTGATTAAGCAAACAGGGCAGTTTCACACGCTGCTTGATGAGTCTGATTAAGAAATACCTCTCCTTTCATAGATCTTATGTGACGTAAGCGAAGTTGCGAGGGTTAGCTAGTCTATACATATAGTAAAACTGTTGAGGGTCGAGAGTCTACTGAAGCCGAAAATGAAATTACATTTTTCATGTGTGTCTGTCTGTCTGTATTCCGAATAAGTATTACGCCGAAGTTACTGAATGGATTTGAATGAAACTTAGTACAATCAGAGCTTATAATCCGAGGAAGGTTCTAGGATACTTTTGATCTCGATATTTTGCGCGGTTCCTTTGGGAGAAGGGATGAAAGACAAAACGGTTTTTTAGTTGTTACTTCTCAATGCGTTTTCGGATTCCAAAATTTTTTTTTTAGTTTTATAAAGGGAATACTGTAAGGAATGTTTCACACAAGTTTCCATGTTAAAGGTTTTCTAGTTCAGGAATTAGAGACATCCCAACTTTCGCAAAACCTAGAATTCAAGGATCCCTTTGAATGTGAGGGTAAATCTATACTGGCGTGTTGGCTTAATGATAAAAGAGCTTAATGATTAAGGCTATTGTAAATTGTAAAGATCCTACCTCTAGATTGCTATTCAAATAAAAGATTAATTAAAATTATTCAGTAATTTCTGTATTTTGCAAAAATATACAAACAGTTTTTTATTGTTCTCTGCCGAGCTCCTAAAAAATTTAGCGTAATAATAATTGTTGTCTGAGTGTAAAACCTATCTCCTACTAATATTCCTGCTACGTTTTAGTTAAATCAATCCAACGGTTTAAACATTTCATTGCTCTCTGCTTAGCCCCTAGGATATGTGGCGTGATAATATATAGCCTATTTTAAGACCACACCCCTAAGTAATATTTGTGCAAAATTTGAACCAAATCTGTTCAGTACTTTTCGTGATCCTTCCGGACAAAGCAAAGCAAACAGACAAACAGACAAACAGACAAACAGACAAACAGACAAAAAAAATTCTAACTATATTTTCAGCTTCGGTATCTTATGTAGAACACCCGGCGAGTATTTTTTTGTTAATATTTCCAATGTACAGTTTTGGCTTTTCTATCATTTTATTATATGTATAGATATAGAAGATTGGCCTGACTAGCATGCCCATCACGTAATAAATACTCTCATAGTAGTTGACCTAGACTAGTGGCCTGACTCTCAAAGGAAGTAAATTGATTAGTTTAGGACCGAGACTGCCTTCACATTTTGACGACAACTCAAAGCCTTGGTAATTACCAATTTCTGGATCCGACTTGATATTAATAAGGTTACTTAGCTACATTTAACTAATATCGACATATTGACCGATGTTTTGTTCATTGACCGATGTTTATTTGATGAACTCTGTTGATTTTTAAGGCATGTTCATGGAATTAGTTTTACTTTTGGTGTCTTCTTGATTTGCCTATTGAAACAGACAGGGATAGCCTGTGGTTGCATGATTTTTATCATTTTTCGGGCCATAAGATGGCAGACAAGCTTACAGCACGGATATACGAAAAACTTAATTCCGAAAGTCACTATCACGAATTTCAAAATTCCGAATTTTAGAATTCCAAATGATTTAAAATTCCTAAAGTCAAAAATACGATGTTTCATAAATCCTATTATGGACTGTCATACTGAATTTCGAAGTTCAAAATAGCGATGAACTGTAGCCCTAAAGTACCGAAACGCGACTCACGTTAGTGCGAAAGCACGCCACATCGATACCCATAATTTCGAATGTTTTCCACCGCGAAGCACGGTAGTGCGAAAGTATTCCACATCGATTCACACATTGTCGAATGTATTCCAGCGCGATGCACGTTAGTGCGAAAGTCTAGTAAATGCGAAGGCATGCTACTTCTTGCTTAACACAGAAATGTTTCTTTATTTTGACGCGGGGACTGAAGGTTAGGCACTTCACCGCCCCAATTTGCGGGAGTGGGGTGACTTCGTGTGGGACTCACGGTTCTGAAAGGAACCGTCCTACCCATTAAAACCCGCGGTGTTCCGCCTCACCTTAACTGGCTCGCAGGTGGATAAATCACTGCGGCCCGGCAAAGGGTCGCCCCGTTCTTTCAGGACTATCCACGGGGGGCGGGGTTTTGCCAAGTACCTGTGGGAGGTGGTGGGCGTGGAGTCGAACCCAGTGTGCCGTCACTGCCCAAGTGGCGTCAAAGACTCGGCGGAATACACCCTCGCTGAGTGTGCGGTATGGAACGGGCTGCGCATTGCCCTCAGGGGCTGTATCGGTAGGGACCTATCGCTGCCGGCCGTGGTGCGAGCCATGGTGTGCAGCCAATCGTCCTGGGCTGCCGTGCGTCGTCTCGTTTGTTAGCGAGGTGATGGTAGCCAAACGGGAGGAGATGCGGTCGCGGGAGCGTGCAGGTCAAACGCTCCCGCCCCGCCGTCTCGTGCGGGGGCGCCGCATGGTGGTTTGGATGCGCGCCCCTGACTAGTATCTACATCGTGGGTTGAGGTCGGGGAACCTCGTCCACTGACCTTTCCGTGTTCCGGGGGTGCCCCTCGTTACGAGGGTGCTTTTAGCGCCCGCCCGCTCGGCCATTCTCTGTCTCCTCTGCTTACAGAGGGACATTCGAGAGTGGTACGATGCGGGTTGTTTTTCAGCTCCTTAGGGAGTACTGGGGGGCCGCCCATCAGGCCCCCCGTGGATAGTCCTGAAAGAACGGGGCGACCCTTTGCCGGGCCGCAGTGATTTATCCACCTGCGAGCCAGTTAAGGTGAGGCGGAACACCGCAGGTTTTAATGGGTAGGATGGTTCCTTTCAGAACCGTGAGTCCCACACGAAGTCACCCCACTCCCCCAAATTGGGGCGGTGAAGTGCCTAACCTTCAGTCCCCCCGTCTAAAAAAGGCAACATTTCCGTGTAAAGCAAGAAGTATGCATGCCTTCGCATTTACTAGACTTTCGCACTAACGTGCATCGCGCTGGAATACATTCGACAATGTGTGAATCGATGTGGAATACTTTTGCACTACCGTGCTTCGCGGTGGAAAGCATTCGAAATTATGGGTATCGATGTGGCGTACTTTCGCACTAACGTGAGTCGCGTTTCGGTACTTTAGGGCTACAGTTCATCGCTATTTTGAACTTCGAAATTCAGTATGACAGTCCCTATTATGCGACAGTGATTGATTGATTTGTTGAATCGTGGTCCATTTCTTTATTTATATAATAATAATAAGTCTCGCCTACCATCGAGGCGAGTAGGAATTATTGCTATTTTCGCCCTAGACAAATTTCAAGGATCGACGACACCATAATGAATGCGGATTGTGCCCTAAATATGAATGTCAAACTAAACCGGAGTGAATACACAATGGGCTCTGCTCTGAGGTGCGATTGTCGGTTACATTTCTTACGTCCTACGTATTGGCACACTTACTGCTCTCCACGGTTGAATGTAAAGCGTTATTGAGGTTTCACGACGCTGATATTAGATTGGGAATGTTGATATTCTCTGTGGAGACAGCAGTCGCCAGAACTGAGTTAGTAGTTTTATGGTCATACCTAGATCTCAATATTGACATTGCTAGATAATGTTAATGGACCAAAACTAGACACACATTTTAAATTTGACTTCACAACTGTCTGAATTTCGTGAAATTGTCGGCTTGGCTTCAAGCTCAAATTTTTAAGTATCTTCTGAAGTACGATGGTGTAACTACCCAGTACAACAATCCACAGGCATGTGTGTGTACCAAAAATTTTTAAAAAAGTTTGTATTTTAGGTAGGTACCCAGATTTCTTTGTTCTTAAAGTAAGCTCTTAAAGAAAAAGATAAATTGATACTCCATATTAATCTTTTCTGATGAAAGGATTCGCCAACAAATCCAGTACTGAAAAATAAATAGCAAAAAATATCACCGCTTAAACGAAAACGGATATTAGGAGGAAAAAGTTGCCTCAATACAGTTTTCGGGGTGCATTTATCCGCCAATTATTTACGTCCCCTGCGTTTCCGTTCGTTAGCCCGCTCGGAAATGTTCTGGAAAATGGTTGCGATTCTTACAGAGAGTTGCACCTATGGTGCACTTGCATGCCTCTATACGGACAAAGCATGCGTAAACTTCTAACTTTCCTTCCTAAATTTGACGCAGATGATACCATTTATTCTAGATCCGCCGTCGCTAAGACGTTGTAAGGTATTTTTCAGTGCTCTGTAGGATTTACGCTTATCGTAGTTTAATTGCCATCTTTTTTTTAGTTGACGAGGTTTAGTGCCATACCATAGCAGCCATGGCTATAAGTGACATACATCTACTCATGTCCGTAATATTTACAGTATTGTGGATAGAATTATTGATTAATTTCGTCATTACTAGAGAAAAGGGAATAAAATAGCGTAAATTACATGAAATACCATCGACCCATCTTAAAGTAACACGTTTGTGTTTTAGTGCTTAAAATTATTGTCTTGTCTGTAACGATAACCAGATGTAGGTATTTAATTAAAACTTTGAGATACACAGATCCAACCGTTCGACTATTATTAACCTTCCCGTAACAGTAGTTCCCATAAGCTACCAACAAACTTCAATGTAATGATTTGGTTTCAGAATTTACGATTTTCAATAACACAGGTCGTTTGGGAAGTAAGATCGTAACTTGATATGACCCTATTAACAAGTAAAGTGAATATTAGTAGTACATTTTGAATAGCCAATTTCAATTCATTTCCGTATCGGTGATAGTTGAGGTCATTGTCAGAACATAATTTATAAGCGGAGAATTTGAATTAGGTAGTTGAGGCAGTAAGTGTAATCTAAATATCTCAAATTCTCAAATCGCTTTTCCACCACCCTTTTGGTACCTACTTATTTCGGTCTCGGCTTATTGAAAGAGTGAACGTAGTAAGACTTACGAAGTGGATCAGAATCAGAGCCCAGATGGTCAAGTGTCTGTCCTGTTTGTGATGTCCTCTATAGATCGCATTTCTCAATCAATTTTCATGAATATGATTGACTTGACATAAGTATTCGCTAATTTTTATCAATGCAAAATGAGGCTAAAACGAGAAATGTTTGCTTTAGCGCCTAGCGGTTGATAAGTTCAACCGATTTGAACTATATTGAAGTCTAAAACTTAGATCAAATAAATTAGAAAAAGATACAACAGACGGACGGCGAAGTCTCATGAATAGGGTCCAGTTCTTATCCTTTTGGGTACGGAACCTTAAAAGCTTGCCAGAAGCCCAGTTTAAAGTGAAAGTTGAAGGTTTTTTCAAAATGAAACATTTGCGACGTATTCTTACGCTACGCTACTAATGTAAATCCAATGACAACACTATAATTTGGTTGTTAAATTTTGATCGTTCGACCAGCACAATCTCCGCTCGTTGGAGGAAACTCTTAAAAGGTTTTAAGTACTTACATTAATTTTCAATATTTAATTTGAATATAAATTTTTCTTCATCTCTCTTCATGAAATCAAAACAAGTTTTCAAATATGCTTTATCAAATTTATTACATCAGTTAAAAATTACACGTGTTTAAAAATATCGCTGAAATAAAAGACCCAGGGTTTCGCCTTTACAAAATGTATAAACAAATAAAGTGTTGAACACTCCGAGAAGCAAGTGTTCCGTGTTTATTATTCGCTGCAACTGACAACTGCTGAAAAGCTCCATAGAGCAATACGAACTATAACTTTGAGTGAGAGGGGAGGCGCCATACGGAGCTTTCCTCTCTGTCAATACACAAATCCAAGTGGCTAAAAACAAACATTAAATAATTACGTATGTCTGAAATTATGAGTGTAATGTCTTAATTGTTTTGTGTAAGTTCCGTAGTGACAGCCGATTAATTTATTAGTAGCCGTTGAATGCCGCATGAAACCCGAGTTGCCAATCTCCCGCACAGTCGATTGCTTTGGCAACCAAGGCGGCCAACTTTTTTCGTTTGGTTCTCCTCGCACATTTTTCGATATCTATGGCTGTATGGTCGCGGGTCTAAGTCTTTCTGTATAAATTAATGTGTAGAATTGGTTATGGTACTGAATGAGATAGCTTGCCGAGTGAATGTAATGAAAAAAAAAGTCGAAATCACGATTTGATCGCTGTCATTATTTATTGTTTGTTTGGCGCCGTTCCTAGAAAGTATTAATACGATTAATTTTGAATATTTTCGTTTATTCTGTTTCAAATATTGTTGTTTTGCATTTAAAAGTATCCTGTCATGTTGTTTAATAGCTGTGATAAATATTTTCAGTGTAATTCGAAGTTAAATTTGTAAAATTTGATAAAATAACACGCGAAGGTCACCATTATTTTTTGTTGTTGTTTTTGTTGTGCAGTGCTTGTATTTAACCGATATTTGTTGAGATTTTCTCAATAGAAACAATAATCTTTTGTCAAAATACCATTTAACATTTAACATATGAATAATTTATGTGAAAATCAATAATAAAAATGGAGGGGTTTTTTTTTTAATAATTTAAGATTACATAGCCTCGATATCCCCAAAATAAACAAAAAAATAAACAAATAAATAGGCAGTAATATTTTATTTTATTTTCGGAGATTTTATATCTACAGATTATTATTTTTTTGGTGAAAGTGAATTGTTGATGTGTATATTTTGTAAATAAAATAATTTATGTTAGAAAACTGCTTTTTATTTTGAATTACATGGTAAAATCTGAGAGTACTCCTTCATTTTCCCCATCCTAATTTTCGGCCAAATATCATAAATCCATTACACATGGGGTGTTCTCGGATTTAGTGTAGTTATTTTCGTCAGTTATCCAGCATGATGAAACAGTAAGTATTTATGTAGTACGACTCCTGTAAAAGAAATAAGGATATATTGTGTGACGTCCGGCGTGCAGCCGCCGTTCCCGCCAAGGGCGTGGGCACCGCCTATGGATACGACGGCGTGACCACGCCACCGGCGGGATTGAGCGGGTAGGTGTATAAAATACGATTTACCCTCGCAACATAATGCCAGAGAGTTGCGTGTCGGGTTAAAATATAAAATCGTCTCCCCCTCTAATGAATGCCGTGTTGCTCTATGGCTGAAAATAAAGACTAAACTGACACAATATACAGGTCGTCCTATAAAGGAATACAGAATTCGTTTTCATGGTTATTGTAACTGTACTACACGAGTTCGTAGTTACACAAAAGCTTTGAATACTTGCCAGTATTAGATTGTTACGTTCTCACATAGTCACTACAAATTTATTTATGACGGTCGTTCACAAAATTAGTAATAACAGCAAATTATGTACCACAGGGCCTTTGGGATCATCTTTCCCGTGTATCTCAAATCTATGGCGGGGCTCGTAAAAGCCTGTGTTTACAGTCAAGGACAAAGACATTAGTTAAGTTGTTGCGCTGTTTTGTGAAGATAAAAATGTTTAGACTAGATCATTTTCAAATCAATTGACAAAAACTTCTTAGGTATGTAAGTATTATGTTTAAAGATGATAAAAACTCATCATTAATCTATATTTTTACTAAAAAGCATTACATTTGCAGCAAATAATAAGAGATAGAAAACAGGCTATATTAAGACCAGAGAGTGAGCAAAACCTGGACGTTGTGTTACAGTTTCAGGCAGTTTCGGAGATGCTACATATCGGCTGACATACAAACGCAATAGCCATATAGTAAGAATACAAAGCCCGAGCACCGAGACTAGACAAAGGCTTTAGATGCTTCCTTGCTGCCCAGACCCATACACTATTTTGTCTTAACGGACAAACATTTAGAATAGCACAAAGAGAATGTTCAATACACACACGTAACTATTTTGGTACAACATTTACATTTCTGAACAGAAAATATGTGGAAAATTACCCAATCAAAGTTTTGATGAATACTTCGCTGCAAAAGATTAATAAAATACGGTTCAAAATATCAACAGAAACATTATGAACAAAAGTTTTAATTGGCTGGATAGACCTAAAAACCAAATGCGAGTCGGACTAGTGCAAGGAGCGTTGGTTGTATTTGAACCCACCTCAATTTTTTTTCTGATTTTAGAAGTCGTTCGACTTAATTTTTTTTTAGGAATTACTACAATATACCTGTGATTATATCGTTTTCAACAATAGGAATCATATTTCATTACAATTAGAAAATAAACCAGGCAAGTGCGAGTCGCGAGTCCGCCTCGCACGGAGCGTTCCATTCTAAAAAACGACAATAAATCACGTTTGTTGTATGGGAGCCCGCCTTAAATACCCATTTTGTTTTACTTTAATTTTTTATGTTTATTAAAAATACACTGCTCAATATTCTGTAAGTATTTCAAGCGTCTACTGGTTGCCCTTATTACCTAATATCACTACATAATTATAAAGCTAGTACTGCTCTGTAGTGGTTGTTAACTATCCTGTTATCCACATAAAGATCCTCTACGGTAGGTCCAGTATGTATTTCAGAAAAAGTTGTGTTTAATTTCTTTTTCAGAATATTGATAACATTTGAATGTTGACATTATAAACACGAAACGTCTACAACATTGGTACAATTAATAACATTGAATTGTAATTGTTTGTACGTAAATTGTTTATACTGAAGAAAAATACAGAATCCTTAGTCTGTAGTGTGTAGTGTGTGTGCTTTTTGTTTACCATTCCAACCACGCATTGAGAAGTTACAGCTAAAAAACCATTATGTCTTTCATCCCATCTCCCAAAGGAACCACGGAAAATATCGGGATCCAAAGTATCCTAAAACCTTCCTCGGACTATAAGCTAAGAATGTAGGTACTAAGTATCATTCAAAATGGTTCAGTAGTTTCGGCGTGATACTTATTCGGGATACAGACAGACAGACAGACATGAAAAATTTAAATTGCATTTTCGGCTTCAGTGTCGATTAGAGAACGCTCTACAGTTAAAATTTTCAAAATATCTTCCATGTACTGACTCTCGACCCTCTACAGTTCTATTATATTTATGTATAGACTAGGTGACCCTCGCAACTTCGTTTACGTCACATAAGGTCTATGAAAGGACAGATATTTCTTCATCAGACTCCTAAGAGTGTGCGAAACTGCCCTGATTGCTTAATCAGAAAAGAACTTAAAGATTCAGTCTGTTCTAAAACAATTCATTCAATTCATTGAATTATTTTAAAATACCCTTCATCTTTGAGTTCTTTTATGATGAAACAAACAAGCCAGTTTAGAATGACCCTTACGTTCAAAAGAACCCTTGAATTACAGCTTTAGCGAAAGTTGAGATGTCTCTAATTTTAATATATTATATATTAAACTTCTGTGGTACAATCCTTATAGTATTCCCTTTCCAACACTAATAAAATATTTGAAATCGAAACACGCGTTGAGAAATTACAACCGAAAAATAATTTTGTCTTTCATCCCCTCTCCCGCAGGAACCACGGGGCACGCAATAAATCGGGATCTAAAGTATCCAAGAACCTTCCTCGGACTATAATCTCAAAATGTACCAAGTATCATACAAATCAGTTCAGTAGTTTCGGCGTGATACTTATTCGGGATACAGACAGACAGACAGACAGACAGACAGACATGAAAATTTTAAATTACATTTTCGGCTTCAGTATCACTTAGAGAACGCTCTACAATCAAAATTTCCAAAATATTTTCCATGTGCAGGCTCTCGACCCTCCACAGTTTTATTATATGTATAGATTATTTTGTTTGTGGTTATACCCATTTACGGTTTAGTGATGGGTTGAGATTTATAAGTGCTATAAGAATTCATACATAAAATATATAATTGTAGTCTGGTATCAGTTACACTACATACGTACATACATATGGTCACGCCTTTATCCCCGAAGGGGTAGGCAGAGGCATATTATATGCCCACATTTCACCTTTATGTATAATTTGTCCCACTCAGTCAGTTACACTAAACAAAATAAAATACTATCTGTACATACATACATATAAATAAATAAAATTGGAGTGTCTGCGTGTAATATTAAAATTACCGCTTTCTACTACATACGCAAATGAATGTATATACGGTACACATACCAAAATATATATTTTTAAAATTTTTGTCTTTCTGTTTGTTCCGGCTAATCTCTGGAACGCCTGGACCGATTTGGACGGGACTTTCATTGGCAGATAGCTTATGTAATAAGGAGTAACTTAGGCTACTTTTATTTTAGAATTATTTGCATGAACAAAAAAAAAACTAAATAACTATTTTTTTTATTACATTCCATGCGGACAAAGTCGCGGGCACAGCTAGTACGATATAAAATAGGACCTAACCCATAGCGTGCGGGGAGACAACTGCTGCGCCCAGCGAGTGTTTGCGCCTCGGTATATAAAACTAGCGCGTCAGCAGTGTCCCTACTCCTACACTATATATTTTATTTATTTTAAACCAAATGAGAACTAGATTCAAATAATATTGAATCTCTAAAGCTACAAACTGACTCTATTATATTCACCAATATTAACAACAGTACCTAGTTGTTTTATTTTGTAGCTTCATAATCAGATCATGTCTGCCATTGCCAAGATCGCCAAAACCAGTGATGTCAACAGAACTAATATATCTTTTTGATATACTTTTATAACCATAAGCAATATTACCAATAATAAAGTCGATTACTGAGCATTACATTACAATCATAGCTAGTCATAACTTACCGAAAATTTATTATAGGTAATGGCTACCAATAATAGTGAAAATTAATTATTTTCAACACATTTCCGGCACAGTAATGATAAATATGTCAGTTTAATTCAACATTAATATTTAAAATAGCTATGTTTGTTGCGTTCGAAAATTTTATCGAGAGCTTGGCAAATAATTGCAAACATACATACATATGATCACGCCTATTATCCCCAAAGGGGTAGGCAGAGTCTCACCTTTTGATTTCGTCCCACGTAATAGATGGTGAGCCGTATTGCCATGTTAGTATGGACAGGCCACCAACTTGGTTTAATGACTGCCATTCTACTGGCAATCGGGACCAACGGCTTAACGTGCCTTCCGAAGCACGAAACCCTTGCAAATGTCACAAAGTCGTCATGTGGTGGTCACTCATTCATGACCGGCCACAGAAAATGTTGCTTACCACAATGATCGTTTACGGAATACTAAGTCTGCGGGTCACGAGAGCTTTATTTGCCTACTTGCTCTTACGAATTAAAAGCAATTTAAATCGATTTTCCATCGTCTCGGTCGGGTAAGTGCCTAAGATAATTCAATCAATAACCCCTGGTATTCACAGTGGATATAAAATGATATCATAGAACATCCGTGCTTAGGAACGCAAATAAATAATGATAAAATAAATAAATAATAATAATAGTGACAAAAATAAATAGTGAAATGTAAGCTTTTGATATGCCTCGGCATATCACATTTGGGGATGAAGTAACTAGTGACTACAATTATTATTTTTAGATTTTCAAACCAGTCTTTGTTATAACTAACGATGTCTAAATCTTAGAAACCTCTCAACGTTTTAAGAGACTCATCTAATGGTCCCACACACCGGGGAAACCCGAGAAAAACATCATCCCCGCCTTACGTGTAGTGGAGGTGCCTAGAGACTCCAAAAATATGATTCGTAATTTTATTTCACCACTTTATCAAAGTGTACATCCATGCAAAGTGTCATCTTTGTTGGAACACTAACCATTAGGGTGCTAAACCGATGGTAGAGGGAGCATGATAAAACTATGAATCCGAAATGTGAACTACGGAACCCAAAAAAGGGGTACCTACATAATTACATAACAATATTGTCACTGAGGTAACAAAGCAGTTTTATTGCCGTCCTCTGCGTCTTATATCAATGGGCAAAGCTTTTATAATTCGGCGTAGAGGGGTCGGACAATGCGTCTTCATCTGTTAGTCTAAGCAGGAATACTTACGCAATATAAATTCCTAGTTGACGCGTCTTCTCCTAAATAAATTTTATAAACGCCTACAAGATTTAATTTTGACCCTTCTACAATGTTGGTAATAATATGCAGGCAGTGTAATGGATTTTATTCTCTAAAGGTCATTTTTTTAATGGCTTAATGATCACTCCGATCAATTCGTCTGTATATGAAATTCTTTGTTTCCTTCTGCAGTATCGTAAGGTTTTCTTTTTCCCTTCCCCATGGTCACTGTTTTTTTGGCTCAGTTACCCATAGGTTTATAAGTACTGACATGACTATTTAAAAAAATTCACAAATCTTGTGTCAAAAAATCTATGTCGCTCTATTGTTTCCTGTGTTTATAATGCAACTGATACATACTTATTTGGAATAAATTCCACCAGAGGAAGAAAAGTAAAGTTCACATAAGCCTATGCTTATTTCCAAGAAGGGGAAAGCAGAGGCGTACTATTTATTGCTTGTTTGCTTAGAATCATTCATCTCTGCTAATATGTGTGAGATTGTCCACAAATATTATAAACTAGCTGAGCCCGCAACTTCGTTCGCCGCACATAAGGTGTATAAAAGGAGAGGTATTTCTTCATCAGACTCATCAAGCAGCGTGTGGAACTGCCTTGTTGGCTTCATTATAAAATAGCTTAATGATTAAGGCTATTTTAAAATAATTCATAATTAATTAATAATTTTTAATTTTTTTGTGAGAGGGTCGCTCACCGTCCTTAGAGAAGCAGGCCCATGACGGCAGCGTGACGTGAGGAACTCAAGCACGTCCCCCCTTGGAAGCTGCAGAGGCGGCTGTAGGTCTGTTGGGAGTCCTGGGACATCCTTCCGAGGGCTTACCCGGGGCTCACAAACATAGGCTGTTGGGCGTTACGTGAGGTTTTTTAGTCGGTAGGAGTCCGGCATAACATCCATGAGGATTTTCCCTCATGTAAAAAAAAAAAAGTCTATTTGTGATTCCTTAAAGTGATATAACTTTTTTGTTTATTAACCGATTGATATGCAATAAACACTAAATGTTAAGCGGAGCAAACCTTAACACAATAAAAATAAAGAAAACCGCTTTGCAATCGGTTAAGCGGTTGCTTAGATTAGCGTGCACAAACGTACAGGCAAACAGACAAAAAATCTAAAAATCATTGTTTTGGGTTCTATTGTGTTCATAAAGCCTAGCGCCTAGCCTAGCCTATAGTATAATATTTTTGCTCATTTATCTTCCATGTACAGCTAGCGACCTGTTACGATTTTATTATATGTATTGATTGATATTAAAATTATAAATGCGAAGGTAACCATGTCTGTCCCTAGTCAGTTGGAGTCCCTGGGAAGGGACTGGAGAACTGACTAGGGAGAGACATGGAATAAAAACTTCTACGCGGATAAAGCAGCGGGGAACAGCTAGCTGTTAATAATTTCTCTTATGAATCTAGTAGATAATTAATGAAACCCATTAAACAGGAACAAAAATACAGCGATAACAATCTGAATGCTGAACAAACTAACAAATAACCATTATAATGATAATTTACTTACACAACCTGATTTATTCCGGAGCCATTAGATAATTATTCGACAAAAGCACATTTTTCTCAATTGGTTGGAAAAACTTCTCCATTAATGATTCCACATTATCTGTGAAGGTGAGTCAAGTTGATATACTTATAAAACATTTACGACTGTACTGACCACAATGTATTCTTGCTGTATGAAAGATGTATACCTATAATTTTATACTTTGACTCTTGCAACATTAACAACATTAAATAAAAATAAATATTGTTGGACATTCTCAGTAAATTCATTTCGGGTACAATGGATGAATATAAATTTGAAGTCCATACTAAAATTAGTTTCTTTCCTTTAAGTCCATATCAATCGGGTATACTACGCCAAATCGAATGCCAAATAATCGAACATCCAAATACTCGAACGTTCAAAATATCGAACGTTTAATATATCGAACATTGATATTGTAATCTTCGATATTTTGAACGTTCGATATTTTGAACGTTCGATTATTTGGCATTCGATTTGGCGTAGTATACCCATATCAATCGAATCAGTCTATCACGGTTCATGGTTGGATTTAGGTATTTAATTTTGTGTGTCAAAAATAGATAAACGTACTTATATTAAAATTTCAACAAAATAAGAGAATTTATTTTCAAGGAGAAAAATTATATGAGTACCTACGTATGTTTTACAAGTATTAATTTATTTATTTATTTATTTTATACTTTATTGTACACAATAATAGCAGTACAATAGGCGGCCTTATTGCTTAGAGCAATTTCTGCCAGGCAACCTTTGGATGGAAAAAAATATGTTAGTTGATAAGTAGGTATATAGTATTTATTAAAGTTAATTTTTAGGGTTCCGTACCCAAAGGGTAAATCGGATCGGAATGAATAGTTCATTAGACTTCGCCATTCGTATGTCTGTGTGTCTGTCTGTCCGTCACAAGATCTCAGGAACCATAACTAAAGAGCTGAAATTTTCACAGATGATGTATTTGTGTTGCCGCCTTTTTTTTAACGTGAGGGAAAATCCTCATGGATGCCATGCCGGACTCCTATCGACTAAAAAACCTCACGCAACGCCCAACAGCCTATGGTTGGGAGCCCCGGGTAAGCCCTCGGAAGAATGTCCCAAACACTAAAATTAGAAGCGCTCGTGACCCCGCGGACTCAGTGTGCTGTAAACGATCACTGTAGTAAGAAACTTTAACTATGGACAGTCCCTGGATGGATGACCATCCATGTGACCACTTTGTGACATTTATTTGAGCCGCTTGTTTCCGTGCACCGGAAGGCACGTTAAGCCGTTGGTCCCAGTTGCCAGTAAAATGGCAATCGTTAAGCCAAGTTGACAGCCTTTTAGGCGGCTTGGAAAATTTCAACAGCATGCAGTCACAACCTGCGCCTGTCCATCTCAACACGGCTCACTACCCATTACGTGGGACAAATTCTTAAAAAAGGTGAAATGTGGGCATATAATAATATGCCTCTGCCTACCCCTTCTAGAATTTTACATTATTTATTTTGAATATTCTTTTGTTCTGAAAATAATTGTGTTAAAAGCTTTTTTTTTTCTTTTTGTTTAACGTGAGGGAAAATCCTCATAGATGTTATCCCAGACTCCTACCGATTCACTCCGGGATTAGTCCGTTAATCCACCCATGAAAATCCACCCCTTGGGTGGATTCCCGGATTTATATATTTTTAATCAAAATAGTCCGATAATCCACCCACGAAAATCCACCCAAGGGGTGGATTTCCGGAGTTATATATTACTAATCCAATTAGTCCGTTAATCCACCCATGAAATGGGTGGATTTCGAAGATGGTCAAACCACATGGAGATCGACAAAAGAAATGAATAAAAAAAAACAAATGAAGATCGAAAAAACAAATGACGGTCGGATAAACAAATGAAGATTGACAAAACAAACGACGGTCGGATAAACAAATGAAGATCGTCAAAACAAATGACGGTCGGATAAACAAATGACGATCGAAAAACAAATGAAGATCGGCAAAGCAAATGAAGATCGTCAAAAAAACGACGGTAGGATAAACAAATGACGATCGAAAAAACAAATGAAGATCGTTGGTTGGGCTATTAATAATGAACAGAAAGCAGCCAGATTTGCACAACACTTAGAGCAAGTTTTCCGACAAAACGCTACCTTTAGACGTGGCATCAAGCGATGGGTTAGAAATAAGATTAGTTACACCGAGAGAGATGTTCAATGAAATGAAACGCCTAAATACAAACAAAGCCCCTGGCTATGACCTAATTACGGCAGAAGTTTTACGCAACTTACCACGTAAAGCGATTATTAAACTTACCACCATTATTAATGCCTCATTTAGACTAAACCATGTACCTGATGTGTGGAAAGTGGCCGAAGTTATTATGATACTTAAACCTGGCAAACCAACCCATGAAACTACTTCATATAGACCTATTTCCTTACTACCAATAATGTCAAAATTATTTGAAAAGCTGTCCCTGAAACGGTTAAAGCCCATCATAGAAGAACGTCAGCTGATCCCAAACTATCAATTTGGATTTAGACAAAATCACTCTACAATCGATCAAGTACACCGTATCACTAATATCATTGTAAAAGCTTTAGAAGACAGTTAGTTCACATAGACTTCACTAATAAAAGATCCAACTATCATGCAGTGTATATAAATAATACGATTATTCCCTACGAGAATACAGCCAAGTATCTAGGCATGACGCTAGATGCTAAGCTTCGTTGGAAGGCTCACGTTAAGAAGAAACGCAGCGAGCTACAGCTTCGCTACAAAAATATGTACTGGCTTCTAGGCAAACATTCTTCGCTGTCAGTACAAAACAAATTTCTACTGTATAAACAAGTCCTTATGCCATTATACAAAAATTCCAAAATAAAGTACTGAGGGGGATCGTAAATGCGCCTTGGTACATTAAAAACGACGACCTCCATAGGGACCTAAAAGTGGACCTCGTAGCTAATGTAGTGCAAAAGTACGCCGAAGCTCATCAAAAAAGACTTCATCATCATGTGAATGTCGAGGCTATCCAACTCCTTGACCACACAGATTTAGTGAGAAGACTAAAAAGGACAAAACCCTTAGAATTAGTTTAGTGAAGTGTGCAACTTGTAATAAAGAACACAATATGAACTAAGTGACTTCCCCTTAATAGAGACATTAAGAAAAGTGTTAATGGACACATTCTTACAATTTACTCTATATTAGCAGTTTCGGTTAAATGTTAATTACTTATTAGTCTTATGGCTAGATTGTAATTTATATGATATGCTATTATTGTAGCACGTCATTACATAAATAAAAAAAAAAAATTTGTTATCTAGATGCGATTGCCATTCAAAAAAAAGGTGCAAGCAAATGTCGACCTTAATGACACTTCTCTAAAAATGTTATTCTAGGCGATAACAGACATTACTGATCACGACTATGTAAAAAATAAATAAATATTGTGCATGTTAATAAGATCGAGAATTGCTTTGCACCTTTTTTTTAGGATGGTTATCGCATCGACATTATGAGCATTCATAATATCCCCCCCCCCCCATCTATTTACTTTTCAACAACAAACAAGAGTAACAACGAGTTCTCATTTTGATTTCGGAAAACGATGTAGATTTTGACATTTTCGTTTTTTTTGTTGATTTTCAAATTGACACTTCCGATCGGTTCTGTTATCGAAACTGTACCTTTCCGTTCCAGAACGACTATAAATTCAACCAGTGTATTCGTGATCAGTGATGTCTACAAGCACATTTTTAGAGAAGCGTCATTAAGGTCTAGATTTGCTTGCACCTATTTTTGCAATGGCAATCGCAGCTAGATTATTTTCTTCTATTTTATATATTTATTTATTTATTTTATTATATTTTCTTTTTTTTGATCTTCATTTGTTCTGCCGATCTTCATTTGTTTTTTCGATCGTCATTTGTTTATTCGACCGTCGTTTGTTTAGACGATCTTCATTTATTTTGCCGATATTCATTTGTTTTTTCGATCGTCATTTGTTTATTCGACCGTCATTTGTTTATTCGACCGTTATTTGTTTTGACGATCTTCATTTGTTCTGCCGATCTTCATTTGTTTTTTCGATCGTCATTTGTTTATCCTACCGTCGTTTGTTCGGACGATCTTCATTTGTTTTGCCGATCTTCATTTGTTTTTCGATCGTCATTTGTTTTGACTTTCTTCATTTGTTTTGCCGATCTTATTTTTGTTTTTTCGATCTTCATTTGTTTTTTTTAATTTTTTTGATTTATCATGAATAGATCCGGAAATCCACCCAAGGGGTGGAATTCCGGACATACCATAACATGTAATTCCGGTTATCCACCCCAAGGGGTGGATTTTTTGGGGTGGATTAACGGAATAATTCGACTATAGAACCTCACGTAACGCCCAACAGCCTATGGTTGGGGCCCTGGGTAAGCCCTCGGAAGGATGTCCCAGGACTTCCAACAGACCCACGGCCGCCACTGCAGCCTCGCCCAGGGGGAGGTTCGGGTGCTATCCCGCGTCTTTGCGGGGTTTCGGGTGTGATCCCGCTTCTAAGGGGGGGCGTGCGTTAGTTCCTCACGTCACGCTGCCGTCATGGGCCTGCTTCTGTAAGGACGGTGAGCCGCCCTCTCACCGTCCTCAGGCCCTCGGTCATGGAGGCCGATAGTCCTCGGCGAAGACACGTCGGCGGCGCCCAAGCCGCCGACTGCGAAACTCATTGTGTTAAAAGCTACCTTTCTATAAAAAAGATCTCATTACATTTCACTTCAAAAAATAAAATCTTTCTATTCATAACCGTTAGAACTAGAATTTAGTTAAATATTATTTATTTAATACGCGGTGAAGCACTCTCTAGAGAGCTTGAGGAACACTGACATGAAAAGCTTATTTCAATTAAGTGTATCCTTTTGATACGAGCTTTCGAATCAAACAGCAGACAACTTTGATAATGAAAGGTAACTTTATTTAGGGGTCAATGTTCTGGGTCTCTCAGTTTAGTTCTTAGAGTATTTGGCTACAAAATTGAAGATCGTGGGTTACCAAATTCCTGCACAGGACAGCTCTGTTTGTGTGAGGAGCAGCTATTGTTTCCATGTCCCCTTTCCGTCGAAATGATTTCTCGTTCCCACAGAAATTTGGTTAATATAACCATAATGTAATACGAGATGTTATTTTTTGACAATCGCGGTATTTTAGACTCCTACTTGTAGAATTCGGGATTTCATACGAAATCCTATTTACTTACTTACGTTAAGTAAATATTATTTCACGTGGAGTCCCGAATTCTATAAGTATAATACGAGGTGAAGCACTCTCAAGAGATATCTTGGTATGTGGTACTCCGTATAATAGAAGGGTTATCTTCAACCATTCGGTGCGCAATTACAACACAGAAGTCAGAAGTCGTTCAAAAGTTTAACGAGTCATCGTTTCGGCGGGACTTTTGTATATATCCGCAATACCGCAATAGACCGCAGCGATTAAATCTGTAACAAGCGACGAGCGACGCATGCCATTCATGAGAATTACTTGACACACATTTATTTCACAACATGTGTAAATATTTTAGTAATAGACTGTTATAAAGATTTATGATGCAGCTCAATTTATACTCCTAATGGGGATGACCAGCTTACAGCCCACTAACTCCAAAGTGGTAATTGCGGTTAATTTTATAAAGAGACGTTTGCAATAAGTACTCGGAATATAAAACTTCCCTATGTCGTATGTTGAAACGGACTGGGATAAGCTGTGCGAAGATTTTTAGCCACATAAAGATTGCAACTTTATTTAACTGCTGCCATGATACTGGGATGAATAATTAGAGATAGAGATTTTAAATCTTAGATACTATCATAACCATCACGGTACTATCAAAGAGCACGGACCAGTAATCGTGAAAGTACAAGTATAATGTCGCGCAAAGTCGGGGGCATACTAGTTTATAACATTTGTATGAATATCAAGATAATTGTAGGACACATTTTCCTAGCATAAATAATTAATTAGATTCGTAGGTAGATTCTTAAAATGTATTTGACACCTGCTATCGGGAAATAATTAATTAAGTAGGTACTACTCGCCAAAGCGTGAGTTACAATATAAAAAAATAACAGGTATTGAATAGGGATTAAATTTGGGTAAGTATTGTTTAAATCCCTATAAAGGTACTTACAATCTGAAGACTATCAGCCTCCATGACCGGGGCCTTAGGACGGTGAGAAGGCTGCTCACCGTCCTTAGCGTAGCGTCCGTAGAAGCAGGTCCATGAAGAAAGCGTGACGTGAGGGATTCACGCACGCCCACCCTTAGAAGCGGGATCACACCCGAAACCCCCCCAATGCCGCGGGATAGCACCCGAACCGCGCCCCCTGGGCGAGGCCGCAGTGGTGGCTCTAGGTCTGTTGGGAGTCCTGGGACATCCTTCCGAGGGCTTACCCGGAGCTATCAACCATAGGCTGTTGGGCGTTACGTGAGGTTTTTAGTCACATTATATTGGAGTGCATAGCATCCAAGATGACTTTCCGTCACGTTAAAAAAAAAAGTACTTACAATGTTTTAATAATAAAATTAAGTAGAAAGCAGAAGGTAGGACGCAATAGTGATGTGAAGTGGCGTAAGATGAGGCCACCTGCTGCCTATTTTCATTTATTAAACTTAATTTAGGCCGGAGACCAAGCTTCAAGGAAAGCGTAAAAGGTATTTCATAAAAATGTAGATGAAAAATGGCTCTTAGTTCCTACTAAGAGCTATTTTTCATCTATACTTTTGTTCTTACACTACACTACTGTATCTATTTACAATGATAATTACTTATTGGCCTATACATACATTTATCCCGAAGGGGTGACAGAGGAATAGTACACACCCAGATTTCATTGTTAGGTTTTGACTCACGTAATAGGTGGTGAGCCCATTTCTTACCACCTATTACGTATTGGAACTCCTATTAGTAGCTATGTTGAAATGGCCAGTCACAAGTTGTGACTACGATAAATATAAGGTCATACAGACAACACACAAAAGTCAGGTAGTATCATGGGTAGAATGCCTGCTTGGTGGAACAAACACTATAACGTTTTAGTCGTCTTAATATCGAAAAGGACCTCCAACATTATAAAAACAATAAATAATCAAAATAAAGAAACATGCGTAACGCATTTTTCTCGCTGTCGAAGTCACGTCAAAAGAAGGTCCAGGGTTTCCCTTTTAAATTGATTCAAGGCACATCAAAATCAGCCCTTATAACCATACGGATCACGGTACCTAATCCTTTATGATGTTAATCCCGTAGGCTTCCACTTCAGTTCTCGGGGCCCGCTTGGCCTAACATATTGTGTATTTAATAATAGGTATCATGTTAAATATGAAGATTCGGCTTAAATTTGTGAACTGGATAATGTAGGTCCTTTGTCTGTCAGATAGCCAAACACCCTTGTGTGTAAATCACCTTGTACTCGTACCAAGATAGCAAGATAAACATACATTTTGTAGTTCCTAATTAATATTTTTAAGCTATAAACGGTAAAAGAATTTCGGTTTCGTCTTACCTTTAATTTGTTACTTCTTCAATATATCCAGAAAGCACACATTTTCCAAAGATTAAATCGGTTCTTAAAATAGGTATATCTTATGGAGTTATCAGTAACCTTCTCAATTCATTTCGAGACAATAAACATAGATTACCTATGTGCATAGATAAATCAATGTCTACACAATTCTACCGTTTAAAAGTTTTTTTTGGCTCAAGTTATTTACGGTATTTTTACATAAACTTTATCGACATACATCTATACTTATAATAAATCTGTAGAAGTGAAAATTCTGTACATAGAAAATATAAAAAAAAAATAGCAGGGGGTGTTACTGAAGTTCGACAGTTCTTTATTGAGGATGGCTATAAGCTATAGAGCATCTCTCTAAGGCGAATAGGCGCGGAGGAGCAATGAAGAAATCAAATGTTTCGATAACATGGAAAATTTATTCCTGACATTCTGAGAGTTTCCGTGGCATACGCTGCGTAAAGTTACGTAAAAATTATGTATTACAAAATCGTTACTCTTCAAAAGTCTAAAAAAAATCTGCAGTAGCATATGACCATTTTCTAAGGTTCGCTCACAATAACCTAATTTGTCGATCCTTTAAGTTACCTTCACAAACTGAAGAGTTTGTTTGTGCCAGAATCTTAAAAACTACTAGTTGCATTTCAAAAAATCTTGTACAGTTTCATAGTCTACTAGAGGATGTCATACGGTTTCTCCCGCGTAGTTCCCGTTCCCGTGGGAATACAATATTTTTTCTTTCATTAGAACCTTCTCCTGACAATAACAAAAAAAGAATTAGTGAAATCGGTCCACCCGTTCTGAAGTTATGCGCTTACCAACACATTTTGCGATTCATTTTTAGGATTTCGTAGCCAAATGGCAAAAACGGAACCCTTATAGATTCGTCATGACATGTCTGTCTGTCTGTCTGTCTGTCCGTCTGTCTGTCCGTCCGTGTGTCACAGCCACTTTTCTCCAAAACTATAAGACCTATGCTATTGAAACTTGGTAAATAGATGTATTCTGTGAACCGCATTAAGATTCTTATACAAAACTAGAAAAAACGCAGTAAATTTTGGGGGTCCCCATACTCAGAACTGAAACTCAATTTTTTTTTTCATCAAACCCATACGTGTGGGGTACGGGTACACTACATTAATACGAAAAACTTAATTCCGAAAGTCACAATCACGAATTTCATAATTCCGAATTTCATAAGTCCGAATGATTCGAAATCCCGAAAGTCAAAAATCCGATGTTTCATAAATCCTTTTTATTAAAAGTCATAATTTTAAAATTCCGAATGTTTGCAATTCCGACTGTCAGAATGCCGAATTTCAAGAAACCGAACCGTTGAATTCCGAATCATTAAAAATCCGCCATATTATAAATACGAACTCCGATTATCAAAAATCCGAAATATCATAAATACGAAGGGTGAATGTCGTTTTCACCCGTTCCTGTTTTAACCCGAAAACTTATCATTAAAGACGATTATTTATGTTCCCGATTCCACCCGTTTTTTAAATAAAGTATGGTCAAGTCTAACTACTGAAAATATTATTTCCAAGTGAGTGGAAGGCAAACGACAAAACAAAAAAAATAACCACGAAGGCTAAGGCGGGAGCTCCGCTCCGCTTCGCTCCCGCATTAGCCTTCTAACCTAACCTATCCGAGTCGAGGTACTCTGAGTGGCGGTGTTAACCATTCACTTATAATGGTTAACACCTCGACTCGGATAGGTTAGGTTAGGAGGCTAAGGCGAAAGCGAAGCGGAGTGGAGCTCCGGCTTTAGCCATCTTGGTTATTTTTTTTTGTTTAATAAATAATAAATAAATAAATATTCACGGACATTTCACACAACGCTATCTGATCCCAAAGTAAGCTAGGAGTAACCTGCTTGTGTTATGGGTATCAGACCACGGATATTAATACTTATATACGTTTAAATATATACATATTATACATAGAAACACCCAGACTCTTAAGACAAACATTTATGGGTCACACAAATATTTGTCTCCGGTGGGAATCGAACCCACGACCTCCAGCGCCGCAGGCGGTATCACTACCGACTGCGCCACAGAGGCAGTCATAGTTTTGTCGTTTGCCTTCCACTCACTTGGAAATAATATCTTCGGTAGTTAGACTTTGACCGTACTTTATTAAAGAATCTTAAACAGTGAATTTTCGGATATTTGAAATTCTGAATAATGTTTTTCGGAAAAATAACAGTCCGGTCTTTTGATTATTCGTACTAATGAAATTAGGAAAAATAAAAATTCGTACTTATGGCTTTCGGTTAAATGAATATCGTCCTTTTGAATATTCGGAGCTTTGTTTTTTAGGAATTATAATCTTCGGAATTTTGAACATCGGAATATTGAAATTCGGAAAAACATATTTCGGAATTTTTGGGTGTTCCCGTGGGGTACTTATAGATAGGTCTCCAAAAATGCTATTGAGGTTTCTAACATCATTTTTTTCTAAGGTGAATAGTTTGCGCAAGAGACACTTCCAAAGCGGAAAAATGTGTCCCCCCCCCCCTCTAACTTCTAAACTAAGAGAATGATAAATCTAAAAAGAATATATGATGTACATTGTCATAAAAACTACTAACGAAAATTAGTTTGAACGAGATAGAGCTAGTAGTTTTTTATTAATACGTCGTAAACCGCAATTTTCGGTTAGAAAAATCACTACCACTGCGAACGTGTTAAAACATCAATCATAGTTACAACGAACGACAAGAACTTTTATACTACATATGTTACTTGCTGCTACGAAACCCTTCATGGGCGAGTCTAACTCGCACTTGGCCGGTTTTTATATATAAGATTTAGTGAGGATAGATTAGCTAAAGACTACTTAACATCACGCTAAAACGAAAAGGAGAGCAGCAGCCACGAAGAATGTTTTGAAACGGGGAAATTTGTATTTTTTGAGAGCTTCCGTTGCGTTCCGACAAGTTCCGAGCTAAATTAATTTGCTCTTCATACACCTGCTCACTAATGGACGAGAATTAGACGCCTGTAGAAGTTTTAGGGATCTGACCCGTAGACGTCGGCAACTTTGAAAACCCCACCTTCCAAGGTTCAGATGTTGGGTGCAACTGGTACTTAATGCTTGCATATAGAAGAAGATACAACAGCCCTTGTCTAATAAGATAACCATATAAGTAAAAGTACACTTATATACTACAAAATATATCTGCTTTTTACGTATGAAAATCCTCATGTATACCATGTTGAAGTGTTACCGGCTAAAACTACACCTTACCCAACGACTGCCAATAGCCGGGAGTCCCGAGTAGGCATTCAGAACGATGTCCCAGGATACGAATATATCCCTTGTCATAAAAATTATAACAGAGACTGAATTGGGACCCCAAAATCTTAGCGAGAACGCTCCCTTTAAAGTTAGAGGACATTTCGTACCTAAAATAGTACCTACTCAAAATATATAGTCCCGCTCTGGACGCTGTCTCTCCTAATTTACTGTTGTATTGGGAAAGGATTAACCATACGGTCCATGATAGCCAGATGGGTTGGTACTGGATTTTTTTAGAGCTTTCCTTCTCTGGTCGGATCAGCTGTTACAATTGCAGCAAAGCTTCAGGACCCCGGCCATCTTTTGATCAGATTAAATAAGAACTCCATCGTATACAACTTTTTTATATGACTAAAATTATACTATCGCTTTCTAAAGCTAGTTACAAGCACAGTTCACTGAAAATTAGAATAATTGCAACAAAAGTTTAATTGCATGCAACTGGAAGAAGAAATATAAATCAAATAGTAATACTGGTCAGAGTTTACTGTAAAACTATTTTAGTTGCGTCCTAGTTATTTGCAACTCTCATACCTATGTGCAAGTGTCGGGATGGCAAACACGATAACGGTAATGAATTTGGGTTCGGCTGGCTTTCATTTCCTAAGTCTGGCGGTGAATAGTCTCTGCGAGGATAATCTGTTGCCTTCTCTTTTACACAAACTGCATTTAGACTATCTATCCTTTTCTCTCTTACACTGCATATAGGTTTTATGTGATCTTAAGCAACATTTTGTATCTATTTGCGTTGACCAAATCGAATTAGATTTACCAATATCAAAGCATGACCTAATATTTGAATATGATATGAAAATTAACATTGTGGAAGTCGGAACTTTTTATCGTCAACTAGAAAATGACCCAAAGCCATTCTAACTTCTCTGCTTCATCACAGTTTCCGACTGCAATTCAAATAAAAAACGCTCTAAACTCGATAATTCATTCCATCTGGTCGGTAGTTACTAAACCAGAAATTATCTAATAATAAAAAACCCAGAGGGTTTAAACAATAGCTATCAACAAGTTTATGTGGACGTTACTTGTACAAACATAACTTTGTTATAACCTATTGACCCTTTATAATGACCTATTAAAACACAAGTTGGTACGTACGTCTTTGAAAGTTTGAGGGTGGGTCTAGTAGAGTAGTATTCTTGACCTTCTGGCTTCTGTTGTCCTAATCTGTTAGTTAAGCTATAATGAATAGCTAGATATAATATTGTGGAAAGTATTCAAACAAATTCGGTGTAATGTATTTCATCAATCGTCAGAACCTGTTAAATTCGGTATTGTGAGTATGCTTTTTTTTCGTAAATATCACATTTCCACTACAATTTGTCTGTTATAGTACTAAAATATTTATACAAACTTATACAAATTTGCTTAAATTCGTGATTCATTCACGAATTTGAGCAAATTTGTATAAGTATGTATACATACAACCATAACCTTAATAAGTATAAGAATGTAAGCTCCAGTTTTCTCGCGTAAAATTAAATATTTCATGGCAGAATCTCACGACCAAAATCTTGTAATAAACGAGCCTTAGCACAGAAAGTGCTGCGGCGTTAGGGTGCTTTTCCACCAGAGTGTTACGCTACGTTGCTGTGGATGCGTTTGATATCCACCAATCGTAATCGTCTCTCGCACTATTTGACAATTTAAGGCCGCGTGGGTCAGATTTTGAGTTTTTTGAAACAATCCTAGTCAAAAAGTAAAGGGTTTTTAAATCTGAAAAATATATATATAATAGTTAAGGATATAAGCTAAACATATTCCGAGCCCGTTACACGATCCAATAAATTTCACTAGATAGAAAAAAATCCCAAAGTTGACTCTCTCAGAAAAGTTTTTTTCAATACTGTGGCTAAACTATTAACATTTTATATATTTTTTTTGCACTCAATTAAAGCTATTAAGTTTTTATACACATTTTCCGAGCGTTTTTCTATAAACAACTGTTTACATAGTTATCATGTACGAATATCTACCAAACGCAATAGAATTGCGCCGCTGACGGCCGATCAGTCTCGCCCTGGCGCTTGTGGAGGCAGGACCTGTGTCAGTTGTTTTCGCAACTATTTCGTAATTATTATGCCAAATTACGTTGAAATCGCGCCACAGTATAAAAATATCAGTAATGGGCAAAATGTAATTAGATTAACCGTTACAAATTAAAATTACTTTGTAATGCTTAATTCAATTACACTGTAACAGATTACTTGAGTAATTAATTACAATGAGTACTAGCAGTAACTACTGAGTAATGGAATTACACGTTAATCTAATTACATTGTAACTAGTTGCTCATTAATTCAATTAACGAACTCTCAATTAACAACTCTGTCCTGTGAATTCGTCACGGCCCAAGGGGTGGATCTATATGATGCGGTTTTTTGATCGTAAGTCAATGTATCCATGATGGTACTTAGCTATACATTTTGAAGACCATCAGCTTAATTCCTGAGTGATGAAGGGATTTCACTAAAATTCCCATACGCGACTCATGGTAAAAATGTGGTGATCTTTTACTTTTTAAGTGGTTTCACGACATGGTAACCAGCTACCTAATGCATTAAAATGTCTACGAATTACATGATAATTTCGCAATCCAACATTGCGGCCACGCCGTAATCACAAAATTTCATGATGGGTATCGTTTAAGGGGTTTTTTGGTATGCTGAGTACGAAGTATGTGATAATTTTGCCATACAAGATGGCCGCCGCGCCGTAATCACAAAATTTCATGATGGGTATCGTTTTAGGGTTTTTTGGTATGCTGAGTACGAATCACGTGATAATTTTGCAATCCAATATGGTCGCCGTGCCATAATCACAAAATTTCATGATGTGTATCGTTTAAGGGGTTTTTTGGTATGCTGAGTACGCATCACGTGATAATTTTGCAATCCAATATGCCCGCCGCGCTGTAATCACAAAATTTCATGATGGGTATCGTTTATAGGGTTTTATGGTATGCTGAATACGAATCACGTACTAATTTTAGGCCACAGCGCCATAATCACAAAATTTCATGATGGGTATCGTTTATAGGGTTTTATGGTATGCTGAATACGAATCACGTACTAATTTTGCAATCCAAAAAGGCCGCCGCGCCATAATCACAAAATTTCATGATGGGTATCGTTTATAGGGTTTTATGGTATGCTGAATACGAATCACGTACTAATTTTGCAATCTAAAAAGGCCGCCGCGCCATAATCACAAATTTTCATGATGGGTATCGTTTAAGGGGTTTTTTGGATGCTGAGTACGAATCACGTGATAATTTTGCAATCCAATATGCCCGCCGCGCTGTAATCACAAAATTTCATGATGGGTATCGTTTATAGGGTTTTATGGTATGCTGAATACGAATCACGTACTAATTTTGCAATCCAAAAAGGCCGCCGTGCCATAATCACAAAATTTCATGATGGGTATCGTTTAAGGGTTTTTTTGGATGCTGAGTACGAATCACGTGATAATTTTGCAATCCAATATGGCCGCCGCGCCGTAATCACAAATTTTCATGATGGGTATCGATTAAGGGATTCTTTCGTATGCTAGGTACCAATTTAATGTAATTGGCATTAATTTTACAATAAAAACCATTTGTCATAGTATGTATTTTCGCATTGCTAGGCCTAAACTTAATGAGCAAATCTTTTTAGTTTACTACTGTAAGGGCCACTTGCAGAGATCAGAGTTAACGTGTTTAACTCAGAGTTAACTGCTAACTCGAGTTAAATCAATAATTTGTCTTGCACCAACAAGAGTTAAGGGCTAACTCAGAGTCAAACTTTTAAATTTTTAACTCGCCGACATCGGTGAGTTAAATCGCCTAACTCTGAGCGAGCGAACTCTCCCACCCTAGTTCCGCAGTCGGCAGCTGGGGCGCTGCCGACGTGTCTTCGCCGGAGAGTATCGGTCTCCATGACCTGAGGACGGTGAGGAGCCTGCTCACCGTTCTTACAGAAGTAGGCCCCAGACTGCAGCGTGAAGCGAAGGATTCACGCACGCCCCCCCTAAGAAGCGGGATTGCACCCGAAAACCCCTCTAAGACGGGGAATAGCACCCGAACCCCCCCCCCCCCCTCGATTGTATGTTTGTTTGCATCTAATAGACTCCAAAACTACTTGACCGATTTGAAAAATCTTTCTGTATTGGGAAGCTACAATCTTACCAGTGACACAGTATATTTTCTTCCCGTATTACCACGGGAACGGAAGCTATATGGGTGAAACTGCGTGACGTCCTCTTGTATATACTAATATTATAAAGAGGAAAGTTTGATTGTTTGTTTGCATCGAAAAGGCTCCGAAACTACTGATCCGATTTGAAAGATTCTTTCACAATTGGAAAGGTAGGTACACTATTCCCAGTGAACATAGGCTGTATTTTATTCCCGTATTCCTACGTGTAGGGTTTTCGAGATGGGTATGATGAATAAGTATTCTGAGAATTCATGTATCTATACTAATATTATAAAGCTGAAGAGTTTGTTTGTTTGTTTGTATGGTTGAACGCTAGGATCTCAGGAACTACTGGTTGAATTTCAAAAATTCTTTCACAGTTTGATAGTCCATTTATTGAGGATGGCTATAGGCTACATAAAATCACGCTAAGACGAATAGGGGCAAAGCAGCAATCAATAATGTTTCAAAAACTGGGAATATTTTTTACCGCCTGAGAGCTTCCGAGGCGTACGCTGCGTAAATAGTTAAAGATATGTAAAAATTGTGTATTACAATTTCATTTCTCTTAAAAAGTTCTAAAAAAAAGTCCGCGGCAGCATATGTCTATCTCTTAGGGCCACTTGCACAGGTAAGAGTTAACGTGTTTAACTCAGAGTTAACAGCTAACTTGAGTTAAATCAATAATTTGTCTTGCACCAACACGAGTTAAGGATTAACACAGAGTTAAACTTTTAAATTATTAACTCGCCGACATCGGTGAGTTAAATCGCCTAACTCTGAGTTAGCTACTATCAAATGTATCAAGGATGTTTGGCAAACAGCGCTCCAAACCCTCGTGGAGTACACGGCATGGGCGCAACAGCGCCAGGTCTTCGTTGCAGGTCTGGACGTGAACACTCTCTCGCTCGAGACCATGGTGCGAGCCATGATCTCCAGCGGGAGTAAGTGGGACTGCGCCGCCTCTATCTGCGAGCAGGTCATACTCGTGAAAGAGGCGGCGAGGCCGGAGCGAACTCTCCCACCCGAGTTCCGCTGTCGGCGGCTGAGGCGCCGCCGACGTGTCTTCGCCGAAGACTATCGGCCTCCATGACAGGAAGTCTGAGGACGTGAGGAGCCTGCTCAGCGTCCTTACACAAGCAGGCCCCAGACGGCAGCGTGACGCGAAGGATTCACGCACGTCCTGAAAAGCGGGATTACACCCGAAAACTCCTCAGACGGGGAATAACACCCTAACCCGCCCCCCTCGATTGTATGCATGTTTGCATCGAATAGGCTCCAAAACTACTCGACCGATTTAAAAAAAATATTTCTATATTGGGAAGCTACAATCTTCCCAGTGACATACAGTATATTTCTTCCCGTATTCCAACTGGAACGGGAGCTACATGGGTGAAACCGCGTGACGTCCTCTAGTGTCAACTAATATTATAAAGAGGAACGATTTCATTGTTTGTTTATTTGTATCGAATAGGCTCCGAAACTACTGATCCGATTTGAAGATTCTTTCACTGTTGGTAAGGTACACTATTCCAGGTGAACATAGGCTGTATTTTATTCCCGTTCCCGACACGTAGGATCGTGTCGGGTTTTCGAGATGGGTATGATGAATAAGTATTCTGAGACTTCATGTATAAAATATATAATTGCAGACTGGTACCAGTTACAATATTACTAAATAAAATACAATCTGATATACGATATGACCATAGCGTGCTGGGAGACGACTGCTGCGCCTAGCGAATGTTTGCGTCTCGGTATATAAAAGTAATGCGTCAGCAGTGTCCCAACACAAGGGAACTACGCGGGTGAAACCGTGTGGCGCCCACTAGTGTACTATAAAGAAGTCAGTTCATCTGGCCTGCCTATTGATTCTCATCAGGTATTTTATATCATGTATCTGAAGACATCTCAGTTCTACTGCCTCTCTGTTATAAGAGATCAATCTCTAATACAGATCCACTCATTTCATGTTTTACCATTTTAGGAGGAGAAAGTGCTGAAATCTTTAGGAACAAAAAAGGATATTTTTTAATTAATACCCAGGCAATCTGTTCTGCTAGTTTGAAATTCAACGATGTCGTTGCACGTAGGAATGGATCAGCCCACGACTCACACATTGGGATAACAACAAATATATCATATTGCTATATTTACATAACAGCAAATATAATTATATCGCCACTATATCACACAATAACATGTTATCACTAGATGTGAAATGAGGGGCACGAAGACGTGGCTTTTTTTTTTTCATTTTTGTATTATTTATAAATTTTTCAGATAATAGACACAGTCAGAAAGTGACACTGACGCATTACAAAGTCACAAAGCATTCAAACAATGTTAAAAAATTGAAATGCACGTGGATGACATAATAAGTTAATTTGTTGAGACAAGTCATACGTAGCAGACTGTAGTGTAAAAGAGATAGAGACACATGTTCCATTCTTCGTTCTAACATTTGTGTGTGGTTGGATTGCATAGAGCGACTCAGACAAAATAAATTGTTCAGTTTACTGTGAGTTAGTTAACCTCGTGCCATTTTGCAACTGTGCAAGACGTGGTCAGAGTTAGGAAGTTATTTATTTAACTCAGAGCTTACAAACTCTACTTTTATATATTTAACCCGACTCTCCGCGCAAGTGGGCCTTTTAATAACCTAATTTGTCTGTTTCTTAATGTTCGCTTACAATATTATAAAACTGAAGAGTTTGTTTGTCCTAGGATCTCAGAAACTACTGGTTGCATTTCCAAAATTATTTTACAGTTTAATAGTCCATTTATTGAGGCTGGCTAATGGCGGTATAACATCACGCTAAGTCGAATAGGAGCGGAGCAGCCATGAATAATGTTTCGAGAACGGGGACAATTTCTTTCTTTTGAGAGCTTCCATTCCTGACGCTGCATAAATAGTTAAAGTTACGTAAAAATTGTGTACTACAAAATTGTTTCTTTTAAAAATTTATAAAAAAAAGTACTTGACAGCATATGCCTATCTTTTAAGGTTCACTTACAATAACCGCTTTTAATAAGTTTTAAAGTATGAGCGACGCGACGGGAGTAGATAAACATGGTCTGCAGTGGTAGCCAATCAACTAAACGATTAAAACCGTTCAAGTGCGAGTCGGACACACATGAGTTCCGTACCAAAAAAAGGACCGGTGGAAGTTAATGCAACGGGAAACATTATATAACTTTACATATTTATACCACACCTCTCTCCTTCTCAATCTCGTGTGATGCAAACGAAGTTGTGCGGGTCAGCTCTAATGAATATAAGCGACGCGACGGGAGTAAGTGCGAAGGGAAACATTATATCACCTAAAATATTAATACTACACCTCTCTCTTTCTCGGTCATGTGACGCAAACGAAGTTGTGCGGGTCAGCTCTCATGTATATAGGCGCGACGAGAGTAAATGCAACGGGAAGCATTATATATTACTCAAAATATTAATAAAATACCTCTCTTTTTCTAACTCTCATGTGCCGCAAACGAAGTTGCGCGGGCGGGTCTAGTAAAATATATAATTGCAGACTGTTACCAGTTACACTAGGTATAACTAAATAAAATACAATCCGATATACGATATGACCTAACCCATAGCGTGCTGGGATACGACTGCTGCGCCTAGCGAATGTTTTCGCCTCGGTATATAAAACTAATGCGTCAGCAGTGTCCCTACACACGGGAACTACGCGGGTGAAACCGCGTGGCGTCCACTAGTGTACTATAAAGTACTCCGTAAGTTCATCTGGCCTGCCTATTGATATTCATCAGGTATTTTATATCATGTACCTGAAGACATCTCAGTTCCACTGGGTCTCTGTTATAAGAGATCAATCCATAATACAGATTTATTCATTTCATGTTTTACCATTTAAGGAGGAGATAGTGCTGAAATCTTTAGGAATAGAAAAGTATATTTTTCAATTAATACCCAGGCAATCTGTTCTGCTGGTTTGAAATTCAACGAAGTCTTTGCACGTAGGCATGGATCAGCTCACGACTCACACATTTGGGATAACAGCAAATATATAATCTTGCTATATTTATGTAACAGCCAATAGTTAGCAAATATAGCACAAATACATGGCTTCGTTTCCATTTTTGTATTATTTATAAATTTTTTAGATAAACACAGTCAGAAAGTGACACTGACGCATTACAAAGTCACAAAGCATTCAAACGACGTTAAAAAATTTAAATGCACGTATATGACATAACACGTTCATATTGTTGAGCCAAATCATACGTAGCAGACTGTAGTGTAAAAGAGATAGGGACACATGTTCCATTCTTCGTTCTAACATTTGTGTGTGGTTGGATTGCATGGAACGACACAGACTCAAAAAAAATGTTCGGTTAACTGTGAGTTAGTTAACCGCGTGCCAATTTGCAACTGTGCAAGACGTGGTCAGAGTTAAGAAGTTATTTATTTAACTCAGAGCTTACTAACTCTATATTTATATATTTAACTTGACTCTCCACGCAAGTGGGCCTAAATAGCTTAGGCGGCCAAATTGAATTCCAAAATTATCACGTGATTCGTACTCAGCATACCAAAAAACCCCTTAAACGATACCTATCATGAAATTTTGTGATCACACCGCGGTGGCCATATTGGATTGCAAAATTATCACATGATTCGTACTCAGCATACCAAGAAACCCCTTAAACGATACCTATCATGAAACTTTGTGATTACGGCGCGGCGCCCATATTGGATTGCAAAATTATCACGTGATTCGTACTCAGCATACCAAGAAACCCCTTAAACGATACCCATCATGACATTTTGTGATTACGGCGCGGCGCCCATATTCGATTGCAAAATTAGTACGTGATTCGTACTCAGCATACCAAAAAACCCTTTAAACGACACCCATCATGTAATTTTGTGATTACACCGCGGCGGCCATTTTGGATTGAAAAATGATCCCGTGATTCATACTTAGCATACCAACTTTATGTAATTTACATTTTTTACGCAACTGTAGCAAACGTACGCAACGGAAACTCTCAAAAGAAATGAAATATCCTAGTTGTCGAAAAATGTTTCGTTGCTGCTAAGCTCTTATTCGCCTTAGCGTGATGTTATATATTTTGGTATTTTTCAAAAAAAAAAAAAAAAAGAACAAACAAACTCTTTAGCAAAATAATAGTACGATTCATACCTATATATAATTTATTTACGAAACTAATAATTCACTACACTTAATAAAGTTAGATGCATTTACTACGTCAAACAAAGTTAGTTTCTTTCTACTATACTGTGTACTGTCAGTACTGTGGCATGAGAGTTCACTGCCGCTGCCGGTGCGCGGTGTGTCTTGCGCCCGGGGCGAGGGGAGCGCCAAATGCCTACTTGTGCGCAATAACCGCCCCTTAAGCTGTCAACGTTACATGTGGACCGAAGAATGTGATTGGTGGATATTATGGAATCTATGGCAACCTAGCATAGCACATATCTGGTTGTACGGTACTGAATCGATTTGAATGATACTTGGCACAATCTAAGCTTATGATCCGAGGAAGGTTCTAGGATACTTTTAATTGCGATATTTTGCGCGGTTCCTTCAGGAGAGGGGATGAAAGGCAAAAAAGTTTGATAGCTATACTTCTTCACTGCGTGGTCCGATTTCAAATATTTTTTGGCTTCTGAAAGGGAGTACTTTAAGCATTATTCCACACTATTTTCAAAATTGAGGGTTATTTAGTTCAGAAATTAGGGGCATCTCAACTTTCGGTAAACCTAGAATTCAAGGGCTATTTTGAATGTGAGTGTAAATCTGAACGGGCGTGTTGGCTTAATCATATAAGAGCTTAATGATTTATTTTTTGTTGTGTTTTGTATTTTTGTATTGATTATGTATGTAAGTATTTATCTTACATTTGAATATAATTCGAATCAGCTGATAAGTGGTGCTAAAACTAATTTCTTCCGTTTTAACCCTCATTTTGATTTCAAAACAATCAGCCTATACTTTTGCCAAGATTTATAAAAATCAAGTGAGAAACGTGACCTGTAGAGGAAAACATTCACACAGGAAATGGTGACTCCTACCACGTTCATCATTCTCTCAATAAACTGAAACCCAAATATCAGTAATGTCGAAAAGCAATGATTTTGGGAATGTTGAGATATTGTGATACAATTACTGCTCAATCATTTAATTCAAGTTCTCCACTTATAAATATATCCTGACTCTGACCTCAACTGTCACCGATACGGAAATGAATAGATATTGGCTATTCAAAATGTATGTACTAGATACTAATATTCACTTTACTTGTTAATAGGGTTATATCAAGTTACGATCTTACTTCCCTAACGACCTGTGTTATTGAAAATCGTAAATTCTGTAACCAAATCATTACATTGAAGTTTGTTGGTAGCTTATGGGAACTACTGTTACAGGAAGGTTAATAGTAGTCGAAGGGTTGGATCTGTGTATCTCAAAGTTTTAATTAAATACCTACATCTGGTTATCGCTACAGACAGGACAATAATTTTAAGCACCAAAACCATCGATCTATATGTACTACGTACTAGATGCGGCGATCAGAACAAGCGTTGTGTGGCCGTCAACTGCGGTGGACACGCCGCGGCCCAACACACTGTTAGTCAGTCGGGACTGCAACCCAGCCCGAGTGTCATCTCGCTGCCGCGATAATTTTAATTTATTGTGGCGTTACAATCGCATAACGTGGTGTGTCTTGATGTACAGAGGAAGTAATAATAAAGTTAATAGTAAGTAATATCATTATACAACGTTTAAACCGCAATATTGATATTAAAATTTGTGTTCAAGAGCACCCGTCATTATGGACGATACCATTTTTGGGCCAGTACATTAGCATCGCTCTCGCTCTAACGCGTGGAAAAGGCGCATTAGAGAAATAGTGACGGAACTATTGAACAAAGATCAATCTGAAGAGTGGACAAAATAGTAGCATTACCTATTATGCCTAATATGATTTTTTAAGCTTGTATAATTATTACGTTGAACTGTAATTGTTTATATTTTACTTACGTAATTAATTTTGTGCTTTGTTAGTGAATTGTGTTAGATAAATTATTGAGTTATGATAGTTTTCTTTCTCAATAAATGACTACCTTTATTAATAAAATATAAAAGAAATATTAAAAAATTATAGATGAAAGGGGAAGTGTGAGTGTTGAGTGCTTGATATGTGGTATAAGTGTTCGTATTTGATTGTGATTGCAGGTAGTGTTTAGTTATTTTATGTATTCGTGACCGATGTTTCATGTATAATTAATGCATTCATAACGGATTTATGTAATTTTTGGGGACTAGCAAACAAGATTTATATTATTTAATGAGCTAAAAATCTAGCGTCATTTTAATACTAATTATTAATTTGATCGATTACTAGTTAACTAGCTGATGCTCGCGGCTTCGCCCTCGTGCTATTTGGTACCCGTTCCCGCTTCCCGTGGGAACATATTCCCGGGATGAAAAGTAGCCTATGTGTTATTCCAGACTATAAGCTATCTCTGTACCAATCTAAGGTAGATTGGTTCCAAATTTCAGCCCGATCCGTTTAGCCGTTTGAGCGTGATTGAGCAACAAACATCCAAACATCTAAATATCCAAACATCTTCACAAACTTTCACATTTATAATATTAGTAGCCGCTAAATCGCCGGACGGCGCGTCGGAACGCGCGAGACTGGCCCGCCGTCCGCACGCTAGTGGCGGGAACGGGGCGGCTGCACGCCGAGCTTCACACAATATGTCCTTATTTCTTTTACAGAAGTCGTACTACAGAAATACTTACTGTTTCATCATGCTGGATAACTGACGAAAATAATTACACTAAATCCGAGAACACCCCATGTGTAATGGATTTATGATATTTGGCGGAAAATTAGGATGGGGAAAATGAAGGAGTACTCTCAGATTTTACCATGTAATTTAAAAAAAAAAGCAGTTTTCTGACATAAATTATTTTATTTACAAAATATACACATCAACAATTCACTTTCACCAAAAAAATAATAATCTGTAAATATAAAATCTCCGAAAATAAAATAAAATATTACTGCCTATTTATTTGTTTATTTTTTTATTTATTTTGGGGATATCGAGGCTATGTAATCTTGAATTATTAAACCCCCCCCCCCCATTTTTATTATTGATTTTCACATAAATTATTCATATGTTAAATGTTAAATGGTATTTTAACAAAAGATTATAGTTTCTATTGAGAAAATCTCAACAAATATCGGTTAAATACGAGCACTGCACAACAAAAACAACAACAAAAAATAATGGTGACCTTCGCGTGTTATTTTATCAAATTTAACAAATTAACTTCAAATTACACTGAAAATATTTATCACAGCTGTTAAACAACATAACAGGATACTTTTAAATGCAAAACAACAATATTTGTAACAGAATAAACGAAAATATTCAACACTTAATCACATTAATACTTTCTATGAACGGCGTCAAAGAAGCAATAAACATTGACAGCAATCAAATCGTGATTTCAACTTTTTTTTCATTACATTCACTCGGCAAGCTATCTCATTCCGTACCATAACCAATTCTACACAATAATTTATACAGAAAGACTTAGACCCGCGAGCCATACAGCCATAGATATCGAAAATGTGCGAGGAGAACCAAGCGAAAAATTTGTGCCGCTATGGTTGCCAAAGGTTATATATTAAAATACCAGAAATCAAAATGCCTTTACTTAAAATGCATTAGACCAAAATACCCGAATTCGAAATACCTTAACATTCAAAATACCTTATTTCAGTTCACCTTACCTTATAATGTCTAAACTTAAAATACAAATAATTATTATATCAGAATTCAAAATACAAATTTTCAAATATCCTTAATTTAAAATACCGAAAATAGAATACAATGTGAATATAAAAAAAACCATAACCTACCCAGTTTATCGCTATAATCTACTGGGTATTATTAGGTATATATTATGCTATACCAGTTCATTATAATAGCGCATAGTTAATAAATGAATGATTTAAGAAATAAAGATTTATTGCCACTCACACGTTTTGTTATTTGACTTTAACTTATTTTGCAGCCCCCCCCCCACCCCCCCCCCCCCACCTAAGTGAAGCCGCAGTTGTAGCCGTAGGTCTGTTGGTCCTTGGGTATCCGTCTGAGGGCTTACCCGGGGCTCCCAACTGTAGGCTGTAATGTAGGATACGTGTGGTTTTTAGTCGGTAGGAGTCCGGCATAGTATCCATGTAGGATTTACCTCATGTTAAAACACTTTGATTCAGAGTTACAAAAGTACTACAGTGGGCTAACGAAAAATAAAAAAAAAATAACCACGAAGGCTAAGGCGGGAGCTCCGCTTCGCTTCGCTCCCGCCTTAGTCTTCTAACCTAACCTATCCGAGTCGGGATACTCTGAGTCGGGGTGTTAACCATTCACAGATATATAGCATCCATGTAGGATTTAAATCATGTTAAAAAAAAGGTATTTTGTGTTTGAACATTTTAGGATAAGGTATTTGATAAATTTGTTTTTTGGGTTTCGGTTATTCGACCGTAAGGCATTTTAAATTATTTATATTATAAATATTTGCCTTTTGAATATTGATATTTTGATTTCGGGTATTTTGGGCTCAGGCATTTTAAGTAAAGGCATTATGATTTCTGGTATTATGACGGTATACCTTGCCAAAGCAATCGACCGACCGGGCGTACAACATATACGTCGATGCACACACGCATGCAAAGAAATCACGCACACTGAAGCAACTTCCATTCATATTTAACGTGCATGACAATTGCCAGTTTGACCGTGTCGCTAGCCCTTAAACGTAGTGTCGCATCTTATGCCCGCTCTCGCATACTCTTTGTAGAAATTAGTAGTCATAGGTACGTAGAAGCAACGGCTATCTAGAACATAATGAATGTATGGACGACCCTGTCTATAGGATATATGTCAATGACCAAAACACAAACGTTTTACTTCAAGATGGGTCTATGGTATTTCATATCATTTACGCTATTTTATTATCTTTTCTCTAGTAATGACGAAATTAATCAATAATTCTATCCACAATACTGTAAATATTACGAACATGAGTAAATGTATGTCACTTATAGCCATGGCGGCTATGGCATGACACTAAACCTCGTCAACTAAAAAAAAAGATGGCAATTAAACTACGATAAGCGTAAATCCTGCAGAGCACTGAAAAATGCTTTACAACGTCTTTGCGACGGCGGATCTAGAGTAAATGTCATCTGCGTCAAATTTAGGAAGGAATTTTTTTTTTTTTTTTTTTTTTTTTTTTTTTATTCGGAAAACAAACAGTTTACAATGTCTCTTTTCATAAATGATAATAATATCTTTAAACCAGTTACAACAGAATGTTAGAAGTTTACGCAGGCTGTGTCCCTATAGAGGCATGCAAGTGCACCTTAGGTGCAACTCTCTGTAAGAATCGCAACCATTTCTACAGAACATTTCCGAGCGGGCTAACGAACGGAAACGCAGGGGACGTGACTAATTGGCGGATAAATGCACCCCAAAAAGTGTATTGAGGCAACTTTTTCCTCCTAATATCCGTTTTCGTTTAAGCGGTGATATTTTTTGCTATTTATTTTTCAGTATTGGATTTGTTGGATTAAATAAGGAGTATCAATTTATCTTTTTCTTTAAGAGCTTACTTTAAGAACAAAGAAATCTGGGTACCTACCTAAAATACAAGATTTTTAAAAACTTTTGTTACGCACACATGCTTGTGGATTGTTGAACTGGGTAGTAACACCATCGTACTTCAGAAGAAACTTAAAAATTTGAACTTGAAGCCAAGCCGACAATTTCACGAAATTCAGACATGACATGTACTGTACATGGAAGATATTTTGAAAATTTTACTTGAAGGGCATTCTCTAATTGATACTGAAGCCGAAAATGTAATTTAAATTTTTCATGTCTGCCTGTCTGTCCGTCTGTCTCCGAATAAGTATCAAGCCGAAACTACTGAATTGATTTGAATGAAACTTGGTACAATCTGAGCTTATAATCCGAGGAAGGTTCTAGGATACTTTTGATCCAGATATATTGCGCGGTTCCTTTGGGAGAGGGGATGAAAGACAAAATGTTTTTTTTAGCTGTGCAAATGGATTCTCAATGCGTGGTCTCAGTTGCTGTAGAAATGGATTCTCAATGCGTGGTCGGATTCCAAAAACAATTTCTGTGTCATAAAGGAAGTACTTTAAGGATTGTTTCACACAAGTTTTAATGTTGAGGGTTTTGCAGTTCAGGAATTACAGACAATACATTTCAACTTTCGCAAAACCTTGAATTCAAGGGTTCCTTTGAATGTGAGGGATAATCTAAACTGGCGTGTTGGCTTAATCATAATTGCTAGTTTGTTGAGACATTGGTAAGAGTCAGAGGTAATTTTTCGTGAAAACATAATAATCATGGCTGAAAATAAACTAAACACTGAATTATTTTACCATGGTCTTAATTTTTTTATGTTAAATCAAGCACGCCAGCTTAGAAATATTTCAATGGAACTCTTCAACTACAGGTAAAGCGAAGGCTGGAGTCTTTAAAGTCTGAGCTACAAAACCCTTAATATTAGAATCACTAAGCGCAAATTCACTTGTTCAAAAGGCATTTCTACAAGTACAACTTTAGACCTTTTAACCCTAAATGTAAGCAAATCGAAGCTTTAAAATGTTCATTCGTCCATTACAAGCAATAGCCCAAGGTATTTCGTGTAAATGCAACATTCCCGTCTTTATTTCAACAATAAAACCGTCCATTCGTTTAATTATCAACGATTTACAGCCAATAACATTCATTTATTTGTTACAGGCCTTCGTTCTACATCACACGTCGGTGTGGCGGCCATGTTGGCGATGCTCAACTGTTTGTTGTACAGACATTGGTAAGAGGGAAATGAATTTACTTGCTGTCGACGTGATTGTTATAACCAAGTGGATTTGAATACTCTAAGACTTTAGTTACAATAAAGTTTGAAGATTAAAATTTAAGAAAAACATTTACATAAAGTTACGCCTTTTCCTCTAGGCGATTTAAAGATGTAGATACATACATTTCAGCAGTTATTTCCATGTCGTAAGTGGCGCGCCCTTTGCCGTGTTTTATATTAGGTTTCGACACGTTAGGACACGGATAATCCGTGTCCTAACGTGTCGCACGACCTGCACCTGTCCATTTAGACACGACAATAGGCTCACTACCTATTACATGGGACATAAAACTACAAGTTGGAATGTGGGCGTACACTATACCTCTGCCTACCCCTTTCGGGATTAGGCGTTACTGTATGTATGTATTATGTTGAAATGTATTCAAGTCTCCCTTAAGTCCTTCAAGTTGGCTTAAAAACTGTCATGTTACTTACAACTGAGACCAATGGCTTCAAGTGTCTTCTGAAACACGAAAATGTTTGCGAATGTAAAGTCACTGGTTGGTTACTCATTTGAGGATCAGCCAGAGCAAAAGTTGCTTACCGCAGTTTAAGTGCACAGAACACACAGTCTAATAGGCTACGAGAAAATTAACAGTAGTTAGTTTAGTAAGAAATGGTTAAGGTGCACCACGGTAGAGTATAATGGCAGTAAACCATTCTCCCTCAAAGACTTCTTTTTTTTTTTGTTTAAGGTGAGGGAAAAGCCTCATGGATGCTATGCCGGACTCCTACCGATTAAAAAAACCTCACATCACGCCCAACAGCCTATGGTTGGGAGCCCCGGGTAAGCCCTCGGAAGGATGTCCCAGGACTCCCAACAGACCCACGGCCGCCACTGCGGCCTCGCCCAGGGGGTGGTTCGGGTGCTATCCCGGGTCTTTGGGGGGTTTCGGGAGTGATCCCGCTTCTAAGGGGGGCGTGCGTGAATTGCTCACGTCACGCTGCCGTCATGGGCCTGCTTCTGTAAAGACGGTGAGCCGCCCTCTCACCGCCCTCAGGCCCCCGGTCATGGTGGCCGATAGTCCTCGGCGAAGACACGTCGGCGGCGCCCAGGCCGCCGACTACGGAACTCGGGTGGGAGAGTTCTCTCCCGTACCCGTACCCGTCCCGCCGCCTCCTTCACGAGCATGACCTGCTCGCAGAGGGAGGCAGCGCAGTCCCACTTACTCCCGCTGGAGAGCATGGCTCGCACCATGGTCTCGAGCGAGAGAGTGTCCACGTCCAGACCCACTACGAGGACCTGGCGCTGTTGCGCCCACGCCGTGCACTCCACCAGCGTGTGGAGTGCCGTGTCATCGCTGCGGTCCTCGTAGTGCTGACACTCGGCCATGGTTTCCCGGTGTTTCCGCCACAGATACCTACCGAAGCTACCGTGCCCGGCAAGCATCTGTGTCAACCGGTAGGAGAGAGCACCGTGTCTCCTCTCCAGCCACTCGTCCATGACCGGTCTGACGGCCGCGATTGTGGCGAATCCCCCCTTTGGTTGCTCAAGTAGCACCTTCCATGTCTCCACGGTTTCCTGGTGGAGTAGGGACCGCGAGGATTTCTTGATAAGCGGGCCTTTGGCCCCGCTCCAGCGCCTCCTTGCGCCATCTTAACAGTGACGCAAGGGCTCTCTCTTCCAGTCCCTCAAAGCCTTATACGTAAAAGCAAGCAATGATACTTATTTGTATTCTAGTTGAATGAACGACAAAGAGGATCATAAAATAAATTAAAAACCCAACTAACAAATGTTGATTTTGAAAGAGCCTTTCAAAGTTCTCCTAAAAGCCTTCTATTTACTCAGAACTCTAATAATAAGGCTCTTTATTCGTATACCTATAATATTTACTTTTTGAAGAAAAAGAACTTGTTATGACTAGCATACTACGTGAGTAAAGCTAATACGGAGCCTGGTAGAGATAAATCGATATCCTTCGAATCACATTAATGCGTCTAAAGTACGATACCTTCATCGAACCTTATTAATATTTACAAGGCGCGGCACCTTTTATGGATCCTTACAAATATTGAATGGACCGAAATTATCTTTAAAGCTAGAATACACAAATCGGGCGGTACAAAAGGTACTCGGAAAATATTGGTTATAGATAATCTTTTCTTGCAACCGATCATTCTCATCTCGCACTTTCACGTATATTTGGGCTTGTCTTTAGACGTGTATTTTGGTTCCGAAAATACAGAATTGAACATAAGATTCCAACACTTAATTTGTTATGAAAATATACATGCATATAGTCATGCCTTTATCCCCGAAGAGGGTATACGCCCACATTTCACCTTAGAACGATAATAAAGGAGAGGAGGGATAGGAACTCGCCCGTTTTCACCCTGGATTCGTCAATCCTAACGTACTAAGGTCAAGGATAACCACAACTAATTTGAGAGCAATGACGAATCGAACTCCTTAGGAAAGGAAATTTAGATGTTGGATAGGCTAAATATCTGCACCCTCCAGGTTATTTGTATTGATCACTACTCCTCTTAACAACATAACTAATAAATTCACACGCTTCCTTTCCTAAGAATTTCCGAACTGGGTTTCATTTCAAATTTTATTTCTCTACGCAATGGGTAGTTTTGCTAAAGTGTTCTCTTAGTCGCCTCTTCCGGCACCCTCTGAATGAATTGGAATGGCGAAATTTTTTACTTTTTCCCGTCACCATACGGGGTGATAAATGTAATCGTTTTTGAGATCTAAATTGTTGAGTGCCCGTAACGTTATAAGTTACATGTCGTACAAATATAAACTTCTTAAAAAGTTGAACTCCTTAAATATTCAATATCGATTATTATTAATTTTATATTCCCAAAGACTTTAAATACTATAATTTGCACGTCCTTAATCCTTACAAATTAGGAGAAAAAATTGATTACTTAATAAAATTGTGTCCAATATTACCTTTGAGTCTGACTGCGGCGCAAAAAGTCATTTTGACTTATAAAATATTTTTATCCCGCATTGCCGCATGTTTATATAAGATTACATATATAAAATTCGAGTCGTACGTCACGGTAATCCGCTTTATATATAGATATTTCACCCAATCACGGCTGTCGATGCAGGGAGTAATTGGAAACGGAATGAAAATAAATGGTATCGTGGTTTAAGCGTAGCCATATTTTTAAATGAAAAAGTGTCTGTTCGAACCCACTATTTGAAAAGAAATACTGTCTGAAAACAGTGACTTTTTAAAAAACCTATATATTAATTACTCACTCTTTAAACATAAATATTACATATCTTTATTTACACTATTACTATCTAAACTAAACCTAAATAAGGCCCCCGTGGCATTGTGCCCAAAAGACTAGCAGCATTCCCCCTTTGAATAGCAATACCTATTCGTTGAGCGAGAAAACTGCCAGCCCTTGGGTCACCAGTTGACTCCACAAGGCGCTTTTTCAAATTCTTGAAAAATTTTTGCGCATTGGGACCCCATGGACCTAGGGTCTCGACACCGACTGGACAAAAACGATACGATGAGTCGAGACCCTTATATTTATTAATTTTAATATTATTCTTATTTTATTATTATTATTATTATTATTCTTTATTCTTTAAATCAGATTTCCATATAGTACTAGCTGATGCCCGCAGCTTCGCCCGCGATGGCGCTGTATGTGAAATTTTGCTGAATTTTCTTTGCTATAAACCTCACTGAGCCCGAGACCTTTCCAACGAATGCAAAACCGTGGAAATCGGTTCGTGCGTTCTGGAGCGTCAGGAAGGAAAACCCGACTTATTTTTATATAATAGATTAGAAGTTCTTTACAACGTAGAAGCATTTATGGTTCATTGAAAGAACATACTTACACTAAAGAAGCACGCACACAGTGTTGCTTTTAATCATTCTTTTTTACTTTTTCAGGACTTTCCGATGATCAGAAGACTAAGAAAACCCATGAACTTGCCACTTTCTCATCTAAAATCTGTGTTAGACTTTAGTGTTTATAAAAACTTGAAAATGATGCAGGTAAAGTTATTTTATCAACAACGTGAGTTGAACCTAGTGATTTTTTACTTGTACATAGTTAGACTTGTATTTAGGACTTTTGGGATGATAGTGATGTTTCGCTTCGACGAATCTTATTATGTACGTAAATGTTACATACCTTATAATAAGAACTTTAAAATAAAGGAAATCCCTGTTTTTAAATGTGCTTTCATTTTCCTCTATCTTCTTCTCGTAGTATCTTTCAGGTAGTATTAAATCATGGATGCTGATTGAAAGAGTCTACGTGTACCGCAGTGTTGTCCCGTACGCTACGATAAAGTCTAGTCTGTTGATCAGTTCGGAAGAACTCTTCAAATCGGCTCGGTCGTTTCGGAGCCTATTCAATGCAAATAAACAACATACAAACAAAACTTTCGTCGTTACATAATTAGTATAGTTCAATAAATCACACGCAATTTACTGACCAATAGCACATTTCCATTGTATAAACCTATGTTCTGGGAGATATTATACCTTTGATCAAATATCATGAATTTCTAAACGTAATACTGATGGGTATAGTAGCCCACCAATTTAAATTAACCAAAATCCAATTAAAACCCGCTCCATAGTTTAAATTATTTTGTATTTTACGCTATTAATTTACGGGGAAACACGCAATGTACAGTGAAGGCATTTTAAATTGCCTTAACATAATTAATTAAGTAGAAAGCAGCAGGTAGGACGCAGTAGTGATGTGAAGTGGCGTAAGATGAGGCCACCTGCTGCCTATTTTCATTTATTAAACTTTATTTAGGCCGGAGACCAAGCTTCAAGGAAGCGTAAATGGTATTTCACAAAAGTGTAGATGAAAAATGGCGCTTAGTTCCTACTAAGAGACATTTTTTATCTATACTTTTGTTCTTATACTGCACTACTGTATCTATTTACAAGGATATTTACTTATTGGTCTATACAAACGTTTATCTCGAAGAGGTAGGCAGAGGAATAGTACACACCCAGATTTCATTGTTAGGTTTTGACTCACGTAATAGGTAGTGAGCCCATTGCTTACCACCTATTACGTATTGGTACTCCTATTAACAGCTATGTTGAAATGGCCAGTCACAAGTTGTGACTACGATAAATATAAAGTCATACAGACAACACACACAAGGTAGGTAGAATGCCTGCTTGCTGGAAGAAACACTATTACATTTTAGGCGTCTTAATATCGAAAAGGACCTCCAACGTTATAATAAAAATAAATAATGAAAAATAAAAAATAAAGAAACATGCGTAAAGCATTTTCCTCGCTGTCGAAGTCGCGTCAAAAGAAGGTCCGGGGTATCCCTTTTAAATTGATTCAAGGCACATCAAAATCAGCCTTTATACCTAACCATACGGATCACGGTACCTAATCCTTTAAGATGTTAATCCCGTAGGCTTCCACTTCAGTTCTCGGGGCCCGCTTGGCCTAACATATTGTGTATTTAATAATAGGTATCATGTTAAATAATGTAGATTCGGCTTAAATTTGTGAACTGGATAATGTAGGTCCTTTGTCTGTCAGATAGCCAAACACCCTTGTGTGTAAATCACCTTGTACTCGTACCAAGATAGCAAGATTAACATACATTTGTAGTACCTAATTAATATTTATAAGCTATAAACGGTAAAAGAATTTCAGTTTCGTCTTACCTTTAATTTGTTATTTCTTCAGTATTATCCAGAAAGCACACATTTTCCAAACACATAGCTTAAATCGGTTCTTAAAATAGGTTATACCTTATGGAGTTTTCAGTAACCTTCTCAATTCATTTCGAGACGATAATCATAGAATACCTATGTGCATACATAAATCAATGTCTACACAATTCTACCGTTTAAAAGAATTTTTGACTCAAGTTAATTATGGTATTTTTACATAAACTTTTATCGACATGAATTTAAAATACTTTTCACTTGATATAGTCAAGTCAAGATGGCGTTTCATTTCTTTTTCATTTACTTACTTCTTTTTGGAAAAAAAAACAAATTAGACCACTTAAAAGGCTCATATTAAAAATTCTCTTTGTGCCAGTTGTGTTACTACTTAAAGAAGTCTTTTCAACTGCACTTATTACACAGAATCAGTGAAGCGACACTTTCTTAGATCAAGTTGGTACTTCCTACCTAATAATTAATTCGATTTAGCTAGGAAGTTTTCCACTTTTATCTTGAGGTCAACCGGTAACGGTAAAGACAAAGCATTTTTTTATTCTCGTTACGTAGTTAATTTTACACTACCATTTTATAGTCAAGTCATTTATAGTCAATTTCTTTCTGTTGACACATAGTTATTATAACGGATATATCATCACCTAGACTTAAAAGGTATTTTTGAAAATACTTCCCAAGTTGAACTCCGAAACCAATTTGAAAGTTAGTAGAAGATCAGGTCCTAAGTTTTGTAACACGGTAAAAAGATTATTTTGTACCTAACGGCATATATTTCTTGCTCCACCCTGCGACGTCTTTAAAGTGTGGTAATCAGAGGAAATTCTCATGGAAGCTATGCCGGACTCCTACCGACTAAAGCCACACTGTGCCCTTTCATGTGCTTACAATCGGTAGTCTAGGGGTTGTACTAGGCATACGAGCAGGCCCTCAAGGAAGAGGAATAGTACTACTGCTATCCCACTTCTTTGAGGGGTGACGAGTGAGCACCCACTAAGGAAGAGTTTATCAATATTTCAACCCTAAACGGAATAAACATGACAGCGCAGCACAGTACTTCATGTAAGTAGATCCGCAGACGTCCACTTGTATTATAATGAGACAAAACCGTATAACTTATTCCACCAGAGTAATAAATTAAGGAAGACCATTCGTATTCCAACATTAGATTAACCACAGCTCCCTTAATTATGAACGTGAAACAAGCTCCAGTATTTCAGGGAAAAGTACTAACCTCTGGAAAATGGTAAGAAATAAAATTCAGTTCCTCATTATTATAAACTAGCGGACGTCACGCGGTTTCACCCGCATACTTCCCGTTCCCGTGGGAATACGGGAATAAAATATAGCCTATGTTACCCGCAAAGAGTGTAGCTTTCCAAAAGTGAAAGAATTTTTCAAATCGGTCCAGTAGTTCCGGAGCCTATTCGTTACAAACAAACAAACAAACAAACAAACAAAAAAACAAATCTTTCCTCTTTATAATATTAGTATAGATGAACAAGGACGTACATTATACTTATTTATTCTACACTGAGCAAAGTAATCCAATAACTAGCACCATAGGAATGTAAAGCTTTTTATTATTACATCCGTACGTCATATCATGTTTGAAGTCTGAAGTTCGACAGTTCATTTATTGAGAATAGCTATAAATAAATAAATAAAAATAAATAAATAAATATTCACAGACATCTCACACAACGCTCTCTGATCCCAAAGTAAGCTAGGAATAACCTGCTTGTGTTATGGGTATCAGACCACGGATATTAATACTTATAATTATACTTTTAAATACATACATATTTTACATAGAAACACCCAGACTCTTGAGACAAACATTTATGGGTCACACAAATATTTGTCTCCGGTGGGAATCGAACCCACGACCTCCAGCGCCGCAGGAGGTATCACTACTGACTGTGCCACAGAGGCAGGCTATAGGCTGCATAATATCTCGTTAAGACGAATAAGAGCGGAGGAGCAATGAAAAATTGTCTCGAAAACATGGAAAATTTATTTCTGAGATTTTGAGAACTTCCGTGGCGTACGCTGCTTAAAGTTACGTAAAAATTATGTATTACGAAATCGTTCCTCTTCAAAGTTCTAAAAAAAATCTGCAATAACATATGACCATCTTTTAAGGTACGCTCACACGCTGAAGAGTTTGTTTGTGTAAGGATCTTAGAAACTACTGGTCGCATTTCAAAATTCTTGTACAGTTTTATAGTCTATTTAGTGAGGATAGCTAATGGCGAAAGGCTATATAACATAACGCTAAAATAAAAAGGAGTGGAGCAGCCATGAAGAATGTTTCGAAATGGGGAATATATTTTTTTGGAGAGCTTCCGTTGCGTACGCTTCTTAAATGGTTAAAGCTGCGTAAAAAGCCTTACTAGTTCCGCCACGGGATTGCTGCGAATAAAAAGTCTTATTAGTTCCGCTACGGAACTACTGGGAATAAAAATGTCACACTAGTTCCGCCACGGAACTATTGGAACAAAAAGTCTCACTAGTTCCGTTACGGAACTACTGTCGCGGAACTACTGCGAATGATGGAAAATTCTGTATCACAAAATTGTTTTCTTAAAAAATCTAAAAAGACGTCGACAACATAATAGGTCTATCATTTAAGGTTCGCTTTCAATTACCTTCTTTATTAGTTCAAAAATATTAGCGACATGACGCGACGGAAGTAAATACGTCGGAAAACATGATATTAAAATATTAACTGGTAAAGAAATAAATTGACGTTTATTAATCTCAAACTCGAAAACGATGTGCACAATTGGGCTGACTATTGTTTTGAAATCTTAATTTAAGTCCAAGGACTATTTTAAAGTTGAGAAAATAGAGAGTTCGCAAGATCACCTAATTCTTGCTAACTATTGTAAGGGAAGCAACCAAAATCGAAAGGTTCCGGACTAACTTGATTTGCTCTTCAAACACCTGCTCTCTAGTGGATGAGAATATGCGGGAGGCGCCTGTTAAGGTTTGAGAGATCTGACCCGTAGCCGTCGGCAACTTTGTGGAAACCGCCTTCCAAGATTTATATGTTGGATGCAACTGAGACATTATGCATGCATATAGAAGAAGATACAACAGGCCTTGATTAGCATACGATCACAATTTTACTAAAAGTACGCTCATATACTACAAAATTTTCTATCCTATAAACCTTCTTTTTACGTATGGAAATCCTCATGTATGCCATGATGGACTTCTACCGGCTAAAACTACAGAGAACCCTATGACTTGCTTCGGTCGGGCGTCTCGAGAGACATTCAGAAAGATGTCCCAGGATATAAATAAATACATCCCATGTCATAACCATTATTAAGGGAGACTGAATTGGGGTCCAAAAATGTTAGCGAGAACGCTCCCTTTTAAGTTAAAGCACATTTCGCACCTAAAATAGTGCTCAAAAAACAGTCCAACTCTGGATGCAGTCTCTCCTAATTTATTGCCGTATTGGGAAGGAGATTGACCATACTGTCCGTGATAGCCAGATGGGTTGGTAGGTACTGGATTTGGTTCAGAGTTTTTTTCTCTTTGTGGGTCAGTAAGTTCACTTGCAGCAAAGCTTTAGAACCCCAGCCATCTTTCAATAATATTTCACTAGAACTTTATATTTATATGACTAAAATGAATGCTATTGTTTCCTAAAGCTGGTTACAGACACAGTTCACTGAAAATTAGAATTATTGTAACAGAAGTTTAATGCATGTAACTAGAAGAAGAAACATATAAATACAATGGTAAGTAATACTATTGGTCAGAGTTCACTGTAAAATTATTTTAGTTGCGTCCTAGTTATCTGCAACTCTCATACCTATGTACAAGTGTCGGGATGGCAAACACGATAACGGTAATGAATTTGGGTTCGGCTGGCTTTCATTTCCTAAGTCTGGCGGTGAATAGTCTCTGTGAGGATTATCTCTTGCCTTCTCTTTTACACAAACTGCATTGGGGCTATCTATTCCATTTTTCTCTTATACTTCATATAGATTTTATGTGATCTTAAGCAACATTTTGTATCTATTTGCGTTGACCAAATTGAATTAGATTTTCCAATATCAAAGCATGACCTAATATTTGAATATGATTTGAGAATTAACATTATGGAAGTCGGAACTTCTTATCGTCAACAGGAAATGACCCAAAGCCATTCTAACTTCTCTGCTTCATCACAGTTCCGACTGCAATTCAAATAAAAAACGCTCTAAATTCGATAATTCATTCCATCTGGTCGGTAGTTACTATACCACAAATTATCTAATAATAGAAAAACCCAGAGGGTTTAAACAATAGCTATCAACAAGTTTATGTGGACGTTACTTGTACAAACATAACTTTGTTATAACCTATTGACCCTTTAAATGACCTATTAAAATACAAGTTAGTACGTACATCTTTGAAAGTTTGAGGATGGATCTAGTAGAGTAGTATTCTTGACCTTTTGGCTTCTGTTGTCCTAATCTGTTAGTCAAACTATGTATAATGAACGGCGAGATATAATATTGTGGAAAGTATTCAAACAAATGTATTTCATCAATCGTCAGAAGCTGTTAAGGCGAAGTGGGAGCCGGTCTCGAGAGATTTCGAGGGGGTGAAGCAGACGCACGATGCAAGGGGCACTCCCTGCGTTCGATATGTTACCGCGCGGTCACCCGTTCAAGCTAGGCAATTTATACAACGACGAAATTGACAGAAGTTCAAGTTCACAATAATTATTCATTATGTCAAACAATCCCATATTCGATCCAGTGCAGATCTACCGTTTAGATCTTCTACTTGTATGCTACTAACTATGTAATTGTATATTATGTAGGTATTTAATAAAATACTATTTTTCGAAATTTTATAATATTATTTTTCGAAAGAAGAATTGAATAAAATATATTAGAAGTACAACGTTATTCATTAATTACCTACAAGCTGATGCTCGCGCTTTCGCCCTATTGGAATTTTGTTCTCGTGCTCGCAATCCATTGTAACATATTCCAGGGATAAAAGTAGCCTAGGTATGTGCTATCTATACTTATATTATGCAGAGGAAAGATTTGATTGTTTGTTTCCATCGAATAGGCTCCGAAACTACGTACTGAACTGATTTGAAAAAATCTTTCAGTTTTTTTTTTAATATTTAGTTCGCCAAATTGACGTCGCCACCAGTCTGATGGTAAGCCGTGGCGCATATACTCGTAGCGATTGGGGGCCAGTCTCACAGTCCTTAAGACTTTCGACAGTGGTCCTCAAGTTGACTCTTCACGCTCCTTTTGAAGAACCCGGGATTGTAAGATGAGGGAAAAACGTGTGCGGGCAAGTCGTTCCATGTTTTTATAGTTCGACAGAGGAACGATCTTTTGAAACGCTCGGTTCTGGCGAAAATTCTCTCCACTGTGTATGAGTGGAATCTCTGCCCGGCACGCGTTGTTCGGGATCGGAAAGGAGATGGTGGGATCAGGTTAAAGAGCTCTTCAGAACATTCACCGTGATACATTCGGTAGAAGCCAGCTAAGGACGCTATGGTTCTTCGTTGCGCTAACGGTTCGAGGCATCCCGTCATCTCAGGACAACCAATCATTCGGATAGCACGTCTCTGCATAGCGTCTAGTAAGTACCTCGCGGATTCATCCCAAAGGTGAAAGCAGTATTTGACGCAGAGGCGAATCTGCGTCTTGTACAGTAAACATCTCTGATGTGGCGTGAAATAACGTTCCACCTTATCAGGATTTTTACTTTCCGCGAGGCCAGTCCAATACAGCTCTCTAAAACTGTTGTGAAGCTACACTATCTTCATGTTATTGCTGGGTGGTTACCCAGAAATAGCATACCTTCCCACGGAAACGGAAGCAATGCTGGGGAAAACGCGTGACATCCGCTAGTTCTAAACTAAATCAGCGAGCGATCCCAGTACAAAATTGCAGCCATTACAGCAAGAAAGAATAACAAACACACTTCTACACATCTGCTCACTCAACAAAAAAAAGATCCCAATATTCTTTTGTTCTAATCTCAAATGGAACATTGAAAAGTTTTTATGAAGTTTAAAGTATATTAATGGTATTAAATGCCGTAAGGTTGATAAAAGGGTACGACACGATGTCCATTGAGACGACATATCTCCGAACGTAATGATCTTCATAACCGAAGCTGTACGAGTCAGCTAATATAATTAATCGAATAGAAAGCACGGCTGATTGCCAGCCCTGTAAAGAACGCAGCAGGGAAAACCCTGGGACATCCTTTCGAGGGCTTACCCGGAACTCCCAGCCGTAGACAGATATATATATCTATATATATATATGGTGGCATCCATAAAGGATTTCCACACGTAAAAAAATGATGCAGGGCCGCCCGAGAACAGCGCCAGGTCTGGACGTGGACATTCTCTCACTGGAGATAATAGTGCGAGACCTTGGTTGTCAAGGTCTGTCGGAAATTATGGGACATCCTTCCGAGGGTTTACCCGGGGCTACCAGCCGTGGGCAGCGGTAGAACAAAGTTTGGTTTTAGTTGGTAAGAGTTTAGCATAACATCCATGAAGAATGGGTACGTATCATAATGCATAAGTTTAAAATCTATCAGTTTACATTGTATAAGTTCAAAATATATAAAATCAAAAAGTATAATAGTCAGAAGAAATAATCATCAATATGCATAGTTTCCACACGTAAGAACGAAGATGGAAATTAATTGAAGATGGAATAAATTATTTCAAACCAGCCGATGTCGCGTGGGCATCCGGGATAGTGTAGCCTTCCAACCGTGAAATAATTTTTCAAATCGGTTTTGTAGTTTCGGAGCCAATTAAATACAAAAAAAAAACGAACAAAAAACAATTAAATCTTTTAACCTCTATGAATATAATAATTACAATAGACGAATAAATAAAAATCTCTTTTCTCATACCTACCGTAAGAGACATCTATATATAAATAACTAGTGCCTATGTACTTTATTCCCTCTCTCTCTGTGTGTGTTATTTCTTTTTCAAATTTTTTGTGTGTATTAATTATTCGATAAATTAAATAAATAATTAAAAAATCGTTGTACTATTGAGAACAAATACCTACCTAGATGATCCATCACCATACATTTATAATACATCAGCATACACCATACATCTAATAATTAATAATAATATTATAGGTGTTTGATATAATGAGTACAGAGATATGGAAACGGGAAAATGCTAAAATATTAACCGTAACGACGAACTTAACTTTGAGACGGGTAAGAATAAATCTTCTGAACTTATTTATAATGTGGCATCACCCGGTCTAAGCATTGGCAGAAGTATGAAAAGAAACTATTTATTTCGATAAGTTTATAGTTACTTTTTCACATAAACTCCAAGGAAATCTTCCGAACAGATTCGACAATCGTATTCCCTTGAGTTTCTGCCATGAATACTTCTTTGTTTGTTTTTTTTATTCACCATTTACGTAAGCAAATTACGTCAGCGGACGCGACAAAGTTGTATACGGGTGTCCTTAACGACGCCTGTCGGCCGACTGAGCGAAGCGCTGTGGTGTAGTCGATCGCGGGAAATGCACTCCTGCTTAACAATACGTGTTCATATAAAGAAAATATGTCTATAATTAAAAAAATAAGAGCATATCGTCCCGAAGGAACTTATTGGGAACACGTTATGAAAATATCACGGTAGTACATTATATAAATAAGGAATAAAATCGCTTCTTCTATCGAGCCAAATTTCCACAATCGTGTTTTGGAAAGCTGACAACCCTTGTCAATATAGTCAATAATCAATATACATAAAAAAATATATTAAAATTTTTGTTTAAGCCTTTGAAAAATTGGTTCGAAAAACGTCAAAATGTGTATTTTGAGACTCATTTCGCCTTAAATTCGGTATTGTGAGTGTGTTTTTTTCCCCTAAAAATCACATTTTTACACATTTCCACTACAATTTGTCCGTTATAACACTAAAATATGAATCACGAATTTGAGCAAATTTGTATAAGTATATATACATACAACCATAACCTTAATAAGTATAAGAATTTAAGCTCCAGTTTTCTCGCGTAAAATTAAGTATTTCATGGCAGAAGCTCACGACCAAAATCTTGTAATAAACGAGCCTTAGCACAGAAAGTGCTTCAGCGTTAGGGTGCTTTTCCACCAGAGTGTTACGCGACGTTGCTGTGGATGCGTTTGATATCCACCAATCGTAATCGACACTCGCACTATTTGACAATATAAACTGTCAACGTTACATGTAGACCGAAGAATGTGATTGGTGGATATTATGGCATCAATGACAACCTAGCATAGCACATATCTGGTTGTACGGGCCGATGACCGTACATTTGCGTGGTCAGCAATGAACCGAAAATTTATTAAATTCAATATAACATCAACTGTTCACGTCAAACAATAAGACGGTGTACTCGTTAGCATTAAATCATTATCATTATTATATAGATATACTTTAGCAATAAATGATAGTTACTTTTACAACATAGGAAATTAGTGGTATCTTATTTTTAGTAAAACTTGTAGCAATAACTGTACGGAATCCGTACACCGGTGGAAAGGCACCCTTAAGGATTTCGTAGACACTATAATATCGTCATGCCAGATACGTACTCAGACCCTTCTAATAATTTCTTGTCGTCTGGCAAATCTTGACGAATTCGAGATGAAATATTACAGACATTTGGCGGAAATTGATATCTTTTGAACTTTGTGTGTTTAGTATAAGAGGTAATTTTTGCTACCAATAAATAAATAATAAATAATCGTGTGCATTCTCACATAACATTATCTAGCACAAATTAAGCTACTATAAGCTTGTGCTATGGGATCTTGACGACTGATAAACATACTTATATATTTCTAAATACATTCATATTATAGATAAATAACACCCAGAAACATAACAAATCAATGCGCTCATCACAGACAAGAGTTTATTTTTGGGTAGGAATCGAACCCAAACCCTTGACCTCCGAATCCGTAGTCAGGCACATTAACCACTAGACCACGAGGCCTGTCAAATCTCAATATGAAAAGTATATAATTTCCGTAAACATCAGTAAATCAATCAATCAGTCTTACAAATCTTATATTTACTTAGCATTTTTTCTTCCAGAAATAGATTCTTGTTTACTTAAGTAACAGATGTATGTGTTTGTTGCGCATATTTTATTGTATCACTGTCCACGTCATAACAATCAGATACAGATCCCGATCACATTTGGATGGATGAATTATTCCAGTTGGATGGGGCCATTGAACACACGCCGACTCTCATCAACCTATCTGTAAGTAAAACGAGTCTCCTGAACATAATTGCCTTGGAAGTAATTACATACTTCTTCAGAATTATATACAGAAAAATCTTTCTACGCATCACAATTTTATTATTGTTTATACACATACAAATCAGTACTAATATATGACTACGAAAGTAAGCCTGTCTGCAGGTTAGGCTTTCAAGCTTGAGCCACTGACTGATTCATGTTAATTTGGTATAGAATAAGACAAGAATAGTTCTTGAGAAAAGACATACGTTACGTTTTATACCAGGAACAACTACTTATGGAAACGGATACGGAAAGACCTCAGCTTGGTAAATCAACTCAGACAGGGTGAAGCCGCGGACATTAACTATTAAAAACACTTGATGGCATAGAGTAGAAATTACGAGTGCGATAATGATTGAGATAATGAAGTGCGGTAGAAGAGTGCGATAATGAAGAGTGGCCGGAGTTTTATTGCCAGGTTCTTCTTTAATTTCAGCTAACTATTGCGTTGCGAATCTGGCAGTAAATGTAAATGTAGAAGCAATCATTTGGACGTTCATAAGCGTTGCATTGTGACTTATATGAATAAAGATTCTTCAATTTTTTTTCATGTTTTCTGTTGCACAAATCCATATTACGTACTTGTAAGTTGTAGAGGATAATTTACGGTTGAAATATTATTTATTGTGTAGAAATTATGAAAAATGAGACAAACACATTTCACCAGTAAATTGTCTGCATACTTCCCCATGGGTCCAGCATACTGTGCTCTGTGTAACATTTATATTGTATGTGTAGTATTGTCAGGTTTTTGGCTTGACAATCATCATTGAGCGTGTCAGAGCGCCTTATTCAATTCATTGTTTTTTTGGCTTTGGCAACATCTCTCGGGTAAGGAGTCGATAGTCGCTGGTTTTTTTGCGTTGTCAGACAGGAACTACAATATAAAACTGGTTTTGAAGGAATTTTCTAGTGGAGTGCATAGTCAGGGTATAAATAGCCCTGCCATGAGGTCACAGGCTCTCTTCTAACATCTAGCCAATACGATTCACATCTTAGTTAACGTTGAGCTCTGATGATTTAGCGCACCTCATGTGTTGCGAGGTTATTGTTTGACTCAGGCACTGTACAAACCTGAGGACTTGTTGAGGAATATAGCCTAGGTTCTACTTTCCTCAGAAAGAATAAGTTTCTGTTTCAACCTACACCCGGGATACCGGTAAGTGTCATTTCTTGTTTGCAAAGCGGTTCGAATTTCGTCGGTCGCGATGTCAGTTATTTCATTTGTCGTTTACTTGTCATAACAGGGTTTTTTACTACGGGGAAAAGCGGCCCGTCCACAGTTAGCAAAACCACACCCAAAGACACGTGGACTACACGAGCGAGGTGTTTTGAGAGGAACCAGCCGCCTCCACCTGGCATTCTCGTGCTGTGCCGCTCTCAGCTTGACTAAAGGCCAGTAATTGTCACCCAATTATAAGTGTAGTTAGCTGCTTACCCGTTTTACCTGCTCACGCGGCAGTGGTCTATTGAGTAGTATTAGTACCTAAGCCCTGACTATATTTCTGTGTACTTGTGATATTTGTGTCTATCAGTGAATAAGCTCTCTGTGTGTCTCTGTGTATCTCTGTGAAAAATTTTTTTTTTGGAATAAATATAGTAAAGGCAACCGTTGACTATCGTTAAACGAAGATAAAGTACGATAAAGGTAGTACCTGTAACTGGAGGCTTTGTGCGTGGCTTTGAAGTTTCACCGCTAACGAGGGTGCCGACTGTACAAAGGGCAGTCCCACGAGATATCATTGCCATTCGTTCAAACGAAACTATTTCGCGTAGGACTCTAAGCGAACTATTAATTAGATAGCTTTACTATCATTTAACAAGAGTTGTAATCCAAGTACATATTGCATTAATTTTTATTATTGCAATACGTATTTGAAGTCTTATTTTTTTCTTTTTCTGTGTGGAAATTCTCAAGGGAATCACACGATGTGCCATAACTGCCTACAATCGAAAGTCCCGTAGAAACTTCGGAAGGATGTCCCATGACAAGTGTAAGATCTAAAAATAAAGTACTGGGTTTCCCTTAGTCAAAAATATAATATACCTGTGTCGAAGAGAGAATGGACGCTCAAAAGGATCTGACTGAAAAGTCATATTTGCTCAAATACAGTCTTTAACATAACATTCCGTTTAAATAACATAATTATACTGTAACTTAAATCGTAAAGTCGACGAGATATACTGAGTTGAGATAATTCAAGGGGCAGAGTCGGTAAGCGTTCTCAAGTTGCCAGCGTAGAGAAGCGAGTTTTCAAGTACTGCAGCCCCCACTCCAACAGTTGTTATCTGGCAACTTCAAAACTACTGAGTATGGCTGCTAGAGCTGCTACAAACGTGCTTTGCTGCTCAGAAATACGAATTATGGGTAAAATCATGAAATATTATAATAAACCGGGTAATTTTGTTTATTTATCTCGGTCAAAGGCTGCTTAAAATAAATATAGCTTTTGAATACAAGTGTTTTAGGAATTACGTACATGTTATGTCTGGAACAGGCTTGCATATTAAAGTACTCCGTAGACTTTTTTTTCCAGGCGGTGAAATATCTGCTTTATTTTAAAATATTTGGGGACATTTTTACACAACGTTATCTAGTCCAAATTAAGCTAATATAAGCCTGAGCTTTTAGATCTAAACGACTGATAAACATACTAGAATTTCTAAATACATACACATTATAGATAAACTAGAGACTAGAGACTAGAGACATCTGTGTATCTCTGTGTACTTAATAAATATATGTGTGTACACCCTATTGTCTGTTTTCGTTAGAGCCCTAGCCTACCCTTGCACACACACTGGAAACTCTGAAATAAGGCGCCCTGGTATAGAGTTCTCTGCATAAGCTCCCTCGAGTAAGTTGGTGAGTAACATACTGAACAATAAAGTCGTTACAAATTGGCGCCCAACGTGGAGCAAATCTCTGGGTCTACTCTGCGGTAGTCTCAGTCTGGTGTGTGTGCATAGGTGGTTATCTCTGGCGAAACCATCCTGTAATATCGTCCGAGACGCTCCAGGATGTTAATTGGTGGTGCTAGCAGCTAAGCACAAAACCTTCCCTTTCGTCTTCTTCCAGCTCCCTACATCTTTGGCTGGAAAAGACACAAAATTCTAAATTTAAAAATTTAAAATTAGCTGTGATTTTGGAAAGATTTTTTGATTTTATTTGGCATACCCACTTCTTTTTCTTATTGTGTTTTTTTCTTTTATGTGTTTCTTTTTTTCTTTTTTTTTATGGTGCACACATATCGCACCTTCATTTCGAAACCGTTACTAAACAAAATAACTAAATTTTACAGGAGAAGCAATTTAAGATTTTTGGCCTATTAAATACCTCATAATGAAAAACTTATGAACTTATATGAGGTATGTCTTAGATTACTTATTAAATTATTATTTCCTTTTCAAGATGTGAAGGCACATAATTAGATAATTTAAATAATTACTGATTTATATTCATTTTAATTTTTATAGTAACACTTTTGCAATAACTTTTTTTTCAATTATCATTGAATATTGTAATGTTAGTATGAATTGAATGTTACTATGTAAAAAATAAAATTCTAGCTATTTTAAATGACAGAATAATGAGTGTGAAATATATTTAAAGACACGGATAAAATAAAGGGTAATAGTTAAAATCACTATTTATTAAACGAACGTATGAAGTACAATTATAAATGGCAAATAAAGAGTTATTTTTCTTTTAATAATTATCATTTAATTGAAGCTTACAGTCACCGTATTTACTTATTTTGAATAATAATATTTGAAGATAGTTAGTTAGTTAGTTAGTTAATATCAACAGAAAACTACTTCCTATTCAGATGGACCACCTGCGGGATCCAGCCTACAGGTAGGGGGCGTCAGCATCAGCATCGAGTCCTCTTTGAAGTATCTGGGACTCGTACTCGATGGCCGGTGGAAAATCGGACATCACTTCCGAAGTTTGGTCCCAAAACTGATGGGGGCATTGATGCCCAACATCAGGGGACCCTACGCTTTCTGCAAGGAGACTGTACCTGGAGATCGTGCGAAGTATGGCCCTAGGGGCCCCCGGATGAACGGAGACCCTGACGGCCAGCAACGTGGCCCGATTGCAGAGCCCGCAGAGAGCGATGGCCATCAGGGTGATAAGGGGATACCGCACGATCTCCGGTGAAGCGGCATGTCTCCTAACCGGAACCCCTCCATGGGACCTGGAAGCGAGAGCCCTTGCGTCACTATGTAGATGGCGCAAGGAGGCGCTGGAGTGGAGCCATAGGCCTGCGTCTCGAGAAACCAAGCCCTAGCGGTCCCAGCTACACCAGGAAACCGTGGAGACATGGAAGGTGCGACTTGAGCAACCAAAGAGCGAATTCACCACAATCGCGGCCGTCAGACAATCATGGAAGAGTGGCTAGAGAGGAGACACGGTGCTCTCTCCTACTGGTTGTCACAGATGCTTGCCGGGGCACGGTAGTTTCGGTATGTATCGGTGGGGAAGACACCTTCACTTCACCTTCACCTTCACTGCGAGGATCGCAGCGATGACACAGCGCTCCACACGCTGGTGGAGTGCACTGCGTGGGCGCAACAGCACCAGGTCCTCGTAGTGGGTCTAGACGTGGACAATCTCTCACTCAAGACCATAATGCGAGCCATGATCTTCAGCGGGAGTAAGTGCGATTGCGCCGCCTCTTTCTGCGAGCAGGTCATGCTCGTGAAAGAGGCGGCGAGGCGGGAACGCGGGAGAACTCTCCCACTCGAGTCCCGCAGTCGGCGGCCTAGGCGCCGTCGTCGTGTCTTCGCCGAAGACTATCGGCCTCCATGACTTGGGGCCTGAGGACGGTGAGAGGGCTACTCCCCGTCCTAACAGAAGCAGGCCCATGACGGCAGCGTGACGTGAGGGATTCCCGCACACCGCCCCTTAGAAGCGGGATCACACCCGAAACCCCCCAAAGACGCGGGATAGCACCCGAACCGCCCCTTGGGCGAGGCCGCAGTGGTGGCCTTCCGAGGCCTTACCCGGAGCTCTAGCTAAGTAAAAATAGTATAACTCAATATGAAACTAAACAGTCATCTATAAATCTTTTGTATTTGTTTTATACTTATTATTTGTATACTTATTGTTATACTTATTGTTATAATCCTAACCGTAAATATGAGAATCAAGTTAGTCAAGAACTAGACTAAACCAATAATCACAATTTGAAACTAAATATTTATGTCATACTTGTATCTAGAATTTTTTTTATGAGGATTATACAAAAGGTAACGGTTTTAGTTTTAAATATGAAAAAAATAAAATACACATTATAAGTTAAAAACTGTGACTAAACAAAAAAACACACTTTATAGAATAAAAATAAGTAAATAATATAGCTTAACGAGAAAGTCAACCGTTCTTATATCAATAGTTACACTTTTATTATAAACTTGTACGTCGACGCCTCAAATGACCGGTGACAACTGGTTTAATAACGGTTATGTCATTAGCATTAGTTTAAAATTTCGTTTAGTAACGTTTTAGTTTAGAGCTATCTACCGTAATATTGAGGTATTAAATAAACTGTCAAATTCATTCGGTAGTTCCTGACGATTTAAAAAAGATGGCGTTATTAACTCAATTTCGTAAAAATTTCGTTTAGTAACGGTTTCGAAATCAAGGTGCGATATATTTATTATAATATTAGTGTAGATTAATATATAATATATATTATTCTATAGCTTCACCTTGTAAGGTAAACTTAGTGAATCTCTCTGTGTTAACTTAGTGAATTTCACTCTGTGTAATTATAAACTTTGTTGAAGGTGTGTAGATACCTTGAAATTTAATTATTAACCTGAACTGTGTTATCAGAAAGTTTAGAAACTTTTCTCTCTTAGTATACCCTTAATCTTTGTTAAATTCTAAAAGTCAATTTGAAACATAATTACCTAACTTAGTACACTTTGTTGTAACTCAATTTACATTTTTACTTTGTAATTGATCCCTATCTGTGCCATTTTATCTGTATAATTGTTGTAAGTAATTTTTTACATAATGGCACAGATGAAAAAATATATTAATTATTTAAGAAAGGATGAACTTGCTAACGAGCTGTCCCACATGGGAATTTCAGTGGAACCGGAAACGTCAGTGTCTGGCCTTCGGGGTGAGCTGAGAACGGCACACCGACTCGTCCGTCGGGGTAGCATCAAAGCGAGTGCTCCGGTATCCGCTGATGCATCGGCTGAGCTCTCGATCTGCCTTCCGAAGGTCTCCGAGCTGGAGGAGGCTATTCAGTCAGGTGACATCTTCATTAATAAGGGTAGTCGTCTTAGGGTGTCTATCAGAGCCAACTACTTATTGAGTAGGTTAGCTCGTTGTGGTCTGGATTGCCCCGACCTGGTGGATATTCGTGGTAGGCTAGTGAAGATCATCGCTAGGGCTGAACCCAGTAGTGATTCTGAATCCGAAGGTTCGGATGATGATGGTGATGATCCTTCGGGTCGTGACCAGGTGGAATATACTTCACCAGTAGTGAGAGAGGACCGCTCGGTGCGAGCTAGTTCAAGTAGCAATAGTTCTACCTGTAACACCATAGTGTATAAAGAACGTCCCCTTAACTTATGTTCATTTAACTTAAAATATGATGGATCTACCTGTGTACGCGTGTTTTTAGAGAGATTAGAGGAACTTAGATGTGCTCGGGAGGTTACTAAATCTAGACTCCTTATGGCTTTCTCTGACCTGTTGGATGGACCAGCTTTGTCTTGGTTCCGTACAAATAAAGCTAACATCATCTCATATGAGGATCTTATTAGTGAGCTTAGAGATACTTTTGATATTCCTGATTATGATTACCGCCTCAGGAACGAGATAAGACAGCGTACACAAGCCCGCTCTGAGTCCTTGGTTAACTATATATGTACAATGCAAGCCATGTTCTCAAGGTTGTCATGTAAGATGCCCAGTGAGGAACAGCTGGACATTCTCATGCACAACATTAGACCTGACTACATGAAGGAACTGGCCTTGCATGATGTCAACTCTGTAGATGACTTGAGACGTTTGGGTAAGCGCTTGGAGCTTGCGCGTACTAGGGCAGACGCTTCCATGAGCCTGCTCTTGACAAGTTTGAGATTTCATCTGACTTACACCAGCTTAAGAACAAAGGTGTACAAAAGCCCGCTAAGCAGGTGTCTGCAGTGGAGACGCCGGTTACCCCCCACGATCGCAAATGCTTTCGCTTGCGGCGGGGGCGGTCACACTGCATACAGCTGCACACAGTCAAGGGAGCTGGTGTGTTTCCGGTGTGGTCTCAAAGGAGTCAAGACCCCAGACTGCTCACATTGTACTAGCAAGTCAAAAAACCCGTAGGCCAGGGCCTTGTTAGGAACTCTGTGCATTACTCTGTATCTGAGTCTATTTCTGATAAGGTCCTGTTTCCTAAACGGGATAGTGACATTAGACCGTATCTAGTTGTTAAGGTTTTAAATTTAAATGTCTTAGGCCTTCTAGATTCCGGTGCCTCCTGCTCTATATTAGGTAAGGGAGCGCACCGCATCTTCTTGGAACTGGGTTTTGATCTTGAGAGTATCAATCCTACTTTTCGTATTACAACTGCAGACAGCTCTCACTTGCAATGTCTGGGTTGTATCTCTTTGCCAATTGAGTACAATTCGGTTGTCCGAGTTGTCAAGTTCTATGTTGTCCCAGGCATAACCACCTCCATGATATTTGGTGTGGATTTCTGGCAACAATTTAAGTTAAGTGATAAGTTAATTTTACAAAATATTAGTCTTGATAGCTTTAGTGATAATAATCCTATAGAGTCTGTGTCCCTTAACAGTGGCCTCGAGGATTACAACAACTTGACTGCTAAACAAAGGTGTTTAATCAACGGGGTCATTGAGAAATTTGACTCATTGAACACTGATAAGGTGGGTTTAGGTCGGACCTCACTTGTACATCATGTCATTGACACTGGTGACAGCAAGCCGATCAAGCAGCGTTATTATCCGCTCTCTCCCCTTAAACAGAAGGCCCTGGAAGCCGAGTTGGACCGAATGCTGGAGATGGGAGGGGAGGATAGGATAGTGTCCCCGTCTCAGTCCGCGTGGAACTCTCCAGTGGTCATGGTGGAGAAGGCAAACGGTGACCTCAGATTGTGCTTGGACTCTCGCAAGCTGAACTCTGTGTCAAAGAGTGACGCCTACCCCTTACCCTATATCAATCAAATCTTGGACCACCTTAATAACGCTAAGTATTTAACTTCTGTAGATTTGAGTGCGGCTTACTGGCAGATTCCATTTAACTCACCCCAGTCTGCTGAGAAGACTGCTTTTACGGTTCCCCGGAGAGGATTATTCCAATACAATTCGATGTGCTTCGGGCTTGTCGGGGCTAGTGCCACGATGCAACGCCTGATGGACCGTCTGTTTGGCCCCGAGTTCGACAATAAGGTATTTGCGTTTCAGGACGACATAGTCTGTGTGTCCAGCACCTTTGAGGAGCATGTAGAGCTCTTACATAGAGTCTATCAGCAACTCAAGGATGCTGGCCTAACTATCAACATGAAAAATCTCACTTTTGTCGGAGTGAACTCAAATACCTGGGGTATTATGTGGACAAACATGGCCTACGGACAGACCCGGGTAAAGTGGAGGTTATCCTCAACTATCCCACCCCTTCTAACCCTAAGGAGGTTAAGAGATTTCTGGGAATGGCCGGCTGGTATCGTCGCTTTGTTAACAACTTCTCTAAGATTAGTAAACCTCTGTGCAAACTGACATCTAAAAACTTTATGTTTGAATGGACCCCTGAGGCTGAACAGGCCTTTAACCTGCTAAAGTCAGCCTTGGTCTCTGCCCCTATATTAAAAATGCCTAACTTTGAGCTGCCCTTCCGCATTCTTAGTGACGCGTCAGCTTACTCAGTTGCTGCTGTACTGACACAAACTCACGATGGTGTTGAGCACCCTATCGCCTATTGTAGCCGTTCTCTCAACAAGAACGAGGTGAACTACAGCACTACTGAGCGAGAACTTCTGGCCGTGATTTTCGCCTTGGAACAATTTCGACAGTACGTCGAAGGCCAAAAATGTACGGTCGTCACGGACCATTCATCTCTTCTGTGGTTCCATAAACTAAAAAATCCCATGGGTCGTCTAGCACGTTGGAACATGAGGCTCAGTCAATTCGATTTTGACATAGAGCATCGAAAAGGTAAAGACCACGTTGTACCTGATGCTCTGTCTCGTATCAAGATTGAGTCCCTCGATGCAGTACCCACTAAAGACCCGTGGTATGACCACACCATGAATAGTGTTCGGAAGAACCCGAGGAAGTCACCAAACTTTGACATTCGTGACAACCTTTTATATAGGTTAACTAAAAATAAATATTCTCTGACTTCAGACTTTGACTGGAAGCTGGTGGTACCTCAGGAGAATCGCTTGCCCCTGCTCTCTAAGTACCACGATGACACACTAAGTGCCCATGGTGGTGTTTGGAAGACACATAAAAGGTTAGCCCTAAATTATTATTGGCCCAAGATGTACGAGTACGTCAAAGAATATGTCGGGAATTGCGAAATCTGTAAGCAGTACAAACCCGTAAACACGTCTCGTCCCGGCCTAATGGGTAGCCCGAAGCGGGTTTCGAAGCCATTCGAAGCTATCTCTGTCGATCTGCTTGGTCCCTTTCCCACTTCGAGCAATAGAAACGTACACCTGATCGTGGTCTCCGACTACTTTAGCAAATACGTCATGTTGTGCCCTGTTCGGGTTGCCACAGGCGCTGCAGTCGCGAGATTTATAGAGAAGAGTGTGTTTCTCGTGCACGGGGTCTGCAAGACTATTTACATGGATAATGGCCCTTAGTTTGTGAGTAAGCCATTTAAGGATCTGTTGGCTAAATACAATGTACCTAATATATATTATAACCCTAGGTATCATGCCCAAACTAATCAGGCGGAACGAGCTATTCGTAATGAGGTTCAAGCGATCTCATGCTATGTGAAGTCACAACACAAGTCTTGGGATCAGTTCTTGGTTGAGATACAGTGTGCTTTAAACACTGCAGTTAACGAAGCAACTCGTTTCACCCCTTACTTTTTGGTACATGGTAGGGAATTTATTGGAGATGGAGTGTTATACAGGCAGACAGATATCGCGTGCCAACCTACTTCAGTCTCTGTAGACGATCCATCAGCCTTCGGTGTCAAGCTGAGAGAAATACAACGCATTTACGACCAGGTGAGGAAACATTTGAACGTTGCCCACCAGCGTAATGAAAAGTATTACAACCTCAGAAAAAGGCATGTAGAGCTGAAAGTGGGACAGATAGTTTACAAACGCACGTTCTACCTGTCCAACAAGGCCAAGAATTTTACTTCTAAGCTAGCCCCTAAGTTCCTTAAACGTGTGGTGACTGCTAAACGATCCCCTTTAGTATATAGGCTGTCAGATCTGGACGGTAAGGATCTTGGGGAGTACCATATCAAGGACATCCTGAAGTATCAGGAGGAGCCGTCTCCAATACCTAACGTAACTACATAGCACTGTTTCTCTACTTCATTAAACCAGTGGTATGTGATCATTGTGTAAGACTATTTTGTTCTTTTATTTCTATGTCTATGTGTATACGTGACGTCTAATTGTCACGCTGTAATTTTTTTTTATGCACCGCACCGAGCGTTTTTCTTTCATTTGCTCCTCAGTACTCTACAATATCCTGAGAGCTTGGGTAGTGTTAGGGTATCAGCAGCGAGTGAAGGGAGCATTCGTTTTCTATGTAGGGCATTAGACTCTAGTTACTTAGCCTATCCGGTACACGAGTCAGTGTCTAGTTAGGTGTATAGGAGGATCTTTCTTTGTTATTGTAATGGTAGCAGTCAGCTTGGGGTTGAAGGACCTAGCTGGTTGTCTTTGTTTATTAGTCAGTACTCTTCTGTTTTCTTTATTGGGTATTTCCAGCGTGTCATATCCGCAGGAAATACTATTAAGGGGGGGGTGGTTGTAACATTTATATTGTATGTGTAGTATTGTCAGGTTTTTGGCTTGACAATCATCATTGAGCGTGTCAGAGCGCCTTATTCAATTCATTGTTTTTTTGGCTTTGGCAACATCTCTCGGGTAAGGAGTCGATAGTCGCTGGTTTTTTTGCGTTGTCAGACAGGAACTACAATATAAAACTGGTTTTGAAGGAATTTTCTAGTGGAGTGCATAGTCAGGGTATAAATAGCCCTGCCATGAGGTCACAGGCTCTCTTCTAACATCTAGCCAATACGATTCACATCTTAATTAACGTTGAGCTCTGATGATTTAGCGCACCACATGTGTTGCGAGGTTATTGTTTGACTCAGGCACTGTACAAACCTGAGGACTTGTTGAGGAATATAGCCTAGGTTCTACTTTCCTCAGAAAGAATAAGTTTCTGTTTCAACCTACACCCAGGATACCGGTAAGTGTCATTTCTTGTTTGCAAAGCGGTTCGAATTTCGTCGGTCGCGATGTCAGTTATTTAATTTGTCGTTTACTTGTCATAACAGGGTTTTTTACTACGGGGAAAAGCGGCCCGTCCACGGTTAGCAAAACCACACCCAAAGACACGTGGACTACACAAGCGAGGTGTTTTGAGAGGAACCAGCCGCCTCCACCTGGCATTCTCGTGCTGTGCCGCTCTCAGCTTGACTCAAGGCCAGTAATTGTCACCCAATTATAAGTGTAGTTAGCTGCTTACCCGTTTTACCTGCTCACGCGGCAGTGGTCTATTGAGTAGTATTAGTACCTAAGCCCTGACTATATTTCTGTGTACCTGTGATATTTGTGTCTATCAGTGAATAAGCTCTCTGTGTGTCTCTGTGTATCTCTGTGTACAACTTTTATTTGGAATAAATATAGTAAAGGCAACCGTTGACTATCGTTAAACGAAGATAAAGTACGATAAAGGTAGTACCTGTAACTGGAGGCTTTGTGCGTGGCTTTGAAGTTTCACCGCTAACGAGGGTGCCGACTGTACAAAGGGCAGTCCCACGAGATATCATTGCCATTCGTTCAAACGAAACTATTTCGCGTAGGACTCTAAGCGAACTATTAATTAGATAGCTTTACTATCATTTAACAAGAGTTGTAATCCAAGTACATATTGCATTAATTTTTATTATTGTAATACGTATTTGAAGTCTTATTTTTTTCTTTTTCTGTGTGGAAATTCTCAAGGGAATCACACGATGTGCCATAACTGCCTACAATCGAAAGTCCCGTAGAAACTTCGGAAGGATGTCCCATGACAAGTGTAAGATCTAAAAATAAAGTACTGGGTTTCCCTAAGTCAAAAATATAATATACCTGTGTCGAAGAGAGAATGGACGCTCAAAAGGATCTGACTGAAAAGTCATATTTGCTCAAATACAGTCTTTAACATAACATTCCGTTTAAATAACATAATTATACTGTAACTTAAATCGTAAAGTCGACGAGATATACTGAGTTGAGATAATTCAAGGGGCAGAGTCGGTAAGCGTTCTCAAGTTGCCAGCGTAGAGAAGCGAGTTTTCAAGTACTGCAGCCCCCACTCCAACAGTTGTTATCTGGCAACCTCAAAACTACTGAGTACGGCTGCTAGAGCTGCTACAAACGTGCTTTGCTGCTCAGAAATACGAATTATGGGTAAAGTCATGAAATATTATAATAAACCGGGTAATTTTGTTTATTTATCTCGGTCAAAGGCTGCTTAAAATAAATATAGCTTTTGAATACAAGTGTTTTAGGAATTACGTACATATTATGTCTGGAACAGGCTTGCATATTAAAGTACTCCGTAGACTTTTTTTTCCAGGCGGTGAAATATCTGCTTTATTTTAAAATATTTGGGGACATTTTTACACAACGTTATCTAGTCCAAATTAAGCTAATATAAGCCTGAGCTTTTAGATGTAAACGACTGATAAACATACTAGAATTTCTAAATACATACACATTATAGATAAACTAGCGGACGTCACGCGGTTTCACCCACGTAGTTCTCGTTCGCGAGGAAATACGGGAATAAAATATTGCCTATGTTTACCGCAAAATAGCTTCCCAACAGTGAAAGAATTTTTCAAATTGGTCCGGTAGTTTCGGAGCCTATTTGATGCAAACAAACAACTAAATTACACACATACACAGAACAAATATACTCATCACAAAAGGAAATTTGTCCTGGGTGGGAATCAAACCCACGACCTACGAATCCGTAGTAAGGCACACCAACTACTGGCCCACGAAGGCGTGGTCAGTCTTTGAACTACCACCAGTAAAGGCGGCCAGTGCCGGCTGAAGCCTAGCTTTTCGAAAGAAAATATTTTCATAACCCGTAGGTACCTCCTAACACTTGATTACACGCAGCAAAACAGAATTGCAATAAATTTTTTATTACCTTTGTTATATTATCTAAAGTCATGATTTGAAGAATTCAAAGGGTTTTATTTAAGTGTTTTGTAAGTATCTTTAAATCAAAAGAAGAAATATAGTGCTACTTTAACAAATCAGAACGTCTGTTTCTTTACGTACAACTAATACCTAATTTATGAATTACCTAAAGTTTTGTACCTACATTATCAGTGGTTTTCCTTGACAAAATGATCCCAAAAAGGAATAATAAACAATAACTAACCGTCAAAAAGCTATTAGCCTTATTCAATCGATGTTTACGATATGATATAAACCTTACAATCTTTTCACTAAGTTGAATAAAGTTATGTCAGTAGATAAATAATTATGTGTTTCTGATATAAAACACCAACAACAACATAACTAATAAATTAGTAAACTGTACGAATAATATTATTCACTAGCTTCTGCCCGCGACTTCGTACGCGAGGTGATTTTAACTAATAACGTATCGACTTTGACTGATGCAATACATAGGTCTTCTATTAAAACAAAGGTCAAGCTGTTAAATCATTTCTGCTGAACTGATTTAAATGAAACATACGGCGTTATTTAGGTTGAAAAAATACCTACTAAATCCTAATAGTACAGTTATGATCAAGCTACTGAATTTTGCTCCAACCCCGAACAAATAAACAAACAAACAGACACAAAGAAAAAAAAAGACGTGTGGCACTCGGGGACTGCCGCGGTAAAGCTATTGCATAGCATTATTTATAGGGTTCCGTAGCCGAATGGCAAAAAACGGAACCTTATAGATCCGTGTCGTTATTTTACATAAACATTACCGTGTCCGTTGTGAAAAATTGTGAATTAAAAGTTAGTGTGTGATTTGCAAAGTGCTGTCAATATTCTTATCTATGACGCATTTCAATCGGAGCATCGAAATTGTTTTCACATTAAGAACTCTAAATTCGACCAATACTCTTAATTTAACTTTGGTCGAGTGGTTAAGACGCGGATCGGTACGCAGAAGGTGCAAGATCGATTCTGGGTACAAGCGTCACTTTTTTAACCGACTTCAAAAAAAGGAGGAGGTTCTCAATTCGTACGCTATGTTTTTTTTTTTTTTTTTTTGTATGTATGTTACGCGATAGCGGCGCCAATTATGGATGGATTTTGAAAATTCTTTTTTTGTTTGAAAGAAGCTACTTCTGAGGTGGTCCCATATCCAGGGTATCAGGATCTGATGCTGGGATCCAGGAGAAATCGAGGGCAACCACCGAAAATTGTAGGGACAACTAGTGCGTTTGTTAACTTTTTGATTAAGTGCTTTAATGTACTAAAATTTAATGAAGGTCTGGAGTCGATCTGAAGATGGAACCGAAAGACAGTCGAGGGAATTCCTTAACGATTTACAGCAGTTACCTTGTGTTTCGGCTTGATTGATTTGTGTTGATGAGAACTTTACACCTAGATAGAAATACTTTTCGGTCCACCCGTCACTTAAAATAAAAAAATAAAAATTTTAAATAAAAAATAGAACCGACTTCATACAAATCCTTAAAAATAAAATTTACCTAGCACATTGTAATTTGTATTTTGATTTATCCGATTTTATTCAATATAATATTGAAGTTGGTGCCCTTAATAATACCTACCTAAACCTATGAGTTTACTTGGCACCGACTTCAATATGATGTTGAATAAAATCTGATAAATCAAAATACAAATTACAATGTGCTAGGTAAATTTTATTTTTAAGGATTTGTATGAAGTCGGTTCTATTTTTTATTTAAAATTTTTATGGATTGATATATAACGACTGCAGAGTGCATAATTGACGTAAACAAAAAAAAATATGAAGTGCGAGATGTACGAGCGTGACCGAGCGTGGCCGAGAATAGCCGAGTGTTACGTGTTTTTCGTGACGGAATTTCTGGATTCGGTCTCCACGCTCAAGGCCCGCGATAGAAGCTATGCAATAGCTTAAAAATTTGGACTCACAAGCCCTAAATTAGTCGATTTCAGTTATTTTTTTAAATTTATCTTGAATGTACCGTCAAAGCAATGCAGCACCTGAAAGTACACCGGTTAAGGCACATTTGCGGAGAAAGTTGTGAGCATCGCGACTAAGTTCGGAGGACTCTTGTCACCCGCGCAGTTGTTATCTCAAACACTTGGAGTAGCACAGCGCGACTTAGTACTTGCAACCAACACCGTTCAATCTTAAGAGACAGCGGACACTCATGAAAAATGGTTTCGCGACGATATTTTAAAATGTCCGTAAAATAGTACCAGTATTTTGCTTTCTGGAAAGTAATACATAGTTCTTTATTCCTTGAAATTGATGGTTTAAATCTCAATGCCTTTATGTTTTTATAAATACTACTCATCACCTTTCGAAATGACATATCATTTTAAGCTACCTAATTTAATGGTGACCATAATAAAATACTTAATGAAGGTATCAACGTGCCTCAAATGAATTTAAAAACATAACATTAGTTCTGAAATTCTGAATAGTCTCTAATCCAAGTCAAAGTCACAAATTTGAACCTGAATACTGTTTCACTACGAATATTATCTAAAGAAAATTCTTACCATCGAACTCAGAATCAAATAAAATCAACTGGTCCTATGTAGATATATACATTGAAATAAAAATACATTTGCATGCCGAGTGTCACATGTTAACGTTTGGTGAACATTAAGTGCGAGTCACTCTAATGAAAGAACTCGTAGGGATTGAATGTAATTTGCTTTGGTTTTACAATTTTTATTTTCCTAAAACGCTGTCATTTATTACTCAGATTTAATGCGTATTCACAAATCGAGAAATTAAAGAAGGTATATTCTACAGATTATTTACAGAAAAGGAAACAAAGAAAATTGGTAATAAAAAAGAAGAGAATAACAATTTAGCCCGTCTGGATCATTATACAATACCCTTAATCATTGAGATCATTTATGACTAAACAAAAGCGCCAGTTTAGAATCACACTTACATTTAAAGGAACCCTTTAATAATAGATTTTGCGAAAGTTGAGAAGTCTCTAATATCTGAACTAAAACACCCTCACTATTAAAACAAGTGTGGAACGATAAATTACTGCCATTCAACACTAAAAAAATATTTGAAATCGGACTACGCTTTGAAATATTACAGCTGAAAAACCATTTTGTCTTTCGTCCCCTCTCCCAAAGGAATCGCGCAAAAAATTAGGGTCAAAAGATCCTAGATCCTTCTTCGGATCATAAGCTCAAATTGTGCGAAGTATCATACAAATTGATTCAGTAGTTTCGGCATGATAATTATTTGGGATACAGACAGATGACAGGCGATTCCATTCTAAAACAGTTCTAAATTGTTTTAGAATGGGGTTCTTCAAAAGGTATCTGCTACCTTAGTGGTAAAAAAAAGCTCTTTTAAGATTTAGCAAACAGGGCAGTTTCTTACGCTCTCCCAGGAGTCTGATGAAAAAATACTTCTCCTTTCAGACACTTTATGTGGCGTAAACGAGGTTGTGAGGGTCAGCTAGTTATTAATTCACTGTGAAACTTGAAGCTTATTCACAGGCATTTAATAATTAAAATTTTCTATCCATGTGATCGACCAACGCATCAGCTCATAACTTGTAATATTTTGAGCATGCGTCTACCTTTTCGTACACCGAACTTCTTCCTCAACCGTCTCTACAGCTACTAGTTCGCTCTTATAATTTTGATAGTTGTTGCAAACTACAACCACGTTTCTGCATAAAATATAGTTCCCAAATTAGCACCCGTATCTTCTGAAAATATCAAATTTCTAATTTAAATAGTTCAAGTCATTAGCAATGGAGGTCTACGCAATCCCAAGATAATTCGCAGCCATAAATTAATATCGATTGAAGGACCCATTTTCACTGCATATGTATTAGGAAAGTGTAAGTTCTGAACAAAAATTCAGGATACTGGAAAGTTTTATCCTCGCGTCAGTCTTCGTAAAGATTAGTGGAACATTAATTACAAAGTTTTGGGTGGCATTAATTCAGTTAACCTTTCCTTTTTAGGTCACAAAGTTTGTGAATAAATACATATTATGTATAAAACTCGCTCGTTAGTGATGTGAAACTAAGTTCTAATCCTAAAAATAGTTATGTGGTACATTTTGACTTGCATAATCCGAGGTTTTATTGAACTGACTGGATGAAATCTTACTGTTTTACTAATTTAATAAATGAGAGAGTTTTGTGGATATGTGTATGTTTGGATGTCGGATATCTGAATGTTTGTTAGTATTTCAAGCTCTAAGGGCTGAACGAAACTGGGTGATATTTGGTACAACGATAGATTATAATACCTAGAAAGGATATATAAAATCCAGAATAACACCAAAGGCACCTTTATCCCGGGAATCGGTAGCGGCAACAAAACTCATCGCGGGCGGAGCCGCGGGCGCCAGCTAGTATTAATATATTTATAACATAGTTTTGGGTTAGTAGCTTAATACATGTACTTTATAGAATACCTAAATACAGACTTTGGATTGGAATTGGCCGATCGCCGAGATTATCAAGTAAGTATTTCACAGAGCCATTTTAAATGTGTAAGCAGTATGCAATGCAGGGGTGATTATAATACAGCAGGTACATCTGGTCCTTCTGAATATACCCGCTGCCGAGATGCCAGATCAGTCAACCGTGACATTAGGCTGCGAGTCCCTTAGGTATATTAGCATAATATGATTTCTGGTTGTTCTCGTTTCGCCATCAGTATAGTTGCATAAACACAAACAAGTAGTCAGGCTTGTATTTCAACTAATTATTCTGAGCTTTAATCTATTACACTTACTTCGAATACGCCTGGCTGTAACCTTGCTCATAATTATAACTAGCTGTTACCCGCGACTTCGTCCGCGTGGAAATTATGTTATAAGCAAAGTTTGAACCGTATTCTATTTAAGGCTCTAGCTAGGATAAGTCGTCACCAAAATGTGGGAACAAATTTAGGACATCCTCCAACTTACCCGGGGAGTTATGCGCTAGATGGATTTTTTTAACGTGAGTAAAATCCCACATGAATGTACTATGACTCCCACTGACTAAAAACCACACGTATCCTACCTAACAGCCTACGATTGCGTAAGCCCTCTAAAGGATACCCTAGGACTGCGCTAGATGGATAGTAAGAGACCTCATGGTTTTAGTGGGTCCAAGGCCGGTATGACGTACGTGTTTATTAATTAGCCCCTTTAATAATTATAAGAGTAAGTAGTATGGTGAAGCGCGAATACGAAACGTTTGTTAGATTAGGGCCACAGACTGAAAACTTTACGCATAATCGGAAGAGTTGAGATGATAACACTAACCCTAACGGTAGCCAGTAAATGGCAGTCGTTAAACCAAGTTGAAGACCTTATAGATTTAATAATTTTCAAAAGTGGGCAGTACTAACGCCTGTCCATTTCAACACGGCATTGCGGCTCACCACCTATTACGTTACGTGGGACAAATTAAAAAAACCGGCCAAGTGCGAGTTGGTTTCGCCCATGAAGGGTTTCGTAGCAGCAAGTAACATAATATAAAAGTTCTTGTAGTTTGTTGTAACTTTGATTGATGTTTTAACACGTTCGCAGTGGTAGTGATTTTTCTAACCGAAAATTGCGGTTTATGACGTATTAAAAAAACTACCAGCTCTATCTCATTCAATCTAATTTTCGTTGGTAGTTTTAATGGCAATGTACATCATATATATTTTTTAGATATATCATTCTCTTAGTTTAGAAGTTAGAGGTGGGGGGACACACATTTTTCCACTTTGGAAGTGTCTCTTGCGCAAACTATTCACTTTAGAAAAATATGATTTTAGGAACCTCAATAGTATTTTTAAAGACCTATCTATAGATACCCTACACGTATGGGTTTGATGAAAAAAAAAATTTTGAGTTTAAGTTCTGAGTATGGGGACGCCCAAAATTTACTGCTTTTTTTCTAATTTTATATAAGAATCTTAATGCGGTTCACAGAATACATCTAGTTACCAAGTTTCAATAGCATAGGCCTTATAGTTTCGGAGAAAAGTGACTGTGACACACGGACGGACAGACAGACGGGCAGACAGACAGACAGACATGACGAATCTATAAGGGTTCCGTTTTTGCCATTTGGCTACGAAACCCTAAAAAGGTAAACATTTAATATGACTCGATACCCCTTTGGGGATAAAGGCGTGACCGTATGCATGTACTTATTATGTTTAAGGTAATTTAATTTATGTACCCATGTCACTGTAGCCAAAGCTCAACATTTTTCAGTAAAGTTGTTTTAAGAATGTTCATTATAAACAACGTTTGTGTGGCTTAATCATAAAAGAGCTGCTTAATGGTTAAGGTTATTGTAAAATAATTCAGTCCGCGCCGAAGGCGTGGACTGAATTGCTTTAGAATAGACTTAATCTTTAAGCTCTTTTTTGATTAAGCAAACAGGGCAGTTTCACACGCTGCTTGATGAGTCTGATTAAGAAATACCTCTCCTTTCATAGATCTTATGTGACGTAAGCGAAGTTGCGAGGGTTAGCTAGTCTATACATATAGTAAAACTGTTGAGGGTCGAGAGTCTACTGAAGCCGAAAATGAAATTACATTTTTCATGTGTGTCTGTCTGTCTGTATTCCGAATAAGTATTACGCCGAAGTTACTGAATGGATTTGAATGAAACTTAGTACAATCAGAGCTTATAATCCGAGGAAGGTTCTAGGATACTTTTGATCTCGATATTTTGCGCGGTTCCTTTGGGAGAAGGGATGAAAGACAAAACGGTTTTTTAGTTGTTACTTCTCAATGCGTTTTCGGATTCCAAAATTTTTTTTTTAGTTTTATAAAGGGAATACTGTAAGGAATGTTTCACACAAGTTTCCATGTTAAAGGTTTTCTAGTTCAGGAATTAGAGACATCCCAACTTTCGCAAAACCTAGAATTCAAGGATCCCTTTGAATGTGAGGGTAAATCTATACTGGCGTGTTGGCTTAATGATAAAAGAGCTTAATGATTAAGGCTATTGTAAATTGTAAAGATCCTACCTCTAGATTGCTATTCAAATAAAAGATTAATTAAAATTATTCAGTAATTTCTGTATTTTGCAAAAATATACAAACAGTTTTTTATTGTTCTCTGCCGAGCTCCTAAAAAATTTAGCGTAATAATAATTGTTGTCTGAGTGTAAAACCTATCTCCTACTAATATTCCTGCTACGTTTTAGTTAAATCAATCCAACGGTTTAAACATTTCATTGCTCTCTGCTTAGCCCCTAGGATATGTGGCGTGATAATATATAGCCTATTTTAAGACCACACCCCTAAGTAATATTTGTGCAAAATTTGAACCAAATCTGTTCAGTACTTTTCGTGATCCTTCCGGACAAAGCAAAGCAAACAGACAAACAGACAAACAGACAAACAGACAAAAAAAATTCTAACTATATTTTCAGCTTCGGTATCTTATGTAGAACACCCGGCGAGTATTTTTTTGTTAATATTTCCAATGTACAGTTTTGGCTTTTCTATCATTTTATTATATGTATAGATATGCCAAAATTATGGATTTATTTTCTTCAAGTCAAGCAACCCTATTGTCTCCAGAATAGAGTAGTATCAAGTCCGATATTTTGAGTTCTTAGCATTAAAGGAGGTCGTAATTTCTGACTAGTATTTGTGTACAATGAGTTGAGAATTTGGTTGGTATGAGGGGTCCTGGTCTTCTGGATCTTCCGTTTAACGCATTATTTAAAGTAAAATGAGGATTTAGTGTGACGTGTTATCGTATTTTTTCAGTTTAGAAGTGAGCCGATAAACAGTTTCGGTGTTTTAGGTTCGATAACATACCTAGGATCTTACATTTGAGACATAGCAATGAAAAATGAGGTAGACGTTCTACTTAGTTAAGCACTGTCTTGCTTATCTTACGAAAACAATTCGAGATTCCAGGAGAATACGAAACCCACCTTATATTTTATTTCTTTATATAGGTACTGTAAGCGCAATTTTAATAGTTTGCCCAATTAAAATATTTTATCAAACATTTCTGTTAGATTTTCAAGGCACAAATTGCCACCTTTTGATTTCTCTTCGAGTCAGTTAAGAAAACTAATTACTATTAGGGACTTAATCCTAGGGTTAGGTTAAAGATCATCTAAGGAACATTTGAAGCGGTTTTGTCGTATTAATAATTCAGCTGGTTAATAACTCTGTGACGTATATAGATATGATTTGTTCTACATTACTGTGTATTATATTAATAGACTGTTTAACGAGCTGATCTAAATGGGGGTTGAAGATTTTCATATGAAACGTAGCATACTGATAAAAAAGATCGTTCCTCTGTCGAACTATAAAAACATGGAACGACCTGCCCGCAAACGTGTTTCCCTCATCTTACAATCCTGGGTTCTTCAAGAGGAGCGTGAAGAGGCACATCACAGGGCCGCCAACATGAGGACCACTGTCAAGGTCACACGGACTGTGAGACTGGCCTCCAATCGCTAGATGCGGCACGGCTTACCATCAGGCTGGTGGCGACATCAATTTGGCGAGCTAAATACAAGCTGTTGATTTGGTCGTGCACAAGCCTCCTTCAGTGCGTAGTGTACTATAGGTATTATCGATTGCAAGCAACACAGCAACACAGTAGATAACAAAACCCCAAAAATCCTGTTTTTCGTGAAATATGATTTACGAAGAAAAATCTTCACACGTGTATTTAATGTTTACGTCGCCGAGCCAACGCTAAAGCGCAAGTCACACTGCCAGCGGGCGGGTGAGCGAGCTAGGCACACTGCGAGCTGCCGAATAACCTACGTGGCTGATGCGAGCGAAACTACTCGTTTTCGTCGTTAGGCGCGCCCGCTTCGCTAGCTTAACTACCGTCCTCCCCGTTTCGGGTACTCAGACTAGTCGTCGCTTGTCATTCGAATAGCAGTGTCCACGTGTCTAGTCTCATCCGCACTACCCGGTTCGCCCTTCCGTATGTAGTTTTTGGTGTAAACCCCATAGTTTAGCTCGGCAATGTCGCGTAGTTTGCATAACTTCAATATCTCACTTCACCCGCCCGCCTAGCTCGCTCACCCGCCCGCTGGCGGTGTGGCCTGGGCTTAAAGCTAGACAATAGTAGGTACCTAGATAATGCGGCTACGTATCGCATCTCATGGCTCCTCTACACTGCCCGCGAAGTTGAACGAAGTTAAATGAATACGATAGTGTAAAGAGGCACTTCGGCTTACCTCGTCAAAAACTATACCTCCCCTCAGGCGACTTTATTTGCTGTCGATTTTTGCGCCTTAGTCAATGGGCCCAAAGATGCGGGAAGTGCGTTCACGAAGTACCTCTCTACACTACTTGGCCGACATCGTGTGTGCCGGTGCTTTGCCGGCGCGTGATTTAAGCTATAATTAGTGCTTTGGTGTATGTGATCCAATTATCAGCGTCAAACAGTGGTCAGGAGCAAATTATGTTGTTCCTGGAAACTCTGCCACACAAATTTCTTTGTTCATTACAAACGGCGACAATGTGCGTGCGCAGGCTACTGACACCACTGAGTGTGTAGTGACGCACTTTTTTCGAACTTAGACAAAGTTTCTAGAGTACTTCGCCTATGAACTTTGCGGGCAGTGTAGAGGAGCCATTAGTTATTAGGTTTCATGAGTTTTTAGTTCCATCTGACAAGTTCGGTGACCTTTATGTACTTTTTTGATTTGATATTAATGATTTGATGATGAGTTTATGTTGATTTAAAAGATTCCTTCCTACTTCAAGGGCTTAGGACCGGCAGAAACACGCTATTTATCATGCAATTGCAAACAAAAACATTAAGTACTGTTAGTAAACATTAGGTATGAGAAAAGTATTCTGAAATGAAGCATTTCTGGCGTAGTTAAAAATTTTAAATCAACTTATTTACAGAATTAATTGAGAATCAAAGCTTAAATACCTATTTACAAAATCATGTAACACGCAATAATTGTTCAAAATGCTCACCCCCAGTGTCTATGCACAGATTGGCGCGGCGCACTAAGTTGCGTTTTAAGCTGCGAAGCACTAGCACATTTGTTTTTATTTGTTCAAATGCCAAAACAATTCTTTCACGTAATTGTGTAACACTCACAATGTCTTCATTGTAAACAAGTCTTTTAATATCTCCCCACAAATAAAAGTCTAAGGGCGTTAGGTCGGGTGAACGCGGCGGCCAGGCTACCGGTCCACCACGGCCTATCCACTGCGTACCAAACACTTCACTTAAATATTCGCGCACTTGGCGTCCATAGTGAGGTGGCGCACCGTCCTGTTGGAAGTACAAGTCCCTATGAAATGCGAGTGGAATGTCATCGAGCATCTCATTAACCACATGTCGGAGTAGCACCAAGTATGTAGCACTGTTCAAACGACCGTCAATAAAATATGGGCCAAGTAGATGATCACCGATGATACCAGCCCACACATTCAGACTAAACCGGACCTGGAACGAGTCCCGCGTAGTAACATGTGGGTTGTGTTGTCGGTGAGCCCACCAATGTTCATTGTGGACGTTATAAACGCCCACGCGAGTAAACAAAGATTCGTCTGACCACAAAATGTTCACGTCCTGATGTTCAAGGAGCCAGTGACAAAAAACTGTCCGAGCGTTATTGTCCTGCGGATGCAACTCTTGAACACGTCGGAAATGGAACGGATGCATTAGTTCGCGATTCAGCAGCTTCCACACTGTGGTATGATGAAACGGCGACCGGCTTCACGCGTACTGGCTCGAGGTTCTTCCTCAAAATAATTGAGAATCTGCTCTTGCCGATCAGCTGATAGGCCTTGTGTACCACGACCTTGTGCATGTCGAGGAAGTACGTAGATATCGGCGCGTGCGGTTATACTCACGCTGAACGCGGGCGAGCGACTAATTAATTCAAAATTTCAAATTCACCGATCAAAGGCGCCGCCTGAGCCGCTCGCTCCTGCGCGGGGGTTGGAGGGGTAACTTACACGCGCCGCGCCGCCACCGCCTCCTTTGCCTATGCCTACACATTTGTATGTGCCTACTAAACTGTAGGCAAAGAAGAAACGGTTTTGAATGAACGGTGAAAATGTACCTATGTAGGTAATAGTATTATTAGAATACTAGCTGTTACCCGCGACTTCGTCCGCGTGGAAATTATGTTATAAGCAAAGTTTGAACCGTATTCTATTTAAGGCTCTAGCTAGGATAAGTCGTCACCAAAATGTGGGAACAAATTTAGGACATCCTCCAACTTACCCGGGGAGTTATGCGCTAGATGGATTTTTTTAACGTGAGTAAAATCCCACATGAATGTACTATGACTCCCACTGACTAAAAACCACACGTATCCTACCTAACAGCCTACGATTGCGTAAGCCCTCTAAAGGATACCCTAGGACTGCGCTAGATGGATAGTAAGAGACCTCATGGTTTTAGTGGGTCCAAGGCCGGTATGACGTACGTGTTTATTAATTAGCCCCTTTAATAATTATAAGAGTAAGTAGTATGGTGAAGCGCGAATACGAAACGTTTGTTAGATTAGGGCCACAGACTGAAAACTTTACGCATAATCGGAAGAGTTGAGATGATAACACTAACCCTAACGGTAGCCAGTAAATGGCAGTCGTTAAACCAAGTTGAAGACCTTATAGATTTAATAATTTTCAAAAGTGGGCAGTACTAACGCCTGTCCATTTCAACACGGCATTGCGGCTCACCACCTATTACGTTACGTGGGACAAATTAAAAAAACCGGCCAAGTGCGAGTTGGTTTCGCCCATGAAGGGTTTCGTAGCAGCAAGTAACATAATATAAAAGTTCTTGTAGTTTGTTGTAACTTTGATTGATGTTTTAACACGTTCGCAGTGGTAGTGATTTTTCTAACCGAAAATTGCGGTTTATGACGTATTAAAAAAACTACCAGCTCTATCTCATTCAATCTAATTTTCGTTGGTAGTTTTAATGGCAATGTACATCATATATATTTTTTAGATATATCATTCTCTTAGTTTAGAAGTTAGAGGTGGGGGGACACACATTTTTCCACTTTGGAAGTGTCTCTTGCGCAAACTATTCACTTTAGAAAAATATGATTTTAGGAACCTCAATAGTATTTTTAAAGACCTATCTATAGATACCCTACACGTATGGGTTTGATGAAAAAAAAAATTTTGAGTTTAAGTTCTGAGTATGGGGACGCCCAAAATTTACTGCTTTTTTTCTAATTTTATATAAGAATCTTAATGCGGTTCACAGAATACATCTAGTTACCAAGTTTCAATAGCATAGGCCTTATAGTTTCGGAGAAAAGTGACTGTGACACACGGACGGACAGACAGACGGGCAGACAGACAGACAGACATGACGAATCTATAAGGGTTCCGTTTTTGCCATTTGGCTACGAAACCCTAAAAAGGTAAACATTTAATATGACTCGATACCCCTTTGGGGATAAAGGCGTGACCGTATGCATGTACTTATTATGTTTAAGGTAATTTAATTTATGTACCCATGTCACTGTAGCCAAAGCTCAACATTTTTCAGTAAAGTTGTTTTAAGAATGTTCATTATAAACAACGTTTGTGTGGCTTAATCATAAAAGAGCTGCTTAATGGTTAAGGTTATTGTAAAATAATTCAGTCCGCGCCGAAGGCGTGGACTGAATTGCTTTAGAATAGACTTAATCTTTAAGCTCTTTTTTGATTAAGCAAACAGGGCAGTTTCACACGCTGCTTGATGAGTCTGATTAAGAAATACCTCTCCTTTCATAGATCTTATGTGACGTAAGCGAAGTTGCGAGGGTTAGCTAGTCTATACATATAGTAAAACTGTTGAGGGTCGAGAGTCTACTGAAGCCGAAAATGAAATTACATTTTTCATGTGTGTCTGTCTGTCTGTATTCCGAATAAGTATTACGCCGAAGTTACTGAATGGATTTGAATGAAACTTAGTACAATCAGAGCTTATAATCCGAGGAAGGTTCTAGGATACTTTTGATCTCGATATTTTGCGCGGTTCCTTTGGGAGAAGGGATGAAAGACAAAACGGTTTTTTAGTTGTTACTTCTCAATGCGTTTTCGGATTCCAAAATTTTTTTTTTAGTTTTATAAAGGGAATACTGTAAGGAATGTTTCACACAAGTTTCCATGTTAAAGGTTTTCTAGTTCAGGAATTAGAGACATCCCAACTTTCGCAAAACCTAGAATTCAAGGATCCCTTTGAATGTGAGGGTAAATCTATACTGGCGTGTTGGCTTAATGATAAAAGAGCTTAATGATTAAGGCTATTGTAAATTGTAAAGATCCTACCTCTAGATTGCTATTCAAATAAAAGATTAATTAAAATTATTCAGTAATTTCTGTATTTTGCAAAAATATACAAACAGTTTTTTATTGTTCTCTGCCGAGCTCCTAAAAAATTTAGCGTAATAATAATTGTTGTCTGAGTGTAAAACCTATCTCCTACTAATATTCCTGCTACGTTTTAGTTAAATCAATCCAACGGTTTAAACATTTCATTGCTCTCTGCTTAGCCCCTAGGATATGTGGCGTGATAATATATAGCCTATTTTAAGACCACACCCCTAAGTAATATTTGTGCAAAATTTGAACCAAATCTGTTCAGTACTTTTCGTGATCCTTCCGGACAAAGCAAAGCAAACAGACAAACAGACAAACAGACAAACAGACAAAAAAAATTCTAACTATATTTTCAGCTTCGGTATCTTATGTAGAACACCCGGCGAGTATTTTTTTGTTAATATTTCCAATGTACAGTTTTGGCTTTTCTATCATTTTATTATATGTATAGATTTAGAACCGATTCATACGAGTTGCTTTTTAAATTTATTTTATTTAATAATTATTAAGAACTTAATTTTACTGCCCCGTTTTTTCACTTAATATTGGTTTAGTATAAGCAGTAGAGTTCCCGTAGCAAATAGAAAAGAATTTAAGCAGAAAAAAAAAAAGTGTAAAAAAAGGTGTCTCGTTTTATCCCGAAATATCAACGAGTGTAGGCAGTACAGTCATGTGTGCAAGTAATGCACAAATGCAGATCAACATCCTGTATATAAAAAAAATACTGGAAAAAATGGCGCCCAGACACAAAATAATACAATATATAGGACCCGTTTATCCATCTGACGCTAACGAAGATTGACCCTTAAAAGTGTCACGTGACCAAGTTATTAACCGTCAAAGTGGATCACGTGACTTCATACCAACTTTGATTTAATATCCTGAAAACGTGACACGAGGGATGTTGTTTTATTAAAGTTTATGCTTTTCTGGGAACTACTGATTAATAATGGATATTTCCTTATTATATCTTCATGTTTGTATGCCTACATCTTCAAACAAAGTACCTACTTGGTGATTGACTTTGATTTCAAGAAGTTGGTACCTACTCAAGTTAATATTCCTTTATGTCAGTGCTTATCATAGGAGTGGGATGTAGCCCCACCAAGATTTTAGGTGCCCAAGCATTACCTGTTGAATAGCGGATGAGGTCATGACATAAGGATGAAAATCCAGAAATATACCCCAGTATCAACGGGTGAGGGTGTGTGTGTAAAGAACTGCCTACATGGCACAGACATAGGCTGATTTGATTGATCAGGTATGTAGAGGATGCAGGGCGGCTCTAGGAATTTCCAAATAAAAACAGCAGATATGGTATAGTGCTTTCGGAGATGCAATTATGTGTGTGCGTCTGTGTCCACTTATATCGGTCGACTAAAAGTTCGGCAACTACCGGCCGTATAGAAAATTGTAAGTACCTACGTCACCGATGTACGGTGACGACGAGCACACACACACGCTTACTCCCGCAGCGTATTTATTTCGCACACTCCAATGCACCGAATACACGTTAAGGTCTTAATCTAAGTTGCATATTATAGGATTTTACTAATAAAGTACCAAACAAGCATATCTAAGGAAAGTAGTCTTTGGGCGCGAGTGACACTGTGAATGTATGAATATACGCGTCGTCTACAAGGTACTTATTTTAAATACACTGTGAGCGTAAATAAAACAAGATAGGTATCATATAACCAATCTAAACGCTTAATATATATACACAATAAAAAAATAGGCTACCTCTAGGAGGGTAATCAAAAAAGGATATAATGTATACCAAAGTATATCGCAATACGACCGATAGCTTTGAAGTTTTGAAGTGGAATATTGTGTTAGAAAATAAATACTTTTAGAACATGATATGCGCTATCAATATTAACGCTTACTACAGAAGTGATTTCAGGGAACCGTATTTAAGTAGAAATAAAACTGGAATGTCGTTGATGACAAGGTTTTGGTGTACCGTAAGAATCTAAATTAGCTACTAACAGTCACATATAAGTCTCATATCATTAAAAATGTGCAGATGCTGTGTTCTTCTTTATAAAGGATTGGCCTGTTTAGTATGCCCATTACGTAATAAATACTCTCATAGTAGGTAGTTGACCTAGACTAGTGGCCTGACTCTCAAAGGACGTAAATTGATTAATTTAGGACCGAGCCTGCCTTCACCTTTTGACGGCTACTCAAAGCCAATAATTACCAATTTCTGGATCCGACTTGATATTAATAAGGTTACTTGGCTACATTTAACTAATATCGACATACTGACCAATATTTTTTTCATTTATAAGTATTTGATGAACTCGGTTGAATTCTAAGGCATGTTCATGGAATTAGATTTACTTTTGGTGTCTTCTTTATTTGCCTATTGAAACAGACAGGGATAGCCTGTGGTTGCATGATTTTATCATTTTTCGGGTGTTCAGATGGCAGACAAGCTTACGGCCCGGGTATACGAAAAACTTAATTCCGAAAGTCACAATCACGAATTTTCCAATGAAAATGATTCAAAATTCCTAAAGTCAAAATACGATGTTTCATAAAGGGTTTTCATAAAGGCAATAAAACATAAACATAAAAAATATTGAGCTCTAAGTTTTATTTACTTTAATAATAGTAATATTATTCTAAATAGTTTTATTTATGTATTAGTTTGTTGCCCGGCTCACCTCCACTCGCCACATAATTTAATTTTCAATTATTGTACATTACTGCAAGAGTTACATACCTTATCTCAAAATGGACAGCAGATTTGAGGAAAATCTCGAGAAATTGGAGAATTTGTTCACCAGCGGTCTCCGTAGTCATGAAGGGAAATTGCAGAGGGCACTGGTCTCCTCAGGCCCCATACATTCTGACGTCGTGGCCCTCTCCAGAGACTTTAATGAGTTCAAATGCTTTGTGATGGAATCTCTGGGGCACTTGAAGACTCAAGCTCAGCTTTTCTCACAGGGTATGGATCGCATAGAAACCTCAATGCGCAGAAAGGTTCTCCTGCTTCATGGTGTCCCCGAAGGACCGGGTGAGAAAATTACATGTTACTGTTCGGGACATATTAACCAACAAAATGCAGTTGCCTGATGTGAGTATTAATACAGTTAAACTTTGCCATCGCCTTGGGTCCAGACAAGATAAAGCACGTCCCATTGTCATAAGGTTCCGTGACATGGAGCACCGTCACCTGGTGTGGGATCACAAGACGTCCTTGAAGGGAACTGGATACACCTTTTCTGAATTTCTCACTAGAGTTAGGCACCGGGTTTTCACTGCAGCGCGCAAGTTCTTTCTGATGAAGAATGTCTGGACTACTGGTGGGATAATAAACATTATGACTCCAGATAAAAACCGTCATAAAATTGAATCCGCGTCCGAATTGGCGACTTTGGTCACAAAATTCCCTGAATGTGCCACTAGTGAAGTCTCCGGGGACGTTAGAATTGCCCCTGCTGCTGCGTCATCGAGTGGACTGAATGCGCCTTCTGGCTCTAATTCTGATGCAAGGTCCACAAGGAGCCGTCGTCGATAACGAGCACGAAGCATACCGTTCTCACTGTAGTTAAGACTGACTTGTTGTGGTCACTTTATTTAGCCGTATAATTGTTAATTGTACATCTTCAAGTAGTCGGTATATTTTTAATTATTTTTGTTTTCTTAGTCACAAAATTTATAATCTTTTTAATTGTTTTTACTATGCCGGTAACTTGTTATAATATACATTGGTGCTGTTCCTTATTTTGACATCTTGCCTGTTACTATTTTTTATTTTTGCTTTTCCTTCCTTTGTAATTCTTATGAAATCTCTCGGTATGTTTGCGAGTGGGTGAGCTTGGTATTTAGAATCATAGAGTATTTTTATTTATTATTTTATATTAGGTTATTAATAATAATATATTGTAACTGTTTAGGTATCTATCATATTTATTTATATATTAAGCATATTTATTTATTTATGTTATGGGTGATTATTCTGTATCAAGTAATGACTCTTTTCATTCGATCTGTTCTTCAGAGTCGAGTTTAATCAGTGTTGGCAACGTTAATTCTGCATCCCTTACTTTGCGTGATCAGCTTTCTTCTATCTATTCTAACTTTGTTAAAAATTTCAACGTAGTTCACATCAATGCTCAGAGTATTCCATTCCATCACCCTGATCTTCAGTCCTTAATGACGGTTGTAATCCAGGGCGCTGGGATGTGTTTCAATTTACAACGGCGTTTAGGTGCATGTCGATCGTAAAGTGCAGTTAAATTATTGTTGAATTTCAGAACTTTTTCGTCAACGGTCTCACCAGCAACTACAGATGACCAATCAATTACTTCTGCATCTCGTCTCAATGACTCCAAAGGGATGCCTTTGAAGTTGCGAATAACAGAGAATTGTGGCTTACGCTTAGGGGGGCGAATAGACAAAGATAAATAGATTAGGTCGTGGTGGGAAAAACAGGAAGGAAGTTGACCATGAGTGGCAACAAGATCAGGTGAGGAAACTATGATCAAATCGAGAAGCGAAGCAGGAAAGTTAGGGGAATGGTGCGTAGCAGATAAGGGTAAGATATGCAAATTAAGTGAAGACACAAGAGATAGCAAGGAGTGAGAACGTTTATCATTTTTGATCAAACAAGTATTGAAATCACCCATTATGACCACGCTGCTGTAAGAGGGACGCAGATCGTTAAGTAATGTGTCTAGTGAGTCAAAGTAGTTAATATGAAGGTCAGGACTATAAAATACACCCAACAACATTTTGCTATGCTGCACCGTAATCTCCAAAAAGAGGTGCTTCGCTGAATGACTATAAATCGATGGAGAAGAACTTAAAATTTTAAAAGGAATATCCTCTCGCAGATAAATAGCCACCCCTCCGCGACCCTTGTCAGTCCTGTCATTGCGAACAAGGACAAAGCCAGGAATTCCAAAAAGCAGCGGCGGATGAGACGGTTTAAGGAATGATTCGGAGACCAATACAGCATCAAGGCGTTCACTGCTAAAGGATGCCAGAAGATCAGGGTGATGGAATGGAATACTCTGAGCATTGATGTGAACTACGTTGAAATTTTTAACAAAGTTAGAATAGATAGAAGAAAGCTGATCACGCAAAGTAAGGGATGCAGAATTAACGTTGCCAACACTGATTAAACTCGACTCTGAAGAACAGATCGAATGAAAAGAGTCATTACTTGATACAGAATAATCACCCATAACATAAATAAATAAATATGCTTAATATATAAATAAATATGATAGATACCTAAACAGTTACAATATCACTACGTTCTCACATAGTCACTACAAATTTATTTATGACGGTCGTTCACAAAATTAGTAATAACAACAAATTATGTACCACAGGGCCTTTGGGATCATCTTTCCCGTGTTTCTCAAATCTATGGCGTAGCTCGTAAAAGCCTGAGTTCACAGTCAAGGGCAAAGACATTAGTTAAGTTGTTGCTCTGTTTTGTGAAGTTAAAAATGTTTAGACTAGATCATTTTCAAATCAATTGACAAATACCTCTTAGGTATGTAAGTATTATGTTTACATACATACATACATATGGTCACGAACGTAACAATCTAATGCTGGCAAGTATTCAAAGCTTTTGTGTAACTACGAACTCGTGTACTCGTAGTAAAATTACAATAACCATGAAAACAAATTCTGTATTCCTTTATATGAAGATCTGTACATTGCGTTAGTTTAGTCTTTATTTTCAGCCATAGAGCAACACGGCATTCATTAAAGGGAGACGATTTTATATTTTTATCCGACACGCAACTCTCTGTGATTATGTTGCAAGGGTAAATCATATTTTATACACCTACTACTAAAGCAATCTGTTATCACTACGGAACTTACATAAAACAATTAAAACATTACACTCATAATTTCAGACATACGTAATTATTTAATGTCTGTTTCTAGCCGTTTGGATTTGTGTATTGACAGAGGAAAGCTCCATTATGGCGCCTCCCCTCTCACTCAAAGTTATAGTCCGTGTTGCTCTATGGAGCTTTTCAGCAGTTGTTAGTTGTAGCGAATAATAAACACGGGACACTTGCTTCTCGGAGTGTTCAACACTTTATTTGTTCATACATTTTGTAAAGGCGAAACCTTGGTCCTTTTATTTCAGCAATATTTTTAAACACGCGTAAGTTGTTACTGATATAATAAATTTGATAAAGCATATTTGAAATCAAGTTTTGATTTCATGAAAGTGATGAAGAAAAATTAATGTTCAAATAAAATATTGAAATCAATGTTAGTACTTAAAACCTTTCAAGAGTTTCCTCCAACGAGAGGAGATTGTGCTGGTCCAACGATCAAAATTTAACAACCAAATTATAGTGTTGTCATTGGATTTACATTAGTAGCGTAGCGTAAGAATACGTCGCAAATGTTTCATTTTGAAAAAACCTTCAACTTTCACTTTAAACTGGGCTTCTGGTAAGCTTTTAAGGTTCCGTACCCAAAAGGATAAGAACTGGACTCTATTCATGAAACTTGGCCGTCCGGCCGTTGTATCGTTTTCTAATTTATTTGATCTAAGTTTTACACTTCAATATAGTTCAAATCAGTTGAACTTATCAACCGCTAGGCGCTAAAGCAAACTTTTTCTCGTTTTAGCCTCATTTTGCTTTGATAACAATTAGCAAATACTTATGTAGAGTTAATCATGTTCATAAAAATTGATTGAGAAATGCGATCTGTAAAGGACAACACAAACAGGACAGACTTGACCATCTGGGCTCTGATTCTGATCCACTTGGTAAGTTTTACTACGTTCACTCTTTCAATAAGCCGAGACCGAAATAAGTAGGTACCAAAAGGGTGGTGGAAAAGCGATTTGAGAATTTGAGATATTTAGATTACACTAACTGCCTCAACTACCTAATTCAAATTCTCCGCTTATAAATTATGTTCTGACACTGACCTCAACTATCACCGATACGGAAATGAATTGATATTGGCTATTCAAAATGTACTACTAATATTCACTTTACTTGTTAATAGGGCCATATCAGGTTACGATCTTACTCTCCCTAACGACCTGTGTTATTGAAAATCGTAAATTCTGTAACCAAATCATTACATTGTACTACCACAAGTTTGTTGGTAGCTTATGGGAAATACTGTTACAGGAAGGTTGATAGTAGCCGAAGGGTTGGATCTGTGTATCTCAAAGTTTTAATTAAATACCTACATCTGGTTATCGTTATAGACAGTACAATAATTTTAAGCACTAAAACACAGACGTGTTACTTCAAGATGGGTCTATGGTATTTCATATCATTTACGCTATTTTATTCCCTTTTCTCTAGTAATGATAATTCTATCTACAATATACTGTAAATATTACGAACATGAGTAGATGTATGTCACTTATAGCCATGGCTGCTATGGTATGGCACTAAACCTCGTCAACTAAAAAAAGAGATGGCAATTAAACTGCGATAAGCGTAAATCCTACAGAGCACTGAAAAATGCTGTACAACGTGTTTGCGACGACGGATCTAGAGTAAATGTCATCTACGTCAAATTTAGGAAGGAATGTTAGAAGTTTACGCAGGCTATGTCCCTATAGAGGCATGCAAGTGCACCTTAGGTGCAACTCTCTGTAAGAATCCATTTTCAAAAACCATTTTCCAGAACATTTCCGAGCGGGCTAACGAACGGAAACGCAGGGGACGTGACTAATTGGCGGATAAATGCACCCCAAAAACTGTATTGAGGCAACTTTTTCCTCCTAATATCCGTTTTCGTTTAAGCGGTGATATTTTTTGCTATTTATTTTTCGGTACTGGATTTGTTGGCGAATCCTTTCATCAGAAAAGATTAAATATGGAGTATCAATTTATCTTTTTCTTTAAGAGCTTACTTTAAGAACAAAGAAATCTGGGTACCTATCTAAAATACAAACTTTTTAAAAACTTTTGTTACACAAACATGCCTATGGATTGTTGAACTGGGTAGTTACACCATCGTACTTCAGAAGAAACTTAAAAATTTCAACTTGAAGCCAATCCAAAAATTTTATAAAATTCAGACAATTGTGAAGTCAAATTTAAAATGTCTGTCTAGTGTTTGACCTTTAACATTATATAGCAATGTCAATATCAAGATCTAGGTATGACCATTAACCTACTAACGAAGTTCTGGCGACTGCTGTCTCCGCAGAGAATATCAACATTCTCAATCCAATATCAGCGTCGTGAAATCTCAATAACGTTTTACTTTCAACTGTGGAGAGCTGTAAGTGTGCCAATACGTAGGACGTAAGAAATGTAACCGACAATCGCACCTCACAGCAGAGCCCATTGTGTATTTACTCAGGTTTTGTTTGAAATTCATATTTAGGGTACAATCCGCATTCACATGGTATCGTCGATCCTTTAAATTTCTCAAGTGCGACAATTGCAACAATTCCAATTGCCTCGGTGGTAAGCGACACTTATTATTATTATATAAATGAAGGTATGGACCACGATTCAACAAATCACCTGGCTTCCAAATGAAATCAGTCAACAGGCTTCCAAATGAAATAAAAAGTATGCCCTTAAATAAGTTTAAAAAGTGTTTAAAAAGTTTACTATCGCATAATAGGATTTATTTATTTATTTATTTATTAGTTTTGTACACACAACTGAGAAAAGATAAATATAACAAGGAACATTGTACAAGGCACTACTTATTTCTACAGAAATCTCTTCCAGTAGACCTGAGAGAGGAGATGTAAAGGGGAAATAAAGTAAACAAGTGTGTGCAGGTTAATAAACATACATAAACGATAACAGCATAAATATATACTTAAATACATAAATATCATTAAAATACATACACCATTTAAATATGAAAAGAAAAAAAAAGAGAGAGAGATAAAAAATTGTTATGGTAAAGAGGAAAGGTAATGTTGTTTCACTTTCTTTTTAAAGAGCGAAATAGTTTGGCAAGATTGTATCCTCGGTGGAAGAGAGTTCCACAATCTTACTGCATGAACAGTGAAGGAGTAAGAGTAGAAATTAGTTTTGTGGGAAGGCATAGAAAGAAGAAGTTTTAGATGTGTCCGACACAGAGTATCTGGAGCATGCCTATAAGAGAAACGCTCCCTTGGATAGGAAGGATATAAGGGATTGTGAAGGATATAAGGGATTGTGAAGGATATTAAATAGCACACACAATATTCGAGTATTCCTGCGAAGACGGATTGGGAGCCACCTGAGTTTCTTGCGAAATTCTGAGACATGATCGTACTTGCGAAGATTGAAAATAAATCGAATATATAAATTTTGCAGTCGCTCAAGTTTATTCAATAGCTCCTCAGTAGCATCCAAATAGCAAGAGTCCGCGTAGTCAATAATGGGTTGAATTAACGTTTGGGCAAGCGTGATCTTTACATCCACCGGCAAATACGGCTGTAGACATTTGAGGGTGTGGAAAGTGTAGTAGACCTTTTTGCTGACCTCCCCAACATGAGCGTTCCAGGACAAATTAGAATTAAAGATAATGCCAAGGTTTTTGGCTGTCTCGGTGTAAGAAATCGGGACCGCATCAAGCAGGAGAGGCGGAAGCAAAGACATGTCTATTCCGGATCGCATCTGCCAACTACCGATAATCATTATCAATCTTATGGCTAGGAGAGATAGGGCAAATCAAAAGTACAGACGTAATCCAACAGATTTAAATTTCGACGGATTTAAATACTGGCGTAATCGGTGCAATCGTCTGTGTCAGGATGCTAAACGCCGCCACTTTCATCAATCACCCGTAACTCCTCCGATGTATGGAAATTTCTCAAGGCTAACGGTATCGGCAATTCTCCCCCTATCAATTGTCACGATATCAACTTGAGTGACCTTAATAAGCATTTCTCGCTTCCTCCTATATCACTTGACCCGTATGTTAAATCTCGCACTCTGTTAGATCTCTCTCGCTCTCCTCTTCCACAATGTCCTGAAATCAACTTCATTACAGTTAATGAGCTTGAAGTCAAAAAATCTCTTTTGTCGATTACTTCTTCTGCTGTTGGTAACGATGAGTTATGCTCAAGAATGATCACTCCTATACTTCCCAGTGTGATCCCCATCCTCACTCATTTATACAACTTCTCGTTGAACTCAGGTTGCTTTCCTAGTGCTTGGAAACAAGCACTTATAATTCCTTTACCCAAAACCACGAATCCCACACTTATGTCCGAATTTCGCCCTATATCCATTCTTCCTTTCCTCTCCAAAGTTTTTGAGCATTTAGTACATCGACAACTATCTAGTTACCTTACGCAAAATAATATTCTGAATCCCTTACAGTCTGGCTTTCGGCCAGGTCACAGTACTGTCTCGGCTCTTCTGAAGGTGACTGATGATATTCGTCTGGCCATGGAGAATAAATCTCTCACTGCCTTAGTGCTACTAGACTTTAGTAGTGCGTTCAACTCCGTGGATCTGGATGTCCTTCTCAGTATACTTAAATCAATTAACCTGTCGTCAGAGACTGTGACCTGGTTTGACTCATATCTTCGGGGGCGTTCGCAGTGTGTGCGCCTTAACGAATCGGTCTCGGAATGGCGTAGTCTCATTGCTGGCGTGCCTCAGGGTGGCGTGCTTTCTCCTTTACTTTTTTAAATTTTTATCAACTCTGTTGTTCGAGTTATTTCTTCCAATTTCCATCTCTACGCAGACGATTTGCAACTGTACCGCCATTTTGCATTGAATGAATGTAGAAGCGCTATTGCCGGTATGAATCGAGATTTAAGTGCTATTAGTGAGTGGGCTAGGACATTTGGGCTCCAAATTAATCCTAAAAAGTCTCAGGCAATGATTATCGGTAGTTGGCAGATGCGATCCGGAATAGACATGTCTTTGCTTCCGCCTCTCCTGCTTGATGCGGTCCCGATTTCTTACACCGAGACAGCCAAAAACCTTGGCATTATCTTTAATTCTAATTTGTCCTGGAACGCTCATGTTGGGGAGGTCAGCAAAAAGGTCTACTACACTTTCCACACCCTCAAATGTCTACAGCCGTATTTGCCGGTGGATGTAAAGATCACGCTTGCCCAAACGTTAATTCAACCCATTATTGACTACGCGGACTCGTGCTATTTGAATGCTACTGAGGAGCTATTGAATAAACTTGAGCGACTGCAAAATTTATGTATTCGATTTATTTTCAATCTTCGCAAGTACGATCATGTCTCAGAATTTCGCAAGAAACTCAGGTGGCTCCCAATCCGTCTTCGCAGGAATACTCGAATATTGTGTGTGCTATTTAATATCCTTCACAATCCCTTATATCCTTCACAATCCCTTATATCCTTCCTATCCAAGGGAGCGTTTCTCTTATAGGCATGCTCCAGATACTCTGTGTCGGACACATCTAAAACTTCTTCTTTATATGCCTTCCCACAAAACTAATTTCTACTCTAACTCCTTCACTGTTCATGCAGTAAGATTGTGGAACTCTCTTCCACCGAGGATATAATCTTGCCAAACTATTTCGCTCTTTAAAAAGAAAGTGAAACAACACTACCTTTCCTCTTTACCATAACAATTTTTTATCCCTCTCTCTTTTTTTTTTCTTTTCATATTTAAATGGTGTATGTATTTTAATGATATTTATGTATTTAAGTATATATTTATGCTGTTATCGTTTATGTATGTTTATTAACCTGCACACACTTGTTTACTTTATTTCCCCTTTACATCTCCTCTCTCAGGCCTACTGGAAGAGATTTCTGTAGAAATAAGTAGTGCCTTGTACAATGTTCCTTGTTATATTTATCTTTTCTCAGTTGTGTGTACAAAACTAATAAATAAATAAATCCTATTATGCGATAGTAAACTCAAACTCAAACTCAAAAAAACATTTATTTCGCATAATCCTAATACATAGGCACTTGCGGCACGTCAATGAATACAATGCAAATAGTACCACCAGTTCGGAACGCGGCCCGCTTGAGAATAACTGGCAAGAAACTCGACGGGCTTTTCTTTTTGTGCTCTATTTACAAAATTTAAACTAAAAATCACAAACTATTGCTTGAGAATGCAGTAGAGCAAGCAGATCATTTCCAGTCTTCCTTGTCAAGCAAATAATCGTCAATTGAATAGTAGCCCCTGCGGTACAATTTACTTTTTATACACTTTTTAAACTTATTTAAGGGCATACTTTTTATTTCATTTGGAAGCCTGTTGACTGATTTCATTTGGAAGCCAGGTGATTTGTTGAATCGTGGTCCATACCTTCATTTATATAATAATAATAAGTGTCGCTTACCACCGAGGCAATTGGAATTGTTGCAATTGTCGCACTTGAGAAATTTAAAGGATCGACGATACCATGTGAATGCGGATTGTACCCTAAATATGAATTTCAAACAAAACCTGAGTAAATACACAATGGGCTCTGCTGTGAGGTGCGATTGTCGGTTACATTTCTTACGTCCTACGTATTGGCACACTTACAGCTCTCCACAGTTGAAAGTAAAACGTTATTGAGATTTCACGACGCTGATATTGGATTGAGAATGTTGATATTCTCTGTGGAGACAGCAGTCGCCAGAACTTCGTTAGTAGGTTAATGGTCATACCTAGATCTTGATATTGACATTGCTATATAATGTTAAAGGACAAACACTAGACAGACATTTTAAATTTGACTTCACAATTGTCTGAATTTTATAAAATTTTTGGATTGGCTTCAAGTTGAAATTTTTAAGTTTCTTCTGAAGTACGATGGTGTAACTACCCAGTTCAACAATCCATAGGCATGTTTGTGTAACAAAAGTTTTTAAAAAGTTTGTATTTTAGATAGGTACCCAGATTTCTTTGTTCTTAAAGTAAGCTCTTAAAGAAAAAGATAAATTGATACTCCATATTTAATCTTTTCTGATGAAAGGATTCGCCAACAAATCCAGTACCGAAAAATAAATAGCAAAAAATATCACCGCTTAAACGAAAACGGATATTAGGAGGAAAAAGTTGCCTCAATACAGTTTTTGGGGTGCATTTATCCGCCAATTAGTCACGTCCCCTGCGTTTCCGTTCGTTAGCCCGCTCGGAAATGTTCTGGAAAATGGTTTTTGAAAATGGATTCTTACAGAGAGTTGCACCTAAGGTGCACTTGCATGCCTCTATAGGGACATAGCCTGCGTAAACTTCTAACATTCCTTCCTAAATTTGACGTAGATGACATTTACTCTAGATCCGTCGTCGCAAACACGTTGTACAGCATTTTTCAGTGCTCTGTAGGATTTACGCTTATCGCAGTTTAATTAATACAACGCGAAAGTGGATGGACGTAGGAGTCGGGGAAGGCCACGACACACCTACCACGACCAAATTAATCGTGTGTTAGTTGAAGGTGGTGTCAAGAGCCGTAGGAACCGACGTGCATGCATGAAAAGAAAAATGAAAGTTGAAGAAGCAAGTGAGGTGTGTATGGACCGTGCCGTGTGGCGCTCGGTTCTTTCTGCCTACCCCGCAAGGGATTTGGCGTGAAGATAGTTAGTTTAGTTAGTTAGCAGTTTAATTGCCATCTCTTTTTTTAGTTGACGAGGTTTAGTGCCATACCATAGCAGCCATGGCTATAAGTGACATACATCTACTCATGTTCGTAATATTTACAGTATATTGTAGATAGAATTATCATTACTAGAGAAAAGGGAATAAAATAGCGTAAATGATATGAAATACCATAGACCCATCTTGAAGTAACACGTCTGTGTTTTAGTGCTTAAAATTATTGTACTGTCTATAACGATAACCAGATGTAGGTATTTAATTAAAACTTTGAGATACACAGATCCAACCCTTCGGCTACTATCAACCTTCCTGTAACAGTATTTCCCATAAGCTACCAACAAACTTGTGGTAGTACAATGTAATGATTTGGTTACAGAATTTACGATTTTCAATAACACAGGTCGTTAGGGAGAGTAAGATCGTAACCTGATATGGCCCTATTAACAAGTAAAGTGAATATTAGTAGTACATTTTGAATAGCCAATATCAATTCATTTCCGTATCGGTGATAGTTGAGGTCAGTGTCAGAACATAATTTATAAGCGGAGAATTTGAATTAGGTAGTTGAGGCAGTTAGTGTAATCTAAATATCTCAAATTCTCAAATCGCTTTTCCACCACCCTTTTGGTACCTACTTATTTCGGTCTCGGCTTATTGAAAGAGTGAACGTAGTAAAACTTACCAAGTGGATCAGAATCAGAGCCCAGATGGTCAAGTCTGTCCTGTTTGTGTTGTCCTTTACAGATCGCATTTCTCAATCAATTTTTATGAACATGATTAACTCTACATAAGTATTTGCTAATTGTTATCAAAGCAAAATGAGGCTAAAACGAGAAAAAGTTTGCTTTAGCGCCTAGCGGTTGATAAGTTCAACTGATTTGAACTATATTGAAGTGTAAAACTTAGATCAAATAAATTAGAAAACGATACAACGGCCGGACGGCCAAGTTTCATGAATAGAGTCCAGTTCTTATCCTTTTGGGTACGGAACCTTAAAAGCTTACCAGAAGCCCAGTTTAAAGTGAAAGTTGAAGGTTTTTTCAAAATGAAACATTTGCGACGTATTCTTACGCTACGCTACTAATGTAAATCCAATGACAACACTATAATTTGGTTGTTAAATTTTGATCGTTGGACCAGCACAATCTCCTCTCGTTGGAGGAAACTCTTGAAAGGTTTTAAGTACTAACATTGATTTCAATATTTTATTTGAACATTAATTTTTCTTCATCACTTTCATGAAATCAAAACTTGATTTCAAATATGCTTTATCAAATTTATTATATCAGTAACAACTTACGCGTGTTTAAAAATATTGCTGAAATAAAAGGACCAAGGTTTCGCCTTTACAAAATGTATGAACAAATAAAGTGTTGAACACTCCGAGAAGCAAGTGTCCCGTGTTTATTATTCGCTACAACTAACAACTGCTGAAAAGCTCCATAGAGCAACACGGACTATAACTTTGAGTGAGAGGGGAGGCGCCATAATGGAGCTTTCCTCTGTCAATACACAAATCCAAACGGCTAGAAACAGACATTAAATAATTACGTATGTCTGAAATTATGAGTGTAATGTTTTAATTGTTTTATGTAAGTTCCGTAGTGATAACAGATTGCTTTAGTAGTAGGTGTATAAAATATGATTTACCCTTGCAACATAATCACAGAGAGTTGCGTGTCGGATAAAAATATAAAATCGTCTCCCTTTAATGAATGCCGTGTTGCTCTATGGCTGAAAATAAAGACTAAACTAACGCAATGTACAGATCTTCATATAAAGGAATACAGAATTTGTTTTCATGGTTATTGTAATTTTACTACGAGTACACGAGTTCGTAGTTACACAAAAGCTTTGAATACTTGCCAGCATTAGATTGTTACGTTCTCACATAGTCACTATAAATTTATTTATGACGGTCGTTCACAAAATTAGTAATAACAATAAATTATGTACCACAGGGCCTTTGGGATCATCTTTCCCGTGTTTCTCAAATCTATGGCGTAGCTCGTAAAAGCCTGAGTTCACAGTCAAGGGCAAAGACATTAGTTAAGTTGTTGCTCTGTTTTGGGAAGTTAAAAATGTTTAGACTAGATCATTTTCAAATCAATTGACAAATACCTCTTAGGTATGTAAGTATTATGTTTACATACATACATACATATGGTCACGCCTTTATCCCCGAAGGGGTAGGCAGAGGCATATTATATGCCCACATTTCACCTTTTTTGTATATTTTGTCCCACGGAATAGGTGGTGAGCCGTATTGCCGTGTTTAAATGGACAGGCGCAGGTTGTGACTACCTGCTGTTGAAATAAAGTCTTCAACTTGACTTAACGACTGTCATTTTACTGGCAACCGGGACCAACGGCTTAACGTGCCTTCCGAAGCACGGAAACGCTCAAGTAAATGTCACAAAGTGATCACATGGATGGTCACCCATCCATGGACTGGCCATAGTGAAAGTTGCTTACTGCAGAGATCGTTTACAGAACACTGAGTCCGCGGGGCCACGAGCGCTTCATATTATGTTTAAAGATGATAAAAACTCATTATTAATCTATATTTTTAATAAAAAGCATTACATTTGCAGCAAATAATAAGAGATAGAAAACAGGCTATATTAAAACCAGAGAGTGAGCAAAACCTGGACGTTGTGTTACAGTTTCAGGCAGTTTCGGAGATGCTAAATATCGGCTGACATGCCAACGCAATAGGGACATAGTAGGAATGCAAAGCCCGAACACCGAGACACAAAGGCTTTAGATTAGATGCTTCCTTGCTACCCAGTTCCATACACTATTTTGTCTTAACGGACAAACATTTAGAATAGCACAAACAGAAGTTTCAATAACACTGACTATTTTGGTACAACATTTACATTTCCCAAACAGCACATATGTGGAAAATTACCCAATCAAAGTTTGGATGCATGCTGCGCTGCAAAAGATTAATAAAATATTGTTCAAAATATCAACGAGAACATTATAAACAAAATTCAATATAAACAAAGTTCATTGATATCAGAGTTGCTAAGTAGCTCGATAGATGGCTCTGTGCCATACTCTTAAATGGCGGTTACAATAAGGTGAAGAATTTCAGCTTGTATCAGTACGGCTCCCGTAGCTCAATTGGTTAGAGCATTGCCCTGGATTAGGCAAAGGTTGCGGGTTCAAGTCCCGTCTGGGCCACGTTGTCTTTTTTCACTTTATAATAAAATATTATTATAAACAAAAGTTTTAATTGGCTGCTTAGACCTAGAAACGAAATGCGAGTCGGACTAGCGCACGGAGGGTTTTTGAACTTACTGGAAAATTTAACTTAGACACTACGTACATAATTCTAACTTTATCCATGAAAGTATATTCAAGATCTACATAATACAAAATCTTTATATTTTTCCCCGTATTGTAAAGCGACTAAACCGATTTTATCGGGACTTTAACAAACTGATAGCTGATGTTTATGTAGTAAATTAGACTAATATTTATCATCACGTTTGATTAAAGCCGCATTAGCCGTAGGATATAAGATGTTTTTTTTATTAAATATGACCGTTTACAGAACAAAGCAAAGCGCCTATGATTTTTTTTGATAAAATAATTGAATGTGATTCAGTAAAATGTGTTGACAATGCATTTAATTGCTACCAGTTATTCGCATTACACCCTCACTCTGGTTTAATTAATTACATTACAATTTCATAATGAATTATTTTCTTTGTGGTTTACCCATAAAACGGTCTTGTCCGTTTCAAAGTAATCTGTTGGCAGGGGTCGATAAATAAGCACGTGTGTTCACTGTAGAAGTTTTAATAACGGACTGACGTCACAGTAAAATGGTACAGATTACCTACATTACACAAAGATAATATAATAGTATTACATCCAGATAGGCAACTCCCTGCCCCCCCACTAAGCAAGCTTCCCCACCCCCGCCACAGCTGACATTATAGTTAAATTTTACACCTAGATAGATATAGTTTCAGTCCACACGTCATTAAAAATAGTGACAGAAAAAATTACAAAAAAGAAACCGACTTCAAACAAAACTAAAAACTGAAAAATAAAGGTTAGCTAGGTTTTGTGAAAGTTGAGATGTCTCTAATTCGTGAACTACAAAACCCTCAACATTGAAACTTGTGTAAAACCATCCTTAAAGTACTCCCTTTATAACACTGAAAAAAGTTTTGGAATCGGACCACGCATTGAGAAGTTACAACTAAAAAACCATTTTGCCTTTCATCCTCTCTCCCAAAGGAACCGCGCAAAATATCGGGATCATAAGTATCCTGAAGGGCAGGGCAAGGTGTTGAAATCGTTGGAGATTTCAAAAGACACTGCCACCAACCACCTCACCCTGTGCTGTTGCCGCTATAACAAAAATTACCTACCTACTAAAATTCAGAAAAGAACGTCCACACAACAAACGTAATTTTTGTAACGGAACTCTCTGTGCGGGAATCATTCAATCAGAGATTAGGATCCGAGAAAGGTTCTAGGAAGAACCTTTCTCGGATCCTAATCTCTGATTGTACCAAGTTTCATTTAAATCGATTCAGTAGTTTTGGCGTGATACTTATTCGGGATACAGACAGACAGACAGACAGACAGACATGAAAATTTTTAATTACATTTTCGGCTTAAGTATCGATTAGAGAACGCACTACAATTTTTTTAAATATATTCCATGTACAGACTCTTGACCCTGAACAGTTTTATTATATGTTTAGATATAGATATCTGATAAATCAGAATATACTAACTATGTGCTAAGTAAATTTTATTATTTAGTTTTTAGTTTTGTTTGAAGTCGGTTTCTTTTTTGTTATTTTTTATTTTGACGGAACGTTTGCTTAGACTTAGTAGTCACACACATATTCAAGCTCTGTATAAACATAAAGTGTTTTTAGTGTAGGTCATTTGAAGGTATGGAGTTTCCGCTGAGCTGTTACTCAAAGGACATACTTTTTTTCGATTCATTTCTGTATTCTGGAAATCTTAGTCATAGTCAAACTCCGCAGCCTCTGTGGCACAGTGAGAAGTGTATAAGACTGTCATGCTATATTTATCATTTATTTTAAATCAAATGAGTACTAGATTCCAATAATAATGAATCTCTAAAGCTACAAACTGACTCTACTATATTCACCAATATTAACGACACTAATTGTTTTATTTTCTAGCTTCAGAATCTGATCTAAGCGCATGGTAGTGCGCAGGCCAAGTCCAGCAACAGGCCGCGCGCATGCCGAAAACTATTTACACGAACCGTTTCGACCCACTTTTGCCCCCCCCTGTAGCTCAGTGCCTATTGAAAGTATAGAAATTAAATTATATGTGCTTAATAATATACTAGTACTAAGGCAGTGTACCAAATTTCATAGATGTAACTTTAGTAGATCCTGAAATATGACCCTGTGAATATAGCTAATTTTGGCACTGACTGACTCACTCACTGACCGGTAATCAAAACCTCTAGGCCACTTCCAATCATCTTAGCGTTATGAAATTTGGCACATAGATCGGGTGTTATACGTAGATTAACGAAAAATTAAAAAAAATAAGATAAGAAATTCAAGAAATCGATCAAGCGTGAGTTGGAAAAGGGTTACAAACTTTGTATGGGAACACAGGATTCCTTGGTCGGATCTTCTTTAAATTTTGCATAAATCATCTTTAACAGAATTAATGGAAGATGTGTATCGTATTTAATGGAAATTCATTCCAGAACATGGCTAAAAGGGGGTAAAGTTTGTTTTCTTTAGGGGGATTGGATTCGAATTTATTTCGACAGGGATTTCAACAGGGGTGTTTTTGGTGGGATCATCTCTACTGTAATATTGTCAAGATCACCGAAATTGGTGATGTCAACCGAACTAATATACCTTTTTGATATACTTTTATACCCCTAAGCAATAATAAAGTCGAATTATTGAGCATTACATTACAATCATGGCTAGTCATAACTTATCCAAAATTTATTCCGGGTACCAATAATAGTGATAATTAATTATTTTCAACACATTTCCGGCACAGTTATGATGATAAATATGTCGGTTTAACAAAATATTAATATTTAAAATAGCTATGTTTGTTGCGTTCGAATGTTTTATCGAGAGCCAGGCAACGAACTACAAACAGACATATATACGTGATCACGACTTGTTGTGTTGATACGAAGCATGGAAACACTCGCAAATAAATGTCACAAAGTGGTCACAAAATGGTCAGACATGACCGGTCACAGTAATGCCCGCCTTCCACTGCGAGCGAGTCGGACCCATTACGGACTCCGCTATACTCGTAACGATGATTTTCGATGCATGTCATGTCCGCTTTGGTGGAAGGACATGTATGAAAATCGTCGTTACGAGTATAGCGAAGTCCGTAATGGGTCCGACTCGCTCGCAGTGGAAGGTGGGCATTAATGTTGCTTAATACAGTGATCGTTTACAGAACACTGAGTCCGCGGGTCACGAGCTCTTTATTTGTCTTGGCAACGAAAAACGCAATTTAAATCGAATTTCCATCGTCGCGTAGGTATGTGCCTACGATAATTCAATCAATAACCCTTGGTATTCACAGTAAAGATAAAATGATACCATGGAAGATCCGTACTCCGGAACGCACGTTAAGCCATTGATCCCGGTTGCCAGTGACATGGCAGTTATTAGCCAAGCTAAAGGCACAATTTGCATCTATCCATTTTAACCCTCAATAGGCTCAGCACGTGGGACACAGTACCTAATGACTACAATGCTGCTACGGTTCTATGGCGATATTATGTATTGACATAGAAACATCATACGCACGTAGGTATGATTCAATTTTAGCTGGCAATGGCAACGACTATACTTTGCCAGCATAGATTGTTTTGCATCAAAACAGAATAAGCTGATTAATGCTTTTTAAAAGCTTGTGAGGTTTAACCAAGGTATTTCTCTACAGGTTTTACCACGAATCTGAGTTCGGCCTTGTTAAAACAGCATTCTAAACTTGTATTCTAAATTTCTAAATACAGACATACATACATATAATCACGCCTTTATCCCTGAAGGGGTAGGCAGAGGATCAGTAAACGCCCACATTTCACCTTATAGTTTTATGTCCCACGGATTAGGTGGTGAGCCTTTATATAGTTTTATGTCCCACGGATTAGGTGTTGAGCCTTTATATAGTTTTATGTCCCACGGATTAGGTGTTGAGCCTTTATGACCTTACACTTGACTCAACGATTGTCATTTTGCTGTCAACCGGGTTTCATTTCGAGTTTTTCTTCTCTACGCAACGGATATTTTTGCGAAAGTGTTTCCCTGGTCACCTCTTACTACACCCTCGGGATATAGTGGTGGCGACATTTTGTACTCTTACCCGTCGTAACACGGTACCCCGTCACCACACGGGGCACACAATTTCTAAATAATTATTTCGATATAATTATTTACTGATTACATTCCAGACACGTGATTTGAAATTATTTGGCCACTATTCTAATAACTCATTTTGATATTAATTTGTCCAAATAAGGCCAATTGTGTAATGTTAAATTATCATTTGGAGCTAGTTCATAATAAATAATAATATATAATAATAATAAAATCTTAATAATAATAATAAAATCTTTATTTTCTCAAAAAATATGACAACAATCTTAATTCATAATGTGTCTTAAATAAGGTATTTTTTTTTTTATACCACTAAGGTGGCAGACAAGCATACGGCCCACCAGAAGGACCGGTGGTCACCGCAGCCTATGAACGTTTGCAACGCCAGAGGCGCCACACTCGCGCTGCCGACCCTGTAAAAAACCCAGTAGAACACGCATGAGGAGGCAAAGTCTCTCCTGTCGCGAAGAGGTTCCACACCACCTGTAAGTATAGGATCGTTGACAACTCTTACAGCACATCTTTGCACCGAGTCAAATGGATGAAGCTGATATTCAGGAGCCCCCGCCCAGAGGTGACAGCAGTACTCCATGTGCGGCCGCACTTGCGACTTATACAGAAGCAGTGTTTGTGCGGCAGTGAAGTACCGCCGCGCCCTGTTGAGCACACCTAGCTTCTTGGACGCCAGCTTAGCCTTGTCACAGTATAAAGAGTACTAACAGTGGCCTTGTCCTCCAAATGACTACGGAACTGAACGTCACTGGAGATGTCAACGCCAAGGATCCCTATACTTTTGGAGATGGAACGAGATGTGCCCAGAAATTGCGGCGCTACAGTAATTGGGGTTTGCTTAGCGGTGAAAAAACAGGCTTGTGTCTTGGAAGGGTTGAACTGGACAAGAATTTGTCCAGCCCAATCGGACACTCTAGTAAGAGTAGCCTCGATTTCAGACACAAGCTGTTCACGATTTTCCTTCACTGTGTCCCGAGAGATACCGCGGCGGCCCGTGTAACAATTGTCCCCCGTACTGTCGTCCGCATAACAATGAATGCCGTCAATAGACAACATGTCATTGATATGCAGCAGAAACAGAGTAGGGGACAACACTGGGCCTTGCGGTACTCCAGCGTTTATGGCCATGCAGTCTGAACAGCTGCCGTCAACGACGGCCCTGATGCTTCTATCGGCCAGGAAGCTAGACACCCATCCGCATAATCTCTCGGGCAGTCCATATGAGGGCAATTTCGTAAGAAGACCACGGTGCCAGACCCGGTCAAAGGCCTTAGCGATGTCGAGGCTCACTGCTAGAGCCTCGCCCTTACTCTCGATAGCCGTCGACCATCGGTGTGTGAGGCACACCAGAAGATCGCCCGTCGAGCGACCGTGACGGAAACCGTACTGCCGGTCACTGAGCAGGTCGTGTTCCTCTAGGTACCTCAGGAGCTGTGTACTAATTACACGCTCCATCACCTTAGATAAAAGGGAGGTGACGGCTATAGGCCTTTAGTTGGCCGGGTCGGTCCTGTCTCCCTTCTTGGGCACAGGATGCACATACGCGATCTTCCACGACGCCGGGACTTGTTGCTTGGAATATGAAAGCGTGAAAAGACGTGTAAGTACCGGACACAACTCTGGACCACACTGCTTAAATACCACCGCGGGTATACCATCCGACCCACTCGACTTATGAACGTCCAGGGATCGAAGCTCACGTCGGACATTCCGCTATGTAAATTTTACTTCCGGCATGGAAGTTCCACACCATGGAATGTCCGGCGGCAAAGCACCCCCGTCGCTCATGGTCGAGTTAGAGGCAAAGAGAAAACCCAAAAGGTCGGCTTTCTCCTTGGCGCTCAGGGCCAAACTACCGTCGGGTTTAAGTAAAGTTGGTAAAACTGACCGACAGAAATTTCCCTCGGCAGACATCATCCCGGACGTACATACATACCCCGGCTTTTTGCCTAAAGTGGTACTCAAGCTTGTAGCCAGGGTACATTAAGCAAGATGTATCGCCCGGACGTAAGATTTGCGTCTCCGTTAAAAAAAAAGGGTCGGCTTCGCAGTTTCAAGATGGTGGTGGACTACGTTGATGTTCGCGCGCATACCTCTGATGTTGCAAAAGTCCACTTGAAGTGTGGACGACGATGCCGCTGTGGATACCTTTTTCTTTCTTTTGTTATTAGCCATAGTTCTTTAAAAAAACGGGGAATTAAGAAGGTGAAGGGGGCACTTTTGTGCCGGTGGCGCAGGAGACTAGGCGAGGCTCGAACTCACCGAAGGCAGCCAGAGGTAGTGCGGTAGATTGGCACGGCGTACGGAAGGGCCCCCGGTCCCCCCCCCCCCCCGATGCAGTAGCCGCGTCCACTCCGGTATCCTCCTCCGGCACGACCACAGCACCAGGAACTTTACACAGGCTGCTGATTCAGCCTCCTGGGGCGGAGATTAAGTAATCCCCAGGTTTGGGTCCCGTACAGCCTGCGGGCGGTCAGCGGTCAACCGTTTCACCGGGTCTCTCTGATCGCCGTACCAATATTCCGCACCTCGATCTGCCAATGGAGACAGATAAGCCTCTGGTCTCACCGTCACAATGTCACCCCAATGAGCCCTGGATCCCTGCTAACCGACGGAGAACATAACCCGACCGGAGTCAGGTTACTATTACCGCGGTCTTCTGCAGGGCGGAGGTACTGCCCCAGGCGGGCTGCTCAACGAACGGAGTAAAGAAAGAAAAGAAAGAAAGAAAGAAAAATAATTTATTTCTGCCAGCTGCAGTAACAGAAGCGTACATCAAATAAATAAATAAAAAATGACTGACTGTAGCTTGTCTTGTCAGTGTCAAATCACAAGTTGTCAACAAAATTTAGCCCTTCAAAGTACATACATGTAGAGAAAAATTGTAGAGACTAAAAGCACTAAAAGCCTCAGACGTCTCAGACTAAAAGTCTTTCAATCTGAGAGTTACGTACAATCCCACAATACTACCTTAATTAAATACTATTACAAGAACAATTATAAAGGGTGTTTTTTTTAGAGGTATAGAACTTTGAAATGGAATAAAACGAAGGTGATTGTTTTTATTGATATGAAAATGACTTTATTCGAAAGGAAATCTTCTGGCATTATAATTAAAATATGATTTCTGGCAAATAACCGCCACGGCTGGCTCGGACGTAGTCTAATCTAGAGGTCCAATTTTCGATGACTTTCCCAACATTTTTGGCCGTATATCGACAATAACATGCCGAATGTTGTCCTCCAAGTGGTCAATCGTTTCGGGCTTATCGGCGTAGACGAGCGACTTCACATATCTCCACAGAAAATAGTCAAGTGGCGTAAAATCGCACGACCCTGGAGGCCACTTGTCCAAAACGCGAAACTATGCGGTAACCAAACGTTTCCTTCAATAAATCAATTGTGGCACGAGCTATGTGACATGTTGTGCCGTCTTGTTGAAACCACTACTACAGCACATCATGGTTGTTCAATTGATGAACAAAAAAGTCAGTAATCATCGCTCTATAGCAGTCACAATTGACTGTAACGTTCTGGTCAGCATCGTTTCTAAAGAAGTACGGACCAATTATTTCACCAGCCTATAAAGCACACCACACAGTCAGTTTTTCTGGATGTAACGGTGTCTCAACATACACTTGAGGATCATCTTCACCCCAAATATGGCAGTTTTGTTTATTGACGTATCCATTCAACCAAAAGTGAGCGGCACCGCTAAACAAAATTCGCTTATGAAAATCACGATACGCATTACGGACAGAACCAATATTTTCAAAATAAATTTGCACAATTTGGAAGCGTTGTTCAGGCTTCAGTCTATTCATGTTGAAATGCCCAACCAAACTAAACATAAATCACTTTACAGCTGATAATAATACCGCCAGTTAAAACAGTTATGCCAACTTAAAGTTCTATACCTCTAAAAAAAACACCCGATAGTTGTACATACAGTGTCATACTTTACAACAATCCAAATCGATAGCCACCGCAACTGGCGAAAGCAGGTCGTTTCTCAGCATAATACTGTGATGTAGAGATTTTCCACACCAAGCGCTGATTTTCGTCAACAACCTTATTTATCGTGTATTTGGTTGGGCTCCCGGATAACCAACTTTGCGGGGAAAGCTGCACATGAATTTGCCCTGACCTATGGGTTCTCCCAACTGGTTAAATCCCATACGAGGATACCAGACAAGGTGAACGAGCATAGCGCATTGCTGGACCTCCTGCTGACAACGCGTCCGGATGGATACACCGTCTCAGTGGATGCTCCGCTCGGTTCGTCTGACCACTGTATCATTCGGGCGCATGTGCCTCTCGCAAGGCCTGAACCACCTCGGCCTAAGGAGTGGCGACATGTGTCGCACTATAAGTCAGCAGACTGGGATGGACTGCGGGAGTTCTTCGCGTCGTACCCGTGGAGGCGGCTTTGTTTTGCCTCAGATGATCTGGATTCCTGCGCTGCAGCAGTCGCTGAGGGGATCTTGGAGGGCATGGAGTGCTTCATTCCCAACCGCTGGATCCCTGTGGGAGCAAAAAAGCGACCGTGGTTTAATCGGCTCTGAAGAGAAGCTTTGATGCTGAAAGAATCTGCCTACAGAGCCTGGACCACGGCTCGTGCAAATTCAGATCCTAACATCTCTGAGGTGAAACGCAAATTAAATGCCGCCTCGAGGGCCAGCAAAAGAGCAATTGTCAGGGCTAAATTCGACTTCGTCGGCAGAATTGGTGAGCCGCTAGCAGGGTACCCTTCAGGGAGTCGTGAATTCTGGTCGCTTGCCAAAGCTGCCGAGGGAAACTTCTGTCAGTCAGGTTTACCACCTTTGCTTAAACCCGACGGTAGTCTGGCCCAGAGTGCCAGGGAGAAGGCCGACCTTCTGAGCTTTCTATTTGCCTCTAACTCGACCATGAGCGACGGGGGTGCTGTGCCGCCGGACGTTCCGTGGTGTGGAACTTCCATGCAGGAAGTTAAATTTACGCAGCGGGACGTCCGATGGGAGTTTCGTTCTCTGGACGTTCATAAGTCGAGTGGGCCGGACGGTATACCCGCAGTGGTACTTGTTTGATACATAATATTGTGTTATTTTTATAAGGCAACACTGACGGCTAATGTCAACCGTCATCTGTCAAACTTCTGTCTGTTCGAATAAAAATGCAGCATGTTCACCATTTTCAACTCTGGCGTTATTATTTCTAATATACCAAAATTCCTTCGTGTGTTCCTTCGTGTACATGAATTTGGACCTTCGAGCAATGGTCGTCAGTTGGTGAGCTGTATTTTTAAGCCTGCGGCATTGCTGCAGCATATTTTTTCAACGTTGTAACTGAGTGCGCCACGTGCCTAGTCTCAAGAACAAAGAGGGCGTCGTGTTTTCAGCACTTGCTTCATTGAATGCGAGTAACTTTATTCTGCACTGCCCTTGGTTACGTCAGAATAAGTTCCAGTGTACAGCGAGATTATTTTTGTACTTGGTGTGAAGATTGAGGGATAAGCGGCTCCTACCAGTGCGGGCATTGTTCGCACTATTTTACCAAGCCAGGAATTTACTCACCACGCATTTATTGATTGGAATTCAATCTCAACCCACAAACGTTGTTTGTACTAATTATCATCCCGAAGACTCCTAACGCACCGTTATAACCAACGCAAGAATTTAGCGGTGGGCCGAGGTTCTGTCCGTCATTGACTACAGCAAGAAAAACGGTACCTATATCCCTGTGTTTTATGCGTATTGTGTACTTTTATTGTATTCTGTGCGTTCAAGATAGGTTCGGGATGATTTCCTTTTTTCAGCCATTGGTATCAATTGTTTACAGTAAAAACATAATTTTATCGTGTCATTGACCATAAACAAGTACTAATTTTCATTTTTTCTGTCTTTCTTATCAAGGTTGTTGTAAGGTAATCAATTTTGATTTGCATTGCTTGCATATTCGCCATAAAACAAGCATTGTACATCAAAAAGTTTCCTGTGACAACTTAATAGTAGAATTGTCTGTTATCAATTATAATATGTATAGGTTGCTTGTACATTTAAACTTCGAATTGCATTGACTGCAATTGATTGCATTAAAACCATACTTTACAGGCATTCTACGATGAATTATTGAAACTTATAAAAAGGCAATCTATAAGAATTGGAATTATTTAAAATGTGGTTTTCTCCTTGAAATGCTTTGATACTCTTATTGTTTCTTGTGGATATGAAGTGAAAATTCACAAAAATTGGTAAGAAATTTTTATATTAACTTCACCTGAAAAACAGTTTGTTAAAGTTTAGTAGTCTTTGTGTTTGAAGTCTTGTTCCTATTTTCCAGCCACAATGGCGGAAAAAATCAAGAAGCTTATAAATTCACGAGCACAATGTAAATCATACTTGACTCGAACAGTAACACTTATGGAAACTCCTGATTTACAAATAGAAATAGAAAACCTTAAATCAAGGAGGGAAGTTTTAATCACAAATTATAGCAAATATATTCAACTTACAACAGAAATAACAACTTTAGATGAAAAAGATGCGGAGGATGTAGGTGCTTTTGAGCTAAAGTACTTTGCAACTTTGGGAAAAATTAACACAATGATTTCCAAGTACACCAATGACGATAAGTCAAAAACATCAGCCCAAACAAAGCTTCCTAAAATTCAAATACCTACTTTCAATGGGTCAAAAACAAGCTCATATTACACTTTTATCGAGCTTTTTCTTTCTGTCATTGACAGAGCATCTGACTTGTCAGATATACAGAAATTATACTACCTAAGGACACATTTGGAAGGTGAGCCATTAGATATTATAATCAAGATATGACAATAAATTTAAAGTTGTGACTGAATATACAAATGCTTTATTAGAAATTCCCTGTATTACGAAGTGCACAGCCCTTACCCTGCGATCCTTTGTTTCACAGGTTAGGCAACAAGTTTCAGCGCTCAAAAATTTAAATCAACCTATTGAGCAGTGGAGCATTATTCTTATAACAATTCTTATGAAAAAACTTGATCAGTTCACTGTTAAAGAATTCAACATGGAGAGAAATAACAATGAATTGCCAAAAATAGAGGATTTCCTTTGTTTCCTAGAAAAGAAAGCTAAAGCACTGGAATCCTGTGTTGAAAAAACTTCACCTTCAGATGTGTTCCCTCAGAAAAAGGCTGTAATGAATCCTGCCATTGTAAAGGACATGCAGACCTGCTCTCTATGTAAGTCAAATCACAAATTATTTAAATGTGCCAAGTTCAAGCTGTTAGCTATTCATGAAAAAATTAATTATATTACCCACCATAAATTATGCAATTTGTGCTTAAATTCTCACAAGAGTACGCCTTGTACATTTAAATTTAAATGTGCTATTTGTAAAGGGTCTCACAACACAATGATTCATGAAAATTTTAAGGCCATTGAGCCAAAGGTTTCTTTGAAGAGCCGGACATTGCCTGGTTCACAAACTGTATTGCTGCCGACTGCCCAAGTAAAACTCATAGATTTTAATGGGAAGCCGGTCATTGTCAAAGCCTTGCTTGACAGTGGTAGTCAAACCTCTTTTGCAACCAATGAACTTATTACACAGTTAGGTATTAAACCACATCATGATCCTACTACTGTTATTGGTATTTCTAATAGGGAAAGTATCTCTAATATCTCGGCATTGCTGAATATTTATTCTTGCATATTTCCTTATCAATTTAAAGCAAAGTGCCACATTGTGCCACTTATTACAACGGATTTGCCACATTCTCCCATAGATATTTCTAAAATGAATTTGCCATCCAATATTAAACTAGCCGATGAACATTTTTGCCAATCACAAAAGATTAGCCTACTATTAGGTGCTGATATTTTCTTTCAGTTGTTGCTGAATAAACCGCAAGTAGTCCAGGTTCAGGAAGGTGTTCCGGGACCGTATATCATAGAAACACTGTTAGGCAATGTCTTAGCAGGAAATGTAACCCAACTCCCTTTTAATAAGGTAATTTCTTTAGCTTGTCAATCTTGTAATATACTGAATGAATCATCTAGCACTTTAGGGGATACAATTCAAAAATTCTGGGAGAATGAACAGGTGCCGCAAACATTTATAGAATGTTCCTCAGAGGAACAATTAACAGAAAAAATATTTAATGAAACTGTAAAGTTAAATAAAAATAAATTTGAAGTTCAGTTACCGCTTAAAGTTAAATTGAATGAAATAAATTCCTTACTGGGTGATTCATTAAAGCGATTCTTAAATCTTGAAAAGCGTTTACAAAGGGATAGTGCATTGCACAAACAATATACTGCTTTCATAAATGAATATATAAGTATGGGTCATGCTGAGTATATTGATATTGAAAGATATAATCTTGCTATTGATCCGGTTTATTTTATGGCACATCATCCAGTATTGCGCCAGGAGTCAAAAACCACACCTTGCCGTGTTGTTTTTGATGGTTCAATGAAAACTGTGGGTAAAAAATTATCATTGAATGATTTTTTATTGAATGGTCCTGTCGTTCAGAATCAATTATTTAATATTCTGTTATTGTTTCGCTTGCAAAGATATGTCTTAATGACTGACATTGCTAAAATGTTTGGTTGCTGTCTTGTTGAAAAGAGCTCATCGTACCTAGCAACAAAATGTTTAATAGAGCTTGCAAATAGGTATGGTGATAAATATGAGCTTGCCAAGTCAGTTTTATTAAAAAATACTTATGTTGATGACGTTTTATGCACAAGTGACAGCATTGAGCAGTTGATAACTTTAAAGAATCAATTGATTGAGCTTTTAGCAATTGGCGGCTTCTCTCTGCATAAGTGGGCATCAAACTGCCCTGAAGCTATCAAAGATATTCCATTGGAAAATCAAATTTTTAACGAGAAAGACTTTGACAAAGATAGTATTTATACAAAAACTCTTGGTTTAAAATATGATGTTAAAAATGACAGTTTTAACCTTTCTTGTTCTGAACGATATGACCAGTCAAAACTTTATACAAAGCGTGAAGTTTGGCAGGCATGGGAGAATTTTGCAATGTCATTGACCAGCATGGCTCCTATTTCTGCTAAAAGACTCGTTGAGGTCTCAAATACTAAGTCTGTCCAACTTATTGGATTTTGCGACGGTTCAGAAAAGGCGTATGGTTGTTGTTTGTATTTGCGAACTATTAGCAATGATAATAAAGTTTCAATGAATCTTTTGTGCTCTAAATCAAGAATAGTGGCAAAAGGAAAAATTTTGACCACACCAAGAATTGAGTTAAATAGTGCATTGCTATTAGCAACTTTAATTAATAAAGTCTATGATGTTTTGAAGGACGAATGCAAAATACAAGTGTTTTTATTCAGTGACTCAAAAATTGTACTATCATGGCTTTCATTAGATCCCGCAAAACTTAATACCTACGTGGCTAACCGCATCAAACAAGTTAACAAGTTATTACCGACTGTTCATTGGAATTATATACCAAGTGAGGAAAATCCTGCTGATGTTTTGTCGCGAGGAATTCAGCCCACTGAATTACAAAATCACAAATTGTGGTGGAACGGCCCGTGCTATCTTCTTGAACCTGATTGGTCTATTGAAGAAATTGTCCTTGACAATAATATAACTCTTCCGGAGCTAAAACGTGAAGTAAAACAAATTTGTTTAACTTCTACTCAATCCTTTGATTTTATTAATCTTGATAAATATTCTAATCTGAACAAGTTAGTCAGAGTGGTAGCTTACACTAGACGTGCCTTGCACAATTTTAAAAATTACAAAAACAGAACCATTGGTTTTCTAACAACTGATGAGCTTAATAATGCTTTGTTATTAATTATTAAAAAGGAACAATTAAACCATTTCCAGAAGGAAATAGTTTCATTAAAAACTAGTGTTCCAATTAAAAATGGTCCCCTGCGTTCTTTATGTCCATTTTTAGATGATAATGACATTTTAAGAGTGGGTGGTCGTCTACAAAACTCAAACCTGTCTTTTGACAAAAAGCATCCCATTATATTGCCAAAGAATTCAAAACTTACCAGTCTCATAATCAAAAATGAACATATTAAGCTTTTGCACGCTGGTAATAAATTAGTTCTTGCTAATCTTACTCAAAAATTTTGGTTGCTAAACGGTGTCAGGGAAGTAAAAAAGGTGCTTCACAGATGTGTCAAGTGTTTTAGATTTAAAGCCAAAACTTGTGAACAACTAATCGGATCTTTACCGTCTCAGCGAGTTACTATGAGTAGACCTTTTCAAGTTGTTGGTATTGATTATGCTGGACCGTTTAATGTTAAACAGGCCAGGATTAGAAATTCTTTAATATCAAAAGGCTATGTCCTTATCTTTGTTTGCTTTGTCACTAAAGCTATTCATATAGAATTAGCATCTGACCTCACAACAAATTGTTTTTTAGCCTGCTTAAAAAGATTCATTTCAAGGAGAAACCTACCAAGTGATATTTATTGCGATAATGCAGCAACCTTTAAGGGAGCGAACCATGAACTTAACTCGTTGTATTTGCTGCAGTCTTCCACAGACCACCAACAGGCAATTTTGAATAACGCAAGCAGTCTAGGAATTAAATTCCACTTCATTCCCAGTTATTCCCCTGTTTTTGGGGGGTTGTGGGAGGCTGGGGTAAAAAGTATCAAGTATTTTTTACGCCGTATTGTTGGCAATTTAGTTCTGACCTATGAGGAGTTATTAACTACTCTTGTGCAAATTGAAGGAATTGTTAATTCCAGGCCATTAACGCCCTTATCTAATGATGTCAATGACATGACATATCTTACTCCAGCACATTTTTTGACTGGTGAAACTTTGACTTCATATCCGGAACCAAATTTAACGGATATACCTACAAATAGGTTGACTTTCTGGCAACATTGTGCGAAATTAAAGCATCAATTTTGGAATTCATGGTCCAAGCAATATTTGAATTTGTTGCAAAACCGTCCTAAATGGCGGCAAGAGATTCCGAATGTTAAAAAAGATGCTTTGGTTCTTGTAAAGTGTGCATCTTCACCTTTGTCTTGGCCCATGGGTCGCATTGTTGAAACAATCAATGGTCCGGATGGAAAAGTCAGGGCTTTAGATCTTAAGTTGCCTAATGGCTCTATAATAAGAACTTCTTTAAGAAAAATATGTCCATTACCAATTGATAATTGTTAACATTAGATTAGTGTAAGTGTGTAAAAGAAACGATTTTATTGCATTTACTTTATTTTAAGTAAGCAAAATGTTATGCGTACTTAATTTTATTTAAAAGTTAAACCTATGTTTTCATTTCAAGATACAGTCCACGTAACTTAATTTGCTCTCACTAGCTAGAAGCATAGTAAAAACTTTGTTCCTATTTTTAAGACTTAATGTGTAACCTTTGTAGCATTGTTATTGCTGTTTTACATCACATATTAATGTGTAACCTTTGTAACATTGTTATTGCTGTTTTACATAACATATTAATGTGTAACCTTTGTAACATTGTTATTGCTGTTTTATATCACATATTAATGTGTAACCTTTGTAACATTGTTATTGCTGTTTATATACATTTTCTGCCAGGTGCGGAGTCATCTTTGTAACATTGTTATTGCTGTTTTTCATACATTTTCTGCCAGGTGCGGAGTTATGTTTGATACGTAATATTGTGTTATTTTTATAAGGCAACACTGACGGCTAATGTCAACCGTCATCTGTCAAACTTCTGTATGTTCGAATAAAAATGCAGCATGTTCACCATTTTCAACTCTGGCGTTTTTTTTTTTTTTTTTTTTTTTTTTTTTTTTTTATACCACTAAGGTGGCAGACAAGCACACGGCCCACCAGAAGAACCGGTGGTCACCGCAGCCTATGAACGTTTGCAACACCAGAGGCGCCACACTCGCGCTGCCGACCCTGTAAAAACCTTCTTAGACCCCTTTTGAAGAACCCCATACTGTAGGCGTTTGGCAAAACCGAGGCAGGAAGATCATTCCACAACCTAAGCGTGCGCGGAAGAAAACCCCTACCGGATCTAACCGTGCTCAAACGCTCCGGACGTAGGGTGTGCGGATGAAATCCCTGTCTATGGCGAGCGGTGCGATGATAGAAGGTAGCCGTGGGCATCATGTCAAACAATTCCTCGGAGCACATACCATTGTACAGGCGGTAGAACACGCATAAGGAGGCATAGTCTCTCCTGTCGCGAAGAGGTTCCACACCACCTGTCAGTATAGGATCGTTGACAACTCTCACAGCTCGCCTCTGCACCGAGTCAAACGGGCGAAGCTGATATTCAGGTGCCCCCGCCCAGAGGTGACAGCAGTACTCCATGTGTGGCCGCACTTGCGACTTATAGAGAAGCAGTGTTTGCGCCGCAGTAAAGTACCGCCGCGCCCTGTTGAGCACACCGAGCTTCTTGGACGCCAGCCTGGCCTTGTCCTCCAAATGACTGCGGAACTGAACGTCACTGGAGATGTCAACACCAAGGATCCCTATACTTTTAGAGATGGAAAGAGATGTGCCCTGGAATCGTGGCGCTACAGTAATTGGGGCTTTCTTAGCGGTGAAGAAACACGCCTGTGTCTTGGAGGGATTGAACTGGACAGGGTTTTGTCTACCCCAATCGGACACTCTAGTAAGAGTAGCCTCGATTTCAGACACAAGCTGTTCACGACTTTCCTCCACTGCGTCCCGAGAGATACCGGGACGGCCTGTGTAACAAGTGTCCCCTGTACTGTCGTCCGCATAACAATGAATGCCGTCAATAGACAACATGTCATTGATATGCAGCAGAAACAGGGTAGGGGACAACACTGAGCCTTGCGGTACTCCAGCGTTTATGGCCATGCAGTCAGAACAGCTGCCGTCGACAACAGCCCTGATGCTTCTATCGGCCAAAAAGCTGGACACCCATCCGCAAAATCTCTCGGTCAGTCCGTAGGAGGGCAATTTTTTAAGAAGACCACGGTGCCAGACCCGGTCAAAGGCTTTAGAAATGTCGAGGCTCACTGCTAGAGCCTCGCCCTTACTCTCGATAGCCGTCGCCCATCGGTGTGTGAGGCACACGAGAAGATCGCCCGTCGAGCGACCGTGACGGAAACCGTACTGCCGGTCACTGAGCAGGTCGTTTTCCTCAAGGTACCTCAGGAGCTGTGTATTAATTACACGCTCCATCACCTTAGACAATAGAGAGGTGACGGCTATAGGCCTGTAATTGGCCGGGTCGGTCCTATCACCCTTCTTGGGCACAGGATGCACATACGCGATCTTCCACGACGCCGGGACTTGTCGCATGGAATAAGAAAGCGAGAAAAGTCGTGTAAGTACCGGACACAACTCTGGACCACACTGCTTAAGTACTACCGCGGGTATACCGTCTGGCCCACTCGACTTATGAACGTCCAGAGAATGAAGCTCCCGTCGGACGTCCCGCTGCGTAAATTTAACTTCCGGCATGGAAGTTCCACACCACGGAACGTCCGGCGGCACAGCACCCCCGTCGCTCATGGTCGAGTTAGAGGCAAAGAGAGAACCCAAAAGGTCGGCCTTCTCCCTGGCACTCTGGGCCAGACTACCGTCGGGTTTAAGCAAAGGTGGTAAACCTGACTGACAGAAGTTTCCCTCGGCAGCTTTGGCAAGCGACCAGAATTCACGACTTCCTGAAGGGTACCCTGCTAGCCGCTCACCAATTCTGCCGACGAAATCGAATTTAGCCCTGACAATTGCTCTTTTGCTGGCCCTCGAGGCGGCATTTAGTTTGCGTTTCACCTCAGAGATGTTAGGATCTGAATTTGCACGAGCCGTGGTCCAGGCTCTGTAGGCAGATTCTTTCAGCATCAAAGCTTCTCTGCAGAGCCGATTGAACCACGGTCGCTTTTTTGCTCCTACAGGGATCCAGCGGTTGGGAATATAGCACTCCATGCCCTCCAAGATCCCCTCAGCGACTGCTGTAGCGCAGGAATCCAGATCGTCTGAGGCAAAACAAAGCCGCCTCCACGGGTACGACGCGAAGAACTCCCGCAGTCCATCCCAGTCTGCTGACTTATAGTGCCACACATGTCGCCACTCCTTGGGCCGAGGTGGTTCAGGCCTTGCGAGAGGCACATGCGCCCGAATGATACAGTGGTCCGACGATCCGAGCGGAGCATCCACTGAGACGTTGTATCCATCCGGACGCGTTGTCAGCAGGAGGTCCAGCAATGCACTATGCTCGTTCTCCTTATCTGGTATCCTCGTATGGGATTTAACCAGTTGGGAGAACCCATAGGTCAGGGCAAATTCGTGTGCAGCGTTCCCCGCAAGGTTGGTCATCCGGGAGCCCAACCAGTCAACATGATGACCGTTGAAGTCCCCCAGAATCACAATCTCCGCAGAAGGATACTGCTCAATCACCTTGTCAGTCGATTGTTGCAGGTGGTCAAAAAGGCGAACTGTGTCCGTGTTACCGCTGTGAGACCTGTACACGCACGCGTAGATCCGAGTGTGGCCCCCGTGATCCACGCGCGCCCATAACGTAGACAGGTCCCTGTCTTCAAGGCTTGTAAGACGGCGACAGCAGACATCATCACGGACGTACATACATACCCCGGCTTTCAGCTTGAAGTTGTACTCAAGCTTATAGCCAGGGTACATTAAGTAGGATGTATCGCCCGGGCATGAAATCTGCGTCTCCGTCAGGAAAAAAAGGGTCGGCTTCGCAGTTTCCAGATGGTGGTGGACTACGTTGAGGTTCTTGTGCATACCTCTGATGTTGCAAAGGTCCATGTAAAGTGTGGACGACGAAGCCGCTGTGTATACTTTTCTTCTTTTTCTTCCTTTAGCCATGTTTTTTTTTGAAAAAGGGGGTTAAAAAAGTGAAGAGGTGCCTGTGTGCCGGTGGCGCAAGAGACTAAGCGAGACTCTAACTAACCAAAGGCAGACAGAGGTAGTGCGGTAGATTGGCACGGCGTACGGAAGGGCCCCCGGTCCCCCCCCGATGCAGTGGCCGCGTCCACTCCGGTATCCTCCTCCGGCACGACCACAGCACCAGGGACTTTACACAGGCTGCTGGTTCAGCCTCCTGGGGCGGAGATTATGTAATCCCCAGGTTCGGGTTCCGTACAGCCTGCGGGCGGTCAGCGGTCAACCGTTTCACCGGGTCTCCCTGACCGCCGTACCAATATTCCGCGCCTCTATCTGCCAATGGAGACAGATTAAGCCTCTGGTCTCACCGTCACCGGCACAGAGTCACCCCAATGAGCTCTGGATCCCTGCTAACCGACGGAGAACATAACCCAACCGGAGTCAGGTTACTATTACCGCGGTCTTCTGCAGGGCGGAGGTACTGCCCCAGGCGGGCTGCTCACCGAACGGCGTACCGTTATGCCCTTCCTCCTAATGTGGGCTTTTTCGTTAATCCCTAAGATATTGAATCTTAGGGATCTGATTGAAGAAGCCACTACTGTACCCTCAGGGTGTAACGTTAGCTCCATGAGAAGTAACGCATGACCCCTAAACCCCAAGGGGGAAAAATTGGCGTTATTATTTCTAATATACCAAAATTCCTTCGTGTGTTCCTTCGTGTACAGTACTTAAGCAGTGTGGTCCAGAGTTGTGTCCGGTGCTTACACGTCTTTTCACGCTTTCATATTCCATGCGACAAGTCCCGGCGTCGTGGAAGATCGCGTATGTGCATCCTGTGCCCAAGAAGGGTGATAGGACCGACCCGGCCAATTACAGGCCTATAGCCGTCACCTCCCTATTGTCTAAGGTGATGGAGCGTGTAATTAATACACAGCTCCTGAGGTACCTTGAGGAAAACGACCTGCTCAGTGACCGGCAGTACGGTTTCCGTCACGGTCGCTCGACGGGCGATCTTCTCGTGTGCCTCACACACCGATGGGCGACGGCTATCGAGAGTAAGGGCGAGGCTCTAGCAGTGAGCCTCGACATTTCTAAAGCCTTTGACCGGGTCTGGCACCGTGGTCTTCTTAAAAAATTGCCCTCCTACGGACTGACCGAGAGATTAAGCGGATGGGTGTCCAGCTTTTTGGCCGGTAGAAGCATCAGGGCTGTTGTCGACGGCAGCTGTTCTGACTGCATGGCCATAAACGCTGGAGTACCGCAAGGCTCAGTGTTGTCCCTTACTCTGTTTCTGCTGCATATCAATGACATGTTGTCTATTGACGGCATTCATTGTTATGCAGACGACAGTACGGGGGACACTTGTTACACAGGCCGCCCCGGTATCTCTCGGGACGCAGTGGAAGAAAGTTGTGAACAGCTTGTGTCTGAAGTCGAGGCTACTCTTACTAGAGTGTCCGATTGGGGTAGACAAAACCTTGTCCAGTTCAACCCCTCCAAGATACAGGCGTGTTTCTTCACCGCTAAGAAAGCCCCAATTACTGTAGCGCCACAATTCCAGGGCACATCTCTTTCCATCTCTAAAAATATAGGGATCCTTGGTGTTGACATCTCCAGTGACGTTCAGTTCCGCAGTCATTTGGAGGACAAGGCCAAGCTGGCGTCCAAGAAGCTCGGTGTGCTCAACAGGGCGCGGCAGTACTATACTGCGGCGCAAACACTGCTTCTAAACGTTCATAGGCTGCGGTGATCTCGGGAAATCGAGGCCCAGCGGTCCCTGCTCCACCAGGAGCTCATGGAAACATGGAAGGTACGACTTGAGCAACCAAAATGGGGGCTCTCCACTATTGAGGCGGTGAAGCCGGTCATGGATCAGTGGCTGGAGAGACGCCATGGTAGCCTCACTTATCGGGTGTCACAGATACTTACCGGACACGGGTGTTTCGGTAAGTATCTGTGGCGCATACATAGGGAGGTAACACCCGAGTGTCAGCACTGCGGTGACTGCAGCGAGGACACGGCGCTGCATACTCTGGTGGAGTGCTCAGCATGGGCGCTACAGCGCCGAGACCTCGTTGCAGGCCTGGGCGTTGACGTTCTCACACTGGAGACCATGGTAAAAGCTATGGTCTCTAGCGGAAGCAAGTGGGATGCCGCTGCATCTTTTTGCGAGCAAGTTATGCTTCAAAAAGAGGTGGCGGGAAGGGACCGGGAGAGAAATCTCCCTCCCGAGTTCCGCAGTCGGCGGCGAGGTCGTCGCAGGCTGCTATACGCCCAAGACTACCGACCTCCATGACCGGGGGCCTGAGAACGGTGAGCTGGCTGCTCGCCGTTCTTACAGAAGCAGGCCAAGACGATGGCGTATATCTCTTTGCCCCTCATAGTGGTGATAGTGGTGGGACAGTACCCAACTCCCCCCCCCCCCCCCTTCCCCAAGTAGCGGGTTAACACCCGAACCGACTCTCCAGAAGCGGGATAGCACCCGAACCCCATAGGCGAGGTTGAAGTGTTCGCCAAAGTCTGCCGAGAGCCCTGGGACATCCTTCCGAGGGCTTACCCGGGACTCCCGGCCGTAGACAGTTGTAGAGCATCGTGTGGTTTTAGTCGGTAGGAGTCCGGCATAGCATCCATGTAGGATTTCCACACGTAAAAAAAAAAAAAAAAAAAAAAAAAGGCTGCGGTGACCACCAGTCCTTCTGGTGGGCCGTATGCTCGTCTGCCACCTTAGTGGTATAAAAAAAAATAAAAAAAATGGCGTCATCCGTCCGAAAAATAAAAAAAAACTTGAAAACGTGAAATGTTACCAGAGTGCCATATTATAATAGAGTAACACGTGAGAATACAAAAAAAAAGTGCATTGCAACAGTGATTATTAGGTACCCACCTACCCTTGGACAGTTATTTCAAAAAACATAGGTAGGTACTACAAATAACAAAACAATACTTAAGTCTTTCAAAGAAAACATACCAAGAACACAGCTTCAACATCAACAATGGTAGATATATAGTGCATAATTTGAATGAAGAATGTGAGAGAATACAAAAAAAAAGTGCATTGCAACAGTGATAATGAGGTACCTACCTACCTTCGGACAGTTTTTATTTCTAAAAACAGGTACTTACAAATAATAAAATTTATTCTCTACTTATGGACAATATTTAAGTTTTTCAAAGAAAACATACCAAGAACACAGCTTCAACACTAGATTAACAATGTTATACACATAATTTAAAATGAAGAGTGCACAGAAACCAAACCACATAATATCAAGCCATACATATATTATACTGTTACCCACCCCAGCTTCAATATCAAAAAACTAGAAAGAGTCATTCCCCGACACAGTTCAGCCACTGCGCTTCTGCTGTCGGACTGTGGAACATACCGACTCGGCATATGTGAGTATTTAAAGTGTAATATAATATTGTTGCAGTGTTTTTAAATACTATGTTAATTTTTGTTGTATCATGTAGTAATTTTTAAGTTTAAGAATAAAGTATTTTTTTGATTTCAGAGATCGAAACGGAGGCGGAATATTATTCCAACAGCGAGTGGCCGAGTAGGTGAAGCTCCCTCTGAAGGCACAAGTTCTGTGCTTTGGCACAGACAGTGGAGCAGTCTTGGACCTTATATATCCTGCATAGCCCACTCTCCAATTTAGTCTTTCATACAGGTATTTAGGCTTTTGTGATTTTATTATGTGAGTACCGTTAGGCCCTTCCTCCTAATGTGGGCTTTTTCGTTAATCCCTAAGACATTGGATCTTAGGGATCTGATTGAAGAAGCAACTACTGTACCCTTAGGGTGTAACGTTAACTCCATGAGAAGTAACGCATGTCCCCTAAACCCCGAGGGGAGAATTTATACATTGAATTCACAGTAAACATTATAATTTTGAGATTGGTGCCTAAACTAGATACAATTTATCTGTATTTATAGGACACCGCGTCATCTGATCCCTAAAATAAGCTAGGACAACCTGCTTGTGTTATGGGTACCAGACAACGGATGCTTATATAATTATATAATCTAATTACACATAAGACGACACTAGTTCAAATTTACATAATGGTATTCACATATTGGACCTCTAAATATATAGTTGGCGCCTGAACTAGGTATTCCTGTGTTTCAGGCTTTTAGGCAATTATATTTATAGTCTAGAATAATCTTATTTCTTTTAATTATTACAATTAACTATTTATTTTGTAAGTTACATCGAATGTTATCGTAGAACTAGATATACAGGGTGAATTTTTCAAAAATAAAACAATACTCAACATGACATGTTGAGCTCCGGCTTTTTACAAGATTGGGAGCAATCATGACAATTATTGCACAGGTCCCATACTGCCTTCTGCGAGCAGGTCATGCTCGTGAAGGAGGCGGCGGGACGGGTACGGGAGAGATCTCTCCCACCCGAGTTCCGCAGTCGGCGGCCTGGGCGCCGCAATCGTGTCTTCGCCAAGGACTATCGGTCACCATGACCGGGGGCCTGAGGACGGTGAGAGGGCGGCTGACCGTCCTTACAGAAGCAGGCCCATGACGGCAGCGTGACGTGAGCAACCCACGCACGCCCCCCCCTTAGAAGCGGGATCACACCCGAAACCCCCCACAGACGCGGGATAGCACCCGAACCACCCCCTGGGCGAGGCCGCAGTGGCGGCCGTGGGTCTGTTGGGAGTTCTGGGACATCCTTTCGAGGGCTTCCCCGGGGCTCCCAACCACAGGCTGTTGGGCGTGACGTGAGGTTTTTTAGTCGGTAGGAGTCCGGCATAACATCCATGAGGATTTTCCCTCACGTTAAACAAAAAAAAAAAAAAAAGGTCCCATACTGCCGGTTTTGCCAGAAAAATAACAGATTGCTCGGTCGCGGTTCCCTTGATTTTCCACAAGATTACCTCAATGTGGGTAAGAAGACCACTGCAGTCGGGCTATTTTTTTTTCTGTGTTAAAATTTTTTTACGTCCTATCAAACTTTGTATCAAGATTTTGTTCAAGATGAAGTTGTTAGTTAACTTTACTCATAAGCAAATTGAGCACATACTGAAATTGACGAGGCTTTAATGCAGGTGGCTTTTGGCATTGGGACATCAGATGACATTCGTATGAGATAATGCCAAAATATACAAGCTATAGCAAATTAAATAAAACTAGTGAAGTGCGTGTCAGGTTATGTATAGAGTAGGGTTCCGTAGTCATCCATACTGGCACGTGAAGAAGGTGGTTGTGTAAATACTTCACTATTTTTGTATGAAGTTTCCCAATTACAACACTGCCGAAATTTCTGCAAACCTGGCTTATGACGTCATGTAAACTGTACGGCATAATCCCCGCAACGAGAATGTGCGGAATCTTGTCAAATATCACACCATTCAATCGCGTGCGGGTTAAATAGGCGAAAACGGGGCCAGGTTTGCAGATATTTCCACCGTGTTGTAGCTCAGTTTACATGTTAGGCCTCTGTAACTCCTGAACGTACAAAGTTATATATGCTGTTATAGTTTTCTTTCTAAGTTTATCACATGGACTACCATCATGGTTTTATTTTCAGATTTTCGAACCAATCTTTGTTATAACTAACTATGTCTAAATCTTAGAAACCTCTCAACGTTTTCAAAGACTCATCTAATGACCCCACCCCACACACCGGGGTAAACCTGATAAAAAAAGTCATCCCCGCCTTACGTGTAAGGGCCTAGGAACTTTAAAAAAATATTATTCGTAATTTTCCAATCCATGCAAAGTTTCATCGTTGTTGGAGCAGTAACTGTTTAGGTGTAATGAAAAATAAGGGGTAATAACAAGAGTAGCAGTGTTGTCTGATAGAACTATATTCGTGGTTAATACTTTACAAGCCAGTGACACATATAAAAAAATAAACAAGGCCGTAACTACGCTTATCTATATTGGTGACAAACATGTATAAAAGATTATTCACACATGCCAGTGCATCTACAATATGCGACCTCCAATAAGGTGATAAGCCGAGGGTAGACGGACATGACAAAACTATGGCTCCGAAACGTGAACTACGGAACCCTAAAAAAGGGACCTACATGATTACATTACTATATTGTGACTGAGTTAACAAAAACAGTTTTATTGCCGTCCTCTCCATCTTATATCAATGGGCAAAGCTTTTATCATTCGGCGTAGAGGGGTCGGACAATGCGGCTTCATCTGTTAGTCTAAGCAGGAATGCTTACGCAATATACATTCCTAGTTGACGCGTCTTCTACTAAATAAATTTTATAAACGCCTACAAAATTTAATTTCGACACTTCTCCAATGTTGTTAATAATAATACAGACAGTGTAATGGATTTCATTTTCAACGGTCAAGTCACACAACATTAACTATAATAATAAAGAAAGCACAGTAAGGAACCTTAGACTTGGCACGACTTTGTCTAGGTTTCATTACTTTTTAGAGCAAAGCTAAACAAGCAGCACACAATTTGGGGGCACTGCCGTGCCCCCAAATTGTTTAATGACTAAACCGCTTGACTGCAGAGGTCACTTCGATTACTTCGTCTGTTTATGAAATTCTTTTTTTTCATCTCCATGGTCTCTGTTTTTTGGCTCAGTTACCGATAGGTTCAGGTACTGGCGATGACTATTTAAAAGGATTCAATTTATCTTGTGTCCATAAATCTATGTCGCTCTATTGTTCCTCCACATACTTATTTGGAATAAATTTAACCAGAGGAAGAAAAGTAAAGTTCACATAAGCCTATGCTTATTTCCAAGAAGGGGAAAATAGAGGCGTACTATTTATTGCTTGTTTGCTTAGAATCATTCATCTCTAATAATACCTATGTGTAAGATAGTTCACAAATATTATGAATATAAAAATTATAAATGCGAAAGTAACCCTGTCTCTCCCCAGTCAGTTGGAGGTGGAGTCCCTGGGAAGGACATAGGCTACTTTTTATCCGACTACGCAAAATTAGGGTAACGACATCTACGTGTATGAAGCCGCGTTGAACAGCTAGTTGTTAATAATTTCTCAAATGAACCTAGTAGATAATTAATTAAACATATTAAACAGGAACACAAATACAGCGATAACAATCTGAATGCTGAACAAACTAACAAATAACCTTTATAATGATAATTTACTTACACAACCTGATTTATTCTGGAACCATTAGATAATTATTCGACAAAAGCACATTTTTCTCAATTGGTTAGATATACTTTTCCATTAACGATTCCACATTATCTGTGAAGGTGAGTCAAGTTGATATACATTTACTACTGTACTGACCACAGTAGGTATACTTGCTGTAAGAAAGATGTATTACTTAAAGTTTTATACTTTTACTTGCACAGAAATAATACTCATATGACTCTTGCAACATTATCAACATAAATAAAAATAAATATTGTTGGACATTCTCACACAAAATTTTCGAGCCCAAATTAAGCTTATTAAGCCGCCGCACTACAATCTATTGCTGTGAGTTAGTTTTGAGATTAATATTCATTTTAAGGAGATTTTCTTAAACATTCATGACCGCGGAGTAAGTAACAGTGACAGTGGGCTAGTGACATTTGTAAACGGCAAACGAGTTCTGGAGTGGAGACCGCGACTACTCAAACGTTAGGCAGTTTGTCCACCAGAGGGACCGACAACCCGAAAAGCTCTCAAGTAGGAGTTGGATTGAGATTGCACAATATCGATATATATAGACACAGGAACTTTTCAGGAAGATCCGCTAGCTCAGTGTACTGTAATGATTCTTCCGTCAAACATAATAATATTACCGTTTGATCACTCCTGAGATTGGTGACCGATTTGTGACATTTCTGTTTACGAGCGCTTCTGTGTTTTAAAAAGCACGTTATGGTCAGTAACATTCTTTAAAAATCCAATATCAGGACTACCTGATATTGGATTTTTTACTGTATAGAACTATAGTAACTTATAGTACTTTAATAAATAATATATACCTACATGTAAAATATACGTAGATACCTAAATACTTGTATAATTTTTCTCTATGTAAATAAATCCTGACTCGAAGGATCAGTTTTGTTGAAATTATAATATAAGTACGTTTATCTATTTTTTGTTGTGTATGGCATGTATGACAGGATGTTTTGTTGTGTAGTCACAACAAAACATCCTGTCTATTTCAACACAGGTAAGCTTACCGCCTGTTACGTATAATCTGCCTCTGCCTACCTTATCGCGGAAAAGGTGTGCTTTTACAATATTATGTATTTTATTTATATTATTTATGTATTTATTATATTATGTATTTATGAACTGTATTTAACAAAATATTCGAAACTTACCGATTTAAATGGCGTTTGTACACAGTTTTCAATGATGCTTTTCATACTTTTTATGTATAAGGCGCCAATTGAGTGGATGTCTTCTTGCAGCCGGTACATGTTGTAGAAATTGTCTGACAATATAATCAGATAAAACGGGGTCGAATTTGTTTTTTATGTAATCCAATCACTGATCTGTATTATTATAATCCAATACTTTGTAATGCTTTCACTCTCAAATACTTTCAATTTTCATTTTCGTTTAGTCATAGATAGTACAAGGAAAGTGAAATAACATGTAAGCATAGATAAGATAGTAGTTAAGCCATAGATAAGTATGTAATTTTGTATTTGGTTTTTGGTTTCTGATGGTTAATGGGTTCCCAGCCATAGATTTAAGTACGAAAAATTCTATATCTGTGGTTCATAATAATTGTATTTATTTCGGTCTGTGGCAGATCTATTTTGGCTTGGTTGCTGATCTCTCAGCAAAAGTACGGAGAGCACAGTGGCGCCTCCTCTAGTTACTGCTATTCTTGCCAAATAGAATGTTCTTTTTTTTCCTTTCTTTTTGTAACTGTACTGTTTTCGATTTTAATATGTTTGGATCGATAACTTATTGTACTTTTTGTTTTTTAATAAGTATGACTACTGCGCCTGTTTGCTACGTACGTGACGTCCCCTAAAGGCGTCATCTGAAAACCAGCGCTGCCTAACAGTATACGTACTGTTAGTGCAGCAATGCTGAGATGACGACCTTTTCGGGCACGCACAGTGTAATTTTTACTTGTTCATATGATTGTACCTTTGTTATTTTATTTGTGCGTGCCGAATAAAGCTTTTATTTATTTTATTTATTATATATAAATCTCCAGGAATTTCCACAAAGAAGATTATAAAGTGTAAAACTGCACAGAATACACCTTCATATGAATATATGCCAGCGTTGTAAGAATTTTTCCAAACTGAACAAACAGTTGAATGCTTGTGGAAACAGTTCTATAAATATTTAAGAGACTGCTCCTCTCTGTAGCGACTCGTAAGAAGATTTAGTGTCTATCTATCGTGATCTTACTCGGGTAACCCGACTGGTACTTAGTCGAAGGTACTCGGGTAGCTTAGCATAAATGTTATAATGGATGAATTTTAAGTAGATACTTAGATTTTTATCAGAGTTTAATAATATATTTCTACTATGTTATTATCTTTGTTTTAAGTCCTTATCAATTGAATCAATCTTTCTCGGTTCATTGTTGGATTTAGGCATTTAGGCAATTAAATTTGTGTCAAAAATAGATAAACATACTTATATTACAATTTCAACAAAACTGATCCTTCGAGTCAGGATTTATTTACATAGAGAAAAATTATACAAGTATTTAGGTATCTACGTATATTTTACATGTAGGTATATATTATTTATTAAAGTTAGTTCTTAGGGTTTCGTACCAAAAGGGTAAAAATGGGACCCTATTCATTAGACTTCGCCATTTGTCTGTCTGTGTGTCTGTTTGTACGTCACGAGGCTCTATCTCAGGAATCATAGCTAAAGAGCTGAAAATTTTACAGATAATATATTTGTGTTGCCGCTATAATAAAAAATATTAAGATTAGAAGCGCTCGTGACCCCGCGGACTCAGTGTTCCGTAAACGATCACTGCAGTAAGCAACTTTAACTATGGACAGTCCTTGGATGGGTGACCATTCATGTGACCACTTTGTGACATTTATTTGAGCCGCTTGTTTCCGTGCACCGAATGGCACGTTATGCCGTTGGTCCTAGTTTTTTTTTTTTGGTTTAACGTGGGGGAAAATCCTCATGGATGTTATGCCGGACTCCTACCGACTAAAAAACCTCACGTAACGCCCAACAGCCTATGGTTGGGAGCCCCGGGTAAGCCCTCGGAAGGATGTCCCAGGACACCCAACAGACCCACGGCCGCCACTGCGGCCTCGCCCAGGGGGTGGTTCGGGTGCAATCCCGCGTCTTTGGGGGGGTTTCGGGTGTGATCCCGCTTCTAAGGGGGGGAGGCGTGCGTGAGTACCTCACGTCACGCTGCCGTCATCGGCCTGCTTCTGTAAGGACGGTGAGCCGCCCTCTCACCGTCCTCAGGCCCCCGGTCATGGAGGCCGATAGTCCTCGGCGAAGACACGTCGGCGGCGCCCAAGCCGCCGACTGCGGAACTCGGGTGGGAGAGTTCTCTCCCGTTCCCGCCCCGCCGCCTCTTTCACGAGCATGACCTGCTCGCAGAAAGAGGCGGCGCAGTCCCACTTACTCCCGCTGGAGAGCATGGCTCGCACCATGGTCTCGAGCGAGAGAGTGTCTACGTCCAGACCCAACACAAGGACCTGGCGCTGTTGCGCCCACGCTGTGCACTCCACCAGCGTGTGGAGCGCCGTGTCATCGCTGCGGTCCTCGCAGTGCTGACATTCGGCCGTGGTTTCCCGGTGTTTTCGCCACAGATACCTACCGAAGCTACCGTGCCCGGCAAGTATCTGTGTCAACCGGTAGGAGAGAGCACCGTGTCTCCTCTCCAGCCACTCGTCCATGACCGGTCTGACGGCCGCGATTGTGGCGAATCCCCCCTTTGGTTGCTCAAGTCGTACCTTCCATGTCTCCACGGTTTCCTGGTGGAGCAGGGATCGCTGGGCCTCGATTTCTCGAGACTCAGGCCTTTGGCCCCGCTCGAGCGCCTCCTTGCGCCATCTAATCAGCGACGCAAGGGCTCTCGCTTCCAGGTCCCATGGAGGGGTCCCAGCTAGGAGACATGCCGCCTCACCGGAGATCGTGCGGTATCCCCTTATCACCCGGATGGCCATCGTCCTCTGCGGGCTCAGCAGTTTAGCCACATTGCTGGCCGTCAGGGTCTCCGCCCATACGGGGGCCCCGTATAGGGCCATACTTCGCACGATCGCCAGGTACAGTCTTCTGTAGGGAGCGTTGGGTCCCCTGATGTTGGGCATTAGTCGCGCTAGTGCGGCTGATGCCCCCCTCAGTTTTGGGACCAAACTTCGGAAGTGATGTCCGAAGTTCCACCGGCCATCGAGTACGAGCCCCAGATACTTCATCGAAGGCTCGATGCCGATGCTGACGCCCCCTACCCGCAGGCTGGACCCCGCAGGTGGCCCCTTCCGAGGTCCGTGGAAGCACAGAGCCTCGGATTTGTGAAGGGCGACCTCGAGACCCAGCCGCCGAATCCGACCCACGACTTGAGCAACCCCTGCCGTGGCTTTTAGTGCTGCGTCACGGTGCGTTGCTCCCCGCGCCGTAACGAGGGTATCGTCGGCGTAACAAGTTACGCTGACCCCTCGGAGCAACGGACCACGCAGCACCCAGTCGTAACCGATGTTCCACAGGAGCGGCCCTAATACCGATCCCTGTGGAACACCGCACGACACATCCCGCCGACCCGGCCCTAGCCAGCTCGGGTAAGCTATGGCTCTCTCGGAGAGATAAGCCCCGACAATACGACGGAGGTAGGGAGGCACTCCATGGTAAATCAGCGCCTCCCTTACGCAGCTCCAGGGCAGGGTGTTAAAGGCGTTGGCGATGTCAAGAGACACCGCCACCACCACCTCACCCTGAGAGACTGCTTCCTCCGTCAGGCCTCTAATGCGCATGATCGCGTCCACCGTGGAGCGCCCCTGACGGAAGCCAAACTGGCTATCCGCCAGATCAGGCCCCACGCGTGTTAGGTGCCCGACGAGGCGTTGTGCAATAATGCGCTCAAACAGCTTGCACACCTCGTCGAGCAACACGATCGGCCGGTACCCTGAAGGGGAATTTGCCGGCCGCCCCGGTTTTCGAATCAAGACCAGTTTCCCGGTCTTCCAGACCTTGGGAAACTGGCCTTTTTCGAGGCATGCGCTAAAGAGCCCTATTAGTCGAGGCCCAAGTTCCTCGAGAGCCAGGACCCACGCTCGGCCTGGAATGCCGTCGGGTCCAGGGGCGGTGTTTCTGCGGGATTTAAGCCGCAGTACAGCCGCCCCTAACTCACCCTCGGTGACTACGGGCACGTCGTTCTCGCTGCTTTCCGCGTTGGGCGCCTGAGACGGAGCCATGCGCGGAGGAACGTGTTCCTCCGCTCTCGACGGGAACAAGGAGTCCAGGACCTCCTCCAGCCGCTCCGGCTGGAGACTCTGAGTCAGTGGGGGCGCCTGAGGGCGTAATTTGCCTCTTACCATAAGGTACGGGCGCCCCCACGGGTTCCGCTCCAGAGTCTCCATCAGCTCTTCGCGGCCCATTTTTTTGGACTGCTTGATGGCCGTCTGGAGCGCCCTCTTGGCCTCCTTGTAGCCATCGTAGAGCTCCGTCTCTCGGGCTGCCGCATCGTCTGGGCGGCGACGCCTCCGGCGGAACCTGGTGTACCGGCGGCACGCGGTAACGCACTCCACGCGCAATTGCGCGATTTCCGGCGTCCACCAGTACACCTGTTTCCTCGCCGGTCTGGGCCTTGCCCTAGGCATCGCAGCATCGCAGATGTGCGACATGGCTCTCCCGAACCACTCCACCTCGGTATCAACATCGGCAGGCCTGTCCGCTGTCGGAATCCAGGACTGCACGATGGCCGCTTCCAGGAGAGCCTCCCGATCAAGGCGATGGAGTGCCCAACGCAGTTCCGGGGGATTTGCAATTGTTAGCGGCAGGTTAGGTGGAGGGGAGACGTCGAACCGAATATATCGGTGATCTGACGACGCACGTTGGATCCTGTAGTATGAGCTGGTTGGTCATTAATCAAAATTAAAAAAATGCCGGTAGATAATATTTTTTCATAGATTTAGCAAATAGAGGGTATACCACATTTATTATATGTAATTAAAGTATTATTGGTTGTCTAGTATACTTTTTATGATACGACAAAGTTGACCATATTTGAATTTTCCTTGTAGTGAATTACGTTTTTTAAGTTTGGTGCAGTATAGAAACATTGCATTACTTTAAAAGTAACAGGGTATAATTAATAAAAAAAATCATGAGTGATGCTGAAGGTATGTAGTATTTAAAATGTATAAATTTAGTTCTTCACGATAAAATTACTTCTTCATAATAAATTGTTATTTAAAAACTACTTTTTCTTCAGAAGTGCAGTTTTGATACTGTTTTTTTTCGAAAAAGTGCATTTTGTCAGGGTACTAATTAGTTCTCCGTAACTCGTTAGTTAGTGTATTTTATATAGTTGATATCAAAAGTTCAGACAAAATGCTCCTTTTCAAATGGCAGTGATTTATAGTTTCACGGTAGTAGATTAAAAATATGAGCCACTCGTATTTCGGTTAGTTATTACACTTAACTGTGAAAATTTTCGTCTTTAACATGAATGAATAGTTTTGAATTGTATTGTAGCCAATTATATAGGTTTTTTTTTGTTTTTTTTTTCATAGGAATAGTGGATTATCCAGTAAAAAGGAGAGATTTGTGTGACAAATTGTTTTTAATTCAATACAAGAAATTAGATAGCAAGTTTTTAAAATTAGAGGAGATAATTATTGCAGAAACCAACTGCCCTGCTTCAGATATAACTTCCCTTAAAGAAACACTGCATATTTTCTTAAAATCTTTTAAAATAAAATGGCTATCGTCGAACAGAATCAAAGAAAGGTTTGTTAAAAATAACTCAACGTAGCTAGATGAGACTTGCATTTTTTAAAAATATATTATTAAGCAAAGGGTGAGCCCAGGTAGGCCCCTGAAGGATTTTGAGCAGTGTCGTGACCGCAGTAAACGTAGGAAGACCGAAGTTTCACGTGCGTCCGGTTCTGGCAGTGAACTTCTTTATTCTTAATGTATTTTCGAACTGAAGGCCACCATTCCCAACTAAATAAATTAAAATATATTCTATAACCGAAAACCACAGCAAATGAACAAGAGGCAGTATCTCCTCAAACCGCTTTGTCTATGATTAGATACTGAAGCGAAATAAAGTAAGAAGCAGTATAACGTGGTACAAAGCTACGCGCCTCATATCTTTCCTTCTTAATTTTACGCTCGTAAAACTTCGAGAAAGGACACTCTAACGGATGTATTTAATTTGTTTTAATTTTTTTCGGATCCAGTAGTCTCGTGCTCAAGGGTTGTGAGAAAATATAAAACTACTCTTCCTAGTGAGGTACTAAAAATGATTTTACCAGATTAAAAGAATCTAGCCTTCATAAATCCATTTATTGTGATATATATTTAAATTGTATAGAGTAATAAAGACATTAATAAAGTTATTTTGCCTCAAAACACCTTTAATAAAGACAATTATGAAAGTTAAGGAAGCGAAAGATATTTGCCGGGAGCGTTGCAAGTGGCAATCAGTGGTCTCTGCCTACCCCAGTGAGAAATAAGCGTGATTTAATGTATTTAGGTACGTATGAATGTATTATACACCTTTAAGACTTAGGTTAAGTCTCGGAACGTAGTTAAATAATATTGACCAACCATCCCATACAACAGGATCCACCGTGCGACGTCTCCTCCTCCTCCACCACACGCCATCCCTGGACACGGCGGGCGAGCTCAGGGGTCGCAAACGAAACGTCTATGACCGAGCTGAGCCCCCGCCGCGTCCAGGTTGCGACATTCCCCCGGTTCAGGATGACTAGGCCACGCGTAGTGACCCAGTCCTCCAGTATCCTCCCCCTATCTCTGGTTTCCCGGGAGCCCCAAGCCTGCGACCAGGCATTGAAGTCTCCCAGGACCAGGACAGCCGTTGGTCCTAGTTGTCAGTAAAATGGCAATAGTTAAGCCAAGTTGAAGGCCTTTTAGGCGGCTGGAAACATTTTAACAGCAGGCAGTCACAACCTGCGCCTGTCCATCTCAACACGGCAATACGGCTCACCACCTATTACGTGGGACAAATTCTTAAAATAGGTGAAATATGGGCATTTTATAATATGCCTCTGCCTACCCCTTCGAGGATAAAGGCGTGACCGGTCTTCTCTCGTTTTCCATAAATTCATTTGCACTATTATTGTTTGCCATAATCATCCCCGATAATATTTACTTGCACTATTATCATTTTTATTCTAATAACGTTTGCCTTAACAACTCAACAGTCATAACTTTTATTTGCAATAAAATGACTTTCTATAACAACATTTCTCATAATAATTAGTTTCCATAAGTAACACATCTCATAATCGACTCTTGACATAATCAAAATTTGATATAATTATGAAAATAATGCATAATATTGTAAGGTCGAAATTAATTATCGTTAACACCCCGACCCAGTGCAATCCGACTCGGATAGGTTAGGTTAGAAGACTAACTACTCTTCTACTAACTACTACTAACTACTCTTCGTGGTTTTTTTTTAAACCACCCAGAAGTAGCAGCCCCGCAAAGCGGGTCTCCGTTGAGTTTAGTTAGCTAGAGACGCCATATGAGGTTTAGTTTTAGGTTTAATTGTTAATAAAAAATCTGTGTTGTATAATTTATATTATGATGAATAAAAGTTATGGAAAATGGCATTATTGAAAACCAAAATTATGGCAAATACATTTATGGATTTAAATTATTATGACACTTGATCGATTATGACCAATGGAATTATTGAAAGTCATTTTATGTCATTTCACGATTATGGCAACTGAAGCGTTATATCTAATGAAATTAGGCAAATACCAGTATGGCATATGAAATTATGGCATTTTAAATTATGGCAAACATTAGTAAACCGGCGCGCGGCGTGACCATTATATGTATGTATGTAAGATCAGAAAAAAAGGGGGAAAATTAGGGCTCCCATACAAGAAAATTTATTTTTTAGTATTGAGACACGGTACACTCTGTGCGCGAGTCCGTCTCGCACTTGGCCGGTTTATTTTTACTCTACATTAGCGCCTTATTCAATTTTTATCTAATAGGTAGTCAAAAGGCACACTGAAAAGTCGCCGAGTATTATTTATTCTGAATATTCTTTTGTTCTCAAAATAATTGTGTTAAAAGCTAACTTTCTATAAAAAAGATCTCATTACATTTTACTTCAAAATATAAAATTTTTCTATTCATAACCGTTTGAACAAGAATTTAGTTAAATATTGTTAATTTAATACGCGGTGAAGCATTCTCTAGAGAACTTGAGGAACGTTGACATGAAATGCTTATTTGAATTAAGTAGGTATATCCTTTTGATACTACGAGCTTTCGATTCAAACAGCAGACAACTTTCATAATGAAAGGTAACTTTATCTAGGGGTCAATGTTCTGGGTCTCTCAGTTTAGTTCTTAGAATACTTGGCTACAAAACTGAAGATCGTGCGTTACATAAGTATATTCCTACACAGGACAACTCTGTTTGTGTGAGGAGCAGTCCCTTGTCCCCTTTTCGTCGAAATGATTTCTCGTTCCCACAGAAATTTGGTTAATATAACCATAATGTAATACGAGATGTTATTTTTTGACAATCGCGGTATTTTAGAATCCTACTTATATGTAGAATTCGGGATTTCATACGAAATCCTATTTACATACTTACGTACGTTAAGTAAATAAGATCTTCTATCATGGAGTGCCTCCCTACCTCCGTCGAATTGTCGGGGCTTATCTCTCCGAGAGAGCCATAACTTACCCGAGCTGGCTAGGGCCGGGTCGGCGAGATGTGTCGTGCGGTGTTCCACAGGGATCGGTTTTAGGGCCGCTCCTGTGGAACATCGGTTACGACTGGGTGCTGCGTGGTCCGTTGCTCAGAGGGGTCGGCGTAACGTGTTACGCCGACGACACCCTCGTTACGGCGCGGGGAGCAACGCACCGTGCCGCAGCACTTAAGGCCACGGCAGGGGTTGCTCAGGTCGTGGGTCGGATTCGGCGGCTGGGTCTCGAGGTCGCCCTTCACAAATCCGAGGCTCTGTGCTTCCACGGACCTCGGATGGGGCCACCTGCGGGATCCAGCCTACAGGTGGGGGGCGTCAGCATCGGCATCGAGCCCTCGATGAAATATCTGGGGCTCGTACTCGATGGCCGGTGGAACTTCGGACATCACTTCCGAAGTTTGGTCCCAAAACTGAGGGGAGCATCGGCCGCACTCGCGCGGTTGATGCCCAACATCAGGGGACCCAACGCTCCCTACAGGAGGCTGTACCTGGGGATCGTGCGAAGCATGGCCCTGTACGGGGCTCCCGTATGGGCGGAGACCCTGACGGCCAGCAATGAGGCTAGACTGATGAGCCCGCAGAGAGTGATGGCCGTCAGGGTGATAAGAGGATACCGCACGATCTCCGGTGAGGCGGCATGTCTCCTAGCCGGGACCCCTCCATGGGACCTGGAAGCGAGAGCCCTTGCGTCACTGTTCAGATGGCGCAAGGAGGCGCTGGAGCGGGGCCAAAGGCCTGCGTCTCGAGAAATCGAGGCTCAGCGGACCCTGCTCCACCAGGAAACCGTGGAGACATGGAAGGTGCGACTTGAGCAACCAAAGGGGGGATTCGCCACAATCGCGGCCGTCAGACCGGTCATGGACGAGTGGCTGGAGAGAAGACACGGTGCTCTCTCCTACCGGTTGACACAGATACTTGCCGGGCACGGTAGCTTCGGTAGGTATCTGTGGCGAAAACACCGGGAAACCACGGCCGAGTGTCAGCACTGCGAGGACCGCAGCGATGACACAGCGCTCCACACTCTGGTGGAGTGCACGGCGTGGGCACAACAGCGCCAGGTCCTCGTAGTGGGTCTGGGCGTGGACACTCTCTCGCTCGAGGCCATGGTGCGAGCCATGCTCTCCAGCGGGAGTAAGTGGGACTGCGCCGCCTCTTTCTGCGAGCAGGTCATGCTCGCGAAGGAGGCGGCGGGCCGGGTGCGGGAGAGAACTCTCCCAACCGAGTTCCGCAGTCGGCGCCTTGGGCGCCGCCGACGTGTCTTCGCCGAGGACTATCGGCCTCCATGACCGGGGGTCTGAGGACGGTGAGAAGGCCGCTCACCGTCCTTACAGAAGCAGGCCCATGACGGCAGCGTGACGTGAGCAACTCACACACGCCCCTCCTTAGAAGCGGGATCACACCCGAAACCCCCCCATAGACGCGGGATTGCACCCGAACCACCCCCTGGGCGAGGCCGCAGTGACGGCCGTAGGTCTGTTGGGAGTCACGGGACATCCTTCCTGAGGGCTTACCCGGGGCTCTCAACCATAGGCTGTTGGGCGTTACGTGAGGTTTTTTTAGTCGGTAAGAGTCCGGCATAGCATCCTACGAGGATTTTCCCTCACGTTAAAAAAAAAAAAAAAAAAAAAAAGTAAATAAGATCTTGCGTGGTGTCCCGAAGTCTATCAGTATAATACGAGGTGACGCACTCTCTAGAGATATCTTGGTATGTGGTACTCCGTATAATAGAAGGGTTATCTGCAACCATTCAGTGCGCAATTACAACACAGAAGTCAGAAGTCGTTCAAAAGTTTAACGAGTCATCGTTTCGGCGGGACTTTTGTATATAGCGGTAATACCACAATAGACCGCAGCGATTAAATCTGAAACAAGCGACGAGCGACACATGTCATTCATGAGAATTACTTGACACACATTTATTTCACAACATCTGTAAATATTTTAGTAATAGACTGATGTAAAGATAAATGATGCAGCTCAATATATTTTATGTTTTAAATTAACCGATTTTTTATGACAAGCTTACAGCCCACTTACTCCAAAGTGGTCATTGGAGTCAATTCAGACTTTTGCAAATCTCAGAGTATAAAACTCACTTAAGTCGTATGTTGAAGATTTTTAGCCACATAAAGTATACTTCCAACTTTATTTAACTGCTTGCATGTTACTGGCACTCATGACCAATGGCTTGACATATCTGGAATTGATGGGAAAAGAGCGAACATATTTTATATCCTTTATTTGTGTTAGACCAGTATAAACTTCTCGAAATATTCTAAACTATGCCAAACCAGCTTCCTGAGTCGATTAATTCAGCTCAGTAGAGACGTTGCCACGGAGCCGCACAACATCCGCAATGGTTCCGTTCCTCAACCGGTACCTACGTTCATGTGTCACCAAGCCCTACTTCCTTTGATTTACTGGCTCTTTGATCATACAATAACGGCACTAGCTAGGAATACACTAAAACTAAACTGTAGTAGGTATAGCACTCACTACTATCTGACTATTCGCTAGAATATCCATGATTTTGTTAGCTAAAGGACATAATAGGAAATTAAATCATGCAGCTAATTCACTGAACTCTCAATTTAATAACCGTATAAGCTATGAGGTATGGATGGAGCCGCACATATAATATACACTTTCGGCGCATAAATTTTTATCGCAGTTTTGGTTAAAAACTACTGCTTGGTTTATTTTTTTAATTTAGCTCGCTAAATGAGGTTTACCGCCTGATGGTAAGCAAGGGCTACGTCTAGTTAAGGGTCACTCTCACACTTTATTACATTACAGACAATGGCTCCCACGCTTTGTTTGAAGAAATCGGATTACAATTAGAAGAAGAGGGAAACACGTGTGCTGAAAGATCGTGCCAAGTTTATATGATAAGTCAGAGAAACGACCTCTTAAATCCCTCGATTTTGGCAAAGATTTTTTTTACTGTTTGAGAGTGGTACCTCTTCCCAGCATGAGTTATTTAACAACTAAAGCTGGTATTAGGTAGAGAACTTCAGAATACTGCTAGAGGTAGAATTGGTAAAATACAGCCACGGAGCTCTGTTCTATGCTGAGTCAGCGGCTCAAGGCTTCTTGTTACCTTATGATAATCTCTAGTGGTATTCATACATTATTATATCTATTGTGCTTGACATGGATATTCAGTGGCATAAATGTTTGACGCTGCTTTTGGCATTCCCATTTTTTACTTCATACAATATTATATGACCACACTATACCGTACAACAACACTTAAATACTGATATCATCCGGTAATATTTTATACGTACTTACCTGTTTTATACGTACTTAACAAAGCCGGGCAAACCTCTATAAAACCCCAATCAACCTTACCCACCCGCACTTCATGTTCTTTAATATTATATTTTTATCACGATACATTTCATCGTACCACACTTTAATCCCGATAAGAATAAGCATAGCGTGAAATATGACGTATCTAAAATATCTCTTTATAAAATGCAATCTTTACTGACTGGTCTATCAAATAGATAGGTATCCACAAAGAAAGGATTTTCAAATTTGCCGTAAAGAATTAACGTACCTCATGTGTATGTATGGCCGGCGAAACCGTGGTGCAAATCTAGTTATACTTACATATTGACACGCATTTTATTCCCGAAGGGCATATTACACTGTAGCATTTATTTTCTGTAGATGCAGCATTGAGCGTGTGAAAGCACCCTAATCGATCTATCGTTTTTTTAATCGGTTGTCTGTGGTGACATCTGCTGTCAGAATGACAGGATGTCATGAGTATCAGTGACGAGACGTTTTTGCATTCAAAGAAAACAGGTTTTCATATAGAATTCTTGATTTCCACGTTAGAGAGGGTATATATATATATAGCCCTGCTATAAAGTTCCAAGCCTCTTTTACCATCTGCTAAGCATTAGTGAAGTTGAAATTACTCTGAGTCGCACACCTCAATCTTCGTTAGAGGTTATAAGTTCGAACCTGAGGACTTGTTGAGGAGAAAAGCCTGGGTTTCACCTATTCTCCTCAGAAAGAATTAAACTCTGTGATAACCAATACCCAGATTCTGGTAAGTTTCAATTAACTATTTGCAAAGCGGGTCGATTCTCGTCTGTCGCGCAGTCAGTATCTTAATTTGTTCGTTTCTTTCATGACAAGGTTTTTTTGGTACGGGGAAAAGTTGGTCAGCCACTATTCTAAACCACACCTGAAAACACGTGGACCACGCGAGCGAGGTTATTAAGAGAGAAGCCTGCCAACTTCACCTGGACTTGACAGCGTACGGGGTCGCTCTCAACCCTACTCGAAGGCCAGTACTCGTCACCCACTTATATATGTGTAGTCTAGCCGCTTACTTCCTCACCTAAAGTACCTGCTCACGCGGAAATACTTTAGTGCTGTACTCTAGTACCTAAACCCGTACTATTTCTTTGTATAACTGTTCTTATGTATGTCTGTGCTTTCTATATGTATATAATCTCATTGTCTCAGTAGTGTACTGTGTACTATATAAATATATGTGTGTACACCCTATTGGCTGTTTTCGTCAGAGCCCTGGCCTCCCTTGCGCACCCACTAGAAACTCTGTAACAAGGCGCCCTGGGAAAGAGTTCTCTGCATAGCTACCTCGCGCTAGTTGGTGAGTAACATCATTGTGTTATAAATTGGCTCCCAACGTAGTGGCAAATCTCTGGGTCTACTCTGCGGTAGCCTCAGTCTAATGTGCGTGCATAGGTGGTTACCTCTGGCGAAACCATCCTGGTGTCTCGTCCGAGACGCTCCAGGACGTTAATTGGTGGTGCTAACAGCTAAGCACAAAATTATCCCCTTCGTCTTCTTCCAGCTACCTACATCTTTGGCTGGAAAAGACACATAATTCTAAATTCAAAAATTTAAAATTAGCTGTGATTTTGGAAAGACTTTTTGATTTTATTTGGCATACCCACTTCTTTTTCTTATTGTGTTTTTTCTTTTATGTTCTCTTTTATTCTTGAGGTTGTGCACACATGTATTTATTATTATTAAAATATATTGTATTGTTAATATTATTATTATTAATATACATGTATTATTCTATAGCTTTACCTTGTAGGGTAAACTTGGTTAATTTCTCACTGTGTAAACTTAGTGAATTTCTCTGTGTAACTTAAAACTTTTTATAAGGTGTGTAGATACCCTGTAATTTTGAATATTTACCTGAACTTTGCTCTCAGAAACTATTGAAACTTTAAACTCTTTTAGTCAGCTTGTAATTTTGTTAAAATTCTAAATATTAATTTAACCTCCTAACCCCTGGCGTACTTTACATAGTACATCAAAAGTAAAAAAATCTGACGAGATAGCTAATTAAAAAATTGCATTTTTTTTCTGCTATAGCATGGTATGTGCACGTCTCTTTTAAAAAAAATACTACCACCTTCACCAGATTGACAAATTTCTTTCTAAGAAACACTTTCAACGCAGGTGTACGCGTTTTAGTTCGAAACATAGTAAGTAATTCATATTGATTCATTCTTTAGGATAATATTTTTAGATTGCAATGTGTTTTCTATTTTATTATGAAGTATATGATAATATTGACGATGTATTTTGGTTTTGGTTTCAATAGTTTTTTCACTACGAGGTCAAATATTTTGATGTCCTACATATAGTACAACAGGGGTCAAGTTACTGTTTTTTAACTGTTTTGATGTACTATGCATAATACATCAGGTGCCAATGGTGTGATTGATGTTCATATTTTTTAGCTTAATTTTGACAATATTAGACGAATCCGAGCATGATTTTTCAGATGATTCTGACTATGACCCCCTACATATCAAGAGTATAATATTTCTAGTTCATTATCATTATCAGATGTCGAAGAAAATATTGAATCAGCTCCTCCATTATCAGTACCAGTCCCTTCGCCTTCATGGTCGCCTTCATGGCTCCTAAGCTCTTTTACAGAAACGTAAACCTAGCCATTTTTATGTTATGGTAGATTTTTCTCCACTAGAAAACTGCTTGATGAATAACATATTAAATTAAATTGCGTGAATTGAGGAGTTCACGCTCGCCACAAATTATCATGAAAAGTCAAACTGTGTTATTGTGCTAACATTACTTTGAAGATTCTGATTACTAAGAAATTATTTCCGTAAATTTTTGTTCATAGTTTCATTCTTTTTTGTATTTTTTTTAACGATTTAACTTATTTTATAGCAATATACAAGCATTTTTTGAAATAAAAACTAAAATTTTCTTTCTTTTTTTACACTATTTCACAACTAAAGTACTACAGATAGAACATCATATTAAATATTTAAGCTTAACAGACACCGAATGTACTATGTATAGTACATCAAGAAAACCCACTTTTCCAAGCTTACGATTTTTTTCAATAATTTTCCCATGGTTTTCATACCATACCTAACATCTCCACTAAGTTTTATAAGAATCGGAAGGATTTTATACCTTCAGAAGTTAGGAGGTTAAAACCTTAGTTGTCATACACTTAGTGAAACTTAATTTATATCTTTACTTGGTAATTGAACCCCATCTGTGTCACTTACATTATTATAACTGTTGTATTTAAACTTTTAAATCATGGCACAGATGCAAAAATATATTAATTATTTAAGAAAAGATGAACTTACTAACGAGCTGTCCCACTTGGGAATTTCAGTGGAACCGGATGTAACAGTGACTGGTCTTCGGGGTGAGCAGAAAACGGCACACCGACTTGTCCGTCGGGGAAGCATCAAAGCGAGTGCTCCGGTACCCGCTGATGCATCGGCTGAGCTCTCGACCTGCCTTCCGAAGGTCTCCGAGTTGAAGGAGGCTCTTCAGTCAGGTGAGTTTTTGTCTAATAATAATTCTCGCTTAAGGATAACTGTCAGAGCAAACTATCTGCTAACTAGGTTAGCGCGTTGTGGTTTGGATTGCCCTGACCTGGTGGAAATTCGTGGTAGGCTAGTAAAGATCATTGCTAGGGCTGAACCCGGTAGTAATTCTGAATCCGAGGGTTCGGATGATGATGGTGATGATCCCTCGTGTCGTGACCAGGTGGAGTATACTTCACCAGTAGTGAGAGAGGACCGCTCGGTGCGAGCTAGTTCAAGTACGAATAGTTTCTACATGTAACCTAGTGCCTAGACTCCTTATAGCTTTCTCTGACCTGTTGGATGGACCGGCTTTGTCTTGGTTCCGTACAAACAAAGCTAACTTCGTCTCATATGAGGATCTTATTAGTGAGCTTAGAGATACCGTCGATATTCCTGATTATGATTACCGCCTCAGGAACGAGATAAGACAGCGTACACAAGCCCGCTCTGAGTCCTTGGTTAACTATTTATGTACAATGCAAGCCATGTTCTCAAGGTTGTCATGTAAGATGCCCAGTGAAGAACAGCTGGACATTCTCATGCACAATATTCGACCTGACTACATGAAAGAACTGGCCTTGCATGAAGTAAACTCTATAGATGATTTGAGACGTTTGGGTAAGCGCTTGGAGCTTGCGCGTACTAGGGCGGACGCTTTCCGTGAGCCTGCTCTTGACAAGTTTGAGATTTCGTCGGACTTACACCAGCATAAGAACAAAGGTGTACAGAAGCCCACCAAGCAGGTGTCTGCAGTGGAGACGCCGACTACCTCCCACGAACTCAAATGCTTTCGTTGTGGCGGGGGCGGACACGCTACATACAGCTGCACACAGTCAAGGGAGCTGGTGTGTTTCCGGTGTGGTCTCAAAGGAGTCAAGACCCCAGACTGCTCACAATGTGCTGGCAAGCCAAAAAACGCGTAGGCCAGGGCCTTGTTAGGAACTCTATGCATTACTCTGTATCTGAGTCTATTCCTGATAAGGTCCTGTTTCCTAAACGGGATAGTGACATTAGACCGTATCTAGTTGTTAAGGTTTTAAATTTAAATGTCTTAGGCCTTCTAGATTCCGGTGCCTCCTGCTCTATACTAGGTAAGGGAGCGCACCGCATCTTCTTGGAACTGGGTTTCGATCTTATGAGTATCAATCCTACTTTTCGTATTACAACTGCAGACAGCTCTCACTTGCAATGTCTGGGTTGTATCTCTTTGCCAATTGAGTACAATTCGGTTTTCCGAGTTGTCAAGTTCTATGTTGTCCCAGGAATAACCACCTCCATGATATTTGGTGTGGATTTCTGGCAACAATTTAAGTTAAGTGATAAATTAATTTCACAAAATATTAGCCTTGATAGTTTTAGTGATAATAATCCTATAGAGTCTGTGTCCCTTAACGGTGGCCTCGAGGATTACGACAACCTGACAACTAAACAAAGGTAAGTAATCAACGAGGTCATTGAAAAATTCGACTCATTGAACACTGATAAGAAGGTTTAGGTCAGACCTCACTTGTGCACGATGTCATTGACACTGGTGACAGCAAGACGATCAAGCACCGTTATTATCCGCTCTCTTCCCTTAAACAGAAGGCCCTGGAAGCTGAGCTGGACCGAATGCTGGAGATGGGAGTAGTGTCCCCGTCTCAGTCCGCGTGGAACTCTCCAGTGGTCATGGTGGAGAAGGCGAACGGCGACCTCAGATTGTGCTTGGACTCTCGCAAGCTGAACTCTGTGTCAAAGAGTGACGCCTACCCCTTACCCTATATCAATCAAATCTTGGACCATCTTAATAATGCTAAGTATTTAACCTCTGTAGATCTGAGTGCTGCCTACTGGCAGATTCCGTTCGACTCACTCCAGTCTGTTGAGAAGACTGCTTTTACGGTTCCCCGGAGAGGATTGTTCCACTACAATTCCATGTGCTTCGGTCTTGTCGGGGCCAGTGCCACGATGCAACGCCTCATGGACCGTCTGTTTGGTACCGAGTTCGACAACAAGGTATTTGCGTTTCAGGATGACATAGTCTGTGTGTCCAGCACCGTTGAGGAGCATGTAGAGCTCTTACATAGAGTCTATCAGCAACTCAAGGATGCTGGCCTAACAATTAATATGAAAAAATCTCACTTTTGTCGGAGTGAACTCAAATACCTGGGGTATTATGTGGACAAACATAGCCTACGGACAGACCCAGGTAAAGTTGAGGTTATCCTCAACTATCCCACCCCTTCTGACCCTAAGGAGGTTAAGAGATTTCTGGGAATGGCCGGCTGGTATCGTCGCTTTGTTAACAACTTCTCTAGGATTAGTAAACCTCGGTGCAAACTGACCTTAAGTTCGAATGGAGCCCTGAGGCTGAACAGTCCTTTAACCTGCTAAAGTCAGCCTTGGTTTCTGCCCCTATATTAAAAATGCCTAACTTTGAGTTGCCCTTCCGCATTCTTAGTGACTTCAGCTTACTCAGTTGCTGCTGTACTGACACAAACTCACGATGGTGTTGAGCACCCTATCGCCTACTGTAGCCGTTCTCTCAATAAGAACGAGGTGAACTACAGCACAACTGAGCGAGAACTTCTGGCCGTGATCTTCGCATTGGAACAATTTCGACAGTACGTCGAAGGCCAAAAATGTACGGTCGTCACGGATCATTCATCTCTTTTGTGGTTACATAAACTAAAAAATCCCACGGGTCGTCTAGCACGTTGGAGCATGAGGCTCAGTCAAAGATTTTGACATAGAGCATCGAAAAGGTAAATAACACGTTGTACCTGATGCTCTGTCACGCATCAAGATTGATTCCCTCGATGCAGTACCCACTTAAGACCCGTGGTATGACTACACCATGAATAGTGTTCGGAAGAACCCTAGAAAGTCACCAAATTATAACATTCGTGACAACCTTCTATATACGTTAACTATAAATAAATATTCTTTGACTTCAGACTTTGACTGGAAGCTGGTGGTACCTCAGGAGGATCGCTTGCCCCTGCTCTCTGGGCACTAAGTGTGTCATCGTGGTACTTCCACGATGACACACTTAGTGCCTATGGTGGCGTTTGGAAGACGCATAAAAGGTTAGCCCTAAATTATTACTGGCCCAAGATGTACGAGGACGTCAAAGAATATGTTGTGAATTGCGAAACATGCAAGCAGTACAAACCCGTAAATACGTCTCGTCCCGGCCTAATGGGTAGCCCGAAGCGGGTTTCGAAGCCATTCGAAGCTATCTCTGTCGATCTGCTTGGTCCCTTTCCCACTTCGAGCAATAGAAACGTACACCTGATCGTGGTCTCCGACTACTTTAGCAAATACGTCATGTTGTGCCCTGTTCGGGTTGCCACAGGCGCTGTAGTCGCAAGATTCATAGAGAAGAGTGTGTTTCTCGTGCACGGAGTCTGCAAGACTATTTACATGGATAATGGCCCTCAGTTTGTGAGTAAGCCATTTAAAGATCTGTTAGCTAAATACAATGTACCTAATATATATTATAACCCTAGGTATCATGCCCAAACTAATCAGGCGGAACGAGCTATTCGTAATATTGTTCAAGCAATCTCATGCTACGTGAAGTCACAACACGTCATGGGATTCGTTCTTGGTTGCGATACAGTGCGCTTTAAACACTGCAGTTAACAAAGCAACTCGTTTCACCCGTTACTTTTTGGCACATGGTAGGGAGTTTATTGGAGATGGAGTGCTATACAGGCAGACAGATATTGCGTGCCACCCTGCTTCAGTCTCTGTAGACGATCCATCAGCCTTCGGTGTCAAGCTGAGAGAAATACAACGCATATACGACCAGGTGAGGAAACATTTGAATGTTGCCCACCAGCGTAATGAAAAGTATTACAACCTCAGAAAAAGGCATGTGGAGCTGAAAGTGGGACAGATAGTTTACAAACGCACGTTCTACCTGTCAAACAAGGCCAAGAACTTTACTTCTAAGCTAGCCCCTAAGTTCCTTAAATGTGTGGTGACTGCTAAGCGATCCCCTTTAGTATATAGGCTGTCAGATCTGGACGGTAGGGATCTTGGGGAGTACCATATCAAGGACATCCTGAAGTATCAGGAGGAGCCGTCTCCAATACCCAACGTCAGCAATGCTGTAACTACATAGCACTGTTTCTCTAGTTTATTAAACCAGTGCTATGTGATCATTATTGTAAGACTATTTTATTCTTTTGTTTGTATTCCTATGTGTGTACGTGACTTCAAATTGTCACGTTGTAGTTTCTTCTATGCACCGCACCGAGCGTTTTTCTCTCATTCGCTCCTCAGTACTCTACAATATCCTGAGAGCTTGGGTAGTGTTAGGGTATCAGCAGCGAGTAAAGGGAGCATTCGTTTTCTATGAAGGGCATTAGACTCTTAGACTCTAGTTACTTAGCCTATCCGGTACACGAGTCAGTGTCTAGTTAGGTGTATGGGAGGATCTCTCTTTGGTAGTGTAATGGTCGTAGTCAGCTGGTGTTTGAAGAACCTAGCTGGTTGTCTTAGTTTACTAGTCAGTAATTTTCTGTTTTCTTTATTGTGTATTTCCAGCGTGTCGAATCCACAGGAAATACTATTAAGAGGGGGGGGGGGGGGTGGTTGTAGCATTTATTTTCAGTAGATGCAGCATTGAGCGTGTGAAAGCACCCTAATCGATCTATCGTTTTTTTAATCGGTTGTCTGTGGTGACATCTGCTGTCAGAATGACAGGATGTCATGAGTATAAGTGACGAGACGTTTTTGCATTCAAAGAAAACAGGTTTTCATATAGAATTCTAGATTTCCACGTTAGAGAGGGTATATATATATATAGCCCTGCTATAAAGTTCCAAGCCTCTTTTACCATCTGCTAAGCATTAGTGAAGTTGAAATTACTCTGAGTCGCACACCTCAATCTTCGTTAGAGGTTATAAGTTCGAACCTGAGGACTTGTTGAGGAGAATAGCCTGGGTTTCACCTATTCTCCTCAGAAAGAATTATTAAACTCTGTGATAACCAATACCCAGATTCTCGTAAGTTTCAATTAACTTTTTGCAAAGCGGGTCGATTCTCGTCTGTCGCGCAGTCAGTATGCTAATTTGTTCGTTTTTTTAGTAGGGGGAAAAGTTGGTCAGCCACTATTCTAAACCACACCTGAAAACACGTGGACCACACGAGCGAGGTTATTAAGAGAGAAGCCTGCCAACTTCACCTGGACTTGACAGCGTACGGGGTCGCTCTCAACCCTACTCGAAGGCCAGTACTCGTCACCCACTTATATATGTGTAGTCTAGCCGCTTACTTCCTCACCTATAGTACCTGCTCACGCGGAAATACTTTAGTGCTGTACTCTAGTACCTAAACCCGTACTATTTCTTTGTATAACTGTTCTTATGTATGTCTGTGCTTTCTATATGTATATAATCTCATTGTCTCAGTAGTGTACTGTGTACTATATAAATATATGTGTGTACACCCTATTGGCTGTTTTCGTCAGAGCCCTGGCCTCCCTTGCGCACCCACTAGAAACTCTGTAACAAGGCGCCCTGGGAAAGAGTTCTCTGCATAGCTACCTCGCGCTAGTTGGTGAGTAACATCATTGTGTTATAACACATCTCACCTTTAGATATTGTCCCACTTAATATTTTAGTGGTGAGCCGTTTTGCCGTGTTGATTTGGACTGGCGCACGTTGTGACTGCCTGCTGTTAAAAATTTTCAAGCCGTCCATAAAGGCCTTCAACTTGGCTAAACGAATGCCATTTTACTGGCAACCGGTAACTACCGGCTTTTTAACGTGCCTTCAGAAGCACAAAAATGCTCTCAAATAAATATCACAAAAAGTGATCTCCTGGTGGTGGTACCCCGTCCAAGGACCGGCCGTAATAAATTGTAATGTTACTGTAGTGATCGTTTACAGAACACAGAGTTCGCGGGCCGCTTACTTCCTCACTGCTGTGCTGCCAATCAAGCTATAATTAATCTATCCTTGTTTATTTAATTACATGGTGATCCACAGTGTTAATAGTAAACTACCAGCATTGAATGCTTCAAGTAAGCCTCAAAATTACAGGTGGCATAGTGTTACGCTACGCGCTTGGAATATCAAAATTCTGACATTACTCATTATACTACGAGTATATTCCCTTCACACTCTTTTAACTAATAGTGGGTATAAGTGGGTATAAATGTTCAATTATTCTAGAGGTTAATCTAGCCAGCTACATTCAATATCAGAAATATTAAAACTGTAAGCACTAAAAATAAAATGTTACAGTACTTGGAGTTCAATCTAGCATTGAAAATGTACGCAATTAACTTTTAACAAGTAGATATAATATTATGCTAGAGATTTCAGGAGGTAAAAGTGCCTGTGAACAATTATCCGATTCAAGAGTTCCGTATAAAGAGGTGTCAATGACTGCAGAACGGGCCGTTATTGAACGTGCGCAAGATGTCGATAGAGCAGGTTTGTGTTCGAGAGGTGAGCCCTTACCCACGTATTACGATGTCCACGGTTACACCAAGTTCTAAGACAAAACTGCTACGTATACACCCGTGACTTGAATTGAAACAACCTATATAAATAAGAAAATGTAAAACTTAAGCAATCCCGCTAATATTGTAAATGTTAAAGTTTGTGCAAATGTTTGGATGTTTGTTACTCAATCACGTTCTGACGGCTGACTGGATCTATTTGAAATTTGGCATAGGGAAAAATTATAGTTTGGAATAACATCTAAGTAATTTTTTTTCCCCTATAATAGGTATATTCTAATGGAATGATGGAATCGGGAACAGAATTCCACCCAGGTAAAGCCGTGCTCATCAGCTAGTAGTGAATAATTTTCCATTTCGGTAGTTTCGTTCCTTATGTCAAATAGATATTTTTAGGGCTTCATATCTCAAAAGGTAACAACGTAAACCATATCTGATCACTTAGTTATCCGTCGACTACCTGTCAATTTCGTTTTTGTCAGGAGCGGGTAAACGTATCATAATTTGGTGAAATCAAACATCAAAATCAATACGTTTAACGATAAAGTCGTTTATGTATTACCTCACAACACATAACATAATAAAAATACTAGCCCGCGGTGAAAGATTCGTTTCACATTTATTGTCAATGCCCACAGATAAATTTAAATCTTACGTGTGAATGCCGTTACATAAGCCACGTTCGACATAAACGTTTCATAAAAGTCTCCACTAAAGTTGCACTGAAAATATTATAACGCAATGTGTTATAATTAAAGTTTAAATAATATTTCACAGATGATTAATATCTATGTTAATTTCAACAGTCTAACTATCACTATTTATGAGGTACAGCCTGGTGACAGATAGACTGACAGGCGGGGTATCTCAGTAATAGTGACCCATTTTACCCTTGGGTACGGCCACTGAAAACGGTTTATTTCAATGACAAGGACTAACTATCCGTAGCATAAAATTTGCCCTTCGTTCCCTTATAATATTATCTCGCAGCGTACATAAATAATTCATAAATGAATAAGATTTTCATATTCTTTCACTTAGCTTCTCCGTCGAGAATCCCCCTGCTTTATTCACCTGGACAAAAATGTCACCGGAATGGCTACGACTCGTCGCTGTGAAATGAATTATGATTCATAACAAAATTTACGTTGTAAAAGTGTTATTTTTTGTTGTTAGTGTCAAGGGTCATTACGAGGAGACATTTTTTCTTTACCTAATTATGTGTTATTTGCTTTCACAAACCTCTTATTTAACGTTATTTTATTTGCTTAAATTTATAAAAACAGAAGGATATTTATTTTGTGCACTTATTATACGTAGGTGGTAGGTGGCTACGTATTTATAAAAATATTCATGAACACTTTTCGGTAGTCAAGCTAACAAAACTTGTTTGTTAAATTATGGAATTATTAAAAAATATCTCATCTGGTTATCATATGGGTGAGATAATGTTCAGCATATCTTATACTACTATGGCCGAAGCATTAAAGTTTCAGTCAATAGATGTGTTTGTGTGCCAATATAAGACGTTAGTTGGTAAACAGGTTTCCGTCAATACGTCCGTTCTTCGCCATCTCTTTTGAAATATCGGCTAAAACAGAAAGTTGGACAATTTTTTCTACCAACACAGAAAGTTAATCCTTTTTAATCTGTTTTAAAATATTCGTTTCGTACGTACAAGCGCTATGCGCGTTAGCTTTTTTTTAACTTTTACTTCTACATGAATTTATACAAAAGCCAGACACGACGATAATGTCTTCCATTTGTTAAAAGACGAGAATTACCACCGGCACCGCTGACGACAGAAAAGAATAAAAGAATGGCCTTTGTTGATAGTAAGAGGGATACATTTTATGCAAGCTCTGAGAGAACTTCGCCCTCACCGCTCTTATATCGTAGCTCCTAATGACTATATTGTGTGGCCCTTACTCGTATTACCAGCAAATAGACTGTCTTTAAATTATGATCCTTCTATTAATTTCGATGCTGTGGAATAGCGGCATAATATTTTTCTTTATTGCTGTGTTCGTCAAGTATATGTATGAAGATGAATAAAAGACGTGCTATGGTAGTAACTACCTTCAAATATTTCATTCTTCTTGACTCGATACCTTGCTGTATCTAAATTAGAGCTTTTTTTCTATAAATCAGTTTCACGTCAGGTTACACAACACAGGTATAATAAGTACTTGTTACAAACCATTATCTTCTTTTTTATGTATGAAAATTCTCAAGGATGTTGTCCCGGATCCCTCCATCGCTCGGTTCTCTACAAACTGCCTACGGCCCGGAGCCCAGAAAAGGATGTTCCAGCGTTTTCGAAAGCAAATCGTCTACTGCCATTCATTCAACTCCAGACTTCAAGAAATATTCTGTATGTAACTACGGCTACACAACCTAACATTCAGATGTCTAGAATGTGTTTCTCTATTGTAATTCAAATTCGTGTACAATAAAGTTTTATTACATTCTGCGATGATGATAAGGGTTAAGATTTCCCTGAAAATATTTCACAGTTATAAGTAGGTAATATATCACCATCGTATCTTCACTGGAATAGGAAACGTAGGAATTTACATCGTAGGTACCTATGTGTATTGATAAAAAAAACAGTATACTAGTTGTGCTCTAAAGCTTTGTCTGTACTACGACCTGCGTGCACACATGACACCATATTGCAGTAACATAAAATTATAGAAATATGCTATACTTTTTACATTCACTGTCACTGCTTCGCTCCCTTCGGTAGATATAACACAGCGATACATACTAATTTTACTGCAGAATAACTAGGTTAAACAACATATTTATACTGTGTTAAACAACATATTTATACTGTGACTAGGCGCTCAATTAGTAATATATTTTTTGAGTCGGATGAGTAATTCCAGAATATTAATCAATTACAGACAAACACACTTTAAATCTTTATAATTATTATCACTTTTTACATTTTTTGTATTACCTAATGATGAGAAATAATACTCCAATGATCCTTTACATATCCATTTATTCTTCTGCTCTTCGTATAATAGATACTACTCCTATATTTCCACTTGATGGTATGATAAAATAAATAACAATCCAATGATTGTAGATTCGTTACATTTTTATTTTTACAATTTATCTAATACTTGCACAACTGCTAACTATTAATTAATTAATACATATATTCTACTTTAACTAATTAGCACTTTACTGAACTCGATCTGGAAACAGAATGTGTTCTTTTTCCAGAATATTCACTTTTTATCGCCTCTCAACAAATCCCACCTCATACTGAACATTTATGTCAAATCAACTACCCACTATTTTCGAATAATCAATAAATGTTTTATGTACAGGCTAATCATTCTACTATGAGGCGGTGTTGACATCACAAAAATAACTTATTACTACTTAAAACTGAATGGTTTTAGCAAAATCACAACATTCGGCCATCAGACAGCGTGCTATCTCCGGAGCACGCAGTAATCACAACATTCGGACCTGTATATTGAACTAATCACATATTTTTATACATAACGTAGGTACATAACAATAATACCTTTATGCGGCTTTTTATAATATGCTAAATCAAAATCTTAAAGTTTAATTAAACCTAAACCTTCTCTCTATATCATCTATCTACTCTGTCTATAGTCTATAGGCTTATAATATTAACTCGATCATTATTTATTTTGTAAAACTATAAGTGAGAACTTGAGTCTGGCGAAACGTCAAGAATACAAAACAAAGGCAACAAGTAACCAGTTCACAGAGCAGACCGCCTGCTGACACTATTTACAAATGTAAAATCTAAAAAGAGATCTCTTTTTTAAAACCCAGCAGAGTCTGCAGATCACTTCCAGGTTTCATTTTCCAGCAAAAGAAATCATTACATGTGTCGGCAATTAGTGTAAAATATATTTAATAGTGGAATACAACTAGTACAAGCGAGTGATTTTTCATAAAAAAAATCATTAGGTATCTAATATTACCATCATAATAATATTACTTAAATAATTTTTGTAAATTAAATTGTTAATCTCATTTTAAGCGAACTATTGTCCTTATGAGAAATAAAGTTCTTTTAACCTTAATAATCGTCTAGTTTCATGCAACGTGATGAAGCCACAATATACCTATACCTTAACCCTAAGGACACATATAAATATAGTATTTATGGCAGCTCTTGTGTGTTATATCAACATCTATCCTTACAGGTTTCCCTAATTCGATAGTGTTACAATGTGTTTATTATAGGTGACAATTTTAATCAATGAATTGTAACTTAGGTCATAAATACATCAATAGATTAAATTCCGATACTGTAAACTAACTTTAATAAATTGTCATGCAAATAATAATGACTTTAGATAATCATTTTAAATATTAATAAAAATCTCAGATGATAATAACAAAAATATTGGTGTCTTATAATGTACCTAATAATAGTTTCATTCGTGTAATAATGTCAATAATTAATAATTTCATATCATACTATAATAAATTGTGTCAAACGTTTGCAAACATAAATCTGAAATAGGTACGAATTATGTCAAATAATAATAATAATATAAAGTAATCATGGTATGCGCATAAAATGTGTCAATGCAAAATGTATAAGTATTCTTAAGTCAATCACTGAGATACTCTGATTAATCTAACCATACCAATACCTTCAAATTCGGTTGGTAGCCTGTCGCAAGAGCGTATACCTACCACTGTTTAACTGGGTAACTACCCATAAAGTGTCATTGACCTTATGCAGTCTACTATGATAACAAGAAAGACTTTTTTATATGGTTGATGTACATGTTATAAATTCGCAAGATTTATTGGGAACTTTTTGGTAAGTAAAACCTTCCTATTTCACAAATACGGGCTAAAAAACTAGACATATAATTATTAGACTACTACTTACTTAGAAATAGTATGGTATTACTTTATTCAATTAAAAAAAAAGAGGTCTTTATAATAGATATTGCTAGCTGTCTCACAAAGTCTTTTCACAAAACGTCGAAATTAGATAAGAAATCCTAAAATTGTCTACCCATGTACATTGCACGGTATCTCCCGGGATATTTTGAACACCTGATATGATATGATATGATATGGTACAATTGGTCAAAAAGGTCAACGTCTATTACAATTAGAAATTATATTATATTCCCCAATAATAGAGTCCATGCCTAAAATGGTCGCCAGGGATTTTTAATGTGCGCGACACACTAAAAACACAACGCGACTATGTGTAGATAGAATGTACTGCGTATGGTGGCGCATTGGATATTGATAGTGTGACTCTGGTCATAGAAAACAACACAAATTGATTCTACTCAACACGCGTTGCGTCGCGTTTTAACAATGTGTTTCCGCCTTAAACTTCCGACGTGTATTTGACACGGATAACTCTTGAGGAAACCCACACTATAACACATATAGATTGTTATGAAGCTAAAAAGTTCAACTAATCCTCAGACATATCACATTGTTTAAACGTGATACATTATATCTATATCTATATAATTATAATTCCATAAATAATGCACTAGGAGTTCTTATCAATAAGGTACAACTAAAATAAGTAATAAATGACCACAATTCATTTTCTGGAGGACTCGTGTCGCGGTTGCTCAAGGTCGTTAGCAATTATCCGAATCAAAGTCTTAATTTCACCTGTCGCTCGGCCCGATCCTCACCATTGCCTTTAGTATCGCCGCCACTGGTTAGATTCCGCCTTCTGGCAGTCACACCGCTCCGCCGCGCCGCACTGTATTCCGACACGACAGTTCACCTGTCTTTCTGCTTGGGCGTGAATCTTTCACTTCAGTCACCTGGAATTGTCATTTTAAACGCAGTTACTGCTCTTTCAAGCTAACAATTTCCCATCTATCATCTCATCTAAGGCGTTTATTACGTCCAAGGCGCTTATATCTCGCCTGCTTGGCGTCCCCAAAAAAATCTCTATGCCTTACTATGCATACGGCTAGTTATGAAAAGCGTACAGTTTGTGCCGTAATCTTTCTTGAGCGATTCCGTGATTGGGAAAGCTCACTAAGCCGCTGGTATGGAATCTAAATAACACTATAGGCATAAACAAGGCTGGAGGTGTTAAGTAAATTGAAAAACATCAATACTGTTTCACATACGCTCCATTTACTATTGGGCAACAAAATTTGTTATGCATTCAAGTGTGTGTAATCTAAACGCTCCACACATACCAATCCAAGTAAGCCTAATGTCGGCCAAAATCATTGAAAAAGCTTCTATATTGTTATGATCGCCACCATAATAGCAGCACAACAATATGACAGCATAAAGCACAGATGATAATATGAATCATTCTCACTATACTCGCCTGGTTGAAATTGACAGCACACCTATACGGTTGCATACTAGCTGCACACTAACACGGCTGCATGTAGCATCGCTTCATGACTAAACAGATCAATCTCAACACACTTACATGATTGTGCACTGGCAGTCTACTTACATAGCTTATAGAAATCACTTGCCGCACCTACATGATTGCACTTCAGCAGCACACCTACATGGCTATGAAACTAACTCTCAACATACCTGCATGGTTGCGCTTTTACAGCTCACCTACATGACTGCAGACAGCACTCCTGCATGGCTATGAAAATAACTCACATCATACCTGCATGGTTGCGCTTCTACAGCGCACCTACATGGCTGTAGACAGCACACCTGCACGGCTATGGAAATAACTCACATCATACCTGCATGGTTGCGCTTCTACAGCACACCTACATGACTGCAGACAGCACACCTGCACGGCTATGGAAATAACTCACATCATACCTGCATGGTTGCGCTTCTGCAGCACACCTACATGACTGCAGACAGCACACCTGCACGGCTATGGCACTAACATCATACCTGCATGGTTGCGCTTCTACAGCACACCTACATGGCTGTAAACAGCACACCTGCACGGCTATGGAAATAATTCACATCATACCTGCATGGTTGCGCTTCTACAGCACACCTACACGACTGTAGACAGCACACCTGCACGGCTATGGAAATAACTCACATCATACCTGCATGGTTGCGCTTCTACAGCACACCTACACGACTGTAGACAGCACACCTGCACGGCTATGGAAATAACTCACGTCATACCTGCATGGTTGCGCTTCTGCAGCACACCTACATGACTGCAGACAGCACACCTGCACGGCTATGGCACTAACTCACATCATACCTGCATGGTTGCGCTTCTACAGCACACCTACACGACTGTAGACAGCACACCTGCACGGCTATGGAAATAACTCACATCATACCTGCATGGGTGCGCTTCTACAGCACACCTACACGACTGTAGACAGCACACCTGCACGGATATGGAAATAACTCACAAAATACCTGCATGGTTGCGCTTCTACAGCACACCTACATGGCTGTAAACAGCACACCTGCACGGCTATGGAAATAACTCACATAATATCTGCATAGTTGTGCTTCCACAGCGCACCCACATGGCTGCAAACAGCACACCTGCACGGCTAATGGAACTGAGTCTCAACATACCTGCATGGTTTCACCTTACAGCTCACCTGAATGGCTGCAAACAACACACCTTGCACGGCTATGGGACTAACACACATAATACCTGCATGGTTGGATAATCACTTGCAACGCTCAGGGTTGCACAGCAGCATTCATACTTAAATTAATAAAATAATGTCTAAATTTTTCATAGTACGTCTCGTTGATTGGAGATCCACGCACTAAATACAGTCTTTGCCCTTGAGAAGTCGTTAAGTATCTTAACCACATACTTTTAAAAATAAATAGCAAAGACTGCAAGTCTAGTCGGTCTTAACACAAAATATACATATTACACATAATAAAATTGATCTTTGTAACTGCAATAAGAACGGTGCGTACCTATCGTATTTGGTCACATTTATTTGACCTATGTAAAAATAAATTTTACCGTACCGGTAGAGGGTATTCACAAAATAAATCAAAATAACTAACTGTAATTATGTCCAAAATTTCTAATAGGACGTCTTATTAACTGAGGATCCACGAATTAAAATGAAGTCCTAGCCCTTGAGAAGTGGCTATGTAACTTAAATATGTACCTACTTTTGTTTCAAGGTAACTAATAGGTAGGTACATATGGGCATAATGGCGGGTATTACCACAATAAAAATATAGCTCTAAGCAACTACAATAAAACGATAAGGACCTTTTTGTCACATTTCTGTGTTCGATCTAAAACAAATGTATTCACCGTTCCGGTAGAGAATATTTCCTAAAACCCTTACCGGAGTTAAATAAAAACGTAGTTAAATGGACACCGCAGCCAATAGAGTTATGTAACCCCAGTTTGCAGCAATTCGTTAAAGTCAAATACCTTCTTGACTACAGTAGAAGTTGCTACGAATATAATACACGCTAATAGGAATAATCACGAACCATGATTAGAATTCGAGTAAACTTATACTTACAGTTTTAACTTGTCACGGCTTGGCTCGCAGGTTACCACTTCTGACTTGATGAGAAATAATACTCCAATGATCCTTTACATATCCATTTATTCTTCTGCTCTTCGTATAATAGATACTACTCCTATATTTCCACTTGATGGTATGATAAAATAAATAACAATCCAATGATTGTAGATTCGTTACATTTTTATTTTTACAATTTATCTAATACTTGCACAACTGCTAACTATTAATTAATTAATACATATATTCTACTTTAACTAATTAGCACTTTACTGAACTCGATCTGGAAACAGAATGTGTTCTTTTTCCAGAATATTCACTTTTTATCGCCTCTCAACAAATCCCACCTCATACTGAACATTTATGTCAAATCAACTACCCACTATTTTCGAATAATCAATAAATATTTTATGTACAGGCTAATCATTCTACTATGAGGCGGTGTTGACATCACAAAAATAACTTATTACTACTTAAAACTGAATGGTTTTAGCAAAATCACAACACTAATTTAATTTTCATCATTAATAAGTATATTATTATAGATAAGTAAATTTCTAGTACCTATTCTACTTTAAAGTCGGTAAAGTCTTGTAAAGCTAAATTCCAAACAGGTGGTTATCAAGTCGCGTTTAATTTCTTTTTAAGCTTGAGTCGTTGCATCCTCTTTCTTATTTCATTCCAGGGTTAATCCAGTTTCTTTTATGCATAGATATTCTAAGAATAAAGCGTCGGAGTTGATGTTTAACCTCAACTATGAAACCTTGCAATTTTTTACACGGCAAAGTGTTTACGAACCATGTAAGATATGTTTGTAACAAATACAATGCCCCTAGCGGTTACGTAGGAAATTAATTTCAATAGCCTCACGGCTCATAATTTCATAGCAAGTTTGAATTTGCCAATGGGAACAATCGCGAGTGACCGTCAACGATGTAGTAATATTAAAATGTCTAACTATTTTTAAAGATTTAGGTACATAATGTAAATACGAGGGCCAGTGTGCTACGGGGTTAGTAGTAATATATAATATTATCTAATAAGACGCTCGTGGCCTCGCGGACTCAGTGTTCTGAAAATGATCACTGGAGTAAGCAACTTTCACTATGGCGAATTCTTGGATGGGTGTGGTCACATGGATGATCCACTTTGTAACATTTATTTGAGCGTTACGTGCTTCGGAAGACACGTTAAGCCATTAGTCCCAGTTGCCAGTAAAATGGCAGTCGTTAAGCCAAGTTGAATGCCTTTTTAGTCGGCTTGAAAAATTTCAACAGCTGGCAGTCACAACCTGCGCCTGTACATCTCAACACGGCAATACGGCTCACCACCTATGACGTGGGACAAATTCTAAAAAAAGGGTGATAATATATGTGGGCATATTATTATGTCTCTGCCACTCGGGGATAAAGGCGTGACCATAATCTATATATATAAAAATCAATGCCACTTTTCGTTGTAATTTTATAACTCAAGAACGGGCTCACCTATCCAAACCAAATGTTGAGGGTTTGTTCGAACTATTTAGTAGATGGTTTAAGTGAAGTTTGCACGAAATCGGTCGAGCGGTTCTTCATTTATCACGCAAACGAAGTTGCGCGGGTCAGCTAGTTATGTATATATGTATGTATAATATTATCTGTGGTGTATTATCGTCACAGCTATTTTTGTTCTCTTCCAAGTTGAAAAATATCACGTTACGTGTGTAGCACAGAGCAATGCTACAGGTTTGTAGTAAATAGACGTTGAATTTTATTAATATAGTTTTTCATTATTATAAATCGTGAAGTAGGTATATTAATATACTTTTACCAATTTATAATCGTTTTCGAACATCCACATTAAGTCGATTAGAAAGATGTTACGCTTTTAACTAGTAACGAAACTTCAACCTGATAAGAATCAGTAATTTCCAAACCTATCGAACCAAAGCTTCGCGTCCTACCATTATCAGAAGACGTTGGTTTAACGACCAATCATAATAATTGTTATCAAACCAAACCACATTTCTAATCAAAGTTCATTAATGTTTGAATCGGAAGCTTACATCGTATGAAAAGGATTTAATTCAAATAAGCTTTTCATTTCAACGTTTCATGAACCCCCGGAAGAGTGCTTCACCGAGGATTATATTGGTAGGTGTATAATATTTAACAAAATTTTAGTTTAAACGGCCACGAATAGAATTTTACAGTAAAATTTAAAAATATTAAATTATATTTGTAAGTCTTTGAAGGTTTATAGTGTGAGAACGATATTTGACCTTACCCCACTTGCCCTTTGATCATGCGAGCGAGAGCATTGATGTAGGTAGAGGCGGATAAATTTTATTTTGTGTGTGTTTGGCTCTCTCTTGTAAAGTGGGTGGGAGAAGAGGGCGTTACAACCAGTAACCTGAATTACATCTAACATCAACAATTAATAATTACTTATAATGAAAAAAAAAACCGGCCAAGTGCAAATCGGATTCGCGCACGGAGGGTTAAGAACTAAAAACGGTAAAAATGGACGTTTGTTGTTGGGAGACCCCTATAATTCCCCCTCTTTTTCTAATTCCTGTATTTGTTATAATAGCGGTAACACAACTACATTACCTGTGAAAATTTCAGCTCTCTAGCTACCACGATTACTGAGTTACACCCTCGTGACGGACAGACAGACAGTCAGACAGATGGATAGACAGAAATACGGACGGTGAAGTCTCATGAATACCCTTTGGGTACGGACCCTAACGTTAAAAGGCTAAGAAAAGTGAAAAAAAAAAAGACTTCAGATATCTTTTGATCTCTCATTTTAACTTGTTCGCTAGAATGTCTGATACAAAAGCGCCATGAGATTTTGGACACTAACCAAAATTACCAGAAAGCTGTTGCTGCATCTACTGACAGCAAAGACTGACTCGCTAATGCTTTGGCATAGGTACTTATACATCAAAACGTAAATCGCTAAACTTACATTTACTTTTACTTTAAATACGGAAGACCAAAATTCCTAGGTTTCCGATCACTACATCTCACTACTATGCAACCATAACAGACGGTAGTGTTATATTTATTTTTATAAAAAGTTGACTTTCGAAAGAAGAAACAAAGACAGGAGGTCTTCAAAATAACAAAGTGAGTCGGTTGTCAACTCATTCGTCTAATTAAGTCCTTGTTTACGCCCGCCCTTAAATAGACAACATTGAACGAAACGGAGCCCATTTTGTTTCACTGACTAAACTTGACTTAAGAGTAAATTTAATTAAGTTGGAAGGGCCCTTGATTTTTTTTCAATCCGTAAGGCTCGCCAATTAAAAGTTGTGACTTGTAGCAGTTGGGTAGCGACAGAGGTAGAGTTAGCGACCGCCGGAAAAGTGTGTTTAAAGTTGCACAGAGTACCAAGCTCCTGGCTTAAAATTACGCAACACAATTTTTTTTTTTCCAATTTTTTTGTATTCGGAGCCGAATTTGGGTGTAGTTAGTTCATAGTTCCTTGACTAGTATTCTTTACTTATGGAGCATATTTTTTTGCAGTTTACAGTATATTTCTGTAGTCTGCAACTTTTTGAATTGATTCTATTAAACTTCGGCCCTGTATGAAATTAATGTAATCTATTACACCTATAGTTTTGGATTCCTATGCACAGTTTCACAATAAATTCTCAGTTAAATAACAACACCATGATACAGAAACACACAAAGTGGCAACTGTGCAAGCAAGCCCGTTGGACGGTTCACACGCCCAGTTATGCATGTGCGAAAACATAAGCAGCAAAATATAAATTTTCATATTTGCTTGGTTGCATGTGCATGTATCTATATCGGTTTAGTTTTATCATACGAGTACTAGCGGACGTCACTCGGTTTTACCCGCGCGCCTTCCGTTACCTTGGGAATATGGTAATGAAATATAGCCTATGTTACTCAGGTTGAATGTAACTTTCCAATGATGAAAGAATTTTTGAAATCGGGACAGTAGTTTTTTATTTTATTCATTACAAACGTACACACACACAACAATACAATTTTTTAGAGTACCTATTAGTGTAGAAACGCAAGGGTTTACGTGTCGGTTATGCACGTAAAGTAACCATCATGCTAACCCTAGTGTGTATGGCCCCCATAACACAAATAATATTGTGACACATCTACAGATTCACATAGATACTAATACTGTTTAATTGTACACTTAGGTTAGAGCAACTTATTACCTAGAATGTCTCTCTCAAACTCTAGTCACACAAACTTGCGGTCTGAGGGTTCAAGTTCTATTCTTGGTCATTATACCGACGTGTCACACACAACACGAGCAAATTAGCCTACCTGAAGGGTTAGCGGGAACTATGTTCCACAATTATTTGTATTTGACAGGCACACTGAAAAAGAGATTTTATTGAATAGAGCTAAATCAAGCGGTTAAAATAAGACTTCTATGGCACATTGGCAGGTTACCGAGTTTCAAGCATTTTCATGGACCCAGAACTCCAAAAATCACTAGTTAATACATAGGTTACCTCTGTTACTTGAAGCCTACAAATATTTTCGCTACCTACCTGAATAAACCTACATTTCGGAACTAACGATTGGAGGGTTGGAGGGCATGATAGAGAGATACTAAATCTTCTTAGGAGTCGCTACAGAGAAGAGGAGATCATTAAATATTTATAAAAGGAACCGTTTCCACAAATGTTAAACTATCTAATATAGAAAGAAAATCTTGAAATGCAGGGCGTTATAATTATTTCTTTTGATATGGCTTTTTACCTATTCTTCAAACATCTCTTCAGGCTTAGAGCTGAACATTCTATGCATACATACGTACATATGTAAGGTATAAAATACATACGTACAGTCACGCCTTTACCCCTGAAGGGGTAGGCTGTATAGTATAAGCCCATTTTTCACCTTACAATTTTGTGTCCCACGCAAAAGGTGGTAAGCCTATTGCCGTGTGGTATGAAAAATAATTTAAAATTATCTGATCTTACAAATTCTAAGTTCCGGTGTCACCTTCTTTAGATTCCAATCTGTGCAATAGGTTTTCCTTTTATGTCAGTAGTAGGTACCACTGACTACTACCGCTAATTTGTGTACATTAACTTATGCTCATTGAATTATTAGGAAAACTAAAACTTTCTTTTTTATTTATATAAAATAAACGATGAAAACAAAATAAACATCGGTGATCATATTTAATAACGACGACAAGAAAAAATTTGCGGAAGAACATTTACTAGAGGAAGGACATTAATTTTGCAAATATTTTGAAATTTTTTCTTGATATTACAAGTATTCATGTCCCATTTATAAAACTGTTAACCAAGTTTATTTGTTATCTTCAAATTGTATAAAAAATTGTCGACATTCCGTTGAAATAATTAGATAGAGCGAAACCGAACTAAAGTAAGCATAAACAGCTATTATCACCCAGCCCTGCACATAAATAAGTGCTTACTTGAAACCGCATGTTTCTGCGTTTTATGGCTGTATTTTTAGGAAAGTGAAATCAAATTATAAGAATGTTTATAATATTAAATGTCTATGATTATGATTATTACCAACGAAGAACAAGTTAATTTTCTTTGATATGTGATGGCACATGGATTTCTTTGATTTGTCATGGACATGACGAGTATGAGAATGATGACAAGTGATATTATTTTTGTTATGGTGACCATATTATTATGGCCCGGTCAGCAGCTTATAGCAGTAGTGGCCAAGTAGAAATAGTTAACACATTGACTATTTCTACTTGGCTTGCCTTCACAAGTAATGTGACATCGCTAATACAGAATTTTTCTAACGCATGTTGAACTGTGTGTCTATTGTCCAATACCAATCTAATACCTTCAGAATAAATTAGGAGGTCCCAACGTCTAGCAAGTGATCTACGAGAGGCAATTTGAATTTCTAGATTGAGGTGCCTACCTAGTTGTTATGATCGATCGATCAATACAATGAAATAGCATCTATCGATATTGACTAAGCCTATTTACCTAGTTCTCTAAGCTAAGTGGATGTTTCAATGGGACACATTGAATTAAAGGATAGAAAATGATATACCCAGCCACAAACATTTTTAATGATCACGACATAAAACTTCTAGTTTTATAAATAAACCACTCGAATATTATATATACGCTCTAATAAACTTACTTGTCTTCTTTACGAGTACAATGTCACCGTAAAATTATTACATCTATCAAGGTATATAAAACTATCATGGTGCCAAAATACGTCGTTTTAGTATTGAACCGTGCATCTACCTATATGTATTTTATTTGATCGAAGATATAACAGTATACGTATACATACCTGTAATACAGTCCAATCAGTTCACATGATACTTTCCTGGATGATGGATATTATCTAGTACAGACTTACGAATACCAAAGTTACAAAGGAATGGTAAAAGATAAATAAGTAAGTTAACTTTGAACAAAGGCACTGAACGCGTTTACAACACGTGTGTTATTTATTTAAATTTTCGTCAAGGTATGCGTGCCCCAGTCGTAGATGCTCGTGGACATGCAAACCTAGCCAGGTGCGTTTCTTTGAAAATAACTTACATAATGTATTTTACTATGCGAAAGATATTTGGCTATCCTGTCGTTTCTCCGAATTAGTTTAAATGAGATATTATTATGTTACACTTAATGTTGGGCCGAATATTCACTTTCACACTTCATAAGTATACGCACCTACGTTGATACGAAGGTTATCAATTTTTGGCCAATGAAATTTCAAAAAGCGAAGGTATTTAAGTGGCATCAGCCCACATTTTTGTCACCAATACGGTTATCATCGGAATTGAATTAAAAGATCCGAAATACAATGTAAAAAGTAGTTAAAAGCTGAAAATGTGTTGCAATCATGTGTGAATATTTTATATGAACGACACACGTAACTTTCATAGCGTAAACATTTTGATATTCACAGTGAATATGAAAGGTTTGCTTATTAATTGGATTGTCATACCACGTACCAGGGCCGACGATGGAAAATCGGCCGATGTGAATTGCTCTTAATTTGTTGCTTGGCTTCCGATAAAATATTGGACCGCATCGAAAACGAGGTATGAATAATAAATGTTACAGTAAAACTGCAACATGAATTACACAGATTACGCTTAATATTAATTTATCTATACCGCAAATGTATTGAAAATTGTACCTACCTTGTAAAAGATTAAATAAAACTACACACAGTAGTGATACTACTTATCACTTGACTAATGAAGAGGAAAATAACTACTCTGTAAATGATAGAGTAACTGTATATCCTATTACTTAAATTACACTAGAAAACTTTTTGAGTGTATCTCTACCATATAGATATTATATGAATTTAGAAGTCTATTACGCTCCTTTAGTTGCAATGTTCAATTCGCTAAATGTCCAATTTTTGCAATTGTTCCAGTTTGCAATTGGTCCAGTTGGCAATTGGTCCAGTTCGTAATTGGTACAGTTCGCAATTGGTCCAGTTCGTAATTAGGGATCTATATGGAAAAATGGAATCAACATAGGTAGTTTAATGCGTCTTAACGCATAATGTCCTTTTCTTGAAATGTCCTTTTCGAGAAATGTCCTTTTCCCAAAATGTCCCTTTCTCAAAATATGTGCACTACAGGATTAAATCCGCGCAATCCGACTTGGATAGGTTAGGTTAGAAGGCTAAGGCGGGAGCGGAGTGCAGCGAAGCTTCCGCATTAGCCTTCGTGGCTATTTTTTATAACCACCAAAGTTAGCGTGGGCGCAACAGCGCCAGGTCCTCGTAGTGGGTCTGGACGTGGACACTCTCTCACTCGAGACCATGGTGCGAGTATATATTGTTATTTTTTTAGATGGTAAATAATTACAAACGAATAACTTTGCAAGCCTCATGCACTCCCTCACCCATGAGACAAGCACTCCTAGAATTGCAGGAATTAGGAAGTGAAAAGCGTAGCAGCAAAATTTGGGACACCTAGAACGACGCTGCAAGGGCATCTTAAATCTGGGCCGTATGAAGTGAAACTAGAAAGATTTACAACTGTATATACAGAAATTGAATTAAAAACCTGATAAGGTTGATTTTTTTTAATGATTTTGTGCCATGCCCTCTTTACCCTGAACAAGTGCCCCCTTTAGGCCCCTCTATTGGGCAAAGCGGACATGAGTTGAGGTTTCGTATTTTGTTTATAAGTCAGCCGTTTTATAAACCAAACACCAAACCAACCAAACCACAACCGGCTATTTATAAACCATTTTTTAACTTTCCCTTAAGGTGCCCGCTTTGGGCACATCTCCCCTAACTTGTGCTCCACTTAAAGGAAAGTAATATTAAGGCGGCGCTAGTCGGCCGCTCGAACTCGGCCAAATAAGCATGCTGTTTCACCTCAGATCGCATAGTGAGAGAGAGAAGCAGCGATAATGCATTCATTCAAAGGTCTTTTGGTAGGAAGGGTGGTATGTAAAAAGTACTTTATGTATCAACTTAGAATAAAGTTTTCTCAACTCTTTGAGAAATGAACTTCGTCGAAACGGACTTAGTTTTTGAGTTTTAATACTGCTTTTATTATTTATTTACACAGAAAGTTGTCTAAAAATTTGGCAGAAAAATCGAATTTTTAATGGTTTCTATTTCTTTAATAGTTTTATAATTTTCATTTTTTGAACGGTACTGACAAAGTTTATGATGAGGCAAAACAGCAAAATGTTTGACTTTGTATGTAGGGTATCAAACAGTTGAGTAATATCCTCCCGAAGTTTGTATGGACAAAATAGCGACTAGCGCAACCTTAAGACATTTGATAGAGGAAAGACGTTAAACTGTGATGAGAAGTTACAGTTTCAATATAGATATGTTACCGCGGTCAAGGTTTTTGTTAAAAAAAAATATTTATTTTCAAAAATACAAATGTTTACTCGAAGGAAGCGATACAAAGACTAACTTAAAACTACTTATAACTAAACAATGACAAATACGCGGTCAGCGGTTTGCGCCTGCGCTTCGTTGCAAGTATGCAGTGGTGTCAGCTGGAGAGCCATGGTTATGCCATGGTAACTCCTCCCTCCTTAAGACGGAATCAGGGACTGCTTCTGGTAGCGTCCTCGCTACTTTTGGTATCCTGTGATAGTCCTTTTGTAACTTTCAGGGTTGCTGAGGATCTCCATTTCCAGATTTTCCAGACTGCTACTGCTATCAACATGGCATACAGGAACAGTGTGGTCCAACTTGGTGTTGCGGCAATTAATGGCCAGTCAACATCTTCGGGTGTGGTAATCTCTGCTGCACGGTTGACTAGTTCATGGATGCTGTCTAAAGATACGTCGTTCAGCTGCAACTCGTATTTGATAGTTTCTCTCGGTAGCGACGGCTCCTTGGGCAGTGGGATGATCTCGTTGATTACTAGATTGCTTGTATGTGATGATAGGCTGGTGTTCATCACGAGGATCTTGCAGTCTTCGGTCAGTGACACTAAGAAGACTCCTGTTGCTTTTCTGTATTCTGTCTTGCTGTTGCATTGAGTTCTAATGACTTCTTCTTGTTTCAGGACGAGTAGCCAGTTGTTATCTGCAATCTTCTGTATCTTTCCGCTTGAGAGGTTCATCTTAGCGCGAGTGCAGTTTGCTGTTTTGTGTTGCACTAGGGATACGATGCAGTCTCCGTCGTTTTCTATTTTTCTTGTTTCCAGCATCTTGCATAGGTAAGTGTCGTCGGCAAGGGGTTCGCAGACTTCTTCTAGGTAGGCGTACTCATCGTTACCAAGTGCAAGGTATTTGGACTTCGGGATTATGGTAAGGTTATTTTTATCTGGGATGGAATAGAGGTGTAAGAGATCATATGTATGAGATGAAACGGATGGGATTTCTAATATAAAATTTATGGAGTGTACTGTACTATAGGCTTTTACTTTAATTGATTTCTCTAATTTATCTATATTACTAATATCTATTCCAGCTACTGCTTTTAAGGAATACAGCTTACTTAATTTGTTTAATTCAACAATAAGGTTCTGGGGGCTAATAATACTAGGATGCATTATACCTAACTGAGCGAACGTCATTGCGTCTTCTAACAACATTAATCTATCTATAATTATTTGTAAACTAAAATCTATTTGTACGTATACGTCTAAGAAGTGTAACCGACCCTCTATGCTATTGGCGTTTTTAGTGAGGTTACTGACAGCTTTAACTAAGTGTTTTTGATTTTCGCCTAATCTGCTTAACTGAAGGCTGAACTCGTTTATAACTTCTTCTGCTAGTGCTAGGGATTTCTTTTGCGAGATGTTAATGCTGTTTACTTTATTGTTAAGATTTGAGATTTCTTGTTCATATTTAATCGCGTCCTCGTGGTCCAGATTCCCTGTAATGGCTTTAACTATGGAACCTAAGCCGTTAATAATTCCGCGTTTTCTCCTAACTTGCCGAGTTAGGAACGACAATTTTTTACTAATTAAGAAAAGATTATACTCTATCTGACTTTTGTAATTTTTATGTAGTTCTCTTAAGTGTATACTTTCGGCTGCCCTAGTAGCTGCAAACATGGATGTTAATTTCATAGACGTAAGACGTAAATTAGTTATATTGTATCTACAAACTAAGCTTAAATAACTATCCTGCTTTAGGATTTGACCCTCTTTCAGCACAAGGATCCCGTTTTCGTTGCTTATGGGATCGATTTTTACTGTGGCGGATGCGTAGAGCACGATGGCTCCTGCGACGGTGGCCCTGTAACAAGATGAGGCCTTCGTAATAGTTTGAAGTGTACACTGATAGACTTAGAGTTAGGGTGGTTACCTATTATTTCGGCAATATTATTCGGGTGTAGGTGAATAATTTTGTAGGGTCCTTTAAAGACGGGTTTCGTTTTGTCACTGCGTGCGGTCTTGGCTACCTGTTTATAGACAGTTTCACCTACCTTGAACTCGATGTCTCTGGCGTCCTGATTCCGCTTTGCTATGACTTGCTCCTTATTTTTAGACATGAATGCCGCAACGCATTCTTGTACTGCTGCTGCGTTCGACTTATGTTTGATCACATAATCCTGGTAAAATTCTTTTGGGTAGTAAAGTTCTAAAGGGTTCCTGGAGGCTGTGTGACCAAATAATAATTCATGTGGTGAATATCCTGTAGCTGAATGAATGGCATTGTTATAGGCTAGGACAGAGTATGTCATAATAGTCTGTATTGGGTCGTCTTTGTTGGTCATTCTTTGTATGCGGATTATTTCAGCTATTGTCGAGTGAAAACGTTCTACAGGTGAGTTAGAGTTCGGGTTATAAGGGGTAGTAAAATGTATGTAGATATTGTGTAGTGCACAGATCTCTTTTATAACGTCGTTGTCAAACTTACTATCGGAGTCTGTAGTAATCTTACAGGGAAGGCCTAGTACGGAAAAGATTTTTATTAGTGCCTCTGCTATGTGCACACTGGTACATGCGCTCAAGGGAACCGCCTGGGCAAACTTGGAAAAATTGTTTAAGATAGTTAGGAAAGTTGCTCCTCCAGTGGAATATAGGTCCATAAATAGATGTTCCATTGGCTTTGTTGGAGTTTCGGTTAGTGCTAGAGAAGGTCTTAATGGATTACGTTCGTATTTAGCCTTCAAGCATGTGTCGCATTGGTTGATGTAGATCTGTATAGTTAAAAGCATGTTCGGCCAATGATAATTCCTATGAATTTGTTTGTATGTCTCTTGGATACCGCGATGGACAGTTTTACCCTCGTGGTATTTTTTATAATGTCATTTTGCTCCGACTTATTTTCGACTAATGTAACCCGTGAAGTGCATTTCAATAATTTAGGTCCTCGATCGTTGAAGATTGTGGTGTATACTCTTGAAAAGGCAAGGTATAGTTCTTCGTTGTAAAAGTAGCAATGGAAGACACGATCTGCTATGGTATGTTCTTTTAGGAATCTAACTATCTCTGATTCTGTATTATTAATTGGTATGAATATGTCCTTAATAACAGTACGTGTGTTTGTGGATCTGTTATCTACTCTGTATGTTGACCCGGGAGTTGACCTAATGTGGAACTGTTTTAACTGTCTATCTATAGCATCAGTTATTATGGGGATCCCTTGGGTTTCGTTGTCGGGTTGAGTATGGTTAGTGGAGATTAGTTCTTGATTTACTGTTACGATACTCATGCTGTCTGATATTGTGTCAGCTTGTGACTCGGGTATGCTGGGATTCATAGGTGGAGGTACAATTTGCGAGGTACCAGCTTGGATCTCAGCTTCCACTTCAGCCTCGATCTCGGCGTCGATACGTGCATTCTCAAAAATCCTGTTGATTATCTCGTCATCGTTGTTATTGTCTAAGTTAACGGCGAGTGAGTCTATGCTATGGTGGAATATTTTAGCGCGGGATAATGCGTCTGCGTTTGTGTTCTGTCTACCCTTTTTATAGATGACCGTATAGTTATATTCTGCCAGTTTTAATCGCCACCTCGTTAGCTTTGAGTTGGGATCTTTTAAGGACATCAACCATGTTAGGGGTCTGTGGTCAGTATAAATGGTAAACTTTCTACCATAAAGATAGGGTCTGAAGTATTTGACGGCCCAGACTATGGCCAATAATTCCTTCTCAATGGTAGAATAGCGTGACTCGGTTTCGGACAACGTTCGAGATGCAAACGCTACCGGTTTATCGGAACCGACAATGCCTTGAGACAGGACTGCGCCTAGGGCAACATCAGACGCATCTGTCGTGAGTATGAACGGTTCAGAAAAGTTCGGGTATTGTAGGATCGGTGCGTTGGTAAGTATGTGCTTGCATTTACTAAAGGAATCTAAAAATTCTGGGGAGTAGATTATTTTGCTATTTTTCTTTAAGCACATAGTCATTGGCTTTGTTAATTTTGCGAAGTCTTTGATAAACTTCCTGTAATACCCGACCAGACCAAGGAATGCTTTGATATCCTTCTGAGTTTTGGGTAACGGGAAATTTAAGACTGCCTTGATTTTATCTTGGTTTGGTTTGAGTCCTTCGTCTGTTAGCTCATGGCCTAGGAAGGTTACATGTCTCTGAAGGAATTGGGACTTCTCTAATTGAATTTTAAGGCTGTGCGTCTTGAATCTTTCAAAGACTTGTCTTAATTTCAGCATATGGTCCTGTAAACTGGTGGAAACGATGATTACGTCATCGAGGTATGTATATACGTTATCTATGCCTCTCAGGATGTGGTCCATGAGGCGCTGGAACGTTCCTGGAGCATTTTTGAGCCCGAATGGCATCCGGAGGAACTCAAAATGGCCTCTTTCTGTGGTAAAAGCTGTTTTCTCGACATCGTTAGGGTGCATTTCAACTTGGTGAAAGCCACTAGCTAAGTCGAGGGTGGTGAAGTATTGTGCACGGCCTACTCTATCCAAGATATCGTGAATGTTAGGCAAAGGATACTTGTCTTCAACTATGCGGTCATTCAATCGCCTATAGTCTATTACAAGTCTCCATTTAACCTTACCCGAGGCGTCTGCCTTCTTAGGTACAATATGCACGGGACACGACCAAGGGGATATACTCTCTCGTATTATGCCTTGTTGTAGTAACTTATCCACCTGCTTGCGTATCTCATCACGCTGTTGAGGGGCCTGTCTGTAGCTACGAACGAAGATGGGGTTATTATCAGTGAGCCTGAGTTCGTGTTTGACTGCGTGAGTAAATGTAAGTGGTAAATTTTCGGAATAAAATAAATCTCTATATTGATAACATACTTTGGTTAACTCGCGCTTCTCCTTTTCGTTTAAATGATCTATGCGCAATCTTTTAAGATTATCGCAGAGCTCTTTGTCGGTGTCAATGTTATTAACCTGTAACTTATTTAATTTAGATTTATTTTCTGTTACAGGCTCTGAATAGGTTTCTAACTCTATTAGCGACTTGTTAGGGATGTATTTTCTTTCGCTACAAAGGTTAATCACGGAAGTTTTGAACAGGCCGTTAGTAACTGTAACCATGGCTGCCGGGGAAACTAAGCGATAAGACCATCGAAAGTCCTCGTGAAGATATTGCCCGTCAGCGTAGTGAGTTTTTAGCATTACAATCTGTTCGCATGCGGGTTCAACGCGAATTCTCTTTACGGGGTAATTAAAGTGGAGAGGTATCTCGGTGTCGGCTGTTCGTAAGACGTTGTTGTTGAGATCTACGTTACATCTAAGCAATTTTAATAAATCGCATCCTATTAGGCCTTTATATTTAGGGTCGAAATCAAAGAGTAAGAATTTATGATTTATTTCGCAGTTGAATATCGGTGGCAACGGGAGATAAACTACGTGATTATGAGTGGAGGTACTGTGAGCTGTTAGTATTTCAAACGGCTCTTCTTGTACGCGGCTTTCAAAAGACGTACCCATTATGACGTCGGGTGCTATAGATGATCGACTGGCTCCCGTATCGATGAGAAACTTACCGTTGAACTCGGGTATTTCGATATAGGGCAGATGGTCTATTACATGCAGGTTAATTTTGACTAACTCTGGTCGTTCTGGTCGGCGCCTGGCGTAAAATCCTGGCTGTATACGTCTGGTTCACTTACATCCTGGTCCGGCTCTACTGGGTCTTCATTTATATTTGAGTCGTCAAAATACTGACCTCCGTCGTAGTAAGGCTGTATTTGGTCTAGGGGGCCTGGTGTGTAAAACATCTGTTGGGGTGAGAAAGGTTGTGGTGTAGGTCTTTCGACAGACCTCATGGTGATGTCAGATGATACCTTTGGAGTAGGGTTTGCTTGCGGCTTGGGAATGTTCTGTTGGTTCCTAAAATTGCCACTATTGTTCCTAGATTGGTTAGGCCTAAAATTACCTGAGCCTGGATGACTCCTCCAGGGTTGCATTTGTTGTAGCCACGGCGGACGCTGGTTAGGTCCGAAGGTGTCTTGCGGGTTAAAGTTGTTCGCACCGTAGGACTGCCGGAAGCTGTTGGGTACCATATTAAAACTAGGTGGTTCCCTAGGTGCGTTGGTCATGAATTGGCGATAGTGGTTGCCATTAGTATTACTTTGCCTGGGTAAATCTCTGGGTTTTACCTGAGACGTAGAAGGCATGCTAGCAGCTAACGATCGATTATACGCTAACTTATTTTCCTCCTGCCTGGCGGCTATTATAGCTAATTTTAAAGTTTCTGGCCTAGCGATCCTAACGCCTAAGGAAACCTGGAACTCAAGTTGGTTTATATATTGTTCAATGACCATCTTTTCGTAATAAATTTTGTTAGAGTGTTCACCTACTGAATACAACGTGTCGAGGACGTCCCTCAAACGCTTGCCGAAGCTTTCGGCATCCTCCGCCTTTTGACGCCTCGTTCTAGTGAGCTCCTGCATAACCTGGATCTCGTTACGCGGCTCCCTAAGTCGTCTAATTAAGGCGTCCTTAATTAAAACCCAAGTACTTAAATTTTCGTCATACGCGACCGCAGCGATTGCTGAACCACTTAACCTACTTTTAATCAAACATATCAAAGCTGGATGGGCGCGATCTGTCTCCTCCATCAGATTTAAAATGTTATCTACTTCTCTAATATAATAATTCAATCGCTTCGGGTTGCCGTCATACTTCGGCATTAAACCCGTGACGATTTTAAAATAAGCATTATCACAGTCCCTAAGAGACATGTTTGCAAGTACTAATTAAACAATGGATAGCTCGAGAACAATGGGAGTGTAATATTTCAGATAACTCCAAGTTGAGTGTGTCACTACGTTACTTTAATAATTATCTTATAAAACTTGAAATGTAATTTTACACCGCTATTGTTATGATCGAATGCCTAACGCGATTTTAGCTTATAGACAGACACATATAAGGTGCAAAACACACAGAAAAGTAATGAGGCAGGAAATAGAGCAAGGAACTTGGTATTACGAGAGCACTTACCAGAATAATCCTTGCATCTCCTGTCGAGTCTTGTATGCTGGTCTCCTTTTGTTTCGGAAGCTCTGCTTGGTGCCCGACCGCGCGTAGGTTCTCAATTACGGATCGCGTGGGTACGATTTGAGAACCGTCACGATTTATCTCGAAGAGTTTTACCCGAAATAATCGTGTCGCGATCCTACCGACTGCGCCAGATATGTTACCGCGGTCAAGGTTTTTGTTAAAAAAAAAAATATTTTCAAAAATACAAATGTTTACTCGAAGGAAGCGATACAAAGACTAACTTAAAACTACTTATAACTAAACAATGACAAATACGCAGTCAGCGGTTTGCGCCTGCGCTTCGTTGCAAGTATGCAGTGGTGTCAGCTGGAGAGCCATGGTCATGCCATGGTAACTATATATATGTTTTTATTTTTTTCAGAATAAATTACATTATGACACTATAATCTACCGTCTTAAACATTCTCCTTACATGAATGATCTTACTTTTAAATTTATTTCAAGTTTTTTAGATTTTTTGTTTGTAACTGGTCTCTCCTATTTACTATTCTACACAAATTATTTTGTTATGAATGAATGAATTATGAAATTATGATTACTTTAGCTGGAGGTGTAATTGATCAATAATTATCTCGGCAGGAAAATAAAAACAATCTGTGTTAATCGCAGATTTGACAGCTATCAAAAGCGTTACATGTCGGTTTTATCACGTCCGTCGTTTTTAATCGTATTTATAAAAGAGATCTGAAAAGAATAAAGTTTATTGTGGATTTATATTATATGACAATAGATAAAAGACTGTCTTTGGCACCAACTTCCTCCTTTGTTAGGGGATTATATCAGTTGGTATAAGCTGATTTATAGTAAAAGTATACTTTACATTTTATAACTATTAACGGGATATTTACCATGTAACGTTTTTATTGAGTATCCGATATTTTGTGATGAATGATAAAAAGTATACTTTATGTATCGAGACGACTATTCGTGTTGAATAATCATTTAACATTATTTTTGTTAGAAGTGATATCGTGGAACAAGAGAATTACATTGCATATAATCAGGCCTTCCCATTAACAAAAATTGTGTGAATCGCATACGTGACTTCAGAAGCAACTCTTCAGTCTATGCCTTAAAAACAAATTCAATGCACACAATTTACCCCGTTACACTTGTGGTAAGTTTAGCTCGTATCGTAGCTCTTATGTATTGAAATTATTGGAAATACTACATTAATGAAAATGCATTGCTACTTCAAACTTATGTTGTTGCAGAGATTTCAGTTGTTCTATTAAATTAAAATACGCCTAGTAGCTCTGTAATGTTGGGGCTGTGCTTTATTTTATCAATAAGGTCACCGTTTGTGGATAGTTAGTAATGAATGGCCTCTACATTATAGAGGTAATGAATATAACAAACGGCCCTCAAACAATCAGCGGCAGAGTCAGTCCGGTTCGGTTTAAAACATTACTGGGAATAATGTTTTGCATCCTATTTTGCTATGAATATCAAATATTTTATATCAAGGCATGACATTTGAATCATCGATTCTATGTTTTAGAATCAAACTTGGAAAAAATAATGGGACCTGTAGTTAATCCCTATTGTTCTTGACATCTTCATTGAAATCAAAAATTAAGGTACTCAAATAATGGAGTGATGAAGTAAATGAATATATAAAAGTATACTCGAATTGAAAACCCCCCTTTAAAGGTCAGCTGAAAAAATAAAAGTTTACCCCAGCTCGTTTTGCAATGATTCTCTCGATTTGACTGGCCTTGTGGTCCAGTGGTTAGTGTGCCTGACTACGGATTCGGAGGTCATGGCTTCGATTCTCACCCAGGACAAATTTCTTTGTGTGATGATCATATTGATTTCTTCTGTCTGGGTGTAATTTACCTATAATATGTATATGTATGTATTTAGAAATATATAAGTATGTTTATCAGTCGTCTAAATCCCAAAGCATAAGCTTATATTAGCTTAATTTGGGCTAGATGATGTTGTGTGAACCAGCACAGCTTTAAATAAGGTTCCCAGCCTAGGGCTAGCATAGTTCCCACTTCACCCAACTTACCATATAACATGGTGGTGAACGGAAACCTACAAGCTCCTCCTTCGGAGCATTTTTTCTTGCATTCCACTCTCGAGGATTTTTTAAAAGCAATAGGGGTAAATAGAGGTCAACAAGCGCTAGGAGGTACCCGCAAAACACTTACCCAACGGTCCGGCATTAGAATTCAGAAAGACTTCAAACAAAATATTTTATTTGTGAGTTTCGTGAATATTTTAAATTATTCCTATTGATTTTCTAGTTTTACATAAAAATAAAATTACTTAAATCCTTTTTAAAAACTAGCTGTTCCCCGCGGCTTCATCCACGTAAAAGTCGTTATCGCGTAGGGAAAATCGGCTCCGGAACATCAACGAATAGAAGTATATTTGTACTTAGGTCAAAACTTACATTCGTCAAAATGTACAATATAGTGTGGTCATAATATTATCGCGTCCTGAATGATCATATGACATAATACGACCATGTCAAAATGTACAATCGACCTTTAATGTAATGGTCAGTTTGTCTCACGGCCGAAACGAACATAATAATATGTTAGAATACACCACATGACCCAAATATTTGCACTGAGCGGAAATCCAACCCGCACCCTCTAACATAGCATTCGAATACACTACCGCTATGCCACAGCAGCGCCAGAAATTTATCCATTTTGTCGCATGTACACTATGTCTAATATACGTTTCGCCCCTTTGGAATTTTGGCACGTTTGTTTTATGCCGTATGTACTCCCTGACAATTACTCAATGCTAAATTATTTGACCATTGTACATTTTGACGAATGTGAGTTTTGACCTAAGTACAATTAAACTTCTGCTCGTTGATGTTCCGGAGGGGGTAAAATCATTACCCTCTTTTTGCGTAGTAGGTTCAAAAGTAGCATCTGTCCTTCCCAGGAACTCAAACTACCTCAATACGAAATTTCATCTAAACCGCTGCCGGGCGTGAAAACGTAACAGACAGACAGACTGACAGAGTTACTTTCGCATTTACAATATTAGTAGGGAGTAGGAATACTCATGTAATACACTATCTATAGTGTAATAATTAAAATAGTCTACCAAGTCTTCATATAGCCATTTTCATGGTAAATGTTGATTATGTAACAGGATTTTCTAGGCCGTAAAGGAAAAATCAATTCACACCAGCCAATGAATATTCATTCCTCGTTGACTCTATAAAATACGAGAAGGTACTAAATTCGAATGTTTCTGCTACGGTCAATATTGTGAGTGCTGTTTCTATTTTCATTTCTTTGTATATTATTATCTATTTTATGGATTCCTTGAACTCCCAAAGTGCTGACTCAATATATTGAGACAATATGAAGAAACTTAACTAACTAATTAATAAATAATAAACTTAATTATCAATTCAATATACATATAATAAAATCGGAACAGGTCGCTGTCTGTACATGGAAGATAAATAAGAAAAAATATTATAGGGGGGCTTTATGAACGCAATGGAACCCAAAACAATGATTTTTAGAATTTTTGTCTGTTTGTCTGTATGTCTATTTGTCTGTACGGTTGTGCACGCTAATCTCAGTAACCGCTTAACCGATTGCAATGCAGTTTTTTTTGTTGTGTTGAGGTTTGCTCCATTTAACATTTAGCGTTTATTTCATGTCAATTGGTTCATAAATAAAAAGTTATAACACTTTTAAGAATCAGATATGTTTAAAATTTTAATTGTAGCGGTTTCCTTGAATGAGAGTGTAAATCTAAACTGGGGTGTTGGCTTAATCTTATTTTAAAACAATTCAGTCCATGCCTTCGGCGCGGACTCAATGTTTTAAAATGTCTTACTCATTAAGCTCTTTTATGATTAAGCAAACAGGGCAGTTTCACACGCTGCTTGATGAGGCTGATGAAGAAATACCTCTCCTTTCATACACCTTATGTGACGTAAACGAAGTTGCGGGGTCAGCTAGTTAATTACTATATTTGCTCATCTATAATAAGAGGTATTTCAATGGCTTTCATTATTTACACAGTGTGTGTAACACTGGAGGCAGATTCGGTTTCAATATGGTTTTAATCATAATTCCGAAACTGATTATACGCTTGTGTGCCCACGGGGATGAAATTCCAGCACTTCACTGTACTTTGACTTTAATTAATTTGATGTAGAGTTAATTTGGGGAGCCTCACTGAGTACAAAGTGTAATATCTAACTCAATGACTTTCTGCTGCTCATACGCACAACCCTGGCTTGGAAATCTACCTGAGTCTAGTTTTCAACCCGGTAAACATGCTCCATATTAAATCACATCATTGCTTGGCAACATGCGCATTTTGGAGAACCATAAAAAAGGGTATTTATATAATGGAAAGATACATTTTCTTGACAGAAACGATTGCCACCTGACTACCGTAACGTTAGGGCGCCTTCACCAGTGTTTATTTGGCGTTGTCCTAACTTTGATATGTAATAGGAAGTCACCGCTAATTCATTGCATAAAAGCATCTGTTGAAGATCAATATTAGCACATTGAACACTTATACCGACATGTTTAATTAGGACAGATTTTGCGTTCGTGCGACCATTCGATAACAAACATGGTGAATCCTTAACTCTTACAGTGAAATTATTTAAGTAACTTTAATGTCACTTACTCGTAATGTGGCAAACAAGTATATATTGTGTCCTACAATAGTTGGAAAATAATTACTCTGATCTATACGACGACGTTTCATTTAAAATTTATTGCATGTTGTAAACGGTATTCTTTATCCCATGACGTCACCAACATGACGGCCTAAAACTTTCACAACTTGCGGAAAGAAGCTCAAGTCAATACTATATCACCAAAATCTCTATTATGCAAACCGGCAGTGAAGCTTGAGCGTCTATTAGGCTCAATTCACTCCTATTGCCAACCCTGCAAAAAGCTTCTAAAGCCTGTTTTAAAAAGCCACACACAGACAGGCCTCGTACTATCATTTGGTAAAACCTGAAAAATGTGGCTGGTCACGCTACAGTGTAGGCGTGAGAAAGCACCTATTGGACATTACCGTTTGCAAACGTATTAGGATATATAACATCAATGGCGAATGGTGAGTTTTCAACATTCCACATAGTCCAAATGGTACATACCGGAGACAAGATGTCATGATATATTAAGAAAGATGCATGTATAAACTAGAGCCCTGGCAATAAAGACGAGCCTATTGCTCAGTGTGACATTTTCATAGGCATTCTTGGGAATATTCGTCACAGAACGTAAGCATGTTTCTAAATAGGGTAATATGTTCACGAGATGTTAAGGGTCGATAAGAACTTCATACCATTGCGTGTCTATAATATCTTACGAGAAAAGAAAATGGATAATGAGAGGCAGATAAAAAGATAATTTATTGTAGAATTTGTAAAATTGCGGGAATTTATTCAGAACAAATTTTTGGAAGGTTCACATGATAATTTTTAAAAGTAAGATTGGCAGTTATTGGACAGAGTAAACGCAAAGCTAATGATCCTCGCTCATGGTTATTAAAAAGAATAATTGAAAATTACTTGTTACTAAACATTAACATAATAGTACTTCCAACTTCTGGAACGGAGAGGAGACGGATGTAGAACTTCCCACGGCTTCACCCACCAGAACCTTCTTCACATCTCGAACATCTCGAAGTAAGCGGTTCGGTTAATCGGTCGCCCTGGAGGGCAGACGTCTTTTTAACCGACTTCAAAAAAGGAGGAGGTTCTCAATTCGTACGCTATGTTTTTTTTTTTTTTTTTAACCGACTTCAAAAAAGGAGGAGGTTCTCAATTCGTACGCTATGTTTTTTTTTTTTTTTTGTATGTATGTTACGCGATAGCGGCGCCAATTATGGATGGATTTTGAAAATTCTTTTTTTGTTTGAAAGAGGCTACTTCTGAGGTGGTCCCATATCCAGGGTATCAGGATCTGATGCTGGGATCCAGAAGAAATCGAGGGCAACCACCGAAAATTGTAGGGACAACTAGTGCGATTGTTAACTTTTTGATTAAGTGCTTTAATGTAGGTACTAAAATTTAATGAAGGTCTGGAGTCGATCTGATGATGGAACCGAAAGACAGTCGAGGGAATTCCTTAACGATTTACAGCAGTTACCTTGTGTTTCGGCTTGATTGATTTGTGTTGATGAGAACTTTACACCTAGATAGAAATACTTTTCGGTCCACCGTCACTTAAAATTAAAAAATAAAAATTTTAAATAAAAAATAGAACCGACTTCATACAAATCCTTAAAAATAAAATTTACCTAGCACATTGTAATATGTATTTTGATTTATCCGATTTTATTCAATATAATATTGAAGTTGGTGCCATTAATAATACCTACCTAAACCTATGGGTTTACTTGGCGCCGACTTCAATATGATGTTGAATAAAATCTGATAAATCAAAATACATATTACAATGTCCTAGGTAAATTTTATTTTTAAGGATTTGTATGAAGTCGGTTCTATTTTTTATTTAAAATTTTTATTAAGAATACTAGACTTTGCCCGCGGAAAATAGACAGCAGGCATTAAAAAATTGCCAGACTAAAATGTACTAATAGAATAACAAACATCTATACCAGCTCTTCAAACTTTCACATTAAATTAAATATTAGTAAGAAGTAGGAAGAACAAGCTAAATTCGTTGAGAAAGAAGTATTTAGATATATATGTCGGAGTAGACATGCGGCAGCTGTTTTTAAAAAGCGCAGGCCCGCTGACCTGGAGTAGGTCATCGGGTCTGCTTTATGCTTTATTACACTTATAGATGGATATCTAGTTAAATAACAGTGAAATAAATACTTAGGCGGTATTTATTTCAGAAACACGGTAATAAAAACAAGCAAATGGAACACCAATGAAATAAAATGAAATTAAATGAAAAATCTTTATTCATGTAAGTCACAATCTACATTTACTGCCAGATTCGCAACGCAATAGGTAGAGCTGGAGAAAAAAGAACCTGGCAATAAAACTCCGGCCACTCTTTTAACTTCCAGTAGGTTATTACAACATAATTTTTATTCCAAATTAAAACCAACATAGAATCTACTCACAATGTTTTCTCTCCAAATTCCAGCAGCAAAGTGAGCCCTCGGCCACAACCACTGTCTATTTATAAATCCCCGCCACTCAAATTGTTCTCACAAAACACGTGGCTTGATATTTAATGTTTTCTTTTTAAATCAAAGAAATGTGGTTCAATTTATTTTTGAGAATAAAGTTATTAATTTAATTAGTCAAACAAACTGTTAAATTGAATGAAATCGTTAAAATACAAAGATTAATTCATTCTCAGTAAAATGAACATTGCTGGAACTATAGGAATAACAAAAATCCTGTTTTGATTAAAAACATTTTTAAATGTCGACAATATTCGTAATAATTGTCAATAAGAATTTAACAATAGTTTTTATTGTAGGTTCTTCGAACCTACATAGTCACTAGGTAACCTAATTAGTTCAACACTAAGTACATCAAGTTATACAAATCAGTGTTAATAAATTCTACAACTATTTCTATTCGAACCTTATATCACAAAATAGTAAGGTATCAGTAAAGTTGCTCATGTAATGGTTTAATCTATTTATAATCAAATAGATTTTAATAAGTAATTCTCGGTGTGGCGACACGGCCATACTGATCGGCGATGCGTGCTCTGCATCGTGTGTTAAGGTCTAGATCTGCAAAATAAATATTAAAAGCTGAGGCTTGGTAGTTCTACAGTACACGCAAACCAGAAAAACTTGGTTAAGCAAATATATTTCCATTGGTCATAACCTTACATCGTGGTAGCATGTAGAGTGTCACCGCTCATAGTTAATGAAGACGGTGAGCTGGATATGATGCGCTCACTGAATGCTACTACTGCTCGTTCCACATCAATCAATGAATCAAATCAGCCTATATCAGTCCACTGCTGGACGTAGGCCTCTCCCAAATGACGCCACAACACACGGTCCTGCGCACATGTAAATACATGGCAACAGTATTTATTTATTTTTTTATACACAGGTAAGGATTTGTAGGGGAGAGGTCGATGCTGTCAAAGACAGGGGCCCTAGGGGATGTTGGTAGGGTCGATGCTGTGCCCTAAGCGGTCTTGTACGCCGTGTTACACAGGGGACCATTATTCTTTCAGGATTGGGATATCCACTTTTAGTGGTTCTTACTGCTCATTCCACATGACAACAGTATCTTTTTTTTTTATTTTTTTTTTTATACACGGGTAAGGATATGTAGGGGAGAGGTCGATGCTGTCAAAGACAGGGGCCCTAGGGGATGTTGGTAGGGTCGATGCTGTGCCCTAAGCGGTCTTGTACGCCGTGTTACACAGGGGATCATTATTCTTTCAGGATTGGGATATCCACTTTTAGTGGTTCTTACTGCTCATTCCACATGACAACAGTATTTTTTTTTTATTTTTTTTTTATACACGGGTAAGGATATGTAGGGGAGAGGTCGATGCTGTCAAAGACACGGGCCCTAGGGGATGTTGGTAGGGTCGATGCTGTGCCCTAAGCGGTCTTGTACGCCGTGTTACACAGGGGACCATTATTCTTTCAGGATTGGGATATCCACTTTTAGTGGTTCTTACTGCTCATTCCACATGACAACAGTTTTTTTTTTTTTATTTTTTATATACGGGTAAGGATATGTAGGGGAGAGGTCGATGCTGTCAAAGACAGGGGCCCTAGGGGATGTTGGTAAGGTCGATGCTGTGCCCTAAGCGGTCTTTTACGCCGTGTTACACAGGGGACCACTATTCTTTCAGGATTGGGATATCCACTTTTTGTGGCTTAATACAAATAATAAATAAATAATATGATTCAGGATAGGGATATTAGTGGCTAATTGGCGACTCCACGCCCCAATAGCATCTTTTCATTTAAATATTTTATTAGCTAATTTCGTCGGTAGATGGCGCTTGACGTCGCTGGCAGTTCGTGTCTGTTTAAATTGTGATTAAAAGTAATTGTTTGGTTTAATTGAAGTAAATTTAGTGGAATATTACGTGAAAAGCTATAATAAAAGACATATATTGTTATCCAGTGCCATATATTTGGGAACATCTAAATAAATCTAAAACTATAATATGTGCAGTAACAGTGACTTAAATCTACCCTATAACAACAACAAAAAAAAACAAATAAAACTATATAGTCCAATAACTTTATTAATTTAATATCCCTGTGTGTAGGCCAGTGATTTGCGATTAGAACTTTCAGTGAGCTAATCAGGGATTGTGATTGGAGCGACCTGAAACAGACTTTTTTCCCAAAATTGACGACACCGCCATCTCTTGTCCAGTAGGCGAACTATTCGTACGGTTATTATAATAATATTTATTGTTCAACTTGAAAAGGTTGAGATATGGCTGGCAAGTGTTCAACATGCGGGAAATTTCTCTCCATGAAGGGAGGTGCAGCATGTAAGTGCAGAAACAGGACCAAGGTCAACAGAGATACAACCCGAATGGCTCCTTTGACGGGTGACGTTGATGTGGATACGCCCCCCAGTCAGCTGGATTCTTCTGTGTCTGCAGGCGGTTCGGGCGTGTCTGTTGGGGTACGGGCCACCTGTCCGTCGACTGGACTTGACATAGCACACGAGATGCGGCTCATGAGGGCAGAGATTCGATCTATGAAGGATGACCTGACGTTGGAGTTGAGGGAGTTTAGACTGGAAGTGGCAGACCTTCGACAGTCCTTGGCATCGTGCAGAAAAAAGGTTGACTCCCTGGAACATCGCATAGTCTCGATCGAGAACCGTCAGAAGGAAGCTCTTCCGGCACAGGAACTGGAGCACACCATAAATAATTTAAAGCTGGAAATTAATGACCGAGAGCAAGATCTCCTACTTTCTGACGTGGAGATCTCAAACCTTCCTGAGTGTGCTGGGGAAAACGTAGTCCACACGGTCGAGTTACTGGCGAGAAAGATCGGAGTACCGTTAGACAAGACCGACATCGTGTATGCCGAGCGAGTGGGACCCCGAACGGAGCGGGCCCGTGGGGCGGGCGGCGAGGGTGCGGCCAGGAGCAGGCGCATTGTGGTGCGGCTGGCGCGGCGCGGGCTGCGCGACGAGCTGCTGCAGAGCGCGCGGGTGAGGCGCGGCGCCACCACCGCTGACCTGGATGGCTTCGAGGGGCCCCCGCGCCGCTTCTACCTCAATGAAAGGCTGACTAGGACCAACAAGCAGCTGTTTTTCCTCACAAGACAGACTGCCACACAACTGGGTTGGAAGTATGTATGGACAAAGCGAGGTAGGATATTGGCAAGAGAGTCTGATGGTAAGCGCGCCCATACTGTCCGTTCAGAATCGGACCTAGATCGTATTTTTGGTAAAGGTATTGTCAATACAACTAACGATTAGGTTGCATTTCATTGTTCCTTTGTATGTATTTTGTATTTTATCTGAGTGTCTACTTAAAATAATATGTGTGTTAGTAATATATCTTAAAATTAGAATTAAGAAAAATTGTTGTATGAAGGAATGCAAACGAAAATATTTTTACAAAGATTATAACATGATTGTGTGTGTTGACAATTGTAGAGGGAATAAAGAATCTCAAAAAAATATTTACAATATTTACAGAGTTTATATACATGTAACCAATTGCAGTGGTTTTGTTTCGGTATATCTTAGGCTATTGTATTCAAGTGTTACAGATGACATCTTGTGGGATCCCTACTATTGTATCAGACAGCCAAATAAAGTATTAATGATGATAGTATGTGACTGTCCAGGTTGTGCTTGTGGGTATGATAAGGAAATCGTGCACTTTTCTGATTTTATGTTTGTAGTTATTATGCTAAATATTGGGCCGCGTTTTGAAATAGCGCTATGTAGACAAATAAACATATATAATCAAAAAGTTTTTGCCTGCATACTGCAAATATTTGAACTGTATTTAGTTATTTTTATTTGCCGGATTTTGTACATACTAATCATATTGTTTATAATGTTGAATTGCAATTATTATGATGAACAATAAGAAATATTTAAAGTTTGGACTTTTTAATGCAGGTTCACTTGGAACTAGACAGGACGAATTTTTAATTGCCATGAGCCATCATTCAGTTGATATCATGGCCATCAATGAGACCTGGCTAAAGCTGGGTGAGGATGGCAGAGCTCCTCTGGTGCCAGGTTATAGGTTAAGGCATACTCCTAGACCTGCTGTAGTGAAGGATGGACACGGTGGGGGAGTCGGGTTCTATATAAAACATGGTGTTAGTGTGAGGACCAGAAGTCACCCGGTGGATTCACAAGTGGAGGAATATTGGCTGTCCTTGACTAGTATGGGGAAAAAAATTCTGGTTGGCACAGCTTATAGACCACCCTGGCTAGGTGAAGACCGTTTCTTAGACAGCTTGACTGACAGCATCTGTGCATTGGCACCCTATGATAATATCATCCTTTTGGGTGATTTTAACATAAATATGTTACACCAGTGCGAGGCCAAAACAAAAAAACTCCAACAATTCCTACAATATACTAATACCCATCAAGTAGTAAATGCACCAACACATTTTACTGATGATAAAAGCACTCTAATAGATATCATCTGTACGGATATGAATGTTTATAATGTCACAGTTACACATGTTCCAGAACTAGGTAAACATGCCGTTGTGACTTGTGACTCGACCTTAAAAAAAACTAAGGAGAAACCCAGGTGGGTTTCTTACAGACCATTTGGGGATATCTTGCCGGATCTTTTTGGTAGCGATATTGAACTGATTCCTTGGCACCACATAGAGTCACAGGTTGGTGTTGATGATATGGTGAAGGCATTATCTACTTGGATTGTGCATCTTTTTGACCTGCATGCCCCTGTGAAAAAAAAACGGTTCAAGACCAAAAACACTCCTTGGATAACTGATAATGTTAAGCTACTCTTCCGCCTACGCGATAAGGCGAGGCTTGCATATCAGAGTACTAAACTGGAGTCCAAGAAAAAATATTATCTGGAGCTAAAACATCACGCTGTTAAGATGTTGCATAGTGAAAAGTCAGTTTATTTTTCAAAAAATATAGGCGAACAGATCAATAACCCTAAGATCATGTGGAAAAATCTAAAAAGTCAGATAGTCCACTCACATAGGGATTCTTGTTTGCCGGGTCACTTCAACAATCCATATACCATCAATAAAGCTTTCCTGGATGTGCCGGGGGATTGTAAAGTGAGTTTATCAAAATTAACCTACTATGAACATCATAGGCATAACCCTAATATGAGTTTTGAACTCAGACCTGTAGATCAAGCCACTATTTTAAAGATTTTGAACAACATTAAAACACAGGCACAGGGTGTTGATGGAATCACTGCGAAGATGTTGGAGCTCACACTACCAAATTCATTAAGAACTATCACACAATTGATTAATACATCTATCAGTACACACACATACCCGCAGCTGTGGAAGTGTTCAGTTGTTCGGCCTATTTCAAAAACTAGCCACCCAAATACCGTCAAGGACCTTCGGCCCATCAGTATACTTCCTTGTTTGTCAAAGGTGTTGGAAAGGGTGGTGCATATGCAGGTCATGGAGTACCTTGAAAACAATAGCATTCTCCCTGATAGGCAGTCAGGATTTAGAAAAGGGCGGGGTACAGCTATGGCTTTGTGTGATGTGGTTGGTAACATACTAGAAGCCAGGGACCGCGGAGAAGGAACAGCTCTAGTGCTACTGGACTACTCCCGCGCTTTTGATGCCCTGGATATTTCACTATTATTATCAAAGTTGTCATTCCATGGGTTTACATCAAATACTGTCAGGTGGTTTAATAGTTACCTCACAAACCGTACACAGTATGTTGAAATACCGAGAGAGGATGGCACAGTGATGACTTCATCCCCACTTATGGTGACTCGAGGGGTGCCACAGGGATCAATCTTGGGTCCACTTTTGTTCATATTATATACTGCGGACATCACAGGATCATTTCAACATTGTCGGTTCCATATATATGCGAATGACACACAATTATATTTGTCGTTTAAACCTGATGATACACTTTCGGCCGTATCGAAAGTAAATGAGGACCTGGAAAGGGTAGTTCAATGGTCAAAAGAACACTCATTGATCTTAAATCCCCTAAAATCTAAATTAATGATACTAGGTAGTAAGCGACAAATTCAGTCAATTTTGAAATATGACCCCACCATAGTCATAAATGGTCAGAGAGTGACAAGGGTTGAAGAAGCCACCAACCTTGGTCTCGTGATGGATCCTCAGCTACAGTTTGAGGGACACATTAGTAAGATTGTAAAAAATTGCTTTTATAGATTAAAAGTTCTATACAATATTCGTGACTTCATAGGGGTGCAACTTAGGAAGCAACTGGTGGACAGTCTCATACTATCTAGATTTAATTACTGTGACATAGTTTACGGTCCATGCTTATTGGCTAGAACTAAAAACCTTATACAGCGTATTCAAAATGCATGTGCCAGATACTGTTTTCAAATACCAAGACGTCAACATGTAACGCCTTACATTAATGGTAATAATATTTTAAAGATGGAGGCCAGAAGAAGGCTACATTTGGCAACTTTACTTTTTGACTTGTTAAAGAGTAAAAAACCTAGCTATTTGTATGAGAAAATATGTTTTAGACGAAACCGCTATCGTTACCCTATCAGGTCTGTAACTAGTACATTATCGGTGCCGAGGCATAAAACTATGGCCTTCCGAAGTTGTCTGAAGTTCACGGCGACGCGAATCTGGAATGATCTGCCACCGCCTATTAGGGACCTAAAATCCAAACACACATTTAAGGTTAGGTACAAAGCATTGCTCTTGCAATATCAAAAGAGCATGCCTTAAGTTTTGTTTATAAACAATAGATGTATTTTGTTTTTTATTTAAATAAATTAATAAATTTAAAAATTATGAATGTCCATATCAATACGATGAGCAGAGACATGCAATATGCCTCTGCCTACAACTTAGGGGATTGAAGGTGTGACCAATGTGGGTGGAATACTTGACTCAACGTATACCCAAATAATGTAAGATACAAGAATCTTACCTTGGTGTTTGGCTCCTGGGCTATGTCATTCCAGAGTCGCCTCGCCGTGAGGTGGACACTGGATGGCCTGATTGTGTATTGGTTAGATGTGGCGGTTGGAGGCCTGAAATGAGAGAGAAAGTACATTGAATTAAAAAAAAAAAAAAAAACAAAAACTGCATGTGTGTAATTGTTATTTTATTATTAGTTAAGTGAAACATTTTAAGAAATTACTTACCTTTAATGGCTTTAAATTTGTATTCTTTTCCTTTTCATAATTATGTCTGTTTGTTGATATTATGAGTACTAGGTCTTTGTTGAAAGGTTATTGCCTGTAGACGTCAGGCGACATTTTAAGGTTGGCACTGAAAATCAGTACTGGATGGTTGTTATCCATTACAGTGTATGCTGAGTGTCAATTCCTGATTGCGGACACAGCGTTCATACTAAGCTCAAACAATATTATTTATTAACTACAGTTTGTAAGTCAAGTACTATTCAACAAGAAAGACACGTGCTGCCATTTGCCACGTAAAGACACGTCGACCGTCGACATTTTGTGACAAACGTCGGCAAATGACAGCTGAAGCTGACATAAATATCTGCACAGGCGGCGGCCACAGATGATTATTTATAGGTTTTTGAACGTTTTGCCGCCTGTCTTTAAGATCGTTGTGTTGTTTATGTACATGTTATTTTTATATCTATGTTTGTTTTTCTCTGTTTTTATTATTATTTTTTAAAAAGGTTATTGTTTGGTCTATGTGCGCTGTGATCTAAAATAAAAATTATTTTCTTTCTTTCTTTCTTCTTTCAGAAGTGGAACACTGCTTGACCCCAGCAGATTTTCTACAAGTTGGAAAATACATAACTTTAGAAACAGTTCAAAATCAACCTATAATAACAGGTATATCGACTAAGAATAATTTAATTAATAGTTGGAGAAGAGCAAGAATCATAATAGAAGAATTCATAGAAATGTTTCAAAATCGTTATTTACGAAGTCTACGGGAAAGATACAATCATTCCGTGAAACAACCCCGTACGAGGTCAAGTTTGACACCACGTGTAGGTCAAACAGTCCAAATCAAAAGTGAGAAACCTAGGATAGGTTGGAAGGTTGGAAAAATTGTATCTCTGATCAAGGGAAGTGACGGTTTATGTAGAGTCGCACAAATTAAAGTTGACAACACTATATTCACTAGGTCAATATCACATTTGTATCCTTTGGAAATCGAAGAAGACCAACAAGATTCATCATCAGTGGATCAAAACGAAGAACAGATCAATATTGAAGATGCAAATATAGTCCCAAAAGAATTGAATAATATACCAGTAAGTGAAAATAGCCCAAATGTTGATATGTCAATAGAAAGTTCTGATTCTGATGTAAACAACAAAAATGACGATACTTCACATGAAACTGAAAATACCATTGAATTTATGGAAGAATCAAATCCCGTCACAATTGAAGCTGAACCTGATGAAGTGATGGAAGTAGAACAACTCGGTGCAATTGGAAATGAACGAGCAGCTAAAGTCCGTGCTCTACAAAAGATAAGAGAATGGACTCGCAACCTAATGGTTTTATTTTAGCTTTCCTTGGCCGGAGGGTCGATTTCTTCGCGAAATGCGAATGTAAATAATGTAAATATACATACTAAATTCTTCATGAGACACGAACATCTCTTTTCTACATACTAAATTCTTCAGGAGACATAATGTCTCTTCATTTTTCTTTTTCCTTTGTGGGGAATGTCGCGACAATCACGATGATACGCGAGATTTGGAGAAAGAAGGTTAATGCTTGAGTCATGAAATCAAAATAACTGGTAAGATTGTAAGTCTATTTGTCCCATGACTTGTTCTGTATTTGAATTTGAATCTGAGTCCGTTTCTAATGTCAAATAGATATTTTTCAGTTCACGTCGGGTGACCGGAGCGGACGTATAACGCTGGTCTAATAACAAATTATCGAGACAAGTTAATTGTCAATAACGCGTGTGAACTGAACGCGTGTGATCTGAAGCACTGGAGCTGCTTGGCAGCTAATCTACGCAAAATAAAGGCTGGTAACTTTTTACATGTTTTAACTTGTTTGTTGGTGCTTCGTACAGCACATTTAGTAGTCATGAGGTCAATCTGCGATTCACCGGGCCTGTGTGTCATCATGCCGGCCACAGGGGGACGTGAATGCAGTCTACAGTGGGAAATGTTTATGGAATGGGAATGAATTTATTATATGTTATATCGCAGCCAATAATCCGCGGTCCACAGGCTTGGTACCAGCTCGCGGTGAGGTGTTTGCAACGCTGATACATTTGATGTCCTTCGGTATAAGGAGTCAATGTACCCATGAATGGGCTATAGTGACCTGAGTATGCATTCATGTGCATTGTGACATGTAAAATGCGTACCAGCTGCTCTCCTTTCATTGGAGAGTAACGGGTACTTCCTTTGATTTGTTCCAGGTGGAGCACACGGAGGCGGCTGTGGACGTGGACTGCTGTGATAGACTCGCTCTTTATTTTATGGGTGAGTCTTAGGTTTCAGGAACTCAGCGGGAAAGAATTATATCTAGTTGTGCTTCTTCTGGTTATGCTTCTTTCCGACACGTATCTTCTGAAAATATCAAATTTTTAATTTAGATAGTTCAAGTCATTAGCAATGGAGGTCTACGCAATCCCAAGATAATTCGCAGCCATAAATTAATATCGATTGAACGACCCATTTTCACTGCATATGTATTAGGAAAGTGTAAGTTCTGAACAAAAATTCAGGATACTGGAAAGTTTTATCCTCGCGTCCGTCTTCCTTCGTAAAGATTAGTGGATCATTAATTACAAAGTTTTGGGTGGCATTAATTCAGTTAACCTTTCCTTTTTAGGTCACAAAGTTTGTGAATAAATACATATTATGTATAAAACTCGCTCGTTAGTGATATGAAACTAGGTTCTCATCCCAAGAATAGTTATGTGGTACGTTTTTACTTCAATAATCTCAGGTATAATTATTATTATTATTATTAAATTAATATACTAGCAGCTAATGCTGATGCGTGTATATCACTGCACTTGCATTTACAGGTTATTAAATGCTTGTCAAGTCTATTCTTAAAAGTGTTTATGATAGGGGCACTTTTCACTTGTATTTACAGTTTTTAAATGTTTATCAAGTCTATTCTTAAAAGTGTTTATGTTAGGGGCACTTATCACAATCTCCGGTAAAGAGTTCCACATATGTACTACACGGTTAGGCAGAAAATGTTTCCTAGGATTGCTAGCGCACTGAGACTTATTGAGTTTCATAGTGTGACCTCTGAGATGTTTATTTGGGTTCATCGTGAACATATCCTGAAGGCCTTCTACATTGTAATGATTATTAAGTATTTTGTAGGTCTCTATGAGGTCACCTCTATTCCTTCTCTGTTCCAATGTTGTTAAGTTTAGTTCTAAAAGGCGTTCCTCGTATGTCTTACTCTTCAATGTGATAACCATTTTAGTTGCTCTTCTCTGAACTTTTTCTAACATAAGAATATCTTTTTTGAAATATGGACTCCATATCTGGAAGGCATATTCAAGGAGAGGTCGTATGTATATCTTATAAATGTTGATAAATAGGTCCTTGGTAATAACATAAAATGCTTTTCTTATCATGTATAATACTGAATTTTCTCTTTTAGTTATATTTATTATGTGTTCATCCCACTTCAGGTTGCTGGTTATTGTAACTCCAAGATCTCTCTGGGAGTTCACTAATTGCAATGATGGTACAGACTCAATTGTGTACTTATGTTTAGGGTTACCACTGCCAATATGCAGAACCGTGCATTTGGTCGCATTTAGCGAAAGCAGCCAGTCCTTTGTCCACTGCACTATCCGGTCTAGGTCTCTCCTGTTTACTATTCTACACAAATTATTTCGTTATGAGTAAATGAAATTATTTTACTTCAGCTGGAGGTGTAATTGATCAATAATTATCTCGGCAGAAAAATAAAAACAATCTGTTTTAATCGCAGATTTGACAGCTATCAAAAGCGTTACTAGCTATTAAAAGTAAACTTTATGTATCGAGGCGACAATTCGTGTTGAATAAACATTTAACATTATTTTTGTTAGAAGTTATATCGTGGAACAAGAGAATTACATTGCAAATAATCAGGCCTTCTCATTAACGAAAATTGTGTGAATCGCATACTTGACATCAGAAGCAACTCTTCAGTTAGGGCTCGTTTAAGGAGACGCGGGGTGTCAAACGTCGCGTACGGCGTGACTTGCAGCGGCGCGTCAAGCGATTTGACCGTTTATAGGCAGGCGGCGTGTAAAGCGGCCCGCGTTGCGTCACGCGCAAACTCAAACATATGGAAATGCAGGAGCTCGTTTAAGGAAACGCGGGGCGTTGAGCGGCGCGAGCAGCGTGGCTTCCTTCGAGGCTGCGTCCGCCGCGTGGCACGCAGCGACACCCGCTGCAACTTATTACTGGCGCCGATTAGGGATGTAAACTTTATATATAAATGATAATGATATGTATCTCGATATTTCAAAAATATCAATATATCGTTTAGAAATATTGATATTTTAGTTACGATATTGTAACCCAAAATATCATAAAATCTTAAAAAAAAAACTTTGTTTTGGGTTCTATTGCGTTCACAAAGCCCCCCTATAATATTTTTTCAATTATGACTTTTTTTTATTCATTCTTGTCTGTTTGTCCTTATGCCTGTTTGTTCGCGACGGACGCAAATACTACTGAACGGATGTTTATAAGTTTTTGATATTAAAGAGATCTCCAACAATTTGGAATATGTTCCTTCAAATTTTTATTTTTAAAAGTACATTAAAGAAATAAGATATCAATATCAATACATATAATAAAATCGTAACAGGTCGTTGTCTGTACATGGAAGATAAATAAGAAAAAATATTATAGGGGGGCTTTATTAACGCAATAGAACCCAAAACAATGATTTTTAGAATTTTTGTCTGTTTGTCTGTATGTCTGTATGTCTGTATATCTGTATATCTGTTTGTCTGTACGGTTGTGCACGCTAATCTCAGTAACCGCTCAACCGATTGCAATGCGGTTTTTTTTATTGTGTTGAAGTTTGCTCCAGTTAACATTTAGCGTTTGTTTTATGTAAATCGGTTTAGAAATAAAAGAGTTATAACACTTTTAAGAATCAGATATTTTGAAAATTTTAATTGTAGAGGTTTCTTTGAATGTGAGGAAACCTAAACAATTCAGTCCACGCCTTCGGCGCGGACTGAATTGTTTAAAAATAGTCTTAATCATTAAGCTCTTTTATGATTAAGCAAACAGGGCAGTTTCAGACGCTGCTTGATGACTCTGATGAAGAAATACATTTACTTTCATACACCTTATGTGACGTAAACGAAGTTGCGGGCTCAGCTAGTATATAATATAAGATCTTGGTAAGGCTTAAATCTGAGTATTGTTTAATGGCAATCGGTTGAAAAAAAGCGGAGTCATAAACACAAGTTGAATAATCACGGTTGTGTTTCCGTGCGATCTTTATTCTTAAAAAAAAAAACAACAAGAACAGTCAAAAAACAGTTCGAAATCTATATATCTTTCATAAATATCGATGTATCCCTCTTCCCTCTGGACACCGTGGTGTCCGTTCGTGTATAAAGTAACCGCTGTTCGTAAATTAAAATAAAATTATAGTTTTAATTAATAAATAAACAAAAAAGTTTGATATTGATTCCAGTAGGTACCAGGCGAACATAAAGGACAACTAACAGCACGAGATAACAGGCTTTCTCGTTAGTGCTGCCGGCTACGCCCCCTGCGCATGCACATCTAATTGCCCCGCCTGCAGATAGTGCTTCCTGACTAGGACAGAGTGAGACATAATTATAATCATCTCTCAGATTTACTACGTAACATCGTTGCCCACCGTACGGTGCATTGATAACAGTTCCATTAACTTAAATATTTTATCACTCATTAATTCAACAATTCAACAAACGTACTTGAGTTAGAAAAATGTCGGTAAAGCGCACTCCACCGAAATCGTTGAATGCCCCGACCTTGGGTAATACTCCGACGTTAAGTTATGGTTCTGATTTCCAACTGTACGTTTCACCACAAGGCCTAGAGGCTGGGCAATTTGATCAGAACTTTTGAAAATTGAAGCGGAAATACACAGATGATTTGAGTTCTAAGCAAACCTCCATCCTAGATCATATGAAGGATATGTTTGATTCATTTGTACATCAGCAAGCGACAAGATTTGATGAACTTGTGACCTCCATAAAAACTATACAGGAACAAAACACCGAATTACTAAATAGCATGGATTTTTGTCGACTAGGTACGATGAGATTTTGGAAAAGATCTCGAGCAAAAAAATAAAGGTTATGAACAAAAGATCGAGTAAATTGGAACAGTTAGAACGCAATACACGAGCCTCAACTATTGAAATAAGGAACATACCTAAGCAACCCTCGGAAAATAAAACCTTCTTACGTACTGTCGTCAAAAAGGTGGCCGACCTAATCGAACAACCCTTATCTGACTGTGAGATTTATGATGTCTTTCGCCTTAAAACCATGAAGGAGGCAAACAATCATATTATAGTTAATTTCCAGCTACTTTAATAAAAGATGATTTTCTAAGACAGTGCAGGAAGTACAATAAAACTCACAAAGAAAACAAGATAAATACCTCTCACCTACAATTACCTTCCCCAATTCGGCCTATTTACATCGACGAATCACTCACAAGTATGGGAAGAAGACTGGCCTACATGGCCAGACATTTAACTAAAGACGATAACTTACACAGTACTTGGACTTCATACGGGAAGGTATACATCAGGAAATCACAGGATACTCCTGCTCTGCGAATTGACAACGAACAGGATCTTCAGAAAGTAATGCGTAAATGACTTTTGTTGTATTTTTTTACTTATTTTTTGTTTTTCTTATTTGTTATGTTCTGTGCCGTGGGTCTTTCCTGCCGGCACTTTATCACATTGAAAACCTATCTATCCGTTTCTCTGCCACTACTGATAACGTTACAAAAACTGTTCTGGCATGTATATACACATTATCTCTATTTACACACACATTTTCACACACATATGCTTGACCTACGATACAACTACATAGTTATTACAAAATTACATAATATAAAAAATTTTGGACGTGATAATATTTCCGGCGTCTTTCTTAAACGTTATCATCATGGATTAATTTCCCCTCTAACATATATATTTAACTTAATTTTCACTACAGGCGTTTTTCCCGATCAGTTTAAACTTGCTGAAGTAATACCTGTTCACAAGAGTGGTGACAGGGAAAACGTAAACAATTACAGACCAATATCTATTCTTTCTACTCTTTCTAAAATTGCTTAAAAACTATTAAATAATCGCTTAGTAAAATATTTAGAAACTAAAAATCTCTTATCTAGCTCCCAATTTGGCTTTAGGGTGGGCTCATCAACTTCAGATGCAGTCCATGAACTGGTAGATCACATAGTCTCCAAACTTGACTCTAAAAAAAAGTGATAGCAATATTTCTAGATTTAATAAAAGCTTTTGATACAGTGCCTTCTGCATTGCTGATTGACAAGTTGGAGAGGTTGGGAACTCGAAACATCCAGCTCAAATTGTTCAAAAGCTATTTGACTGGCAGAAAACAGAGAGTGAGAGTTGGAGATGTCGTTAGTGATGACTTGCCACTGTCCCATGGTGTCCCACAGGGAAGTGTGCTGGGCCCTACGTTGTTCCTTGCGTTTATAAACGACCTGTGTAATTTAAAATTATTAAACGGTAAAATCGTTACTTTCGCTGATGACACTGCCCTAATTTTTGATGCTGATGGTTGGGAAGGGGTTTATGACGCTGCTCAGGTTGGTTTTCTGGCTTAGGAGAAATGGACTAACACACAACGTTGATAAATCTAAATACGTGCCTTTTTCCATGAGAGGTTCTCCACTAGAGACACATGTCAACCAGCCTATTATAGCCCATACTTGTTTAGCGCGTGACCCTTGTTCTTGTACGCCTTTGGAAGGAGCACTTAGTGTCAAGTATCTTGGAGTGCTAATAGATTCATCACTAAATTTCAAGCTTCACTTGGACCTACTGGCATCTAGAACGCGTAAGCTTATTTTCATATTCAAACAACTGCGTCATGTTGCTGACAGATCAGTAGTCAGAACGGTCTATATGGCGCTGTGTCAGTCCATTCTGGGCTATTGTATTACTGTATGGGGAGGAGCATGCAAGGATTACTTATTGCAGGCAGAACGAGCTCAAAGAGCGGTTTTAAAGGTTGGTCTGTCCTTGCCATACAGATTTCCGACCGAGGAATTATATAAACTGTGGAATGTTCTAACAGTTAGACAATTATTCATTTTACTCTTAGTTATCAGACAGCACTCTTCAGTTGTATACGATCCTGAAAACAACAAAAATAAGCGGCTAAAACATAGGGTTTGTTACCCTGTGCAACACTGGAACACAAGTTACTCAAGAAAATTTTATGGTTTTCTGAGCGTTCACTTATAAAATAAAATCAACAAGATTCTTACCATTTGTCCTCTTACAAGATACAAGTGTAAGAAAACTCTCTCTGACTGGCTCAAATCGTTGAGCTATGAGGATACAGAGAGTTTGCTTAATGTAGTCGTATAAACTACCCAATTACACCTACTTCTCCCATCCCCACACGCATGCACACACACACACACACACACACACACACACACATACACACACACACACACACACACAGACGCGTGCGCGCACGCGCGCGCACACGCACACACACACATTCACATGATATTTTTCTTTATAATGGTATGTTTATACGTGTTGTGTATATATATATAACATACATACTATGATATATGTGTAGGCATGGATTTATATTTCTTATGTGTAAATTGATTGTTAGCATGATATAAAAGGTACCTAACCTAATGCCACATGTTCAGAGTCCGGAGAGGCTGGTAATCTGTCACACAGGTTTTCCTAGTACAGATGCCAGTCTCTCACATATCTTATTGCTATTGAGGAAAATGTACCTACCTAAGTATTACCCATGTAAGATGTTATGTGAGAGAAAATCAATAAAGTTTATTGTATTGTATTATTATCGTTTATTTTGCGTACATGACATTTTGTTTTCATGACGTTCTGCTACAGAGGGTTATAAACATCGATTACATCGCTTGCTTATTGCAAGAATGTCATAACAAAAAAAATGAAGTTTTACAGGAGAGCGGTTTTAAAGTATCGATTTGATTTATTCGTCTATATTACAAATAAAATACTGGGAAACCATATGTCATGTGTTAGTGTTTTACTGTACTTTAAAAATCGTATATTAAAAAGTAATAAATATTACCTATTATAAGTAGTTTTAAAACATAGTAATATAGTCCTCACATGTGTCATTGTTGCAGAAAAACGCTAAATATTAAAAGTATTTTCTCAAAATAAGTCATTATTACACCACAAAATACGCAAGAATTCGCGATCTAAAAAAAATAATGACGGTATTGCTAAAAAAAGGTTGAATTCGTTACCTTGAAATAAGACAGCCTCTGCAGGTTTAAACTTTTATTTTCAAATACAAAAATAACGAAATTAAATCAACTTTCAATAAAACTTCTTTACTTACTAACTACTTATTGCAAATACCTTAGGCACATTCTTTGAAATATTTAAAAACATTATAAAATCAGCATAACCAAATCTTTAAAATATAAAAAAAATATTCGAAAAAGAAAGTAACATAGACACTTTAAGCTTAAACTTAAAAACACAATTCTTAACACAAATGTGAACCATATCTCAGGTACTCATTATTAACAGTCTCGTAATTTCAGTCTATAATCAGTTAGAGACCTTATTCTTATCATTCCATGGATTCTAAGTGCGGGCGCCGGGTCCATAGCGTGGCAAAGGGGGGAACACCCCGACGGCGTCTGGAACTTGCGACCCATTTGAGTAGGTTAAGGGTGGTCACCTTACTATTCCCTCCCCTGCCCAACCAGATTTGGTAAGACCCTATCAATGCCGCTTTGGATATTCGTTTTAGTAAAGAGCTTACTGAAGCTCTTGGCAATCCAAGTTCTTAAAATAAATTATACAGGGCTTTAGCTGGAATTCCATTTGCTCCTACTTCTATGGAATAGAGTTTAACCGCATAGCCATTTTTGTTAACTCATTTGTCAAGTCAAGGTATTTATTTATCTTAATGGCGTTGTCCTTCGGTATGTTGGTCTCCCACGGCACCGTGAGCTCTACGAGCACTGCTCGCTTATGTATCCTTGAAAACAAGAATATGTCGGGTCTGGATGGCGAGGTACATACATCCTCCGGGATTTTATAGTGTTTTTCATACGTGTCTGCGAGTATGGTCCAATCGGCGGCAGCCATCAAAACTGAGTATGGCTTTTGAGGTACTTTCTTTGAACAGTCCTCCTTTACAAACGCAATTTTATTTCTTATGTTTGTGACTCTAGCTACCGCCAAACTGACAGCCTCACGTATGATTTCCAATACCCTTTTGTTGGCGTGAGTAATAACCCATGTCTAATAGCGTCCTACAACCCACCTACAAGGATTTTGTAACTACTTTATCTGTTTGTCCCCGGATACTACTCAAACCCACTCTACCAGTCTGCGAACCCATCATGAATTTCTTGTATCATTGGAGGCGTGACTCGAGTTCTGCTATATTTCTATCCTTTGGAAGAGTATGAACGATGTCGTGTCTTGATTTTGCCAGACGTGCATTTTAGTAACTCTTAGATGATTTTAGAATTCCGTTGGCTTCTTAAACGTCATTCCGAAGTTATTAGAGGCTCCGTATAGTGCCGACGGGTCGGCTGATTGAGCTAGCCCTAGCCACGACTTCAACGTCTTCGTAACATTCGCATCCAATCTTAAACAGATTTGAAAACAAATAAAAGAATTTTATATATTTCTGGCTTTTGTCAAAATATTTTGCCTCCATTGATCCTTTCTCCTAGCGCGCTTCGTTACCTTCTTTTCAGGACTAACAGAAATTGTCGTTGGTAGTGTAGTGTTGAGAACTGTAAATGTTTGCGAGACGCCTAGAATGAAAAAAGAGCAATAAGAAACTGAAAAAAAACACTTTTCGTTTCTTGCTATAGTAACATATTTTTACATAATACTTATAAAATCTGAATATTTTCTGCTAGGACGGTTTAATTTTAAATGTGACACTTCGTTTTAAATTACAAAATGCAATGTCATAGTTACAATAATGACTTAACATAAAATTTTACAAACACATCCTTAGTTTTACAAGCAATAACGTCCTATTGTTTAATAATACAAATATTTAAACATATTTCTTTATTGTAATAACGTCATACCCCAAAATAATTATATATTGTACTAAAGGATTAATCGGAAAATAGTTCTTACCATTTGTTGCAAGAACATTTTAACTCCAAATATGACATCCTTGAGGAACTAGACGCTTGCGCCCGCGTCGACCACTTTGGCGTAACTGAGATAGTACTATATTGAAACAAGCCGATGCCGCCACCAACAGCGTGCAAAAACGACATTTGTCGCCACCTAGCGGCATCGAGTAAAATTATCTTTCTGACGTTCTAGTACTGAAAAATATGCTAATAGAAGACTTCTTTTTTATTGTAATCTGAAAATCTTGTGATTTTGAGATATGTCGGTCTTGCAGTAAGCAAGCGACATGTTTCAAAATAAAATATCGATGTATCATTTTGAAATAAAAAAAAAACCGATATTTTCCGTGAACGATCTTGCCCAACATTCCTAACATTCCTAACGCATACCCCGCACCTCTCCCACCCCTTTCTTGCCGCGTCCTTTGCGGCGTCACCCGCAGCTTCATCCGCCGCGTTCCTCCATTGCGAGACTCGCTGGTTTACCCGCCGCGTCCTCCGCGGCGTCACCCGTCGCTTCATTTGCCGCGTCCGACGCGACGACACTCGTCGCTGGGGCAGCTACAACTCAAACAAACGCTTGCAAAAACGCTTCTCCTTGAACGCTCTGAACATTTCCATATGTTTGTGTTTCTGGCGGCCCGCACCGCTCGACGCGCCGCGTCTCCTTAAACGAGGCCTTATAGTCTTAAAAACAAATTCAATCCACACAATTCACCCCGTTACACTTGTGGTAAATTCAGATCGTAATGTAAATTTTCTGTATTGAAACACATCATTAATGAATATGCAGTGCTACTTCAAACTTATACTGCTGCAGAGATTTAATTTCCAAATCAGTACCAAACTGTTAAATGACTAACAACCTAAATACAATATCAGGAGAACTTGAAGCAGTCATAGCTGATCAATCTTTCCTGTGCTCGACGGATAAGTGCGCAGACTATATTTTAAAGTTAAATAACCCTTTCACGATATATCACTTAAATATTCGTAGCATCAATAAAAATTTTAACCAAATGTTTGCTACTCTTACTAAATTACGACTTCAATGTGATGTCATAGTTCTAACCGAGTGTTGGTTATTGACTACGGCTAACATACCAATCCTGGACGGATATCACTCTTATTCTACCAGGAATCTGTCTAATCAAAATGACGGTACCGTAATCAACGTAAAAATGGGATTAAATCACGCAGAAATTACGGAACCTCAGAACATTAGGAAATTTAACAGCTTGGTATGTAAAATAGGCAGAGACCTAGCTATAGTGGGTATATATAGATCACCTTCTTATAGAAATATAGACCTCAATGGGCTTAATGATATCCTGCTATCCTTAACCTCATTTAAACCCGTTTGTATCGTAGGCGATATAAACATAGATATACAACCAAATAGCGTCGATAAAAGGTCAGGTGAGTATCAAAACTTAGTAATGTCACACGGTATGATACCAACACACACATTTAACACTAGAAAAAACAAATGCCTCGACCATGCAATACTTAAAACGCAATTATCGTCTATCACCTTAGTCTTGGAGAGCCATATCACTGATCATCGTCCTGTTATTGTGTCGTTATCGCTCAAGAAACCACTAGAGTCTTCTCCTGTGTACCTTAAAAAAATAAATTACTCTGCTATTTACAACGCGATAAAAAACGTGGATTTCTCTCCTGTCTTTTATACAAACGACGTTAATATAGCTACAGAATATATGGTAACACACGTATCTAACATAAAAAAAAATCACACCACATCGTATAAAATATCACGTAGAAAGGTAAATATCAAACCATGGATTACTCAGGGTTTAATTCGCTGTATCCGCAATCGTGATAAAATGCATAAAAGACAAGTCGAAGATCCCACCAACATTACTCTGAGAATCACTTATATTAGATATCGTAACTTCCTCAACAACTTACTAAAAAAATTAAAGCGTAATTATGAACAAAATTTACTTCGAAATGCAAAAAAACAATATCCGGGCTACTTGGGATGCCATAAAAACTATAACAAACAGCAAAAAAACGTATTCTTCTGCCACATAACTTCTAAATATAAAAGTCAACCCATTGATGTCAGTGAACGCCGTCAATCACTATTTTACTAATATTGGAAAGGAACTCGCTAATAAAATAAAGGATGCTCGTACTCGTTTACCTATATCTACCGCTGTTAATAATGTCTCGTGTAATGATTACTTGCGGGATTCTATGGTCCTTCTAGACGTGGATTACATAGAGATTGAATCAATTATAAAGGACCTTCGTAGGGACTGTGCTGTCGGAATAGACGGAATCTCCACTGCGATACTTCAGGGTTCTTGTGTAACCTTTGTCCCACTCCTTGCACACATATGTAATCTATCGTTTACGACAGGTCTATTTCCCAACATATTAAAAAAAGCCATAGTACATCCGATTTACAAAAATGGAGATGTCAACATCGTCAGCAATTACAGACCAATCTCAGTTTTGCCCGCCATATCGAAGGTACTGGAGAGAGCTATAAACAATCGTCTAATGAACTTCCTGAATTCTAAAAACATCATATCTTCAAATCAATTTGGTTTCAGGCGACATATATCCGCAGAGGATACTATACTATCTTTGGTCTCTGGAGTCGTAGATTTCTTGGACAAGGGTCAGAAGTGCCTGGGCGTGTTCATGGATCTCTCTAAGGCCTATGATACCGTCTCAATTTCTATTCTTTTGACCAAGCTGGAGAAGATTGGTGTGCGGGGGATTGCGTTGGAATTGCTGACAGATTATTTAACTAACAGAACTCAATCTGTAAAAATTGATAACATCATGAGCGCGGAGGAATCTTTAGATTACGGAGTCCCACAAGGGAGTATTCTGGGCCCCACCTTATTTACCATATATGTGAACGATCTTTGTGAGATGTCTTCGCATAATTGTAGGATATTTGCATACGCAGACGATACTGCACTTCTCATCCATGGCACAAATTGGGATGAAGTAAAAACTCATGCTGAAGCCGCTCTGGCGAAAGCGATGTCCTGGCTGTCCCTTAACTTACTCACACTAAATCTAGATAAAACCTGTTACATAACCTTCGTCCATAATGAACATATGCTCCCGTCCCCGGACGACTTCGTGCTGAAGGCACATAGTTGTTTGGAGTTATCGCCTGGTTGTGATTGTAAAATGCTGTCTAACGTTGCCAATGCTAAATATCTCAGAATTTATCTCGATCAGTTTATGAATTGGAAACACCACATTGACCAACTTGTAAAGCGAGTAAGGAAACTAATATATATCTTTAAGCTTCTTCGTAATGCTGCAGATGTGAATGTGCTTACGTTAACATATTACGCCCTAGTGCAGTCAATCCTATCGTACTCCATATCATCCTGGGGCGGGGCATGTAAGACAATTATGTTGCCACTCGAAAGAGCTCAAAGGGCAGTCCTGAAGGTATTGTCCAGAAAACCATTCCGATACCCTACTCGTCAACTTTATATAGATATCCCAGTGCTTACAGTTAGGCAACTCTTTACAAGTAGTCCTTAAGAAGCACGTAGGATTACCATATGATGATAGTATATACAGTAGAAAACGCCGCTCGGATAAGGTGTGTACCATGATCCGGCATAGAACAAAACTAGCAAAACGGCATTTTACCATCATTAGCTGCCACCTGTATAATAAAATCAATAAGATTATACACATTTACCCTCTAAATTTCCACCAATGTAGAACAAAATTAAAAACATGACTTCAAGAGCAAAGCTACGAATACACAGAGCAGCTCTTTTACGATCAGATTTTTCATAAACACATAAATGCACGTCTGCTTGCGCTAATGAATTCCCGGATGCTTCAATGGTTAAAAGTTACACCCACACCCTCCCGCACACACCTCTACAGCCACCCAGCCAAACACACACACACACACACACACACACACACACACACACACACACACACACACACACACACATGAACATGAACATTATTTTTGAAACGGTTTTTTTCCTCCCGTTTCTTTCTTCTTTTTCTTACTGGTCCCCGTTGAGGCAGGAATACCTAGTTTGGGGACTCAGAAGATCAAAAATCCACTCAAGCTAACGATACGCTGCTGGCTACAACCGTGCTGTCTGTGATTATCCTTACCCACCTGTAACACAGTTCTTACTAGCATAGGAATGGGGGAAGCTAGTCTCGATGGTTGTTGTGGCTTAGACGTAGTAAGTGTTAAAACTGTAGTGGATACATGTTGTAATTTTTTTTTTATTTGACGATAAAGTTTTATCTTATCTATCTATTTGTTCTATTGAAATAAAATACGCCAAGTAACTCCGTAATGTTGGGGCTGTGCTTTATATTATCAATGAGGTCACTGGTGGTGGATAGTTAGTAGTGAATGGCCTCTACATTACAGAGGCAATGAATATAACAAATGGCCCTCAAACAATCAGCAGCAGAGTCAGCCCGGTTCGATACAAAACATTACTGGAAATAATGTTTTGCAACCTATATTGCTATGAATATCAAATATTTTGTATCATGGCATGACGTTTGAATTATCGATCCTAACGACAGAATTAAATTTGGAAAAGAATGGAGACCTGTAGATGATCCCCATTGTTTTTGCCATCTTCATTTAAATCAAAAATAAAGGTACTTAAATAATGGAGTGATGAAGTAAGTAATAAACATATAAAAGTGAACTCGAATAGAAAACACTCCTTTAGGAGTCTGCTGAAAAAATAAAAATTTACCCCAGCTCTATTTGAAATGCATACAAAAACTTCACTTTAGAATCAACGTGATCAAAAGTTATATTAAGAACATCGAATATTATTCCTATCATATATGTGTTACAACTATATCAATTTCAATAGTTGGTAAACTAATATTGTATTTACATACTATTTTGTGTCTGCCTACGGTCAAGATCAAGCTGAGGCGGATTACGAAATCGAATCATGTTTTATCGTTCATAACATGGAAGTATTTATTTATGTATTCATGCCTTGAGAGAAAAAACAGTTTATCTTGAAGAGAATTCTTTTGCTTTATTTAAATTGAAAAAGTTGTGTTCAAAAGAAGCTATTTGATACGTCGCCGTTGTGAAATGCAATTGAGCACTTTAGCACAGATTACTAAATAGTTACTACGTAAACTATATCTCCGATATGGGACAACGGGATAGCTTTAAATAAGATTACCAGCGCTGGGCGCAGCACAGTTCCCATTTCACCCAACCTACCATAAAGTGGTGAACGGAAACCTACAAGCTCCTCCTCCGGAGCATTTTTTATTGCATTCCACTCTCGAGGATTCTTTAAAAGCAATAGCGGAAAAAAGAGGTCAGGAAGCGCCAGGAGTTACCCGCGGAACACTTTGCCAACGGCCCGGCATTAGTAATCAAAACGACTTCAAACAATATTTTTTATTTGTGAATTTCATGAATATTTTTTCTAATCCTTTTGATTTTCTTGTTTTGCATAAAAATAAAATTACTTAAATCCTTTATTACAAATACTCATATAATTCAATATCTATAATGTAATAATTAAACCAGTCTACCAAGACCTCACATAGCCATTTTCATAGCAAATGTTGATTATGTAACAGTATTCTCTAGGCCGTAAAGGAAAAATCAATTCTCACCAGCCAATGAATATTCATTCCTCGTTGACTCTATAAAATACGAGAACGTACTAAATTCAAATGTTTCTGCTACGCGCAATATTGTGAGTGCTGTTTCTATTTTCATATCCTTGTATAAGTATCTATTTTATGAATTCCTTGAACTCCCAAGGTGTTGAAAACACAATTATTGATTCAATATAACTTAAGTAACTAATTAATAATCTCAATTATTAATTACTGTATTTGCTCATCTATATAATAGGAAGACATTTTAATTGCTTTACTTATTTACACAGTGTATGTAACATTGGAGGCAGATTCGGTTTCAATATGGTTTTAATCATAATTCCGAAACTGATTATACGCTTGTGTGCCCACGGGGATGAAATTTCAGCACTTCACTGTACTTTGACTTTAATTAATTTAATGTAAAGTTAATTTGGGGAGCCTCACTGAGTACAAATTGTAATATCTAACTCATTGACTTTGTGCTGCTCATACGCACAACCATGACTTGAAAATCGGCCTGAGACTTGTTTTAACCGGGTAAACATGCTCCATGTTAAATCACCTCGTTGCTTGACAATATGTGCATTATGGAGGACCATAAAAAACGGTATAATGGAAAGATACTTTTTCTCGACAGAAACGATTGCCACCTGACTATCGTAACATTGGGGGGCCTTCAACAGAGTCTATTTGGTGTTGTCCTAACTTTGATATGTAATAGGAAGTCACCGCTAATTCATTGCATAAAAGCATCTGTTGAAGATCAATATTGGCACATTGAACACTTATACCGACGTGTTTAATTAGGACAGATTTTGCGTTCGCGCGACAGTTCGATAACAAACATCGATGAATCCTTAACTCTTACAGTTAAATTATTTAAGTAACTTTAATGTCACTTACTCGTAATGTGGCAAACAAGTATATATTATGTCCTATAATAGTTGGAAAATAATTACTCTGATCTATACGACGACATTTGATTTAAAATTTATTGCATGTTGTAAACAGTATTATTTATCCCATGACGTCACCAACATGACGGCCTAAAACTTTCACAACTTGCAGAAAGGAGCTCAAGTCAATACTATTTTACCAACCTCTCTATTATGCAAACCAGCAGTGAAGCTTGAGCGTCTATTAGGCTCATTACAATCCTATTGCCAACCCTGCAAAAAGCTTCTAAGGCCTGTTTTAAAAAGCCACACACAGAGAGGCACTATCATTTGTAAAAACCTGAAAATTGTGGCTGGTCACGCTACAGTGTAGGCGTGAGAAAGCATCTATTGGACATTACCTTTTGCAAACGTATTAGGATATATGTATAACATCTATGGCAAATGGTGAGTTTCCAACATTCCAAATAGTTCAAATGGTACATACCGGAGATAAGATGTCATGTCATATTAAGAAAGATGCATGTATAAACTAGAGCCCTGGCAATAAAGACGAGCCTATTGCTCTAAGCATAAGCATGTTTCTTCTAAATAGGGTAATATGTTCACGAGATCTTAAGGGTCGATAAGAACTTCATACCATTGCGTATCTATAATATTATACGAGAAAAGAAAATGGATAATGAGAGGCAGATATAAAAGATAATTTATTGCACAATTTGTAAAATTGTGGTTATCTTATCTTATCCAACTTCTGGAACGGAGAGGAGACGGATTTGGGACTTCCCACGGCTTCACCCACCAGAACCTGGGTGCGAGTCGGGAAATCTTGAAGTAAGCGGTTCGGTTTAGTGGTCGCCCCGGAGGACAGACGTCTTTTTAAGAATACTAGACTTTGCCCGCGGCAAATAGACAGTAGGCAATAAAAAAATTTTACTGTGTGTTATTCCAGACTAAAGTGTACTAATAGAATAACAAACATCTATACAGCTCCTCAAACTTTCACATTAAATTAAATATTAGTAAGAAGTAGGATGAACAAGCTAAATTCGGTCTTCGTATTTTGCGATCGTTTGAATGTTCAGTCTTTATAAGCATAAATATAACCTATTCGAACTAGACGGACAGTAATGTTTTAGTGTGTTTTAGTTAGGCGGGCTGACAGGAGATGCCATCGTATCATGTCAGCAGGAAATCCTCCATGCTGACTTCGTGTTATACATATACATGTTATACTTCTCAACCCTAAATCAGATATTACAATGCTAATGACTGTGAATGCTACAAAGACTGTGCTCCAAACATAAATATATATTATGTCAAAGCTTCACGAGAGTCTGTGAAAAAAAGGTCTGGGCAATAAACTTAGTATTCTAGTTTTTTTGTCCTCGGTCAAATTGCCTTTGTAAGCTCTGTCGCTTTTTATTAAAACTTTACCATCGAGTGATACAGAAAACTAAACGTAAATAAAATATAGCTCAATCATGCTTATTTACTAGGTACAGTGTAATACAATAAGCCGACTCAGGTCTTTCTAGGGTCTATAGGAGGTCAGTAATATCAGCTCGGGCTTTTAGCCTCTCTTTTTGCTGTGTGTATGAACGATTGATTGATGAGAGATATCAACTACCGACATCTTGGTAATTGGCTATTTTTTTTTAAATAAACGAAACGTCTACTTAGGTGGTTGTAGATTGCTGTCGAACAATGTAAACATTTGTTTTGCTCATCATACATGTAATCCTGATAGACATGCGTATGTTGTTATATTTCATAGAATATGACTGCATAGGTGGCTCAGTGTAAAATGTATGCGAGAGCCGTGCTGAGGTCTTATGACCGAATTTTGAGTTGGAATAAATTTGTGTGATGCGTAAATTTTTGCTTTAGAATTTTAGTGGTTTCTGTTTTTTTAATTTTTTTAAATAATATTATTAATTATTTATTCACTTCGAGATTAACGTCATAATTCTTCAAAATCATAACAAAAAATAAATATATATACGGTCGTATTGAGTAACATTTTCTTTTTTCGAAGTCGATTAAAAATAAGATTTTGTTGAAAACATTTAGATTGGTATGCCTTTGTTTTCACAACTATATAAACTTACTTCCAAATAAGTACCTACATTGATCTCATTGGCATACAAAAGTGATTCATCAATTGATTTGAACACTCTTCAAAATCAAAAATATACTGCGGTAATGCTGTTGGTAGATAGGGTATTTATCGAGAAAACATCCACACATATTGTAAAGGAAATACTTCGTCTGTGGGTGCTTTATTATTTCTGATACTTATATTACTCTTGCTACTACTACTATTAATCTTTGAGGTTAGTAGTCCCGCTGACTCAGTGTTTTGTACTACAGTAAGCAACTTTTACTATTGCTGGTTCTTGGAAGGGTGACCACTTTATGACATTTCATTTGAGAGCGTTGTGTTACTTCGGAAGGCAAGTTAAGCAGTTGGTCACAGTTCCAGTAAATTGGCATCCGTTAACCCAAGTTACGGGTAGCTTGAAAACTTTCAACAGAGAGTCGTCACAACCGCCTGTCCATTTCCACGCGAAAATAGACTCGCTGTCGTATATTGCTGTCTCAGCTCTCTTTTGTAATATAAATATATGTTATTGACGTCCGAGGAACCTCTACAGAGAAGAAACTCTGAGATGAAAATGTGACTAAACTAGAAATGTTCAGTACCACAGCCGCAAAAAAAATAGTTCTTGCTTGTTATCTTTAAAATTTGAACACAACGCTATCTGATCCCAAAGTACGCTAGGAATTATCTGCTTGTGTTATGGGACTGATACCCATAACACAAGCAGGTTATTCCTACGGCCACGGATATTACTCCCATAATTGACCGAGTTTTTTTGAGGTGTCAGATTTTGTTTTTTTTTTAACATGTTTGTGATTAGGGCCTAATTAACAATATACAAGTGTTTAAAAATAAATCGTTATGCACCTTACGCAGGAGTCAGTGCTTAGATGTTAGATGGGTTACTGTTTTTGGTTAAATACCATTTACGAACGTTACCATGCTTTTGGTATATTAGGTCATGGGTATGGTACCAATATATTTTATTCCTGTCTGTTTCGATACAAAACATCGAGATCCTATGAGTACTTCTTTTAAATTTAAGCGCTGCTTTCAGCTTCATCCATAACATACTTCGTTAAACTTCAAGACTATTTTAAGAGGATGAATTTAAAAAAAAACCTAACAAAATCAAGCCCCAACTCTACATAGACATGGCATGGCATGTGTAGAATTTGAACAACGTGCATAGAAAAATAGAATTAGAAATAAGTTGAATACATTTTTAAAGCAATTGATATGTTTACTTTTTCAAATATGTACATGTAAATTCCTGTCTGAACGAAGTCTTTTTTATATAGAAACAAATATTAAATTAAGTTTTTTAAATATAATTATAATCCATTTCAAATACTTTTAACCAACGTGGATACCCTCTAAACCAGTGGGTTTATCCTCTAGGTACACCTGCTCGTCATACCTAATCTCACAATAAAAATGTCATTTTCCTATATCCTTGTCTCGGGAAAAGGTTGACATTGTGTATTTCAGTCTGAATTTTTATATAAAATATTCATAAAATCCTAAAAATAGTTCTAATTGGCGTCACTCATGTAGGTAAGTACCTAAAAGTTCGTCCACTTTAGCATCATTATTTCAAAAAGATAGTCGTCAAGTCTTCAGTAGCAATATTTTCGAGTCTTTTTCCTGTATTTTAGAAAGTTTACTAATGTTTTGCCTCATTTATGTAGCTGAGTTGCGACCTACGATATTTCAGATTACAGTAGGTAAGATAGTTGATATTGCAATACAGTCGAAATATTAAAATAATGAAAAATCTTCAATATTACGACTTTTTTATAAATTACTAGCTGATGCCCGCAGCTTCGCCCGCGTGAAATTTGTTCACGTTCAAGCTTCCCGTGGGAACTTATTTCCGGGATAATAGGCCTAAGTGTTATTCCAGACCATAATATAACCCAATACTGTTCTAAATTTCAGCCAGATCCGTTCAGTCGTAAGAGCGTGAAAGAGTAACAAACATCCACACTCACAAACTTTCGCCTTTATAATATTAGTAAGATGTCAGTGTTCAGTCAGAGGTAATTTTTCATGAAAACATAATTATCATGGCTGAAAATAAACTAAACATTGAATTATTTTACAAAGGTCTTAATTTTTTATGATAAATCAAGCACGCCAGCTTAGAAATATTTCAAAGGAACTCTTAAACTATAGGTAAAGAGAATTTAAAGTCTGAACTACAAAACCCTTAATATTAGAATCACTAAGAGCAAATTCACTTGTTCAAAAGGCATTTCTACAAGTACTACTTTAGACCTTTTAACCCTAAATGTAAGCAAATCGAAGGTTTAAAATGTTCACTCGTCCATTACAAGCAATAGCCAAAGGTATTTCGTGTAAATGCAACATTCCCTTCCTTATTTCAACAATAAAACCGTCCATTCGTTTAATTATCAACGATTCACAGCCAATAACATTCATTTATTTGTTACAGGCCTTCGTTCAACGTCACACGTCGGTGTGGTGGCCATGTTGGCGATGCTCAAAAGTTTGTTGTACAGACACTGGTAAGAGGGAAATGAATTTACTTGCTGGCTACGTGATTGTTTTAAACAAGTGGATTTGAATACTCTAAGACTTTAGTTACAATAAAGTTTGAAGATTCAATTTGAGAAAAACATACACGAAGTTAAGCCTTTTCCCCTAGGCGGTATAGGGATGTACATTACATTTCACTAGTTATTTCCCATGCCGTAGGTGGCGCACCCTTTACCGTGTTTTAATATTAGGTTTCGACACGTTAGGACACGATTATTAGGTGCCTTACAGAACACTGTGTCAGCAAGGCTACGAGTAAAGAAAATACATGCATACAGATGTGGTTTTTTCCGATTGCTGCGTTAGCATTTGCTATTGTTGTATTGAAATAGACAGGGGAAGGTGGTGACTGCTTGCGGTTGAATATTTTTGTTATTGCCCCATATCGCAACGGGAAAGAGTACAAAATGTCGCCACTTCAATTCATCCCAAGGGTGTCGTAAGAGGCGACTAAGGGAACACTTTCGCAAAACGATCCATTGCGTAGAGAAGGAAAACTTGAAATGATACCCGGTTGTCAGTAAAATAATAATCGTTTAGGCAAGTTGATGGCTTGAAAAAAGTCAACTGGGGTTTATCACGACCTGCACCTGTCCATTTCAACACGGCAATAGGCTCACCACCTATTACGTGAGACATAAAACTATAACGTGGAATGTGGGCGTATATATAGTATGCCTTTGCCTGCCCCCTTGGGTATTAGGCGTTACTATATGTATGGATGTATGTATGTATTATGTTGAAATGTATTCAAGTCTCCCTTAAGTACTTCAAGTTGGCTTAAAAACTGCCATGTTACTGACAACTGAGACCAATGGCTTCAAGTGTCTTCTGAAACACGAAAATGTTTGCGAATGTAAAGTCACTGGTTGGTTACCCATTTGAGGATCAGCCACAGCAGAAGTTGTTTACCGTAGTTATAGTTAACAGAACACAGAGTCTAATGGGCCACTAGAAAATAAACAGTAGATTTTAGTAAGAAATGGTTAAGATGCACCACGGTAGAGTATAATGGCAGTAACCCATTCTCCCTCAAAGGCTTACACATTAAAGCAAGCAATGATACATATTTGTATTCTAGTTAAATGAAAGGATCATAAAATAAAATAAGAACCCAACTAACAAATGCTGATTTTGAAAGAGCCTTTCAAAGTTCTCCTAAAAACCTTCTATTTACTCAGAACTCTAATAATAAGGCTCTTTATTCGTATACCTATAATATTTACTTTTTGAAGAAAAAGAACTTGTTATGATTAGCATACTACGTGAGTAAAGCTAATACGGAGCTAGGTAGAGATAAATCGATATCCTTCGAATCACATTAATGCGTCTAAAGTACGATACCTTCATCGAACCTTATAAATATTTACAAGGCGCGGCACCTTTTATGGATCCTTACAAATATTGAATGGACCGAAATTATCTTTAAAGCTAGAATACACAAATCGGGCGGTACGAAAGGTACTCGGAAAATATTGGTTATAGATAATCTTTTCTTGCAACCGATCATTCTCATCTCGCACTTTCACGTATATTTGGGCTTGTCTTTAGACGTGTATTTTGGTTCCGAAAATACAGAATTGAACATAAGATTCCAACACTTAATTTGTTAGGAAAATATACATGCATATAGTCATGCCTTTATCCCCGAAGAGGGTTTACGCCCACATTTCACCTTAGAACGATAATAAAGGAGAGGAGGGATAGGAACTCACCTCACACCCTGGACTCGTCAATCCTAACGTACTAAGGTCAAGGATAACCACAACTAATTTGAGAGCAATGACGAATCGAACTCCTTAGGAAAGGAAATTAAGATGTTTGGCTAAATATCTGCACCCTCCAGGTTGTTTGTATTAATCACTACTCCTCTTAACAACATAACTAATAAGTCGACACGCTTCCTTTCCTGAGAATTTCCAAACCGGGTTTCATTTCGAATTTCCTTGTCTACGCAATGGATAGTTTTGCGAAAGTGTTCTCTTAGTCGCCTCTTCCGGCACCCTCTGAATGAATTGGAATGGCGAAACTTTTACTTTTTCCCCTCACCATACGGGGTGATAAATAAGTATAATCGTTTTTGAGATCTATGTTATTGAATCGATTATTATTAATTATACATTACCAAAGACTTTAAACCCTATAATTTGCACGTCCTTAATATTTTTATTACATTCAGGTATCCGACTTCAAAGTACAAATTACGAAAAAAAATTGATTACTTAATAAAATTGTGTCCAATATTACCTTTGAGTCTGACTGCGGCGCAAAAAGTCATTTTGACTTATAAAATATTTTTATCCCGCTATGCCGCATGTGTATATAAGACTAGCTGATGCCCGCAGCTTCGCCCGCGATGGCGCTGTATGTGAAATTTTGCTGAATTTTCTTTGCTATAAACCTCACGGAGCCCGAGACCTTTCCAACGAATGCAAAACCGTGGAAATCGGTTCGTGCGTTCTAAAGTTATAGCGTCAGGAAGGAAAACCCGACTTATTTTTATATAATAGATTACATATATAAAATTCGAGTCGTACGTCACGGTAATCCGCTTTATATATAGATATTTCACCCAATCATGGCTGTCGATGCAGGGAGTAATTGGAAACGGAATGAAAATAAATGGTATCGTGGTTTAAGCGTAGCCATATTTTTAAATGAAAAAGTGTCTGTTCGAACCCACTATTTTAAAAGAAATATTGTCTGATAACAGTGACTTTTCAAAAACCTCTATTTTCATTAATAAACACCTATCCAGTCCAATCCTAAACCAGATTTCTATATTTATAAGAAGTTCTTTATAAAATACCTAGAAGAATTTCTGGTCTATTGAAAGTACATATATTATTTGCATAAAGGAAGCACGCACACAGTGTTGATTTTAATCATTCTTTTTTATCTTTTCAGGACTATCCGATGATCAGAGGACTAAGAAAATCCATGAACTTGCCACTTTCTCATCTAAAATCAGTGTTAGACTTTAGTGTTTATAAAAACTTGAAAATGATGCAGGTAAAGTTATTTTATCAACAACGTGAGTTGAACCTAGTGATTTTATACTTGTACATAGTTAGACTTGTATTTAGGACTTTTGGGATGATAGTGATGTTTCGCTTCGACAAATCTTAATATGTACGTAACTGTTACCTTATAATAAGAACTTTAAAATAAAGGAAATCCCTGTTTTTAAATGTGCTTTCATTTTCCTCTATCTTCTTCTCGTAATATCTTTCAGGTTGTATTAAATCATGGATGTTGATTGAAAAAGTTTACGATAAAATTTAGTCCGTTGATCAGATCAGCATGTAAACAAAGCTGTTAGTTGCTTGGCTAACTCCTTAACACAGAATTTGGATTAATATCCGAAAATTTTCACCAATTCAAGCAAGATTATAAAAACTACAATACATACACATACAGCTGCCAATGTAAAAGCTCGTTTTTTATGACATCGAGAGATATTATGATATGAGATTTTTTTACGTGTTGAAATCGTCGTGGATGTTATACCGGACTTTTACCGACTAATACAACACTGTGCTTTACAACTTCTTACGACCGTGAATCCCAGGTAAGATTTCGAAAGAATGTTCCAGGATACGCCCCGGACATGTAAACTGTAAACTTATCTCCATGAAAGTACTAGTTTGGAAAAAAAGGCATACAAGATAATTATTTTTTTAAATATTCACGGACATCTCACACAACGCTATCTGATCCCAAAGTAAGCTAGGAATAACCCGCTTGTGTTATGGATATCAGACCACGGATATTAATACTTATATACTTTTAAATACATACATATTATACATAGAAACACCCAGACTCTTGAGACAAATATCAATGGGTCACACAAATATTTGTCTTCGGTGGGAATCGAACCCAAGACCTCCAGCGCCGCAGGCGGTATCACTACCGACTGCGCCACAGAGGCAGTCAATATTATAATGGCAGTAGACTACATCTGACTGCTCTTTATCTATCTATACTTATAATAAATCTGTAGAAGTGAAAATTCTGTACATTCAAAATATCAAAAAAATAAATAGCAGGGGGTGTTACTAGATCGACACCGAACCCAAAAATGTGATTAAAAAAAATTTTGTCCGTCTGTCTGTCTGTCTGTCTGTCTGTCTGTCTGTCTGTCTGTTTGTTCAGGCATCACGCAAAAACTACCGGTTCGATTACGATGAAACTTGGTATAATTATTTTTTAATAGCCTGGGCACAACACTGGGTACTTTTTATCCCGGTAAAGTATATAGAATTCAAAGCAAACTTAATTTTGCGGTTCGTTCCCTACACCCAAAGTTATTATCAATTATTGCTTAAATGGTTAATGGAGCGATGATGAAACTAAGCATGAGCGTTGTTTGTTACAATTTGAAAAAAGTAATTTTAACATTTTTGCAAATTCCACCTCTAAAGGTATAAAAAAGGAGGGTAAAGTTTGTATGGGACAACGTGATTCCTTGGTCCGATCTACTTCAAATTTGGCACATAGCATTATTAACATAATTGATGGAAGACGTGTTTCGTATTTTATTGAAATTTATACTATAACGAGCTGAAAAGGGAATGTAAATTATTTTGGGGCTGATTTTCTCCGGAGTTGATATCAATACTCCTTAAATACTCATATTTTATACTTAAATTAATTTTTAATTTGACATATAATTTGTGAAAGCGTTGTCATTTATGTTATATGGTTTTACTTCAGATTTCAAAGATATGATTTTACTACAAAGCCATAAAGTTAAATAAAAAGCGCTATTTTGGTAAAATATTAACCAAATACCTATGCTATACGGAAGTATTATTGCTAATTTATTCAAATTTTGTGTGACAAAAATACATTTGTGAAAAGAAGAAGAAAATTCTAAGATGGCTAGCCAGAAAAAATGAAAGACCACGCTTCAGGTAGTATCCACTTATCAATAAAATAACACGGCATGTTACCATCTACGCTCAATCCTTACGACAAACATTGGTCATGGAAGGCATGAACTTTATTCTACATATAGTGCAGTCAGGAAACAGACTCATTAAGTCTTTGTAAAATACAGGAATAGACTCTATGAAGACTACATGCGAAAAGACTGAAAAAAGCCATTACAATGAACATGAACGCTCAGCTGATGAAATTTACATTGTTAGTACGTTACCAGGTCTTGGTTTGTCCATCTGTATTAGGAGGATAAAGCCTACAGTAGTTCGGTTTGTTTAAACGTCGTAGCCTGGGACTATCTGAAGAAGGAACTAAGTTACGATGTCAATTGCTTAGAAGAGAAGTTGTGTCAAGTAGTAGTTTAGCCATTGAATTAAAAAATGTATTTAATAAATAAATTTACTTGGTTCATATATTATGCATTATGAATTTGTTAATCAGAAATCTATCTAACTAGGTATTATTATAAATGCGAATGTTTGTGAGTGTGGAGTGTGGATGTTTGTTACTCTTTTACGCTGTAACGGCTGAACGGATCTGGCTGAAATTTGGTGCCCACAGAGATATGTTATAGTCTAGGAACAAAATTTCACGCAGGCGAAGCTGCGGGCATCAGCTAGTATTTAGAATAAATCTGTAGAAGTGAAAATTCTGTACATTCAAAATATCAAAAAAATAAATAGCAGGGCGTGTTACTAGACCGACACCAAACCCAAAAATATGATTTAAAATTTTTTTGTCTGTCTGTCTGTCTGCCTGTTTGTTCAGGCATCACGCAAAAACTACCGGGTCGATTACGATGAAACTTAGTATAATTATTCATTAATAGCCTAGACACCACACTGGGTACTTTTTATCCCGGAAAAGTATATAGAATTCAAACCAAACTTAATTTTGCGGTTCGATCTCTAGACCCAAAGTTATTATCAATTATTGCTTAAACGGTTAATGGTACGATGATGAAACTAAGCATGAGCGTTGTTTGTTACAATTTGAAAAAAGTAATTTTAACATTTTTGCAAATTCCACCTTCAAAGGTATAAAAAAGGAGGGTAAAGTTTGTATGGCACAACGTGATTCCATGGTCCGATCTACTTAAAATTTGGCATATATCATTATTAACATAATTGATGGAAGACGTGTTTCGTATTTTATTGAAATTTATACTATAACGAGCTAAAAAGGGAATGTAAATTATTTTGGGGCTGATTTTCTCCGTAGTTGATATCAATACTCCTTAAATACTCTTATTTTATACCTAAATTACTTTTTATTTTGACACATAATTTGTGAAAGTTCAATACAGTTGACGTTTTCATTTATGTTTTATTTCAAACACAACAACAAATGATTTTACTGTATAGCCATAAAGTTAAATAAAAAGCTTATATTTTGGTATAATATTAAACAAATACTCGTTAAATACTCTCTCGTTAAATACTCCTTAAATACTCGTGGCCCCGCGGACTCAGTGTTCTGTAAACGATCACTGCAGTAAGCAACTTTCACTATGGCCGGTCCATGGATGGGTGACCATCCATGTAATCACTTTGTGACATTTATTTGAGCGTTTCCGTGCTTCGGAAGGCACGTTAAGCCGTTGGTCCCGGTTGCCTGTAAAATGGCAGTCGTTGAACTAAGTTGAAGGCTTTATTTCAACAGCAGGCAGTCACAACCTGCGCCTGTCCAATTAAACACGGCAATACGGCTCACCACCTATTACGTGGGACAAATTATACCAAGGTGAAATGTGGGCATATAATATGCCTCTGCCTACCCCTTCGGGGATAAAGGCGTGAGCATATGTATGAAAAATGAAAATGAAAATGAAAATGAAAAAAATCTTTATTCATATAGGTCACAATGTAACGCTTATGAACGTCCAAATGATTGCTTCTACATTTACATTTACTGCCAGATTCGCAAAGCAATAGGTAGAGCTGGAGAAAAAAAGAACCTGGCAATAAAACTCCAGCCACTCTTTTAACATCCAGTAGGTAATTACAAATCATTCAACAACTACAGAGGTGTAATTGTTGAATGATTTGTGTGATGAGATTTGTACACGCGAGTTTTCATTAAGCAATATCCTTTTTTAAACAAAATTCGTCTAGGTAGGTACATAATTTTTTTTTGTGTGTTGACTTGGAGCGCCTTAAACCCACGCATTTTTATCATCTATATAGTCTTGAATTGTATAATATGCCTTGCTACATAATTTGGCTTTAATGGAAGCTTTGAATTTGTTTATTGACAATAATCTAGTTTCTTTGGGAAGTTTATTATAAAACTTTATACATTGTCCGACAAAAGAACTGCTTATACTGTGTAGACGAGTAGCATGTAAAACAAGATTATCTTTATGCCTGGTATTTACATTGTGTATATCACATTTTTTTAGAAATTGGTCCTTATTTTTATGCACATAAATTAAATTTTCATATATGTATTGTGATATAACAGTTAGAATATTAATTTCTTTGAATTTTTCTCTTAGAGAAACTCTAGGACCTAGCTGGTATATTGCTCTCACAGCTCTCTTTTGTAATATAAATATGTTATTGATGTCCGCTGAATCTCCCCAGAGAAGAATTCCGTATGACATAACACTATGGAAATAACTGAAATAGACTATTCTAGCCATTTCAACATCAGTGAGTCGTCTAATTGTTTTAACTGCATATGCAGCAGAACTTAATTTACCTGACAATTTTTCTATATGGGGGCCCCAGTGCAACTTCGAGTCAATTGTAATGCCTAAAAATACTGTAGTCTCCACAGAGTCCAGCCCGGATCCATTCAGTTGTACATTGGTCGCCACCTGTCTCACATTAGGTGTCGAAAACTTTATTACTTTAGTTTTTTTATCATTTAAAAGAAGGTTATTAACGCTAAACCAATAAACAACTTTTGAAAGTGCACTGTTAACATCGTCATAATCCATTAACTGTCTATTAATTTTAAATGTCAGAGAAGTATCATCCGCGAACAGAACAATCTCATGTTCATCCCTAACATAATAAGGTAAATCATTTATGTATATTAAAAAGAGAAATGGACCAAGGATTGAACCCTGCGGGACACCCATTACAACTGGGGTCCCTGGAGATCGTATACCGTTTACTTAAACCCTCTGAATTCTATTGCTCAAATAAGAAGTCATGAGGTCGAGAGCTCTATTCCTGACACCATAGTGGCGCAACTTTTTGACCAGAGTTTCGTGGTGAACACAATCGAAGGCCTTAGACAAATCGCAAAACACACCCAGTGCATCCTGCGAATCCTCCCAAGCCGTGTAAATACTCTTAAGTAAAGCAACTCCTGCATCCACTGTTGAACAACCCTTTGTGAACCCGAACTGTTTCCTGTGTAGTAAATTATGTTTATTAAAGTGACTGAGCAACTGTTTAAGCATTAGCTTTTCAAAAATTTTACTGAGTGTAGGTAATATGGAAACAGGTCGAAAGTTCGAGGGATCCTCACTATTTCCCGCCTTAAATAAAGGTATGACTTTACTATGTTTCATCAAGTCAGGAAACACACCAGTCTCGACACAGCTATTGAACACAGTTGCCAGATGCGGGGCTATTACAGTTATAATATGAGCAACAGTTTTGACAGATAGACCCCATAAATCTTTAGTGGTTTTCATATTAATTTCTTTAAAAGTTTTTAAAACATCTATAGGACTGACAGCTGAGAATTCAAAGTCTGTGCCGCATTCGTCTACGCCAAGTTTTAGAATTTGTTCGGCAGAAGCAGAGCAAGAAGAGAGACTTCTGGTAATAGAAACTGGAATGTTAGAAAAATATTTTTCAAATTCAGTCGCAACTTCCAAGTCCTCTTCAATATCAAAATTATCTATTTTTAAATGAAAATCATTACAACGTATTTTAGATTTACCAGTTTCAATGTTTATGACATTCCAAGTTTCTTTAATAATATTATTTGAACATTTGATTTTATTTTTTAAATAAATAGATTTCGCTCTAAGACAGGCTTGTCTGAATGTTTTTGAATATTTTTTTACAAATTCTTGAAATTGCGGATTGTGGTTATAGGACTTCTCTTCATATAGTTCATACAGTTTGTTACGGCTTTTATAAATTCCAGGAGTTGCCCACTCACTCATGGAGAAACGTTTATTAAAAGATCGGCGCTTAGGTGTGAAAATTGCACTGAACTCACCATTAATCAAGTTGACTAATGAGTTATACAAGTGATTCGAACTACCGTGATAGGGCAACAACTGTACCTTTTGTGTAATATTACATTTGAAATTTTGTATACGGCTTTCACTGAATGTTATCATATTTACTTGTCTCTTTTGGACTTTTTCAGAAATGCAGAATGAGACAAACTGCCCTGTGTGATCTGAGCGAACTTTTTTGATAATAGATTTATGTATGGATTTCTCACTACTATATATGTTATCAATGCATTTTGCAGTTGTGGCCGTTATTCTGGTTGGTTCCATAAAATTGTTATATAAATTAAATGATTTAAATAGATTCAGAAGGTCCAAACTTTCTGAAGTTTTCACCAAAATATCTATGTTAAGGTCTCCACATACAATAACAGTTTTATGGCTATTATAAACTTTATTTAGAGCGCACTCCTTAATCTCCAAAGAAACATCAAAAGGGGCGCACGGAGGTTTATACATATTTAATACAATGAATCGCTCCAATTCAACACATGAAATTTCTACAACCCGTTCAACGGATAGACTAACAACATCACATCTATCTTTAAATTTTAATAATTTACTAACCAATATTGACGAGCCACCTCGTATATAATTTTTCCAGTTGAACGAGCTTGCAACCTTATGATTATTAAAGCTGTAAGTGAATTCATGGCTTCTTAGCCAGTGCTCATTTAAAAATACAATGTCAATACTGCTGGAATTCATAAACAATTCCAATTCCAGCTCCTTCCCATCCAAACCTTGAATGTTTTGATGGACCAGGTTAATACATTTTATAATTTCTTTATTTTTAGTATAACAAGGTGTTAGCTTGCCAGAGAAACATTTTGTTGTCTTACTATTCTGGATATTTGTCTGCTTGTTGGATAAGACTTCAATACTATTGTGTGCTATGTTTGAACTACTAGATATATTGTTATTACAGCACTCAGAATTATTACTTTTTAAAACATTATTTGTGGTAGGCTCAATGGTCTCAAAAGACCTGTAGCCATGGCCAGATTTTTTATCTGTTGTCTTATAACCTAGTTTTTTGACTTGTTTGGGACGCCTTCCCAACCTAGTATGTCAACACTATTATTAAAATTATACTCAATATGAGCAGTTTTATTAGAAGCCAAAAGTTTGGCTTGATTCAATAAAAAATTTGATAGCAATATCGCTACCTGTCGTCTTAAGAACTTAGATAGTAAGTATCTATTTATAGTCAAAAAAGATTCACGTAATACAAGATTACAGTCGAATAATTCAAAATTTCTACTATTATTAGTCAACTTGTATAATTTTCTGTTTATTTTGTATCGAGTATTGTTCTCATTACGTGAGAAAGATTTACTATATGGTAATGTAGACAATATTACCTGTTTGACTGACAATTTTGACAACTTTTCATGGAAATTATTAATAGTGTTTATATTTACATAGTCTCTCCTGCCAATAAATATAACTATTGTTGATTGTGGGCAGTGTGTACTAGTCAATACTTTAGTAACTATTTGAGAGTAGGTGGCCCCAGGAAATGAATTAATTATGACTGAACTACTCATATGTTGAACTAAGTGGTAACCTAAGTTCTGGCCGATTTCATCACAATATATACATTTTCTCCAGTATCTACAATTTCTGAAACCTTTGTTACAGGGTCAGCAGAGGAAGTTAAGTTTAATTGTACAGCATGTTCATCCATACTGCCCGCTAAGTGAACCCCTGGAAGCGTTGACTCAGTCTGGGATGTTATGGGCAAGGAAGAATGTGGCAGAGATTCTTCACAGGCTGGTGATTGATTATATAATTTCTCAAGTGAATGGAACCTTTGTTCATTGCTGTGACAAGACTCAACCAAGCTATTTAGTGCCTCAATATACTCTCCAATTTCTTTTTGTGATATTTTGTACTTTAATGTTATTGACTCTAAAGACTTATTTAAATGTATGATTTCTGACTGCAATTGAAGTATATCAGTCTCATACTGCTCTGTTTGAATGGTTAATTGTTTTCTACTAGTTTCTACTACTTGTTGTAGCTGATAATTTGATTTACAAGTCCTAAGATATTTATTCGCACCTATTTTAAACTTTTTGATTTGTTTCTGTGATTTAACAATAAATTTATTGAGCTTTATATATTTTTTTAATTTATTCCTGCTAGTACTAACTAATCTAATGGTGTTGTTAGATGCTAAAGTAATATTATTAGAAGTATCGGGTGTCGAGAGATCTATAATATCTGAGGTCATGGGCTGGTCAAGATTAATACGATCTGACTTTACACTCATCAGCTCATCATACAGACTGTGGGAGAGGGCAACCTGATCAGCTGATTTGAGAGTCTCCCTGTGAGTGATGGAGTTATGAACATCACTTAGCTCACATTCCAGAATGCTGATACGCTTTAAGGCTCTCTCATGGGTGTTGCTGCACTCTTCCAGACCTACCACCGTTTCCTGAAGATGATTCCGCTGTAGTGTGAGCTCCATTACCTGTGAATGTAGCTCAGCCAACTCTTGTTTGAGTTGGGTATTTTTCTCAATGACATTTAATATTTCTTTTTCACTGTCGTCCCGTTCTTCCAACAACTGCTTATTAAGATTTTTACAAATTTCAAGTTCCTTAATGGTGAGATTGAACTTTTGTTGCAAGTCACGGGTTACAGCACTGCGGGTCATCATTTTTATTTATATTGCCCTTTGAAAATAATTTATATCAGTGAAGAATGTAGTGTCACTTAGAGTAATGGACAAGTAATTTATAATACTTTACAATATTTACCTACTCAAAAAAAGGGAATATATGAACAAAATTCTTAATTTGTATAAGTATTAAGTACTTATGTAGATTCAATTGTATTTGAAAACCAATTAAGTAAGCAGTTCAATACACAATCTATTTAAAATGTTTATTCAATTTATATCAATTTTGCAATGAATGATAGTCTGATAACAAAGTTAAATGCAAATAAATACAAAATTTAATTAATTTTTCACTTGGTATGGTACCTACCCTACTCTCAAATTAACAAATTGTAAGTTTGAAAAATTGGAATTTTAACAGAATATTTTTCATAATTTTTTACAGTTCTTGTTCGTTTTCATGAAGTTAAAGGATCACTTTTCACTAGTAACCGTAAACTCGCAGCTATTTTTACTTACTTTTTAACAATTTTGTACTGAAATACTTTTTTCTATGGCTTCTGACATTAATCGCTTTTCATTTCGTCGTCGTCTTGTGTATGCTTTTAATATTACTTCCAACTTATTTTCCGTGGTTAACCTTTATATTTATCACTTTTTTGCTTTAAAAGGTTTGTTATTTATAATTTTAAATCCTAAAAATTCACATACGTAATGTTTACGTTACGGCTCCAGTGTTGCCAGTCCAGTGTGCCAGATGTATGTATGTATTAAACAAATATGCTTTATGGAAGTATTATTGCTAATTTATTCAAATTGTGTGTGACAAAAATACATTTGTGAACAGAAGAAGAAAATTCTAAGATGGCTAGCCTGAAAAAATGAAAGACCACGCTTCAGGTAGTATCCACTGGCCAATAAAATAACACCGCATGTTACCATCTACGCTCAATCCTTACAACAAAGATTGTCAGTAGCCCTAAGCGACTGATCATGGAAGGCATGAACTTTATTCTACATATCGACGCTGGAAAGGCTAATTGCATTAACGACCATTTTATGAATTGTTCAGGAGAAGCATTTAAAGTTTCAAATTTTGCAAAAAAAATCATAACTAATTAACCACTTGAGTTATCCCATTGAAAATCAGAATGGTTATTATAAATAACGTTTACTATGAAATGTATAAAAATAAAAAAATGTAGGTATCCTCCTTTCTAATATATTGGAGATAATACAATGCACAACATAATCTTGGTAAGGTAAAAATGACTTAAGTTACTGTAACATCCTCATTGTGGTTCGCTAAAGACGTTTGAATGATCAAATAGCTGTACAAAATGAACTAGATAAATGTTTTATATTCTGTTCAGTATAGTTCCACATCAAAGTAAAATGTTTTATCGGGCTGAATCAAGTCAAACGATGACAGCCAGATTATCTTATCCGGCATTAAACGTCAAGTCACTCCTAGACTTTTAGTATTATCTCCCAATATGAATGACTTATGGAAGTGATTGGTAAAATAATCTTCAAATTACATTATTTTTATTCAGATTTTTCTTAAAAAATCAAGAGCGTAACTTTATGTATTATCAAAAAAATAAAACTATACGATTCTGAAATGAATCCCTGTTATTAAAATGGAAAAGCTATATTTTGTGCGTGTAACTATTAGGTTGTACCCATTATCCCAGACCACCACATTATCCCAGACTTTCCCTAAGGATGAGTATGAGTATTCCAGTAGTTTTCACGGAGTCCGGTCAAACTCTCGTTTATTAACAGAATCGTACTATCTGACCCATCCAGATACTGGAATTTTCTTGGTTTTTTCTTGTTGTACCCATAATCTTAGATCTGCTAATTGAAATTATGTTATACTCAGCCATAAGTTGAGACTGGCATTTCAGTGGTCATCTATCACTCTTAACTAGTACTGTCAAGTACTTTCAGGCTACAATGTCCTGTAATTATCTCGTTAACTAGCCTCATGTTTCCTCTTGTTAGCTTTGACTATCTCATTCCCGCTGAAAATCTCAATCTAAGATTAAACTTCTGTCATTATGCTCCTGCTGATAACGCTCTTGGTGATTTTATGAGCGATGGGAAGTTCAGTCTTAGGTCCAACCAAGCATTCATCTACTCCTTCTGGGGCTAAATTATCTGGTACTGTTTCATCACCCGAAATTCCCTAGGTTTCAGGTACCCAATCTATGTACGTATACTTTGGTCTTTCCCTCCAACATGTCAAGTGACTTTCTATATTCCTTCACGATTGCTGATGTTATAATTTTCTTCATTTTATTTCAATGCCACTTGACTGTCGCTGTATATGGTTGCCTTTCCCGAGTTTGTTTGGTGGTAAATTATTTGCGCGCTCTCAGTGATTGCGGTGATTTTACACATTGACACCATTTATTTTATTATTTGGACCACTTCCAGAGCGTGGTTGTTCAGTCTCACTGGTTCAGCACTGCTTTGCATTATCTTAAAATTTAGGTTCGTCTCTTTGCTTTACACATTGTGCCAGAGCCTTCTTCAGAGAGAACAAAGAGTTCCCCAACGTCGGAATATACACATAATAATACACATAGGTTTGACACATGTGTCATGTGTCAAACGTATGTGTATTATTATGTGCATCCTCTTAATTTTATTATTATTCATCTTATTACCAGACATCACATAAGTAGCGATAGGTATCCTCCCTTACTCACGTGTATCGTGCAAGTTACGGCTGCCATCTCTGACTCCATCAGCCGGTGTCTCAGCATTTTATGTTTCACCCATTTTTATGTCTTTGCCACTTTCTTCGCAGTTCAGGGTAGTTTCTATTAAATCAGGAGAATAGAAGATTCCTTGACGTCAAAGAAGTACCTTAACGCGAACTGCTTTGGTATTATGCCTAACAGCCTACGGTTGGGAGCCCCGGGTAGGCCCTCGAAAGGATACCCCAGGACTCCCAACAAACCTACGGCTACCACTGGGGCCTCATCTGGGGGGAGGGGGTTCGGGTGCTATCCCGCGTCTTTGGGGGGCGTGCATGAATCCCTCACATCACGCTGTCATCTAGGGCCTGCTTCTGTTAGGACGGTGAGCAAGCAAAGAGGCAGCGCAGTCCTACTTACTCCCGCTGGAGATCATGGCTCGTACCATCGTCTCCAGCGAGAGAGTGTCCACGTCCAGACCTGCCACGAGGACCTAGCGCTATTGCGCCTACGCCGCACAGTAGATCGATCCCATATAAATGCTTGGACATCATATAGGGTCGCATGTTAGTAAGAATATATCTTAAAATAAAGAAGGAACAACGAAGGCACCGTGGAGACCTAATCGAGACCTACAAAATCCTAACAGAGTACTATAACTCATCTGTGCTGCCCGGACTTTTCACCATGAATAGTAACGAACACCTTCGAGGGCATTCTCTGAAACTCCATAGGCAACTATGTACAAGTGACCCACGCAAACACTTTTTGCCTAACCGAGTGGTGAAATCCTGGAACAAATTACCGGAAGCAGTTATAAGTGCTCCCTCTGTGAATTCCTTTAAGAACAGACTGGACAAATTTTTAAACGACCAAGTGCACTAGATATGCACGCATCAGCTATAAGCTGCTAGTGCATTATATAATAATAATAATAATAATAATTTAAATAATAATTTCTGGCACAAACCAGTAATACTATCAACCACGGATCGCAAGGAGATATGGCAGAGCAAAGAGCTGCATGGACGATTTTATCGGGCCTTACACGGGCCCGATGTAGATTTAACAGCATCTGTCTCCTGGCTACGTTTCGGTGATTTGTTCGGCGAAACAGAAGGTTTTGTCTGTGCAATTACAGACGAAGTTGTTATGACGAATAACTATCGGAAATATATTTTGAGAGATGGTACGGTTGACATATGTCGGGCATGCCACCTACCCGGTGAATCTCTCAGACATATTATTTCTGGTTGTTCTCGTCTTGCCAACGGCGACTATTTGCATAGACACAACCAAGTGGCCAGGATTGTCCATCAGCAACTTGCACTAAAATATAAACTTGTGGATTTGGAGGTACCGTATTACAGGTATGTGCCCGACCCAGTTCTTGAAAATGGTCGTGCCACGTTGTATTGGGATCGATCTATTATCACTGACAGGACTATTGTAGCCAATAAGCCTGATATAGTGGTAATAGATCGATCAGAGCGCCTCGCAATAATCGTTGATATCACGGTTCCACATGACGAAAACCTCGTGAAAGCCGAAAAAGACAAACAATTAAAATATTTGGACTTGGCTCACGAGGTTGTCGACATGTGGGATGTAGATTCAGCGATTATTGTTCCGATAGTCGTATCAGCACACGGTCTAATTGCCAAGAGCCTCGATCAACATCTCAAGAGGCTCGCGTTAGGTAGTTGGGTCAAGGGCCAGATGCAAAAGGCGGTACTTCTAGACACGGCACGTATCGTGAGGAGGTTCCTGTCTCTGCAGCCCTAACCACCGGTGGCTTGGTCCCTGTACCCGATGCCGGTGGGACGCTATTTTTTTATATTTTTAAATATATTTTTTTATTTTTAGAATGTATTTAGAAATTTAAATTAATAAGTTTAAGATGTAAATAAAGGGAATAATAATAATAATAATAATAAAGAGTATATACGCGTTCTATAACTTCCTACTTAAGGGGACCCTACTGTTAATAAAATATTATTCTTATAACATGTACCTATTTTTAACCGACTTCAAAAAAGGAGAAGGATCTCAATTCGTCTGTATGTTTTTTTTATGTATGTTCACCGATGTTTCGGTCAATTATAGACGGATTTTTTTTTTCTTTTGTATAGGGTTTACTTCTGCAGTGGTCCCATTTTCACCAGGTCAGGATCTGATGATGGGATCCAGGAGAAATCGAAGGCAACTACTGAAAATTGTAGGGCAACTATTGCGTTTGTTAACTTTTTAATTAAGAGCTTTAATGTACTACAATTTAATGAAGGTCTGGAGTCGATTTGATGATGGAACCGAAAGACAGTCGAGGGAATTCCTTAACGATTTACAGCAATTACCTTGTGTTTGGGCTCGATTGATTTGTTTTGATGAGAACTTTACACTTAGATAGATATATTTTCGGTCCACCCTTCACTTAAAATAATGAAATATTTTTTTTGTAAAAAATAATACCGACTTCAAACAAATCCTAAATAATAAAATTTACTTAGCACAAAGTAACATGAATTTTGATTTATCAGATTTTAATCAATATAATATTGAAGTTGGTGCCATTAATAATATCTACTTAAACTCATGGGTTTACTTGGCGCCGACTTCAATATGATCTATACATATAATAAAACTGTTGAGGGTCGAGAGTCTGTATATGGAAGATAGTTAAAAAAAAAATAATTTTAGGGCGTTCTCTAATCGATACTGAAGCCGAAAATGTAATTTAATTTTTTAATGTCTGTCTTTCTGTATCCCTAATAAGTATCACGCCGAAACTACTGAATTGATTTGAGTGAAATTTGGTACAATCTGAGCTTATAGTCTTAGAAGGCTTCTAGGATACTTTTGATTCCGACAATTTGCGCGGTACCTTTGGGAGAGGGGGTGAAAGACGAAAGGGTTTTTTAGTTGTAACTTCTAAATGCGTGATCCGATTGCAAAAATGTTTTCAGTGTCACAAAGAGAATATTTTAAGGATTTTTCCACACAAGTTTCAATGTTAAAGGTTTTGTAGTTCAGGAAATAAAGGCATCTCAACTATCACAAAACCTAGAATTCAACGGTTCCTTCGAATTTGTGGGTAAATCTAAACTGGCGTGTTGGCTTAATCATAAAAGAGCATTGTAATATGATTCAGTGAGGCGTGGGCTTAATTGTTTTAGAATAGACTTAATCTTTAAGCTCTTTTATGATAAAGCAAACAGGGCAGTTTCATACGCTGCTTGATGAGTCTGATGAAAAAATACTCCTTCTTTCATACACCATTTGTGACTAAAACGAAGTTGCGAGTGTCAGATAGTATTGAATAATATCTGATAAATCAAAATACGTATATTTTTTTACGTTTAATAGAAATTTTGCTGTTTAAAATAAAGTAGGCGTTTTATCAAATTTAATTTTTCTCAATAACGCGGACACATGCGGCTCTTAAAAGTAGCAAGAAGTATCGAGTATTTATTGGTTTATTTAGCCTCATCAATATTTTTTTGGAATTATTTGGAAGTAGTAACCAAAACTCAACTTTTGTTCGAAAATAAAAGTAATATTATTTTTTCTTCAAATCGGTATTAAATGGCTGTTACAATTTACAAATATCATAAAAATGTGAAGCTTAATATATATCCTGTTGATTCATATTTAACAAAGTAAAAGAAAACCACGAATTTTGTAAATAAATAAAATTAAAGTACGAGTTAATTTCTCCAGAAAAGGATCGGGTGTGTTTTGAACCTATTTTATGTAATAATAAGCGTGTTTTGAGGTGTTTATCTACCCATATTAGATGAAGTATGTATTCGTCTTTCGATATCACATCACATCTACTCGAATTGATTAGTTTGCATATTGAGCCAGACGTCCAGGCATTTGTATGGGATCGATCCACTGTGCGCCGTGCATTTCACCAATGTGTGGAGCGCTGGGTCCTCGCTGCGCTCCTCGCAGTGCTGGCACTCGGCCGTGGTTTCCCGATGTATTCGCCACAGATACTTAACCGAAACTCCCGTGCCCGGTAAGTATCTGTGAAAACCGGTAGGAGAGAGCACCGTAGCTCCTCTCCAGCCACTCGTCCATGACCGGACTGACCGCCACGATTGTGGCGATACCCCTTTCGTTGCTTAAGTCGCACCTTTCAGGTCTCCATGGTTTCCTGGTGAAGCAGGGATCGCTGGGCCTCGATTTCTCGAGACGCAGACATGTGGCCCCGGCTCCAGCGCCTCCTTGCGCCATTTGGTCCAGCTGCCTTGCAGGGCTAGGAAGACTGAATATTCCATCGTAGGTGTTCTACTTTAATGATAGCGGTTTTTATATTAACCAGATCGTAAGACGCTACGCTATGTTTGCAGATGTTAACCTTAAAAACGTCTTATAGGTCTTGCTGCGTGTGGCTGCTTTTTAGCCCCACGAAGAACGTCCGCAATCTACTTTCTTTTCTGTATTCTTCTTTGGATGTGTTTATTTCTTCTCCTCTTTATATTGTTTGTTATTTTTCTTTGAATACATCTATGGTATTTATGAAATTTCAGTGGTCAGTTTGTGATAAAGATGCACATACTGACCATATGCCGAAATATCAAATATTCTCAATAACACATGGAAAATATCCCGTTAGCTGCAATACTAATAAATATACTTTTCTAATTTAATCAATTTTTGTAACGTGTGAAGTGAAGTGACGCAAATTTGCAATTCAATAAGGTTTTCGCATTTGTGCAAATATCGGCTGCAGATATTCGCCTTCGGAAATGTCCAGAAATTGGCATTCGTTATAATTGTAGAAGATGACACCCGTTGTCACTAGTCAATTATGACTAGTGACAATGGGTGTAGTCTCCCAGTTTTACACCGTATGGGTGGCTGAAGTACCCACAGAACGTTTGGCTCTTAGCTAACAGCCGCGGTCTAACTGCAAACGACGACCTTGAGGTATCGTCTAACCGCCATTGTTTGATATTTGTCTTTCTTTTTTGGTGGTTTTATCACACTAATAAAATGAATTTTGCATTAAGCAGAGTAGCTTATGTGCTCTAAACACATCAAAATATTTTCAGGTAAAATTGTGTTATCGACCAATTTATTAGTAAGGGCCATCGACAAAATTGGTTTAACGTCCTAATTTTTACAATTAGAAGGAAGGTAAAAAGGTTTATATGACAATAAACTAAAATTTATTGACCAGTAAATTGACTTATTTTGAAATCCTAAAATAATTACCAACCACTAAAATGTTTTATGCCGTGAAAATTTCAAAAAATTGAATGGCTAAATGTTTTAAAATCATGATTTCTTAAATCATGTGCAGGCTAAATGACTTATCAGTATTTTTCTGCTGTCATGGGCGCTTTATTAACCAAAATCAAAAAAATTGTGGATTTAAAACACAAAAATATACTAAAATATCGAAAATCACCTATGTCTTAACGACCACCAAAGTGCTCAGATTAAATCGTTACCTAGACCATTCGAAAGAGAAAAATCAGGCGATTCTAACGATATATATAACTCATATTCGACCAAATTGGCTGTTAATGCAGTTTGCCTTTCCAGCGTCGATATAGTGCCGACTGCATTCTGTCTGGAAACAAACTCACTAAGTCTTTGTAAAATACGGGAATGGCCTCTACGTAGACTACATTCGACAGGACTGAAAAGAGCCATTACAATGAACATGAACGCTCAGCTGATGAAATTAGCATTGTTATTACGTTACCAGGTCTTGGTTGGACCATCTGTATTAGGAGGACAAAGCCTACAGTAGTTCGGTTTGCCCAAAGGTCGTAGGCTGGGACTACCTGAAGAAGGAACTAAGAGAAGTTGTGTCAAGTAGTCGTTTAGCCATTGAATTAAGAAATGTATTTAATAAATAAATTTACTTAGCTCATATTATTATGCATTATGAATTTGTTAATCAGAAATCTATCTAATTATAAATGCGAATGTTTGTGAGTGTGGATGTTTGTTACTCTTTCACGCTATAACGGCTGAACGGATCTGGCTGAAATTTGGTGCCTATAGAGATATGTTATAGTCTAGGAACAAAATTTCACGCAGGCGAAGCTTGAAATGGAAATTCTATAATATAATTCTTACGCAAACGAAGTTGCGCGGGTCAGCTAGTAATTTAATAATTACATACATACATACATACATACATACATACATACATACATACATATCATCACGCCTGTTTCCCATCGGGGTAGGCAGAGACTATGGCTTTCCACTTGCTACGATCCTGGCATACCACTTTCGCTTCTTCTACTTTCATAAGTGCTTTCATACACGCTCGCCGGTTAAGGGTACTCTTGATCTGGCCTTTTTCCAGCAGGTCATCAATTTGGTTACCATGCGTACGCCGAGGATGACCCCTACCAGCTTGCCCATAATTACTTAATTATGAGAAATTCGGAATACCAGTTCTTACATCTCACAATTCAGGGCAATATGCAGGGTCAGCGCAATGTTGGTAGGAGAAGAATAATCTGGCTCAAGAACCTACGCCAGTGGTACAATAAAAGTACCCGTTCTCACAAATTGCCTTATTGATCGCCGACCTTTGTTAGGAAGATGGCACCCCAAGAAGAAGAAGCTCCTTATAATGGCTGTTGCTAAGTTCCAGGTGTTCTAAGAGTTTCAAATGGAGTTATTTCTAGATGTAAGATTGAAACTATTGGGAATGCTTTACACAGTTTAAAATAGTATAAAGGGGATATGGTATAGGTCTATTCAAAATCAGCCTCCTCGTGGACTCTGGTTTGATGACTATAGGCTAAATAGAAATTACATTAAGTTAGCACTAAGACTTCGTTGCGGGTGTCCGGAACGAACCTGAAAGGCAGTTACTGATCAGAGAGTTTAATTTAAACAGATATGTTCTTGGCTTGTGTCAAAGTATTATGACGAATCCTAAATCTGAGGTCTCTAAACGGTTGTGTGGATTAGTACGCGCGACTAATCAGTAACCACCTTTCATAAATAAGAAATAATTGTGTGAGTATATATATGTGTGTGTGTGTGTGTGTGTGTGTGTGTGTGTGTACATATATGTACAGTTAAGTTAAAATATTGATCTGTAAGGTATTATAATGTAAAAGGTACAATGGGGTTTATATATCCATATAGACAAAAAGCCCTACCATTAAAAACTAAATAGAATAAAAGATTGAAACATAAGACGCCTTTTGAAGATCTTTATCGCGTTTCCGTATGAATTTGGCAATAAATTATAGCCTTGTCACCCGGAGATAGTGCAACTTTCGAATAGTGAAAGAACTTTTCAAATCGGTCCCGTAGTTTCGTAACCTATTCAATGCAAATAAACAAACATCCAAACAAAACTTTCATCTTTATAAATATAGAATAGATGAACAAATCATACGAAATTTACTGACCAATCGCGCATTTGCATTGTGTAAGCCTATGTTCTGGGTGCTATTATACCTTTGATCAAATATCATGAATTTCTAAACTTAATACTGACGGGTATAGCCCACGAATTTATATTAACCAAAATCCAATTAAAACCCGCTCCATAGTTTAAATCATTTTGTATTTTACACTATTAATTTACGGAGAAACACACAATGCATAGTGAAGGCATTTTAAATTGCCTTAACATAATTAATTAAGTAGAAAGCAGGAGGTAGGACGCAATAGTGATGTGAAGTGGCGTAAGATGAGGCCACCTGCTGCCTATTTTCATTTATTAAACTTAATTTAGGCCGGAGACCAAGCTTCAAGGAAGCATAAATGGTATTTCACAAAAGTGTAGATGAAAAATGTCTCTTAGTTCCTACTAAGAGACATTTTTCATTTACACTTTTGTTCTTATACTACACTACTATATCTATTTACAAGGATAATTACTTATTGGTCTATACATACATTTATCCCGAAGGGGTAGGCAGAGGAATAGTACACACCCAGATTTCATTGTTAGGTTTTGACTCACGTAATAGGTGGTGAGCCCATTGCTTACCACCTATTACGTATTGGTACTCCTATTAATAGCTATGTTGAAATGGCCAGTCACAAGTTGTGACTACGATAAAATAATATAAAGTCATACAGACAACACACACAAGTCAGGTAGTATCATGGGTAGAATGCCTGCTTGCTGTAAGAAACACTATAACGTTTTAGTCGTCTTAATATCGAAAAGGACCTTCAACATTATAATAAATATAAATAATCAAAAATAAACATAAAGAAACATGCGTAAAGCATTTTCCTGGCTGCCCAGGGTTTCCCTTTTAAATTGATTCAAGGCACATCAAAATCAGCCCTTATAACCATACGGATCACGGTACCTAATCCTTTAAGATGTTAATCCCGTAGGCTTCCACTTCAGTTCTCGGGGCCCGCTTGGCCTAACATATTGTGTATTTAATAATAGGTATCATGTTAAATATGTAGATTCGGCTTAAATTTGTGAACTGGATAATGTAGGTCCTTTGTCTGTCAGATAGTCAAACACCCTTGTGTGTAAATCACCTTGTACTCGTACCAAGATCGCAAAATAAACATACATTTGTAGTACCTAATTAATATTTTTAAGCTATAAACGGTAAAAGAATTTCGGTTTCGTCTTACCTTTAATTTGTTATTTCTTCAATATTATCCAGAAAGCACACATTTTCCAAACACATAGCTTCAATCGGTTCTTAAAATAGGTGTACCTTATGGAGTTATCATACATAAATTAATGTCTACACAATTCTACCGTCTATAAGAATTTTGGGCTCAAGTTAATTACGGTAATTTTACATAAACTTTTATCGACATACATTTAAATTACTTTTCACTTGATGTAGTCAAGTCAAGATGGCGTTTCATTTCTTTTTCATTTACTTACTTCTTTTTGGAAAAAAAATCAAATTAGACCACTTAAAAGACTGATATTAGAAATTCTCTTTGTGCCAGTAGTGTTAATACTTAAAGAAGTCTTTTCAACTGCACTTATTACACAGAATCAGTGAAGCGACACTTTCTTAGATCAAGTTGGTACTTCCTTCCTATTAATTAATTTGATTTAGCTAGGAAGTTTTCCACTTTTATCTTGAGGTCAACCGGTAACGGTGAAAACAAAGCGTTTTTTTATTCTCGCTACGTAGTTAATTTTACATTGCCATTTATAGTAAAAGAACATGAATTCAGTATGTAAATCATTATAATTTCTTTCCGTTGACACATAGATTATAATGGATATATCATCACCTAGACTTAAAAGGTATTTTTGAAAATACTTCCCAAGTTGGACTCCGAAACCAATTTGAAAGTTAGTAGAAGATCAGGTCCTAAGTTTTGTAACACGGTAAAAAGATTATTTTGTACCTAACGGCATATATTCTTTGCTCCACCCTGCGACGTCTTTAAAGTGTGGTAATCAGAGGGAAATTCTCATGGAAGCTATGCCGGACTCCTACCGACTAAAGCCACACTGTGCCCTTTCATGTGCTTACAATCAGTAGTCTAGGGGTTGTACTAGGCATACGAGCAGGCCCTCAAGGAAGAGGAATAGTACTACTGCTATCCCACTTCTTTGAGGGGTGACGAGTGAGCACCCACTAAGGAAGAGTTTATCAAAATTCCAACCCTAATCGGAATAAACATGACAGCGCAGCACAGTACTTCATGTAAGTAGATCCGCAGACGTCCACTTGTATTATAATGAGACAAAACCGTATAACTTATTCCACCAGAGTAATAAATTAAGGAAGACCATTTGTATTCCAACATTAGATTAACCGCAGCTCCCTTAATTATGAACGTGAAACAAGCTCCAGTATTTTAGGGAAAAGTACTAACCTCTGGAAAATGGTAAGAAGTAAAATTCAGTTCCTCATTATTATAAACGAAGAAGGATGTACATTATATTTATTATAAATAAATGGTTTAAAAAACCCTAGAAAAATACGATTTTATGATGCACGAAAAAACCAAAAATAAATTATGGATCGTTCAAGTTGCCTCTATTTCTGGGCTGAAGTGTAAACTATTTGCTTTTAGTTATAATATTTGATTGCAAAAGCGTGGGGCACTGGAACAGGAAAGACTTTCCTGGCGGAAGCTGCATGATGTCTTATCAGATTAAGGATAAGGTCACATTTATAAAAGCGCGTTTTTCTCGTGTTTTTAAACGATTAATTTACACTGTCACGCTTTTATATATCTATTGTGACTTTTGCTATTATTAACATTATTTTAAATTTCGGAAATGTGTTAACGATGATAGACTTTAATTGAAATGCATAACATACTGACTTGAAAAGTAAAGTAGTTAATCACGCCTACGCATTTTCAACACCCACTTTTGCCAGTTTTTCGTGACGCCCGCGTAATAGGAGCAAACCTATTACCGTTACTGATCTCTGTTAGATAATTCATAGGTAGGTCCTTAAGGTATCGGCATTCCGAGATATTTAGTACAATATGTAGTAATAACGTAATAGGAATACAAACGCATATATCCCCAAGCGGGTTTTTAACGGTAACCAAAGATATCTCGTTCTCGAACAAGAACTCTACATTTTGCCACTTTTAACGTATTCCTTTCATGTATCTACTTAATTGCCTGAAAGAAGAGGCGTTGTTCCCTTTAGCAGCATAAGCGTTATGCTCTTGTGCGGCCTCATGCAGCTGTCGCCAGGATTTTTATTATATAAGGATTAGTATTAATAGGAATTTGCTTACAAAAAAGTCTTTCTTGTTCTCGCGCCCCACGCTTTTACAATCAAATATTATAACTAAAAGCACATAGTTTACACTTTAGCCCAGAAATAGAGGCAACTTGAACGATCCATAACTTATTTTTGGTTTTTTCGTGCATTATAAAAGCGTATTTTTCTAGGGTTTTTTAAACCATTTATTTATTTTATACTTTTTAGTCACAACATTTATACCTTAACTAGCTGTTCCCTGCGGCTTCATCCGCGTAGAAGTCGTTATCGCATGAAATCATTACCCTCCTTTCGTGCAGTCAGTTAAAAAGTAGCCTATGTCCTTCCCTTAAACTCAAACTATCTTTATAACAAATGTCATCAACATCGGTTCAGTGATTTAGGCGTGAAAACGTAACAGATAGACAGACAGACAGAGTTACTTTCGCATTTATAATATTAGAAGGGATTTCTGTATTACATGGTGTTTTGTCTGAGTTCGACTAATGTGACAATATTTCATTATTACTCTAATACATATACATTTTCTGCAGGTACCCATGTCAATATTTACACTCAATATTAACTTCAATATATAACAGGTTTGTTATAACCTTAAACCCTAATCGTGGTCTACGTTCATTACACGACTTTTCTAACAAATCCAAACACAGCTATGATACGATGTTCAATCATGAAGTTACAGTTCATATCTTACGACTCCATCATCAGATCAGTTTGACAGCACCATATTATTGTATTGTTGTCAGAACTACAAACTTCTGCCAATTTTCATGACGCTACAATCCTTGGAAGCTGGTTAAATTAGCTACCTTAGATTCCACTTTTTCCATCGAAGTTTCAGTGCCTATCTTCCGGCTCCATCATCATATCAGTTTGATTGTACCATATTATTGTATTGTCATCAGAACTACATACAGCTGCCAAATTTTCATGACGCTACGATCCTTGGAAGCTGGTTAAATTAGCTACCTTAGATTCCACTTGTTTTCTGTGCCTATCTTCCGGCTCCATCATCATATCAGTTCGACAGTACCATATTATTGTATTGTCATCAGAACTACATACAGCTGCCAATTTTCATGACGCTACGATCCTTGGAAGCTGGTTAAATTAGCTACCTTAGATTCCACTTTTTCCATCGAAGTTTCAGTGCCTATCTTCCGGCTTCATCATCATATCAGTTTGATAGAACCATATTATTGTATTGTCATCAGAACTACATACAGCTGCCAATTTTCATGACGCTACGATCCTTGGAAGCTGGTTAAATTAGCTACCTTAGATTCCACTTGTTTCCTGTGCCTATCTTCCGGCTCCATCATCATATCAGTTTGACAGTACCATATTATTATATTGTCATCAGAACTACATACATCTGCTAATTTTCTAGACGCTACGATCCTTGGAATATGGTTAAATTAGTATCCTTAGATTCCATTACATTGTTAGTTACATACACGACGACCTAATAAAAGCTTATTAATAAAACGAGCAAAGTGATCCATTTACTAGCACTATAGGAATGTGATGATTTTTATTCATACTTCGGTACGTTATCTATACTAATATTATAAAGAAGTAAAGTTTGTGTGTTTGTATATTTGTTAAATTGTAAGGGGTTATCTCGGGATCTACTGAACCAATAAAAGCTACGTTATTGTGGAGTGTCATAGGCTATATATCATCACGCTACAACGAATAGGAGCGAAGCAGTAATAGTAAATGTTTTAAAAACGGGGGAAAAGTTATTTCTTTTGAGAGCTTCGTTGCGTGTGCTGCGTAAATATTTATAGTTATGTAAAAAATATTTCTCTTAAAAAAGTTCTAAAAAAATTGCGCTATAGCATGCGTCTATCTTTGGGTTGGTGCACAATAACCATTTTAATGGCAATCAATTCTTTTCTACAATAATGCCACGGGATACCTCTTTCATAAACGAAATAGTTCTTAAAAATAATGCGAAAGGAATACACGCGAAGAGAAACCTTTCTCTCTCTCTCTCTCACGTAGTATCGAATATTAACGACGAGACGCTACGGGAGTAAACGCAACGCGACGGGAGTAAATGCGACGGGAACAGGTCAGTTAGTATAACTATAAAGCTGAAGAGTTTGTTAGTTTGAAGTCTGAACTTATTATTAATTAAAGGTTTCGGTACCTTCACTTTTCAGAATGGAGATTTTCTTTTCCATTCAGAATGGAGGAGCTAATCACTGGATCGAGCTTCACAATCCGAAGATCCTGTCTACCGACCGACATTACTACCCTAGGATGGTTCGGGAAGCAGTTGAAATAAAGAAGCACAAGACTTTCAACAGGGAAGACGGATATAAGCTCTCAACAGCGTGGAATCCGGTGATTAGTGCCTTAAAGTCGCGAAATAAAATAGTGAACGCGTCCGCGGATACGGTCAGTGTTGTGTGCCGTGTGTTTCCACAAATCGACGATCTCGGGGGTACTTCGAAAACTCCCGCCGCATAGCAGAATCTCCAGCCTACATGCACCAGTCGCCTCGGGACCACGATAGGTGTAACCCTGTCGAAACGTCGAGGAAAGTGAAGGTACCGAAACCTTTAATTAATAATAAATTGTGCCACGCGAAATCCCGTTTTGTATAAAATATGTGTTCAACGCGTGTTAGTTTAAAACAAATGTTTGAAGTCTGAAGTTCAACAGTCCTTATATTGAGGATGGCTATATGCTATAATAGAGCATCACTCTAAGACGAATAGGCGCGGAGGAGCAATGAAGAATTAAAATGTTTCGATAACATGGAAAATTTATTCCTGACATTCTGAGAGCTTCTTTAGCGTACACTGGGTTTACAAAATCGATCCTCTTCAAAAGTTTTAAAAAAATCTGCAGTAGCATATGAACATTTTCTAAGGTTCACTCACTATAACCTAATTTGTCAATCTATTTAAGGTACGTTCACATACTGAAGAGTTTGTTTGTGATAGGATCTTAAAAACTACTAGATGCATTTCAAAAATTCTTGTACAGATTCATAGTCTACTAGCTGACCCGGGCAACTTCGTTTGCGTCGCATGAGAGTGCAAAAGAGAGAAGAGTATGGTATTGATATTTTGAGTGATAGAATGTTTCCCGTCGCTTTTACTCCCGTCGCGTCACTTATATTCATTAGAGCTGACCCGCACAACTTCAAAGTGATGTAGTGTTTCCCGTCGCATTTACTTCCGCCCGTCATTTTTTTGGTGCGGAACTCATCGCGTGCGAGTCCGACTCGCACTTGGCCGGTTTTTATCGTTCAGTTGACTGGCTGCCACTGCAAACTAACGTTTACTCCTGTCGCGTCGCTCATAATTTAAAACTTATTAAGAGGGTTATTGTAAGTGAACCTTGAAAGATAGGCATAACTATGCTGTTGAGAACTTTTTTATAACTTTTTAAGAGGAACAATTTTGTAACACACTATTTTCAAGTAACTTCAACCATTTACGCAGCGTACGCAATGCAAGCTCCCCGTTCTCAAAACATTATTTATGCCTGCTCTGCTCCTATTCGTCTTAGCGTGATGTTATACCGCCATTAGCCATACTGAATAAATGGACTATTAAACTGTTAAATATTATTTAAAATGTAACCAGTAGTTTCTGAGATCCTAGCACAAACAGACTCTTCAGTTTTATAATAATGTAAGCGAACCTTAAAAGATAGACAAATTAGGTTATTGTGAGCGAACCTTAAAAGATAGGCATATGCTGTTGCGGTTTTTATTTTAGAACTTTTTAGACAAAAAATTTTGTAGTACACAATTTTACGCAACTTTAACCATTTACGCAGCGTACGCCTCGTAAGCTCTCAGACGCAAAAAAATATTCCCAGTTTTCGGAACATTCTCGATTGCTGCTCCGCTCCTATTCATCTTAGCGTGATGTTATAGCCTATAGCCATCCTCAATAAACGGACTATCAAACTATAAAAGAATTTTTGAAAGCCAACTAGTAGTTCCTGAGATCCTAGCGTTCAAACAAACAAACAAACTCTTCAGCTTTATAATATTAGTATAGATTTAGTGAGGATAGCTAATGGCTAAAGGCTATATAACATCATGCCAAAATGAAAAGGATCAGCAGCCACGAAGAATGTTTTGAAACAGGGAAAACTTGTTTCTTTTGAGAGCTTCCGTTGTGTTCCGACAGGCTCCGAGCTAACTTAATTTGCTGTTCATACACCTGCTCACTAATGGACGAGAATAGACGCCTGCAGAAGTTTTAGGGATCTGACCCGTAAACGTTGGCAATTTTTAAAACCCCGCCTTCCAAGGTTCAGATGTTGGGTGCAACTGGGACTATAGAAGACGATACAACAGCCCTTGTCTATTATGATAACCATATATTATGTAAAAGTACACTTATATACTACAAAATATAATTCTTCTTTTTACGTATGAAAATCCGCATGTATACCATGTTGAAGTGTTACCGGCTAAAACTACACTTTAGCCAACGACTGCCTATAGCCGGGAGTCCCGAATAAGCATTCAGAAAGATGTCCTAGTATGCGAATATATCCCTTGTCATAAAAATTATAACAGATGCTGAATTGGGACCCCTAAATTTTAGCGAGAACGCTTCCTTTAAAGTTAGAGGACATTTCGCACCTAAAATAGTACCTACTCAAAATATATAGTCCACCTATGGACGCTGCCTCTCCTAATTTACTGTTGTATATGTATTGGGAAAGGATTAACCATACGGTCCATGATAGCCAGATGGGTTGGTACTAGATTTTTTTTAGAGCTTTCCTTCTCTGGTCGGATCAGCTGTTACAATTGCAGCAAAGCTTCAGGTCCCCGGCCATCTTTTGATCAGATTTCATAAGAACTCCATCGCATACAACTTTTTTATATGACTAAAATTAATACTATCGCTTCCTAAAGCTGGTTTGGTTACAAGCACAGTTCACTGAAAATTAGAATAATTGCAACAAAAGTTTAATTGCATGTAACTGGAAGAAGAAATATAAATAAAATAGTAATACTGGTCAGAGTTTACTGTAAAACTATTTTAGTTGCGTCCTAGTTATTTGCAACTCTCATACCTATGTGCAAGTGTCGGGATGGCAAACACGATAACGGTAATGAATTTGGGTTCGGCTGGCTTTCATTTCCTAAGTCTGGCGGTGAATAGTCTCTGTGAGGATTATCTCTTGCCTTCTCTTTTACACAAACTGCATTGGGACTATCTATCCTTTTCTCTCTTACACTGCATATAGGTTTTATGTGATCTTAACCAATATTTTGTACCTATTTACGTTGACCAAATTAAAATAGATTTTGCAATTTCAAGGCATGACCTAATATTTGAATATGATTTGAAAATTAACACAGTACAGTACAGTAACATCAACGGTTCCCGTTGAACATTAAAACGGTGAACTCGTTATTATCAATATTTAATAGGTATACTTTAGCAATAAATCAATCAATCAAATGAGCCTATCGCAGTCCACTGCTGGACGTAGGCCTCTCCTAATTTACGCCACAATCTACGGTCCTGCGCCTTACGCATCCAGTTCCAGCCTGCGACCTTTACCAGGTCGTCGGTCCATCTAGCGGGTGGACCTTCTACCCAACGTTTGCCGAGACGCGGTCTCCACTCTAGAACTCGTTTGCTCCATCGGCCGTCGGTTCTTCTGCAGATATGGCCACTTCAATGTACTTATTCTGCGAGCTATGTCGACCACTTTAGTTCTCTGCCGGATAGTCTCATTTCGGAGTCTATCCCTCAGAGACACCCCACGCATAGTCCTTTCCATAGCCCGCTGCGCAACCTTTAGAGCATTAACCAACCTCTTTGTAAGTGTCCACGTCTCGGCACCGTATGTCATAACGGGTAGAACGCACTGGTTGTAGACTTTGGTCTTCAGGCATTGCGGCAAAGGCGAACTGAAAACTCGACGCAGTTTGCGAAATGCTGCCCAGCCCAACCGTATCTTTCTGGCCATTTCCTTGTCCAGGTTCCCTTTCCCCAGTGTAATAACCTGCCCAAGGTAAGTATACTCCTGGACGACCTCTAGCCTCGATCCCTCACCGTATATTGGCTGCGGCGTAACGTGGTTATTAAACATAACCTTGGTTTTTTCCAAGTTCATGCCGAGACCAACACGTCGAGTCGGTCCGTTCAGGCTATGCAGCATTCCGCTTAGCTGTTCCAGCGTCTCCGCCACAATTACGATGTCATCGGCAAACCGAAGGTGCGAGATTTGCGTGCCGTTGATGTTCACTCCCCACCCTTCCCAGTCCCAGTGTCTTAAAGATGTCCTCAAGCGCATTGGTGAAGAGTTTCGGGGATATCACATCACCCTGTCTTACACCTCTACGCACTTCGATGGGACTGGTTTTTTGGTTCTCCAGCTGGATGGTCATGGTAGCGTTGTCGTAGAGACATCTCAACACCTCGATATATCGCCAATCTACACGACATCGCTGCAGAGCGTCCAGGACTGCCCAGGTTTCGACAGAGTCAAAGGCCTTCTCGTAGTCCACAAAAGCCAAACACAGCGGCTGATTGTACTCAATACATTGTACAGCAATAAATGATAGTTACTTTTACATATTATAGGTAGGTAATTAGTGGTATCATTTTTGTAGTAAATCTTGTAGCAATAACTGTGCGGAATCCGTACACTGGTGGAAAGGCACCCTTAATACGTACTCAGACCCTCCTAATATTTTCTTGTCGTCTGGCAAATCTTGACAAATTCGAAATGAAATATTAGAGACAATTGGCGGAAATTGTTATCTTTTGAACTTTGTGTGTTTAGTATAAGAGGTGATTTTTGCTACCAATAAATAAATAATAAATAATCGTGTACATTCTCACACAACATTATCTAGCTCCAAATTAAGCTACTATAAGCTAGTGCGATAAACACACTTAACTTATATATTTCTAAATACATTCATACTATAGATAAATTACACCCAGAAACAGAACAAATCAATACGCTCATCACAGTCATCACACAAAAAGATTTGTTCTGAGTGGGAATCGAACCGTAGTCAGGCATCCGTAAACATCAATAAATTAATATCGTATCTATCAGTCTTACAAATCTTATTTTATACTAAGTAATTTTCCTTCCAGAAATAGATTCGTATTTACTTAAGTGTCAGATGTATGTATTTGTTGCGCATATTTCTATTGTATCACTGTCCACGTCATAACAATCAGATACAGATCCCGATCACATTTGGATGGATGAATTATTCCAGTTGGAAGGGGCCATTGAACACACGCCGACTCTCGTCAACCTATCTGTGAGTAAAACGAGTCTCCTGAACATAATTGCCTTGGAAGTAGTTACATACTTCTTCAGAATTATATACAGAATAATCTTTCCTTGCCTTGCATTTAATGTTTATCCACATACAAATCAGTATTAATCAGTACTAATATATAAATACGAAAGTAACTCTGTCTCCCGGTAAGACTTTCAAGCTTGAGCCACTGACCGATTCATGCTAATTTGGTATAGAGTAGATAAGAATTAGACCTTGAGAAAAGACATACGTTACTTTTATACCGGGAACAACTACTTTTGGAAACGGATACGGGAAGACCTCAGCTAGGAAAATCAACTCAGGCAGGGTGAAGCCGCGGACATTAACTATTAAAAACACTTGATGGCACGTGCCGACAAAGGGCAGTCCCACGAGACTATCATTGCCATTCGTTCAAACGAAACTATAGTTCGCGTAGTGTCCTACGCGAACTATTCATTAGATAGCTTCACTGTCAGATAGCAAGAGTAATCCAAGTATTGCATTAATTTCTATTATTATAATACGTATTTGAGGTCTTATTATTTTACTTTTATGTGTGGAAATTTTCATGGCAACCACACGATGTGCCACAACTGCCTACGATCAAAAGTCCCGGAGAAGCTTTCGGAAGGATGTCCCATGATAAGTGTAAGATCTAAAAATTAAGTACGCCGTTTCCGTCAAAAATATAATAGACTTGTTTCGAAGAGGGAGTGGACGCTCGAAAGGATCTGACTGAAAAGTCATATTTACTAAAATACATTTTTAACATTACATTCCGTTTAAATAACATAATTATTTATGCTGTAACTTAAATCGTAAAGCCGACGAGATATACTGAGTTTAGATAATTCAAGGGGAGCTGGCAAAGTCGGCAAGCGTTCTCAAGCTGCCAGTAGAGAAGCAAGTTTTCAAGTACTGCTGCCCTCACTCCAACAGTTGTTATCTGGCAACTTCAAAACTACTGAGTACGGCTGCTAGAGCTGCTACAAACGTGCTTTGCTGCTCAGAAATACGAATTATGGGTAATTTCACGAAATATTATAATAAGCCGGGTAATTTTGTTTATTTATCTCGGTCAAAGGCTGCTTAAAATAAATATAGCTTTTGAAAACAAATGTTTTAGGTATTACGTACATTATGTCTGGAACAGGCTTGCATATTATTAAGGTACTCCGTTGACGTTAACCCCTTTATTTTCCAGGCAATGAAATATCTGCTTTATTTTAAAATATTTGTGGACATTTTTACACGACGTTATCTAGTCCAAATTAAGCTAATATAAGCCTGAGCTTTTGGATCTAAACGACTGATAAACATACTTGAATTTCTAAATACATACACATTATAGATAAACTAGCGAACGTCACGCGGTTTCACCCACGTAGTTCCCGTTCCCGAGGAAATACGGGAATAAAATATAGCCGATGTTTACCGCAAAATAGCTTCCCAACAGTGAAAGAATTTTTCAAATTGTTCCGGTAGTTTCGGAACCTATTTGATGCAAACAAACAACTAGATTACACCCAGACACAGAACAAATGTGTTCATCACAATTACAAAAGGAGATTTGTCCTGGGTGGGAATCAAACCCACGACCTCCGAATCCGTAGTGAGGCACACCAACCACTGTCCCACGAAGGAGTGGTCAGTCTTTGAACTACAACCAGTAAAGGCGGCCATTGCCGGCTGAAGCCTAGCTTTTCGAAAGAAAATATTTTCATAACCCGTAGGTACCTCCTAACCTTGATCACACGCAGCAAAACAGAATTGCAATAATTTTTTTATTACCTTTGTTATATTATCTAAAGTCAAGATTTGAAGAATTCAAAGGGTTTTATTTAAGTGTTTTGTAAGTATCTTTAAATCAAAAGAAGAAATATAGTGCTACTTTAACAAATCAGAACGTCTGTTTTTTTTTTATGTACAACTAATAGGTAGGTACCTAATTTATGAATTACCTAAAGTTTTGTATACATTATCAGTTGTTTTCCTTGACAAAATGATCCCAAAAAGGAATAATAAACAATAACTAACCGTCAAAAAGCTATTAGCTCTCATTCAATCGATGTTTACGATATGATATAAACCTTACAATCTTTTCACAAAGTTGAATAAAGTTATGTCAGTAGATAAATAGTTATGTGTTTCTGATATAAAACACCAACAACAAAATAACTAATAAATTAGTAAACTGTACGAATAATATTATTCACTAGCTTCTGCCCGCGACTTCGTACGCGAGGTGATTTTAACTAATAACGTATCGACTTTGACTGATGCAATACATAGGTCTTCTATTAAATCAAAGGTCAAGCTGTTAAATCATTTTTGCTGAACTGATTTTAAGGAAACATACGGCGTTATTTAAGTTGAAAAAATACCTACTAAATCCTAATAGTACAGTTATGATCAAACTACTGAATTTTGCTCCAACCCCGCTGTCTTATCTATTTTTCTTCTATAGTTCTTATCTATGACGCATTTCAATCGGAGCATCGAAATTGTTTTCACATTAAGAACTCTAAATTCGACCAATACTCTTAATTTAACTTTGGCGAGTGGTTAAGACGCGGATCGGTACGCAGAAGGTGCAAGATCGATTCTGGGTACAAGCGTCACTTTTTGGATTGACTTAATATATAACGACTGCAGAGTACATAATTGACGTAAACAAAAAAAATTATGAAGTGCGATATGTACGAGCGTGACCGAGCGTGGCCGAGAATAGCCGAGTGTTACGTGTTTTTCGTGACGGAATTTCTGGATTCGGTCTCCACGCTCAAGGCCCGCGATAGAAGCTATGCAATAGCTTAAAAATCGATTTGGACTCACAAGCCCTAAATTAGTCGATTTCAGTTATTTTTTAAAATTTATCTTGAATGTACCGTCAAAGCAATGCAGCACCTGAAAGAACACCGGTTAAGGCACATTTGCGGAGAAAGTTGTGAGCATCGCGACTTAGTTCGGAGGACTCTTGTCACCCGCGCAGTTGTTATCTCAAACACTTGGGGAAGCACAGCGCGACTTGGTAGTTGCTACCAACACCGTTCAACCTTAAAAGACAGCGGACAAAAATGAAAAATGGTTTCGCGACGATAGTTTAAAATGTCTGTAAAATTGTACCAGTATTTTGCTTTCTGGATAGTAATATTAGTTATTTTTTCCTTGAAATTTATGGTTTAAATCTCAACGCCTTGATGTTTTTATAATTACTACTCATCGTCTTTGGAAATGACATATCATTGTAAGCTACCTACCTAATTTAATGGCAACCCTAAAAAAATGCTTAATGTACGTATCAACGTATTCTTCAAATGAATTAAAAAAAGAATATTTGTTCTGAAATTCTGAATAGTGTCAAATTCAAGTCAAAGTATCTAATAAAATCAACCGGTCCCATGTAGATAAGTATATTGACATAAAAATAAATTTGCATGCCGAGTGTCACATGTTAACGTTTGGTGAACATTGAGTATAAGTCACATTAATGAAAGAACTCGTAGGGATTGAATGTAATTTGCTCGTAAATTGCGCACTCTAGGATTTCCAATCTTTATTTACCTAAAACGCTGTCATTTATTACTCAGATTGAATGCGTATTTACAAATTGAAAAATCAAAGAAGGTATATTATTCTACAGATTATGTACAGAAAAGGAAACAAAGAAAATTGGTAGGTAATAAAAAAAGAAGTGAGGAAGGAGTGGCAAAATTAATGTTTACTTACCTCTACCTCTGCCTCGTTTATGTGGCGAAGAATAATGTACGAGCTCCTTCAATGTGAAACTTAAGCTTATTCAAAGGCATTTAATAATTACAATTTTCTATCCATGTGATCGACCAACGCATCAGCTCATAACTTGTAATATCTCAAGCATGCGTCCACCTTTTCGTACACCGAATTTCTTCTTCAACCGTCTCTATAGCTACTAGTTCGCTCTTATAATTTTGATAGTTGTTGCAAACTACAACCACGTTTCCGCATAAAATATAGTTCCCAAATTAGCACCCGTATCTTCTGAAAATATCAAATTTCTAATTTAGATAGTTCAAGTTATTAGCAGTGGAGGTCTACGCAATCCCAAGATAATTCGCAGCCATAAATTAATATCGATTGAACGACCCATTTTCACTGCATATGTATTAGGAAAGTGTAAGTTCTGAACAAAAATTCAGCATACTGGAAAGTTTTATCCTCGCGTCAGTCTTCGTAAAGATTAGTGGATCATTAATTACAAAGTTTTGGGTGGCATTAATTCAGTTAACCTTTCCTTTTTAGGTCACAAAGTTTGTGAATAAATACATATTCTGTATAAAACTCGCTCGTTAGTGATGTGAAATAAGTTCTCATCCCATGAATAGTTACATATGGTACATTTTCACTTGTATAATCTCAGGCTTTATTGAACTGGCTTGATTAAAGTCTTTACTATTTTATGAATATTATAAATGCGCATGTTGTGAGTGTAAATCTGTGGATGTCAGAATATTTGGATGTTTGTCAGTATTTCACGTTCTACAGAATTTGGTACGACGAGAGATTATAATACATAGATAGGATATAAACAATCCAGAAATAACACATAAGCTACTTTTATCCCGGGACTAAGTTCGGGAAGTGGAACGGGAACAAAACTCTTCGCAGGCGGAGCCGCGAGCGCCTGCTAGTATTTAGTATATTAAAACATAGCTTTGGGTTAGTAGCTCAATATGTACTCGTACTTTATAGAATACCTAAATACAGACTTCGTATTGGAATTTGTTATTACCTTTTTTGGCGTTATGAAACGCTGCCGATCTCCGAGATTATCAAGTAAGTATTTCACAGAACCATCTTAAAGGTGTAAGCAGTATTCAATGCAGGGGTGATTATAATACAGCAGACATATCTGGTCCTTCTGATATAGCAGCTGCCGCAACTGAGTGAAACAGCAAACTCCTTCTAAGCCGCGTTTTGTACATGGTTTTCATACATATCGCTGTACCTATATAGGTACAATTCTCCATGTATGATAGTATTCCAAGTCGAAAGTTAAGAAGCCTACTTAACTTTGTCTTCATGACATGTCTGATTTCTGGTTGTTCTCGTTTCGCCATCAGTGTACTTAGTTGCCCAGTTGCCTGCCTTGGGGTGTAGTGGGGTAATAGCGCCTATTTCTGCCAGCTGACTTTTATTATAGAAGTGGCAGAGATGTGATAATTTCGTTGTTAGCTCATAAACTCTCACCAGTGGCTCCAAGCAGTTGTGATGCGCGCAGCGGCCACACCCTGGTAAACCGCGTCGGCTCTAAACCTGGTTGAGGGGACTTGTCACCTCGGTGGCAAGCTTAATGCGGATCCCTCCCGCATAGCGCATAAAGTCTGATTCGGCGAGAAAGGCAACTCACCGTAGATATACAAAAGGGTTTGGCGGACTCGGCGATTCAGCAAGGCAAGGTGGATGGCCTAGGGCGGCGGTAGAGGGCGTACAGTTACCGTCGGCCAGACACATCATCCGACCTCTCCTCCAGTCGTAGCGGTCTCTCGTTCCACTGGGTTCAGGAGGGGGAAGACGAGTGTGTGCGCCTGCGTTTGCGCGAACGCTTGCGCACCTACAAATATCCTGCGCACTTGACCGCTTCCGTATCTTGGACTCCGAATCCGTTAAAGTCCTATGGCGACAGGATGAGGTAGAGAGGTCTAGTTTGATGTAAGCTAGTCTTTGTCTGATTCCTGCACATAGGCGGTCCTGGGGGTGTGAGTACACACCGTGGTCGCTTTCGCAATGCAAATTAGGAACGACAGTGCGGATTCGGCAGCACCCGGGATGACAGAGCAGCCCTATTTAGGGAGGCACTGCTCTCCTCGCTCAGCCGGGGAGGGGGCTAGAAAAGGTGCCCTAAAAAAATGCTCGTTCCTACTCGGAAGGTGATAGTAACCGCGGCTGTCACTGCATCATATTAAAACGTGGTCGAAAGAACAAAAATCATACCATGAAAACATCTATCATGACATTCGGCGCGTGGAACGTGAGAACGCTTATTGATCGCGATGGCAACGCGTGCCCTGAACGCAAAACTGCCATAGTAGCCCGGGAACTACATCGCTATAACGTAGATGTGGCTGCTCTTAGCGAAACTCATCTTGCCGATGAAGGAGAGCTGGTAGAAGAAGGTGGTGGCTATACTTTCTTTTGGAAAGGTACCGCAGCCTCCGAACCGCGACGTTCAGGTGTAGGGTTTGCCATCAAGACTCACATATCTAAGCGACTTGAGGAGCACCCTGTGCATATTTCAGACCGCGTTACCACACTGCGCCTTCACCTGGACAAAGACAATTACCTTAATGTCATCAGTGTCTATGCCCCTACGCTAGACAAGGCTGATGACATCAAGGATAAATTCTATGAGGAACTATCTCGATGCCTTGACAGCATAAACGCCAGAGAGCAGGTTATATTGCTAGGCGATTTCAATGCCAGAGTTGGACGGGACTATGAGGCTTGGCCTGGAGTCCTGGGTAGACACGGGGTCGGCAACATGAACAGCAATGGTCAGTTGCTACTCAGTCTCTGTGCTCAATATGAGCTTTCAATATCGAACACTATGTTCAGACTTGCCGCTAAGCACAAGACAACGTGGATACACCCTCGATCCAAACACTGGCATTTGATCGATTATGCTATTGTCAGGCAGAGAGATACTAGTCAAGTCCAAGTCACTCGCGTCATGCGTGGTGCTCACTGTTGGACTGACCACCAACTTGTTGTCACAAAGCTACGGCTCCGCCTCCGTAGACCTCGTAGATCCACACTTACAAAGCCTGCGTCTTTAAACGTGGATAGGCTTAAGAATCTCGAGGTGAGGGAGAAATATGCTGAAGCTGTGTCTGAAAAGCTGTTGCCAGTGAATGAGACAGGTGATATTGGTGCGGTCTGGGGAACGTTTTCTTCTCATCTTATTGAAGCAGCCTCAGCTACTTTAGGTAAAAAAAGTCGTCGTAGTGAGGACTGGTTTGATGAGAATGATGGGGTTCTAAGGACAGCATTCAACAAACATCGAGACCTCTTGCGACAGCATGGTAGGCAAGGTGGAAGCGTTGCGGTGGTCAAAGCGAGTGAACTTGAATTGCGGAAGCTGTCTCGTCAAGTAAAAGATAAATGGTGGCGAGACAAGGCTCTCCACATGCAGTGGCTTGCTGATGCTAACCAGCTCGGGGAGTTTTACTCCGAGGTACGTAGGCTGACTGGTACATCCTACCGGGCGAAGGTGCCGTTGAAATCGTTAGACGGTATGCACCTATTGACAAACAAGGAGGATGTACTAAATCGTTGGGCCCAACACTTTGACAGCTTGCTCAATGTAGATCGATCACCTGATTTACAAAGTGTGAGTATAATACCTCAACTCCCTCTTTCTATTGAGCTGGATGAGCCCCTGTCATGTGATGAGGTTGTCTCTGCCATCAGGCAGCAACAGAATAAGCGAGCGGTTGGTATTGACCTTATACCGGGAGAGCTGTTAAAGTACGGCGGCGAGGAGTTGTACATGTTGGTTTGGAAACTTTTTGCTCGTATGTGAGAGGAAGAGCGAGTCCCGGATGACTTTAAAGTGTCTCGCATCTGTACCCTCTACAAGAGCAAGGGTGACCGTTCCGACTGCGGCTCTTACCGCGGTATTTCGCTTTTGTCAGCCCCTGGAAAGGCCTTTGCCAGAGTCCTTTTAAACCGTTTAAAGGCTCTGTCTGAAAGGATACTGCCAGAAACCCAGTTTGGCTTCCGACCTGAACGAGGCACCTGTGAAGCAATCTTTTCTGTGCGTCAACTGCAAGAAAAAAGCAGAGAACAAGGTCGTCCGCTATATCTCTGCTTTGTTGACCTGGAGAAGGCATTCGACAGTGTGCCTCGTGAAGCTCTCTGGATGGTGCTAAGGAAGCTAGGATGCACGGAAAAGTTTGTGAGACTTCTTAGACTCCTGCATGACGACATGCAGTGCTGCGTCGGTGTCGATGGCGAACAGTAAAATTTCTTCCCCGTTACCTGTGGGGTGAAACAAGGGTGTGTTCTAGCGCCCACACTGTTCGCCATGTACTTGGCAGTAGTAGTCAGGGAAGTTTTACAGACTCTCTCTGAGGGAGTCCGCATCCGCTTCCGCACAGATGGTAATCTGTTCAATTTGGCCAGACTTAAGGCGCGCACTAGGGTCTCCCATACAATGATTACAGAAATCATGTATGCTGACGACTTATGCTTTGTGGCAGAATCCCCTGATGGCCTACAACGGCTAATGTCCAGTTTTCACCAAGCTTGCTGCAGGTTCGGCCTAAAATTAGTGTCAAGAAGACGGAGGTGATGTCTTTGGAAACAAATGGGCACGAGACACTGTCTATACAGCTGGGTGAGGACATGCTGAAGCAGGTTGATAAGTTTCGCTACCTGGGGAGCACTATAACATCTAAATGTGACCTTGATGATGAGATCAGCAGCAGTATCTGTGCCGCAGCTGCGGCATTTGGGAAGCTGCGTTCCATGGTTTTCTGCTCACATGACCTTAAGCTGGCCACCAAAGTATCTGTATACATGGCAATTGTGCTGCCAAACCTCTTATATTCCTCCGAGACGTGGTGTGTGTATCGGCGCCACATACACACTCTGGATCGTTTCCACCTCAAGTGCCTACGTTCCATCATGAAGATCCGATGGTCCGACCGAGTGCGTAACACCGAAGTTTTGCGACGAGCCAATGTCGGTGGCATTGAGGCCTACTTAATGCGTCGGCAGCTTCGGTGGTGCGGTCACGTGTCACGTATGGCGGAGGAGAGAGTGGCGAAACGCATCTTCTACTCTGAACTAGAGGAGGGCAAGCGGAAACATGGCGGCCAACTCCTCAGGTTTAAAGACGTTCAGAAACGTCATATGAGAAGATGCAACATTGAGCCGTCTCAATGGGAAGGTTTGGCAGCACAACGTCCAGAATGGCGCAGGGTGGTGCAAAGACAAGTAAGCGATTTCGAGGAACAGCGAAAGGCTGACCTCGACGCTAAACGCGATGAGCTGAAAGTCCACCCACCAGCTGTCATTTATTATCATTACGTAGGTGGTGTTCTCACGTGCCCTCAGTGCACACGAGAGTTCACTGCGAAGATCGGCTATGTTAGTCATCTTCGAGCGCATCAGCGCCGAGCCGACTAGGAGTCGAAGTGATCGCCATGGCCGAAATCGGTCGGAGGCATTATCATCACTTAGTTGCATAAACACAAACAAGTAGTCAGGCTTGTATTTCAACTAATTATTTTGAGCTTTAATCTATTACACTTACTTCGAATACGCCTGGCTGTAACTCTGCTCATAAATGCAAAAATTATGGATTTATTTTCTTCAAGTCAAGCAACCCTATTGTCTCCAGAATAGAGTAGTATCAAATCCGATATTTTGAGTTCTTAGCATTAAAGGAGGTCGTAATTTCTGACTAGTATTTGTGTACAATCAGTTGAGAATTTGGTTGGTGTGAGGGGTCCTGGTCTTCTGGATCTTCCGTTTAACGCATTATTTAAAGTAAAATGAGGATTTAGTGTGACGTGTTATCGTATTTTTTCAGTTTAGAAGTGAGCCGATAAACAGTTTCGGTGTTTTAGGTTCGATAACATACCTAGTATCTTACATTTGAGACATAGCAATGAAAAATGAGGTAGACGTTCTACTTAGTTAAGCACTGTCTTGCTTATCTTACGAAAACAATTCGAGATTCCAGGAGAATACGAAACCCACCTTATATTTTATTTTTTTGTATAGGTACTGTAAGCGCCATTTTAATAGTTTGCTCAATTAAAATATTTTATCAAACATTTCTGTTACATTTTCAAGGCACAAATTGCCACCTCTTGATTTCTCTTCGAGTCAATTAAGCAAACTAATTACCATTAGGGACTTAATCCTAGGGTTAGGTTAAAGATCATCTAAGGAACATTTGAAGCGGTTTTGTCGTATTAATAATTCAGCTGGTTAATAACTCCGTGACGTAGATAGATATGATTTGTTTTAAATTACTGTATATGTAGTAATAAATTGTTTAACGAGCTGATTTTAATGGATTTGAAGATTTTCGTATGAAACGTGGCAAACTGGAAAAATTATCGTCCAGACACAAAATAATATAATATATCGGACCCGTTTGTCCTTCTGACGCTAACGAAGATTGACCCTTAAAAGTGTCACGTGACCAAGTTATAAACCGTCAATGTGGATCACGTGACTTCATACCAACCTTGATTTAATATCCTGAAAACGTGACACGAGGGATGTTGTTTCATTAAAGTTTATGCTTTTCTGTGAACTACTGATTAATAATGGATTTTTCCTTTTTATATTTTCATGTTTGTATCCCTACATCTTCAAAAAAATATCTACTTGGTGATTGACTTTGATTTCAAAAAAAATTTTTTCAATAAAAAATACAACCGACTTCCAAGAAATCCTGAAAAATAAAATTTACTTAGCACAAAGTAATATGTATTTTGATTTATCTGATTTTTTATTCAATATCATATTGAAGTCGGCGCCAAGTAAATTCATAGGTTTAGGGAGGTATTATTCATGGCACCAACTTCAATATTATATTGAATAAAATCTGATAAATCAACTACATATTACTTTGTGCTAAGTAAATTTTATTTTTCAGGATTTCTTGGAAGTCGGTTGTATTTTTTATTGAAAAATTTTTTTTCATTACCTATTTTAAGTGACGGGTGAACCGAAAAATATATCTATCTAGGTGAAAGTTCTCATCAATACAAATTAATCAAGCCCCAACACAAGGTAGCTGCTGTAAATCGTTAAGGAATTCCCTCGAATCTCTTTTGGTTCCATCATCAGATCGACTCCAGACCTTTATTAATGGTAGTACATTAAAGCACTGAATTAAAAAGTTAACAAACGCACTAGTTGTGCCTATAATTTTCGGTGGTTGCCCTCGATTTCTCCAGGATCCCATCATCAGATCCTAACCTGGTTATAATGGTACCACCTCAGAAGTAAACCCTATTTAACAAAAAAAATTGAAAGCCGTCTTTAATTGACGGTGAACATACATAAAACATTGAGACCATTCTTTTTTTTTTTGAAGTTGGATCTATCAATCTAGGTGTAAAGTTCCCATCAATACAAATCAATCAAGCCCAAACACAAGATAACTGCTGTAAATTGTTTAGGAATGCCCTCGACTGTCTTTCGACTCTATCATCAGATCGACGCCATACCTTCATTAAAGTGTAGAACATTAAAGCACTTAATTAAAAAGTTAACAAGCACACTAGTTGTCCCTACAATTTTCGGTGGTTGCCCTCGTTTTCTCCTGGATCCCTTCATCAGATCCTGACCTGGTGAAAATGGGACCACCTCAGAAGTAACCCCTATTCAACAAAAAAAAAATTTTGAAATCCGTCTATAATTGACGGAATTATCGCGTGACATACATAAAAAAAATACATACAGACGTATTGAGAACCTCCTCCTTTTTTGAAGTCGGTTAAAAAAGTTGGTACCTACTCAAGTTAATATTCCTTCATGTCAGTGCTTATCATAGGAGTGGGAATTTAGGTGCCCAAGTTCACCTGTTGAAAAGCGGACGAGGTCATGGCATAAGGATGAAAATCCCAAAATATACTCCAGTGTCAACGGGTGAGGGTGTGTGTGTAAAGAACTGCCTACATGGCATAGACATAGGCTGATTTGATTGATTATTTTCTTTTTTAAATACACTGTGAGTGTAAACACAACAAGATATCATATAACCAGTCTAAATGCTTAATACACACAATACAAAAAAATGGGCTACCTTTAGGAGGGTCATCAAAAAAGGATATAATGTATACCAAAGTAATCGACCACGCACGAAAGCTTTGAAGTTTTGAAGTGGAATATTGTGTTAGAAAATAAATACTTTTAGAACATGATTTGCGTATCAATATTAACGCTTACTACAGTAGTGATTTCAGGGATCCGTATTTAAGGGGAGTGGTTGACAAAGTTTGCGAAAAAGAGGTGCAAATAAAGACGTTCTTCTCGGTATTAGTATACGAAAAATGACAGCCAAAAGTAGATTTTAAATCTAAAAGATGTGTGTCAAAAGATGGTTTTATCAGAAATTGTGTATTTATAATAAATAATTAGTAAAACATCATTGAAATAGCCCATATTTTTTTAGAAGAAGACGTTTTATGACATCTGTTTATTAATGAATGATAATAAAATTTATATCAGAGACTAAAGAAAACATAGACCTCTAAAATGGTTTTCTTCAATTTTGAATTAGTATAAGTTTTAACTAATTATAACTAATAATGTATTCAAAGAATACATCACATTGCTTGCTTCCCCGCGTTCGCCCGAAATTCTAGTGCGGGGGGAGTCGTGTTGCTAGACGGACGTATGTCGCTCTGGTCTGCAAAATATTCTCGTAAAATGTTATATTTTCATTCATGTACAGAGTAATGCGTGTAACAGAGCCAGAGCCCGAGTTACACAAAGCATACTGCATTACATGAAAATATAATGCATTTCAACTTATTTTTCGTATTGTTTTATTAAATTACTTCGAAAGGTAGTCATGCTTATATTGTAAGCGGTACTTAATCATTTCAATATAAATAAATGAAGAATTATTTGTGGGCACACGCACACAACTTAAGCTATTATAACTTTGTGCTAAGGGATATAGCTAACTGATGAAAATACTTATATTACAGTTATTATTAACACACTGCTGTTTTTGAGACACTGGTCTCAACTTGACTGCCTCTGTGGCGCAGTCGGAAGTGATACCGCCTGCGGCGCTGGAGGTCGTGGGTTCGATTCCCACCGGAGACAAATATTTGTGTGACCCATAAATGTTTGTCTCAAGAGTCTGGGTGTTTCTATGTATAATATGTATGTATTTAAAAAGTATATAAGTATTATTATTCGTGGTCTTATACCCATAACACAAGCAGGTCATTCCTAGCTTACTGTGGGATTAGATAGCCTTGTGCGAAATGTCCGTGAATATATTAATTTATATTTATTTATTTATATTAACCGTCATTTTTTTCAGCTTATTACGTCTTGGGGTGACGTAGGCACCATCTACCGGCAACTTGGTTAAAGTAATAAAGTGAAGGAATTAACGGTCGAGAGCAGTGTCTCGTTGGTCCAATGGCGAGGCCGTCTGGTCCGGCAAACCAGAAGACGCAGGTTCGAATCCTGCTCGGGACCAAAAATTGTATTGAATTATTTGCTAGACAAGTAAGTCTGGAAATGATCTGCTGGCTCTGTTGGATTCTCAAACAATTTGTTATGATTTTTTAAGTCTATATTACAGTAAGCAGAGAACTAAAAAGAATAACCCGCCGAGTTTTTTGCTAGTCTATATATATACATAATAATAAAACTGTTGAGGGTCGAGAGTCTGAACATGAAAGCTATTTAAAAAAAAAGAACGCGTTCTCTAATCGATACCTACTTAAGCCAAAATAAAATTTAAAATTTTCATGTCCGTCTGTATTCCGAATACGTATCACGCCGAAACTACTGATTTGAATGAAAATTGATCCGAGGAAGTTCAGGAGTTGGAGACATCTTAACTTCTCAAAACCTAGAATTCAAGAGTTCCTTTGAATGTGAGTGTAAATCTAAACCGGCGTGTTGGCTTTATCATAAGAGCTTAATGATTAAGTCCAGAGTTAAATATTTCGTCCGCGCCGAAGGCGTGAACTGAAATAAATTATTTTAGAATAGATTCTAAAACAATTCAGTCCACGCCCTCGACGTGTACGTTCTTTTATGATAAAACAAACAGTGCAGTTTCACTCACCACTTGCTGAGTCTGATGAAGAAATACCTCCCCTTTCATACACCTTAAGCGTCGTAAACGAAGTTGTGAGGGTCAGCTAGTTACATACATACATAAATATGGTCACGCCTTTATAGGCGTGACCATACATACATAATATATACATATTTATGTATGTATTTATGTATGTATCTGCCTACCCCTTCGGGGATAACCCCGAAGGGGTAGGCAGAGGCATATTATTATGTCCCCACATTTCACCTTTTTAGAATTTGTCCCACGTAATAGGTGGTGAGCTGTATTGCCGTGTTGAGATAGACAGGCGCAGGTTGTGACTGCCTGCTGTTGAAATTATTCAAGCCGCCAAAAGGCCTTCTACTTGGCTTAAGGCCATTTTACGGGCAACCAAGACCCGTTGGTCTTGGTTGCCCGTAAGTTTCGAAAGGCACGTTCAGCCGTTGCTTAACGTGCCTCGGAAACGGCACGAACAAATAACTTCACAAAGTGGTCACATGGATGGTCACCCATCCAAGGACTGGCCATAGTGTATGAGCTTACTACAGTGATCGTTTACAAAACACTGAGTCCGCGGTGCCACGAGCGCTTCTTATTTATACATAACTAGCTGACCCTCGCAACTGCGTTTACGACTATTTTTGTTTGTTACAATAAAATGAAATGAAATTTTGGAGAGAAGAGAAACTCGATTTGGTTGCGTGTAGAATAGAAAGATTTATTTACAAAATGTCCTTATATATATGTACAAATGATTATTTACAACTGGCTAGTATTGTGGCGAGTATAGTATCCATCTTGATTCATTTCAAAACATCATTCTTCGTGACGTAATGAATCGACTGCGATGCGACGATATATAAGCGAGGCCGCGCGCGAAGTCGATCCTTTATCTACGCGGCAAGCGGCGAGAGAACATGTGCGGCGCGCGCAGAACGTCAACCGTCGACAGCAAGACAGCAACGCGGCTTGGGTTGGCGTGCCTATCAAGATGGTGGCGTGTGACATCTTCGTTCATGGATCAACTGAAGAGGATAACGGCTTCTGGCAAACCATTGATCTCGTTTCTATATAACAGTGAAGTCATATCGTTTCTTCAGACAAGTCTTGAAATCCAAAGTCCTTTTCAGGGCTGACTCCGTTTCTATAAATGAACACGAAGTCTTGGTAGTCAGTAGCCACAGTACTCCCCCTCAAGTGAAACGTACCGGCAACTTGACGACACGACCGTAGCGAGTTTTCTTGCAAGTTGGTTGTGACGTCACGTTGTTTGTGCGTACGGCTGGAGGTACTTTGCAGGTATTGGTAATGGTTTGATGTGGTACTGGTATGGTAACATGTTGCTGCGGTAATTTGGAGGTAACTTGCTTTTCATTGCTGCTTATGGTATCAGGTAACAGGTAAGCAGGCTTCAATCTGTCTATTGAGATGTTTGCTTGACGCTTGGGTAACTGAATGGTATAGACCTTTTCTGTTCGCTTCACAACTGGGTAGGGACCTTCGTATGGTGGTTGAAGTGGTGTCTTCACTTTGTCCACTCTAATAAATACGTGAGTGCTGTCGCGTAGATCCTTGTGCACGAAAATACGTTGTTTACTGTTGTGATGTACTGTAGATGCTTGTGGTTGATTTTTCTTGATGAGCGAACGTAGATTGTCGACATATGTATAGTCTAGCGTCATAGGCGTTGAAGTTGTGTCGAAAAAATCTCCGGGCAAGCGTAGATTGTAGCCATAAGTAAGTTCGGCTGGGCTAACTCCGGCGTCGACACGGATGGCGGTACGCAGTCCTAGTAGTACGGTAGGTAGTTCCTCTAACCAGGTACTTGAGTTAGATAGTTTGGTGCGTAGCGAAGTTTTCATTGTTCTGAAGAATCTTTCTACTAAACCATTTGACATTGGGTGGTATGGCGTAGTGCGGTTCTTTGTAATGCCCATTATCTTCAACAAGTTTCTGAAAAGTTGGCTCTCGAACTGTCGACCTTGATCGCTTGTTAAAGTAGTTGGACACCCAAAGCGAGTAATCCAATGTTTGTAGATGGCGTCGGCGACGGTTTCTGCTGTTATATCAATAGTAGGTACTACTTCGGGCCATTTTGTTTGTCGGTCGATCATTGCTATTGCGTATCTATAACCTTCTTGCGTTGTAGGCAGTGGTCCAACAATATCAACGTGTATATGTTGAAAACGGTCGGTAGGTGGAAATTTTGATACTTGGGCGAATGTATGTCGTTGGATCTTGTTCTTCTGACATTCAATACAACTTCTAGTCCACAATCCGATGTCTGCATTCATTGATGGCCAAAAGTATCTCTGTGACGTAAGTTTGCGAGTGGTACGTGTGCCAGGATGACTGATGTTGTGCACACATTTGAATGCTTCGTGACGATGTTCCGGAGGTATGTAGGGACGAACGTGTGAAGTTGATGTCTCGCAGTATAGTTCTGTGTTGCAATGTGGCATAATGATTTTCTTCAGAGATATGTTATCTTGCTGTAGTAGTTGTTGTATAACAGGATCTTTTACTTGCGAGGTGGCGATATGGTTGTAGTCGAGTGTCGTTGGACAAGATAATGTTTCGATGCGGCTGAGTGCGTCTGCAACAACGTTTTGTTCACCGCTCACGTGACGAATGTCCGTGGTGAATTCGCTGATAAACAGTAGTTGTCTTGTTCGGCGTGGTGTTTCGGTTGACGACTGCGACTTGTTCATGGCATAGGTAAGCGGTTTGTGATCGGTGAATATGATTAGCGGACGACCTTCAAACATTTTGCGAAAGTGTTTCACAGCCATGTACATCGATTGAAGTTCACGATCGTATGTTGAATATTTTTCTTGTGAAGTTGAGAATTTCTTTGAGAAGTATCCGAGTGGCTGCCATTTGTCGTTGATGTACTGTTGTAGTACGGCACCTGCTGATTTGTCAGAAGCGTCGCAGAACAAAGCGAAGATAGCTTGATGCGATGGGTGAGCGAGTAAAGTAGCGTTGCATATGCTGGCTTTACACGTTTCAAATGCTTCTGCTGATTTTTCATGCCATTCAATAGTCGACTTATCACGTTTCTTGACATTGTGTAGGTATGCGTTGAGAGGTGCTTGTATAGATGCAGCGTTAGGTATGTGATCGCGGTAGAAGTTTATCATTCCGAGGAATCTGCGAAGTTCTTCAATAGTCTTCGGCTTGGGGTATTCTGTGATGACTTTGACCTTTTCAGCTGGAGGCTTGATACCATATTTGGACACGATATATCCCAGGAACTTAACTTCCGGTTTACAGAATTGGCATTTAGCTGGGTTGATTGTTATGCCGTGTTCTTCCAATCTTCCTAAGACAGTTTTCAAGTCTTTACGGGCTTCAGTCTCATCCGAGGATGCAATAAGAATGTCATCGATGAAAGGGAAAACGATGTCTAATCCGGTCAGGACCTGGTTTATGTATCTTTGGAACGACTGACTTCCATTTTTGAGTCCTGGACAAATTCTTAACATATCAAATAACCCTATTGGTGTGATAATGGCCGTCTTCTCCACGTCTTCATCTCTGACTTTCAGCTGATGATAAGCCCGGTTCAGGTCTAGAGTTGAGAAAATGGACTTTCCAGAGAGTTGATAGGTGAAGTCTTTGACTCGGGGTACTGGATATCTATCTGGTTTCGTAATGGCGTTGAGACGACGATAATCTCCGACTATTCTTATGTCCCCATTCTTCTTGGGCACGATGTGAAGAGGTGATGCCCATGGGCTCTTGCTCGGTCTACATAGTCCTTGCTCCATCATGTTCTGGAATTCTTTTTTAACTTTTTCGTAGAGGTGTGGTGGAATGGGACGTGCTCGGGAGTGTACGGGTTGACCTTCTGTTTCGATGTAATGTTGTACTTCGATTTTGTCGTTGAGTTTCATTGAAGTTAATCTTGTGATTCCGGGAAACTCGGTCAATATTTTGTGATACTCATTTTCTACGTCGATACTTCGTACTGTAGGTATATTCGTCACTCGCATCGGTGCATTGATTTTGAGGTTTGTGACGCTGTCGATGAGCTTCTTGTTCTTTAGATCGACGATTAGGTGGTGAAAGTTGAGAAAATCAGCGCCTAGAATTGGTTTGGATACGTCGGCTATGATGAATTTCCATTTGTACGGACGTCGTAGATTGAGATCGAGTTCTATTGTTTTCTCCCCATAGGTTGAGATAGTCGAATTGTTGGCAGCGTACAATTTGAATGCTAGCGGCGTCGAGATTTGCCCCTTCTTTCGAGGTAGGACGGATATATTCGCCCCTGTGTCTACCAAGAAAGTAAGTCCAGTCTTCTTATCAGTGACGAATAGGCGGTGAGAGTATGTGTGAGCACCAGTTTCCGCCTCTGCCAGCGCCCTCTCTAGTTTTCCTGTTTCTTTTCGTGTGTGTATGAACAAGGTGAGGTACATTTTCTAGCTTGGGCTCCAAATCGACGGTGATAGTAGCATACTGGTGATGGCGAATCTTCACGTGGTGTGCGCGGACGAGAATAACTATTTCTCCGCTGCTGGGATCGAAAACGATTTCTTCTGTGATCTGTTCGTAATCGCAGTTCGGCTACTTCCAGTGAAAGTTTTCGAATTTCATTGAGTAGAAATTCTGTATTCGAGTTCGCTGGTGGTGGTTGAGTCGTGATCGCTGATATATCCCGGTTCTGTTCCATCATTTTGTCAGCAAGCAACGCAAGCTCTTCCAATGCGGTTTGAGTACTGAAGGTTTCGCTGACTGCCAATACAGAGCGGATATGGGCAGGTAAATGGTTGGTCCACATGAGACGTAGTGTGGAGTCTGGGATTCTGTCTCGAGCCAGATCACGCATGCGTCGTAATAATTGAGTAGGTTTTTGATCTCCCAATTCCATCTCAGATAATAGTTTTTGAAATTGACGGCTGTCGGATTCTTCATATACAGTGATTAGACGCTCCTTGATAGCCTTGTAGTAATCTCGCGTAGGTGGGTTGTAGAGAAGATCGGTGATTTGTTCTACGTCTTGTTTTTCAAGTTGAGCTATAACCATTTGTGCAAGTTTCTTATCACCTTTTTTAGAATCGTGAGTAGCCGCTTCGAAGCTGTAGAACCATAGCCGTGGTCTGTCACGCCAGAACGGTGGAATTCGAAGTGTAAGTGAAATATTTGCAAGTTCCAATGGGTTGGATGATACTGGAATTTCTTCTTTTTCAGTAGATTCTTCCATGGTTTTGATTCTTTCTGTTTTTGTTCGTCGGCAGGTCACCACTTTGGAGAGAAGAGAAACTCGATTTGGTTGCGTGTAGAATAGAATGATTTATTTACAAAATGTCCTTATATATATGTACAAATGATTATTTACAACTGGCTAGTATTGTGGCGAGTATAGTATCCATCTTGATTCATTTCAAAACATCATTCTTCGTGACGTAATGAATCGACTGCGATGCGACGATATATAAGCGAGGCCGCGCGCGAAGTCGATCCTTTATCTACGCGGCAAGCGGCGAGAGAACATGTGCGGCGCGCGCAGAACGTCGGCCGTCGACAGCAAGACAGCAACGCGGCTTGGGTTGGCGTGCCTATCAAGATGGTGGCGTGTGACATCTTCGTTCATGGATCAACTGAAGAGGCTATCGGCTTCTGGCAAACCATTGATCTCGTTTCTATATAACAGTGAAGTCATATCGTTTCATCAGACAAGTCTTGAAATCCAAAGTCCTTTTCAGGGCTGACTCCGTTTCTATAAATGAACACGAAGTCTTGGTAGTCAGTAGCCACAAAATTTTGTTCCAAAAGTAACAAAAATTTTAAGCGAGTGGAAGACCCCTCTTGTCTGTATTTGTGATAATTTAAGTAAAACAATGAATATATGAACATGCGTCTTTGTGAATTCGTCACATTTAATTTTTACGTAATAATCAATCACATTTTTTGCAGTGTATTTTTACTACACTTAAAAACAAAGGAAAATTGAAATACAAACGTTCCTTTGTTTTTAAATTTATTTTCGCCTCTCTCTATAAAATAGAGTGCAGAGGGGCTTATGGCGAGACTTTGTCTGTAGTCTGTGACTCTGTTGCATTAAACTACGTCACTAGGTCACGTGGATCATCTGTTCAAAGTTTGAAATAAAACAAAAATGACAACGTCAATCGGATTGAACTCACACAATAAACGTTTTAGAGAGGGGCAGTCGGGTGAGACCGTCTCACAGTTTTTTGTTTATTTGGTGAAGCGAGGAACGCATTTCCGCTACTATTTTTCTTCTTCTTCCGTAGTTATTTTACTCTGATGTCTCTGTAGTTGCGCTTCTCTATGTTGGCGAGTCATATCGCCCATATGCTCAAGGTCGTTAGCCGTGGGTATGGCCTTAAGTAGAAATAAAACTGGAATTATGACAGATTGAATCGTTGATGACGAGTTTTTGGTGTTCCGTAAAATTCTGAATTAGCTACTAACAGTAACATACAAGTCTCATATCATCTAAAATGTGTAGTTACTGTATTCTTCTTTATAAAAGATTGTCCTGTTTAGTATGCCCATCACGTAATAAATACTCTCATAGTAGTTGACCTAGACTAGTGGCCTGACTCTCAAAGGAAGTAAATTGATTAATTTATGACCGAGCCTGCCTTCACCTTTTGATGGCAACTCAAAGCCTTGATAATTACCAATTTCTGGATCCGACTTGATATTAATAAGGTTACTTGACTACATTTAACTAACATCGACATACTGACCAATATTTTCTTCATTTATAAGTATTTGATGAACTCTGTTGAATCCTAAGGCATGTTCATGGAATTAGATTTACTTTTGGTGTCTTCTTTATTTGCCTATTGGAACAGACAGGCATAGCCTGTGGTTGCATGATTTTATCATTTTTCGGGCCGTAAGATGGCAGACAGGCTTACAGCCCGGGTATACGAAAAACTTAATTCCGAAAGTCACAATCACGAATTTCAAAATTCCGTATGTTATAATTCCAAATGATTCAAAATTCCTAAAGTCAGAAATACGATGTTTCATAAATCCTATTATGCGTTAGTGATTGATTGATTTGTTGAATCGTGGTCCATACCTTTATTTATATAATAATAATAAGTGACCATGTACAGTCACGAGCAATAATATGTAAACATTGTCAAGGCTCCTAAAATATGTAAACACCTTCGGCTCCAAAACGAAGGGCTCAATGTGAAGGGCATAAAATTGTAACCACATGTACACTCATTGCATATACACTCCACCAATAATAAGTATACAACTAAAATTTCATTACTCTGTATACAAACAAATTATTTAAAATTGTGAGGGAAAATCCTCAAAGGATGTTATGACTCTTACCGACTAAAAAACCTCACGTAACGCCCAACAGCCTGTGGTTGGGAGACCCGGCTACGCCCTTGGAAGGATGTCCCGGGACTCCCTTATAGGTACACATATGGCGATTTTTGTATTTTTCAAATACTAGCTGTTCCCCGCGGCTTCGACCGCGTAGAAGCCGTTATTGCGTAAAATCATAACCATCCTTTTGCGCAGTCGGTTAAAAAGTAGCCTATGTCCTTCCCAGGGCCTTAAACTATCCCTAATTCAAATTTCATTTCAATCACTCCACCCGTTTAGGCGTGAAAGCGTAACAGACAGACAGACAGAGTTACTTTCGAATTTATAATATTAATAGGGATTTACAACATCAAATTACTAAAAAATATTTTTGAGAGTCGGTGCCAGCAAAATATCAATATAAACCTATGCAATTTTGAGTATATACACTTATTTGCAAAAAAAACGGGCACCTAAGCAATGAACCATTTCAAATGTTAATATTGCTTTGTTTGATAATTATAGGTAGTTTTATCCTCACAATTTGGTAAATTAATAAGAAAATAATCGTTTTCATCAGTATTTCATAAAATTTTGTTACAATATATGGGAAATAATGCTAAATCTCGCTAGTAGTGTATGTTCGCTAGTAGTGCATATGCTCATTAAGTAAAAATAATAAGGTTTTTTTTGTTTGTTTTTCTTTAATGAAGTAAAAGCAGATAAATGTTAAGTATCGAGTGTGACCCCCTCTAGCTAAAATCACAGCTTGAATTCGTCTGGGCATGCTAGCGAGTATATCCCGGATACTTGCTTGCGGAATACGTTCCCACTCCGCAGTAATCACATTCTTCAGCTCTCTGATGGTCTGCGGAGCCGGGTGTACTGATCTCACACGCCGTTTTAGAACGTCCCAGACATGATCTATGGGATTGAGGTCGGGACTTCGAGCTGGCCAATCCAAACGACGAATGCCGACCTCTTGTACATACGCATTAACATTGCGGGATCGGTGGGCGCGAGCATTGTCGTCCATAAAAATTGAGTCTTAACCAAGAGCGGCCAATGCGGGTTGTGCATGAGGAATTAGAACTTCCGTTATGTATCGAAGCCCAGTCAGTGAGCCGTTTTCAATGAAGACTAACTCTGTACGTTCCATTGAATTTATTCCTGCCCAAAACATAACAGAGCCCCCACCATAAGGTGTGATTTCTTCGAAACATGCCTCTGCAAAGCGTTCTCCTTGTCTTCTTAGCACTCGCCGACGTCGATCTTCACCGAACAGAGATATCCTGGCTTCATCAGAGGACAAAACCCTATTCCAATCTTCTTTAGTCCATGATTCACAATTTCTAGCGAACCTAAACCTGTGAACTCTGTGCTCACGGAGTAATTTGGGGCCGCGGGCCGGGCGGTGACTGCGTATATTGGCAGCGAGAAACCTCCTCTTGACCGTCCATAGACTAATATGCACATTTCTTACTTCTTGGAGGTTGTTCTTAAGATCCACATACGAAGATTTGCGATTTCTCAATGCGCGACTCACAAGAAAACGATCATCCCGTGGTTGGGTACATGGTTTTCTTCCAGAACCAGGCCTTCTCTCGACGTAACCAGTCTCCTGATATCGCTGCCAGGTCCTTTGGACCGTCGAGCGACTAACATTTAGCCTACTGGCCACGAAACATTGGCTGCAACCCTCTCAAGCAGCGCCATAATTTTGGAAGCTTTTACCACTTTATCTACCATTTTTGATACAGCCAAACAGCAATAAATAAAGCTTTGACAGTCAAGGATATGAAATTAATCGATAAAAAATGAATAAAAGTTGTGAAAGTCGATCTTAACTCCTGGAACTTCACGCCGAAAATGTAGGATAAAGTGGGGTTTTCTGTAAAAATGAGCATCAAATGAAAATTTGAATTTAGAACGTAGTTTTTTAAATACCACGGCATTTTTAAAACCGGCCAGTAACGTGTACAAACGATTGAAACCTTTTTGGTATTGTATCTTTTTAAAGATGAATGAAAATCAAAACCGCCCGTTTTTTTTTTGCAAATGAGTGTATTATTTTTTTCAGTTCAGTAATCTTTTTGTCTAAGGTTCTATTTAGATATTCAATCATATATATCTAATTTGGAGGTTTTCATCAAAAGTGGATACATATTTATGCAGCACCCTTCAGATACATGTTATTGCCGGAGAAGTTAAATATAATTTAATTTAATATGAGGCCAGTACATCTAATGAATCAATGCGTGAAAACATGTTATTGATGCAAACGTGCATAAATAGTTTCGTTCCTTTCTTAATGGACATAATTTAATGAAGCAATGAGTGTATATATATTTACGATGTGAACTCGTGGTTACATTTTTATGCTCTTCACGTTGAGCACTTCGTTTTGGAGCCGAAGGTGCTTACATATTTTAGGAGCCTTGACAATGTATACATATTATTGCTCGTGACTGCACCATGTACCATGAGAAACAAGGGTCGGCGACACCATGTGAATGCGGATTATACCCTAAATATGAATTTCAAACAAAACCTGAGTAAATACACAATGGGCTCTGCTCTGAGGTGCGATTGTCGGTTACATTTCTTACGTCCTACGTATTGGCACACTTACTGCTCTCCACGGTTGAATGTAAAACGTTATTGAGGTTTTACGACGCTGATATTGGATTGGGAATGTTGATATTCTGTGTGGAGACAGCAGTCGCCAGAACTGCGTTAGTAGTTTAATGGTCACACCTAGATCGCGATATTGACATTGCTAGATAATGTTAATGGACAAAAACTAGACAGACATTTTAAATTTGACTTTACACGTCTCTGAATTTTGTGAATATGTCGGCATGGCTTCAATTTCAAATTTTTAAGTCTCTTCTGAAGTACGATGGTGTAACTACCCAGTTCAACAATCCACAGGCATGCGTGCGTAACATAAGTTTTTAAAAAGTTTGAATTTTAGGTAGGTACCCAGATTTCTTTGATCTTAAAGTAAGCTCTTAAAAAAAAAGATAAATTGATACTCCATATTTAATCTTTTCTGATGAAAGGATTCGCCAACAAATCCAGTACCGAAAAATAAATAGCAAAAAATATCACCGCTTAAACGAAAACGGATATTAGGAGGAAAAAGTTGCCTCAATACAGTTTTTGGGGTGCATTTATCCGCCAATTAGTCACGTCCCCTGCGTTTCCGTTCGTTAGCCCGCTCGGAAATGTTCTGGAAAATGGTTGCGATTCTTACAGAGAGTTGCACCTAAGGTGCACTTGCATGCCTCTATAGGGACACAGCCTGCGTAAACTTCTAAAATTCCTTCCTAAATTTGACGTAGATGACATTTACTCTAGATCCGCCGTCGCAAACACGTTGTAAAGTATTTTTCAGTGCTCTGTAGGATTTACGCTTATCGTAGTTTAATTGCCATCTTTTTTTTTAGTTGACGAGGTTTAGTGCCATACCATAGCAGCCATGACTATAAGTAACATACATCTGCTCATGTTCGTAATATTTACAGTATTGTGGATAGTATTATTGATTAATTTCGTCATTACAAGAGAAAAGGGAATAAAATAGCGTAAATGATATGAAATAGACCATAGACCCATCTTGAAGTAACACGTTTGTGTTTTAGTGCTTAAAATTATTGTCCTGTCTATAACGATAACCAGATGTAGGTATTTAATTAAAACTTTGAGATACACAGATCCAACCCTTCGACTACTATTAACCTTCCTGTAACAGTAGTTCCCATAAGCTACCAACAAACTTCAATGTAATGATTTGGTTACAGAATTTACGATTTTCAATAACACAGGTCGTTAGGGAGAGTAAGATCGTAACCTGATATGGCCCTATTAACAAGTAAAGTGAATATTAGTAGTACATTTTGAATAGCCAATTTCAATTCATTTCCGTATCGGTGATAGTTGAGGTCAGTGTCAGAACATAATTTATAAGCGGAGAATTTGAATTAGGTAGTTGAGGCAGTAAGTGTAATCTAAATATCTCAAATTCTCAAATCGCTTTTCCACCACCCTTTTGGTACCTACCTATTTCGGTTTCAGCTTATTGGAAGAGTGAACGTAGTAAGACTTACCAAGTAGATCAGAATCAGAGTCCAGATGGTCAAGTGTCTGTCCTGTTTGTGTTGTCCTCTACAGATCGCATTCTCAATCAATTTTCATGAACATGATTGACTTGAGATAAGTATTCGCTAATTGTTATCAAAGCAAAATGAGGATAAAACGAGAAAAAGTTTGCTTTAGCGCCTAGCGGTTGATAAGTCCAACCGATTTGAACTATATTGATGTGTAAATACTTAGATCAAATAAATTATAAAACGATACAACAGACGCACGGCGAAGTCTCATAAATAGGGTCCAGTTCTTATCCTTTGGGTACGGAACCTTAAAAGCTTGCTATACACTGCAAAGTTTAAAAGGCAGTTAAAGGTTATTTCAAAATGAAACATTTACGACGCCTTTTTTATTCGCTTTGCTCACACAGTCACAAATGTGAATCCAATGACAACACAATAATTTGGATGTTAAATTTTGATCGTTCGACCGGCACAATCTCCGCTCGTTGGAGGAAACTCTTGAAAGGTTTTAAGTTTTATTTCAATACTAGCTGACCCTCGCAACTTCGTTTACGTCACATAAGGTGTACGAATGGAGGGGTACTTCTTAATGAGACTCATCAAGCAGCGTGTGAAACGGCCCTGTTTGCTTAATCATAAAAGAGCTTAAAGATTAAGTCGATTCTAAAACAATTCAGTCCACGCCTTCGGCGCGGACTGAATTATTTTACAATAGCCTTAATCATTAAGCTCTTTTATGATTAAGCCAACACGCCCGTTTAGACTCACTTTCAAAAGAAACGTTGAATTCTAGATTTACCGAAAGTTGAGATGCCCCTAATTTCTCAACTATATAACCCTCAATATTGAAAATTGTATGGAATAATGCTTAAGGTACTCCCTTTCAGACACCAAACAAATATTTGAAATCGAACCATGCAGTGAGAAATTATAGCTAAAAACCTATTTTGCCTTTCATCCCCTCTCCTGAAGGAACCGCGCAAAATATCGGGATCAAAAGTATCTAAGAACCTTCCTCGGACTATAAGCTTACATCGTACAAAGTATCATTCAAATCGGTTCAGTAGTTTCGGCGTGATACTTAGTCGGGATACAGACAGACAGACAGACAGACAGACAGACAGACATGAAAATTTTAAATTACATTTTCGGCTTCAGTATCGATTAGAGAACGCCCTACACTTAAAATTTTCAAAATATCTTCCATGTACAGACTCCCGACCCTCTACAGTTTTATTATAAGTACTAGCTGACCCTCGCAACTTCGTTTACGCCACATAAGGTGTATGAAAGGACAGGTATTTTTTCAACAGAAGCTCAAGGGAGCGTATGAAACTGCCCTGTTTGCTTAATCATAAAAGAGCTTAAAGATTAAGTCCATTCTAAAACAATTCAGTCCACGCCTTCGGCGCGGACTGAATTGTTTTAGAATAGCCTTAATCATTAAGCTCTTTTATGATTAAGCCAACACGCCCGTTTAGACTCACTTTCAAAAGAAACGTTGAATTCTAGATTTACCGAAAGTTGAGATGCCCCTAATTTCTCAACTATATAACCCTCAATATTGAAAATTGTATGGAATAATGCTTAAAGTACTCCCTTTCAGACACCAAACAAATATTTGAAATCGAACCTTGCAGTGAGAAATTATAGCTAAAAACCTATTTTGCCTTTCATCCCCTCTCCTGAAGGAACCGCGCAAAATATCGGGATCAAAAGTATCTAAGAACCTTCCTCGGACTATAAGCTTACATCGTACAAAGTATCATTCAAATCAGTTCAGTAGTTTCGGCGTGATACTTAGTCGGGATACAGACAGACAGACAGACAGACAGACAGACAGACAGACAGACATGAAAATTTTAAATTACATTTTCGGCTTCAGTATCGATTAGAGAACGCCCTACACTTAAAATTTTCAAAATATCTTCCATGTACAGACTCCCGACCCTCTACAGTTTTATTATAAGTATAGATTTAATTTGAATATTAATTTTTCTTCATCACTCTTCATGAAATCAAAACAAGTTTTCAAATATGCTTTATCAAATTTATTACATCAGTTACTATCTATCTATCTATACTTATAATAAAACTGTTGAGGGTCGAGAGTCTGTACATGGAAGATATTTTCAAAATTTTAATCGTAGAGCGTTCTATAATCGATTCTGAAGCCGAAAATGTAATTAAAATTTTTCATGTCTGTCTGTCTGTCTGTCTGTCTTTCTGTCTGTCTGTCTGTCTGTCTGTATCCCAAATAAGTATCACGCCAAAACTACTGAATTGATTTGAATGATACTTGGCACAATCTAAGCTTATGATCCGAGGAAGGTTCTAGGATACTTTTAATTGCGATATTTAGCGCGGTTCCTTCAGGAGAGGGGATGAAAGGCAAAATAGTTTTATAGCTATAATTTTTCACTGCGTAGTCCGATTTCAAATATTTTTTTGGTTTCTGAAAGGGAGTACTTTAAGCATTATTCTACACTATTTTCAAAATTGAGGGTTATGTAGTTCAGAAATTTGGGGCATCTCAACTTTCGGTAAACCTAGAATTCTATGGTTCCTTCGAATAAGAGGGTAAATCTAAACGGGCGTATTGTAAAATAATCCTCGCAACAATCATAAAAGAGCTTAATTATTAATAATTAAGCTCTTTTATGATTAAGCAAACAGGGCCGTTTCACACGGTGTTTGACGAGTCTGATGAAGAATTACCTTTCCTTTCGTGGACATTATGTGACGTAAACGAAGTTACGAGGGTCAGCTAGTACATATAATAAAACTGTAGAGAGTCAAGAATCTGTACATGGAAGATATTTTGAAAATTTTTATTGTAGGGCGTTCTCTATTCGATACTGAAACCGAAAATGTAATTTATATTTTTCATGTCTGTCTGTCTGTCTGTCTGTCTGTTTGTATCCGAATAAGTATCACGCCGAAACTACTGAGCCGATTTTAATGATACTTGGTACATTCCGAGCTTATACATAGTTCGAGGAAGGTTCTTGGATACTTTTAATCCCGATATTTTGTGCGGTTCCTGCGGGAGAGGGGATAAAAGACAAAATAGTTTTTTAATTGTAATTTTTCAACGCCTGGTCCAATTTCAAATATTTTGTAGTGTTGGAAAGGGAGTACTTTAAGCATTGTCCCACACAAGTTTCAAGATTGAGGGTTTTGTGGTTCAGTAATTAAAGGCATCTCAACTTTCGCCAAACCTAGAATTCAAGGGTTCCTTCGAATGATAGGGTAAATCTAAACGGGCGTGTTAGGTAAATGATTTAGCAAACAGGGCCGTTCCACACGGTGCTTGATGAGTCTAATGAAGAATTACCTCCCCTTTCGTACACCTTATGTGACGTAAACGAAGTTATATAAGTATAGGTACTAGTATATATAAGTATACTATTACAAAATTACACGTGTTTAAAAATATTGCTGAAATAAAAGACCCAGGGTTTCGCCTTTACAAAATGGATGAACAAATAAAGTGTTGAACACCCCGAGAAGCGAGTGTCCCGTGTTTATTACTCGCTGCAACTGACAACTGCTGAAAAGCTCCATAGAGCAACACAAACTATAACTTTGAGTGAGAGGGGAGGCACCATAATGGAGCTTTCCACTGTCAATACACAAACCCAAGCGGCTAGAAACAAACATTAAATAATTTCGGATGTCTGAAATTATGAGTGTAATGTTTTAATTGTTTTATGTAAGTTCCGTGGTAATATCCGATTGCTTTAGTAGTAGGTGTATAAAATACGATTTATCCTCGCAATATAATGACAGAGAGTTGCGTGTCGGGTAAAAATATAAAATCGTCTCCCTTATATGGCTGAAAATAAAGACTAAACTGACACAATATACAAGTCGTCCTATAAAGGAATACAGAATTCGTTTTCATGGTTATTGTAACTGTACTACACGAGTTCATAGTTAAACAAAAGCTTTGAATACTTTCCAGTATTAGATTGTTACGTTCTCACATAGTCACTACAAATTTATTTATGACGGTCGTTCACAAAATTAGTAATAACAACAAATTATGTACCACAGGGCCTTTGAGATCATCTTTCCCGTGTTTCTCAAATCTATGGCGGGGCTCGTAAAAGCCTGTGTTTACAGTCAAGGGCAAAGACATTAGTTGAGTTGTTGCTCTTTTTTTGTGAAGATAAAAATGTTTAGTACCTCAAATCTTCATTAAAGTTCTCAATTTACTAATACCTATTATGTAAGTTTTATCTTTAAAGATTGTAAAAAATCATCATCAATCTATATTTCTACTGAAAGGCATACATTTGCAGCAAATAAAAAGACATATAAAACAGGCTATATTAAGACTAGAGAGTGAGCAAAACCTGAACATTGTGTTGCAGTTTCGGGTATGCTAAATATCGGCTGACATACAAACGCCATAGGTGCATAGTAGGAATGCAAGGCCCGAGCACCGAGACAAAGGCTTTAGATGCTCCCTTGCTGCCCAGATCCTTACACTATTTTGTCTTTACGGACAAACATTTAGAATAGCACAAAGAGAAGTTTCAAGAACATGTTACTATTATGGCACAACATTTACATTTCAAAGCAGGACATATGTGGAAAATTACCCAATCAAAATTTGGATTAATGCTGCGCTGTAAAAGATTAATAAAATTTTGTTCAAAATATCAACAGGAACATTATGAACAAAAGTTCTAATTGGCTGCTTGGACCTAAAAATCAAATGCGTGTCGGACTAGTGCACGGAAGGTTTGTTGTATTTGAGCCCGCCTCAAATAATATTATTTTCTGATTCTAGTAGTCATATGAGTTCAAAATTTTCTGGCATAACTACAAAATGCCTAAGATAATGTTTCCAATATTCGGTATCAATATTAAAATACATTTGGAAAAAAGAAATGATATAATATCAGAACACGTTCCAGTGAAGTGAGTTTTGTGAGTGCCTATTGTAAAGTGACTTGACTGATTTTATCGGGACTTCTGCAATCTGTCAGATGATGTTTTATGTATTAAATTAGGCTCATTATTCCATCCATTATTTCAAAAGTTATTTAGAGACATGGATAAGAGTTCGAGTCCAATATCTGGTGTTCATAGTATGCAACGTTCGGCGCTGTCATAGTACAAACATTTTTAAAGCCGCGTTATCCATAGGATACGATGTTTTTAAAATAGGATCGTTTATAACAAAGCAAAGTGCCTATGATTTCTTTTGATAAAATTATTCTTATCTTCTTCTTTTGATATAATTATTGACAGGGCTCCCACACAAGACGCGTGATTTTTGTCGTTTTTTGGTACGGAACCTAACGTGCGCGAGTCCCAATCACACTTAGCCTGGTTTTTTCCTTATTCGTTTTAAATCAAATGAGTTTTCATTGTCAATCATTATTATCAAATGAAGGGTTTCATTATTATTTGAAAACTAGATTTCAAATAATATAATGAATCTCTATAGCTACAAACTGACTCCATTATATTCACCAATATTAACAACAGTAGTTCTACCATTGTCAAGATCGCCAAAAGTGGTGCTGTCAACAGAAAACTAATATCGTTTTTGATATACTTTCATAACCCTAAGCAATATTACCAATAATAAAGTCAAGTTACTGAGCATTACATTACAATCATGGCTAGTTATAACTTACCGAAAATTTATTCCGGTTAAGCCAATAATAGTGAAAATTAATTATTTTCAACACATTTCCGGCACAGTAATGATAAATATGTCAGTTTAATTCAACATTAATATTTAAAATGTTGCGTTCGAATGTTTTATCGAGAGCTAGGCAAATAATTGCAAACATACATACATATGATCACGCCTATTATCCCCGAAGGGGTAGGCAGAGTCTCACCTTTTGATTTCGTCCTACGTAATAGATGGTGAGCCGTATTGCCATGTTAATATGGACAGGCCACCAACTTGGTTTAACGACTGCCATTCTACTGGCAATCGGGACCAACGGCTTAACGTGCCTTCCGAAGCACGAAACCTTTGCAAATGTCACAAAGTCGTCATGTGGTGGTCACTCATTCATGACCGGCCACAGAAAATGTTGCTTACCACAGTGATCGTTTACGGAATACTAAGTCTGCGGGTCACGAGAGCTTTATTTGCCTACTTGCCCTTAGGAATTAAAAGCAATTTAAATCGATTTTCCATCGTCTCGGTCGGGTGCCTAAGATAATTCAATCAATAACCCCTGGTATTCACAGTGAATATAAAATGATATCATAGAACATCCGTGCTTAGGAACGCAAATAAATAATGATAAAATAAATAAATAATAATAGGTAATAGGGACAAAAATAAATAGTGAAATGTGGGCTTTTGATATGCCTCGGCCTATCACATTCGGGGATGAAGTAACTAGTGACTACAATTATTTTTAGATTTTCAAACCAGTCTTTGTTATAACTAATAATGTCTAAATCTTAGAAACCTCTCAACGTTTTAAGAGACTCATCTAATGACACTACACACCGGGGAAACCCGAGAAAAAAATCATCCCCGCCTTACGTGTAGGGGATGTGCCTATGTACTCCAAAAAATATGATAATTTTATTTTACCATTTGGTCAAAGTGTACAACCACGCATTTGGGTGCTAAGCCGAGGGTAGACGGACATGATAAACTATGACTCCGAAATGTGAACTACGGAACCCTAAAAAGGGGTACCGACATAATTACATTACAATATTGTCACTGAGGTAACAAAGGCAGTTTTATTGCCGTCTTCTCTATCTTATATCAATGGGCAAAGCTTTTATCATTCAGCGTAGAGGGGTCGAACAATGCGTCTTCATCTGTTAGTCCAAGCAGGAATGCTTACGCAATATAAATTCCTAGTTGACGCGTCTTCTCGTAAATAAATTTTAATAAACGCCTACAAGATTTAATTTCGACCCTTCTCCAATGTTGGTAATAATAATACAGACAGTGTAATGAATTTCATTCTCTAAAGGTCATTGTTTAATGGTTAAACTAGAGGTCACTTCGATCAATTCGTCTGTATATGAAATTCCTTTTTTCCTTCTGCCGTATTTTAAGGTTTTCTTTTTCCCATCTCCATGGTCTCTGTTTTTTGGCTCTGTTACCGATAGGTCCAGGTACTGGCTTTGACTATTTAAAAGAATTCACAAATCTTGTGTCAAAAAAATCTATGTCGCTCTATTGTTTCCTGTGTTTATAATGCAACCTGATACATACTTATTTGGAATAAATTCTACCAGAGGGAGAAAAGTAAAGTTCACATAAGCCTATGCTTATTTCCAAGAAGGGGAAAGCAGAGGCGTACTATTTATTGCTTGTTTGCTTAGAATCATTCATCTCTACTAATATGTGTGAGATTGTCCACAAATATTATAAATATTAAAATTATAAATGCGAAAGCAACCCTGTCTCTCCTTAGTCAGTTGGAGGTGGTTGGAGTCCCTGGGAAGGACATAGGCTACTTTTTATCCGACTACACAACATTAGGGTAACGACTTCTACGTGGATGAAGCCGCGTTGAACAGCTAGTTGTTAATAATTTCTCATATGAACCTAGTAGATAATTAATGAAACCCATTAAACAGGAACACAAATACAGCGATAACAATCTGAATGCTGAACAAACTAACAAATAACCATTATAATGATAATTTACTTACACAACCTGATTTATTCTGGAGCCATTAGATAATTATTCGACAAAAGCACATTTTTCTCAATTGGTTAGAAAAACTTCTCCATTAACGATTCTACATTATCTGTGAAGGTGAGTTCAGTTGATATACCTACTTATAAAACATTTACTTGTTGTAACAAAGATGTTATATAATTTTATACTTTTACTTGCACAGAAATAAGATTCATATGACTCTTGCAACATTATCAACATCAATAAAAATAAATATTGTAGGATATTCTCACACAACATTATCTAGCCCAAATTAAGCTTATTTTAAGCTCTGTCATGTCTCTTCGTGACACTATCGCCACTTTTCCCTGAATAGTGTAGGCTTAGAGGAATTCCACATTCACACAGAAATAATACTGATTTATTCTAAAAATGGCTGATAGTCGGAGCTTCTATACTTTTAATTCTGTGGAAATATACCTAGATACATTTCTGTGCTGTTTCAGGATAACTTGTAAACTGGTTTCACCAGTCGAGTACGATTCACATAAATTACCGATTCTTGGATAAAGCATCAATAGATGACGCAATAAAATAAACGTTTCTAACATTAAAGCTCGGTTTCCACCGGGAGCCGAGCGGCAAACTTTTTAAGTTGATCCCTTTTTTTTACGTGAGGGAAAATCCTACATGGATGCTTTGCTGGACTCCTACCGACTAAAAAGCCTCACGTATCCTTCCTAACAGCCTACGGTTTGGAGCCACGGGTAAACCCTCGTCAGGATACCCCAGGACTCCCAACTAAGTTGTTTCCTGCCACCGCACTACAGTCTATTGCTGTGAGTTAGTTTTGAGATTAATATTCATTTTAAGGAGATTTTCTTAAACATTCATGACCGCGGAGTAAGTAACAGTGAAAGTGGGCTAGCGACATCTGTAAACGCCAAACGAGTTCTGGAGTGGAAACCGCGACTACTCAAACGTTAGGCAGTTTGTCCACCAGAGGGACCGACAACCCGAAAATTTCACAAGTAGGAATTGAGATAGTATAATATCGATAAATATAAACACAGGAACTTTTCAGGAAGATCCGCTAGCTCAGTGTTCTGTAATGATTCTTCCGTTAAACATAATAATATTACCGTATGATCAGTCCTGAGATTGGTGACCTATTTGTGACACTTCTGTTTACGAGCGCTTCTGTGTTTTAAAAAGCACGTTATCGTCAGTAACATTCTTTAAAAAATTCATTATTAGGTAGTCACAACAAAACATCCTGTCTATTTCAACACAGGTAAGCTCACCGCCTGTTACGTATAATCTGCCTCTGCCTATCTTATCGCGGAAAAGGTGTGCTTTTACAATATGATGTAAATCTTCAGGAATTTCCACAAAGAAGATTATAAAGTGTAAAACTGCACAGAATACAGTTTCATATGAATATAATTATGCCGGCGCTGTAAAGGCGCGGACGGATTGCGCGTACACTGGGTACGCGTAGCCAGTATACGCGTGTCCGGAACGTCATGTCCGTACCTGCAGCTACGCGTGCACTCTTGGGGAACGCGTACCCCGCGAGCCAGCTCGCAAGCGAGCCATCGTCTGTCGGTTTTTGGTCGCGCGTTGGGGCCCCGGGTAAGCCCTCGGAAGGATGTCCCAGGACTTCCAACAGACCCACGGCCGCCACTGCAGCCTCGCCCAGGGGGAGGTTTGGGTGCTATCCCGCGTCTTTGGGGGGTTTCGGGTGAGATCCCGCTTCTAAGGGGGGGCGTGCGTTAGTTCCTCACGTCACGCTGCCGTCATGAGCCTGCTTCTGTAAGGACGGTGAGCCGCCCTCTCACCGTCCTCAGGCCCTCGGTCATGGAGGCCGATAGTCCTCGGCGAAGACACGTCGGCGGCGCCCAAGCCGCCGACTGCGAAACTCATTGTGTTAAAAGCTAACTTTCTATAAAAAAGATCTCATTACATTTCACTTCAAAAAATAAAATCTTTGTATTCATAACCGTTAGAACTAGAATTTAGTTAAATATTATTAATTTAATACGCGGTGAAGCACTCTCTAGAGAGCTTGAGGAACACTGACATGAAAAGCTTATTTCAATTAAGAGTATCCTTTTGATACGAGCTTTCGATTCAAACAGCAGACAACTTTGATAATGAAAGGTAACTTTATCTAGGGGTCAATGTTCTGGGTCTCTCAGTTTAGTTCTTAGAGTATTTGGCTACAAAACTGAAGATCGTGGGTTACCAAATTCCTGCACAGGTTAACTCTGTTTGTGTGAGGAGCAGCTATTGTTTCCTTGTCCCCTTTTCGTCGAAATGATTTCTCGTTCCCACAGAAATTTGGTTAATATAACCATAATGGTATAATACGAGGTGAAGCACTCTTTAGAGATATCTTGGTATGTAGTACTCCGTATAATAGAAGGGTTATCTGCAACCATTCGGTGCGTAATTACAACACACAAGTCAGAAGTCGTTCAAAAGTTTAACGAGTCATCGTTTCGGCGGCACTTTTGTATATATTCGCAATACCGCAATAGACCGCAGCGATTAAATTTGAAACAAGCGACGAGCGACGCATGCCATTCATGGGAATTACTTGACACACATTTATTTCACAACATGTGTAAATATTTTAGTAATAGACTGTTATAAAGTTGTATGATGCAGCTCAATTTATACTCCTAATGGGGATGACCCAAAGATTTCTATATAATAGAAGTCTTTGGGATGACCAGCTTACAGCCTACTAACTCCAAAGTGGTAATTGCGGTTAATTTTAAAAAGACGTTTGCATATAAAACTTACATATGTCGTATGTTGAAACGGACTGGGATAAGCTGGGCGAAGATTTTTAGCCACATACAGATTGCAACTTTATTTAACCGCGGCCATGATACTGGGATTTGGGACCAATGGCTTGGCATGTCTGTGTTACAATGTCTTAGAGGTCCAAGCTACTCTCATCTGCAAGTGGTGTACCGGTAGTCTAAGAGAAGAAGTCATCGCAAAGAGACCAAGTAACAGAACTGACGAGCAGATAGTGAAAAATTACACAATCCATATTGAGCCACTTTTGACTCCCTCATAATTAAAATACGATCGTTTGCACTAAGTAAGGCTACTCCTAAAATATTATTGGGAGAAACTTACGTCAAGCAGTAGACTACTTCAATGCACTTACAGTAGATTAATTCGAGACAAGTGTCAATATGTTGTCAAGAACTCGGAATTAGAGATAGAGATTTTATATCTTAGATACCATATCATCACGGTACTATCAAAGAGCACGGACCAGTAATCGTGGAACTACAAGTATAATGTCGGGCAAACTCGGGGGCATACTAGTTTAAAACATTCGTATGAATATCAAGATAATTGTAGGACACATTTTCCTAGCATTAATAATTAATTTAGATTCTTGGTAGATTCTTAAAATGTATTTGACACCTGCTATCGGGAAATAATTAATTAATTGTATCTATTAAAAAATTAAAAATTACAGAGAAACATAATTATTACATATCTATATTTACATTATTACTATCTAAACTAAACCTAAATAAGGCCCCCGTGGCATTGTGCCCAAAAGACTAGCAGCATTCCCCCTTTGAATAGCAATGCCTATTCGTTGAGCGAGAAAACTGCCAGCCCTTGGGTCACCAGTTGACTCCACAAGGCGCTTTTTCAAATTCTTGAAAAATTTTTGCGCATTGGGACCCCATGGACCTAGGGTCTCGACACCGACTGGACAAAAACGATACGATGAGTCGAGACCCTTATATTTATTAATTTTAATATTTTCAGCCGCTTCCGCTGCTGCACTGGCTTTTAATTTTGTTCTAGGAAGATGGGACGGGGCTAGAGTGTCAACACAAGTTGCATCCCACACCAGGACCCGACCCATCTCCCACGGTATCAAAGTTATACCATCCGGTCTCTTGCCATCGTCCCTGAAAACGCCGTTTGGCTCTAAGAGCGCAGGCACATTGGCGGTGGCAAGAGCACGGCGGATGATGTCATTCAGCGCAGCGTGGCGTGAGAAGCGGCCTGCGCTCTTTAAACATGAAAGACCATGATGCCCCAAAGTGTCAACGTTAAAACCGCAGGGGCATCGATGTGGAGCGCAAAGCGTGACGCCAAGTCTCAAACCAACTGAAATTCTTAGGATGTCCGGTTCCAAAAAAGTTCCGGTGTTGGCTGTAGGGAAAGCTTTCAACCAATCACCGGATTCCTTTCTATTGAGCGCTAATAATCTGGCCGGATCCGGGCCTAAGCTAGCATTTAAAAAGGAGTCAAAGGTTAATTTTGACATAGCGTCGTCCCAGCTCCGTTGTAAATTTGGATGGGTGGGTAAATTTTGTCCCGGACAAGCCATTAGCCAAGCATTCTTGGCATCTGTAAGGCCAGTCGTCTCATAGTCTGTAAGACAATTCGTCACAATTTTACCTACGAGACTCGACGTGGCATGTACAGATGACAAAAAGGCTGGCAAAGCCACACTAGAAATTTTGCGGATCCCTAGCCCACTATATTTAATGGGAAGAGATGCCTGGGACCAAGATTGTTCGCTCAGTTGTATATTGAGAATTGATTCCAAAGAAGATTTGATTAGCGAATCAATAGAAAATAAATGACTTTGATGTTTCCAAAAAGGACAACAGCGAAGCAAATAAATAGATTTGGGAACAAACATACAAAATTTCAGAATTGTGATTGCGTAATGTGAACTAATAGAATGTAGCCGATCTACATTGGATTCAAATTTAATTAATTAAATACAACTCGCCAAAGGGTGTGTTACAATATAAATAATAACAGGTATTAATTAGAGATTAAATTTGTGTAAGTATTGTATAAATACCTACAAAGGTACCTACTTACAATCTGAAGACTATCAGCCTCCATGACCGGGGACCTTAGGACGGTGAGAGGTCTGCTCAACGTCCCTACAGAAGCAGGTCCATGAAGAAAGCGTGACGTGAGGGATTCCCCTTTAGAAGCGGGATCACACCCGAAACCCCCCCAATGCCGCGGGATAGCACCCGAACCGCCCCCTGGGCGAGGCCGCAGTGGTGGCTCTAGGTCTGTTGGGAGTCCTGGGATATTCTTCCAAGGGCTTACCCGGAGCTCCCAACCATAGGCTGTTGGGCGTTACGTGAGGTTTTTTAGTCGGTAGGAGTCATAGCATTATATTGGAGTGCATAGCATCCATGATGGTTTTCCGTCACGTTAAAAAAAGGTACTTACAATGTTTTAATAATAATAATTTACCATTTCAAATTTCCATTAAAGACTAGAAATATGGTTACAAATGTGATGGCAATAATATTTTATGCCAGATATTATATTTCGAATTATTTACAAAGTCAAGCAATTTTTATATTATTCAAAAACACTTCAAAATTTAAATGTGTACCCAGTTACTATATTTTTTGCACATTTTTTTTTCAGAATAACTTAAGTCTGTGACGAAATATCGGTAATAATATTAGAGGTGGTAAATATCCAGTAATTTGAAATACTAACTACGTACTAGCTATATGGGGTAAATGTTTGTTTAAGTACTCGCTAACTGGTGTAAGAAAGTTTATAACAACATATTTTATATCCTTTATTTGTGTTATACTATCTAGTATTTATCTTCTCAAAATATTCTAAACAATGCCAAACCTGCTTCCTGAGTCGATTAATTCAGCTCAGTAGAGACGTGGCCACGCAGCCGCACAACATCCGCAATGGTTCCGTTCCTCTACCGGTACCTACGTTCATGTGTCACCAAGCCCTACTTCCTTTGATTTACTGGCTCTTTGATCATACAATAATGGCACGGAACTAGGAACACACTAAAACAAAACTGTAGTAGGTATAGCACTCACTGCTATCTGACTATACGCTAGCATTATGCAATATACGTGAGTTTGTCATCTAAATAAAGGACCTAATAGGAAATTAAATCAAGCAGCTAATTCAATCGGCTCTCAATCTAATAGCCATAGAGACTAGAAGGTATGTTTAGATATGCATAACATATATCATTGCAGTTCTGGTTAGAAATACAGTTTGGCTTCTTTTTTTATTTGGCTTGCTAAAGTGACGTTGCCGCCTGATGGAAAGCAATGCCTATTTACGTCTAGCGGATTGTGGGTCCCTATTGTTGTGATTTTGCTAAAACCATTCAGTTTTAGGTAGAAATAAGTTATTTTTGTGATGTCAACACCGCCTCATAGTAGAATGATTAGCCTGTACATAAAACATTTATTGATTATTCGAAAATAGTGGGTAGTTGAGTTGACATAAATGTTCAGTATGAGGTGGGATTTGTTGAAAGGCGATAAAAAGCGAATATTCAAAAAAAAGAACACATTCTGTTTCCAGATCGAGTTCAGTAAAGTGCTAATTAGTTAAAGTAGAATATTTGTATTAATTAATAGTTAGTTGTGCAAGTATTAGATAAATTGTGAAAATAAAAATGTAACGAATCTACAATCATTGGATTGTTATTTATTTTATCAAACCATTAAGTGGAAATATACGAGTAGTATCTATTATACGAAGAGCAGAAGAATAAATGGCTATGTACATCATTGGAGTATCATTTCTTCATCAATTCAGAAGTGTGATAACCTGCGAGCCAAGCCGTGACAAGTTAAAACTGTAAGTAAAAGTTTATTCGAATTCTAATCATGGTTCGTGATTATTCCTATTAGCGTGTATTATATTCGTAGCATTTTCTACTGTAGTCAAGAAAGTATTTGACTTTAACGAATTGCTGCAAACTGGGGTTACATAACTCTATTGACTGTGGTGTCCATTTAACGAAGTTTTTTTTTTAACACCGGTAAGGGTTTTAGGAAATATTCTCTACCGGAACAGTGAATACATTTGTTTTAGATTGAACACAGAAATGTGACAAAAAGGTCCTTATCGTTTTATTGTAGTTGCATAGAGCTATATTTTTATTGTGGTAATACCCACTATTATGCCCATATGTACCTATTAGTTACCTTGAAACAAAAAGTAGGTACATATTTAAGTTACATAGCCACTTCTCAAGGGCTAGGACTTCATTTTAATTCGTGGATCCTCAGTTAATAAGACGTCCTATTAGACATTTTGGACATAACTACAGTTAGTTATTTTAATTTATTTTGTGAATACCCTCTACCGGTACGGTGAATAAATTTATTTTTACATAGGACAAATAAATGTGACCAAATATGATAGGTACGCACCGTTCTTATTGCAGTTACATAGATCAATTATGTGTAATATAATATTTTGTGTTAAGACCGACTAGACTTGCAGTCTTTGCTATTTATTTTTAAAAGTATGTGGTTAAGATACTTAACGACTTCTCAAAGGCAAAGACTGTATTTAGTGCGTGGATCTCCAATCAACGAGACGTACTATGACAAATTTAGACATTATTTTATTAATTTAAGTATGAATGCTGCTGTGCAACCCTGAGCGTTGCAAGTGATTGTCCAACCATGCAGGTATTATGTGTGTTAGTCCCATAGCCGTGCAAGGTGTGTTGTTGGCAGCCATTCAGGTGAGCTGTAAGGTGAAACCATGCAGGTATGTTGAGACTCAGTTCCATTAGCCGTACAGGTGTGCTGTTTGCAGCCATGTGGGTGCGCTGTAGAAGCACAACCATGCAGATATGATGTGAGTTATTTCCATAGCCGAGCAGGTGTGCTGTTTACAGCCATGTAGGTGTGCTGTAGAAGCGCAACCATGCAGGTATTTTGTGAGTTATTTCCATAGCCGTGTAGGTGTGCTGTCTGCAGTCATGTAGGTGTGCGGCAGAAGCGCAACCATGCAGGTATGATGTGAGTTATTTCCATAGCCGTGCAGGTGTGCTGTCTACAGTCGTGTAGGTGTGCTGTAGAAGCGCAACCATGCAGGTATGATGTGAGTTAGTGCCATAGCCGTGCAGGTGTGCTGTCTGCAGTCATGTAGGTGTGCTGCAAAAGCGCAACCATGCAGGTATGATGTGAGTTATTTCCATAGCCGTGCAGGTGTGCTGTCTACAGTCGTGTAGGTGTGCTGTAGAAGCGCAACCATGCAGGTATGATGCGAGTTATTTCCATAGCCGTGCAGGTGTGCTGTCTACAGTCGTGTAGGTGTGCTGTAGAAGCGCAACCATGCAGGTATGATGTGAGTCAGTGCCATAGCCGTGCAGGTGTGCTGTCTGCAGTCATGTAGGTGTGCTGCAGAAGCGCAACCATGCAGGTATGATGCGAGTTATTTCCATAGCCGTGCAGGTGTGCTGTTTACAGTCGTGTAGGTGCTCTGTAGAAGCGCAACCATGCAGGTATGATGTGAGTTATGTCCATAGCCGTGCAGGAGTGCTGTCTGCAGTCATGTAGGTGAGCTGTAAAAGCGCAACCATGCAGGTAGGTTGAGAGTTAGTTTCATAGCCATGTAGGTGTGCTGCTGAAGTGCAATCATGTAGGTGCAGCAAATGATTTCTATAAGCTATGTCTGCCAGTATGTAAGACTGCCAGTGCACAACCATGTAAGTATGTTGAGATTGATCTGTTTAGTCATGAAGCGATGCTACATGCAGCCGTGTTAGTGTGCAGCCAGTATGCAACCGAATAGGTGTGCTGTCAATTTCAACCAGGCGAGTATATGGAGAATGATTCACATTATCATCTGTGCTTTATGCAGTCATATTGTTGTGCTGCTATTATGGTGGCGATCATAACAATATAGAAGTTTTTTCAATGATTTAGACTGACATTAGGCTTACTTGGATTGGTATGTGTGGAGCGTTTAGATTACACACACATAAATGCATAACAAATTTTGTTGCCCAATAGTAAATGGAGCGTATGTGAAACAGTATTGATATTTTTGATTTACTTAACACCTTCAGTCTTGTTTATGCCTATAGTGTTATTTAGATTCCATACCAGGGGCTTAGTGAGCTTTCCCAATCACGGAATCGCTCAAGAAAGATTACTGCACAAACTGTACCCTTTTCATAACTAGCCGTATGCATAGTAAGGCATAGAGATTTTTTTGGGGACGCCAAGCAGGCGAGATATAAGCGCCTTTGACGTAATAAACGCCTTAGATGAGATAATAGATGGGAAATTGTTAGCTTGAAAGAGCAGTAACTGCGTTTAAAATGACAATTCCAGGTGACTGAAGTGAAAGATTCACGCCCAAGCAGAAAGACAGGTGAACTGTCGTGTCGGAATACAGTGCGGCGCGGCGGCGCGGTGTGACCGCCAGAAGGCGGAATCTAACCAGTGGCGGCAATACTGAAGGCAATGGTGAGGATCGGGCCGAGCAATAGGTGAAATTAAGACTTTGATTCGGATAATTGCTAACGACCTTGAGCAACCGCGACACGAGTCCTCCAGACAAGGAATTGTGGTCTTTTATAACTTATTTTAGTTGTACCTTATTGATAAGAACTCATAGTGCATTATTTATGGAATTATAATTATATAGATATAGATATAATGTATCACGTTTTAAAAATGTGATATGGCTGAGGATTAGTTGAACTTTTTAACTTCATAACAATCTATATGTGTTATAGTGTGGGTTTCCTCAAGAGTTATCCGTGTCAAATACACGTCGGAAGTTTGAGGCGGAAACACATTGTTAAAACGTGACGCAACGCGTGTTGAGTAGAATCAATTTGTGTTGTTTTCTATGACCAGAGTCACACTATCAATATCCAATGCGCCACCATACGCAGCACATTCTATCTACACATACTCGCGTTGTGTTTTTAGTGTGTCGCGCACATTAAAAATCCCTGGCGACCATTTTAGGCATGGACTCTATTATTGGGGAATATAATATAATTTCTAATTGTAATAGACGGTGACCTTTTTGACCAATTGTACCAAATCATATCATATCATATCAGGTGTTCAAAATATCCCGGGAGATACCGTGCAATGCACATGGGTAGACAATTTTAGGATTTCTTATCTAATTTTGACGTTTTGTGAAAAGACTTTGTGAGACAGCTAGCAATATCTATTATAAAGACCTTTTTTTTATTGAAAGAGCTATACAACGGCAGTGGACTGTATGAGTTATTAAGCTAAATATTACACTTGGATCCTTGTAAAAAGACCTAGTTGACGGACCTCTACTGGTCGAAGACAATACTAGCGGTTGCCGCATGGTTTTCCCTGCGTAGTCCCATTCCTGTGGAGATACGGGAACGTTAATCGGGGAGGGTGTGCCTTCGCAGTAGTGGAAGAGTTTTTCAAATTGATTCAGTGGTTTTGGAGACTATTCAACGCAAAGAAACAACCATACAGGCAATCGTATCTTTCCTTCTTATAATATTAATATAGATAATCCTGATTGAAACACTGAGGAACGGAATAACTTTTAGTAGTACGTACACAAGTTTTACTTCCTTGATCTTGATTAAAGCTAGTGCTAATCTTATAGGTATTTCTAAACACACCTACAAATCGCAAAAATATATATATATACAGAGAAATTTAAGTAAAGATAGAAACATTTTGCGTGCCGCCATACGCGGTTTAGAAGTCTCCGTTCGGGCGTTAATTATTGCTGTAGGTGTAGGCGAGTTTCAGAAGCCTGACCGAAGTACATACGGTTGCAGTTCACCAGGGTTAGGTGGTATTCTCTGACTAGTTTAGTTTATCAGATTATACTAGTTGCGTATTTCAGTCGACAAACTACACTACAAGAACGCCCTGTAAACTGTTAAAAAAAAAGGGCACGTAGGTGTCTATTAGGCCTTAATTTTACGCTGTACACCGGCTGTAACATACTTCGTACCAGCAGTCCTAATACTGTAGTACCACTATGACAAGGAGGGATTTAGTAGGTACCACAAATAGCGTCAGGTTGTTGATTTCTTTTAAGCCCGCTTCAACATGGACTAGTGTCCAGTCAAATGAGTATACTAAGACATAATGCCCTTTAGGGATAATTTAGGACCAAGTAAACTAAGTATAATTCTGATGCTTATTATGGTTACGCTAGAACAGATTCAGTCTTACTGGTTTACTAATGCAATATTTATAATTCCGCTAAGACTGAAGAGAAGGTAAAACTGCCTTTTAACAGTATATTTATGCACTTAGACCACTTAGGGCCATTTTGTTAGAGGTAAAGGCTAGAATTAAATGTATATCCTATATTCTAACAAAAGTTGACTGGTTCGCAAAATGAAAAAAAGAACCCTGAACAGCTTACGTTATCAGAGTTCCTTGTAGAATTTTATCAGATCGTGGGACTGCTGCCTAGAAAGTATTGTAGCATCTGACAGAATGAGACTTGCTACATATTTATTTACCAAAATAATCCAATGTAACATTATCTATTTACATTATAACTATCTAAACTAACCTAAATCTAAATAATGACATTGTACCCAAAGACTGGCAGCATTTCCCCTTTAAATAGTTATACCCATTGGTTTAGATAGATGACTGCAGTCTGCCAGTCGACTCGACTAGGAGTTTTCTTTTTCATATTTTTTAACAAATATCGTTAATATTCTTATTCTGATAAAAATGGAAAAGAAAACCTTCTAAAGTCTTAAATTTACCGTGACTATTGTAACACATAGAAACCAATGCTTAACTAAATGGTCGAGAGTTGGAACTTGTGGGGTTAGCCGCTCCTAGTAGTTATTTTAGATAATTTGATTCAATTTAAAACTAGCTAAAGGTTAAGTTCACCAGCTTTTGCTGTGCAAAAGATGAGGCATTAACAGATGTAGATGGAATTGTAAATTTGAGTTACTTTAACAGTGTATTCAAATTTAACCTGTATCCTCCTGCGGAGTACCTAATCTTGTATCTTACAAAATATCCATAAAAGCGATATTCTATAATTTAGATTACGTCCAAGAGTCTCTCTGGAGTAGGTACATAACATTATGAGAATAAGAAATTCATCAGAATCTTGTGGCTGCACCACACAAGAAATATAGGTATCGTACCTTGCAGTTTCTTTTATTCAAATACCATTTCTAAAGTAATACCATACTATTTCTAAGTAAATAGTAGTCTAATAATTATATGTCTAGTTTTTATCCTGTATTTGTGAAATAGGAAGGTTTTACTAACCAAAAAGTTCCCAATAAATCTTGCGAATTTATAACATGTACATCAACCATAAAAAAAAGTCTTTCTTGTTATCATAGTAGACTGCATAAGGTCAATGACACTTTATGGGTAGTTACCCAGTTAAACAGTGGTAGGTATACGCTCTTGCGACAGGCTACCAACCGAATTTGAAGGTATTGGTATGGTTAGATTAATCAGAGTATCTTAGTGATTGACTTAAGAATGCTTATACATTTTGCATTGACACATTTTATGCGCATATCATGATTATTTTATATTATTATTATTATTTGACATAATTCGTACCTACCTATTTCAGATTTATGTTTGCAAACGTTTGACACAATTTATTATAGTATGATATGAAATTATTAATTATTAATTATTGACATTATTACACGAATGAAACTATTATTACATTATAAGACACCAATTATCATCTGAGATTTTTATTAATATTTAAAATGATTATCTAAAGTCATTATTATTTGCATGACAATTTAGTAAAGTTAGTTTACAGTATCGGAATTTAATCTATCGATGTATTTATGCCCTAAGTTACAATTCATTAATTAAAATTGTCGGCAATGATAAACACATTGTAACATTATCGAATTAGGGAAACCTGTAAGGATAGATGTTGATATAAAAAAAAGTAACTTCGAGAATGCCACAAGAGCTGCCTTAAATACTATATTTATGTGTCCTTAGGGTTAAGGTATATAGGTATATTGTGGCTTCATCACGTTGCCTGAAACTAGACGATTATTAAGGTTAAAAGAACTCTATTTCTCATAAGGACAGTAGTTCGCTTAAAATGAGATTAACAATTTAATTTACAAATATTATTTAAGTAATATTATTATGATGGTAATATTAGATACCTAATGAATTTTTTATGAAAAATCACTCGCTTTTACTAGTTGTATTCCACTATTAAATATATTTTACACTAATTGCTGACACATGTAATGATTTCTTTTGCTGGAAAAGGAAACCTGGAAGTGATCTGCAGACTCTGCTGGGTTTTAAAAAAAAGATCACTTTTTAGATTTTACATTTGTAAATAGTTTCAGCAGGCGGTCTGCTCTGTGAACTGGTTACTTGTTGCCTTTGTTTTGTATTCTTGACGTTTCGCCAGACTCAAGTTCTCACTTATAGTTTTACAAACTAAATAATGATTGAGTTAATATTATAAGCCTACAGACTATAGACAAAGTAGATAGAAGATATAGAGAAGGTTTAGGTTTAATTTAACTTTAAGATTTTGATTTAGCATATTATAAAAAGCCGCATAAAGGTATTATTGTTATGTACGTTATGTATAAAAATGTGATTAGTTCAATATACAGGTCCGAATGTTGTGATTACTGCGTGCTCCGGAGATAGCACGCTGTCTGATGGCCGAATGTTGTGATTTTGCTAAAACCATTCAGTTTTAGGTAGAAATAAGTTATTTTTGTGATGTCAACACCGCCTCATAGTAGAATGATTAGCCTGTACATAAAACATTTATTGATTATTCGAAAATAGTGGGTAGTTGAGTTGACATAAATGTTCAGTATGAGGTGGGATTTGTTGAAAGGCGATAAAAAGCGAATATTCAAAAAAAAGAACACATTCTGTTTCCAGATCGAGTTCAGTAAAGTGCTAATTAGTTAAAGTAGAATATTTGTATTAATTAATAGTTAGTTGTGCAAGTATTAGATAAATTGTGAAAATAAAAATGTAACGAATCTACAATCATTGGATTGTTATTTATTTTATCAAACCATTAAGTGGAAATATACGAGTAGTATCTATTATACGAAGAGCAGAAGAATAAATGGCTATGTACATCATTGGAGTATCATTTCTTCATCACTATTAAATGATATTACTCGGCTCTCACGCTTTACTTAAAAAAATGGAGTTCCATGTCTAAATTATACGTCAGAGAAAAGACCTTTTAAATTTGGCAAAGATTTTGTTAACTGTATAAGATTAGTACCTCTTCCCAGCATGAGTTATTTAACAAAAAAAGCTGGTATTAGGTAGAAGAAATCTTCAAATCACTGGCAGAGGTAGATTTGGTAAAATGTAGCCACGGAGCCGTGTTCTATTCTGCAGAAGCGGCTCAAGGCTTCTTGTTACCTCAGAAAAATCTCTTGTGGTATTTATACAATATTATGCTATTTATTGTGATGTACAGAATTATCCAGTGGCATAATTGTTTTACACTGATTTTAGCATTCCTATTTTTAACTTAATACAATATTATATGACCACACTATCCCGTATAACAACACTTATATACTGATATTATCTGGTAAAATTTTATTCGTATTTACCTGTTTTATACGTACTTAACAAAGCCAGGCAAACCGCTATAAAACCCCAATCTACCTTACCCACCCGCACTTTCATGTTCTTTAATATTATATTTTTACCACGATACATTTCACCGTAGGTACCTACACTTTAATCCCGATAAGAATGAGCATAGCGTGAAATATGGCGTATCTAACATATCTCTTTATAAAAGGCAACCTTTACTGACTGGTCTATCAAATTCAGAATAGATAGGTATCCACAAAGAACGGATTTTCAAATTTGCCGTAAACAATGAACGTACCACATGGGTATGTGTCGCCGGTAAAGCCGCGATGCAAAATTAGTTATACATTCCCGAAGGGGTAGGCAGAAGCATATTATATGCCCACATCTCACCTTTAGATAATGTCCCACTTAATATTTCTGTGGTGAGCCGTGTTACCGTGTTGATATGGACAGGCGCAGGTTGTGACTGCCTGTTGTTGAAATTTTTCAAGCCGCCCACAAAGGCCTTCACTTGGCTTAACGGATGCCGTTTTACTGGCAACCGAGACCAACGACTTAACGTGCCTTCACAACAGTGATGGGCAAAATGTAATTAGATTAACCGTTACAAATTATAATTACTTTGTAATGCTTAATTCAATTACTCTGTAACAGATTACTTGAGTAATTAATTACAATGAGTACTCGCAGTAACTAATTACTGAGTAATGGAATTACACGTTAATCTAATTACATTGCAACTAGTTACTCATTAATTCAATTAACCAACACTCATAATTACCAACTCTGTCCTGTGCTGTGGATTCGTCGCGGCCCAACCAAGGGGTGAATCGATATTGATGCGGTTTTTTGATGTAAGTCAATGTGTCCAGGTTGGTACTCAGCTATAAAATTTGAAGACCATCAGCTCAATTCCTGAGTGACGAAGGAATTTCACTGAAATTCCCATACGCTAATCACAAAATTTCATGATGGGTATCGCTTAAGGGGTTTTTTGGTATGCTGAGTGCGAATCACATGATAATTTTGCAATCCAATATGGCCGCCGCGCCGTAGTCACAAAATTTCATGATGGGTATCGTTTAAGGGGTTTTTTGGTATGCTGAGTGCGAATCACATGATAATTTTGCAATCCAATATGGCCGCCGCGCCGTAGTCACAAAATTTCATAATGGGTATCGTTTAAGGGGTTTTTTGGTGTGCTGAGTACGAATCACATGATAATTTTGCAATCCAATATGGCCGCCGAGCCGTAGTCACAAAATTTCATGATGGGTATCGTTTAAGGGGTTTTTCGATGTGCTGAGTACGAATCACATGATAATTTTGCAATCCAATATGGCCGCCGCGCCGTTATCACAGAATTTCATGATGGGTATCGTTTAAGGGGTATTTTGGTATGCTGAGTACGAATCACATGATAATTTCGCAATCCAATATGGCCGCCGCGCCGTAGTCACAAAATTTCATGATGGGTATCGTTTATGGGGTTTTTTGATGTGCTGAGTACGAATCACATGATAATTTTGCAATCCAATATGGCCGCCGAGCCGTAGTCACAAAATTTCATGATGGGTATCGTTTAAGGGGTTTTTCGATGTGCTGAGTACGAATCACATGATAATTTTGCAATCCAATGTGGCCGCAGCGCTGTAATCACAGAATTTCATGATGGGTATCGTTTAAGGGGTTTTTCGATGTGCTGAGTACGAATCACATGATAATTTTGCAATCCAATATGGCCGCAGCGCCGTAATCACAGAATTTCATGATGGGTATCGTTTAAGGGGTTTTTTGGTATGCTGAGTGCGAATCACATGATAATTTTGCAATCCAATATGGCCGCCGCGCCGTAGTCACAAAATTTCATGATGGGTATCGTTTAAGGGGTTTTTTGGTATGCTGAGTACGAATCACATGATAATTTTGCAATCCAATATGGCCGCCGCGCCGTAGTCACAAAATTTCATGATGGGTATCGTTTAAGGGGTTTTTCGATGTGCTGAGTACGAATCACATGATAATTTTGCAATCCAATATGGCCGCCGCGCCGTAATCACAGAATTTCATGATGGGTATCGTTTAAGGGGTTTTTTAGTATGCTGAGTACGAATCACATGATAATTTTGCAATCCAATATGGCCGCCCCGCCGTAGTCACAAAATTTCATGATGGGTATCGTTTAAGGAGTTTTTTGGTATGCTGAGTACGAATCACATGATAATTTTGCAATCCAATATGGCCGCCGCGCCGTAGTCACAAAATTTCATGATGGGTATCGTTTAAGGGGTTTTTCGATGTGCTGAGTACGAATCACATGATAATTTTGCAATCCAATATGGCCGCCACGCCGTAATCACAAAATTCCATGATGGGTATCGTTTAAGGTGTTTTTTGCTATGCTGAGTACGAATCACATGATAATTTTGCAATCCAATATGGCCGCCGCGCTGTAATCACAGAATTTCATGATGGGTATCGTTTAAGGGGTTTTTCGATGTGCTGAGTACGAATCACATGATAATTTTGCAATCCAATATGGCCGCAGCGCCGTAATCACAGAATTTCATGATGGGTATCGTTTAAGGAGTTTTTTGGTATGCTGAGTACGAATCACATGATAATTTTGCAATCCAATATGGCCGCCGCGTCGTAGTCACAAAATTTCATGATGGGTATCGTTTAAGGGGTTTTTCGATGTGCTGAGTACGAATCACATGATAATTTTGCAATCCAATATGGCCGCCACGCCGTAATCACAAAATTCCATGATGGGTATCGTTTAAGGTGTTTTTTGCTATGCTGAGTACGAATCACATGATAATTTTGCAATCCAATATGGCCGCCGCACCGTTATCACAAAATTTCATGATGGGTATCCTTTATGGGGTTTTTTGATATGCTGAGTACGAATCACATGATAAATTTGCAATCCAAAATGGCAGCCGCGTCATAATCACAAAATTTCTTGATCGGTATAGTGGATGCATTGCGGTCCAAGCCCAAGGTATTGACCGATTTTGATGAATGTGTCCAGGATGTACTTAGCTATAAATTTTGAAGACCATCAGCTTAATTCCTGAGTGATCAAGGGCTTTTAAAATTCCCATGCGAGATTCATGAAAATACCCCTTATACGATACCCAACATAAACTTTTATAACGATGGCGCGGCGGCCATATTGGATTGCTAAATTAACTTGAAATTCGTACTCAGCATACCAAAATACCCCTTATACGATATCCAACATGAAATTTTATAACGGCGGCGCGGTGACCATATTGGATTGCAATATTAACCCGAAATTCGTACTCAGCATACCAAAATACCCTTTATACGATACCCAACATGAACTTTTACAACGATGGCGCGGCGGCCATATTGGATTGCTAAATTAACCCGAAATTCGTACTCAGCATACCAAAATACCCCTTATACGATACCCAACATGAAATTTTATAACGGCGGCGCGGTGACCATATTGGATTGCAAAATTAACCCGAAATTCGTACTCAGCATACCAAAATACCCCTTATACGATACCCAACATGAACTTTTACAACGATGGCGCGGCGGCCATATTGGATTGCAAAATTAACCCGAAATTCGTACTCAGCATACCAAAATACCCCTTATACGATACCCAACATGAACTTTTACAACGATGGCGCGGCGGCCATATTGGATTGCTAAATTAATCCGAAATTCGTACTCAGCATACCAAAATACCCCTTATACGATACCCAACATGAACTTTTACAACGGCGGCGCGGCGGCCATATTGGATTGCTAAATTAACCCGAAATTCGTACTCAGCATACCAAAATACCCCTTATACGATATCCAACATGAAATTTTAAACGGCGGCGCGGTGACCATATTGGATTGCAAAATTAACCCGAAATTCGTACTCAGCATACCAAAATACCCCTTATACGATACCCAACATGAACTTTTACAACGATGGCGCGGCGGCCATATTGGATTGCTAAATTAACCCGAAATTCGTACTCAGCATACCAAAATACCCCTTATACGATACCCAACATGAACTTTTACAACGGTGGCGCGGCTGCCATATTGGATTGCTAAATTAACCCGAAATTCGTACTCAGCATACCAAAATACCCCTTATACGATACCCAACATGAACTTTTACAACGGCGGCGCGGCGGCCATATTGGATTGCCGGCTGTGGTATTGATTTGCTTGAATGTATGATAATTACAAAGTAATGAATTACAAAGTAACTAGTTATAAAGTAATCTAATTACTTTGCAACTAGTTACTTAATAACTAATTAACCGGAACATCCAAAGTATTTAAATTACAAAGTAATTAATTACTGAGTAATTAGATTACATTGTAACTTAATTACATTGTAATTCAATTATTAATTGAATTACTTTTGTAATTAATTACGCCCATCACTGCTTCACAAGCACAAAAATGCTCGCAAATAAATATCACAAAAAGAGGTTACTTGGTGGTCCCTCGTCCAAGGACCGACCATAGTAAATTTGAATGTTACTTACTGCAGTGATCGTTTACAGAACACAGAGTTCGCGGACCACGAGTGCTGCCAATCTAGTTATGATTAATCTATATCCTTGTTTATTTAATTGCATGGTGATCCACAGTACTGATAGTAGGTATACTGCCAGCATTGCTTTAAGTAAGCCTCAAAATTACAGGTGACATAGTGTGCCCTAGGACATCCTTCCGAGGGCTTACCTGGGACTCCAGGCGTAGACAGTTGTAGGGCATCGTGTGGTTTTAGTCGGTAGCATCCATGTAGGATTTCCACACGAAAATAAAAAACGCAGTTGGAATACCGAAAATCTGACATTACTTATTATACTATATTCCTTTCACACCCTTTTAATTAAAACTGGGTATAAGTGGGTATAAATATTCCATTATTCTAGAGGCTACTCTAGCCAGCTACATTCAATATCAGAAATATTAAAACTGCAAGGACTAAAAATAAAATGTTACAGTACTTGGAGTTAAATCTAGCATTGAAAATGTACGCAATTAAATTTTAACAAGTATAATACATGTATTATGCTAGGAATTTCAGGAGGTAAAAGTTCCTGTGAACAATTATCCGATTCAAGTGTTCCGTATAAAGAGGTGTCAATGACTGCAGAAGGGGCCGTTATTGAACGCGCGCAAGATGTCGATAGAGCAAGTTTGTGATCGAGAGGTGAGTCCTTACCTTAGACCATATATCACGGGACTAGCCTTTGCGAACCATCGCATACAAAAATATTCTGCCAGTTTTCATACAAGTGAAGGGGGAAACACAAAGACATATAAAATTTCATTGCATTTAAAAATGTATTAATCGACAAACGCGTAATGGCTGTTGTGTGTTAATTTTTATTGTACAGTCAACTACAATGAAATGTACTAGTTTAATCATATAAAATGATGTACTGATGTACAGTGCTTTTTATAAAGCCAAAAGACCAAATGGTCATGTGCAATGGCAGAAAACAATGCTTAAGTAAGGCGCATCCTGTGGTTAGATGATCTAAGGTCCTTACCCACGTATTATGATGTCCACGGTTACACCAAGTTCTAAGACAAAACTGCAACGTATACACTCGTGACTTGAATTGGAACTCCTATATAAATAGGAAAATGTAAAACATAAGCAATCCCGCCAATATTGTAAATGTTAGTTTGTGCAAATGTTTGGATGTTTGTTACTCAATCACGTTCTAACGGTTGACTCGATCTAGTTGAAATTTGGTATGGGGGAAAATTATAGTTTGGAATAACATCTTAGTATTTTTTTTGAAATGGAATGATGGAATCGGGAACAGAATTCCACACAGGTATAGCCGTGCACATCAGCTAGTTGTGAATAGTTTTCCATTTCGGTAGTTTCCTTCCTTATGTCAAATAGATATTTTTAGGGCTTCATATCTCAAAAGGTAACAACGTAAACCATATCTGATCACTTTGTTATCCGTCGGCTACCTGTCAATTTCGTTTTTGTCAGGAGCGGGTAAACGTATCATATTTGGAGAAATCAAACATCTAAATCAATACGTTTAACGATAAAGTCGTTTATGTATTACCTCACAACACATAACATAATAAAAATACCTACTAGCCTGCGGTGAAAGATTCGTTTCACATTTATTGTCAATACAGATACAGATAAATTTAAATCTTACGTGTGAATGCCATTACATAAGCCACGTTCAATATAAACGTTTCTAAAAAGTCTCCACTGAAGTTGCACAGAAAATATTATAACGCAATGTGTAATATTTAAGTTTAAATAATATTTCACAGATGAATAATATCTATGTTAATTTCAACAGTCTAACTATCACTATTTATGAGGTACAGCCTGGTGACAGATAGACTGACAGACGGACTGTATCTCAGTCATAGGCACCCATTTTACGCCTGGGGACGGCCCCTGAAATCGGTTTATTTCAATGACAAGGACTAACTATCCGTATCATAAAATTTGCCCTTCGTTCCCTTATAATATTATCTCGTAGCGAACATAAATAATTCATAAAAGAATAAGATTTTCATATTCTTTCACTTAGCTTCTCCGTCGAGAATCCCCCTGCTTTATTCACCTGGACAAAAATGTCACCGGAATGGCTACGACTCGTCGCTGTGAAATGAATTATGATTCATAACAAAATTTACGTTGTAAAAGTGTTATTTTTTGTTGTTAGTGTCAAGGGTCATTACGAGGAGACATTTTTCCTTTAATTCTGTGTTATTTGCTTTCACAAACCTCTTCTTTTACGTTATTTGGTTTGCTTCTGTTTATAAAAACATTGACGAATTATTTTGTGTAGTTATTATACGTGGTACCTATTTGATATTTCGGCTTACAGTGGTTGAAGCATGAAAATGGCAGCCAATAGATTTTGTGTACTTTCTCGTGTTGAAGAATGGCAGTAATTTGACTAGATTCTGATATCTCTGCGAATGTTAGTCTAACACAAGAACAAAAAAATAGCGACATAGTTGCGGGTTACCGTCACTACATCGCTGCCTTGCTATCTCTATTCTCCTACTCATATCAATTTTTCCTACCAACACAGAAGGTAAACCCTTTTTAATCCGTTTTAAAATATTCGTTTCGTACGTACAAGCGCTATATAAGCGCGTTAGCTTTTTTCTAACTTTTACTTCTACATGAATTTATACAATAGCCAGACACGACGATAATGTCTTCCATTTGTTAAAAGACGAGAATTACCACCGGCGCCGCTGACGACAGAAAAGAATAAAAGGATGGCCTTTGTTGATAGAAAGAGGGATACATTTTATGCAAGCTCCGAGAGAACTGCGCCCTCACCGCTCTTATATCGTAGCTCCTAATGACTATATTGTGTGGCCCTTATTACCAGCAAATGTAATAGACTGTCTTGAAATTATGAACCTTCTATTAATTTAGGTGCTGTGAAATAGCGGCATAATATTTTTGTTCATTTCTGTATTCGTCATATATATGTATGAGGATGAATAAAAGACGTGCTATGGCAGTAACTACCTTTAAATATTTCATTCTTCTTGACTCGATACCTTGCTGTATCTAAATTAGAGCTATTTTTCTATAAATCATTTTCACGCCAGGTTACACAACACAAGTTAAAGAAATCCGTCTTCAAGAAATATACTGTAAGCCACTACGGGTACACAACCTAACATTCAGACGCCTAGAATGTGTTTCTCTATTGTAATTCAAATTCGTGTAGGTACAATAAAGTTTTATTACATTCTGCGATGATGATAAGGGTTAAGATTTCCCTGACAATATTTCGCTAAGTTATAAGTAGGTAATATATCACCATCTTATCTTCACTGGAATAGGAAACGCGGGAAATTTACATCGTAGGTACCTAGGTATGTAAATTGATAAATAAATAACAGGCCCAGTGCGAGTCGGACTCGCGCTCGGAGGGTTCCGTACCAAAAAACAACAAAAAGTCTTATGTGTTTTTTTTTATACCACTAGAGTGGCAGACAAGCATACGGCACCACCAGATGTACCGGTGGTCACCGCAGCCTATGGACGTTTGCAACACCTGAGGCGCCACAATCGCATAATCACAATTTGTTGCATGGGAAGGGGCTCCCATGCAACATTTTTTTTTTTATTTATTTAACTTGTCGGAAAATCCTTCATGGATGCTATGCTGAACTCCTATCGACAAAAAACCTCACGTAACGCCCAACAGCCTACGGTGGGGAGCCCCGGGCTAGCTCTCGGAAGAATGACCCAGTAAATGTCCATTTTGTTTTAATTATTTATTTTTTATGAAAATACACTGCTCGATATTCTGTGAGTATTTCAAGCGTCTACTGGTTGCCCATAATACATAATAACACTACATATTATAAAACAAGTATTGCTCTATCCTCCTAGGACCCAGATTCGAAGAGAGCAGTTTCGAGAAAGACCCAATGTCCTAATACTAGAACTAATTAATAAAGTACTGAACGCTCAAACCAAAAATTGTCTGTATCTCTCTAACCGCACCATATACAGCTGTCATATTTTAGGCGTGTTATAATATTGATTTAGGCTTGTCAGACAAAAAGAAAAAACACCAATATCTTTTGTTCTTTATTTAGCACATTGGGCCGTCACATAAAATCTATAATAATAGAACAGTCTTCAAAATTCAATAAAAATTTAGTATTTAAACACTTAACACTAGCAGAGATCAACAAAAATAGCTTTCAGCTTTATCAAAGTTACAATAACAGTCTTCTTTCTCATAGAAAGCTCAATACTGCCTCTGTGGCGCAGTCGGTAGTGATACCGCCTGCGGCGCTGGAGGTCGTGGGTTCGATTCCCACCGGAGACAAATATTTGTGTGACCCATAAATGTTTGTCTTAAGAGTGTGGGTGTTTCTATATATAATATGTATGTATTTAAAAGTATATAAATATTAATATCCGTGGTCTGATACCTATAACACAAGCAGGTTATTCCTAGCTTACTTTGGGATCCGATAGCGTTGTGTGAGATGTCCGTAATTATTTTTTTTTAATATCACACATAGAAATTCAAAGTTTTGCTTCAAAATCAACAAAACAATAATATTTGTACCATTAAAGTTTCATAATTGTTTAAGCAACTTATGGTATACCCGCCCAGCATACCAGTACTAGTACAAATAAATTATCGTCAAAAATACACATCGAAAATGACGACATTACAGTTAAATAAAAGTATTTAGACATAAGTTATTAGTTTTTCTCAAAAACAATACAGAAAACAGTAAGTTTCAGACAAAAATTTCAAAGATATTAATAAGTTAAATTAGCCTCTTTTCGCTTCACGTGTCATTGCTGCGACGTCTCGTGACAGAAGAACGAAGATACTTCTCCCCGCTCACTTTAAGCAGTGCTGCCACAATGCTAAATACATCCACAGACTAACCGGCAACGTAGACATGATAAGGCGCCTAATATAAAAATACCAGGTGGCAGTAAATATTTTGTTCTAGTACTATCACAATGGGTCATTACTTCAAGTCTCTGTTTAAATACTTGGGCTGTCACTGCAAACTGATTTTGTCCTAGTATTATCACTTTGAACCCCAGGAGGCTATGGTGTTTGTTAACCACAGAGCAACGCGCGCCTTTAGACAGTTCGCGGTGCTCTATGTTGTTAACTATCCTGTTATCCTCATATAGATCCTCTACGGTAGGTACAATATGTATTTCCAAAAGAGTTTGAGAACTATAGATATGTTTTATTTCTTTTTCAGAATATTGATGACATTTGAATGACACATTATAAACACAACACGTCTACAACATCGGTGCATGTAATTGAATTGTGTGTTTGTACGTAAATTGTTAAAACTGGACAAAAATCTAAAATAAGGGCTCTTTGTTTACTATTTCCTATGAAATTGCTATCTTTGAAATATTACACCTACCTAAAGTCATCTGCTGAAAGCGTTGTTCACTTTTTAAAGAAAAATGTTTACGATGAAAGTCGGAAAATAAGTTAGTATGTGACCCATATATTGTTCAATCATGGCGAAAAAAAATTAATTTCGTTGCGCAATATTTGATTGTGCTATACCTCCTAAAGTATTCATTTAATTTGCATGGTGTTCAGGGAATAAATAATCTTGATGATATGTTCAAGCCAACTAACGTATTTAAATTGAGAAGGATACCTTATTACCTAATATATAAGATAGAATGGCTAAAAAACACGTTTGTTGTTATGGGAGCCGCCCTTAAATATTGTTATGTTTTTGTTTTTAGTATTTGTTGCTTTAGCGGCAACAAAAACACATAATCTGTGAAAATTTCAACTCTCTTGCTATCACCGTTAATGAGATACAGCCTCGTGACGGACAGACAGACAGACAGACGGACAGCGACGTCTCATGAATAGGGTTCCGTTTTTTTACCCTTTGGGTACGGAACCCTAAAAACAGTATACTACTTCAGTATTCTAGTTTGCTCTAAAGCTTTGCCTGTACTACGACCTGCGTGCACACATTTAACACCATATTGCAGTAACATAATTATGGAAATATGCTATACTTTTTACATTCACTGTTACTGCTTCGCTCCCTTCGGTAGATATAACACAGTGATACATACTAATTTTACTGCAGAATAACTAGGCAGAATATTAATCAATTATAGATAAACACACTTTTACTCTTTATAATTATTATCACTTTTTACATTTTTTGTATTACCTAATTCAATCTTTATCATTAATAAGTATATTAGTATAGATAAGTAAATTTCTAGTACCTATCCTACTTTAAAGTCGATAAAGTCTTGGAAAGCTAAATTCCAAACAGGTGGTTATCAAGTCACGTTTAATTTCTCTTTAAGCTTGAGGCGTTTGCATCATCTTTCTTATTTCATTACAGGGTTAATCCAGTTTCTTTCATGGATAGATATTCTAACAATAAAGCGTCAGGGTTGCTGTTTAACCTCAACTATGAAATCTTGCAATTTTTTAGACGGTCAAGTGTGTACGAACCATGTAAAATATTTTTGTAACAAATACAATGCCCCTATACTAGCCGTTACTATATACTAGCCCTGTACTAGCGGTTACGTAGGAAATTAATTTCAATAGCCTCACGGCTCATAATTTCATAGGGAGTTTGGATTTGCCAATGGGATCAATCGCGAGTGATGGTGAACGATGTAGTAATAAAAAATGTCTAACTATTTTTAAAGATTTAGGTACATAATGTAAATACGGACCAGTACACAGTGGTCCCGCGCTCTAAGAACGGCGGTCGTAGGGGTTACGTGCAACGAATAACTACTGAATTTCATAATAATGCATTCGATAATAGTATTATGTGATTAATTAATATAAATATTAATAAAAATACAATTTATTGCATTGAAATAATAATCTAATCTCTATAAATAATGATTTTATTGAATAATTAATTTATTCAATTAAAATCAGTTATTTCCTGTAATATTTTATTTATGAGAACAATTCATTACAGCCACTCCGCAGCTTAAATAAATGTTACTATAATGCCTTTGAACTAATCTTTTACTCACTTCATACACAAATATAAATCAAATAAAATTACATTCAATTAGTTTTATATTTTTAAAAAGTTAAGAGTTAGAGACATTTTAAAACATCTATGCATATAAAATAATTTTATTGTAAACTAAAGTCACGTAATTGAACACAAAATCTTATACATTTTTAAAGGGACAATACATTTTATACCTAAGCTAACAGAACATACTTCTTCTTCTTTCTTAGTAATTACTAGAAATATATGGAAGCTTATGCTTTCCTTAATTTGAATTACCGATCTTAGGACCGGTGTTTGTGACTACAGGATATGACTCCATGATACGTTCGCCTGATGGATAATACCGCTTCTTCTCTTCCAAGGCTAATAAGATAGCAGAGACTTTGAATTTATAAATTCCTTTGGCAATAAATAAGTGATAATAGATAACACTTCATCAGGGTTAATTAAATAAAAGTGGTATTAGTTCGGCTGGACGAGTCTTTACTAGCCGAGGTTAGTAAAGACTTTTTCGCTGAATTATCCTAACTCAGTCTACCAACATTATAGTGATCTCTTGCTGCAGTCTCCTCTGTGCTGTAGACCGCTTATAGATAGAAGATCACACTGCTTAATGTTACGACAGTCAGCAGCAGGCGCAGCTGACTGATCGCAATCTTGTGTCTATCAGTCACTGTAATTATTGATTATTCAAGATGCAGCCTGATTAACTGATTGCCAATAGCTTGCCAACCCTTTGTAAAGATTGGAAATACAATTTTCCAATTCCTCAGTGTTAATATCTTCTATATCTGGGATCAATTGCCTCAGGCTTTGAAGAACTTGACGACATCTGTAGCTTTGGAAGTATCATTCTATATAGATAGCCAAGTATATCTACAATACAAGCAACCTTGTGAAAGAACTTAAATGTTGTACCTATAACAAAAATCAAATTGTTTAGTGGTAAAAAATAAATAATGATATCTCGTGGACATCTGCTACGACTTAAAGTCTGACGTAGACCCTCGACTACACTTACAAAAGCAGCTAGAAGTATCCAAATGTTAAAAATAAATAAATATGGGACATTTGCATACATTTCTATACAAACTACATACAGAAGTCACTGTTAAAAAGTAGTTAAAACCTTCAAAGTAGTGAAAATAACAAAAAATCAAGAATTTCCTAATATCATTGACGTAGCACCGATTTTTAAAATAAACCATACTTTCAATATTTGCAATAATGCTTAAAATGTGTTACACATACCTCATTTTAAATATTCATTGCAAAAAACCCCGTTCTTCAACAAGTAATACTTGGAAAAAGAAGCGTCACTGATAATGGTAAATAATACTCGCTAATTACGTAAATGAGCAGATTAATAATGAGTTCACTTTCGATGCACAAAATTATATGCAAATAATAACTTATAGAAATGTTGTTAATATCCTCACGAAGTGTGACAAATAGTGAGTGATTTAAATAAAGTATTGTGTTGTAATTCAAATGTCGTGGTTGACGCCCTATGACCTACTACGGAACCACCGTGCAGTAGGGCGTTCAACATGTGCTACGGGGTTAGTAGTAATATATAATATTATCTAATGAAACGCTCGTGCCCCCGTGGACTCAGTGTTCTGTAAATGATCATTGGAGGGTTATATATTAAAATACCAGAAATCAAAATGCCTTTACTTAAAATGCTTTAGACCAAAATACCCGAAATCGAAATACCTTAACATTCAAAATACCTTATTTCAGTAGATACACCTTACCGTAAAATGTCTAAATTTAAAATACAAATAATTATTATATTTAAAATACCGAAAATAGAATACAATGTGTCACTGTCACTCACACGTTTTGTTATTTGGCTTTAATTTATTTACATACACCCCCCCCCCCCTAAGTGAAGCCGCAGTTGTAGCCGTAGGTCTGTTGGTCCTTGGGTATCCTTCTGAGGGCTAACCCTCCCAACTGTAGGCTGTTATGTAGGATACGTGTGGTTTTTAGTCGATAGGAGTCCGGCATAGTATCCATGTAGGATTTACCTCATGTTAAAACACTTTGATTCAGAGTTACAAAAGTACTACAGTGGGCTAACAAAAAATTAAAAAAAAAATAACCACGAAGGCTTAGTCTTCTAACCTAACCTATCCGAGTCGGGATACTCTGAGTCGGGGTGTTAACCATTCACAGATATATAGCATCCATGTAGGATTTAAATCATGTTAAAAAAAAAGGTATTTTGTGTTTGAACATTTTAGGATAAGATATATATTATATTTATTTTATTATTATTTTATTTTTTATTTAAAACTTTTTGCACAAAAACTTGTACAAAGGCGGACTTAATGCCAATGGCATTCTCTACCAGTCAACCTTTGGGTGATGCAGAGATAAGATAAAGCAGGTGCTAAAAGTATAAAGACGAAAGGTTTGTATAAAATGGTACAAATTAAATACAAGAAAGAAATATTAAGAATTTACTTACTAATTACATAAATTAAAACATACTACAAAGATTATATATGTATGTAGATACTTATATAAATGAATATAGATAAATATTTCTATGTAAATACAATATAATAAATAGATATTATCATACATAATAATAATATGAATAAATAAATACAAACATGAAAATCCTTAACAATAAAGTAATATTCTGCTTAAGGGACCCTATAGAGTTGACGTACTCGGTTTCTGAACGAGAGACGGTTCGTCAAAGTCCTGACTTCGAGAGGAAGGGCGTTCCAGAGAAGAATAGATCGCACTAGAAAAGAGGAATGGACAAGACTCGAAGTGTGAGTTGGACAGTGCAGTAGAAGATTATTAGAGGAGCGTAAATTTTTGTTATGATTAGAGCCAAGTAGATGAAGATGAGATTTTAAATAAGTAGGGGCATCGGGAGATTTTAAGAGTGAAAAAAGTAAACAGACAGCTCGCAGACTGCGCCGCCGTCTAATAGGTAACCAACCCAACTCATCACGAAAAGCCGAAACGTGGTCATACTTCCTAAGATTGTAGACGAATCGAATGCAATTATTGAGAAGTCGGTCGAGTTTATTGAGCAGATCTGCATTCAGGTCGAGATAGCACACATCACCATAGTCGAAAATCGGAAAAATTAAAGTCTGCATAAGCATTGTCTTGGTTTTGACGGGTAGAAAATTTTTGAGTCGATAAAGAGCCCGAAGTGTTTCAGTCACCCTTTGGCTAACGTTAGTGACCTGAACCCGCCAACTCAAGGTTGAATCAATGTGTAAGCCCAGATTTTTAACACTGACAGTTACTGGAATAACTTTTGAGTTAAAAGTTATCGATGGAAGAGTCACATCTTTTAACTTGTTGATCATATAGTTAGTGCCAATTATAATACTCTGGCATTTGTCAGGGTTAACGGCCAGCCCAAACTTATCACACCACCCCCCTATCAGCCCCAAATCCGCATTCACACAATCTATCGCCTCTGAGATGTTATCCACAGAGGCTTGGCTATATAATTGCAGGTCATCAGCATACAAGTGATACGCACACTGAAGATCGGTGGTTAAGAGGTTGATAAATATCGAAAAAAGAAGAGGAGATAGTATGCCGCCTTGAGGGACCCCAGAGTCAAGATTGCACCAACTCGAAGACATCTCATCGACACAAACTGACTGCTGGCGACCCTGAAGATATGAGGAAAACCAATCCAGCTCGTCAGAAGAGATCTTAATGTGGGCAAGGATGGATAAAAGTATGTCATGGTTAATGCAATTGAACGCATTTGAGAAGTCAACCAAGACCATCACTGTGGCCTTACCTTTCTCCATCCCATCCCCAATGTCACCCGTTACTTTAAGGAGTGCGGTCGTCGTGCTATGTCCTGGTCTGAATCCTGATTGTAAGGGGCTAAGTATTGAATTCCTGTGGACAAAGTTGGACATCTGTCTATGTACACACGCTTCCAGCACTTTCGATAAAAAAGGAAGGATTGAAATTGGACGAAAATGGTTTGGAAGAGAGGGATTGGAAATTTTGGGCAGGGGACGAACGTAGGCTTTACGCCACAAGTTTGGAAATTGCCCAGAAGCAAGGGAAAAGTTAACTATGTGTGAGATAGCAGGAAGAAGGAGGTCCAGGATAAACAGGATCATACGACGACTTATGTTGTCGCAGCCCACTGCTTTAGATTTAATAGCTAAAATAATCCTTTTGATCTCAACTGGCGTGACTGGAGAAAACTGAAAGGGTGAATAACTGGGAATGGTTAATCCGGCTACGAAATCTACCGTTTGACGCTTGGTTAGGCCATCAATTGCGAGAGAGGTGGAAAAATGCCGATTGATAGCATCTAACTCAATCGTCTTAGGTAGCTCCATCTGCCTTGGTTTACCTATTCCCAATGTCCCAAGGAACTTCCAGACATGAGCTGGCGATGAGTTAGTTATATTGTCAAAGATGTGTCGGCGTTTAGCGTTCCGTATCACTTGGTTACATCGATTCCTGGCAGTTTTGTAAGAGCTCCATAGCATGTCTGTACGATGTTTTTTATATTTATGAAAGGCCCTATCTCTACGTTTCATGGCAATTCGGACATCATTTGTTAGCCACGGCGCCGGGGGATGCTTTAATTTTACCCTCCTGACAGGAGCATGAATGTCGTAGAGGCTATTTAAAGTTTCATTGAAGAACAAAACTTTGTCATCAACTGTGGTAGCCTCTCCCAAAGGTTCCCAGTTTATTTCCGCGGCATCCGCACACAATTTAATGACGTCCATCCGTCCAAAACAACGCCTATGCAGCACTTTAGGTTTGAGTTTAGGAGGTTTGAGAATATACGATAGATAAATTAGATCATGATGGGAAAAAGCCGGCGCTAAAAGCTGACCGTGTGAATGTACAAGAGTAGGAGAAGAAGTAAGAATTAAGTCGAGCCAGGTATCATCTGTATCTTTATTGTGGTGTGTGGCCTCAAGTGGCAAAATATGGAGACTGGCTGACTCAACTATGTGAAGCAGTTTTTGAGCTCTTGAAGAGTCTACAAGAAGATTGGTGTTAAAGTCACCCATGATGATGTGATGCTCATAATCAGACCCTAAAGACTCTAAGACCAATTCGAAATCGGTGAAATAATCAACACAAGGGGGACTATAAACAACGCCAAGAATAGTTTTAATACCCTTGACCCAAACCTCAAGGAAGAGGAACTCCGCAGAAGCGGAGTAATGTGGAGGAGATGAGGCAACTATTTTGAAAGGTAGATCACTACGAAGGTATATTGCAACCCCACCTCGCTCCTTCCCGATCCTGTCGTTTCTAACTAAAATAAATCCCGGGAGAGGATATGAAGTAGAGAGTAGGTCAGGCTTTAGGAAGCTCTCGGAAATCAGAACCGCATGAACGTGGGAGTTAGCGAAAGTAGCTACAAGGTCACTGTAATGACTAGCCACACTTTCTGCATTTATATGACAGACATTAAATGACCGTCCCAATTCTTGTTCAAAATGCGTACGGAGTACATCACCAACTGTTACTGTGGTTGTATTGTCTGTAATTGAGCAAAAGCTGTCATTCTCAGACGGTGTATCGTAAGCAGAGTGGAAAGAATCATTATCTGCAAATAAGTCAGTCATGTAGTTTAAAATAATGAATAATATAAATATAATAAGTATTTAAATACCGAATAAATAATTAATATATAAAAAAATATAATAACAATAAATACGATAAAAGTACCAATACAATATTTACACACAGTTGATATAAGTCTCACTCTCTGCACCACCCGCCAGCAAACATTCACAATACTGTAACAGAGAAATTAAGTTTAACATTATACTATTATAAAAATTCCTAGAACAAAATGAAAACCAATATTATTTACAAAAAAAGTGGTATGTTAGTATAAAAAAGCACTGCACGATCAATTAAGCTGCAACGGAACGCAAAAGTTTTTACACGAATAAAGAATATGTACTAAATATCGTGCCTACATATTTCTGAACGAAACGGTTCACTAATTTGATGCTGCTTAGTCTTCTAACCTAACCTATCCGAGTCGGGATACTCTGAGTCGGGGTGTTAACCATTCACAGATATATAGCATCCATGTAGGATTTAAATCATGTTAAAAAAAAAGGTATTTTGTGTTTGAACATTTTAGGATAAGATATATATTATATTTATTATTAAGGACTTTTATGCGTCCCGCAATTAAGTAATAAATTTTTTTCGTAATTTGTATTTTGAAGTCGGATACCGGAAGTAATAAAAATATTAAGGACGTGCAAATTTTGGATTTAAAGTCTTTGAGAATGTATAATTAGTAATAACCGATATTGAACATTTTGGGAGTTCAACTTTTTAAGAAGTTTATATACATATATACGACATGTTATTTATAACATTACGGGCATTCAACTTAGATCTCAAAAACGATTATATTTATCACCCCGTATGATGACGGCAAAGAGTAAAAAAAATTCGCTATTCCAATTCATTCAGAGGGTGCCGGAAGAGGCGACTAAGAGAACACTTTGGCAAAACTATCCATTGCATAGAGAAGGAAAATTCGAAATGAAACCCGGTTTGGAATTTCTCAGGAAAAGAAGCGTGTAGAATAATTAGTTATTTTGTTAAGAGTGATCAATACAGACAACCTGCAGGGTGCAGGTATTTTTCCTATCCATCATCTAAAGTTCCTTTCCTAAGGAGTTCGATTCGTCATTGCTCCCTTAAAATTAGTTGTGGTTAGCCTTGGCCTTTGTACGTTAGGATTGACGAATTAAGGGTGTGAGGGTGTGAATTCCTTTCCCGCCTCTCCTTTATTATCGTTCTAAGGTGAAATGTGGACGTATACCCTCTTTGGGGATAAAGGCATGACTGAATGTATATTTTTCACAACAAATTAAGTGTTTTGGTTCCAAAGATACAGAATTGAACATAAGTTTCCAACACTTAATTCACGTCTAAAGACAAGCCCAAATATACGTGAAAGTGCGAGATGAGAATGATCGGTTGCAAGAAAAGATGTACGTACGTATGTAGAAGTACCATCCGATTTGTGTATTCTAGCTTTAAAGATAATTTCGGTCTATTCAATATTTGTAAGTATCCATAAAAGGTGCCGCGCCTTGTAAATATTTATAAGGTTTGATGAAGGTATCGTACTTTAGACGCATTAAATGTGATTCGAAGGAAATCGATTTATCTCTTCCTTGCTCCGTATTAGCTTAACTCACGTAGTATGCTAATCATAACAAGTTCTTTTTCTTCAAAAAGTAGATTTTGTAGGTATACGAATAAAGAGCCTTATTATTAGAGTGTGAGTAAATAGGAGGCTTGTAGGAGAACTTTGAAAGGCTCTTTCAAAATCAAAATTTGTTAGTTGGGTTCTTATTTTATTTTATGATCCTCTCTGTCGCTTATTCAACTAGAAAACAAATATGTATCATTGTTTGCTTTTATGTCTAAGCCTTTAAGGGAGAATAGTTTACTGCCATTATACTCTAGCGTGGTGCGCCTTAATTATTTCTTACTAAAATAAAAACCACCTAATAATAACCTAACGTGTCGCAACCTAATATAATACACGGCAATGGGTGCGCCACCTACGGCATGGGAAATAACTGGTGATATGTAATGTACATCCCTATACCGTCTAGGGGAAAAGGCATAACTTTGTGTATGTTTTTACCCGAACTGCCAAAGAAAGAAGGGTAATGTTTTTCGAAACTATGTATGTATGTATGTCCATTTCTTTGTCACGTCATACAGCCTGAACGATTCGTCGTGATTGTGTAAGTGACACCAGGTATAATAAAATTCCTAAAATATCAAAATGGCGGATTTTCGTTTTAATTATTTGACTGCGATGGACGCAAAAACTTCTGAACCGATTTTGATGCGTTATTATGTGTTTATGAGGTCTTGGTCAGACTTAAAATCTTACATTTCTTTGATTGCAATCGGTTGAGTAGCATCGGAAATATGACCAAAAATAAAATAATTGAGGTTGAATTTTGGTTCCCTTCACTACACGAAAATTAATAACTCCACTGCCAACATAACTAAAAAGTTTTAAATAAACTTAATTATTAAGAATATAAAAAACCCGACTGCCAAGTAAACATACAACTGAAAAGCAAAAAACAAGCTCTACATTTCTTTTGTGATTTTTTAGCCACTTACTATTTTACTTTGTCGGCAACATTTGCAGGAGGGAACAAGCTATGGGAACATGTAGCAATGCAAAAAGATGAAAATTAAATTAAATTAAAACAAAATTGCAAGCCCTAAACTTATAGTTTTTCATGACAATTATTGCAATTATTGCAATTACCGCACAATTAACGCACGTACGACCTTGATGAGCAGTTGCACGGAACTGAAGGGGGGCGGGAAAAAGGTACAGGAACGGAATCTGCTGGATCTGTAAGACGTATGGGTTGAACTGAATCTTCAAACTTTATTGTAACTGAAGTTTTAGATTATTCAAATCCACTTGGTTAAAACAATCACGTAAACCGCAAGTAAATTCATTTCCCTCTTACCAATATCTGTACAACAAACAGTTGAGCATCGCCAACATGGCCGCCACACCGAAGTGTGACGTTGAACGAAGGCCTGTAACAAATAAATGAATGTTATTGGCTGTGAATCGTTGATAATTAAACGAATGAACGGTTTTATTGTTGAAATAAAGACGGAAATACCTTTGGCTATTGCTTGTAATGGACGAATGAACATTTTATACCTTTGATTCTCTTTCATTTAGAGTAAATAGGTTTAAATTTGTGCTTGTGGAAATGCCTTTTGAACAAGTGAATTCGTACTTAGTGATTTTTATGTTAAGGGTTTTGGAGTACAGACATTAAAGACTCCAGCCTTTGCTATACCTATATTATAAGAGTTCCTTTGAAATAGTTCTAAGCTGGCGTGCTTGATTTATCATAAAAAAATAGACCTAGGTATATAAAATTATTCAGAGTTTAGTTTATTTTCAGCCGTGATAATTATGTTTTCTGAAAGATAACCTCTGACTCAGCACTGACATAATCTATAAAAACGTCGAAATATTGAAGATATTTCATAATTTTCAATATTGCGACTGTATTGCAATATCAACTCTCTCACTATTCACAATAATTTCCAACACAGTAACATTCGATAATTTTGATGTAAACTTAGACCAAAATGAATTTGTATACACCAGATATGTGGACATAAAAACATGGGCTCATCAATTTAGGAAAGAAAACTTAAATATTATTCATCTAAACATTAGATCCATGAGAAAAAATATTAACCAACTGCTTGAACAGATGGCGCTAGCTGTCAAGTTAACATCGTGTCCGTGTTATTAAATCTTTAAGAAATATAAAAACAGTTTATAAAAGTGTATTGACCTATAAATATGTGGAAGAACATCTAAATATTCAGTGACACTGTTATCTAGTGAATTGTGATACAGAAAAGTGAAAAAATACGATTAGAAAATAACCTGGAACATTGGAACATTATATTGACCTAACGCTAAATAAACTAAAACCTTTTCGAAGGTTTTTAGACTCAAAAAGTTATATTAAAAAGTGATCAAGTGCATTTTAAAACTAAATAAAGAACAATCAAAGTGTTAGAAAATAATAAAGTACCCAACAAAATAGCTTCGAAGTGCAGAAATATTTTCTACATGAGTCATAGCTAACGAAACTGCTCAATTTAAAATAATTTGTACGACACAAGCAGACGACTAATTCAACTCACGTACTATAAGTGTCCGTGGCCCGGTGGATAACACTGCGAGATAAGGTACACTCTACAGGTCGGGGGTTCAAATCATTCAATAGGATATTCTTTTTGGTAAATGAAATTTACTTTCCAATCTTTGGTTAACAAAAAAAAAAATATTATAAAAGCAAAATGGAGAATGTGACTATCCGAAATAAACTGACAAGAACACAGTCAGAAACAAATTTATCACATACAAGCCAAGACTTACTAAATTCTACGATGTTAGACTCGAGTATTATGAGTATGAAGAGTGCAACACAATACTCGTATAGGGATCATCAATCAGTTGCTGATGACTTGAAACATGAAATCAATTTAATTAAACAGCAATTAAAAAGTGCTGATAGCGAGATAGAAAATTTTAATCAGGAAAATATACTACTAAAACAGGACATACAGGCTCAACAACGGCAGATAGATTTCCTTAAAAAAATTTGCTGCACTACTCCACAACGAAAGCACAATTCTTCACCTATCTCGAGTAGAATATTAAATAATAATGTAAACACTTCACGACACTCTCCCCTGCATCTTGCAAAAAGTATCTGTACAAATACTTTGAATACAGATCGGCGTAACACTCAACCAACACAGCAAAAACAGCCAGACACTCACACTCAATTACAATTGTCATTTTGCTACAGAAAAAATACAGAAGATATACCACGCCCTTTGACTGAAAGTGCACCAGTGGGAACACAAGTAGGAAAGCACAAAGTAATAATTCTAGGCGATGGTCAGGGACGAGGTCTACGATATATACTACAAAATCTGCTTGGAACAAAATACGCAGTGTTTTCATACTTCAAACCTGGTGCTCCACTTAATGAGATTTTGCAAAATTCCAGTAATGAGATCAGTGCGTTAACGAAAAGCGACTATGTTGTTGTACTGGGAGGCTGCTGTGAAAAAACCCCATATGATATTGACATCAACTTGCATCGATGGCTGACTACAACTGCCAATACGAACGTAATCATAAGCGAGGTACCAAAAAACAGGTTTTTAAACGAAACGAAATTAAACTATCAACTAAGATTTATTTGTAACAGATTTAAAAATGCATTGTACATGAACATGAACTATTCTAGATTTGTACCTAGTAGAAAAACATATGTATTGAATCTTGCTAGGTCGCTTTTAAAGGAAATATTATGTTTAAATTATCACTTCCAAATATCACAGCATGAGCAAATGTTAAAAAATAAAAAATTTGTAGATCAATGCACTCAGGTGAATTTAGATCTCGAACAGGATCTTCTAGACAAGAATATGAATAATAGTGATTCCACAAATAAACCAGGTAACGAACATAGCTCAGGTAAAGGCCCAAACCTAGTAAGTGATTTATTTCGTGTATAATACTCTTACGGTCTTGCATCAAAATATTGATGGATTACTGAACAAATCTGACATGCTCTCTGTTAGTATTAATAATTTGACTGCATTAAACATCTCAATTGACATATTATGTATAACTGAGCACAACATGGTCGAGGGTGATGAGGAATATCTTACAATGCCAAACTACAAACTTGTCTCTTTTTATATGAGAAATAGTAGACATGGAGGCTCTTGTATATTAATAAAAAAGTACCTAGAATGCAGGCTTCTCAATGATATAACAGAGCTTTCAATTCAACATATCATAGAATGCTCTGCCATTGAAATAGTAGGACATAAAATCATAATTTTATGTGTGTATAGATCACCAGACTACTCTGTTAGTTCTCTAAGCAGTTTCTTTACAGCATTAAATAAAGTATTATATAAATTGTGTCTGAATGGCAAGAAGATTATTTTGTGCGGAGATTTCAATATTGATATTTTAAAGCAAACCAAAAACTCGATTAAATTTATTGAAATCTTACTAACTCATAATTTAAAATTACAATTCAAGGAAATAACAAGATTTGCTGGTAAAACCTGCATAGACAACATAGCCCACAATATCGGAACATGCAAGGGCACCATTAGAGAGCTGGCACTATCAGATCACAATGCTCAAATTATTGAGGTCCCAGTCAGAAAAACTTGTACTCTGAAATATTGGTATACAGTAAAACGAGATTACTCAAAGGGTAATAGAATGACATTTATAAAATATATAAAACAACTTACAAATAATGATGTCTACAGCTGTACTGATGCAAATACCGCTTTCAACCAATTTCATGAAAACTTTTTTATGATCTACCAACTGTGCTTTCCTTTAAAAAAAATTCGGATTTACAACACATCGAGGCCAAAATGGATCTCGCGTGGTATAAGAATGTGCAGCAAACGTAAGTGTCATCTTCTGTGGCAATACAGATTTAATAAAAATGAAACCAATAAAAACACATTTAAAGTATTTGCAAAGAGGTATAAATCTATAATAAGACTAACAAAAAAATCACAAAATGATTATTTTATCAAGTCTGCACAGAATAAAAGCAAAGCAACGTGGAAAGTTATAAATGAGACAAAAAATAGACATCCGACCCAAACTATAAAAGAAATAAAAAATAATGACATAATAATTGATAATCCTGAAGACATATCCAAATCATTCAATAATTTTTTTCTTGGCATAAGTAATTGTAATATAAACCCAATTCAACATAATTCCAATAAAATAGACTTTATATCCAATTCGATCATTATGGCACCAACTCTCACAGATGACATTTATAAGATAATAACAACTCTTAACAACACAAACAGTACTGGATTCGATGGTATTTTGACAAGTATTATTAAAGATGCCGCCCATATTATATCTGAACCCTTAAGTCATATTTTTAATTTATGTATAGAACAAGGCAATTTTCCAAACAAACTAAAAATATCAGTTATAAAGCCAATTTTTAAAAAAGGTGATAGAAAATTAATGTGTAATTATAGGCCTATAGCGCTCATACCTATCTTCGCAAAAATATTTGAAAAGGTGATACACAAAGGCCTATACACTTTTTTTGAAAAACAAAATATCTTTACACCCTGCCAGTATGGGTACAGAAATTGCAAATCAATAAATGTGGCAATTTACAACTTTTTAAGTAAAGTAATGACCAATTTAGACAGTAAACGACCAGCTGTGGCATTATATATGGATATGTCAAAGGCTTTCGACCGTGTTGACCATAATATACTACTAAATAAGATGTACGCTTATGGTGTTAGAGGTAATGTGTACAATCTAGTAAAATCGTACCTTTCTTACAGACAACAATTCACAGAAATAAGGTGGTTCAATCCATTAACAAAGACAGAAGAAGTTTGCACTTCTGACACTGGTACTGCTAAATTTGGTGTACCACAGGGCAGCATCTTAGGCCCCCTACTCTTTCTTGTCTATATTAATGACATGCCTTCGGTAACAAAACATGACATTACATTATTCGCTGACGATAGCACAATACTTTTTACTAATGATGACACAGTAAATTTAGAATCAGACATCAATCAATCTTTAGTTCAAATTATAGACTGGCTTAAAACTAATAATTTAACAATCAACATTGACAAAACGAAAATAATGAATTTTAAAATTCGAGTAGATCGCGTAGGACCTTTAAAAATCCGATATCTGGACAATGCCATTGAAGAAGCGGAAGTGACCAAATTTCTAGGGTTGCATATTGATATTAAAATAAATTGGAAAATGCATGTAGAATATGTATGTAAACAACTAGCCCAGTTCTCATACGCATTAAGGAAATTAAGAAAGATAGCAAATAAGTCCACTCTAATAACAGCCTACCACGGGTACGTTAGCTCAGCTCTCAGATATGGTGTGATATTTTGGGGCAACAGTACAGACCGTGAACGTGTGTTCATTGCTCAAAAGGGTTGCATTAGGGCCATGTTTAACTTTTATGCACCTGACTCCTGTGAACCATTCTTTAAAGGAAATAATTTATTAACAATGCCATGCATATATATACTGGAGGTCGCGGTATTTGTGAAGAATAATACTGACTTATTTGACTATCGTACTCGAGCACGACATCAGACTAAATTGCACGTAGTCGCAAGCAAGACACAACTAATGCATGAAAGTATATTCTGCTTGGCCCCGCGGATTTTCAATAATGTTCCGGAATGTATCAGAACAATTACAAAGATAATACTATTTAAAAAACAACTGCGAGAATTATTAATAAATAAATGTTATTACTCCGTAGGGGATTTCTTTTCAGATGGCTCATTGCGACACTACAAATTGCCTTAGCTGTGGTGTGTTCAGTATACATTTGATGAAAATAGTATAATTAATATTTATCTTGACAACTTTAAATAATTATGTTTGACATTCACTACTACAATACCTATTGAATGAATACTAAAATAATGTTGTAAACCATATAGACCGTAAGGATTAAGATATTATTTGGTATTTTTGCGTAGTGACATTACTAATATTATCTAATATTTGTTTTTAATTTGTATTGATTTTAATTTGTTTAAGATTAAGATTTTATTTAATATTATTGTGACATTGAGCGTATAATGAATGTAATGACTATTTGACAAATTAATTTTATATAGAGTAACACTATTTTAATAATTTAAAGAATTATCACCTACTGTTTGAATTGCATGCCTATAATGGTGAAATATGGTGAAACTGAACCTACCTACTGCCCTAACAACTATGTAACCCATATTTGCACATATTTAATGAATAAATGAATAAATAAATGCTTGTTACATTGAGTCAATGCACAGCGAATCGAACACTAAGTGGCGTTATTCTGACTGAAGTTAATATAAAAAGAGAAGAAGTATCACTTTATAAAATACCTGGATATACAGTATATCAGAACACGAGGGCAATAAAGAGGGGCGGTGGAATATTAATTTATATCAGAGATGATTTAATATTTACATTAGAGGCACCACCGATACCAGTGAAAGCGGCAGAACTGACTTATGGAAAATTAAGAAATGGGATAAGAACTACGAATATAGTAGCTATATATCGACCACTTATTACCAACAAATTAGATTTTATCGCAGAACTGAGTACAATGTTGAAAAGAATTCCAAGATCGGAGGAAATAATATTGATTGGGGATGTCAACATTGATTTGTCAGAAAATGTAAACACAAGTCAAACTGCATATAAAGTTATGTTGTGTGAAAGCGGACTGCATAGTATAATACCTGCATCGGAGATAACGCGCGAGGCGATCGTTGAAGGTCAACTGCAGACGTCGAACATTGATCATGTGTGCGTGCGGGCAAGCAGAAATCGAAAGTTAAATGGACAGTCTCATTTGCTTACTTGTACCTTATCAGATCACCCTATGGTCGGAATTAGCATGCGAGAAGCAGGTAATGAAATTGAAAGTAATAGTTATGGTAAGTTACAATACGTTCTAGATGAAAAACAAGTAAATAACTGTTTGAAAGTAATTAATTGGAATCAGTTCAGGCAAATAAATTGTCCTAATTTATTTTATGGGCGATTATGCAAAGTTTTCACTGATATTTACGATAAATGTAAGATACCAAAAAGGCTGAAAAAAAATCGAATTACACAGCCATGGGTGGATAGTGAGTTGAGAAAAAAATTAGATTATAGGGATGTACTTTTTAGAAACTGGAAATCTTCACCTGGTAACATGAATAATAGATTAATTTATACAAAATACAGAAATAGAGTTAATAAATTAATTAATAATGCTAAAAATAAGCATAGAGAGAATGAAATAAAAAAATGCAATAATGATTTCAGAAAGATATGGTGTAATATAAATAAATGGATTGGTAACCCCAGATTAAGTTTGGATAATGTAATTGTAAAATATTTGGGTTTAAATGACACGACATTTAACATATGTAATAAGTTTTCTAAAACATTTACGGAGGAAATTCAAAAAATAAAACAGATATAATGTAAATTTTCTCATTAGAAGTTCTTATGTAACGCCCATTGATAGGTCATTCTACTTTAGAAAAGTGAATGAATATACGGTAGAAAAATACATAAATGTGTTGTAATAAGGCACCAGGTTTGGACAGAATTAGAGTGCAGGATTTAAAGCAGGTTAAAAAAGAAACAAGTCCTATACTAGCCCAATTTATAAATATGAGTGTAAGTCAAGGTGTGTATCCGGAGCTATTGAAAAAATCTATTATTAGGCCGATTTATAAACAAGGGAGCCATTCTGACTACAGTAACTATAGACCTATAGCCATATTGTCTGCTGTAAATAAAATAGTGGAGAAGGTGATAGTGAATCAGGTAAGTCGGTATCTTGAGGAACATCAAATAATATACGCAGCATGGCTTCAGGCGAGGACGGAGCACCACTACCGCGCTGGCGCACTTCACCGATCATGTAAACAGCAGTCTCAGTGAGGGTAAGTTTGTAGCAGCTCTTTTCATTGATTACAAAAAAGCCTTCGATACCCTGGATCATTGTGTACTGCTGCGGGCCATGGAGGAGAGTGGGGTCACGGGAGCCATTAACCGCTGGTTCAAATCATACCTGGAAAACAGATCTCTCTGTACGTCGATAGATGGGACAACGGGAGACCAGGTGAGTGTAAATCTCGGCGTGCCGACTGGATCCGTGTTCGGCCCGGTTGGCTACATCATGCACGTAAACAGTGTCATTAATGTAATAAAATACTGTAAAGTCGTTATGTACGCGGATGACATGTGTGTGATGTACTCTTCCGACGACATGGCAGACGCGCAGTATCATATACAGGAGGACTTTGAAAACATCATTAAGTGGGCCCACGATAATGGCATAATAATAAGTTTTTCTAAAACCACATAACATGGTGATATCGTCGCCGTATAATAAAAAATGTAGTAATCAAATATTAAATATAGTCGGTCATATATATCAATGTATTCATGTTAATAAGAGTGGCTGTCGATGCTCAAATATAGAAATGGTTGACAATTATAAATATTTAGGTTTAATTGTTGATAGTAACTTCAGTTGGAGATTACATGTAGATAACGTTTGTGGTAAATTGCAGTCAATTCTTGGAAAGTTTTTTTACCTTAGCCGATTTGTGAACAGAAAGGTGTTGTATGTCGTCTATTATGCACTGGCTGACTCATTAGTTAGTTATGGACTGAGTAGTTATGGCCTATCTTTTAAAACTTATTTAGATCGTATTAAACAGTTACAGATTAGAATAATAAAGTATTTGGTTAGTAAAAAAGTAAAGTTACAGTGTAGAACAAGTAATTACGACAAGTTATTTAACATTTGTAAAATTCTGCCAGTGCATAGGAAAGTGCAATACCTAATAGCACTGGAACAAAGAATTGGGAGTAAATTTAAGGAGCAAATAAATCATAAATATTATACTAGGAGGGTAAAGCGGGGAGAATTTGTGATACCATCTGTAAAAAATTATTATGGAAAGAGAACTAGGCGGTACTTAACGCCAAAAATTTTTAACAGTATAGATTTTATGAGGGATACAAAATGTAATAAATTAAGTGTAGTTAATATAAAAAATAAGCTTAAAGAGTTCTTGCTGGAAGAGGTATGACGATGAATTGAAGGAATGACCCATGATACCTATATACCTACCTATTGGATGACTTGGAGTCTTTTACCACTGGATGCACGTTTTCTGAGTAACATACGGTCTCCGTGTGTTGCTTGAAATATTCCTTTGTTACACGTTGAAAGGTGGTTCTCGTTGTTATGTAGTGTGTGAGCATGTGTACCTATTTATATACCTGTTAGTTATATAAGAAGCTAAATTGTATGTAACCAAAGTACCTAACGGAGCGTTATTATCGCCAACAAACTGCTCGACAGTTTGGCGATTTGTTTGTATTAGTTTTAAGTGCAAGTGTATTAAGTTATAATAAATAAAAAAATAAAAAAAAAAACTATAATCCGAAATATCGTAGGTCGCAACTCAGCTACACAAAGAGGCAAAACGTTAGTAAAATTTCTAAAATACAGGAAAAAGACCAGAAAATATTGCCACTGAAGACTTGACGACTATCTTTTTTTTTTAAATAATGATGCTAAAGTGAACGAACTTTTAGGCACATGAGTGATGCCGATTAGGACTTTTTATTTTGAATTTTATTAATATTTTATATAAAAATTCAGATTGAAATACACAATGTCAACCTTTTCCCGAGACAAGGATATAGGAAAATGACATTTTTATTGTGAGATTAGGTATGACGAGCAGGTGTATCTAGAGAGGATAAACCTACTGGTTTAGAGGGTATACACATTGGTTAAAAGTATTTGCAATGGATTAAAATTATATTTAAAACACTTAATTACGAGTATTTTTATATAGAAAAAGGAAAGACTTCTTTAAGACGGGAATTTGCATATAAATATATTAAAATGTCAGCATATTAATTGCTTTAAAAATGTATCCAACTTATTTTTAATTCCAATTTTCTATGCACACTGTTCAAATTCTACACATGCCATGCCCTTTCTCTGTAGAATTAAGACTTGATTTTTTAAGGGTAGAAAAGGATTTTTCAAAATTCTTACCCTTAATTTAGTCTTGAAATTTAACGAAGTATGTTATGAATGAACCTGGAAGCAGCGGTGAAATATAAAAGAAGGACTCATAGGATCTCGATGTTTTCAAGTTAGCAAAGTTGGCCATAAATTTTGTACCGAAACGGATAGGGATAAAATATATCCCACCAAAAACATCCCTGTTGAAAAGGAGGCCAAGTTCCTATGGGCTAATTGTTCGCCTAAAAAAGAGTTGAAATCCAATCCAACGCCAAGTTTAGATGTACTTTAACATCGATCATAATCATCTTCATCAACAGCCTAATCCACTGGTAAACATTTGCCATTCCCAAGACTCGCCACCACACTCAGAACTCCACCTTTCGAATTCAGCCATTACCCACCACCGCATTCACGTCAACGGTCCATCTGGCCGAAATTCACTTTACCATATACCCAACTTAAAATATGGTCTAGTTGTGAAAATACGTAGGTACCTACTTGGTTAAAAATATCCAAAATAATGATACTTCAGAAGTAACATTATTTTAGATATTTTTAACCAAGTAGGTACCTACGTATTTTCACATAGACCATATTTTAAGTTGGGTATTATGGTAAAGTGAATTTCGGCCAGATGGACCGTTGACGTGAATGCGGTGGTGGGTAATGGCTGAATTCGAAAGGTGGAGTTCTGAGTGTGGTGGCGAGTCTTGGGAATGGCAAATGTTTACCAGTGGATTAGGCTGTTAATGAAGATGATTATGATCGATGTTAAAGTACATCTAAACTTGGCGTTGGATTGGATTTCAACTCTTTTTTAGGCGAACAATTAGCCCATAGGAACTTGGCCTCCTTTTCAACAGGGATGTTTTTGGTGGGATTTCAATACTTTTTTTCAAGAACCCGTACCTATTTTTTCTTTAATAAGCTTTAAAGTGTGCATTATGTATACATGACATTATTTTATACCTCCTCCCCCTGTCCTCCCCCCCTCCTCATTGTATTCTTATTTTATCACTGATTCATAAATATTTTTATAAAAAAATCGATTTTCGATTAAGCTAACTCAAGCGTTATAATATGAAGTCCACGTGTAAAGCTTACATACTTCTTAATGATATTCGTGCAAAATTTTCAGTTTAATCAATCCTATAGGTTAATCCCCAATTTACATAGTTTATTAGCCTTCTGCTTACCCCGAAGGTTATTTAGTGTGATTATATATAATTGTTTATTAATTTCATTACATTAAAATATAGCTTATGTTTAGAATATACCCGCTCAAGTGCGAGTCGGACTCCCGCACGGATGGTTCTGTACCAAAAAACAACAAAAAGTCGTACCTATTTGTTGCATGGGAGCCCCCCTTTTTTCTTTTTATTTAACGAGATGGAAAATCCTTAATGGATGATATGCCGGACTCCTCTCTCTCAACAAGACAAGCTCTCGAAAGGATGTCCCAGTAAAGGTCCATTTTGTTTCAATTATTATTTTTTTATGAAAATACAATGCTGGATATTCTGTGAGTATTTCAAGCGTCTACTGGTTGCCCTCATTACCTATTAACACAGAGCGACGCGCGCCTTAGACAGTTCGCGTTGCTCTATAGCGTTATACAGCGCGCGTCTTTAGACAGATCGCGTTGCTCTATACTGTTATACAACGCGCGTCTTTAGACAGTTCGCGTTGCTTTATAGTGTTGTACAACGCGCGTCTTTAGACAGGTCACGTTGCTCTATAGTGTTAACTATCCTTGTATAGATCCTCTACGGTAGGTATAGTATATATTTCAAAAAGAGTTTGTGAACTCTATGTTTAATTTCTTTTTCAGAATATTGATGACATTTGAATGATGACATTATAAACACGATATCTACGTCTACAACATAAATTGTGTGTTTGTACGTAAATTGTTTATACTGGAGAAAAATCTAAAATATGGACTATTTGTTTACCATTTCCTATGAAATAGCTATCTTTGAAATATTACACCTACCTAAAGTAATCTGCTGAAAGCGTTGTTCACTTTTTAAAGAACAAATTTACGATGAAAGTCGAAAAATAAGTTAGTATGTGACCCGTATAATGTTCAATCATGGCGACAGGAAATTAATTTCATTGAGCAACATTTGATTGAGCTATACCTCCTAAAGTATTCGTTTAATTTGCATGGTGTAAAGGGAATGAATGATCTTGATGAAATGTTCAAATTAACTAACGTATTTAAATTGTTAAGGATACCTTATTACCGAATATATAAGACAAAATCGTTAAAAAACACGTTTGTTGTATGGAAGCCCCCTTAAATATTATTATGTTTTGTTTTCAGTATTTGTTGTTATAGCGGCAACAAAAACACATAATCTGTGAAAATTTCAACTCTCTAGCTATCACCGTTCATGAGATACAGCCTCCTGACGGACGGACAGACAGACAGACAGACAGACAGACGGACAGGGAAGTCCCATGAATAGGGTCGCGTTCTTTACCCTTTGGGTACGGAACCCTAAAAAGGATGACTCACGCTATGCCGTGCCGGGTCCGAGCCGAGTGCCGGCCGCAGCAAGGTCAATTAATTTAATATATAAAATTCTTGTGTCACAGTTTTCATTGCCATACTCCTCCGAAACGGCTTGACCGATTCTCATGAAATTTTGTGAGCATATTGAGTAGGTCTGAGAATCGGCCAACATCTATTTTTCATACCCCTAAGTGACCGGGAATAACATTCCACACGGGCGGAGCCGCGGGCATCAGCTAGTATTATATATATTTTGTGTGAGCAAAGTCACGTTAAACCATAGATTTAGAATTTTTCGCGCTAAATCTATGCGTTAAACCAAGCGGCAACTGAGTGACAGCCGAACTACGAAAAGCGCTCGGAAACAACTCGGTCCCGCCTCGGCTCGGCCACGGCCCGTTGCATGAATACAGTGCCGCCGAGCTTCGCCCGAGCAGTCGTGAATGCAACCGGCTCGGTGACCGTGCTACGGCTGACACTCGGCTCGGACCCAGCACGGTCTATCGCGAGTCATCCTTCAGAATGCTTGCTGATCTCTAAACTACTGGCCGGATTTGATCCAAATATTTCACAAATATGAATAACAATATTCAATGTGCAGTATTGACTTTTCCATAATTAGTATGTATAGAGTATTTGATTGACATTAATCAAAACATTGACAACATCTTTCTCAAATCTGATTGAGTTTTTAAACATGACATGTGTGAAAATAAAAAGCAAATTAAATCAAAAGAGTCCTCTCATCACTAAGAAGTATTGATACAAATTCGAATCAAAACCCCCCGAAGAAAACAATTGTTACCCCCTTTTAGCCATGTTCTGGAATGAATTTCAATAAAATACGAAACACATCTTCCATCAATTATGTTAGAGATGATTTATGCAAAATTTGAAGAAGATTCGACCAAGGAATCCTGTGGTCCCATACAAACTTTGTAACCTTTTTCCAACTCACGCTTGACCGATATCTTATATTTCTCAATTTTTCGTTAATCTACATAAAACACCCGATCTGTGTGCCAAATTTCATAACGCTAGGACAATCGGAAGTGGCCTAGAGGTTTTGATGACCGGTCAGTGAGTGAGTCAGTCAGTGCCAAAATTAGCTATATTCACAGGGTCATATTTCAGGATCTACTAAAGCTACATCTATGAAATTTGGTACACTGCCTTAGTACTAGTATATGATTACGTACGTACAATCTTATTTCTGTACTTGCAAAAGGCACTGAGCTATAGAGGCGTCAAAAGTGGGTCGAAGCGGTTCGTGTAAATAGAGTACAGCATGCGCTCGGCCTGTTGGTGGAACTTGGCCTGTGCACTGCCGTGCGCTTAGATATTGGTACCATATCCATGACTTAATGTACCGAAAGCATGGTAACCCTCGTAAATGGTAATACCACACACAGTTACCCATCTAAGCGCTGACTCTTGCCTAAGGTGCTTAACGAAAACTGACAAAAAAAATCGCAAAGTTGTCACCCTTCCAAGCACCAGCAATTGCAAAAGTTCGCTTACTGTAGTGATCGTTTACAGAACACTGAGTCCGCGGGGCTACAAACCCAATAAAAAGAAAGATTAGTAGTAAAATAAGTGGCAGAAATAATAAAGCACCCAATCAAAGACGCGACGTGTCGTGAATGGTCATGATCGACGACATAATTTTTTTTACGTTATGCATGTATGTTTTTCTCGATAAATACCATATCTATCTATAAACATAAAAATATAATTGTGGACAATCTCACACAATAAGCTTGTACAGTCAAAGGCAAAAATATGTATACACTCCACAGCCTCATAAAACGTCACCCTCAATACGATTATAAATATGGATTCATCTAAGAGTTCATAAATATGGAACCTCATAATGTTAATATTTATGTATCCATAGTTATCAATAATATGTAAACACTAGACAATTCAGATTTTAGAGAGCATCTATATTTCCGCCACTCAATACTAAAGAGTACTTACTTAAAGAATATAATGAATGATTGATATTTGTTTTGTGAGTGACTGGCTGTTTTATTTCCTTTTTATTTTTCATATTTATTTGTTTGACTTAACGGTGTAAATTTTTCGCTTAAATCAAATCAACATAATAAGGTCTATGAGGAATATACTAGAAGATGTTATTGTTGCTGGCGGTGGTTATACTCAGTATTGTTTTTATGTATCGTGTGATATCGATTCTTGCAAAGACTTTTATTTATTTTTGTTATTCTGAAGAATTGTTTAAGTTACAAATATTTTAATTGCATGCTATTATGTTTTATTAAATTCTTATAGTAAACCATATTAAATATAATTGCTTATATAAAAACTGTTTTCAAGTACTTTTATTATTTCAGACGTGATATAACGCCTCTTAGAAGTACGCACGTTGTCTAATTCATGGGCGACAAATTTTCCAAATGCACTATTGGCTAACTTGTTGTCTTCAGATGCTTGACATGTTTGCGTATTGGAAGCGATTATATTTTCTGTTTGATTTGCTCGTTCTGTTCGCTTAAATTCATTTTGAGAAATATTTACATGCATTGAACTGTAGTTCCATCGTTGACTATTTGCCTTATTGATTAATCGTTAAACAGCACGAAAATAAAGTATTCCGTGGGGGTCACAAGGCCCTTGCCTGTGACGCTCCGCCATGCTGTTAGAAATGCGTGGCGGAAGGCAAGGGAGGCCGACCACCGGGCGGGCAGCAAAGCCTGCGCTGCCTCAAGGCCGAGGCCCCGTCCGTCCGCACGGGGGGTTGAGGCTGTGGGTGCAAGTTCGCGGCAGGTTGCGGAAATGGACGTCCATTAATGGACACCCATATCCGCATCCTGCAGGTGAATCTGAACCACTGCACTGGTGCTCAGGACCTTCTGTACCAGAGCATCAGGCAGTGGTCCATTAACATCGTCGTCGTCGCCGAGCCGTACTGGGTTCACCCGGGAAGCCCGGTGGATCTGGACGGCGTGGCGACCATTTTTGGAGACACCGGCGCGGACGACTCGCGCCTGGCGGTCATCGCTAGAGGCCCGGGTTGTGTCACGGCGGAATACGAGGGTGTGGCTGTCGTGACCGTTTACATCTCGCCGAGCCTCGACCAGCATCAGTTTGAGCTATGGCTTCCTGAGCTGGACGTCGTTCTCGCTGCATGTCGGCCTCGCCCTGTTCTGGTTTTGGGAGACTTCAATGCCTGGTCACAGGCTTGGGGCTCCCGGGAAACCAGAGACAGGGGGAGGATCCTGGAGGACTGGGTCACTACACGTGGCCTAGTCATCCTGAACCGGGGGAATGTCGCAACCTGGACGCGGCGGGGTCTCAGCTCGGTCATAGACGCTTCGTTTGCGACCCCTGAGATCGCCCGCCGTGTCCAGGGATGGCGCGTAGTGGAGAAGAAGGAGACGTCGTCAGATCACCGATATATTCGGTTCGACGTCTCCCCTCCACCTAACTTGCCGCCAGCAATCGCGAATCCCCCAAAACCGCGTTGGGCACTCCATCGCCTTGATCGGGAGGCTCTCCTGGAGGCGGCCATCGTGCAGGCCTGGATTCCGACAGCGGACAGGCCTGCTGATGTTGATTCCGAGGTGGAGTGGTTCGGGAGAGCCATGTCGCACATCTGCGATGCGGCGATGTCCAGGGCTAGGCCCAGACCGGCGAGGAAACAGGTGTACTGGTGGACGCCGGAAATCGCGCAGTTGCGCGCGGATTGCGGTACCGCGCGCCGCCGGTACACCAGGTTTCGCCGGAGGCGTCGCCGCCCAGTCGATGCGGTAGCCCGAGAAACGGAGCTCTACGATGGGTACAGGGAGGCCAAGAGGGCCCTCCAGACAGCCATCAAGCGGTCCAAAAAATTGGGCCGCTAAGAGCTGATGGAGACTCTGGAGCGGAACCCGTGGGGGCGCCCGTACCTCATGGTAAGAGGCAAATTACGCCCTAAGGCGCCCCCACTGACCCAGAGTCTCCAGCCGCTCCGGCTGGAGGGGGTCCTGGACTCATTGTTCCAGTCGAGAGCGGAGGAACACATTCCTCCGCGCATGGCTTCGTCTCAGGCGCCCAACGCGGAAGGCAGCGAGAACGACGTGCCCGTAGTCACCGAGAGTGAGTTAGGGGCGGCTGTCCTGCGGCTTAAATCCCACAAAAACACCGCCCCTGGACCCGACGGCATTCCAGGCCGAGCGTGGGTCCTGGCTCTCGAGGAGCTTGGGCCTCGACTAATTGGGCTCTTTAGCGCATGCCTCGAGAAAGGTCAGTTTCCCAAGGTCTGGAAGACCGGGAAACTGGTCTTGATTCGAAAGCCGGGGCGGCCGGCAAATTCCCCATCAGGGTACAAGCTCTTTGAGCGTGTTATTGCAAAACGCCTCGTCGGGCACCTCACACGCGTGGGACCTAATCTGGCGGATAGCCAGTTTGGCTTCCGTCAGGGACGCTCCACCGTGGACGCGATCATGCGCATTAGAGGCCTGACGGAGGAAGCAGTCTCACGGGGTGAGGTGGTGGTGGCGGTGTCTCTCGACATCGCCAACGCATTCAACACCTTGCCCTGGAGCTGCGTCAAGGAGGCGCTTATCTATCATGGAGTGCCTCCCTACCTCCGTCGAATTGTCGGGGCTTATCTCTCCGAGAGAGCCATAACTTACCCGAGCTATGGCTAGTTATGGCTCTCTCGGAGAGATAAGCCCCGACAGGGCCGGGTCGTCGAGATGTGTCATGCGGTGTTCCACAGGGATCGGTTTTAGGGCCGCTCCTGTGGAACATCGGTTACGACTGGGTGCTGCGTGATCCGTTGCTCAGAGGGGTCGGCGTAACGTGTTACGCCGACGACACCCTCGTTACGGCGCGGGGAGCAACGCACCGTGACGCATCACTAAAGGCCACGGCAGGGGTTGCTCAAAAGAGGTTGCTCGGATTCGGCGGCTGGGTCTCGAGGTCACCCTTCACAAATCCGAGGCTCTGTGCTTCCACGGACCTCGGATGGGGCCACCTGCGGGATCCAGCCTACAGGTAGGGGGCGTCAGCATCGGCATCGAGCCCTCGATGAAGTATCTGGGGCTCGTACTCGATGGCCGGTGGAACTTCGGACATCACTTCCGAAGTTTGGTCCCAAAACTGAGGGCAGCATCAGCCGCACTGGCGCGGCTGATGCCCAACATCAGGGGACCCAACGCTCCCTACAGGAGACTGTACCTGGGGATCGTGCGAAGCATGGCTCTATACGGAGCTCCTGTATGGGCGAAAACCCTGACGACCAGCAATGTGGCTAGATTGCTGAGCCCGCAGAGAGCGATGGCCATCAGGGTGATAAGGGGATACCGCACGATCTCCGGTGAGGCGGCATGTCTCCTAGCCGGGACCCCTCCATGGGACCTGGAAGCCAGAGCCCTTGCGTCACTGTTCAGATGGCGCAAGGAGGCGCTGGAGCGGGACCAAAGGCCCGCTTATCGAGAAATCGAGGCCCAGTGGTCCCTACTCCACCAGGAAACCGTGGAGATATGGAAGATACGACTTGAGCAACCAAAGGGGGGATTCGCCACAATCGCGGCCGTCAGACCGGTCATGGACGAGTGGCTGGAGAGGAGACACGGTGTTCTCTCCTACCGGTTAACACAGATGCTTGCCGGGCACGGGAGCTTCGGTAGGTATCTGTGGCGAAAACACCGGGAAACCACGGCCGAGTGTCAGCACTGCGAGGACCGCAGCGATGACACGGCGCTCCACACGCTTGTGGAGTGCACGGCGTGGGCACAACAGCGCCAGGTCCTCGTAGTGGGTCTGGACTGGACTATGGTGCGAGCCATGCTCTCCAGCGGGAGTAAGTGGGACTGCGCCGCCTCTTTCTGCGAGCAGCTCATGCTCGTGAAAGAGACGGCGGGGCGGTAACGGGGGAGAACTCTCCCACCCGAGTTCCGCACTCAGCGGCTTGGGCTCCGCCGACGTGTCTTCGCCGAGGACTATCGGCCTCCATGACCGGGGGTCCGAGGACGGTGAGAGGGCGAATCACCGTCCTTACAGAAGCAGGCCCATGACGGCAGCGTGACGTGAGGAACTCACGCACGCCCCCCCCACCCCCCTTAGAAGCGGGATCACACCCGAACCCCCCCCCCCCCTCAAGACGCGGGATAGCACCCGAACCACTCCAAGGGCGAGGCCGCAGCGGCGGCCGTAGGTCTGTTGGGAGTCCTGTTAAACAAAAAAAAAATAACGCCTCAACATTGATTTTCATCAGAAATAATGTTTGCTGCAGCGCCCCCTGGTGAGTTTTCATCGTAACATCTATCTAAAAACTTGCACCAATCAAAGCTCAACCCATAATGAAACTGCATTAAAATCCGACCAGTAGCTTTGGAGAAAAATGGCAATATGTATTTGCACAAACAAACAAACAAACATACTCACCACCCAAACGCAAATACCGTCTCCCTTACGTCGTGGGTAAAAAACTTGTCAATAAACTATGATTTCGTAGTTTTAATCTTTGTATGCACAAAAAGTATGTCTATTCTTGTATACATATTTATGTGTTCAATAGTGTGTATATAGTTTATAGCGTAATGTCGTGTACAAGTTAGTTATGCTTTGGAAGGATATATATTTTTATTAGCATTACATGTATATATAGCAGTAAGCAAGGGGTAAAACTGCCGTGTGTACTAGTCTATAGGTATTGAAGATGATACAGGAAGGAATTGATATACTTACAACGAGTGGTTCAAAATGCCAATTTTATATATTTTTACAAAAGCGATATATACAGGTCCGTACAGAAAGGAAGATGGAGACAGGCACAGGAAAGATAATATTTAGCAAGAAATATTTACACTCGCACACAATTCACAAAATAATATTAATAAACTATTCAGAGCGACTCTTTTAATCTCTGACTCGCTGACAAGAGCAGACGTTCCGTCCGTCAACTAGAACATTCTCCATGACGTTTCGCACATGCGCACGGCGCGGTGTCATTATATACGAATGATGTAGGTCTGGTCGATAGTCTATCAATATCGATAAAGCTACATCGACCAACTGGTATTGTAAGAGTGATGTACCTGTGTAGTATGTCTTCAAGAGTGTGGAGTAGGCCACACCACTCCCCCTCCAGAGTCCGTCATGGACGATAAAAATTTGTAAACTTTACCTGTCTACCAGACCGCGTTTGGTACCCTGGTAAGGTCTTAGAACATTCTTCAGGAGAATCCGTTAAAAGGAAAGCAGGTTTGAGGCGGTCAATTGTAACCGAAACGGTTTTGCCTTTAATATTTATTTTAAAGACTTTCTCGCCCCGACTGATAACCCTATGAGGACCGGAATATGCTGCCTGCAGTGCACCCCGTAACTTGTCTTCCCGAAGAAAAACTTGCTCACAGGTTTCCAGTTCCTTATAAACAAAAACTTTGGATTTGCAGTGATGAGCAGTCGGAACAGGTCGCAATTTTTCAGCGAATCCTCTGAGCCTTGCGGTAAAGTCCGAAGTGTCGGTGGTACCTGCAACTGTAGTCTCAAAAAATTCGCCTGGTAATCTTAGCGGTTCCCCATAAACTAGTTCTGCTGAAGTAGCCTGCAAATCATCTTTATAGGCAGATCTAACGCCTAACAAGACCCACGGCAAAGACTCTGTCCACCTGTCGTTGGCGTGACAGACTATCGCGGCCTTTAAATGGCGATGGAACCTCTCAACCAAGCCGTTACAAGCTGGATGGTAAGCTGTTGTCCGTTTGTGCTTGAATCCGGCTATCTTAGACAAACATTGAAATAAAGCTGATTCAAATTGACGGCCTTGGTCAGTAACAATGTCTGTAGGACAACCAAATCGCGATATCCATGCTGACAACAAGGCTTTGGCCACAGTTTCTGCCGTGATATCCTGCAATGGTACTACTTCAGGCCAGCGTGTAAATCTGTCTACAGCTGTTAAGCAGTACCGATAACCTTGAGAAAGCGGCAAAGGACCGATGAGGTCAATATGGACCTCTTGAAATCGAGCGCAGGGTAAGTTATATGTGCCGAGAGGGGAGGTCACGTGACGAGTGACTTTCGCCCTTTGGCATGGTATGCAAGCGCGCGCCCACTCCCGACAATCCTTTCTCACTCCCGGCCATATGAACCGCTCAGCAACTAATTTGGCCGACGCGTCAGCACCAGGGTGGCTTAAGGAATGTAAGCTGTCAAAAATTTGCTTGCGAAGTGATTTAGGTACATAGGGCCTGGATTTCGAGGTACTGACGTCGCAGTACAGAGGAACTTGACTTCCAGGGACATGTAGTTTTTGAAAGCGAAGAGAAGATCCGTCAGTCAATAGTTTGTTGAGCTCGTCGTCTGACGACTGAGTTACAGCTAGCTTCTTCATACAAACCGGTTCTGCAATTTCTTCTATCCGTGACAAGGTGTCGGCTACGACATTGTCCTTACCGGATAAGTGACGGATATCCGTGGTAAATTGCGAAATAAAGTCTAAGTGTCTATACTGCCTAGGCGAACAGTTATTCTTCCTTTCGTGGAAGGCAAAACTGATCGGCTTATGGTCAGTATAGATTATAAAATGACGAGCTTCTACCATGTGCCGAAAATATTTAATAGCCTCATAAATAGCTAGAAGCTCTCTATCGTACGGTGAATATTTTACCTGCGATGGGCTTAATTTTCTAGAAAAATAAGCTAGTGGTTGCCACGATCCTTTTTTAAATTGTTGCAGAACTGCTCCGATGGCTTTATCTGAAGCGTCAGTAACCACAGCAAGTTTCGCTGCACAATCAGGATGTGCGAGAAGCGCAGCATTACATAAGCTGTCTTTACAGGCCTGAAAGGCACACAGGGTCTCCTTTGTTAGGGTAATTGGCTGCGCACCTTTAACTGAACCTGTTAATAGAGCGTGAAGTGGAGCTTGAATTTCAGCTGCACGTGGGAGAAATCTCCTATAAAAATTTAACATGCCCAAGAAACCTCTTAGCTGGCGCACGTTAGTTGGCGGAGGAAACTCTTTTATCGCTTGAACCTTAGCGTCTAACGGCTTGCATCCATTCTCTGAAATGGAGTAACCTAAAAATGTTACCTCTGTTGCACCAAGTATACATTTCGAAGTATTCAACAACATTCCGTAATCTTTCAGCCTTTTGAAGATTTCTCGGAGATGTAGTTCGTGTTCTTCTGAACTCTTTGAAAATACCAAAAAATCATCTAAATAACAGTAAATAAAATCGAGTCCTCGCGTAATTTCGTCCACAAACCTTTGGAATGTCTGGCCTGCATTTCTAAGACCAAATGTCATAAATGGAAACTCGAAAAGACCGAATGGGGTCGTGATGGCAGTCTTAGAAATGTCATCTGGGCTGACAGGTATCTGATTATAAGCTTTCTCTAAATCTAGAGTGCTAAAAACTTTGCATCCCGTAATACTGTGAGTAAAGTCATGGATGTGCTTAATCGGATATCTGTCAGGTATGGTCCGTGCATTCAACTTACGGTAATCGCCGCATGGACGCCAGCCGTTATTTTTCTTTGGCACCAGGTGTAAAGGCGATGACCATGGACTTTCTGAAGGTCTAGCTGTACCAAGTGTCAGCATAGACTGGAACTCTTTCTGAGCGATCTTCAACTTGTCCGGGGCTAAACGACGAGGAGTAGAGTAAACTGGTGGGCCTGGTGTCGTGCGTATGTGGTGTACTGTTTGGTGTGATGTAGTGTGCAACTTACCAGCTGGTCGTGTAATTTCAGGAAATTCATTCAAAACTTTATGATAACGAGTCTCGCCAGTGACGACTTTCACCGAATAAATATTGGTACAATTGGCTTGCGTTGCAATAGCTGTAATACTAGTTAAACTATCGATCAGACGTTTGTTACGACAATCAACAATAAGATTGAAGAAATTTAGAAAATCAACGCCAATGATTGGTTTTGTAACGTCCGCAATAACGAAACGCCATTGAAAAATTCTACGTAAGCCAAAATCTAAATCTAAGTTTATATAACCATAAGTCGCAATACTAGAACCGTTTGCAGCACACAAACTATAGTTAGTACGGTCACGACGATCATGAATTGCTGACCGAGGAAACACGCAGAGATCGCTCCCAGTGTCGATCAGAAACTGCATCTTTGAAGATCGGTCAGTGACGAATAGGCGACCAGCTGAAGAAGATGGGCAATCGTCAGTCGCCATTATCGACTGCCCCTTAAGTTTTCCGCTTTATAATCACAAGGCCGGATGCACTTCGCAGCCTTCTCGCCGAATTGACCATGATACCAGCACAGGGGAAATTTGCGGTAGTTTGACAGTGAACGTTGTCTAGAAGCACTGCGATTGCCTCTAGAATGTGACTGACGGGAATTGGAACGGCTGTATCTCTCCGATGACATTTTTTCAAACTGTTTGCGTAACTCTGCAATTTCCTTCGCTAGGTCATTGATGACGGAACCAGGGACCTCATTCACGGTCGCAACCTTTGGGGTAGAAGAGGCAAGGTCATTCACCCTGTCAGCCAAATCTGCTAAGTCCTCAAGCGAAGTTGTAATAGCTTGTCCCGCTAGAACCGTCTGAATGCTGTGTGGAAGGCGGCTAATCCAAATCGTCTTTAGGAAGTCATCTGGGACGTTAGCGCCGGCAAGGCCATGTAAGTGACGGAGGAATTGTGAAGGCTTTCGGTCTCCAAGCTCTTCATGCATCAACAACTGTTTGATTTTCTTTTCCTTCGATTCACTCAGTCTTTTGATGAGCTCGGTTTTGAGCTTCTCATATCTATTCGTCGCAGGTGGATTCACGATTACATCTTTAACTTCCCTGGAGTACTCATTGTCAAGGTGGCCGATAACGTAATTGAATTTCGTGAGGTCATTTGTGATTCCAGAAATTGCGAATTGGCCTTCAACCTGTGCAAACCAAATATCTGGTTCTTCGGCCCAAAACGGTGGTACTTTGATACCGACTCTAAAAACATCGATATGTTCTATCGACTTTGTCCCATCACTATTGTTGGGGCTTGGTTGAGCTATCGCATCTTGGAATTCCTTCTCGGTCGACATTCTGGTTCAATAAAGGGGTCACCAGTATAGCAGTAAGCAAGGGGTAAAACTGCCGTGTGTACTAGTCTATAGGTATTGAAGATGATACAGGAAGGAATTGATATACTTACAACGAGTGGTTCAAAATGCCAATTTTATATATTTTTACAAAAGCGATATATACAGGTCCGTACAGAAAGGAAGATGGAGACAGGCACAGGAAAGATAATATTTAGCAAGAAATATTTACACTCGCACACAATTCACAAAATAATATTAATAAACTATTCAGAGCGACTCTTTTAATCTCTGACTCGCTGACAAGAGCAGACGTTCCGTCCGTCAACTAGAACATTCTCCATGACGTTTCGCACATGCGCACGGCGCGGTGTCATTATATACGAATGATGTAGGTCTGGTCGATAGTCTATCAATATCGATAAAGCTACATCGACCAACTGGTATTGTAAGAGTGATGTACCTTTGTAGTATGTCTTCAAGAGTGTGGAGTAGGCCACATATACATATTTTTGCATTTGGTTGATACATGTTTTTGCCCATGACCAAGTAGACATATTTATAAATGTTTGGATGTATCCAAATTATTGCCTGTGTAGATGAATACCAAATTATGTAAACTGTACGTGTATCCATGTTTTTGCCCTTGACTGTACTATGGGAACTAGACGACTCATAGACATACATACCTACTTATATTTAGCTATAACACAACATATTTTTAAAGAATGTTCAGATGGATTGATTAATCACTTTTTGTACGAGTATGCCCATCAGATTAACCCTAGAGTGGTCGCGCGGATTACATATGTAATCCAATAGTACAAAATCAAAAATTTCTTTAAAAAAGTACGAGTTAGGCTGATGAGCTTCCAGATACTTTTAAATGAATAATCGGGAGACTCAAATTGTTCAGCGCAAGTGCCGATCTCGTGCGGATGTGTTACAATACCTTGTCAAAGTTCGTGGACTACATAATGTACTCCGCGCGACCAAATACGTAAGTATTTTTCAGCTATATTTTTTTAAAGGCTTTAAATTATTTTACATTCAAAATGGCCTACACCTGATCAAAACTTTGTTTTAGTATAGACTGTAGTAGTCAATGAATATAAACGTTTATTTTTGCGTAAAAATGGATTCTCAAGAAGATGAGCATTTTCGGGTGTGACTGAATGAAGTTGATGGCGAGAATAAAAATAATCAAGCTAATTTTGGCTCTAACATGGAAGTTGATCATTTAGAAGAGTCTTATTATGACTCGGAATCCAAACAGGAGCAAGATAACAGAAGTGAGGGTCGAAAAAGCTTATATTGGAGTTAATGACACATTAGTAGCTGAATGGTTGAGGTGGTAGAGTTCCATGCCAAAACTGTATAGAAAAAAAAAATAGACATGAATCATTGACACGATAGAAGAAGAAGAAGTAGCTGAAAACTGTAAAAATACTAAAAATTCATGCATATCATGAAAAACTTTATTCGTAGAGATCATTTTAAATAATTTATAAAAAAAACTGGCCAAATGCGAGTCAACCTTGTGCAAGAAGTATGTTGGACCAAAAATGGTCAAAAAATCACGTTTGTTATATGGGAGCTTCCCTTAAACATTATTTTATATTGTTGCACCAACAGACATACAGCATTTGTGAAAATTTTAATTGTCTAGCTATTACGGTTCGTGAGATATAGCCCGGTGGCAGACAAACGGACAGACAGAAATACTGTCGGATGGACAGCCGTCTGTATGTGCGCATGTCCGTCTTTCCGTTTTCTATTTTCCCATTTGGGTATGGGACCTTCAAAATTTGTTCCAGTATTATGAGCAACTCAGTTTTGATAAATATAATTTTAGTGTGATCTCAACTGAAACGCAGCATGTGATTTTTAAGCCAAAATATACAAGATTGTTATTTTCATTTATTAATTCGGACACAAAGGTGGTTGTGGTTTAGATTTCATTAATTTTTGGTTATATTTCATTTATAAAACTGTAATTATTACTTATTGATGTATAAAATAAAAAGAATACGTCTAAATATTTTTTATTTCAATTTAAAAATGGACTACGTATGTAGTCCGCGCGACCACTCATGTCTCATTTAGGTGCGTGACCACTACAAGGTTAATAATTTGGTAGTAAGTTTAGAAATGTTGTTGAATCAATTTTTGATTTTGTAGTATAATTACCTACTTGAAAAAAATAGAACATAAATATTCTCGAGCAATCTAATGATAAATAATAAAAAATAAATAAAAAACCAGAATATCTACACTTAAACTCTGAAGCAAAGTTTGCGTTTAACAAAAAAATATTCCGACTCCGTAGTCAGTCTCTTGACCTCAGCACGGCAGTCGCACACTTTTACACTCACACCGAGGCAGTCATCAATACATATAATAAAATCGTAACAGGTCGCTGTCTGTACATGGAAGATAAATAAGAAAAAATATTATAGGGGGGCTTTATGAACGCAATAGAAACAAAACAATGATTTTTAGAATTTTTGTCTGTTTGTCTGTATGTCTGTATATCTGTATATCTGTTTGTCTGTACGTTTGTGCACGCTAATCTCAGTAACCGCTCAACCGATTGCAATGCGGTTTTTTTTATTGTGTTGAGGTTTGCTCCAGTTAACATTTAGCGTTTGTTTTATGTAAATCGGTTTAGAAATAAAAGAGTTATAACACTTTTAAGAATCAGATATTTTGAAAATTTTAATTGTAGGGTTTCTTTGAATGTGAGTGAACCTAAACTGGCGTGTTGGCTTAATCATGAAAGAGCTTAATGATTAATCATAAAAGACTTAATCATTAAGCTCTTTTATGATTAAGCAAACAGGGCAGTTTCAGACGCTGCTTGATGACTCTGATGAAGAAATACCTTTCCTTTCATACACCTTATGTGACGTAAACGAAGTTGCGGGCTCAGCTAGTATCAAATATCTATACTTATAATTATTATAATAAATCTGTAGAAGTGAAAATTCTGTACATTCAAAATATCAAAAAAATAAATAGCAGGGGGTGTTACTAGACCGTCACCGAACCCAAAAATGTGATTAAAAAATTTTTTGTCTGTCTGTCTGTCTGTCTGTCTGTCTGTCTGTCTGTCTGTCTGTTTGTTCAGGCATCACGCAAAAACTAACGGTTCGATTACGTTGAAACTTAGTATAATTATTCTTTAGTAGCCTGGGCACCACACTGGGTACTTTTTATCCCGGAAAAGTATATAGAATTCAAACCAAACTTAATTTTGCGGTTCGATCCCTAGACCCAAAGTTATAATCAATTATTGCTTAAACGGTTAACGGTACGATGATGAAACTAAGCATGAGCGTTGTTGGTTACAATATGAAAAAAGTAATTTTAACATTTTTGCAAATTCCACCTCCATAGGTATAAAAAAGGAGGGTAAAGTTTGTATGGGACAACGTGATTCCTTGGTCCGATCTACTTAAAATTTGGCATATAGCATTATTAACATAATTGATGGAAGACGTGTTTCGTATTTTATTGAATTTTATACTATAACGAGCTAAAAAGGGAATGTAAATTATTTTCGGGCTGATTTTCTCCGAAGTTGATATCAATACTCCTTAAATACTCTTATTTTATACTTAAATTACTTTTTATTTTGACACATAATTTGTGAAAGCGTTGTCATTTATGTGGTTTTACTTCAGACTTCAAAGTGATGAATATACTACAAAGTCATAAAGTTAAATTAAAAGCGCTATTTTGGTATAATATTAACCAAATATGCTTTACGGAAGTATAATTGGTAATTTATTCAAATTTTGTGTGACAAAAATACATTTGTGAAAAGAAGAAGAAAATTCTAAGATGGCTAGCCAGAAAAAATGAAAGACCACGCTTCAGGTAGTCTCCACTGGTCAATGAAATAACACCGCATGTTACCATCTACCTCTCCTTACGACAAATATTGTCAGCAGACTGATCATGGAAGGCATGAACTTTATTCTACATATAGTGCTGACTACATTCTGTCAGGAAACAGATTCACTAAGTCTTTGTAAAATACGGGAATGGCCTCTACGAAGATTTACATTCGACAGGACTGAAAAGAGCCATTACAATAACATGAACGCTCAGCTGATGAAATTTACATTGTTATTACGTTACCAGGTCTTGATTGGACCATCTGTATTAGGAGGACAAAGCCTACAGTAGTTCGATTTGTCCAAACGTCGTAGGCTGGGACTACCTGAAGAAGGAACTAAGTTACGATGTCAATTGCTTAAAAGAGAAGCTGTGTCAAGTAGTAGTTTAGCCATTGAATTAAGAAATGTATTTAATAAATAAATTTACTTGGCTCATATATTATGCATTATGAATTTGTGAATCAGAAATCTATCTAACTAGATATTATTATAAATGCGAATGTTTGTGAGTGTGGATGTTTGTTACTCTTTTACGCTGTAACGGCTATACGGATCTGGCTGAATAAATTAGCATTAATACTTCCGTATAGCATATATGTACCCGCGACGGGAAACTTCTCTATTTCTCTATCTCTCTCTCTGTCTCTCTCTCTATCACGCACACGAAGTTGCGCGGGTCAGCTAGTATCTAATATAACAGTACCTATTACCTATACACAATATTATATTTTCACATTCTATTAAATATAAGAGCAAACGTCTGTCTGTCAGGATTACATGAATGGTGAGCAAAACAAATGTTTACATTGTTCGATAGCAATCTACAACCACTTAGACGTTTCGTTTATTTAAAGCAAATAGCCAATTACCAAGATGTCAGTAGTTGATATCTCTCATCAATCAATCGTTCATACACACAACAAAAAGAGACGCAAAAAGTCCGAGCTGATATTACTGACTGAGCTGATAAGAAAGACCTGAGTCGGCTTATTGAATTACACTGTACCTAGTAAATAAGCATGATTGAGCTATATTTTATTTAAGTTTAGTTTTCTGTATTTCACTCGAAGGAAAAGTTTTAATAAAAAGCGACAGAGCTTACAAAGGCAATTTGACCGAGGCCAAAAAACTAGAATACTAAGTTTATTGCCCAGACTTTTTTTTCACAGACTCTCGTGAAGCTTTGGCATAATATATTAATATGTTTGGAGCACAGTCTTCGTAGCCTTTAGCATTGTAATATCTGATTTTAAGTTGAGAAATATAACATGTATTTAAAACCAATCAGGAAACCTTCCAATATTTACTTTAGAGCACAGAGGTTATGTCATACTAGACTAGACTGTAGAGTACGAAAGTCAGCAAGGAGGATTTCCTTTGACTATTTAGCACAGGACCCGCCTTACTGAAGCATTCCCCTCTGCCAAGGCAATAGATCATTCTGCCAAGGCAATAGACCATTATGATAGTGAATCGATTGAAGACATCGATTATGATAGTGAATCAATCGATTCTCAAGTGCTTTTTATAAACCTCTTAGTCCGAATTGTCTATTGCCTTGGCAAAGGGGAACGCTTCAGTAAGGCGGGTCCTGTGTTAGATGGTCTAAGAGGATTTCCTGCTGAAATGATGCGATGGTATCTCCTGTCAGCCTGCCTACCCAAAACCCATTAAAATAATTATTACTGTCCGTCTAGTTCAAATAGCTAATATGGACATTCAAACGATCGCAAAATTATATATGTATATTTACTGTTTTCACAACGAATTTAGCTTGAGATGAAGCGCTCGTGGCCCCGCGGACTCAGTGTTCTGTAAACGATCACTGCAGTAAACAACATTTACTATGGCCGGATATGGATGGGTGACCACCACGTGGACCACTTTGTGACATTTATTTACGAGCGTTTCCGTGCTTCGGAAGGCACGATAAGCCGTTGGTCCCGGTTGTCAGTAAAATGACAGTCGTTAAGCCAAGTTGAAGGCCTTACGGACGGCTTGAAAAATTTCAACTGTGGGTTGTCACAACCTGCGCCCTGGTCGGCAGCGCGTGTGTAGCGCCTCTGGTGTTGCAAACGTCTATAGGCTACGGTTACCAACCTTCCGGTTGGGCCGTAAGCTTGTCTGCCACCTAAGTAGTATAAAAAAAAAAGCTTGTTTATCCTACTTCTTACTAATATTATTTATTAATGTGAAAGTTTAAGGAGATGTATGGATGTTTGTTATTCTATTAGTACATTTTGACTAACTGCCTCGTTGGTCTAGAGGTCGAAATGTGCGGCTGAGGTCGTGGGTTCGATTCCCACCGGAGACAAATATTTGTGTGATCCATGAATGTTTGTCTCAAAAGTCTGGGTGTTTCTATGTGTATAAGTATGTATTTTAAAGTATTTAAGTATTAATATCCGTGGTCTGATACCCATAACACAAGCAGGTTATTCCTAGCTTACTTTGGGATCAGATAGCATAGTGTGAAAATGTCCCTGAATATTTATTTATTAATTATTAATATATTTATTTTAGTCTGGAATAACACACAGGCATTTTTTTAATGCCTACTGTCTATATGCCGCGGGCAAAGTCTTGTATTCTTAAAAAGACGTCTGCTCTCCAGGGCGACCGCCAAACCGAACCGCTTACTTCGAGATTTCCCGACTCGCACCCAGGTTCCGGTGGGTGAAGCCGTGGAAAGTTCCAAATCCGTCTTCTCTCCGCTCAAGAAGTTGGAAGTACTATTATGTTAATGTTTAGTAACAAGTAATTTTCAATTGTATTTTTCAATAACCACAAGCGAGGATCATTAACTTCGTGTTTACTCTGCTCAATAACTGCCAATCTTACTTTTAGAAATTATCATGTGAGACTTCCAAAAATTTGTGACGTCTAAATTACCTCAATATTATAAATTGTGCAAAATATTATCTTTTAAGTGGTGACTAAGGGAACACTTTTGCAAAAAGATCCATTGCGTAAAGTAGGAAAACTCGAAGTGACTACTACCCTAGACTACTAGAAGTGACGAAGTGAGTACTAACAATGAGATGGCTGGCTGTACAAATGCCAAGGATGCTTGGCTTATGGCTTACCCAGGTCAAAATTTTCCTATTCATCCAAATTCACAACGAAGCTGGGATGACGCAATTTCAAAATTAACTTTTGACTCGATTTTAAACGCCAGCTTAGGCCCAGATCGTGCAAGATTATTAGCGCTCAGCAGAAAGGAATCCGGTGATTGGCTAAATGCTTTTCCAACTGCTAACACCGGAACCTTTCTTGAACCGGACACTTTGAGAATGGCAGTTGGCTTGAGACTTGGCGTCCCGCTCTGCGCCCCACACCTTTGTCCCTGTGGTGTTACCGTTGACTCTATGGGACACCATGGACTATCCTGCTTAAAGAGTGCAGGTCGCTTCTCTCGCCACGCTGCGCTTGACGATATCATTCGCCGTGCTCTTGCCACCGTCGGTGTGCCCGCTCTCTTAGAGCCAAATGGCATTTTTAGGGACGATGGCAAGAGACCGGATGGGATTACCTTAATTCCGTGGGAGATGGGTCGGGTCCTAGTCTGGGATGCCACTTGCGAAGACACATTGGCCCCGTCCCATCTTCCTAGAACAAAAGAAAAAGCCAGCGCAGCAGCGGAAGCGGCAGAAAATAAAAAGATAACCAAGTATAAGGGTCTCGGCTCGTCGTACAATTTTATTCCAGTCGGTGTCGAGACCCTAGGACCTTGGGGTCCCAAAGCGCATAATTTCTTTAAAACTTTGAAGAAGCGTCTTGTGGAGTCTACTGGTGACCTAAGGGCTGGCAGTTATTTCTCCCAACGAATAGGCATCGCCGTTCAAAGGGGGAATGCTGCCAGTCTTTTGGGCACAATGCCACGGGGGCCCTATTTCGATTTAGTTTAGTTTTATTTATTTTGTAAATAGTTATCACGCTTTAATGTACCTACCATTTGTCTAATATTTTATTGAATAAATTATTATATACAACTAGCTGACCCGCGCAACTTCGTTTGCGTGATAAATGAAGAACCGCTCGACCGATTTTGTGCAAACTTCACATAAACCATCTACTAAATAGTCCGAACAAAGCCTAAAGATTTGGTTTGGATAGGTGAGCCCGTTCTTGAGTTATAAAATTACAACGAAAAGTGGCATTGATTTTTATATAAATTATTATTATATACTATTTAATCTTTTATATTATCTGCATCTCATTATCCATTTTTTTTTTCATAAGATATTATAGATATGCAATGGTATCAAAGTTCTTATCGACCCTTAACATCTCGTGAACAATTACCCTATTAAGAAGAAACATGCTTACGATTCTGTGACGATTATTCCCAAGAATGCCTATGAAAATGTCACACTGAGCAATAGGCTCGTCTTTATTGCCACGGATCTAGTTTGCACATACATCTTTCTTTATATATCGTGACATCTTGTCTCCGGTTTTATATATTTATGCTATGTGGAATGTTGGAAATCATCTCACCATTCGCCATAGACATGACATATACTAATACGTTCGCAAAAGGTAATGTCCTATAAGTTCTTTCTCCCGCCTACATTGTAGCATGACCAGCCACATTTTTCAGGTATCCAGGTCCAAATGACAGTCCGAATGTTTTAGACCTGATCCCACCCTCTCCTTTTCGATCCCGAACAACGCGTGCCGGGCAGAGGTGCAACTCATACACAGTGGAGAGAATTTTTGCTAGAACTGAAAGTTTCAAAAGATCGTTCCTCTGTCAAACTATAAAAACATGGAACAACCTACCCGCACACGTGTTTCCCTCATCTTACAATCCCGGGTTCTTCAAGAGGAGCGTGAAGAGGCACATCACAGGGCCGCCAACTTGAGGACCACTGTCACACGTGGCCCCCAATCGCTAGATGCGCCATGGCTTTCCATCAGGCTGGTGGCGACGTCAATTTGGCGAGCTAAATATTGAAAAAAAAAAAGATATTAAACATGTAGGTATAAGTGCTTGTACCAACTGGCCAATATTTGATCTCCAACAGATACTTTTATGCAATGAATTAGCGGTGACTTGCTATTACATGTCAAAGTTAGTACAACACCAAATGGACTCTGGTCACAGATTACTAAATAGTTACTACGTGCTCTGGTGAAGGCGTCCTAATGTTGCCGTAGTCAGGTGGCAATCGTTTCTGTCGAGAAAATGTATCTTTCCATTAAATAAATACTCTTTTTATGATTCTGCACTATGCGCATGTTGTCAAGCAACGATGTGATTTAACATGGAGCATGTTTACCCGGTTGAAAACTATACTGAGGCAGATTTCCAAGCCAGGGTTGTGCGTATGAGCAGCACAAAGTCATTGACTTAGATATTACACTTTGTACTCAGCGAGGCTCCCCAAATTAACTCTACATCAAATTAATTAAAATCAAAGTACAGTGAAGTGCTGGAATTTCATCCCCGTGGGCACACAAGCGTATAATCAGTTTCAGAGTTATGATTAAAACCATATTGCAACCGAATCTGCCTTCAGTGTTACACACACTGTGTAAATAAGCAAAGCCATTGTGATACCTCTTACATAGATGAGCAAATACATACAGTAATTAGTAATTAAGTGTTCATTATTTATTAATTAGTTGGTTAAGTTTCTTCATGTTGCCTCAATATACTTTTGGAGTTTAAGGAATCCATAAAGTCGACCAGAAGGAAAATAGATAAGGAAATGAAATAGAAACAACACTCATATTATTGCGCGTAGCAGAAACATTGTAATTTAGTACGTTCTAGTATTTTATAGAATCAACGAGGAATGAATATTCATTGACTGGTGTGAATTGATTTTTCCTTTACGGCCTAGAGAATCCTGTAACATAGTCAACATTTACCATGAAAATGGCTACGTAAGGTCGTGGTAGACTATTTTAAATATTACAGTATAGATTACATGAGTATCCCTACTCCCTACTAATATTGCAAATGCGATAGTAACTCTGTCTGTCTATCTGTCTGTCTGTTACGTTTTTAAGCCTAAACCGTTGAAGCGATTTAGAAGAAAAGGAAAAATTCATCGTGGATCCTATGCCGGACTCCTACCGACTAAAAAAGCTCACGTAACGCCCAACAGCCTATGGTTGGGAGCCCCGGGTAAGCCCTCGGAAGGATGTCCCAGGACTCCCAACTCCCAACAGACCTTGGTAGTTTGAGTCCCTGGGAGGACATAGGCTACTTTTGAACCAACTACGCAAAAAGAGGGTAATGATTTTGTGCGATAACGAACTCTACGTGGACGAAACCGCGGGGAACAGCCAGCTTTTAATAAATTAAGGATTTAAGTAAATTTATTTTATCAAAAGAATAGAAAATCAAAAGGAATATTATAAAATATTCATGAAACACACAGATAAAATATTTTGTTTGAAATATTTTTGAATTCTAATGCCGCCGGACCTTTGGGTAAGTGTTCCGCGTGTAGGTACGTTCTGATGCTTGCTGACCTCTTATTACCCCTATTGCTTTAAAAAATCCTCAAGAGTGAAATGCAGGAAAAAATAATCCGAAGGAAGAGCTTGTAGGTTTCCGTTTACCACCATATGGTAAGTTGGGTGAAGTGGGAACTATGCTGGGCCCAGGGCTGAGAATCTTATTTAAAGCTGTCGTGGTTGCCCATATCTGGGATATAGTGCTCAAATGCATTTCACGACGAATAAACAGCTTCTTTTGAACCCAACTTTTCCTATTTAAATAAAGCGAAAGAATTCTGTTCAAGATAAACTGTTTATTCTCTCGTGGCATGAATACATAAATAAATACTTTCATGTTATGAACGATAAAACATGATTTGATTTCGTAATCCGCCCCAGCTCCGATCTTGACCGTAGGCAGACAAAATATTATGTAAATACAATATTGGTTTACCAACTATTGAAATTGATGTAGTTTCTTACACATATGATAGGAATAACATTCGATATTCTTAATACGAGTATAACTTTTGATCACGTTGATTCTAAAGTGAAGTTTTTGCCTGCATTTAAAAACGAGCTGGGGTAAACTTTTATTTTTTCAGCTGACTCCTAAAGGAGTGTTTTCAATTCGAGTATACTTTTATATGTTTACTTACTTCATCACTCCATTATTTAAGTTCCTTTATTTTAGATTTAAATGAAGATGGCAAAAACAATGGGGATCATCTACAGGTCTCCATTCATTTCCAAATTTAATTCTGTCATTAGAATCGATGATTCAAACGTCATGCCATGATACAAAGTATTTGATATTCATAGCAATATAGGTTGCAAAACATTACTCCCAGTAATGTTTTGAACCGAACCGGGCTGACTCTGCCGCTGTTTGTTTGAGGACCGTTTGTTATATTCATTGCCTCTATAATGTAGAGGCCATTCAATACTAACTATCCACCACCGCTAACCTCATTGATAACTTAAAGCACAGCCCCAACGTTACGGAGTTACTTAGGGTATTTCAATTCAATAGAACAAATTAAATCTCTGCAACAGCATAAGTTTGAAGTCGCAATGCATATTCATTAATGTTGTATTTCAATACATAAAAGCCACTATACGATCTGAATTTACCACTAGTGTAACGGGGTGAATTGTGTGCATTGAATTTGTTTTAAAGACATAGACTGAAGAGTCGCTTTTGATGTCAAGTATGCAATTCGCACAATTAATTTATTTTGAAGGTAATCAAAAATATAATTGAAACTGTAACTTCTCATCACAGTTTAACGTCTTTCCTCTAGGAAATGTCTTAATATTACTTTCCTTAAAGTAGAGCACAAATTATACCTACATTTCAATACATCGTTCAATACCTGCTGGGCCGGTTTTTAACTCCATATAAAGGCGCCGAATCGGAGGAAAAAAAGACACCCATAGATTGGACGACCACTTTTAGAGACGAGGAAGTTGACAATCCTAAGATAATATGCTTTTACATGCCAGCTGGAAGAACCCATGGTTTTAGAAAGAAGCAAATATGTTTTGTATTATATGAAAAGACCACAATTATCCCCAAGTAGCTGAGAGAACAGTACTGTTAGTATGTGGCTACAAATAAACCTGCGCTGGTTTTTCCCTGTGGTATCACTCTACTCTAACTGGCTGCACTAGTTGTAAAATGTTTTATTCATAAAAATGGCATATTCAAACAGATCTCTAATTAAAATGCCTTTGTGTTTTGAAAGCAACTAATGTGATCAGAGTGTTGGGAAAAGGCTGGATACGATGACCCATGCAGTAATATATAGATGTTGCCAACCCTTCTGAAAGGGTTCATATATGATCTTAAGTTGTAAGTATCAACTAAGTAATGCTTTTTAGTTGCGGGTTAATAAGGTTAGTCTGATAAACTAGCACAGACGTCTCTTGGAAACCCCTTAGAAGAAGGTGAATCGATCGAGAATATTTTAGAAGTTCCTACTAATAGCAAACTCAGTGTCGCTAATAAGACTGAATTTCAAGAATGAAAATCGAGTAGGTATGACAGTTGCGAGAAACTGAAAAACAAAATATATTATGAGGTAAATATCTAAGCTCTTATACTAACTACAATTTAATACAATATACATTTCGTAAGTATATAGAAAGTTCATAGAGAAAATCTGTAGACCGCGCTAATACGCTTTTAACCCTAGAAGCCCAATCTAGGTAATTTTGACCTACACACAAACGCTAATTTGTTATCCCTCTGGCACCCTTTCTTCGATCGTCGTGATTGATCAAACTAACTTAGTACGTGCTAAGGACTATTAAGAGACGTCTGTGTTGCTTTGGTAAGTTTCACCATTTTGTACTTATCGTCATGCTGTAGGTCAGTTTTACCTATGTTTGGTCTTTGTGTAAGTTTTATCCACGTGGTAGGTACATTTAAAGGTAAGCAATTTTAATTGGATTGAACGTTATATTTTCTTTTGTTTCTAATAACAAATATTATTTTTAGGTAATATAACAAAATGGCGTCCTCTCAACAGCTGAAAGTCCAATAAGAAGAAAACTCCAGAAGCTCATCTACTTATATTTGGTTTCGATGGTCCACTAACTCTTGTGTCTTATAAACCAAAGTCTTCTAAGATTGTTTATCTATAATCCTATAAATATAATAATAGTAATTAATTTCAGTACCTACCTATTTGACTGATCTGATGACATCTGTGTAAATTCAACTTCATTAATGTTAAATCGCTTTTTAAGCGTTTTGCGTAATTTTATTTTTCAGAGGGTTTTAACTGTCATTTGCTGGCATTGATTAGTAATTAATTTGAAGTATTTATATTCTTTGGGTCTTACGATGTTTACCTACAGCTTACACTTAACTTTGGAACAGAATAGGTAAATAATTCTTACTGCGTGGGTGATATTCTGTTTTGATTAATTTACAAGGATGTGTACCTCCTTTGTTATTACTAAGATTATCCGGTAGACCAAAGTGGATTTAATCTCTGTTACTAAACTAACAAACAACTTTGTAGTAGCATTTACATTGCTAATACGAAACAGATTATACGTGAATTTAATTATGCGTCAATATTAATGCTCTGTTAACACAAAATTATTGCTGTGAGTATTTCATTATGATTAATTTATTTGAAACAGGTTTCAATCAAAAACAGTAAGTACACAAATAGACTACGATTTTAAAGTTAAGTTAAGTAGGTACTATAGATAGGTCATATCATTCGCGAAGACGCACCCTTCTCTTAATTATTCTCGATGAGTGCAAATTAGTGGCAGTCAATAGTAAAAAAATCATGATTATGGAAGATGGCACACTTGCATTGTAAGAAATTTGAGAAGAGAATAGGGCGAGTCTTCGTAATAGCACAATCTACAGCTCCTCTCAATGCCCTCGACTTGTCCCGCTTGGATGGCCCAAGTTTTCCTGTAGGTACTTGCTATCGCACTTGTCCTTACTTAAAGTACCGTAGTTTTTTTCCCAATCTCTATTCTATTTCTGTAGGAAATTTCGGAATAGGTAATAAGTGATTCAGACAGAGAAGAGTAACAGACTTTAACATTCAGGTATGGTAGCGACACAGTCAAAAATTATAGTTCTAATCTTACATTTAGTGTAATGAGTAATAGAATAACTATACCGTTACTCACTCATTTACAGAGTAGTTATTTCCCCTTTCATTGGTCAAGTGAAAAGTATTATCTCTACTGTGTGTAGTTTTATTTAATCTTTCACTAGGTAGATACAAATTTGGCGTAATTTTTAAAACATTTGCGGTATAGATAAATTAAAATTATGCGTAATCTGTGTAATTCATGTTGCAGTTTTACAGTTACATTTATTATTCATACCTCGTTTTCGATGCGGTCCAATATTTTATCGGAAGTCAAGCAACGAATTAAGAGCAATTCACATTAGCCGATTTTCCGTCGTCGGCCCTGGTACATGGTATGACAATCCAATTAATAAGCAAACCTTTCATATTCACTGTGAATATCAAAATGTTTACGCTATGAAAGTTACGTTGGTCGTTCATTTAAAATATTCATATTTGAACAATCCATACATGATTGCAACACATTTTCAGCTTTTATCTACTTTTCAAATTGTATTTCGGATCTTTTTGTTCAATTCTGATGATAACCGTATTGGTGGTGATAAAAATATGGGCTGATGCCACCTAAAATCTCCGCTTTTTAAAAAGATAGGTAAAAAAAATAGGTACAGATATTCTAAAGAACTGCATTAATGTATGATTGAAATCTAAAGAAGGTGATACCGTAACTGTGAATTTGTGAGATTACAGAATTATCCATTACATTTCATACTACTTATTCCTACCACCCAGCAATACATACAAGGATATAAAACTAAAATGTGAAGTCTGGGTGTATTCAATGCCTCGTCCTACCCCTTCAGGGATAAAGGCGTGACTATATGTATGTATTTCATGCCATTGCCTATAATGTTCAGTTCTAAGCCTGAATAGATGTTTGCAGAATTGGTAAAATGCCATTTGTATAAAGAAAAACATGTTATAACGGCTTGCATTTCAGGATTCTCCTACTGTTAAAAAAAACGGGCAAGTGGGAGTCGGACTCGCCCACCGAGGTTTCCAAACTACTTATACATTTATTTGATTCAATTGTTCGATCAACAAGATATGCATTTCATTTCATTAATCTCGGTGTTGCAAGTAACAAAAAACTCAGAAATCGAATCTCCGAGTTTTGATTAGCTACGTTTACCATTTTTTATCATTTAAATTTTTTGAAGCGCTCGTGGACCCTCGGACTCGGTGTTCTGTAAACGATCACTGCAGTTAGCAACTTTCACTAGGGCCTTGGACTAAGTTACTAACATATAGTTTACAAGACAACTTATTATCGACGCACAAAATATTTACAGAAGTAACACCGCATCGCCTGCGAGCTATTTAATCTGCCTGGAGTTCATGTCTCATTTGTACCTGTGTGCACTAAGACTTATATGCTCCCGTGGGTGTTGTCCCCCCGGGTCATTGGAGAACATTGTGATCCTCAACCGTGAAGAGACGAGCGCCTTAAACACAACACAACACCCCCATGGGCCTATGTCCACTAAGTCAAATATAACCCGAACCCCGATGCCCAGGTCCTTATAAATATAAGACGAAAAATATAATCAAAATCAGATATTATATTATAAATCGATTACATTTTATACCTAGCAGTATTACCAATAAGTTTCAATCTTTCAGTTTAAATTGGAATTATTCGCTACTCTATAATTCCTGAAATTCTGCATTGGGTAAAAAAGCATAAGAGCTATGACACTGCCTACTGGGATAATAACATTACCAGTAATCTAAAAAACATTTTGAATGCAAAAATTGTTAATTTATTTATGCAAATAAAATCAAACGCTACGCGATGTAGCTGGGAAATAGCTCCTTAGAGAAATTTGCATATTTATTCACCTAAACGATATATATGGAAATGAAAAAAAAAAAAAAACAACAATTATTTTTATATATGGGGAATGGAAGGGGGAGGGGGCATAACTAATTTAAAAACCGATCAAGTGCAATTCAAACTTGTTCACAGATGCTCTGTCCCAAAAATCGGCAAAAGAAATCACGTTATTTGTATGGAAGCCCCCCTTAATCGCCCCTTTTTTCTGATTTTAGATTTGTTGTTGTAGCGGCAACAGTTCTAGCTATCGCGGTTCCTCTTTTAGAAACAGCCTCATGAAGGACAGATGGCGAAGTCACATGAATACGGTCCCGTTTTTACCCTTTGGGTACGGTAAAAATATAAAACATGCATTTTGCTTAATTGAGAACATCGGGTAGTAATTGAGAACATTGGGTTGTTCATTTCAGTACCTCATTAAGCCCTTTTTGCTTAATCACTTGTACTTTTTTCCACAATATTTATTATTATTACAGATAACCTGACTGGTTTCGCTTTATAGCAGTGTCACCTTTGACAATGCTTTAAAGCGAAACCGGGCAGGTTATCCGTAATTATAATGAAAATTGTGGAAAAAAGTCAAGCAAACCTTTCATATTCACTGTGAATATCAAAATGTTTACGCTATGAAAGTTACGTTGGTCGTTCATATAAAATATTCATATTTGAACAATCCATACATAATTGCAACACATTTTCAGCTTTTAACTACTTTTTACATTGTATTTCGGATCTTTTTATTCAATTCTGAATAAACTCAACCGTATTGGTGGTGACAAAAATGTGGGCTGATGCCACCTAAAACCTCTGCTTTTTGATATTTAATTTTTGAAAAATTGATGACGTTCATATCAACGTAGGTGCGTAGGTATATAGAGTGTAAAACTGATTATTGGGACCGACATTAAGTGGAGCATAATAATATCTATCTCCTTTGAACTTATTCGGAGAAATGACAGAATAGTCAAAGCCGCAAGGAGGCGCTGGAGCGGGTCCAAAGGCCTGCATCTCGAGAAATCGAGGCCCGGCGGACCCTGCTCCACCAGGACACCGTGGAGACATGGAAGGTGCGACTTGAGCAACCAAAGGGGGGATTCGCCACAATCGCAGCCGTCAGACCGGTCATGGACGAGTGGCTGGAGAGAAGACACGGTGCTCTCTCCTACCGGTTGAGACAGATGCTTGCCGGGCACGGTAGCTTCGGTAGGTATCTGTGGCGAAAACACCGGGAAACCACGGCCGAGTGTCAGCACTGCGAAGACCGCAGCGATGACACGGCGCTCCACACGCTGGTGGAGTGCGCGGCGTGGTCACAACAGCGCCAGGTCCTCGTAGTGGGTCTGGGCGTGGACACTCTCTCGCTCAAGGCCATGGTGCGAGCCATGCTCTCCAGCGGGAGTAAGTGGGACTGCGCCGCCTCTTTCTGCGAGCAAGTTATGCTCGTGAAGGAGGTGGCGGGCCGGGTGCGGAAGAGAGCTCTCCCACCCGAGTTCTGCAGTCGGCGGCCTGGGCGCCGCCGACGTGTCTTCGCCGAGAACTATCGGCCTCCATAACCGGGGGTCTGAGGACGGTGAGAGGGTCACTCACCGCCCTTACAGAAGCAGATATCCTTCGCATAGTAAGAAGACATTATGTCAGTTATTTTCAAACAAACGCACCAGCTAGGTTTGCATGTCTCCGAGCATTTTCGAGCGGGGCACACATACTTTGATGAAAATTGAAACAACACACATTCCAGTACAATACTTTAGTGCCCCTCTGTGTAGGCATGCACAATATGTACATGCAAAAGTGGTGCTTTTGTTCGAAGATAACTCACTTCTTGTTTATTTATCTTTAACCATTTCTTTGTGACTTCGGTATTCGTAAGAAACATCCACCTAGCTTAGAGAACTAGGTAAATAGGCTTAGTCAATATCTATAGATGCTATTTCATTGTATTGATCGATCAATCATAACAACTAGGTAGGCATCTCAATCTAGAAATTCAAATCAGCCTCTCGTAGATCACTTGCTAGACGTTGGCCCCTCCTAATTTATTCTGAAGGTACAAGTATTAGATTGGCATTCGGCAATACATACACAGTTCAACAATACGTTAGAAAAATTCTGTATTAGCTATTTCACATTACTTGTGAAGGCAAGCCAAGTAGAAATAGTCAATGTGTTGACTATTTCTACTTGGCTACTACTGCTATAAGCTGCTGACCGGGCCATAATATGGTTACCATAACAAAAATAATATCACTTGTCATACTCGCAATGTCCATGACAAATCAAAGAAATCCATGTGCCATCACAAATCAAAGAAAAAACTTGTTCATCGTTGGTAACAATCATAATCATAGACATTTAATATTATAAACATCCGTATAATTTGATTTCACTTTCCTAAAAATACAGCCATAAAACGCAGAAACATGCGGTTTCAAGTAAGCACTTATTTATGTGCAGGGCTGGGTGATAATAGCTGTTTATACTTACTCCAGGTCTGTTTTGCTCTATCTAATTATTTCAACGGAATGTAGACAGATGTTTGTTCAATTTCAGGACAACAATATACTCGGTTTACAGTTCTATAAATGGGACATAAATACTTGTAATAACAAGGTACCTATTTCTACAAAAAAATGCGCTAATTCAAGAGAAATTTTAAAAATATTCCAATCTTAATGTAGGTAGGTATTCTTTGCTTCCACTAATAGAGTTTTTTGTCGTCGTCGTATATGATCACCGATGTTCATTTTGTTTTCATCGTTTATTTTAATCAAATAAAAAAGAAAATGTTTGTTTTTTCAAATAAAGCAATGAGCTTATGCTTATGCACACAAATCAGTGGTCAATGGTACTACTGACATAAAGGGAAATGTAATGCACTGATTGAAATCTAAAGAAAGAGACACCGGTACTTTGAGTTTGTAAGATTAGATAGTTTTACATTCTATTTCGTACGACACGGCAATAGACTTACTGTAAACGTATACTATGCCTCTGCCTACCCCTCGAGGATAAAGTCATGACTATATGCATATATGTTTTTCATACCAATGCATAGAATGTTAAGAAAAAACTTCCTCTAAGCCCGAAGAGATATTTGAAGACTAGGTGAAAACCCATACAAAAAGTGTAAGTATTTATGTAATATGGCAGACTGCCTCTGTGGCGCAGTCGGTAGTGATACCGCCTGCGGCGCTGGAGGTCGTGGGTTCGATTCCCACCGGAGACAAATATTTGTGTGACCCATAAATGTTTGTCTCAAGAGTCTGGGGGTTTTTATGTATAATATGTATGTATTTAAAAGTATATAAGTATTAATATCCGTGGTCTGATACCCTTAACACAAGCAGGTTATTCCTAGCTTACTTTGGGATCAGATAGCTTTGTGTGAGATGTTCGTGAATATTTATTATTATTATTTATTATTAATATAACGGCATGCAATTCAAGATTTTCCTACTAAAAAAACAGCTCAACATGTGTGGAAACGGTTCTATAAATATTTAATGGTCTCCTCCTCTCTGTAGCGACTCCTAAGAAGATTTAGTATCTCTCTATCATGCCCTACAACCCTCCAATCGTTAGTTCCGAAATGTAGGTTATTCAGGTAGCGAAAATATTTGTAGGTAGATAAATAAGGGCTTTAAGTAACAGTACACCATTAACAAGTGATTTCTGGAGTACTGACCCTATGCATTGTCATTCACAGGTTGAAAATCGTCAATCCAACCGAATATGCCATAGGAGTCTAATCTTAGGAGTTTAATTTAGCTCTGTTCAATAAAATATATTGACAATCTATTAAAGTGGAAAAGGGAACTAAAAGTTATAGATGCATCTGTTTCTTCTGCGAGTCTTGCGTTGAGGACTTTGAGAGACGACATGGATGTAGAATATTTAAAAATGGTATACCATGCATTGGTGGAGTCCAGAATACGATACAGTTTCTAGTTTTGGGGACATAGCTACATATATACAATAATCGTAGGGCTTTTATATTCCAAAAACGAGCCATAAGAACAATGATGAGGCAGGCTACCCCAAACTGAGAGTTGTAGACAACATTTTTGTGATCTGGGTATATTGACCGTACCTAGTCTCTATATATTAATAGTGTTAAACAACTTTTCTAAAAATGTAAGAAATTATGAAACGCAAGACGAAAGACAGATAAGGGAACAAACCAGACGAAAAGATTTTAAAAGTCAAATACAACCAACTCTAATAACTTATCATTGTCAAGCAAAGCTGACGTTACCAGGCAATAAAATTGTTTAACAAATTACTTGATGAGAGAATTGTCTTTACACAAGTTCTTTTAAAATAGAACTAAAAAAGTTATTAATAGCTAGGTGCCTGTACAGCGTCGATGACCTCTAAATGACCTCACTCCATAATAATTTAAAGGTACCAGATTGCGTGTACTTTTGATTATCTGAATAGTATAAATAGCATAGATTAACATAATATTAAGGTATTTAATAGAATAATATTAATTAAATTGTGAAACTAAATAATAATGAGTATATGTGACAACATATAAATAGGATAAATAGCATATACATAACTTAATAAGATAAAGGTGATTAATATAATAATTTGAAATTAATTGTGAAATTTAATAATAATGACTTATTGTGACATAATAATATTCAAATACAGTGTAAATTGTTTATAATATATGAACAAATGAATTGAATTGAACCCTTCAGGTAGGCTAATTTGCTTGTGTTGTGTGTGACACGTCGGTATAATGACCAAGGATCGAACTGGAACCCTCAGACCGCAAGTTCGTGTCACTAGAGTCGATGACATTCTAGGTAATTATTTGTTCTAATCTAACCTAAGTGTGCAAGTAAACAGTATTGTGTGAATCAGTGAATCTGTACAAGTGTCACAATTTTCTTTGTCTTATGGAAGTCACACACGCTAGGGTTTGCATGATGGTTACTTTACGTGCATAACCGACACGTAAGACCTTGCGTTTCTACGCGAATTAAATATTCTAAAAGAGAAAAAAATTGTATTACTGTGTATGTTTGTAATGAATAAACTAAGAAACTACTGTCCCGATTTCAAAAATTCATTCATCATTGAAAAGTTACAATCACCCTGAGTAACATAGGCTACATTTTATTCCCACATTCCCACTGGAACGCGAGGTACGCGGGTGAAACCGCGTGACTTCCACTGGTATGATAAAACGGTACCGATAAAGATTCATGCACATGGAACCAAGCATCATGAAATATACTGTAAACTGCAAAAAATTATGTTCCATAAGTAAAGAACACTAGTGAAAGAACTATGAACTACACCCAAATTCGGCGGCGCATACAAAAAAATGGGGAAAAAATATTTTGTGTTGCGAAATTTTAAGCCAAGAGCTTGGTACTCAGTGCAACTTTAAACACACTTTTCCGGCGGTCGCTAACTCTACCTCTGTCGCTACCCAACTGCTACAAGTCTCAACTTTTAATTGGCGAGCCTTACGGATTGAAAAAAAATCAAGGGCCCTTCCAACTTAATTAAATTTACTCTTTAGTCAAGTTTAGTCAGTGAAACAAAATGGGCTCCGTTTCGTTCAATGTTGTCTATTTAAGGGCGGGCGTAAACAAAGACTTAATTAGACGAATGAGTTTGACAACCGACTAACTTTGTTGTTTTGAAGACCTCCTGTCTTTGTTTCTTCTGTCGAAAGTCAACTTTTGTGTTATAGTTACATAGTGGTTAGATGCAGTGATGAGAATCCTAGGAATTGGTCTTCCGTATTTAAAGAGAAAGTGAATGTAAGTTTAGCGATTTACGTTTTGATGTATGAGTACCTATGCCAAAGCATTAGCGAGTCAGTCTTTGTTTCCAGCTTTCTGGTAATTTTGGTTAGTGTCCAAGTCTCTTGCCGCTTTTGTATTAGCCATTCTAGCGAACAAGTGGCAATGAGAGAGCAGAAGAAATCTAAAGTCTATTTTCTACTTTTCCTCAGCCTTTTAACGTTAGGTTCCGTACCCAAAGGGTATTCACGAGACTTCACCGTCCGTCTGTCGGCTGTCTATCTATCTGTCTGTCCGTCACGAGGGTGTAACTCAGTTACCGTGGTAGCTAGAGAGCTGAAATTTTCACAGGTAATTTGGGTGTGTTACCGCTATAATAACAAATACAAATGTTAGAAAAAGAGGGGGAATTAGAGGGGGCTCCCAACAGCAAACGTCATTTTTTGCGGTTTTAGTTCGGAAGCGATTTGCACTTGGCCGGTTTTTCTTTTTCATTATAAGTAATAAATAATTGTTGATGTTAGATGTAATTCAGGTTACTGGTTGTAACGCCCTCTTCTCCCACCCACTTTACAACAGAGAAAGACACACAAAATAAAATTTATCCGCCTCTACCTACATCAATGCTGGTATGAAGTGGGGTAAGGTCAAATATCGTTCTCGCACTATAACCCTTCAAAAACTTATAAATATCATTTAATCTATTTCAATTTTACTCTAACATTCTATTCGTAGCCGTTTAAACTAAAATTTTGTTAAATATTAGATACCAATATAATCTGCGGTGAAGCACTCTCCCGGGGATTCGTGAAACGTTGAAATGAAAAGCTTATTTGAATTAAATCCTTTTCATACAATGTAAGCTTCCGATTCAAACATTAATGAACTTTGATTAGAAATGTGGTTTGGTTTGATAACAATTATGATTGGTCGTTAAACCAACGTCTTCTGATAATGGTAGGACGCGAAGCTTGGGTTTAATAGGTTTGGAAATGACTGATTCTTATCAGATTGAAATTTCCTTACTAGTTAAAAGCGTAAAATTTCTCTAATCGATTTAATGTGGAGTTGTGGATGTTCGTAAACGATTATAAAGCGGTATATTTATGTATGTAAATATAAATATGTTAAAGATAGTCTCTAGACATCAATTTAAAGTAGGTACAGCTCACCTACAATTCACAGTGAGTAGACAGTGGTCTATGGACTCCGATCGATACTTTTTACTGCAAGTATAGATCTAACTTAATAGAGCCAATCTAGTAAAGCCACAGCAGAGTAAGAACTTCACGTGTAAGTAGGTACTGCCACGTTCTAAGAATCAGCGTTTACAATGCAGCTAAAAAATCTGAACAATACGGTTACTACTGAAATTAATATCCTTCGCAACCGTTTGGGACTCTGCATGATTTGTTACAGAAATATCTGACTTGTTTCGTAAACAAAATTGGCTGAACTCCTGGTTGAGGTTAAATGGCAACTCCGAAGCTTTATTCCTGGATTATCTATGCATAAAAGTGAACTGGATTAACGCCGGAACGAAATAGACGGTACGATATTAAAAATAAAAGCAAGAAAGAGGATGCAAACGATTCTGGTTAAAGAGAAATTAAACGCAACTTGATAACCACCTGTTTAGGATTTAGCTTTCCAAGACTTTACCTTCTTTATAACATATGGTGCCTAACTAAGTAACTACCCTAGTTACCTAGCAAAGAAGGAAAACTCGAAATGAAACCCGGTTGTCAGTAAAATAACAATCGTTAAGCCAAGTTAAAGGAGCTTGAAAATTTTCTACTGCGAATCGTCACGAAATGCGCGTGACCATTTCAACACGGCAATAGGCTCACCACCTATTGCGTGGGACATAAGACTGTAAGGCGAAAAGTACGCTGTAAGTAGGCGAAAAAAAGGCGTATACTATGCCTCTGGTTACCCCTTCGAGGATAAAGACGTGAATATATGGATGTATGTACCCTAGTTACCTAATATTATTTTATAAAGTGGTTGTAACAGACATACTCTGGAACTGCTCAACCGATTTAAAATGATTTCACCAGTTATGTTAATCTGAAGTAACATTTCTATGCGATACGAAAGGGAGCGGAGCGAAATGCGATACATAGCGACATCTAATTGTGATAATATCAGCGTTAGTTATAGGATCAAGTAAATTAAACATTTATATATTACTAAAGTGGCAGAGAAACGTACGGTCCATCTGAGGTATGGTTTTCGTAACCAATATGCACCAGGGTTGGCAGCGCGTGTATAGTACTTCTATTGCATCAACAAAAAATGCTCTACACACACGCTGCCGACCCTGTTGCAGGTTGTGATGACCCACACTTATACCTATGTAGTTAAATACAACTAAACTAAACACCTTTCGATAACAGATTATACAAATACTCGTATAATCCTATTCAGAAATAAAACACAAGTATCAATGCAACCCATTAGCACTAGTTAATATTTGTGCATAATTTGAGTTAAATCTGTAAAGTACTTTTCGATATCCTTCCGGACAGAGCGAAACAAGCAGATAAACAGACAAAAAAATTCTGACTATATTTTTGGTTTCGGTATCTTACGTACAGCACCCAGCGATAATGTTTTTTTTTAACGTTACGAATGTACAGTTTTGACTTTTCTATCATTTGATTAAATGTACAGATTGCTACGGGAACGAGTGCTACTCGGGTGAAACCTCGTGACGGACGCTAGTCAGGAATATTTTGCTTTGTTGAGAACATCGGGTAGTAATTGAGAACATTAGGTAGTAATTAATTTCAGTACCTACCTATTTGACTGATCTGATGACATCTGTGTAAATTCAACTTCATTAATGTTAAATCGCTTTTTAAGCGTTTTGCGTAATTTTATTTTTCAGAGGGTTTTAACTGTCATTTGCTGGCATTGATTAGTAATTAATTTGAAGTATTTATATTCTTTGGGTCTTACGATGTTTACCTACAGCTTACACTTAACTTTGGAACAGAATAGGTAAATAATTCTTACTGCGTGGGTGATATTCTGTTTTGATTAATTTACAAGGATGTGTACCTCCTTTGTTATTACTAAGATTATCCGGTAGACCAAAGTGGATTTAATCTCTGTTACTAAACTAACAAACAACTTTGTAGTAGCATTTACATTGCTAATACGAAACAGATTATACGTGAATTTAATTATGCGTCAATATTAATGCTCTGTTAACACAAAATTATTGCTGTGAGTATTTCATTATGATTAATTTATTTGAAACAGGTTTCAATCAAAAACAGTAAGTACACAAATAGACTACGATTTTAAAGTTAAGTTAAGTAGGTACTATAGATAGGTCATATCATTCGCGAAGACGCACCCTTCTCTTAATTATTCTCGATGAGTGCAAATTAGTGGCAGTCAATAGTAAAAAAATCATGATTATGGAAGATGGCACACTTGCATTGTAAGAAATTTGAGAAGAGAATAGGGCGAGTCTTCGTAATAGCACAATCTACAGCTCCTCTCAATGCCCTCGACTTGTCCCGCTTGGATGGCCCAAGTTTTCCTGTAGGTACTTGCTATCGCACTTGTCCTTACTTAAAGTACCGTAGTTTTTTTCCCAATCTCTATTCTATTTCTGTAGGAAATTTCGGAATAGGTAATAAGTGATTCAGACAGAGAAGAGTAACAGACTTTAACATTCAGGTATGGTAGCGACACAGTCAAAAATTATAGTTCTAATCTTACATTTAGTGTAATGAGTAATAGAATAACTATACCGTTACTCACTCATTTACAGAGTAGTTATTTCCCCTTTCATTGGTCAAGTGAAAAGTATTATCTCTACTGTGTGTAGTTTTATTTAATCTTTCACTAGGTAGATACAAATTTGGCGTAATTTTTAAAACATTTGCGGTATAGATAAATTAAAATTATGCGTAATCTGTGTAATTCATGTTGCAGTTTTACAGTTACATTTATTATTCATACCTCGTTTTCGATGCGGTCCAATATTTTATCGGAAGTCAAGCAACGAATTAAGAGCAATTCACATTAGCCGATTTTCCGTCGTCGGCCCTGGTACATGGTATGACAATCCAATTAATAAGCAAACCTTTCATATTCACTGTGAATATCAAAATGTTTACGCTATGAAAGTTACGTTGGTCGTTCATTTAAAATATTCATATTTGAACAATCCATACATGATTGCAACACATTTTCAGCTTTTATCTACTTTTCAAATTGTATTTCGGATCTTTTTGTTCAATTCTGATGATAACCGTATTGGTGGTGATAAAAATATGGGCTGATGCCACCTAAAATCTCCGCTTTTTAAAAAGATAGGTAAAAAAAATAGGTACAGATATTCTAAAGAACTGCATTAATGTATGATTGAAATCTAAAGAAGGTGATACCGTAACTGTGAATTTGTGAGATTACAGAATTATCCATTACATTTCATACTACTTATTCCTACCACCCAGCAATACATACAAGGATATAACACTAAAATGTGAAGTCTGGGTGTATTCAATGCCTCGTCCTACCCCTTCAGGGATAAAGGCGTGACTATATGTATGTATTTCATGCCATTGCCTATAATGTTCAGTTCTAAGCCTGAATAGATGTTTGCAGAATTGGTAAAATGCCATTTGTATAAAGAAAAACATGTTATAACGGCTTGCATTTCAGGATTCTCCTACTGTTAAAAAAAACGGGCAAGTGGGAGTCGGACTCGCCCACCGAGGTTTCCAAACTACTTATACATTTATTTGATTCAATTGTTCGATCAACAAGATATGCATTTCATTTCATTAATCTCGGTGTTGCAAGTAACAAAAAACTCAGAAATCGAATCTCCGAGTTTTGATTAGCTACGTTTACCATTTTTTATCATTTAAATTTTTTGAAGCGCTCGTGGACCCTCGGACTCGGTGTTCTGTAAACGATCACTGCAGTTAGCAACTTTCACTAGGGCCTTGGACTAAGTTACTAACATATAGTTTACAAGACAACTTATTATCGACGCACAAAATATTTACAGAAGTAACACCGCATCGCCTGCGAGCTATTTAATCTGCCTGGAGTTCATGTCTCATTTGTACCTGTGTGCACTAAGACTTATATGCTCCCGTGGGTGTTGTCCCCCCGGGTCATTGGAGAACATTGTGATCCTCAACCGTGAAGAGACGAGCGCCTTAAACACAACACAACACCCCCATGGGCCTATGTCCACTAAGTCAAATATAACCCGAACCCCGATGCCCAGGTCCTTATAAATATAAGACGAAAAATATAATCAAAATCAGATATTATATTATAAATCGATTACATTTTATACCTAGCAGTATTACCAATAAGTTTCAATCTTTCAGTTTAAATTGGAATTATTCGCTACTCTATAATTCCTGAAATTCTGCATTGGGTAAAAAAGCATAAGAGCTATGACACTGCCTACTGGGATAATAACATTACCAGTAATCTAAAAAACATTTTGAATGCAAAAATTGTTAATTTATTTATGCAAATAAAATCAAACGCTACGCGATGTAGCTGGGAAATAGCTCCTTAGAGAAATTTGCATATTTATTCACCTAAACGATATATATGGAAATGAAAAAAAAAAAAAAACAACAATTATTTTTATATATGGGGAATGGAAGGGGGAGGGGGCATAACTAATTTAAAAACCGATCAAGTGCAATTCAAACTTGTTCACAGATGCTCTGTCCCAAAAATCGGCAAAAGAAATCACGTTATTTGTATGGAAGCCCCCCTTAATCGCCCCTTTTTTCTGATTTTAGATTTGTTGTTGTAGCGGCAACAGTTCTAGCTATCGCGGTTCCTCTTTTAGAAACAGCCTCATGAAGGACAGATGGCGAAGTCACATGAATACGGTCCCGTTTTTACCCTTTGGGTACGGTAAAAATATAAAACATGCATTTTGCTTAATTGAGAACATCGGGTAGTAATTGAGAACATTGGGTTGTTCATTTCAGTACCTCATTAAGCCCTTTTTGCTTAATCACTTGTACTTTTTTCCACAATATTTATTATTATTACAGATAACCTGACTGGTTTCGCTTTATAGCAGTGTCACCTTTGACAATGCTTTAAAGCGAAACCGGGCAGGTTATCCGTAATTATAATGAAAATTGTGGAAAAAAGTTAAGCAAACCTTTCATATTCACTGTGAATATCAAAATGTTTACGCTATGAAAGTTACGTTGGTCGTTCATATAAAATATTCATATTTGAACAATCCATACATAATTGCAACACATTTTCAGCTTTTAACTACTTTTTACATTGTATTTCGGATCTTTTTATTCAATTCTGAATAAACTCAACCGTATTGGTGGTGACAAAAATGTGGGCTGATGCCACCTAAAACCTCTGCTTTTTGATATTTAATTTTTGAAAAATTGATGACGTTCATATCAACGTAGGTGCGTAGGTATATAGAGTGTAAAACTGATTATTGGGACCGACATTAAGTGGAGCATAATAATATCTATCTCCTTTGAACTTATTCGGAGAAATGACAGAATAGTCAAAGCCGCAAGGAGGCGCTGGAGCGGGTCCAAAGGCCTGCATCTCGAGAAATCGAGGCCCGGCGGACCCTGCTCCACCAGGACACCGTGGAGACATGGAAGGTGCGACTTGAGCAACCAAAGGGGGGATTCGCCACAATCGCAGCCGTCAGACCGGTCATGGACGAGTGGCTGGAGAGAAGACACGGTGCTCTCTCCTACCGGTTGAGACAGATGCTTGCCGGGCACGGTAGCTTCGGTAGGTATCTGTGGCGAAAACACCGGGAAACCACGGCCGAGTGTCAGCACTGCGAAGACCGCAGCGATGATACGGCGCTCCACACGCTGGTGGAGTGCGCGGCGTGGTCACAACAGCGCCAGGTCCTCGTAGTGGGTCTGGGCGTGGACACTCTCTCGCTCAAGGCCATGGTGCGAGCCATGCTCTCCAGCGGGAGTAAGTGGGACTGCGCCGCCTCTTTCTGCGAGCAAGTTATGCTCGTGAAGGAGGTGGCGGGCCGGGTGCGGAAGAGAGCTCTCCCACCCGAGTTCTGCAGTCGGCGGCCTGGGCGCCGCCGACGTGTCTTCGCCGAGAACTATCGGCCTCCATAACCGGGGGTCTGAGGACGGTGAGAGGGTCACTCACCGCCCTTACAGAAGCAGATATCCTTCGCATAGTAAGAAGACATTATGTCAGTTATTTTCAAACAAACGCACCAGCTAGGTTTGCATGTCTCCGAGCATTTTCGAGCGGGGCACACATACTTTGATGAAAATTGAAACAACACACATTCCAGTACAATACTTTAGTGCCCCTCTGTGTAGGCATGCACAATATGTACATGCAAAAGTGGTGCTTTTGTTCGAAGATAACTCACTTCTTGTTTATTTATCTTTAACCATTTCTTTGTGACTTCGGTATTCGTAAGAAACATCCACCTAGCTTAGAGAACTAGGTAAATAGGCTTAGTCAATATCTATAGATGCTATTTCATTGTATTGATCGATCAATCATAACAACTAGGTAGGCATCTCAATCTAGAAATTCAAATCAGCCTCTCGTAGATCACTTGCTAGACGTTGGCCCCTCCTAATTTATTCTGAAGGTACAAGTATTAGATTGGCATTCGGCAATACATACACAGTTCAACAATACGTTAGAAAAATTCTGTATTAGCTATTTCACATTACTTGTGAAGGCAAGCCAAGTAGAAATAGTCAATGTGTTGACTATTTCTACTTGGCTACTACTGCTATAAGCTGCTGACCGGGCCATAATATGGTTACCATAACAAAAATAATATCACTTGTCATACTCGCAATGTCCATGACAAATCAAAGAAATCCATGTGCCATCACAAATCAAAGAAAAAACTTGTTCATCGTTGGTAACAATCATAATCATAGACATTTAATATTATAAACATCCGTATAATTTGATTTCACTTTCCTAAAAATACAGCCATAAAACGCAGAAACATGCGGTTTCAAGTAAGCACTTATTTATGTGCAGGGCTGGGTGATAATAGCTGTTTATACTTACTCCAGGTCTGTTTTGCTCTATCTAATTATTTCAACGGAATGTAGACAGATGTTTGTTCAATTTCAGGACAACAATATACTCGGTTTACAGTTCTATAAATGGGACATAAATACTTGTAATAACAAGGTACCTATTTCTACAAAAAAATGCGCTAATTCAAGAGAAATTTTAAAAATATTCCAATCTTAATGTAGGTAGGTATTCTTTGCTTCCACTAATAGAGTTTTTTGTCGTCGTCGTATATGATCACCGATGTTCATTTTGTTTTCATCGTTTATTTTAATCAAATAAAAAAGAAAATGTTTGTTTTTTCAAATAAAGCAATGAGCTTATGCTTATGCACACAAATCAGTGGTCAATGGTACTACTGACATAAAGGGAAATGTAATGCACTGATTGAAATCTAAAGAAAGAGACACCGGTACTTTGAGTTTGTAAGATTAGATAGTTTTACATTCTATTTCGTACGACACGGCAATAGACTTACTGTAAACGTATACTATGCCTCTGCCTACCCCTCGAGGATAAAGTCATGACTATATGCATATATGTTTTTCATACCAATGCATAGAATGTTAAGAAAAAACTTCCTCTAAGCCCGAAGAGATATTTGAAGACTAGGTGAAAACCCATACAAAAAGTGTAAGTATTTATGTAATATGGCAGACTGCCTCTGTGGCGCAGTCGGTAGTGATACCGCCTGCGGCGCTGGAGGTCGTGGGTTCGATTCCCACCGGAGACAAATATTTGTGTGACCCATAAATGTTTGTCTCAAGAGTCTGGGGGTTTTTATGTATAATATGTATGTATTTAAAAGTATATAAGTATTAATATCCGTGGTCTGATACCCTTAACACAAGCAGGTTATTCCTAGCTTACTTTGGGATCAGATAGCTTTGTGTGAGATGTTCGTGAATATTTATTATTATTATTTATTATTAATATAACGGCATGCAATTCAAGATTTTCCTACTAAAAAAACAGCTCAACATGTGTGGAAACGGTTCTATAAATATTTAATGGTCTCCTCCTCTCTGTAGCGACTCCTAAGAAGATTTAGTATCTCTCTATCATGCCCTACAACCCTCCAATCGTTAGTTCCGAAATGTAGGTTATTCAGGTAGCGAAAATATTTGTAGGTAGATAAATAAGGGCTTTAAGTAACAGTACACCATTAACAAGTGATTTCTGGAGTACTGACCCTATGCATTGTCATTCACAGGTTGAAAATCGTCAATCCAACCGAATATGCCATAGGAGTCTAATCTTAGGAGTTTAATTTAGCTCTGTTCAATAAAATATATTGACAATCTATTAAAGTGGAAAAGGGAACTAAAAGTTATAGATGCATCTGTTTCTTCTGCGAGTCTTGCGTTGAGGACTTTGAGAGACGACATGGATGTAGAATATTTAAAAATGGTATACCATGCATTGGTGGAGTCCAGAATACGATACAGTTTCTAGTTTTGGGGACATAGCTACATATATACAATAATCGTAGGGCTTTTATATTCCAAAAACGAGCCATAAGAACAATGATGAGGCAGGCTACCCCAAACTGAGAGTTGTAGACAACATTTTTGTGATCTGGGTATATTGACCGTACCTAGTCTCTATATATTAATAGTGTTAAACAACTTTTCTAAAAATGTAAGAAATTATGAAACGCAAGACGAAAGACAGATAAGGGAACAAACCAGACGAAAAGATTTTAAAAGTCAAATACAACCAACTCTAATAACTTATCATTGTCAAGCAAAGCTGACGTTACCAGGCAATAAAATTGTTTAACAAATTACTTGATGAGAGAATTGTCTTTACACAAGTTCTTTTAAAATAGAACTAAAAAAGTTATTAATAGCTAGGTGCCTGTACAGCGTCGATGACCTCTAAATGACCTCACTCCATAATAATTTAAAGGTACCAGATTGCGTGTACTTTTGATTATCTGAATAGTATAAATAGCATAGATTAACATAATATTAAGGTATTTAATAGAATAATATTAATTAAATTGTGAAACTAAATAATAATGAGTATATGTGACAACATATAAATAGGATAAATAGCATATACATAACTTAATAAGATAAAGGTGATTAATATAATAATTTGAAATTAATTGTGAAATTTAATAATAATGACTTATTGTGACATAATAATATTCAAATACAGTGTAAATTGTTTATAATATATGAACAAATGAATTGAATTGAACCCTTCAGGTAGGCTAATTTGCTTGTGTTGTGTGTGACACGTCGGTATAATGACCAAGGATCGAACTGGAACCCTCAGACCGCAAGTTCGTGTCACTAGAGTCGATGACATTCTAGGTAATTATTTGTTCTAATCTAACCTAAGTGTGCAAGTAAACAGTATTGTGTGAATCAGTGAATCTGTACAAGTGTCACAATTTTCTTTGTCTTATGGAAGTCACACACGCTAGGGTTTGCATGATGGTTACTTTACGTGCATAACCGACACGTAAGACCTTGCGTTTCTACGCGAATTAAATATTCTAAAAGAGAAAAAAATTGTATTACTGTGTATGTTTGTAATGAATAAACTAAGAAACTACTGTCCCGATTTCAAAAATTCATTCATCATTGAAAAGTTACAATCACCCTGAGTAACATAGGCTACATTTTATTCCCACATTCCCACTGGAACGCGAGGTACGCGGGTGAAACCGCGTGACTTCCACTGGTATGATAAAACGGTACCGATAAAGATTCATGCACATGGAACCAAGCATCATGAAATATACTGTAAACTGCAAAAAATTATGTTCCATAAGTAAAGAACACTAGTGAAAGAACTATGAACTACACCCAAATTCGGCGGCGCATACAAAAAAATGGGGAAAAAATATTTTGTGTTGCGAAATTTTAAGCCAAGAGCTTGGTACTCAGTGCAACTTTAAACACACTTTTCCGGCGGTCGCTAACTCTACCTCTGTCGCTACCCAACTGCTACAAGTCTCAACTTTTAATTGGCGAGCCTTACGGATTGAAAAAAAATCAAGGGCCCTTCCAACTTAATTAAATTTACTCTTTAGTCAAGTTTAGTCAGTGAAACAAAATGGGCTCCGTTTCGTTCAATGTTGTCTATTTAAGGGCGGGCGTAAACAAAGACTTAATTAGACGAATGAGTTTGACAACCGACTAACTTTGTTGTTTTGAAGACCTCCTGTCTTTGTTTCTTCTGTCGAAAGTCAACTTTTGTGTTATAGTTACATAGTGGTTAGATGCAGTGATGAGAATCCTAGGAATTGGTCTTCCGTATTTAAAGAGAAAGTGAATGTAAGTTTAGCGATTTACGTTTTGATGTATGAGTACCTATGCCAAAGCATTAGCGAGTCAGTCTTTGTTTCCAGCTTTCTGGTAATTTTGGTTAGTGTCCAAGTCTCTTGCCGCTTTTGTATTAGCCATTCTAGCGAACAAGTGGCAATGAGAGAGCAGAAGAAATCTAAAGTCTATTTTCTACTTTTCCTCAGCCTTTTAACGTTAGGTTCCGTACCCAAAGGGTATTCACGAGACTTCACCGTCCGTCTGTCGGCTGTCTATCTATCTGTCTGTCCGTCACGAGGGTGTAACTCAGTTACCGTGGTAGCTAGAGAGCTGAAATTTTCACAGGTAATTTGGGTGTGTTACCGCTATAATAACAAATACAAATGTTAGAAAAAGAGGGGGAATTAGAGGGGGCTCCCAACAGCAAACGTCATTTTTTGCGGTTTTAGTTCGGAAGCGATTTGCACTTGGCCGGTTTTTCTTTTTCATTATAAGTAATAAATAATTGTTGATGTTAGATGTAATTCAGGTTACTGGTTGTATGCCCTCTTCTCCCACCCACTTTACAACAGAGAAAGACACACAAAATAAAATTTATCCGCCTCTACCTACATCAATGCTGGTATGAAGTGGGGTAAGGTCAAATATCGTTCTCGCACTATAACCCTTCAAAAACTTATAAATATCATTTAATCTATTTCAATTTTACTCTAACATTCTATTCGTAGCCGTTTAAACTAAAATTTTGTTAAATATTAGGTGCTTACACATCAAATTGGCGTTTTTCGTACTGGCCACTTTAATTACGATTTTCTCCTCTTTGGTAAGGAATTCCAAATTCAAATTTTCCCAGCTATTTACTCATGTATTTATCCTTCGATGACCGTCATTCATTTGTTTTTTTCTTCTGTTTTTTTCTGTTTGCGTCACTCATTTTACAAAATGGAAAACTTAAAATATCGCATTATTTACGAGTACGAGTTCCGCCGTGGCACTAGTGCTGCGGAAACGACTAGAAGGGTGAATGATGTGTATGGCGGTCATGTTGCAAAAGAAAACACAGTTCGTTTTTGGTTCCAACGTTTTCGTTCAGGAAATGTCGACCTGCAGAACAAGCCCCGTGGACGGCCTGAGACTCAAGTTGATAATGAAGTATTGAAGGCTATTGTGGAAGCGGATCCATCGCAAACCACGTCCGAGTTAGCTGCAGGCTGCGGTGTTAGTGATAAAACTGTTTTAATTCACTTGAAGCAAATTGGGAAGATTAAAAAGCTTGAAAGGTGGGTACCTCACGAATTGACTGAAGCAAACCGGCAAAAGCGCGTCGACTGCTGCGTTACATTACTGAACCGGCACAATAATGAAGGTATTTTAAACCGAATCATTACCTGTGACGAAAAATGGATTCTTTACGATAATCGAAAGCGCTCAGCGCAATGGTTGGATCCTGGCCAGCCAGCCAAATCCTGCCCCAAGCGAAAATTAACCCCAAAAAAGTTACTTGTAAGCGTTTGGTGGACTAGTGCCGGTATTGTTCATTACAGTTTTCTCAAATCTGGCCAGACTATTACGGCTGATGTCTATTGTCAGCAATTGCAAACCATGATGGAAAAGCTAGCGGCTAAACAACCTAGGCTGGTCAATCGCTCCACGCCACTGCTGCTTCACGACAACGCTAGACCACACACTGCACAACAGACGGCTACCAAATTAGAAGAGCTTCAATTGGAATGTCTTAAACATCCTCCGTACTCCCCGGATCTTGCTCCAACAGATTACCATTTTTTTCGAAATTTGGACAACTTCTTGCAAGGGAAAAAATTCAACTCTGATGGGGCAGTCCAAATCGCCTTCACAGATTTTATTGATTCCCGTCCGACTGGTTTTTTTAGTAAAGGGATCAATGAACTACCTATGAGATGGCAAAAATGCATAGAAAACAATGGTTCATACTTTGATTAATTAAATATATTATATTTAAAAATATTCGACTTTTTGTTCCTCCTATACAAAACGCCAATTTCATATGTAAGCACCTAATATTAGATACCAATATAATCTGCGGTGAAGCACTCTCCCGGGGATTCGTGAAACGTTGAAATGAAAAGCTTATTTGAATTAAATCCTTTTCATACAATGTAAGCTTCCGATTCAAACATTAATGAACTTTGATTAGAAATGTGGTTTGGTTTGATAACAATTATGATTGGTCGTTAAACCAACGTCTTCTGATAATGGTAGGACGCGAAGCTTGGGTTTAATAGGTTTGGAAATGACTGATTCTTATCAGATTGAAATTTCCTTACTAGTTAAAAGCGTAAAATTTCTCTAATCGATTTAATGTGGAGTTGTGGATGTTCGTAAACGATTATAAAGCGGTATATTTATGTATGTAAATATAAATATGTTAAAGATAGTCTCTAGACATCAATTTAAAGTAGGTACAGCTCACCTACAATTCACAGTGAGTAGACAGTGGTCTATGGACTCCGATCGATACTTTTTACTGCAAGTATAGATCTAACTTAATAGAGCCAATCTAGTAAAGCCACAGCAGAGTAAGAACTTCACGTGTAAGTAGGTACTGCCACGTTCTAAGAATCAGCGTTTACAATGCAGCTAAAAAATCTGAACAATACGGTTACTACTGAAATTAATATCCTTCGCAACCGTTTGGGACTCTGCATGATTTGTTACAGAAATATCTGACTTGTTTCGTAAACAAAATTGGCTGAACTCCTGGTTGAGGTTAAATGGCAACTCCGAAGCTTTATTCCTGGATTATCTATGCATAAAAGTGAACTGGATTAACGCCGGAACGAAATAGACGGTACGATATTAAAAATAAAAGCAAGAAAGAGGATGCAAACGATTCTGGTTAAAGAGAAATTAAACGCAACTTGATAACCACCTGTTTAGGATTTAGCTTTCCAAGACTTTACCTTCTTTATAACATATGGTGCCTAACTAAGTAACTACCCTAGTTACCTAGCAAAGAAGGAAAACTCGAAATGAAACCCGGTTGTCAGTAAAATAACAATCGTTAAGCCAAGTTAAAGGAGCTTGAAAATTTTCTACTGCGAATCGTCACGAAATGCGCGTGACCATTTCAACACGGCAATAGGCTCACCACCTATTGCGTGGGACATAAGACTGTAAGGCGAAAAGTACGCTGTAAGTAGGCGAAAAAAAGGCGTATACTATGCCTCTGGTTACCCCTTCGAGGATAAAGACGTGAATATATGGATGTATGTACCCTAGTTACCTAATATTATTTTATAAAGTGGTTGTAACAGACATACTCTGGAACTGCTCAACCGATTTAAAATGATTTCACCAGTTATGTTAATCTGAAGTAACATTTCTATGCGATACGAAAGGGAGCGGAGCGAAATGCGATACATAGCGACATCTAATTGTGATAATATCAGCGTTAGTTATAGGATCAAGTAAATTAAACATTTATATATTACTAAAGTGGCAGAGAAACGTACGGTCCATCTGAGGTATGGTTTTCGTAACCAATATGCACCAGGGTTGGCAGCGCGTGTATAGTACTTCTATTGCATCAACAAAAAATGCTCTACACACACGCTGCCGACCCTGTTGCAGGTTGTGATGACCCACACTTATACCTATGTAGTTAAATACAACTAAACTAAACACCTTTCGATAACAGATTATACAAATACTCGTATAATCCTATTCAGAAATAAAACACAAGTATCAATGCAACCCATTAGCACTAGTTAATATTTGTGCATAATTTGAGTTAAATCTGTAAAGTACTTTTCGATATCCTTCCGGACAGAGCGAAACAAGCAGATAAACAGACAAAAAAATTCTGACTATATTTTTGGTTTCGGTATCTTACGTACAGCACCCAGCGATAATGTTTTTTTTTAACGTTACGAATGTACAGTTTTGACTTTTCTATCATTTGATTAAATGTACAGATTGCTACGGGAACGAGTGCTACTCGGGTGAAACCTCGTGACGGACGCTAGTCAGGAATATTTTGCTTTGTTGAGAACATCGGGTAGTAATTGAGAACATTAGGTAGTAATTAATTTCAGTACCTACCTATTTGACTGATCTGATGACATCTGTGTAAATTCAACTTCATTAATGTTAAATCGCTTTTTAAGCGTTTTGCGTAATTTTATTTTTCAGAGGGTTTTAACTGTCATTTGCTGGCATTGATTAGTAATTAATTTGAAGTATTTATATTCTTTGGGTCTTACGATGTTTACCTACAGCTTACACTTAACTTTGGAACAGAATAGGTAAATAATTCTTACTGCGTGGGTGATATTCTGTTTTGATTAATTTACAAGGATGTGTACCTCCTTTGTTATTACTAAGATTATCCGGTAGACCAAAGTGGATTTAATCTCTGTTACTAAACTAACAAACAACTTTGTAGTAGCATTTACATTGCTAATACGAAACAGATTATACGTGAATTTAATTATGCGTCAATATTAATGCTCTGTTAACACAAAATTATTGCTGTGAGTATTTCATTATGATTAATTTATTTGAAACAGGTTTCAATCAAAAACAGTAAGTACACAAATAGACTACGATTTTAAAGTTAAGTTAAGTAGGTACTATAGATAGGTCATATCATTCGCGAAGACGCACCCTTCTCTTAATTATTCTCGATGAGTGCAAATTAGTGGCAGTCAATAGTAAAAAAATCATGATTATGGAAGATGGCACACTTGCATTGTAAGAAATTTGAGAAGAGAATAGGGCGAGTCTTCGTAATAGCACAATCTACAGCTCCTCTCAATGCCCTCGACTTGTCCCGCTTGGATGGCCCAAGTTTTCCTGTAGGTACTTGCTATCGCACTTGTCCTTACTTAAAGTACCGTAGTTTTTTTCCCAATCTCTATTCTATTTCTGTAGGAAATTTCGGAATAGGTAATAAGTGATTCAGACAGAGAAGAGTAACAGACTTTAACATTCAGGTATGGTAGCGACACAGTCAAAAATTATAGTTCTAATCTTACATTTAGTGTAATGAGTAATAGAATAACTATACCGTTACTCACTCATTTACAGAGTAGTTATTTCCCCTTTCATTGGTCAAGTGAAAAGTATTATCTCTACTGTGTGTAGTTTTATTTAATCTTTCACTAGGTAGATACAAATTTGGCGTAATTTTTAAAACATTTGCGGTATAGATAAATTAAAATTATGCGTAATCTGTGTAATTCATGTTGCAGTTTTACAGTTACATTTATTATTCATACCTCGTTTTCGATGCGGTCCAATATTTTATCGGAAGTCAAGCAACGAATTAAGAGCAATTCACATTAGCCGATTTTCCGTCGTCGGCCCTGGTACATGGTATGACAATCCAATTAATAAGCAAACCTTTCATATTCACTGTGAATATCAAAATGTTTACGCTATGAAAGTTACGTTGGTCGTTCATTTAAAATATTCATATTTGAACAATCCATACATGATTGCAACACATTTTCAGCTTTTATCTACTTTTCAAATTGTATTTCGGATCTTTTTGTTCAATTCTGATGATAACCGTATTGGTGGTGATAAAAATATGGGCTGATGCCACCTAAAATCTCCGCTTTTTAAAAAGATAGGTAAAAAAAATAGGTACAGATATTCTAAAGAACTGCATTAATGTATGATTGAAATCTAAAGAAGGTGATACCGTAACTGTGAATTTGTGAGATTACAGAATTATCCATTACATTTCATACTACTTATTCCTACCACCCAGCAATACATACAAGGATATAAAACTAAAATGTGAAGTCTGGGTGTATTCAATGCCTCGTCCTACCCCTTCAGGGATAAAGGCGTGACTATATGTATGTATTTCATGCCATTGCCTATAATGTTCAGTTCTAAGCCTGAATAGATGTTTGCAGAATTGGTAAAATGCCATTTGTATAAAGAAAAACATGTTATAACGGCTTGCATTTCAGGATTCTCCTACTGTTAAAAAAAACGGGCAAGTGGGAGTCGGACTCGCCCACCGAGGTTTCCAAACTACTTATACATTTATTTGATTCAATTGTTCGATCAACAAGATATGCATTTCATTTCATTAATCTCGGTGTTGCAAGTAACAAAAAACTCAGAAATCGAATCTCCGAGTTTTGATTAGCTACGTTTACCATTTTTTATCATTTAAATTTTTTGAAGCGCTCGTGGACCCTCGGACTCGGTGTTCTGTAAACGATCACTGCAGTTAGCAACTTTCACTAGGGCCTTGGACTAAGTTACTAACATATAGTTTACAAGACAACTTATTATCGACGCACAAAATATTTACAGAAGTAACACCGCATCGCCTGCGAGCTATTTAATCTGCCTGGAGTTCATGTCTCATTTGTACCTGTGTGCACTAAGACTTATATGCTCCCGTGGGTGTTGTCCCCCCGGGTCATTGGAGAACATTGTGATCCTCAACCGTGAAGAGACGAGCGCCTTAAACACAACACAACACCCCCATGGGCCTATGTCCACTAAGTCAAATATAACCCGAACCCCGATGCCCAGGTCCTTATAAATATAAGACGAAAAATATAATCAAAATCAGATATTATATTATAAATCGATTACATTTTATACCTAGCAGTATTACCAATAAGTTTCAATCTTTCAGTTTAAATTGGAATTATTCGCTACTCTATAATTCCTGAAATTCTGCATTGGGTAAAAAAGCATAAGAGCTATGACACTGCCTACTGGGATAATAACATTACCAGTAATCTAAAAAACATTTTGAATGCAAAAATTGTTAATTTATTTATGCAAATAAAATCAAACGCTACGCGATGTAGCTGGGAAATAGCTCCTTAGAGAAATTTGCATATTTATTCACCTAAACGATATATATGGAAATGAAAAAAAAAAAAAAACAACAATTATTTTTATATATGGGGAATGGAAGGGGGAGGGGGCATAACTAATTTAAAAACCGATCAAGTGCAATTCAAACTTGTTCACAGATGCTCTGTCCCAAAAATCGGCAAAAGAAATCACGTTATTTGTATGGAAGCCCCCCTTAATCGCCCCTTTTTTCTGATTTTAGATTTGTTGTTGTAGCGGCAACAGTTCTAGCTATCGCGGTTCCTCTTTTAGAAACAGCCTCATGAAGGACAGATGGCGAAGTCACATGAATACGGTCCCGTTTTTACCCTTTGGGTACGGTAAAAATATAAAACATGCATTTTGCTTAATTGAGAACATCGGGTAGTAATTGAGAACATTGGGTTGTTCATTTCAGTACCTCATTAAGCCCTTTTTGCTTAATCACTTGTACTTTTTTCCACAATATTTATTATTATTACAGATAACCTGACTGGTTTCGCTTTATAGCAGTGTCACCTTTGACAATGCTTTAAAGCGAAACCGGGCAGGTTATCCGTAATTATAATGAAAATTGTGGAAAAAAGTTAAGCAAACCTTTCATATTCACTGTGAATATCAAAATGTTTACGCTATGAAAGTTACGTTGGTCGTTCATATAAAATATTCATATTTGAACAATCCATACATAATTGCAACACATTTTCAGCTTTTAACTACTTTTTACATTGTATTTCGGATCTTTTTATTCAATTCTGAATAAACTCAACCGTATTGGTGGTGACAAAAATGTGGGCTGATGCCACCTAAAACCTCTGCTTTTTGATATTTAATTTTTGAAAAATTGATGACGTTCATATCAACGTAGGTGCGTAGGTATATAGAGTGTAAAACTGATTATTGGGACCGACATTAAGTGGAGCATAATAATATCTATCTCCTTTGAACTTATTCGGAGAAATGACAGAATAGTCAAAGCCGCAAGGAGGCGCTGGAGCGGGTCCAAAGGCCTGCATCTCGAGAAATCGAGGCCCGGCGGACCCTGCTCCACCAGGACACCGTGGAGACATGGAAGGTGCGACTTGAGCAACCAAAGGGGGGATTCGCCACAATCGCAGCCGTCAGACCGGTCATGGACGAGTGGCTGGAGAGAAGACACGGTGCTCTCTCCTACCGGTTGAGACAGATGCTTGCCGGGCACGGTAGCTTCGGTAGGTATCTGTGGCGAAAACACCGGGAAACCACGGCCGAGTGTCAGCACTGCGAAGACCGCAGCGATGACACGGCGCTCCACACGCTGGTGGAGTGCGCGGCGTGGTCACAACAGCGCCAGGTCCTCGTAGTGGGTCTGGGCGTGGACACTCTCTCGCTCAAGGCCATGGTGCGAGCCATGCTCTCCAGCGGGAGTAAGTGGGACTGCGCCGCCTCTTTCTGCGAGCAAGTTATGCTCGTGAAGGAGGTGGCGGGCCGGGTGCGGAAGAGAGCTCTCCCACCCGAGTTCTGCAGTCGGCGGCCTGGGCGCCGCCGACGTGTCTTCGCCGAGAACTATCGGCCTCCATAACCGGGGGTCTGAGGACGGTGAGAGGGTCACTCACCGCCCTTACAGAAGCAGATATCCTTCGCATAGTAAGAAGACATTATGTCAGTTATTTTCAAACAAACGCACCAGCTAGGTTTGCATGTCTCCGAGCATTTTCGAGCGGGGCACACATACTTTGATGAAAATTGAAACAACACACATTCCAGTACAATACTTTAGTGCCCCTCTGTGTAGGCATGCACAATATGTACATGCAAAAGTGGTGCTTTTGTTCGAAGATAACTCACTTCTTGTTTATTTATCTTTAACCATTTCTTTGTGACTTCGGTATTCGTAAGAAACATCCACCTAGCTTAGAGAACTAGGTAAATAGGCTTAGTCAATATCTATAGATGCTATTTCATTGTATTGATCGATCAATCATAACAACTAGGTAGGCATCTCAATCTAGAAATTCAAATCAGCCTCTCGTAGATCACTTGCTAGACGTTGGCCCCTCCTAATTTATTCTGAAGGTACAAGTATTAGATTGGCATTCGGCAATACATACACAGTTCAACAATACGTTAGAAAAATTCTGTATTAGCTATTTCACATTACTTGTGAAGGCAAGCCAAGTAGAAATAGTCAATGTGTTGACTATTTCTACTTGGCTACTACTGCTATAAGCTGCTGACCGGGCCATAATATGGTTACCATAACAAAAATAATATCACTTGTCATACTCGCAATGTCCATGACAAATCAAAGAAATCCATGTGCCATCACAAATCAAAGAAAAAACTTGTTCATCGTTGGTAACAATCATAATCATAGACATTTAATATTATAAACATCCGTATAATTTGATTTCACTTTCCTAAAAATACAGCCATAAAACGCAGAAACATGCGGTTTCAAGTAAGCACTTATTTATGTGCAGGGCTGGGTGATAATAGCTGTTTATACTTACTCCAGGTCTGTTTTGCTCTATCTAATTATTTCAACGGAATGTAGACAGATGTTTGTTCAATTTCAGGACAACAATATACTCGGTTTACAGTTCTATAAATGGGACATAAATACTTGTAATAACAAGGTACCTATTTCTACAAAAAAATGCGCTAATTCAAGAGAAATTTTAAAAATATTCCAATCTTAATGTAGGTAGGTATTCTTTGCTTCCACTAATAGAGTTTTTTGTCGTCGTCGTATATGATCACCGATGTTCATTTTGTTTTCATCGTTTATTTTAATCAAATAAAAAAGAAAATGTTTGTTTTTTCAAATAAAGCAATGAGCTTATGCTTATGCACACAAATCAGTGGTCAATGGTACTACTGACATAAAGGGAAATGTAATGCACTGATTGAAATCTAAAGAAAGAGACACCGGTACTTTGAGTTTGTAAGATTAGATAGTTTTACATTCTATTTCGTACGACACGGCAATAGACTTACTGTAAACGTATACTATGCCTCTGCCTACCCCTCGAGGATAAAGTCATGACTATATGCATATATGTTTTTCATACCAATGCATAGAATGTTAAGAAAAAACTTCCTCTAAGCCCGAAGAGATATTTGAAGACTAGGTGAAAACCCATACAAAAAGTGTAAGTATTTATGTAATATGGCAGACTGCCTCTGTGGCGCAGTCGGTAGTGATACCGCCTGCGGCGCTGGAGGTCGTGGGTTCGATTCCCACCGGAGACAAATATTTGTGTGACCCATAAATGTTTGTCTCAAGAGTCTGGGGGTTTTTATGTATAATATGTATGTATTTAAAAGTATATAAGTATTAATATCCGTGGTCTGATACCCTTAACACAAGCAGGTTATTCCTAGCTTACTTTGGGATCAGATAGCTTTGTGTGAGATGTTCGTGAATATTTATTATTATTATTTATTATTAATATAACGGCATGCAATTCAAGATTTTCCTACTAAAAAAACAGCTCAACATGTGTGGAAACGGTTCTATAAATATTTAATGGTCTCCTCCTCTCTGTAGCGACTCCTAAGAAGATTTAGTATCTCTCTATCATGCCCTACAACCCTCCAATCGTTAGTTCCGAAATGTAGGTTATTCAGGTAGCGAAAATATTTGTAGGTAGATAAATAAGGGCTTTAAGTAACAGTACACCATTAACAAGTGATTTCTGGAGTACTGACCCTATGCATTGTCATTCACAGGTTGAAAATCGTCAATCCAACCGAATATGCCATAGGAGTCTAATCTTAGGAGTTTAATTTAGCTCTGTTCAATAAAATATATTGACAATCTATTAAAGTGGAAAAGGGAACTAAAAGTTATAGATGCATCTGTTTCTTCTGCGAGTCTTGCGTTGAGGACTTTGAGAGACGACATGGATGTAGAATATTTAAAAATGGTATACCATGCATTGGTGGAGTCCAGAATACGATACAGTTTCTAGTTTTGGGGACATAGCTACATATATACAATAATCGTAGGGCTTTTATATTCCAAAAACGAGCCATAAGAACAATGATGAGGCAGGCTACCCCAAACTGAGAGTTGTAGACAACATTTTTGTGATCTGGGTATATTGACCGTACCTAGTCTCTATATATTAATAGTGTTAAACAACTTTTCTAAAAATGTAAGAAATTATGAAACGCAAGACGAAAGACAGATAAGGGAACAAACCAGACGAAAAGATTTTAAAAGTCAAATACAACCAACTCTAATAACTTATCATTGTCAAGCAAAGCTGACGTTACCAGGCAATAAAATTGTTTAACAAATTACTTGATGAGAGAATTGTCTTTACACAAGTTCTTTTAAAATAGAACTAAAAAAGTTATTAATAGCTAGGTGCCTGTACAGCGTCGATGACCTCTAAATGACCTCACTCCATAATAATTTAAAGGTACCAGATTGCGTGTACTTTTGATTATCTGAATAGTATAAATAGCATAGATTAACATAATATTAAGGTATTTAATAGAATAATATTAATTAAATTGTGAAACTAAATAATAATGAGTATATGTGACAACATATAAATAGGATAAATAGCATATACATAACTTAATAAGATAAAGGTGATTAATATAATAATTTGAAATTAATTGTGAAATTTAATAATAATGACTTATTGTGACATAATAATATTCAAATACAGTGTAAATTGTTTATAATATATGAACAAATGAATTGAATTGAACCCTTCAGGTAGGCTAATTTGCTTGTGTTGTGTGTGACACGTCGGTATAATGACCAAGGATCGAACTGGAACCCTCAGACCGCAAGTTCGTGTCACTAGAGTCGATGACATTCTAGGTAATTATTTGTTCTAATCTAACCTAAGTGTGCAAGTAAACAGTATTGTGTGAATCAGTGAATCTGTACAAGTGTCACAATTTTCTTTGTCTTATGGAAGTCACACACGCTAGGGTTTGCATGATGGTTACTTTACGTGCATAACCGACACGTAAGACCTTGCGTTTCTACGCGAATTAAATATTCTAAAAGAGAAAAAAATTGTATTACTGTGTATGTTTGTAATGAATAAACTAAGAAACTACTGTCCCGATTTCAAAAATTCATTCATCATTGAAAAGTTACAATCACCCTGAGTAACATAGGCTACATTTTATTCCCACATTCCCACTGGAACGCGAGGTACGCGGGTGAAACCGCGTGACTTCCACTGGTATGATAAAACGGTACCGATAAAGATTCATGCACATGGAACCAAGCATCATGAAATATACTGTAAACTGCAAAAAATTATGTTCCATAAGTAAAGAACACTAGTGAAAGAACTATGAACTACACCCAAATTCGGCGGCGCATACAAAAAAATGGGGAAAAAATATTTTGTGTTGCGAAATTTTAAGCCAAGAGCTTGGTACTCAGTGCAACTTTAAACACACTTTTCCGGCGGTCGCTAACTCTACCTCTGTCGCTACCCAACTGCTACAAGTCTCAACTTTTAATTGGCGAGCCTTACGGATTGAAAAAAAATCAAGGGCCCTTCCAACTTAATTAAATTTACTCTTTAGTCAAGTTTAGTCAGTGAAACAAAATGGGCTCCGTTTCGTTCAATGTTGTCTATTTAAGGGCGGGCGTAAACAAAGACTTAATTAGACGAATGAGTTTGACAACCGACTAACTTTGTTGTTTTGAAGACCTCCTGTCTTTGTTTCTTCTGTCGAAAGTCAACTTTTGTGTTATAGTTACATAGTGGTTAGATGCAGTGATGAGAATCCTAGGAATTGGTCTTCCGTATTTAAAGAGAAAGTGAATGTAAGTTTAGCGATTTACGTTTTGATGTATGAGTACCTATGCCAAAGCATTAGCGAGTCAGTCTTTGTTTCCAGCTTTCTGGTAATTTTGGTTAGTGTCCAAGTCTCTTGCCGCTTTTGTATTAGCCATTCTAGCGAACAAGTGGCAATGAGAGAGCAGAAGAAATCTAAAGTCTATTTTCTACTTTTCCTCAGCCTTTTAACGTTAGGTTCCGTACCCAAAGGGTATTCACGAGACTTCACCGTCCGTCTGTCGGCTGTCTATCTATCTGTCTGTCCGTCACGAGGGTGTAACTCAGTTACCGTGGTAGCTAGAGAGCTGAAATTTTCACAGGTAATTTGGGTGTGTTACCGCTATAATAACAAATACAAATGTTAGAAAAAGAGGGGGAATTAGAGGGGGCTCCCAACAGCAAACGTCATTTTTTGCGGTTTTAGTTCGGAAGCGATTTGCACTTGGCCGGTTTTTCTTTTTCATTATAAGTAATAAATAATTGTTGATGTTAGATGTAATTCAGGTTACTGGTTGTAACGCCCTCTTCTCCCACCCACTTTACAACAGAGAAAGACACACAAAATAAAATTTATCCGCCTCTACCTACATCAATGCTGGTATGAAGTGGGGTAAGGTCAAATATCGTTCTCGCACTATAACCCTTCAAAAACTTATAAATATCATTTAATCTATTTCAATTTTACTCTAACATTCTATTCGTAGCCGTTTAAACTAAAATTTTGTTAAATATTAGATACCAATATAATCTGCGGTGAAGCACTCTCCCGGGGATTCGTGAAACGTTGAAATGAAAAGCTTATTTGAATTAAATCCTTTTCATACAATGTAAGCTTCCGATTCAAACATTAATGAACTTTGATTAGAAATGTGGTTTGGTTTGATAACAATTATGATTGGTCGTTAAACCAACGTCTTCTGATAATGGTAGGACGCGAAGCTTGGGTTTAATAGGTTTGGAAATGACTGATTCTTATCAGATTGAAATTTCCTTACTAGTTAAAAGCGTAAAATTTCTCTAATCGATTTAATGTGGAGTTGTGGATGTTCGTAAACGATTATAAAGCGGTATATTTATGTATGTAAATATAAATATGTTAAAGATAGTCTCTAGACATCAATTTAAAGTAGGTACAGCTCACCTACAATTCACAGTGAGTAGACAGTGGTCTATGGACTCCGATCGATACTTTTTACTGCAAGTATAGATCTAACTTAATAGAGCCAATCTAGTAAAGCCACAGCAGAGTAAGAACTTCACGTGTAAGTAGGTACTGCCACGTTCTAAGAATCAGCGTTTACAATGCAGCTAAAAAATCTGAACAATACGGTTACTACTGAAATTAATATCCTTCGCAACCGTTTGGGACTCTGCATGATTTGTTACAGAAATATCTGACTTGTTTCGTAAACAAAATTGGCTGAACTCCTGGTTGAGGTTAAATGGCAACTCCGAAGCTTTATTCCTGGATTATCTATGCATAAAAGTGAACTGGATTAACGCCGGAACGAAATAGACGGTACGATATTAAAAATAAAAGCAAGAAAGAGGATGCAAACGATTCTGGTTAAAGAGAAATTAAACGCAACTTGATAACCACCTGTTTAGGATTTAGCTTTCCAAGACTTTACCTTCTTTATAACATATGGTGCCTAACTAAGTAACTACCCTAGTTACCTAGCAAAGAAGGAAAACTCGAAATGAAACCCGGTTGTCAGTAAAATAACAATCGTTAAGCCAAGTTAAAGGAGCTTGAAAATTTTCTACTGCGAATCGTCACGAAATGCGCGTGACCATTTCAACACGGCAATAGGCTCACCACCTATTGCGTGGGACATAAGACTGTAAGGCGAAAAGTACGCTGTAAGTAGGCGAAAAAAAGGCGTATACTATGCCTCTGGTTACCCCTTCGAGGATAAAGACGTGAATATATGGATGTATGTACCCTAGTTACCTAATATTATTTTATAAAGTGGTTGTAACAGACATACTCTGGAACTGCTCAACCGATTTAAAATGATTTCACCAGTTATGTTAATCTGAAGTAACATTTCTATGCGATACGAAAGGGAGCGGAGCGAAATGCGATACATAGCGACATCTAATTGTGATAATATCAGCGTTAGTTATAGGATCAAGTAAATTAAACATTTATATATTACTAAAGTGGCAGAGAAACGTACGGTCCATCTGAGGTATGGTTTTCGTAACCAATATGCACCAGGGTTGGCAGCGCGTGTATAGTACTTCTATTGCATCAACAAAAAATGCTCTACACACACGCTGCCGACCCTGTTGCAGGTTGTGATGACCCACACTTATACCTATGTAGTTAAATACAACTAAACTAAACACCTTTCGATAACAGATTATACAAATACTCGTATAATCCTATTCAGAAATAAAACACAAGTATCAATGCAACCCATTAGCACTAGTTAATATTAGTGCATAATTTGAGTTAAATCTGTAAAGTACTTTTCGATATCCTTCCGGACAGAGCGAAACAAGCAGATAAACAGACAAAAAAATTCTGACTATATTTTTGGTTTCGGTATCTTACGTACAGCACCCAGCGATAATGTTTTTTTTTAACGTTACGAATGTACAGTTTTGACTTTTCTATCATTTGATTAAATGTACAGATTGCTACGGGAACGAGTGCTACTCGGGTGAAACCTCGTGACGGACGCTAGTCAGGAATATTTTGCTTTGTTGAGAACATCGGGTAGTAATTGAGAACATTAGGTAGTAATTAATTTCAGTACCTACCTATTTGACTGATCTGATGACATCTGTGTAAATTCAACTTCATTAATGTTAAATCGCTTTTTAAGCGTTTTGCGTAATTTTATTTTTCAGAGGGTTTTAACTGTCATTTGCTGGCATTGATTAGTAATTAATTTGAAGTATTTATATTCTTTGGGTCTTACGATGTTTACCTACAGCTTACACTTAACTTTGGAACAGAATAGGTAAATAATTCTTACTGCGTGGGTGATATTCTGTTTTGATTAATTTACAAGAATGTGTACCTCCTTTGTTATTACTAAGATTATCCGGTAGACCAAAGTGGATTTAATCTCTGTTACTAAACTAACAAACAACTTTGTAGTAGCATTTACATTGCTAATACGAAACAGATTATACGTGAATTTAATTATGCGTCAATATTAATGCTCTGTTAACACAAAATTATTGCTGTGAGTATTTCATTATGATTAATTTATTTGAAACAGGTTTCAATCAAAAACAGTAAGTACACAAATAGACTACGATTTTAAAGTTAAGTTAAGTAGGTACTATAGATAGGTCATATCATTCGCGAAGACGCACCCTTCTCTTAATTATTCTCGATGAGTGCAAATTAGTGGCAGTCAATAGTAAAAAAATCATGATTATGGAAGATGGCACACTTGCATTGTAAGAAATTTGAGAAGAGAATAGGGCGAGTCTTCGTAATAGCACAATCTACAGCTCCTCTCAATGCCCTCGACTTGTCCCGCTTGGATGGCCCAAGTTTTCCTGTAGGTACTTGCTATCGCACTTGTCCTTACTTAAAGTACCGTAGTTTTTTTCCCAATCTCTATTCTATTTCTGTAGGAAATTTCGGAATAGGTAATAAGTGATTCAGACAGAGAAGAGTAACAGACTTTAACATTCAGGTATGGTAGCGACACAGTCAAAAATTATAGTTCTAATCTTACATTTAGTGTAATGAGTAATAGAATAACTATACCGTTACTCACTCATTTACAGAGTAGTTATTTCCCCTTTCATTGGTCAAGTGAAAAGTATTATCTCTACTGTGTGTAGTTTTATTTAATCTTTCACTAGGTAGATACAAATTTGGCGTAATTTTTAAAACATTTGCGGTATAGATAAATTAAAATTATGCGTAATCTGTGTAATTCATGTTGCAGTTTTACAGTTACATTTATTATTCATACCTCGTTTTCGATGCGGTCCAATATTTTATCGGAAGTCAAGCAACGAATTAAGAGCAATTCACATTAGCCGATTTTCCGTCGTCGGCCCTGGTACATGGTATGACAATCCAATTAATAAGCAAACCTTTCATATTCACTGTGAATATCAAAATGTTTACGCTATGAAAGTTACGTTGGTCGTTCATTTAAAATATTCATATTTGAACAATCCATACATGATTGCAACACATTTTCAGCTTTTATCTACTTTTCAAATTGTATTTCGGATCTTTTTGTTCAATTCTGATGATAACCGTATTGGTGGTGATAAAAATATGGGCTGATGCCACCTAAAATCTCCGCTTTTTAAAAAGATAGGTAAAAAAAATAGGTACAGATATTCTAAAGAACTGCATTAATGTATGATTGAAATCTAAAGAAGGTGATACCGTAACTGTGAATTTGTGAGATTACAGAATTATCCATTACATTTCATACTACTTATTCCTACCACCCAGCAATACATACAAGGATATAAAACTAAAATGTGAAGTCTGGGTGTATTCAATGCCTCGTCCTACCCCTTCAGGGATAAAGGCGTGACTATATGTATGTATTTCATGCCATTGCCTATAATGTTCAGTTCTAAGCCTGAATAGATGTTTGCAGAATTGGTAAAATGCCATTTGTATAAAGAAAAACATGTTATAACGGCTTGCATTTCAGGATTCTCCTACTGTTAAAAAAAACGGGCAAGTGGGAGTCGGACTCGCCCACCGAGGTTTCCAAACTACTTATACATTTATTTGATTCAATTGTTCGATCAACAAGATATGCATTTCATTTCATTAATCTCGGTGTTGCAAGTAACAAAAAACTCAGAAATCGAATCTCCGAGTTTTGATTAGCTACGTTTACCATTTTTTATCATTTAAATTTTTTGAAGCGCTCGTGGACCCTCGGACTCGGTGTTCTGTAAACGATCACTGCAGTTAGCAACTTTCACTAGGGCCTTGGACTAAGTTACTAACATATAGTTTACAAGACAACTTATTATCGACGCACAAAATATTTACAGAAGTAACACCGCATCGCCTGCGAGCTATTTAATCTGCCTGGAGTTCATGTCTCATTTGTACCTGTGTGCACTAAGACTTATATGCTCCCGTGGGTGTTGTCCCCCCGGGTCATTGGAGAACATTGTGATCCTCAACCGTGAAGAGACGAGCGCCTTAAACACAACACAACACCCCCATGGGCCTATGTCCACTAAGTCAAATATAACCCGAACCCCGATGCCCAGGTCCTTATAAATATAAGACGAAAAATATAATCAAAATCAGATATTATATTATAAATCGATTACATTTTATACCTAGCAGTATTACCAATAAGTTTCAATCTTTCAGTTTAAATTGGAATTATTCGCTACTCTATAATTCCTGAAATTCTGCATTGGGTAAAAAAGCATAAGAGCTATGACACTGCCTACTGGGATAATAACATTACCAGTAATCTAAAAAACATTTTGAATGCAAAAATTGTTAATTTATTTATGCAAATAAAATCAAACGCTACGCGATGTAGCTGGGAAATAGCTCCTTAGAGAAATTTGCATATTTATTCACCTAAACGATATATATGGAAATGAAAAAAAAAAAAAAACAACAATTATTTTTATATATGGGGAATGGAAGGGGGAGGGGGCATAACTAATTTAAAAACCGATCAAGTGCAATTCAAACTTGTTCACAGATGCTCTGTCCCAAAAATCGGCAAAAGAAATCACGTTATTTGTATGGAAGCCCCCCTTAATCGCCCCTTTTTTCTGATTTTAGATTTGTTGTTGTAGCGGCAACAGTTCTAGCTATCGCGGTTCCTCTTTTAGAAACAGCCTCATGAAGGACAGATGGCGAAGTCACATGAATACGGTCCCGTTTTTACCCTTTGGGTACGGTAAAAATATAAAACATGCATTTTGCTTAATTGAGAACATCGGGTAGTAATTGAGAACATTGGGTTGTTCATTTCAGTACCTCATTAAGCCCTTTTTGCTTAATCACTTGTACTTTTTTCCACAATATTTATTATTATTACAGATAACCTGACTGGTTTCGCTTTATAGCAGTGTCACCTTTGACAATGCTTTAAAGCGAAACCGGGCAGGTTATCCGTAATTATAATGAAAATTGTGGAAAAAAGTTAAGCAAACCTTTCATATTCACTGTGAATATCAAAATGTTTACGCTATGAAAGTTACGTTGGTCGTTCATATAAAATATTCATATTTGAACAATCCATACATAATTGCAACACATTTTCAGCTTTTAACTACTTTTTACATTGTATTTCGGATCTTTTTATTCAATTCTGAATAAACTCAACCGTATTGGTGGTGACAAAAATGTGGGCTGATGCCACCTAAAACCTCTGCTTTTTGATATTTAATTTTTGAAAAATTGATGACGTTCATATCAACGTAGGTGCGTAGGTATATAGAGTGTAAAACTGATTATTGGGACCGACATTAAGTGGAGCATAATAATATCTATCTCCTTTGAACTTATTCGGAGAAATGACAGAATAGTCAAAGCCGCAAGGAGGCGCTGGAGCGGGTCCAAAGGCCTGCATCTCGAGAAATCGAGGCCCGGCGGACCCTGCTCCACCAGGACACCGTGGAGACATGGAAGGTGCGACTTGAGCAACCAAAGGGGGGATTCGCCACAATCGCAGCCGTCAGACCGGTCATGGACGAGTGGCTGGAGAGAAGACACGGTGCTCTCTCCTACCGGTTGAGACAGATGCTTGCCGGGCACGGTAGCTTCGGTAGGTATCTGTGGCGAAAACACCGGGAAACCACGGCCGAGTGTCAGCACTGCGAAGACCGCAGCGATGACACGGCGCTCCACACGCTGGTGGAGTGCGCGGCGTGGTCACAACAGCGCCAGGTCCTCGTAGTGGGTCTGGGCGTGGACACTCTCTCGCTCAAGGCCATGGTGCGAGCCATGCTCTCCAGCGGGAGTAAGTGGGACTGCGCCGCCTCTTTCTGCGAGCAAGTTATGCTCGTGAAGGAGGTGGCGGGCCGGGTGCGGAAGAGAGCTCTCCCACCCGAGTTCTGCAGTCGGCGGCCTGGGCGCCGCCGACGTGTCTTCGCCGAGAACTATCGGCCTCCATAACCGGGGGTCTGAGGACGGTGAGAGGGTCACTCACCGCCCTTACAGAAGCAGATATCCTTCGCATAGTAAGAAGACATTATGTCAGTTATTTTCAAACAAACGCACCAGCTAGGTTTGCATGTCTCCGAGCATTTTCGAGCGGGGCACACATACTTTGATGAAAATTGAAACAACACACATTCCAGTACAATACTTTAGTGCCCCTCTGTGTAGGCATGCACAATATGTACATGCAAAAGTGGTGCTTTTGTTCGAAGATAACTCACTTCTTGTTTATTTATCTTTAACCATTTCTTTGTGACTTCGGTATTCGTAAGAAACATCCACCTAGCTTAGAGAACTAGGTAAATAGGCTTAGTCAATATCTATAGATGCTATTTCATTGTATTGATCGATCAATCATAACAACTAGGTAGGCATCTCAATCTAGAAATTCAAATCAGCCTCTCGTAGATCACTTGCTAGACGTTGGCCCCTCCTAATTTATTCTGAAGGTACAAGTATTAGATTGGCATTCGGCAATACATACACAGTTCAACAATACGTTAGAAAAATTCTGTATTAGCTATTTCACATTACTTGTGAAGGCAAGCCAAGTAGAAATAGTCAATGTGTTGACTATTTCTACTTGGCTACTACTGCTATAAGCTGCTGACCGGGCCATAATATGGTTACCATAACAAAAATAATATCACTTGTCATACTCGCAATGTCCATGACAAATCAAAGAAATCCATGTGCCATCACAAATCAAAGAAAAAACTTGTTCATCGTTGGTAACAATCATAATCATAGACATTTAATATTATAAACATCCGTATAATTTGATTTCACTTTCCTAAAAATACAGCCATAAAACGCAGAAACATGCGGTTTCAAGTAAGCACTTATTTATGTGCAGGGCTGGGTGATAATAGCTGTTTATACTTACTCCAGGTCTGTTTTGCTCTATCTAATTATTTCAACGGAATGTAGACAGATGTTTGTTCAATTTCAGGACAACAATATACTCGGTTTACAGTTCTATAAATGGGACATAAATACTTGTAATAACAAGGTACCTATTTCTACAAAAAAATGCGCTAATTCAAGAGAAATTTTAAAAATATTCCAATCTTAATGTAGGTAGGTATTCTTTGCTTCCACTAATAGAGTTTTTTGTCGTCGTCGTATATGATCACCGATGTTCATTTTGTTTTCATCGTTTATTTTAATCAAATAAAAAAGAAAATGTTTGTTTTTTCAAATAAAGCAATGAGCTTATGCTTATGCACACAAATCAGTGGTCAATGGTACTACTGACATAAAGGGAAATGTAATGCACTGATTGAAATCTAAAGAAAGAGACACCGGTACTTTGAGTTTGTAAGATTAGATAGTTTTACATTCTATTTCGTACGACACGGCAATAGACTTACTGTAAACGTATACTATGCCTCTGCCTACCCCTCGAGGATAAAGTCATGACTATATGCATATATGTTTTTCATACCAATGCATAGAATGTTAAGAAAAAACTTCCTCTAAGCCCGAAGAGATATTTGAAGACTAGGTGAAAACCCATACAAAAAGTGTAAGTATTTATGTAATATGGCAGACTGCCTCTGTGGCGCAGTCGGTAGTGATACCGCCTGCGGCGCTGGAGGTCGTGGGTTCGATTCCCACCGGAGACAAATATTTGTGTGACCCATAAATGTTTGTCTCAAGAGTCTGGGGGTTTTTATGTATAATATGTATGTATTTAAAAGTATATAAGTATTAATATCCGTGGTCTGATACCCTTAACACAAGCAGGTTATTCCTAGCTTACTTTGGGATCAGATAGCTTTGTGTGAGATGTTCGTGAATATTTATTATTATTATTTATTATTAATATAACGGCATGCAATTCAAGATTTTCCTACTAAAAAAACAGCTCAACATGTGTGGAAACGGTTCTATAAATATTTAATGGTCTCCTCCTCTCTGTAGCGACTCCTAAGAAGATTTAGTATCTCTCTATCATGCCCTACAACCCTCCAATCGTTAGTTCCGAAATGTAGGTTATTCAGGTAGCGAAAATATTTGTAGGTAGATAAATAAGGGCTTTAAGTAACAGTACACCATTAACAAGTGATTTCTGGAGTACTGACCCTATGCATTGTCATTCACAGGTTGAAAATCGTCAATCCAACCGAATATGCCATAGGAGTCTAATCTTAGGAGTTTAATTTAGCTCTGTTCAATAAAATATATTGACAATCTATTAAAGTGGAAAAGGGAACTAAAAGTTATAGATGCATCTGTTTCTTCTGCGAGTCTTGCGTTGAGGACTTTGAGAGACGACATGGATGTAGAATATTTAAAAATGGTATACCATGCATTGGTGGAGTCCAGAATACGATACAGTTTCTAGTTTTGGGGACATAGCTACATATATACAATAATCGTAGGGCTTTTATATTCCAAAAACGAGCCATAAGAACAATGATGAGGCAGGCTACCCCAAACTGAGAGTTGTAGACAACATTTTTGTGATCTGGGTATATTGACCGTACCTAGTCTCTATATATTAATAGTGTTAAACAACTTTTCTAAAAATGTAAGAAATTATGAAACGCAAGACGAAAGACAGATAAGGGAACAAACCAGACGAAAAGATTTTAAAAGTCAAATACAACCAACTCTAATAACTTATCATTGTCAAGCAAAGCTGACGTTACCAGGCAATAAAATTGTTTAACAAATTACTTGATGAGAGAATTGTCTTTACACAAGTTCTTTTAAAATAGAACTAAAAAAGTTATTAATAGCTAGGTGCCTGTACAGCGTCGATGACCTCTAAATGACCTCACTCCATAATAATTTAAAGGTACCAGATTGCGTGTACTTTTGATTATCTGAATAGTATAAATAGCATAGATTAACATAATATTAAGGTATTTAATAGAATAATATTAATTAAATTGTGAAACTAAATAATAATGAGTATATGTGACAACATATAAATAGGATAAATAGCATATACATAACTTAATAAGATAAAGGTGATTAATATAATAATTTGAAATTAATTGTGAAATTTAATAATAATGACTTATTGTGACATAATAATATTCAAATACAGTGTAAATTGTTTATAATATATGAACAAATGAATTGAATTGAACCCTTCAGGTAGGCTAATTTGCTTGTGTTGTGTGTGACACGTCGGTATAATGACCAAGGATCGAACTGGAACCCTCAGACCGCAAGTTCGTGTCACTAGAGTCGATGACATTCTAGGTAATTATTTGTTCTAATCTAACCTAAGTGTGCAAGTAAACAGTATTGTGTGAATCAGTGAATCTGTACAAGTGTCACAATTTTCTTTGTCTTATGGAAGTCACACACGCTAGGGTTTGCATGATGGTTACTTTACGTGCATAACCGACACGTAAGACCTTGCGTTTCTACGCGAATTAAATATTCTAAAAGAGAAAAAAATTGTATTACTGTGTATGTTTGTAATGAATAAACTAAGAAACTACTGTCCCGATTTCAAAAATTCATTCATCATTGAAAAGTTACAATCACCCTGAGTAACATAGGCTACATTTTATTCCCACATTCCCACTGGAACGCGAGGTACGCGGGTGAAACCGCGTGACTTCCACTGGTATGATAAAACGGTACCGATAAAGATTCATGCACATGGAACCAAGCATCATGAAATATACTGTAAACTGCAAAAAATTATGTTCCATAAGTAAAGAACACTAGTGAAAGAACTATGAACTACACCCAAATTCGGCGGCGCATACAAAAAAATGGGGAAAAAATATTTTGTGTTGCGAAATTTTAAGCCAAGAGCTTGGTACTCAGTGCAACTTTAAACACACTTTTCCGGCGGTCGCTAACTCTACCTCTGTCGCTACCCAACTGCTACAAGTCTCAACTTTTAATTGGCGAGCCTTACGGATTGAAAAAAAATCAAGGGCCCTTCCAACTTAATTAAATTTACTCTTTAGTCAAGTTTAGTCAGTGAAACAAAATGGGCTCCGTTTCGTTCAATGTTGTCTATTTAAGGGCGGGCGTAAACAAAGACTTAATTAGACGAATGAGTTTGACAACCGACTAACTTTGTTGTTTTGAAGACCTCCTGTCTTTGTTTCTTCTGTCGAAAGTCAACTTTTGTGTTATAGTTACATAGTGGTTAGATGCAGTGATGAGAATCCTAGGAATTGGTCTTCCGTATTTAAAGAGAAAGTGAATGTAAGTTTAGCGATTTACGTTTTGATGTATGAGTACCTATGCCAAAGCATTAGCGAGTCAGTCTTTGTTTCCAGCTTTCTGGTAATTTTGGTTAGTGTCCAAGTCTCTTGCCGCTTTTGTATTAGCCATTCTAGCGAACAAGTGGCAATGAGAGAGCAGAAGAAATCTAAAGTCTATTTTCTACTTTTCCTCAGCCTTTTAACGTTAGGTTCCGTACCCAAAGGGTATTCACGAGACTTCACCGTCCGTCTGTCGGCTGTCTATCTATCTGTCTGTCCGTCACGAGGGTGTAACTCAGTTACCGTGGTAGCTAGAGAGCTGAAATTTTCACAGGTAATTTGGGTGTGTTACCGCTATAATAACAAATACAAATGTTAGAAAAAGAGGGGGAATTAGAGGGGGCTCCCAACAGCAAACGTCATTTTTTGCGGTTTTAGTTCGGAAGCGATTTGCACTTGGCCGGTTTTTCTTTTTCATTATAAGTAATAAATAATTGTTGATGTTAGATGTAATTCAGGTTACTGGTTGTAACGCCCTCTTCTCCCACCCACTTTACAACAGAGAAAGACACACAAAATAAAATTTATCCGCCTCTACCTACATCAATGCTGGTATGAAGTGGGGTAAGGTCAAATATCGTTCTCGCACTATAACCCTTCAAAAACTTATAAATATCATTTAATCTATTTCAATTTTACTCTAACATTCTATTCGTAGCCGTTTAAACTAAAATTTTGTTAAATATTAGATACCAATATAATCTGCGGTGAAGCACTCTCCCGGGGATTCGTGAAACGTTGAAATGAAAAGCTTATTTGAATTAAATCCTTTTCATACAATGTAAGCTTCCGATTCAAACATTAATGAACTTTGATTAGAAATGTGGTTTGGTTTGATAACAATTATGATTGGTCGTTAAACCAACGTCTTCTGATAATGGTAGGACGCGAAGCTTGGGTTTAATAGGTTTGGAAATGACTGATTCTTATCAGATTGAAATTTCCTTACTAGTTAAAAGCGTAAAATTTCTCTAATCGATTTAATGTGGAGTTGTGGATGTTCGTAAACGATTATAAAGCGGTATATTTATGTATGTAAATATAAATATGTTAAAGATAGTCTCTAGACATCAATTTAAAGTAGGTACAGCTCACCTACAATTCACAGTGAGTAGACAGTGGTCTATGGACTCCGATCGATACTTTTTACTGCAAGTATAGATCTAACTTAATAGAGCCAATCTAGTAAAGCCACAGCAGAGTAAGAACTTCACGTGTAAGTAGGTACTGCCACGTTCTAAGAATCAGCGTTTACAATGCAGCTAAAAAATCTGAACAATACGGTTACTACTGAAATTAATATCCTTCGCAACCGTTTGGGACTCTGCATGATTTGTTACAGAAATATCTGACTTGTTTCGTAAACAAAATTGGCTGAACTCCTGGTTGAGGTTAAATGGCAACTCCGAAGCTTTATTCCTGGATTATCTATGCATAAAAGTGAACTGGATTAACGCCGGAACGAAATAGACGGTACGATATTAAAAATAAAAGCAAGAAAGAGGATGCAAACGATTCTGGTTAAAGAGAAATTAAACGCAACTTGATAACCACCTGTTTAGGATTTAGCTTTCCAAGACTTTACCTTCTTTATAACATATGGTGCCTAACTAAGTAACTACCCTAGTTACCTAGCAAAGAAGGAAAACTCGAAATGAAACCCGGTTGTCAGTAAAATAACAATCGTTAAGCCAAGTTAAAGGAGCTTGAAAATTTTCTACTGCGAATCGTCACGAAATGCGCGTGACCATTTCAACACGGCAATAGGCTCACCACCTATTGCGTGGGACATAAGACTGTAAGGCGAAAAGTACGCTGTAAGTAGGCGAAAAAAAGGCGTATACTATGCCTCTGGTTACCCCTTCGAGGATAAAGACGTGAATATATGGATGTATGTACCCTAGTTACCTAATATTATTTTATAAAGTGGTTGTAACAGACATACTCTGGAACTGCTCAACCGATTTAAAATGATTTCACCAGTTATGTTAATCTGAAGTAACATTTCTATGCGATACGAAAGGGAGCGGAGCAGTAATAGTGAATGTCAAAAAGTATGGCATACCAATATTTCCATACTTTGGTATAATAATAAAACTTTATTTTCAGGTTGCATAGCCCCATAGATAAATAACTTAACCTAAAACATAATTAATAACAACAAAGTTAGTAATTAAAATTTTATATCTGTGTTAGTATGTATTTAATTTACTAGTGCACTAAGTTTCTGTGCAGTTTCTGTTTAAATGTGTTTTTGTGCTACGCAGGCCGTAGTACAAGCGAAGTTTTGGGTCGCAGCTAGTAGTGTTTTTTTTATTGAACAAAGTAGTGAATTTCCCGCGTTTCCTATTCCAGTGAAGATAAGATGGTGATATATTACCTACTTATAACTTTGCAAAATATTTTCAGCGAAATCTTAACCCTTATCATCATCGCAGGATATAATAAAACTTTACTGTACACAAATTTGAATTAGGTACAATAGAGAAACACATTCTAGACATCTGAGTGTTAGGTTGTGTAGCCGTAAATACATCCAGTATATTTCTTGAAGTCTGAGGTTTAATGAATGGCAAATAGATTGCTTGCTTTCGGAAACGCTGGGACATTCTTATCAGAACTCCGGGCCGTGAGCACTTTGTAGGGAAGCGAGCGGTGGAGGGACCCGGGACAGCATCTATGAGAATTTCCACACATAAAAAGAAAGATAATGGTTTGTAATACGGATTTCTTTAACTTGTGTTGTGTAACCTGACGTGTGAATTATTTAATGAAAAAAGCTATACTTTAAATAAAACAAGGTATCGAGTCAAGAAGAATGAAATATTTGAAGGTAATTACTACCATAGCACGTATTTTATTCATCTTCATACATATACATGACGAACACAGCAATAAACAAAAATATTAAACCGCTATTCCACACCACCTAAATTAATAGAAGGTTCATAATTTCAAGACAGTCTATTACATTTGCAGGTAATAAGGGCCACACAATATAGTCATTAGGAGCTACGATATAAGAGCGGTGAGGGCGCAGTTCTCTCGGAGCTTGCATAAAATGTATCCCTCTTTCTATCAACAAAGTCCATCCTATTATTCTTTTCTGTCGTCAGCGGCGCCGGTGGTAATTCTCGTCTTTTAACAAATGGAAGACATTATCGTCGTGTCTGGCTTTTGTATAAATTCATGTAGAAGTAAAAGTAAGAAAAAAGCTAATGCGCTTATATAGCGCTTGTACGTACGAAACGAATATTTTAAAACGGATTAAAAAGGATTTACCTCCTGTGTTGGTGGGAAAAATTGTCCATCTTTTTGATTTAGAAGATATTTCAATAGAGATGGCAAAGAACGGACGGATTGACGGGAACCTGTAACTTTTTACCAACTAACTTTTTATACTGGCACACAAACACATCTATTGACTAAAACTTTCATGCTTAGGCCATAGTAGTATAAGATATGCTGAACATTATGTCACCCATATGATAACCAAATGAGATATTTTTTACTAAATTCCATAGTTTAATAAACAAGTTTTGGTAGTTGACTACCGAAAAGTGTTCATGAATATTTTTATAAATTTATTCTTATAGGTTATACCCACGTATCATAAGTACACAAAATAAATATCCTTCTGTTTTTATAAACATAAGCAAATAAAATAACGCAAAAGTAGAGGTCTGTGAAGAAAATAACACAGAATTAAAGGAACAATGTCTCCTTATAATGACCCTTGACACTAACAACAAAAAATAACACTTTTACAACGTAAATTTTGTTATGAATCATAATTCATTTCACAGCGACGAGTCGTAGCCATTCCGGTGACATTTTTGTCCAGGTGAATAAAGCAGGGGGATTCTCGACGGAGAAGCTAAGTGAAAGAATATGAAAATCTTATTCTTTTATGAATTATTTATTTACGCTACGAGATAATATTATAAGGGAACGAAGGGCAAATTTTATGCTACGGATAGTTAGTCCTCGTCATTGAAATAAATCGTTTTTAGGGGCCGTACCCAAGGGTAAAATGGGTTACTATTACAGAGACATAGTTCGTCTGTCTGTCTATCTGTCACCAGGTTGTATCTCATGAACCGTGATAGCTAGAGACAAGTGAAATTAACACAGATGTTAATCATTTGTGAAATATTACTTGAAATTTAATTATTACACAGTTATGTTATACATTTTCAGTACAACTTCAGTGGAGACTTTTAGAAACGTTTATGATGAAAACGTGGCTGTGATGGCATTCACACGTAAGAATTTTTTTTTGTCGGTGGACATTCACAATGTATGTAAAATGCGTCTTTCAACGCGGGCTAGTAAAGTTAATAAGTTACCTATCTGTTGTGATGTAATAAGTGACCATAAACGACTTTATCGTTAAACGTATTGATTTAAATGTTTGATTTCTTCACATTCGATACGTTTACCCGCTCCTGACAAAAACGAAATTGACAGGTAGACAGACGTCGGATAACAAAGTGATCGTATATGGTTTACGTTGTTACCTACCTTTTGAGATATAAAATCCTAAAAATATCTATTTGACATAACGAAAAACCTAAATGGAGTTATTTCCAACAAGCTGATATGCACGGCTTCACCCGTGTGGGTTGCACACTGTCCATTCCATTAGAATATACATTAAGGTATAAATTTTTTATATTATCTACTTAGATGTTATTTCAAACTATAATTTATCCCCGTACCGAATTTTAGCTAGATCCAGTCAACCGTTAGAGCGTGATTGAGTTACAAACATGCAAACATCTGCACAAACTTGGAAATTTATAATATTAGTGGGATTGCATATGTTTTACAATTTCCTGTTTATATAAGTTGTTTCAATTTAAATCACGGGTGTATACGTACCATTTTTTTCTTAGAACTTGGTGTAACCGTGGACATCATAATACGTGGGTAAGGGCTCACCTCTCGAACACAAACCTGCTCTATCGACATCTTGCGCCCGTTCAATAACGGCCCCTTCTGCAGTCATTGACACCTCTTTATACGGAACTCTTGAATCGGATAATTGTTTACAGGCACTTTTACCTTCTGAAATCTCTATTACAATGTAATACTTGTTGAGAGTTAATTGCGTACGTTTTCAATGCTAGATTGAATTCCAAGTACTGTAACATTTTATTTTTAGTGCTTACAGTTTTAATATTTCTTAAATTGAATGTAGCTGGCTAGATTAACCTCTAGAATAATTGAATATTTATACCCACTATGATTTAATAGGGTGTGAAGGGAGTATAGTAAAATAAGTAATGTCAGAATTTCGGTATTCCAAGCGCGGAGCGTAATACTATGCCATCTGCAATTTTGAAGCTTACTTGAAGCAATGCTGGCAGTATACTGTTAACACTGTGGATCACCATGTAATTAAATAAACAAGGATATAGAATAATCATATTTAGATTGGCAACACTCGTGGCGAGCGACCTCTGTGTTCTGTAAGCGATCACTGCAGTAAGTAACATTCAAATTTACTATGGTCGGTCCTTGGACGAGGGACCGCCACGTAACCTCTATTTGTGACATTTATTTGCGAGCATTTTTGTGCTGAAGGCACGTTAAGTTGTTGTTCCCGGTTGCCAGTAAAATGGCATTCGTTAAGCCAAGTGACGGCCTTTGTGATCGGCTTGAAATTTTTCAACAACAGGCAATCCGGCTCACCACAGAAATATTAAGTGGCACAATATCTAAAGGTGAGATGTGGGCATATAACATATTATATGCCCACATATGCACACCTTTATGATCCATCTGCCTACCCCTTCGGGAATAAAAAGCGTGACAATATGTATGTATAACTAGATTTGCAACGCGGCTTTGCCGGCGACACATACCCATGAGGTACGTTCATTCTTAACGGCAAATTCGAAAATCCTTTCTTTGTATCCACAAAGATTCTATCTATTCTGAATTTGATAGACCAGTCAGTAAAGGTTGCCTTTTAAAAAGAGATATTTTAGATACGTCATATTTCACGCTATGCTCATTCTTATCGGGATTAAAGTGTAGGTACCTACGGTGAAATGTATCGTGGTAAAAATATAATATTAAAGAACATGAAAGTGCGGGTGGGTAAGGTAGATTGGGGTTTTATAGCGGTTTGCCCAGCTTTGTTAAGTACGTATAAAACAGGTAGGTACGTATAAAATTTTACCGCATAATATCAGTATATAAGTGCTGTTATACGAGATAGTGTGGTCATATAAAAATGGGAATGCAAAACAAATGTAAAACATTTATACCACTGGACATCTGTTTAGGTATATCACAAAAAATAGTTTTATACTCCGAGATTTGAAAAAGTCTAAATTGACTCCAATGACCACTTTGGAGTAAGTAAGCTGTAAGCTTGTCATCCCCATTAGGAGTATAAAAAAATCGGTTAATTAAAAACATAAAATATATTGAGCTGCATCATTTATTTTTACATCAGTCTATTACTAAAATATTTACAGATGTTGTGAAATAAATGTGTGTCAAGTAATTCTCATGAATGGCATGCGTCGCTCTGTCGCTTGTTTCAGATTTAATCGCTGCGGTCTATTGCGGTATTGCGGCTATATACAAAAGTCCCGCCGAAACGATGACTCGTTAAACTTTTGAACGACTTCTGACTTCTGTGTTGTAATTGCGCACCGAATGGTTGAAGATAACCCTTCTATTATACGGAGTACCACATACCAAGATATCTCTAGAGAGTGCTTCACCTCGTATTATACACTCATTTGCAAAAAAAACGGGCACCTAAGCAATGAACCATTTCAAATGTTAATATTGCTTTGTTTGATAATTATAGGTAGTTTTATCCTCACAATTTGGTAAATTAATAAGAAAATAATCGTTTTCATCAGTATTTCATAAAATTTTGTTACAATTTATGGGAAATAATGCTAAACCTCGCTAGTAGTGTATGTTCGCTAGTAGTGCATATGCTCATGAAGTAAAATTAAAAAAGTTGTTTTTGTTTGTTTTTCTTTAATAAAGTAAAAGCAGATAAATGTTTAGTATCGAGTGTGACCCCCTCTTGCTAAAATCACAGTTTGAATTTGTCTGGGCATGCTAGCGAGTATATCCCGGATACTTGGTTGCAGAATACGTTTCCACTCCGCAGTAATCACATTCTTCAGCTCTCTGATGGTCTGCGGAGCCGGGTGTACTGATCTCACACGCCGTTTTAGAACGTCCCAGATATGTTCTATGGGATTGAGGTCGGGACTTCGAGCTGGCCAATCCAAACGACGAATGCCGACCTCTTGCACATACGCATTAACATCGCGGGATCGGTGGACGCGAGCATTGTCGTCCATAAAAATCGAGTCTTTACCTAGAGCGGGTTGTGCATGAGGAATTAGAACTTCCGTTATGTATCGATGCCCAGTCAGTGAGCCGTTTTCAATGAAGACTAACTCTGTACGTTCCATTGAATTTATTCCTGCCCAAAACATAACAGAGCCCCCACCATAAGGTGTGATTTCTTCGAAACATACATCTGCAAAGCGCTCTCCTTGTCTTCTTAGCACTCGCCGACGTCGATCTTCACCGAACAGAGATATCCTGGCTTCATCAGAGAACAAAACCCTATTCCAATCTTCTTGAGTCCACGATTCACAATTTCTAGCGAACCTAAGCCTGTGAACTCTGTGATCACGGAGTAATTTGGGGCCGCGGGCCGGGCGGTGACTGCGTATATTGGCAGCGAGAAGCCTCCTCCTGAACGTCCATAGACTAATATGCACATTTCTTACTTCTTGGAGGTTGTTCTTAAGATCCACATACGAAGTTTTGCGATTTCTCAATGCGCGACTCACAAGAAAACGATCATCCCGTGGTTGGGTACATGGTTTTCTTCCAGAACCAGGCCTTCTTTCGACGGAACCAGTCTCGTAATATCGCTGCCAGGTCCTTCGGACCGTCGAGCGACTAACATTTAGCCTCCTAGCCACGAAACATTGGCTGCAACCATCTTCAAGCAGCGTGATAATTTTGGTAGCTTTTACCACTTTATCTACCATTTTTGATACAGCCAAACAGCAATAAATAAAGCTTTGACAGTCAAGGATATGAAATTAATCGATAAAAATTGAATAAAAGTTGTGAAAGTCGATGTTAACTTCTGGAACTTCGCGCCAAAAATGTAGGATAAAAAGGGGTTTTCTGTAAAAATGAGCATCAAATCAAAATTTAAATTTAGAACGTACTTTTTTAAATACCACGGCATTTTTAAAACCGGCCAGTGACGTGTACAAACTATTGAAACCTTTTTGGTATTGTATCTCTTTAAAGATGAATGAAAATCAAAACCGCCCGTTTTTTTTGCAAATGAGTGTACTTATAGAATTCCGGACTATATGAGAAATATTATTTACTTGCGTGAACCGGTTTCGGACGCGTTGCAGAACATATTGTCGCGGCTGTACAGTGAGCTGCAAAGTGTCCGAAACGTCGATGAATGTAAGTAAATAACATTTGTATCAAGTTCCGAATTCTATAACAAGAAGTCTAAAAAACCACGATAGTTAAAAAATAACATCTCGTATTAGGTACATTATGGATATTTAAGCAAAGTCCTGTGAGAACGGGTACCTGCTGGTATCGTTTCGACGAAAAGGGGACGAGGAAACATTAGCTGCTCCTCACACAAAGAGAGTTGTTCTGTGTAGGAATATAGGTAACCCACGATCTCCAGTTTTCTAGCCAAGTAGGTACTCTAACCACTTAACTGAGAGACCCAGAATATTGACCCCTAGATAAAGTTATCTTTCATTATCAAAGTTGTCTGCTGTTTGAATCGAAAGCTCGTATCTAAAGGATATACAACGTTCCTCAAGCTCTCTAGAGAATGCTTCACCGCGTATTAAATTAATAATATTTAACTAAATTCTATTTCAAACGGTTATTTATGAATAGAAAGATTTTATTTTTTGAAGTAAAATGAAATGAGATGTTTTTTTATAGAAAGTAAACTTTTAACAGAAATATTTTAAGAACAAAAGAATATTCAGAATAAATAATGTAAATATATACTTTTTCAACGAATTTTCAGCGTCTCTTTCGACTACCTATTAGATAAAGATTGAATAAGGCTCTAATGTAGAGTAATAAAAAAATCGGCAAAGTGCGAGACGAACTCGCGCATAGAGGGTTCTGTATCACAAAACTAAAAAATCAAATTTGTTGTATGGGAGCCCCCATTGTCCCCCTTATATCTGATCTTAGTATTTGTTATTAAATATAACACCAGCTGTAAAAAAATCAGCTCTCTAGCTATTATTGTTCCTGAGATAAAGCTGCGTGACGGACAGACAGACACACAGACTGACGAATGGTGAAGTTTCATGATTAAGGTCCCGATTTTACCCTTTGGGTATGGAACCCTAAAAATTAACTTTAATAAATTTTATATACCTTCTTGTAAAATATACGTAGGTACTCGTAATGGGTGTCCCAGTAAGAGTGCACTTTTTCATTTTAATAAAAAATACATATTTTTTTGACAGAGTTGTGATTTTTTTATTGAATTGTCAAAAATACATGTTCCGATTAAGTATGGAACAAAATATCCGTCAAATGGCCTCCACGGCTCTGATGGCAGGCCATTACTCTATTCATTTTATCTCATATTTCGTTGGATCTCGAATTTGAGCTTAGGCATTGTTTCTGGTTTATTCGCTTAAACCTGCGATTAGAGAAAACCCCAAAGAAAAAAATCGTACGGCGTTAAATCTTGGTGGCCAGTTCACATCAGAATTTATTGAGATATTTTTTCCGGCAATCGTTGATGCAATGGATTGTTTCATGCGCGGTGTAGCAGGTGGCGCCGCGCCGTCTTGCTGAAACCACATGCCGTCCGCACACAACGGAAGCACAGGAGTCTTACTGTCCATAGCCGACCCAGTTTCTTCATTTTTTGTTGAGAACTCTTCGAATGGTTCACACATTAGGTGCACTTTCTCGACTGAAAATTGATCGTTGTTTGCGAGCGGTCTCAGCATAACTTTCCAAATTTTTGTAATAAGTTTTCACAATTATTCCGCGTTGTTATTTCGAAAAGCGCTCCATTTTTATTAATCGGAACTAATAAATCTGTAAGCTGTCAAATCTCAGAGTCGCCACTTGCACAAAAAAAAATAGCACTAAATTTAAAAAGTGCACTCTTATTGAGACACCCTATATAATTTTTCTCTATGTAAATAAATTCTGACACGAAGTATCCATTTTGTTGAAATTTTTATATAAATACGTTTATCTATTTTGTCACACAAAATTATATGCCTAAATGCCTAAATCCAACAATGAACCGTGATAGACTGATTCGATGGAAGAGGACATAAAAGAAAGATAATTATCTAAGTATGGACTTAAAATTCATCCATTATAACATTTATGCTCAGCTACCCGAGTACCTTTGACTAAGTACCAGTCGGGTTACCCGAGTAAGATCACGATAGATAGACACTAAATCTTCTTACGAGTCGCTACAGAGAGGAGCAGTCTCTTAAATATTTATAGAACTGTTTCCACAAGCATTCAACTGTTTGTTCACTTTAGAAAAATTCTTACGACGCTGGCATATATTCATATGAAGCTGTATTCTGTGCAGTTTTACACTTTATAATCTTCTTTGTGGAAATTCCTGGAGATTTACATCATATTGTTAAAACGCCTTTTCCCCGATAGGGCAGGCAGAAGCAGAATATACGTAGCAGGGGGAGAGCTGAGAGAACCTGTGTTGAAATAGACAGGAGGTTTTGTTGTGAATACCTGATATTGGATTTTTTAAACAACGCTAATGACGATAACGTTCTTTTTTAAAGCACGTAAACAAAAATGTCACAAAACGGTCACCAAACTCAGGACTAGTCCTAGCGTAATATGTTTAACGCAATAATCATTACAGAACACTGTACAAACTCAATACCTAATCAGCTTTTCAGGTTGTCGGTCCCTCTGGTGGACAAACCGCCTAACGTTTGAGTAGTCTCGGTCTCCACTCGTTTGCCGTTTATAGATGTCGCTAGCCCCCTGTCACTGTTAACTACTTTGCGGTCATAAATTGAATAATCTATACTATCTATACTAATATTATAAAGAAGTAAAGTTTGTGTGTTTGTTAAATTGTAAGGGCTAATCTCGGGATCTACTGAACCGATTTTAAAAATTCTTTCACCAATAGAAAGCTACGTTATTGTGGAGTGTCACAGGCTATATAGCATCACGCTAAAACAAATGGGAGCGGAGCAGTAATTGTAAATGTTTCAAAAACGGGGGAAAAGGTATTCCTTTTCAGAACTTCGTTGCGTGTGCTGCGTAAATATTTATAGTTATGTAAAAATATGTACTACAAAATTGTTTCTCTTAAAAAAGTTCTAAAAAAATTGCGCGATAGCATGTATTGTGTCTATCTTTTGGTTGGTGCACAATAACTATTTTAATGGCAATAATTTTTTTTCTACAATAATGCCACGGGATACCTCTTTCATAAACGAAATTGTTCTTAAAAATAATGCGAAGGGAATACACGCGACAAGAAACCTTTCTCTCTCTCTCTCTCTCTCTCTCTCTCTCTCTCTCTCTCTCTCGTAGTATTGAATATTAACGACGAGACGCTACGGGAGTAAACGCAACGCGACGGGAGTAAATGCGACGGGAACAGGTAATACTCTCTCTTATGTGGCGCAAACGAAGTTGCGCGGGTCAGCTAGTATCATAAATATTTTATTTGTGGACATTCACACACAAATATTGAATATTAATTTCCAAACGGGTACCTACCTAATTTCGGTAAGGTTTCCACCACAAGCTGAGCGGGACCATTAATAGATCCGTTAAATACAATGCAATAAACTGTGTTGCGCGGGCAGGAAACAAGTTTGCCTTTTACCCGCACGGTTAGCGGTACAAACCGGGCTTTAATGTTAGAAACGTTTATATTATTGCATCATCTATTGGCGCTTTATCATAGAATCGGTAATTTATGTGAAACGTACTCGAATGGTTGAGCCAGTTTACAAGTTACCCTGAAACAGCACAGAAATGTATCTAGGTATATTTCCACAGAATTAATTAGACAATACGGAATTGAAGTATAGAAGCTCCGACTATCAGCCATTTTCAGGAAAAATCAATATTATTTCTGTGTGCGTGTAGAATTCTTCTAAGCCTACACCATTCAGGGAAAAGTGACGATAGTGTCACGAAGAGACATGACAGAGCTTAAAATAAGCTTAATTTGGGCTAGAAAATTTTGTGTGAGAATGTCCAACAATATTTATTTTTTATTTATGTTGATAATGTTGCAAGAGTCATTATGGATATTATTTCTGTGCAAGTAAAAGTATAAAATTATAAGTGTACATCTTTCTTACGGCAAGTATGCTGTGGTCAGTACAGTAGTAAATGTTTTATAAGTATATCAACTGGACTCACTGTCACAGATAATGTGGAATCGTTAATGGAAAAGTTTTCTAACCAATTGAGAAAAATATGCTTTTGTCGAATAATTATGTAATGGTTCGAGAATTAATTAGATTGTGAAAGTAAATTATCATTATCATGGTTATTTGTTAGTTTGTACTGCAGTCAAATTGTAATCGCTTTGTGTTCCCTTATAACGGGTTTTGTTCAATATCAACTAGGTACTTATATAAGAAATTATTATTTTTTTTTTTTTATACTACTTAGGTGGCAGACAAGCTTACGGCCCACCGGGAGGTTGGTAACAGACGTTTGCAACACCAGAGGCGCTACACACGCGCTGCCGACCCGGGCGCAGGTTGTGACGACCCACAGTTGAAAATTTTCAAGCCGCCCATAAGGCCTTCAACTTGGCTTAACGACTGTCATTTTACTGACAACCGGGACCAACGGCTTAACGTGCCTTCCGAAGCACGGAAACGCTCGTAAATAAATGTCACAAAGTGGTCCACGTGGTGGTCACCCGTCCATATCCGGCCATAGTAAATGTTGCTTACTGCAGTGATCGTTTACAGAACACTGAGTCCGCGGGGCCACGAGCGCTTCCAAAAAATTTTAACATTGAGTGATAATGATTATAAGCAAACAAGCAATAGTGCGCCATTGTTATCCTCTTCACGGAAATAAACATGGGTGGTGGCATAAGGTTAAATCTATTTCAAGTATAATTATATCAGGTTGCATTATCAACACAGGAAACAATAGAGCGACATAGATTTTTTGACACAAGATTTTGAAATCTTTTAAATAGTCATCGCCTGTACCTATTGGTAACTGAGCCAAAAAACAGTGACCATGGAGATAGGAAAAAGAAAACCTTAAAATACGGCAGAAGGAAAAAAGAAATTGTATATAGGTACAGACGAATTGATCGAAGTGACCTTTAGCCATTAAACAATGACCTTTAGGGAATGAAATCCATTACACTGTCTGTATTATTATTACTAACATTGGAGAAGGGTCGAAATTAAATCTTGTAGGCGTTTATAAAATTTATTTAGGAGAAGACGCGTCAACTAGGAATTTATGTGGCGTAAGCATTCCTGCTTAGACTAACAGATGAAGACGCATTGTCCGACCCCTCTACGCCGAATAATAAAAGCTTTGCCCATTGATATAAGATGGAGAGGACGGCAATAAAACTGCTTTCGTTACCTCAGTGACAATATTGTTTTTTTTTTTTTTTTATACCACTAAGGTGGCAGACAAGCATACGGCCCACCAGAAGGACCGGTGGTCACCGCAGCCTATTAACGTTTGCAACACCAGAGGTGCCACACTCGCGCTGCCGATCCTAGATCACGACTATCAGCCATTGTTATGTAATTATGTACTACTTGTTAGGGATCCGTAATTCACATTTCGTAGCCCATGTCTGTCGGTCCGTCTGTCCTCGGCTTATCACCCAAACGGTTAGTGCTTTAACAAAGATGAAACTTTGAATGGATGTGCACTGTGCACCTTGAGAAAGTGGTGAAATAGAATTACAATTCATATATTTTTTGGATTTCCTAGGCACTTGTACACGTAAGGTGGGGATGTTTTTTTTTGCTCAGGTTTACTCCGGTGTGTGAGGTCATTAGATGAGTCTTTTAAAACGTTGAGAGGTTTCTAAGATTTAGACATCGTTAGACATAACAAAGACTGGTTCGAAAATTTGAACAAAAATCGTGATGGCAGTCCATGTGATAAACATTGAAGGAAAAATATAACAGCTCATAAACTTTGTTAGTTCAGGAATTGCAGAGGCCTAAATGGTAAACTGAGCTTACTTGGAAAACTTCATACAAAAATAGTGAAATAATTGCAAAACCACCTTCTCCACGTGCCAGTATGGATGACTACGGAACCCTATTCTATACATGACCTGACACGCACTTCACCAGTTTTATTAAATTTACTATAGCTTGTAAATTTTGGCATTATCTCCAACGAATGCCATCTAATGCCCCAATGACTAAGGCCACCTGCATTAGAGCCGCGTCAGTTTAAGTATGTGCGCTATTTGCTTATTAGTAAACTTACCTAACAACTTCAACTGCCTCACGACGCAACGTAGGTACCTACGCAGTGTGTTAACTAACAAAATCTTGAAACCATAATATACAAAGACTGATGGCACGTGACAAAATTATAAACACAGAAGAAAAAATAGACCGACTGTGGTTGACTTCTTACCCACATTGAGGTAATCTTGTGGGAAATCAGGGGAACCGCGACCGAGCAATCTGTTATTTTTCTGGCAAAACCGGCAGTATGGGACCTGTGCAATTGTCATGATAGCTCCCAATCTTGTAAAAAGCCGGAGCTCAACGAGTCATGGTCAGTATTGTATTATTTATTATGCACTAGCTCCAGATGAAAATTCAACATTACACAAATGGCCTTATTCGGACAAATTAATATCAAAATGAGTTCCTAGAATAGTGGCTAAATAATTTCAAATCACGTTTCTGGAATGTAGTCAGTAAATAATTATATCGAAATCATTATTTAGAAATTGTGTGCACCGTGTGGCGACTGGGTCCCATGTTACGACGGGTAAGTCAGTAAACAGGGCAGTTTCAAACGCTCCCATGAGTCTGTTGAAAAAATACCTGTGCTTTCATACATCTTATGTGGCTTAAACGAAGTTGCGAGGGTCAGCTAGTACATAATAATAAAACTGTTGAGGTTCGAGAATCTGTACATGGAAGACATTTGGAAATTTTTTTATTGTAGGGCATTCTCTAATCGATACTGAAGCCGAAAATGTACGTAATTTAAATTTTGCATGTCTGCCTGCCTGTCTGTCTGTATGTCTGTATCCCAAACAAGTATGACGCTGAAACTACTGAATCGATTTGAATGATACTTAGTAGAATCAGAGCTTATAATCCGAGGAAGGTTCTAGGATACTTTTGATCCCGATATTTTGCGCGGTTCGTTTGGGAGAGGGGATGATAGATAATTGGTTTTTTAGTTGTATCTTCTCAATGTGTGGTCCGATTCCACATATTTTTTTTAGTGTTAAAAAGGGAGTACTTTAAGGATTGTTTTAAATAAGTTTCAATGTTGAGAGTTTTGTAGTTCCGGAATTAGAGACATCTCAACTTTCGCAAAACCTACAATTCAAGGATTCCTTTGAAGGCGTGTTGGCTTTATCGTAAAAGAGCTTAATGATTAAGGCTATCGTAAAATAAATCGGCGCAGACTGAATTGTTTTAGAATGGACTTAATCTTTAAGCTCTGTTATGATTAAGCAAACAGGGCAGTTTCATACGCTCCCACGAGTCTGTTGAAAAAATACCGATTCTTTCATAAACCTCATGTGGCGTAAACGAAGTTGCTAGGGTCAGCTAGTACATAATATGTATTTATTCACAAACTTTGTGACCTAAAAAGGAATTAATGCCATCCAAAACTTTGTAATTAATGATCCACTAATCTTTACGAAGACTGACGCGTGGATAAAACTTTCCAGTATCCTGAATTTTTGTTCAGAACTTACACTTTCGAAAATGGGTCGTTCAATCGATATTAATTTATGGCTGCGAATTATCTTGGGATTGCGTAGACCTCCATTGCTAATGACTTGAACTATCTAAATTAGAAATTTGATATTTTCAGAAGATACGGGCGCTAATTTGGGAACTATATTTTATGCGGAAACGTGGTTGTAGTTTGCAACAACTATCAAAATTATATGAGTGAACTAGTAGCTGTAGCTCAGAGACGGTTGAGGAAGAAGTTCGGTGTACGAAAAGGTAGAAGCATGCTTAAGATATTACAAGTTATGAGCTGATGCGTTGGTCGTTCACATAAATAGAAAATTTTAATTATTAAATGCCTGTTTTTAGTAAGCTTAAAGTTTCACATTGAATTAATAACTAGCTGACCCTCGCAACCTCGTTTACGCCACGTAAGGTGTATGAAACTAGATGTATTTTTTCATCAGACTCCTGGGAGCGTAAGAAACTGCCCTGTTTGCTTAATCATAAAAGAGCTTAAGGATTAAGTCTATTCTAAAACAATTTAGAGGTGTTTTAAAATGGAATGGTCTGTCGTCTATCTGTATCCCAAATAAGCATCACGCCGAATCTTCTGAATCAATTTGTATGATACTTGGCACAATTTGAGCTTATGATCCGAGGCAGGATCTAGGATCTTTTGACCTTATTTTTTTGCGCGATTCCTTTGGGAGAGGGGACGAAAGACAAAATGGTTTTTCAGCTGTAATTTCTCAACGCGTAGTCCGATTTCAAATATTTTTTAGTGTTGAATGGCAGTAATTTATCGTTCCACACTTGTTTTAATAGAGAAACTTCTCAACTTTCGCCAAACCTATAATTCAAGGGTTCCTTTGAATGTAAGTGTGATTCTAAACTGGCGCTTTTGCTTAGTCATAAATGATCTTAATGATTAAGGGTATTGTAAAATGATTCAGACGGGCTGAATTGTTTTAGAATAGACTTAAATCTATAAGCTCTATGATGATTAAGCAAAAAGGGCATATTCACACGTTCCTAGGAGTCTGATGTAGAAATACCTCACCTTTCATACTTATTTATTTATGTGACGTAAATGAAGTTGCGAAGGTCAGCTAGGTTACGCATGTAATTTTAAATCGCAAGCGTCTTGTCATTTTTCTTATGACCGCAGGTGTCATGAGAAAAATTTCTCCTAGCCCTGTGGGTAGCTTCTTTTTCGCTCAAAGAATTAGCACTACAATTCAACATGAGAATGAGACCCGGCTTATGGGAACTTTTCAGGTTGACTTCGATGCGATGGGGAGAATTTTTTCGCCACATAAACGAGGCAGAGTTAGAGGCAAGTAAACACTAATCTTGCCACTCCTTCCTCACTTCTTTTTTATTACCAACTAGCTGACCCTCACAACTTCGTTTACGTCACGTAAGGTCTATGAAAGGTATTTCTACAACAGACTCATCAAGCAGCGTGTGAAACTGCTCTGTTTGCTCAATCAAAAAAGAGCTTAAAGATTAAGTCTATTCTAAAACTAGCTGACCCTCGCAACTTTGTTTACGTCAAATAAGGTGTACGAAAGGAGAGGTAATTTTTCATCAGACTCACCAAGCATCGTGTGAAAGGGCCCTGTTTACTTAATCATAAAAGAGCTTAAAGATTAAGGCTATTCTAAAACAATTTAGTTCACGCCTTCGGCGCTAACTGATTTATTTTACAACAGCCTTAATAATTAAGCTCTTTTATGATTCAACCAACACGTCCGTTTAGATTTACCCTCTCATATAGCGTTGTGTGAAATGTCCGTGAATATTTATATTTATATTTATTTATTTATTTATATTCAAAGGAACCCTTGAATTCTAGGTTTGGCGAAAGTTGAGATGCCTCTAATTTTTTGAACCACAAAACCCTCGACCTTGAAACTTGTGTGGAACAATGCTTAAAGTACTCCCTTTCTGACACTAAAAAAAACATTTGAAATCGGACTACGCGTTGAGCAATTACAGCTGCAAAACCATTTCATCTTTCATCCCCTCTCCTGAAGGAACCGCGGAAAATATCGATATCAAAGTATCCTAGAACCTTCCTTGGATCATAAGCTATAATTGTATTAAGTTTCATTCAAATCGATTGAGTAGTTTTGGCGTGATACTTATTCGGGATACAGACAGACAGACAGACAGACAGACAGACTGACAGAGAGACAGACAAACAGACAGACAGACAGACAGACAGAGAGACAGACAGACAGACATGAGAAAATTAAATTACATTTTTGGCATCAGTATCGCTTAGAGAACGCCCTACAATTAAAATTTTCAAAATATCTTCCATGTACAGACTCTCGACTCTCAACAGTTTTATTATAAGTAAAGATTTTTGGCTTCAGTATCGATCAGAGAACACCCTACAATTAAAATTTTCAATACATCTTCCATGTACAGATTCACGACCCTCTACAGTTTTATTATATGTAATAGATTTTCTTTGATTCCTTTTCGGTACATAATCTGTAGAATATACCTTCTTTAATTTCTCAATTTGTAAATACGCAATAAATCTGAGTAATTAATGACAGCGTTTTAGGTAAGTAAAGATTGGTAAACCTAGAGTGCGCAATTTACGAGCAAATTACATTCAATCCCTACGAGTTCTTTCATTAGAGTGACTCGCACTGAATGTTCACCAAACGTTAACGCATGTCACTCGGCATGCAAATGTATTTTTATTTCAATATATCCATTTACATGGGACCGGTTGATTCTATTTGATTCTGAGTTCGATGGTAAGACTTTTCTTTAGCTAATAAATATATAGTGAAACTGTATTAAGCTTCAAATTTGTGGCTTTGACTTGGATTTCACAGTATTCAGAATTTTAAAACGAATTTTCTCTTTATTTAAAATTGTATTTGAAGTACATTGATACCTACATTAAGTTTTTTTTTATGGTTACCATTAAATTGGGTAGCTTAAAATGATATGTCATTTTCAAAGACGATAAGTAGTATTTATAAAAACATAAAAGCATTGAAATTTAAACCATCAATTTCAAGGAATAAAGAACTACATTACTATCCAGAAAGCAAAATACTGGTACTATTTTACAGACATTTTAAACTATCGTCGCGAAACCATTTTTCATGAATGTCCGCTGTCTCTTAACGTTGAACGGTGTTGGTAGCAAGTACCAAGTCGCGCTGTGCTTCTCCAAGTGTTTGAGATAACAACTGCGCGGGTGACAAGAGTCCTCCGAACTTAGTCGCGATGCTCACAACTTTCTCCGCAAATGTGCCTTAACCGGTGTACTTTCAGGTGCGGCATTGCTATTATTATAGGTGTCAATTAAGTAACCGAATGAATAATATTATTTCTACAATTTAGTAATTTATCAGTTATTTTGTTGTTGGTGTTTTCTATCAGAGTATACAAGTCCAATTGTTAAAGATAATTATTTATCTGCTAACGTAACATTATTCAACTTTGTGAAAAGATTGTAAGGTTTATATCATATCGTTAACATCAATGGCATGAAAGCTAATAGCTTTTTGATGGTTAGTTATTGTTTATTTTTCGTTTTTGGGATCATTTTGTCAAGGAAAACAACTGATAATGTAGGTACAAAACTTTTAGCAATTCATAAATTAGGTATTAGTTGTACGTAAAGAAAAAGACGTTTTGATTTTTTAAAGTAGCAATATATATATTTCTTAATTTAAAGACACAAAAGACTTGAATAACGCTCTTTGAATTTTCAAAACTTGAAACCCGATATAACAAAGGTAATGAAGATTTTATTGCAATTTTCTTTTGCTACGGGTAGTCAAGTTATAGGAGGATAACTATGGTTTTGCACGTATCTACGGGTTATGAAAAGAATAATATATTTTTTGGTAAAGCTAGCTTCAACCGGCAATGGCCGCCTTTTACTAGTTCTTGTTCAAAGACTGGCCCCGTGGTCCAGTGGTTGGTGTGCCTCACTACGGATTCAGAGGTCGAAGGTTCGCCCACCCAGGTCAAATTTCCTTGTGTGATGAGCACATTGATTTGTTACGTGTCTGGGTGCAATCTATACTAATACTATAAAGAGGAAATATTTGATTGTTTGTTTGCAACAAAAATAGACTCTGAAAGTACTGAACCGACTTAAAATTATTTCACTGTTGGAATGCTTTTGTATCTCCGGGTAACATAGCCTATATTTTATTTCCGTATTTCCACGAGAACGGGAACTACGCGGGTGAAACCGCGTGACGTCCTCTAGTTTATCTATATTATGTATATATTTAGAAATGTATGTTTATCAGTCGTCTAGATTCCATAATACAAGCTTATTTTGCTTAATTTGGGCAAGATGACGTTGTGTGAAAAAGTCTAAATACTAAAATACTTTTATATTTTGTTTTCGCGTTTGTAAGAAAAAAATGTCGTTAAATAAAGCAGATATTATTTCACCACCTGGTGATAAAAGGGTTAACCCTTTTATCAGCAGGTGGTGAAATATCTCATCTAAGGAGTACATTTATATGCACGCCTGTTTAAGTCACATAATATGAATGTGATTTCTAAAACACACTTCTTTTCAAAAGCTATATTTATTGAAGAAGCCTTTGACAGAGATGAATATACAAAATTACCCAGCATATTATAATATTTCTGAATTTTTCCATAATTCGAATTTCTGAGCAGTTTGTAGCAGGTCTAGCAGCCGTACTCAGTAGTTTTGAAGTTGTCAGATAACAACTGGTTGGAGTGAGGGCTGCAGTACTTGAAAGCTCGCTTCTCTACGCTGGCAGCTTGAGAACGCTTACCGACTCTGCCAGCCCCCCTTGAATTATCTCAACTCAGTATATCTCGTCGGCTTTACGATTTAGGTTACAGTATAGTAATGTTATTATGTTAAGGACTGAATTTGAGTACCTATGACTTTACAGTCAAATCCTTTCGAGCGTCCATTCTCTCTTTGAAATAGGTTATATTATTATATTTTTGATTTAGGGAAACGCAGTACTTTATTTTTAGATCTTACACTTATCATGGGACAACCTTCCGAGGGCCTTCCCGAGACTTTGGGCCGTAGGCAGTTGTGACACATCGTGTGGTTGCCATAAGAATTTCCAGACATATAAAGAAAAATAATAAGACCTCAAATACGTATTTAACCAGTTACCAAACTCCGGTTTCCTAGGCGGCCGAAGCGTAATAGAAATTCATGCCATACTTGGATAACTCTTGCTATTTGACAGTAAAGCTATCTAATTAATAGTTCGCGCAGTGTCCTACGCGAAATAGTTTCGTTTGAACGAATGGCAATGATAGTCTCGTGGGACTGCCCTTTGTACAGTCGGCTCCCTCGTTAGCGGTGAAACTTCAAAGCCACGCACAAAGCCTCCAGTTGCAGTTACTACCTTTATTGTGCTTTATCTTCGTTTAATGATAGTCAACGGTTGCTTTTACCATATTTATCTATCTATACTTATAATAAATCTGTAGAAGTGAAAATTCTGTACATTGAAAATATTAAAAAAATAAATGGCAGGGGGTGTTACTAGACCGACACTGAACCCAAAAATGTGATTAAAAATTTTTTTGTCTGTCTGTCTGTCTGTCTGTCTGTCTGTCTGTTTGTTCAGGCATCACGCAAAAAGTACCGGTTCGATTACGATGAAACTTGGTATAATTATTCTTTAATATCCTGGGCACCACACTGGATACTTTTCATCCCTGAAAAGTATACTTATTATAAAATAAAAAACGAACTCAAGTCGTATAAAGTTATTATCAATTATTGCTTAAACGGTTAATGGTACGATGATGAAATTCAGCATGAGCGTTGTTTGTAACAATTTGAAATAAGTAATTTTAGCATTTTTGCAAATTCTACCTCCTAAGGTATAAAAAAGGAGTGTCAAGTTTGTATGAGACAACGCGATTCCTTGGTCCAATCTACTTAAAATTTGGCATATAGCATTATTAACATAATTGATGGAAGACGTGTTCCTTATTTTATTGAAATTTATACGTTATCGACCTAACAAGGGAATGTAAATTATTTTAGAGCTGATTTTTTCCGGAGTTGATATCAATACTCCTTAAATACTCTTATTTTTGATTTAAATTACTTTTTATTTTGACACATTTGAGGAAGTTCAATCCGCTTGACATTGTCATTTTCATGATTTTGCTTTAAGTAGGTACTATTGGAAATATTATTGTTAATTTTATAAAATTTTGTATAACCAACAATAGATAATAAATATGTGAAAGAACAAGAAAATTCGAAGATGGCTAGCCAGGAATAATGAAAGACCACGCTGCAGGTAGTGTCCACTGTGCATTAGGATGAAAGATTGTCAACAGCCCTAAGCAACTGGTCATGGAAGGTATGAACCTTATTCTATAGTGCTGGCTGCATTCGGTGCAGGACACACACTCACTAAGTCTTTGTAAAATACGGGAATGGCCTCTACGAAGATTACATTTGAAAAGTAAAAAGAGTCATTAGAATGAACATGAACGCTTAGCAGATGGAATTTACATGGTTATTAAGTTAACAGGCCTTGGTTGGACCAAGTGTATTATGAGGACAATGTCTACCGTAGTTCTGTTTTCCTATACGTCGCGCGTCGTAGGCTTACAGTATGTCTGGGACTACCTGAAGAAGGAACTAAGTTACGATGTCAATTGCTTAGAAGACAAGTTGAGTCGAGTAGTAGTCTAGCCAATGAATCTAGAAATGTATTTAATAAATAAATTTACATAACTTATATAATATGTATTGTGAATTTGTTACTCTTTCACGCTGTAATGGCTAAAAGTATCTGGCTGAAATTTGGTACCTACAGAGAGAGGTTAGAGACAGTGTAGGAACCAAATTTCACGCAGGCGAAGCTGCGGGCATCAGCTAGCACAAGCATATAGCTTAATTTGGGCTAGATGATGTTGTGTGAGAATGTCCAACAATATTTATCTATACTTCTATACCAATATTATAAAGAACTAAAGTTTGTGTGTTTGTATATTTGTTAAATTGTAAGGGGTAGGGGAGACCGGGGCTGGTTGACTATAGGAGTAGGTAGACTAACTATCAATAACTCGGCCAAAGCAATGGCTTGGAGCCAACCGATGACACCCGAGAGTCCGCTACCTCTCCCCGCTCAGTCACCGGGAGTGCGGCGTCGCGCACGCACACCGTTTGAGTGAAGGAAATTAAAGTTGAAAAATGACTTACGTAAGTAATTATTTTCATCGTAAGGTTTTTTGCAATAATGCCTATTTATTCATGGTTACTGATTGTCAAAGAATTTATAATGGATGTTAGATTCATGTTCTTTCTTTTATGTATGATGTTATTTGATTTCTTAGCAGTTTTTTGGTTATGTCATATGATTGAAAATAAAAATGTGGTTTGGGGCTAGTAGACTAATGTATAACGGGGCTGGATGACCAATAATCGTACGTAAAAGAAAGAACATGAATCAAACATACATTATAATTTATTTGACAATCAGTACCCATAAATATACAGGCATTATTACAAAAAAATTACGATGAAAATAATTACTTAAATACGTTATTTTTCATCTTTAAATTCCTTCACTCAAACGATGTGAGTGCGCGACCCCGCTTTCGGTGATTTATTGTATGCGTGTTTTATTTTCAATAAATAATAATAAAAATAATAGTTGTTTATGCCCTTCCTATTTCCTCGTAGATTTGTCGTTACAAGTATGGACTTGTATGGGCAAAATCTACGAGGAAATAGCAGTTGACCTATGGAGGTCAACTTACCCCAGGCGAATAGTCAACCTACCCCAAGCATGGGGCAGGTTGACCAGTTTTTCTTATTGTATAAGATCTAGACTGTACGCTATATTATAATGAATTACGTGCTCTTTGCTATATTTTTCCAAAGCTTAATAGTTAACCTATGAAATAAACCTGTTTTTGAATTAATATACTATAAAGAAATAAAAATATAAGCCTTAAAGCTGAAACCTAGTCAACCAGCCCCGGTCTCCCCTAATCTGGGGATCTACTATCTACTGAACCGATTTTAAAAATTCTTTCACCAATAGAAATATAGGCTATATAACATCACGCTACAACGAATAGGAGCGGAGCAGTTAAATGTTTCAAAAACGGGGGAAAAGTTATTCCTTTAGAGAGCTTCGTTGCGTGTGCTGCGTAAATATTTATAGTTATGTAAAAAATATGTACTACAATATTGTTTTTCTTAAAAAGTTCCAAAAAAATTGCGCGAAAGCATAGCATGTGTCTATCTTTGGGTTGGTGCACAATAACCATTTTAATGGCAATCAATTTTTTTCTACAATAATGCCACGGGCTACCTCATTCATAAAAAAATTGTTCTTAAAAATAATGCGACGGGAATACACGCGACGAGAAACCTTTCTCTCTCTCTCTCTCTCTCACGTAGTATTGAATATTAACGACGAGACGCTACGGGAGTAAACGCAACGCGACAGGAGTAATTGCGACGGGAACAGGTAATACTCTCTCTCATGTGGCGCAAACGAAGTTGCGCGGGTCAGCTAGTTCCAAATAAAAGGCTATTTAACTTCTCATTGTTTAATTTTATTGATAATCTTTATCAATAAAATTAAAGGTTTCATTTCAGCTTTTTTATAGTTATATTTTAGTTTGTGAAGATAACTGAAGTGTGTAATTTTTGCGTTTTGTGTTTGGTACAGTATACCGGACGCAAATTGTTAACTGAATTCATTTTGTAGACGATCTACTGGTGAAATGTAATTATCTTATATTATTTATACTGTTGATTGATGGCAGTTGATGGAACTTGCTACACATATTGAAAAAGTTCACTTGTACTGTTCCACAATATTTATTACCTTCTAGCTGACCCGACAGACGTTGTCCTGCCTTAACTATGAAAAATCGGTATTCCGAGTTCTGACTACCCGGTGCCCTGTTCCCGTTCCCGATTTCCTGTTCCCGGTTTCGGATTGAGTTCCCGATCCCCTGTTCCCATTCTCGGTTTCAGATTCTGGGTTCCCGGTTTCGAGTTCAGAGTTCCCGGTTCCTAGTTTTCGGTTACCGGGTTCCAGTTTCCTGTCAGTCTTTCTGTTCCCGGTTCCCATTTTGGAGTTGCCAGTTCTAAGACCCGATCCAAAATCACAGTGGAAACCATTCTTCTAACAGTTCAAGCGGGTTACAGTTATTTAAATCATATCAATAATCCTTCTCCTGACAATAACAAACACTAAAAAAAGAATCTAAGTATATATCGTACCTCTATATAAATAATTTACGACGAATCTACGACATTTTGTACTCTTACCGGTCGCAACACGGGACGCCGCGCCGCCGCCGTCGGTCGCCACACGGGGCCTTCCTTGTTGCACTCAGAACACATAATTGAAATAAATAATAATTTCAATTATTATTTATTTCAATTATTTACATTGTCATTTTAGGTGTTCGTAGTGTAATAATGATTTTAATATAAATAACCTTAGAGAATGCCGTAAGGCGAAACCGGTTAGGTATTACAATAATAAAATATTGTGACAAAGGATGTTTTTCAATATATTTGTCTCATGTTTCATCATTAGGTAAACACAACAAATAATATTTCAACAGTAAGTTTTCCTCTCAGACTAATCTAAGGTTTTCCTATACAACTTTCAAGTATGTAATTTGTTGGGTATTTCCGCCCAAAAAAGTTTGTGCAAAAGAATCTGCATATGTTTATTCGTCATTTGTTTTTTCTATCGTCATTTGTTTTTCCGATCGTCATTTGTTTATCCGACCCTAATTTGTTTATCCGACCGTCATTTGTTTTGTCGATTTTCATTTGTTTTGTCGACTTTCAGTTGTTTATCTTACTTTCATTAATTGTTTAGTGATCTTCATTTGTTTTGCCGATCTTCATTTGTTTTGTCGATTTTCATTTGTTTTGTTGATCTTCATTTATTTTGCCGATCTTCATTTGTTTTGTCGATCTTCATTTGTTTTGCCGATCTTCATTTGTTTTGCCGATCTTCATTTGTTTTTTCGATCTACATTCGCTATATGATAATTAGTTCGCTACTTCACTTTCTAAAGGGGGTGTTAAAATGATAGTATGACTACGAGGACATTTATATCCTCGTGGTCATACTGCTGTGACAAACTAGTATGACCACGAGGAAACTGCGCATTAAAGTGAGGTGAACCGTCACCCATATCCATTAACGATTTACTGGAGAGGTGAACCGTAGTTAAAAAAAAATTACCACCGTACACCCAGGTGGTCTGGGAAGGTGGACGGTGGGAAAGAACCGGAAAAAACAAGGCATTAACTGAGGTGGACCGTCACCAATATCTATTAATGATATACCGGATAGGTGAACCGTAGTTAAAAAAAAATTACAACCGTACACCCAGGTGGTCTGGGGAGGTGGACGGTGGGAAAGCACCGGATATTATGCATGCTCATAAGGTCGAAATTAGCTTGGACCAATTTTTTGTAATCTAGATGCGATAAACATTCAAAAAAATAGGTGCAAGCAATTTTCGACCTTATGAACATGCATAATATTTATTTATTTTTCATATATTCGTGATCAGTGATGTCTATAAACGCCTAAAAGCACATTTTTAGAGAAGTGTCATTAAGGTCGAGATTTGCTTGCACCTATTTTTTTTAATGGCAAACGCATCTAGATTACTAAATATGGCTGCAAGTATTTTTGATCTTATCAAATTGCTTATAGTCTTTTGTTTTATTGATCTGCATATGTTTATTCGTCATTTGTTTTTTCTATCGTCATTTGTTTTTCCGATCGTCATTTGTTTATCCGACCCTAATTTGTTTATCCGACCGTCATTTGTTTTGTCGATTTTCATTTGTTTTGTCGACTTTCAGTTGTTTATCTTACTTTCATTAATTGTTTAGTGATCTTCATTTGTTTTGCCGATCTTCATTTGTTTTGTCGATCCTCATTTGTTTTGTTGATCTTCATTTATTTTGCCGATCTTCATTTGTTTTGTCGATCTTCATTTGTTTTGCCGATCTTCATTTGTTTTGCCGATCTTCATTTGTTTTTTCGATCTACATTCGCTATATGATAATTAGTTCGCTACTTCACTTTCTAAAGGGGGTGTTAAAATGATAGTATGACTACGAGGACATTTATATCCTCGTGGTCATACTGCTGTGACAAACTAGTATGACCACGAGGAAACTGCGCATTAAAGTGAGGTGAACCGTCACCCATATCTATTAACGATTTACTGGAGAGGTTAACCGTAGTTAAAAAAAAATTACCACCGTACACCCAGGTGGTCTGGGAAGGTGGACGGTGGGAAAGAACCGGAAAAAACAAGGCATTAACTAAGGTGGACCGTCACCAATATCTATTAATGATATACCGGATAGGTGAACCGTAGTTAAAAAAAAATTACAACCGTACACCCAGGTGGTCTGGGGAGGTGGACGGTGGGAAAGCACCGGATATTATGCATGCTCATAAGGTCGAAATTAGCTTGGACCAATTTTTTGTAATCTAGATGCGATAAACATTCAAAAAAATAGGTGCAAGCAATTTTCGACCTTATGAACATGCATAATATTTATTTATTTTTCAAATATTCGTGATCAGTGATGTTATTTAGATTTGACTGGCCTCGTAGTCCAGTGGTTAGCGTGCCTGACTGAGGATTCGGAGGTCGTGGGTTCGATTCCCACTTAGGACAAATCTCTTTGTGGGATGAGCACATTAATTTGTTCTAGTTCTGGGTGTAATTTATCTGTAATATGTATGTATTTATAAATATATAGAACTAGCAGATCCGACAGACGTTGCCTTAACTATGAAAAATCGGTATTCCGAGTTCTGAGTACCCAGTCCTCTGTTCCCTTTTCCAATTTCCTGTTCCCGGTTTTAGAGGAAATTTTGAGGAAGTTCAATCCGCTTGACATTGTCATTTTCATGATTTTGCTTTAAGTAGGTACTATTGGAAATATTATTGTTAATTTTATAAAATTTTGTATAACCAACAATAAATATGTGAAAGAACAAGAAAATTCGAAGATGGCTAGCCAGGAATAATGAAAGACCACGCTGCAGGTAGTGTCCACTGTGCATTAGGATGAAAGATTGTCAACAGCCCTAAGCAACTGGTCATGGAAGGTATGAACCTTATTCTATAGTGCTGGCTGCATTCGGTGCAGGACACACACTCACTAAGTCTTTGTAAAATACGGGAATGGCCTCTACGAAGATTACATTTGAAAATCCGCTTGACATTGTCATTTTCATGATTTTGCTTTAAGTAGGTACTATTGGAAATATTATTGTTAATTTTATAAAATTTTGTATAACCAACAATAAATATGTGAAAGAACAAGAAAATTCGAAGATGGCTAGCCAGGAATAATGAAAGACCACGCTGCAGGTAGTGTCCACTGTGCATTAGGATGAAAGATTGTCAACAGCCCTAAGCAACTGGTCATGGAAGGTATGAACCTTATTCTATAGTGCTGGCTGCATTCGGTGCAGGACACACACTCACTAAGTCTTTGTAAAATACGGGAATGGCCTCTACGAAGATTACATTTGAAAAGTAAAAAGAGTCATTAGAATGAACATGAACGCTTAGCAGATGGAATTTACATGGTTATTAAGTTAACAGGCCTTGGTTGGACCAAGTGTATTATGAGGACAATGTCTACCGTAGTTCTGTTTTCCTATACGTCGCGCGTCGTAGGCTTACAGTATGTCTGGGACTACCTGAAGAAGGAACTAAGTTACGATGTCAATTGCTTAGAAGACAAGTTGAGTCGAGTAGTAGTCTAGCCAATGAATCTAGAAATGTATTTAATAAATAAATTTACATAACTTATATAATATGTATTATGAATTTGTTACTCTTTCACGCTGTAATGGCTAAAAGTATCTGGCTGAAATTTGGTACCTACAGAGAGAGGTTAGAGACAGTGTAGGAACCAAATTTCACGCAGGCGAAGCTGCGGGCATCAGCTAGCACAAGCATATAGCTTAATTTGGGCTAGATGATGTTGTGTGAGAATGTCCAACAATATTTATCTATACTTCTATACCAATATTATAAAGAACTAAAGTTTGTGTGTTTGTATATTTGTTAAATTGTAAGGGGTAGGGGAGACCGGGGCTGGTTGACTATAGGAGTAGGTAGACTAACTATCAATAACTCGGCCAAAGCAATGGCTTGGAGCCAACCGATGACACCCGAGAGTCCGCTACCTCTCCCCGCTCAGTCACCGGGAGTGCGGCGTCGCGCACGCACACCGTTTGAGTGAAGGAAATTAAAGTTGAAAAATGACTTACGTAAGTAATTATTTTCATCGTAAGGTTTTTTGCAATAATGCCTATTTATTCATGGTTACTGATTGTCAAAGAATTTATAATGGATGTTAGATTCATGTTCTTTCTTTTATGTATGATGTTATTTGATTTCTTAGCAGTTTTTTGGTTATGTCATATGATTGAAAATAAAAATGTGGTTTGGGGCTAGTAGACTAATGTATAACGGGGCTGGATGACCAATAATCGTACGTAAAAGAAAGAACATGAATCAAACATACATTATAATTTATTTGACAATCAGTACCCATAAATATACAGGCATTATTACAAAAAAATTACGATGAAAATAATTACTTAAATACGTTATTTTTCATCTTTAAATTCCTTCACTCAAACGATGTGAGTGCGCGACCCCGCTTTCGGTGATTTATTGTATGCGTGTTTTATTTTCAATAAATAATAATAAAAATAATAGTTGTTTATGCCCTTCCTATTTCCTCGTAGATTTGTCGTTACAAGTATGGACTTGTATGGGCAAAATCTACGAGGAAATAGCAGTTGACCTATGGAGGTCAACTTACCCCAGGCGAATAGTCAACCTACCCCAAGCATGGGGCAGGTTGACCAGTTTTTCTTATTGTATAAGATCTAGACTGTACGCTATATTATAATGAATTACGTGCTCTTTGCTATATTTTTCCAAAGCTTAATAGTTAACCTATGAAATAAACCTGTTTTTGAATTAATATACTATAAAGAAATAAAAATATAAGCCTTAAAGCTGAAACCTAGTCAACCAGCCCCGGTCTCCCCTAATCTGGGGATCTACTATCTACTGAACCGATTTTAAAAATTCTTTCACCAATAGAAATATAGGCTATATAACATCACGCTACAACGAATAGGAGCGGAGCAGTTAAATGTTTCAAAAACGGGGGAAAAGTTATTCCTTTAGAGAGCTTCGTTGCGTGTGCTGCGTAAATATTTATAGTTATGTAAAAAATATGTACTACAATATTGTTTTTCTTAAAAAGTTCCAAAAAAATTGCGCGAAAGCATAGCATGTGTCTATCTTTGGGTTGGTGCACAATAACCATTTTAATGGCAATCAATTTTTTTCTACAATAATGCCACGGGCTACCTCATTCATAAAAAAATTGTTCTTAAAAATAATGCGACGGGAATACACGCGACGAGAAACCTTTCTCTCTCTCTCTCTCTCTCACGTAGTATTGAATATTAACGACGAGACGCTACGGGAGTAAACGCAACGCGACAGGAGTAATTGCGACGGGAACAGGTAATACTCTCTCTCATGTGGCGCAAACGAAGTTGCGCGGGTCAGCTAGTTCCAAATAAAAGGCTATTTAACTTCTCATTGTTTAATTTTATTGATAATCTTTATCAATAAAATTAAAGGTTTCATTTCAGCTTTTTTATAGTTATATTTTAGTTTGTGAAGATAACTGAAGTGTGTAATTTTTGCGTTTTGTGTTTGGTACAGTATACCGGACGCAAATTGTTAACTGAATTCATTTTGTAGACGATCTACTGGTGAAATGTAATTATCTTATATTATTTATACTGTTGATTGATGGCAGTTGATGGAACTTGCTACACATATTGAAAAAGTTCACTTGTACTGTTCCACAATATTTATTACCTTCTAGCTGACCCGACAGACGTTGTCCTGCCTTAACTATGAAAAATCGGTATTCCGAGTTCTGACTACCCGGTGCCCTGTTCCCGTTCCCGATTTCCTGTTCCCGGTTTCGGATTGAGTTCCCGATCCCCTGTTCCCATTCTCGGTTTCAGATTCTGGGTTCCCGGTTTCGAGTTCAGAGTTCCCGGTTCCTAGTTTTCGGTTACCGGGTTCCAGTTTCCTGTCAGTCTTTCTGTTCCCGGTTCCCATTTTGGAGTTGCCAGTTCTAAGACCCGATCCAAAATCACAGTGGAAACCATTCTTCTAACAGTTCAAGCGGGTTACAGTTATTTAAATCATATCAATAATCCTTCTCCTGACAATAACAAACACTAAAAAAAGAATCTAAGTATATATCGTACCTCTATATAAATAATTTACGACGAATCTACGACATTTTGTACTCTTACCGGTCGCAACACGGGACGCCGCGCCGCCGCCGTCGGTCGCCACACGGGGCCTTCCTTGTTGCACTCAGAACACATAATTGAAATAAATAATAATTTCAATTATTATTTATTTCAATTATTTACATTGTCATTTTAGGTGTTCGTAGTGTAATAATGATTTTAATATAAATAACCTTAGAGAATGCCGTAAGGCGAAACCGGTTAGGTATTACAATAATAAAATATTGTGACAAAGGATGTTTTTCAATATATTTGTCTCATGTTTCATCATTAGGTAAACACAACAAATAATATTTCAACAGTAAGTTTTCCTCTCAGACTAATCTAAGGTTTTCCTATACAACTTTCAAGTATGTAATTTGTTGGGTATTTCCGCCCAAAAAAGTTTGTGCAAAAGAATCTGCATATGTTTATTCGTCATTTGTTTTTTCTATCGTCATTTGTTTTTCCGATCGTCATTTGTTTATCCGACCCTAATTTGTTTATCCGACCGTCATTTGTTTTGTCGATTTTCATTTGTTTTGTCGACTTTCAGTTGTTTATCTTACTTTCATTAATTGTTTAGTGATCTTCATTTGTTTTGCCGATCTTCATTTGTTTTGTCGATTTTCATTTGTTTTGTTGATCTTCATTTATTTTGCCGATCTTCATTTGTTTTGTCGATCTTCATTTGTTTTGCCGATCTTCATTTGTTTTGCCGATCTTCATTTGTTTTTTCGATCTACATTCGCTATATGATAATTAGTTCGCTACTTCACTTTCTAAAGGGGGTGTTAAAATGATAGTATGACTACGAGGACATTTATATCCTCGTGGTCATACTGCTGTGACAAACTAGTATGACCACGAGGAAACTGCGCATTAAAGTGAGGTGAACCGTCACCCATATCCATTAACGATTTACTGGAGAGGTGAACCGTAGTTAAAAAAAAATTACCACCGTACACCCAGGTGGTCTGGGAAGGTGGACGGTGGGAAAGAACCGGAAAAAACAAGGCATTAACTGAGGTGGACCGTCACCAATATCTATTAATGATATACCGGATAGGTGAACCGTAGTTAAAAAAAAATTACAACCGTACACCCAGGTGGTCTGGGGAGGTGGACGGTGGGAAAGCACCGGATATTATGCATGCTCATAAGGTCGAAATTAGCTTGGACCAATTTTTTGTAATCTAGATGCGATAAACATTCAAAAAAATAGGTGCAAGCAATTTTCGACCTTATGAACATGCATAATATTTATTTATTTTTCATATATTCGTGATCAGTGATGTCTATAAACGCCTAAAAGCACATTTTTAGAGAAGTGTCATTAAGGTCGAGATTTGCTTGCACCTATTTTTTTTAATGGCAAACGCATCTAGATTACTAAATATGGCTGCAAGTATTTTTGATCTTATCAAATTGCTTATAGTCTTTTGTTTTATTGATCTGCATATGTTTATTCGTCATTTGTTTTTTCTATCGTCATTTGTTTTTCCGATCGTCATTTGTTTATCCGACCCTAATTTGTTTATCCGACCGTCATTTGTTTTGTCGATTTTCATTTGTTTTGTCGACTTTCAGTTGTTTATCTTACTTTCATTAATTGTTTAGTGATCTTCATTTGTTTTGCCGATCTTCATTTGTTTTGTCGATCCTCATTTGTTTTGTTGATCTTCATTTATTTTGCCGATCTTCATTTGTTTTGTCGATCTTCATTTGTTTTGCCGATCTTCATTTGTTTTGCCGATCTTCATTTGTTTTTTCGATCTACATTCGCTATATGATAATTAGTTCGCTACTTCACTTTCTAAAGGGGGTGTTAAAATGATAGTATGACTACGAGGACATTTATATCCTCGTGGTCATACTGCTGTGACAAACTAGTATGACCACGAGGAAACTGCGCATTAAAGTGAGGTGAACCGTCACCCATATCTATTAACGATTTACTGGAGAGGTTAACCGTAGTTAAAAAAAAATTACCACCGTACACCCAGGTGGTCTGGGAAGGTGGACGGTGGGAAAGAACCGGAAAAAACAAGGCATTAACTGAGGTGGACCGTCACCAATATCTATTAATGATATACCGGATAGGTGAACCGTAGTTAAAAAAAATTACAACCGTACACCCAGGTGGTCAGGGGAGGTGGACGGTGGGAAAGCACCGAAAACATCGAAGACAATCAATATCGCACTCGTAACTTCAACTCTAAGCCATCAAATGTTTTTTGATACCAGTTAATGACCGCGGCTTCACCCTACCTGAACTGATTTACCTACCTGAGGTCTTCCTGTATCTTTTTCCATAAGTAGTTGTTCTCGGTATAAAAGTAACGTAAGTATGTCTTTTCTCAACATCTGTTCTTATCTTACTCTATACCAAATTAACATGAGTCGGTCAGTGGCTCAAGCTTGAAAGTCTAACCGGCAGACAGAGTTACTTTTGTATTTATATATTAGTACTTATTAGTACTGATTTGTGTGTGCATAAACATTAAATGTAATGCGAGGAAAGTTTTTCTGTATATAATTCTGAAGAAGTATGTAATTACTTCCAAGGCAATTATGTTCAGGAGACTCGTTTTACTCACAGATAGGTTGATGAGAGTCGGCGTGTGTTCAATGGCCCCATCCAACTGGAATAATTCATCCATCCAAATGTGATCGGGATCTGTATCTGATTGTTATGACGTGGCCAGTGATATAATAGAAACATGCGCAACAAACACATTCATCTGGCACGTAAGTAAATAAGAATCTATTTCTGAAGGTAATAAGTTTTGTAAGACTGATTGATACGATATTTACTGATCTTTACGGAAATTATATACTTTTGATATTTAGATTTGACTGGCCTCGTAGTCCAGTGGTTAGCGTGCCTGACTGAGGATTCGGAGGTCGTGGGTTCGATTCCCACTTAGGACAAATCTCTTTGTGGGATGAGCACATTAATTTGTTCTAGTTCTGGGTGTAATTTATCTGTAATATGTATGTATTTAAAAATATATAGAACTAGCAGATCCGACAGACGTTGCCTTAACTATGAAAAATCGGTATTCCGAGTTCTGAGTACCCAGTCCTCTGTTCCCTTTTCCAATTTCCTGTTCCCGGTTTTAGATGAAGTTTCTGATACCCTGTTCCCATTCCCGGTTTCAAATTCTGGGTTCCAGGTTTCGAGTTTAGAGTTCCCGGTTCCTGGTTTTCGGTTACCGGGTTTCAGTCAGTCTGTCTGTTCCCGGTTCCCATTTAGAAGTTTCCAGGTCTAGCACCCGATCCAAAATCGCAATACAAAACATTTCTTGTAACAGTTCAAGCAGGTTATAGTTATTTAAAATTTTCCACACATTGTCGTATTTGCAGCACACATTCTGTCAATTCTATGTCAATTATCATAATGGTACAATAAAAAAGTTCATAATTGTCCAAAGCGGTTAGATTAGAAATATTATTGTATGGTGGTTCAGTATTCTTAAATTAATAATTTTCGGTGCAATTTTTTTATATTTTTCTTTTATAAGAAATTCTCCTGACAATAACAGACACAACAAAACAAGAATTAGCGAAATCGGTCCAGCCGATCACGCGTGATACCGTGAACAAAGAATTAGGGATTAATTTTATATATTTAGACGTCTAGATACGAGTATCAATCGTTAAGATTCCATAGCATAAACTTATAGTAGCTTAATTTAGGCTAGATGTTATTGTGTGAGAATGTTTACAAATATGTATTTATTTATTATTTATTTTGATAGCAAAAATCATCTCTTATACTTTACGCACAATAGTCAAAAGATATCAATTTCCGCCGAATGCTAAAAATATCAAGCATGTGCCTTTGTAATATTTCATCTCGAAATCGTGAACAAATTTTTTGGAGTTGACGATTTTTTGGAGTGGACGAAAATACAAGAATTGCCAGACAACAAGAAATTATTAGAAGGGTCTGAGTACGTATCTGGCATGACGATATTATAGTGTCTAGGAAACCTTAAGGGTGCCTTTCCACACACTGCGGGTTCCGTACTGTAATTGCCACAAGATTTACTACAAAATTGATACCACAAATCACACAAACACAAGGTAACTGCTGTAAATCGTTAAGGAATTCCCTCAACTGTCTTTCGGTTCAAGCATCAGATCGACTCCAGACCTTCATTAAAGTGTAGTACATTAAAGCACTTAATTAAAAAGTTTACAAACGCACTAGTTGACCCTACAATTTTCGGTGGTTCCCCTCGACTTCTCCTGGTTCCCATCTCAGATCCTGACCTGGTGAAAATGGGACTATTTCAGAAGTAAACCTTCATCTTCATCAACAAAAAAAAATCAGTCTATAATTGACGGAAATATCGGTTAACATACAAAAAAAAACATACCGACGAATGAAAAACCTCCTCCTTTTTGTAGTTTGTTAATAATAATGATATAATCCGTCTTATTGTTTAACGTGAACTAACCAATGTATTGGCACAGGGCGGAAGCTCCATACAAATGATTCGTTTTCAATTCTGTCACCTACACTTAAAATTCGTTATTTGTATGTACAGAGCTTGAATGTGTATGTGACCACCAAGGCTAAGTAAACGTTGCGTCAAAATACCCTACAACTATAATGACAGCAGTGGCGGTGGTGGGGAACTTTGCTCAGTGGGGGGCAGGGAGTTGCCTATCTGTATGTAATACTATTATACTATTTTTTTGGCATTAGGTTGATGTATTGAAATAAATAAATGTTCGGTTTACTGCAAACCACGAAAATGTACGTTCATTAATTCGTTCATCCAGAGATGTGCTATGCTAGAATAGAATAGAATAGAATAAAACTTTATTTGCACACAATGTTAAATTTTACATTTATAAACAATTGCAGATATTGTACAAAGGGCGGCCTTATCGCTAAAAGCAATTTCTGCCAGGCAACCTTGGGATGGACAGAAAAAGATATAGATTATAAGACAAATGGTAGTTTAGGTGTAGAAATAAATGATACAAAACAATACACACATACCAGAAGGTATATAAATAAACAAAGAACTAAGTAAGTACACATACAAATATACCTACATACAAAATATACATACATATAAATATACATACATATAAAGAGATATACATATAACTATTCATAAATATACGTACATCCAAATAAACATACTTAAAAGCATACATTTAAATGTGGAAAAAAAATATCAAGCTAAGAAACATCCTACAGGGTTTAAATAATGTTGTCTCACCAAACGCTTAAAGACAACCAAAGGCGGAGCCCTTCTAATCGTTGTAGGCAGCGCATTCCACAATCGCACAGCCTGTATGGTGAAAGATTTATCATAAATCCCAGTAGAGTGAGTTGGCATAGCCAATACCAAAGATTCCGATGACCTAAAGGATCTTGTATGTGTGTCATTAAGGAACATAAATCGTTCTTTGAGATAAATTGGGGAACGTGGATTGAATAGTAAACTGTAAAGGATATGAGCATTTCGACGAAAGCAAATTGGAAGCCACTCGAATGGTTTACGGTATTCGGATATATGATCATATTTGCGTAATTCAAATAAAAATCTTAATGCAGAAGTTTTGAAGGCGCTCAAGTTTATCAAGTTGCTCTTCTGTGATATCGAGATAGCTGACATCGGCATAATCTAGAATAGGAAAAATGAGAGATTGGGCAAGCGCAATTTTAGTGGTCATTGGCAGAAAATTGCGTAGTCGACGCAAAGACTGTGCAAATGCGAACAGTTTCCGGCTGACTTCTTGAAGTTGGGGACGCCAGGATAGCGTGCCATCAACCAAGATTTCCAGGATTCCCAGATTTTTAACAGTTGCGCTTATGGGTATTGCAACACCGTTAAATGTGATGTCAGGTAGCTGAGCCCCGTCTAATCGTGACACCATGATAGGACTGCCGATCACTGCCACTTGGGTTTTGGAGGGATTCACGCTAAGTCCGTATTCCTTGCTCTACTTACATATTTGCCATAAATCCGAGTTAATTATGGATATAGCTTCAGTAATTTCATGGACCGGAGCTTGCATATAGATCTGAAGACCATCTGCATAAAGGTGGTAGGATGATAGTAAAGATTTAGAGATGGAATTTATAAGAATGGAGAATAATAAAGGAGATAGAACGCCACCCTGTGGTACTTCCGCAGTCGTGTCGCACCAAGAAGAAAAATATTCCTCAATGCGTACACGCTGCCGCCGCCCGAACAGGTAACTGTGAAACCAATCAATATCTGTTGGAGATATGTTAATCGAGCGCAGTATACCGAGCAGTTTATGGAAATCCACTGTATTAAAAGCGTTGCTAAAATCAAGTAAGGATATGACAGTAAGATTTCCGTTCTCCATGCCCAGCCTAATATCGTCAGTGATACTGACCAACGCACTAGTCGTGCTATATCCCGGACGAAATCGTGATTGGTAAGGGTTAAGGAGAAGGTTTCTGTTAAGGAATGCACTTAGTTGGATATGAACAAGCCGTTCTAAGACTTTTGAAAGGAAAGGTAAAATGGAAATGGGACGATACTCGGCAAAGGATGTAGGGTTAGACTTTTTGGGAATGGGGACAATTTGTGCCTCTTTCCACGTTGTCGGAAATACACTGAAGGTTAAGGAGTGGTTAAAAAGATGACACAAAATGGGAAGAATTTCATCCAGAATAAGCACCATCATGTTACGAGTTACGCAGTCTGTACCCACTGCGTTGGAACTAAGCGATTTTATGCATCTCTTAACATCACAAGCAGATAATTGTTCGAAAAGAAACGGTGGAAAGGCAGGAGTTGGAAGCGATGAAAGATACAGTAAAGTACTTTCTTTATTAGATGAATCATAACATGAAGCCGAACAGAAATGCTGATTTAATGAATTAATATCAAGTACTTTGGGAAGGTCTTGTTGTTGGCTTTCTAACCCCTATTGTTTTAAGAAATTTCCAGATCTTCGCAGGGTCCCTATTCTGGACCAAATTATGGATATGCTGGCGTTGCGCTTTCCTACACACCTTGCCGCAGAGGTTCCTCAAAGCTATATATTTCTCACGGTTCTCACATCCCTACGCTTAAACCTACACTTGGCTGCAGTTTTTTTTTGCAATGTGGGATTTAATTTCTGCTGTAAGATAAGATCTTAAGCTAAGAGCAACTATCGCACTCTAACGGCCCGGACTGGAGCATGTACATCAAATAGGTCTAATAATTTATATTTATAGAGAAGCGCTCGTGGCCCCGCGGACTCAGTGTTCTGTAAACGATCACTGCAGTAAGCAACTTTCACTATGGCCGGTCCATGGATGGGTGACCATCCATGTGATCACTTTGTGACATTTATTTGAGCGTTTCCGTGCTTCGGAAGGCACGTTAAGCCGTTGGTCCCGGTTGCCAGTAAAATGGCAGTCGTTAAGCTAAGTTGAAGGCTTTATTTCAACAGCAGGCAGTCACAACCTGCGCCTGTCCATTTAAACACGGCAGTACGGCTCACCACCTATTACGTGGGACAAATTATACAAAGGTGAAATGTGGGCATTTAATATGCCTCTGCCTACCCCTTCGGGGATAAAGGCGTGACCATATGTATGTATGTATGTGGGAAACGGAATGTAATTCGAGTGAACATGATGAATGAATGAGAGAGAGTGAACGGTTCATATTAGATGTAAGATCGGGGAGTTGGAAATTGGGAATTGTTGAAGACGGTTGTACGAAGTGTTTTTTTTAAGTCATTAAAAGTATATTTTAACGTAAAGTGTTAAATTATTTACCACAATCCCACAGTTTTGGGGGCTCGTCCGGGATTGTGCGTAAGTGCTAAAAAGACGAAGATTGCGAAAGTTTGAAAACGACGCAACGAGTTCGAGTACGTGAGTACCCACTTAAATTTGATTTGTGCTCACGGTGGTGAAAAATTCCATCGAAGACGTGGTCAAGAAGACGTGCCTGGCTTAAAATAGAAAAGACGTATCTATTGTCTACCTACTGCTTAATACGACGATGGCAGAAGGCGGAGCCGGCAAAATGTTCGACGACGGTATGGGATCCACGTCACGGGCGGCGGCGGCCACCATGTTATACCATCTCGACGGTAATATTACCCCATTCGACGGCGATGATAAGTCTTATGCCTCAACCAAATGGGTTCAAGACATCGAAGATAACGCCGAAATATTTGGTTGGACGGCGCAGCAAAAGCTGATCATCGCGCGCAGGTCGCTGAGTGGCACAGCGGGCCTCTGGTTAAAATCGGAAAAGGTTTTCAAAAGTTTCGATGAGCTCAAGAATGCCCTTATTAAAGAATTTCCGGATACGGTTAACATGAAAGAAATGCACGAGTTGCTCTCTAAAAGAAAGAAACGGAAAGACGAAAGTTACTATCAGTACGTGTTATCCATGAAGGAATTAGGAAAACGGGCGAAGTTTCCTGACTACGTAGTGATCCAATACATAATTGATGGCATTGAAGATCGTCCTATGTATAAAAGTGTCTTATACGGTGTGACTACCTACCCTGCGCTGAAATAAAAGTTGACGCTGTATGAAAAAATAAAAGAAGACGTGTCAAAGGAAGCGCGTATGGTCGTGCCTGAACGGAAAGAAGAAGTAGCATCCCACAATGGACGCCGATGTTATAATTGTGGCGACAGAAATCATATGTCGGCGCAGTGTCCAAATGGCATAAAATGTTTTAAGTGCAATGAGTACGGCCATATTGGTTCGCGATGTCCTTTGATCGGGGAACTTCGTAGAGGCGATCGGAACACTTCGGCGAAGCAGACATCCGGTCCGGCGCATGTTGTACGGAAAGGAACGACACCGCAGCGTTCGGCGATGTTCGGTACAACAGATATGGCGTCTTCGTCGACCAATCAGTGCGAGTGTCTATGCGGCCATGACGCCCATCAAAACGTCAACATAATGTCAACGTCAGATGAACATTCGGAGCAGATTGTAAACAAAGACATTTTTAGTGTAAAATTAACAAATATTAAAAAACCTGTAAAATCAGTAATTGTTGCGAATGATCATAATTGTAATGCTCTAATAGACTCTGGTAGCGATGTGAATTTAATCTCGGCGGAACTTAGTGCTAAGTTATTTGATGTGCAGTTCGATGTTGGCGGCTTAACATTGACTGGTCTTGGCGGTTCACGAGTAAAATCGTTAGGAAAGATTTCAACGACCATTCTCATTGACGGACAGTGTTACGCCGGAATAACATTTCACATTGTTTCTAGAGACTGTATGCCGTACGATGTAATAATAGGTCATGAGTTTTTGAAAGATGTAAAGGTGTTGATGAGTGAAGGCTGTGTGACCATATTCCGACGTGAGAGTGACTGGCTATGTAACGTTAATTGCATTACAGATGTAGTAGAATCCTCGGAGAATGTCAGTAGCTCTCAAGTTAAGTTAGAAAGTTATCCGTGCCTTAAAAATTATCATCCAAACCAGGTAAATGATGCTCCTCATGACCTAGTAGCTGTGTCAAAAGATGTCACACCTGTGACACAGCCACCTCAAGGATTGTCACATGTGGGGCAAGGTATCCTAAAGAGACAAGTTGATGAGTGGCGGAAGGACAAAATAAATAGGGTGAGTTATTCAAAATATTCTAGCCAACGTGTATCGGTGAAGAAAAAAGATGATACAAACAGAGTGTGCGTTGGCTATCGACAGCTCAATACTAATATGGTTAAAGACGAATATCCGTTACCAATCATGAATGGATTGTCTCGGGCCAGTGTGTTTAGTTTACCTTACCACGAGAATAGGTTTCTCTATTTAAAGAGAAGAAAGAAAAAAGCAGCAGAGATAAGAGTGAATGTGTGATGTATGGTAGGTATGGAAGTTGATATTTAGATTTAAGATTTTGTGTTGTATAATTGTATTTATCAAGTTGAACTTACTTAAGATTGTATTAGAGTTAAGTTGATGTAATTTTGTTAGAATGTGAGGATGAGAGATGATTTGGGTGTAAGGTGAGTGATGTCTGGGGACAGACATGATGCAGGATGACCGAATGTGGGAAACGGAATGTAATTCGAGTGAACATGATGAATGAATGAGAGAGAGTGAACGGTTCATATTAGATGTAAGATCGGGGAGTTGGAAATTGGGAATTGTTGAAGACGGTTGTACGAAGTGTTTTTTTTAGTCATTAAAAGTATATTTTAACGTAAAGTGTTAAATTATTTACCACAATCCCACATGTATGTAATTTATATGTAAAAATGCTGACTTTCTCGTCAGTACAGTCCGAAGCTAACAAAGAACCCCAGTCTAAATTTGATGCATCCTCACGTAGCCCATTAAGATCCATGCCACTAAAATTGCGCTGCATAAGGATTTTGGGTTTGGATTTAGGTCGAATATTATAGGAGAGATAGATCAGGTCATGGTACGAGAACTCATCAGCTGTGCATTGTCCATGCTTAACAACTAATTCAGTGGAAGAAACAAGGATGAGATCAATTAGGGATGAAGCACAATTAGTAAAGTGATAAGTAACATTTAAACAAGGTTGCTCTAGATGCGTTAATATCCATCAATCACATTCTTCGATCTACATGTAACGTTGAAAGTTTATATTATATTGTCAAATTGTGGGACCGACTAATACAATTATGCATTTACAGCAACGTAGCGTAACACTCTGGTGAAAAAGCACCCTAACGCTAAAGCACTTTCTGCGCTAAGGCTCGTTTATTACAAGATTTTGGTCGTGAGCTTCTGTCATGAAATACTTAATTTCACGCGAGAAAACTGGAGCTTACATTCTTATACTTATTAAGGTTATAGTAAAAACATACATTTATTGTCAAAAATTACAGAGAAACATAATTATTACATATCTATATTTACATTATTACTATCTAAACTAAACCTAAATAAGGCCCCTGTGGCATTGTGCCCAAAAGACTAGCAGCATTCCCCCTTTGAATAGCAATACCTATTCGTTGAGCGAGAAAACTGCCAGCCCTTGGGTCACCAGTTGACTCCACAAGGCGCTTTTTCAAATTCTTGAAAATTTTTATAGTTAAAAAAAATGGTTATAGTTGTATGTATACATATCTACTTATACAAATTTGCTCAAGTTCGTTATTCATATTTTGGTGTTATAACGGACAAATTGTAGTGGAAATGTGTTAAAATTTACGGAAAAACAAACACACTCACAATACCGAATTTTAACAGGTTCTGACGATTCATGAAAATTATATTACACCTTTGTTTGAGTATTTTCCACAATATCTATTCATTATAGGTTGACTAACAGATTAGGACAACAGAAGCCAGAAAGTCAAGAATACTACTCTACTAGACCCATCCTCAAACTTTCAAAGACGTACGTACCGACTTGTATTTTAATAGGTCATAAAAAGGGTCAATAGGTTATAACAAAGTTTGAACAATGTTTGTACGGTGTTTGTAAAAGTAACACCTACTTAAACTTGTTGATAGCTATTGTTTAAACCCTCTGAGTTTTTTTTTATTATTAGATAATTTGTGGTTTAGTAGCTACCGACCCGATGGAATGGATTATTGAATTTAGAGCGTTTTTTATTTGAATTGCAGTCGGAACTGTCATAAAGCAGAGAAGTTAGAATGGCTTTGTGTCATTTTCTAGTTGACGATAAGGAATTCCGACTTCCACAATATTTATTTTCGAATCATATTCAAATATTAGGTCGTGCTTTGATATTGGAAAATCTATTTCAATTTGGTCAACGCAAATTGATACAAAATGTTGCTTAAGATCACATAAAACCTATATGTAGTGTAAGAGAGAAAAGGATAGATAGTCTAAATGCAGTTTGTGTAAAGGAGAAGGCAAGAGATAATCCTCACAGAGACTGTTCACCGCCAGACTTAGGAAATGAAAGCCAGCCGAACCCAAATTCATTACCGTTATCGTGTTTGCCATCCCGACACTTGCACATAGGTATGAGAGTTGCAAATAACTAGGACGTAACTAAAATAGCTTCACAGTAAACTCTGACCAGTATTACCAGCTCGGGACTCCCGGCTAAAGGCAGTCGTTGGGTAAAGTGTAGTTTTAGCTGGTAACACATGCGGACATGGTATGCATGAGGATTTTCATACGTAAAAAGAAGAATTATATGTATTTTGTAGAATATGAGTGTACTTTTACTAAAATGGTGATCTTATTAGACAAGGGTTGTTGTATCTTCTTCTATTTGCAAGCATTAAGTCCCAGTGGCTGCTGCTCTCTTTTTCGTTTTAGCGTGATGTTATATAGCTTTTAGCCATTAGCTATCCTCACTAAATAGACTATGAAACTGTACAAGATTTTTTGAAATGCAACTAGTGGTTTTTAAGATCCTAGCATAAAAAAATTCTTCAGTTTGAGAACGTACCTTATAAGATCGACAAATTAGGTTATTGTGAGCGAACCTTAGAAAATGGTCATAATCATGCTACTGCAGTTTTTTTTAGACTTTTAAAGAGGGACGATTTTGTAATACATAAGTTTTACTTAAATTTACGCAGCGTACGCCATGGAAGCTCTCGGAATGTCAGGAATAAATTTTCCATGTTATCGAAACATTTTATATCTTCATTGCTCCTCCGCGCCTATTCGTCTTAGAGTGATGCTCTATCTATAGCCTATAGTCATCCTCAATAAAAGAACTGTCCTACTTCAGACTTCAAACTAACAAACTCTTCAGCTTTAAATATAACGTACGGAAGTAAGAATAAAAATCTTCACATTCCTATAGTGCTAGTAAATGGATTACTTTGCTCGTTGTATAATAAATATAATGTACATCCTTCTTCGTTTATAATAATGAGGAACTGAATTTTACTTCTTACCATTTTCCAGAGGTTAGTACTTTTCCCTGATATACTGGAGCTTATTTCACGTTCATAATTAAGGGAGCTGCGGTTAATCTAATGTTGGAATACGAATGGTCTTCCTTAATTTATTACTCTGGTGGAATAAGTTATCCCTACGGTTTTGTCTCATTATAATACAAGTGGACATCTGCGGATCTGTTTACTTGAAGTGATGTGCTGCGCTGTCATATTTAATCCCTTTAGGGATGGAATTTTGATACTCTTCCTTAGTGTGTGCTCACTCTTCACAGCTCAAAGAAATGGGACAGTACTACTACAACCCCTAGACTATCGACCGTAGACTGTTTAGTTAGTAGGACTCCGGCATGGTTTCCATGAGATTTCCACACGTTAAAAGAACGTTGCGGGGTGGTGCATAGAATTGATACGGTACGGTACGAAGTAATCTTTATACTTAAACTCAATACTATTTTATGTAAAAGCAAATATGGCAGTTTCACACGTTTCTACAAGTCCGATGAAGAAATACCTCTCCTCTTTTTTTTTTAACGTGAGGGAAAATCCTCACGGATGTTATGCCGGACTCCTACCAGCTAAAAAACCTCACGTTACGCCCAACAGCCTATGGTAGGGAGCCCCGGGTAAGCCCTCGGAAGGATGTCCCAGGACTCCCAACAGTCCCACGGTCGCCACTGCGACCTCGCCTAGGGGGTGGTTCGGGTGCTATCCCGCGTCTTTGGGGGGTTTCGGGTGTGATCTCGCTTCTAAGGGGGTCGTGCGTGAATCCCTTACGTCACGCTACCGTCATGGGCCTGCTTCTGTAAGGACGGTGAGCGACCCTCTCACCGCCTTCAGGTTCCCGGTCACGGAGGCCGATAGTCCTCGGTGAAGACACCTACCGAAGCTACCGTATCCGGAAAGTATCTGTGACAACCGGTAGGAGAGAGCACAGTGTCTCCTCTCCAGCCACTCGTCCATGACCGGTCTGACGGCCGCGATTGTGGCGAATCCCCCCTTTGATTGCTCAATTCGCACCTTCCATGTCTCCACGGTTTTCTGGTGGAGCAGGGACCGCTGGGCCTCGATTTCCTGAGACGCACCCCTTTGGCCCCGCTCCAGCGCCTTCTTGCGCCATCTAAACAGTGACGCAGGGGCTCTCGCTTCCAGGTCCCATGGAGGGGTCCCGGCTAGGAGACATGCCGCCTCGCCTGAGATCGTGCGGTATCCCCTTATCACCCTGAAGGCCATTGCCCTCTGTGGACTCAGCAATCTAGCCACATTGATGGCCGTCAGCCATTAGGGCCATACTTCGCACGATCCCCAGGTACAGTCTCCTGTAGGGAGTGTTGGGTCCCCTCAGTTTTGGGACCAAACTTCAGAAGTGATGTCCAAAGTTCCACCGGCCATCGAGTACGAGCCCCTGATTCTATTTTCTTTGACTATAAATGGCCGAGTAAAACGAACGAGTAGCGAGATTGAAAAAAATTACTTTGACTTCACCGCTACCAATATTTCTTTTGACCTCAAGATAAAAGTTGAAAACTTCCTAGCTAAATCAAATTAATTATGGGGAAGGAAGTACCAACTTGATCTAAAAAAGTGTCGCTTCACTGATTCTGTGTAATAAGTGCAGTTGAAAGACTTCTTTAGGTATTAACACTACTGGCACAAAGAGAATTTTTAATATCAGTCTTTTAAGTGGTCCAATTTGATTTTTTCCAAAATGAAGTAAGTAAATGAAAATTAAATGTAACGCCATCTTGACTTGACTATATCAAGTGAAAAGTAATTAAAATGTATGTTGCTAAAAGTTTATTTAAGCTAGAATTGTGTAGACATTGATTTATTGGTAATCTAAGTTTATCGTCTTGAATGAAACTAAGGAGGTTACTGATAACTCCATTTATCTTTGGTAGTATGCACAGTGGTAGCCGTAGGACTGTTGCGAGTCCTGGGGACATTCTTCCGAAGGCTTACCCGGGGCTCCCAACTGTAGTCTGTTTGGTAGGATAAGTATGGTTTTCAGTCATATAGCATCCTGTACGATATTCCACACGTTACAAAAAAAAACTGTACTACATTATTACAGTTACTCGGTTCTAGGTAGGGCATGAATCTCGGAATTATAATTCCGATATTGATTAATCCTAATATCGGAATATCGGAATCAGACAAAAACCTATATGAAACTGAATTTAAACTCTTACAAATCGTATAAATGCGGAACTTTGCGAGTATGAATGTGTGGTTTAGTGTTCGTGGTTGTCCGGATGTTATCCCGCTTTTTAGGTGGGGGCGTGCGTGAATCCTCACTCCTCACACGTTGTCGTCTAGGGCCTGCTTCTGTAAGGATGGTTAGCAGCCCTCTCACCGTCCTCGGATAAGTGAATGTGTGAGGGTTTGTTACTCTTTCTCACTCTACCCGCTAAACGAATATGACATAAATTTTGGGAAGGTATAGATTATAGTTTAAAATAACATGCCTACGTAGGTGTAACCGGTACTTGGACAGCTGACAGGATGACAGCCATCACCTCCCTTGTAGCCTTGTATCAAAGGTGATGGAGCGTGTAAATAATATACAGCTTCTGAGGTACCTTGGTTTTCGTTTACGGTCACTCGACTGGTGATCTTCTCATGTATCACTTACCTCAAATACCGACGACTATCGAGAGTAATAGTGAAGTCCTAGCAATGAGCCTTAATACCATTAAGGCCTGAGATCGGGTCTGACACCGTCTAATTTAACACAGCTAAGGAAGCCCCATTTACTGTGGTGCCGCAATTTCAGGGCACATCTCTCTCCATCTCCTATAGTATAGGGATTCTTGGTATTGGCATCTCCAGCGACGTTCAGTTAAGTAGTCATTTTGAATACAAGGTGATGCTGGCCTCTTAGAAGCTCCAAGTGCTCAACATGACGCGGAGGTACTTTACTGCGACGCAAATACTGTTTCTTTTAAGTCGCAAGGGCGGTCGTACATGGATTATATCGATGTCAAATTTGGGCTTAGACACCTAAATATTAGCATAGTCCATTCAACTAGGTTCAAAGGAGAACCATGAGAGATGTCATCGACCCTATACTTCAGGAAAGACTTGGACTCTATATGCGTGTTCTACCGCTGGTATATGCTCTGAGGATTTCTTTTATCGCACCGCTCGCTACAGACAGGGTGTAGGTACATGCTCATTCTCACACTTGGCGTCCGGAGCTTTCGATCACGGTAGGCCCCTTTCCAGTGGGCCCGTAAGCTTGTCTACAACGTTAGTGGTATAAAAATGTAACACTTCAACTGCTCAAGAGTTTCATACGTCAATTCGTATTCAAGGTTATCCCCAACTGTTTGTTATGCGTTATGTATGATTTCGAATCGAAGGTATGTGATGGATTCATATAAATGGCAAGGCACCCCCAGTAGTGTCGTGGATTTGGAATTAGATAAAGAAGCAAATACTATTGTTTTTTATTGTACTAATTCCAACATTTTCCAGATTTGTGCAATTTTTACAGATAATGGTCCTTTTTAATACGCTTTTATTTACCGCATATGTCTAATTCCGATACTGATATCGGAATTCCGATATTGAGATCCAATATCGGAATTGAATTCCTTCCGATATTACATGCCCTAGTTCTGGGCTTCTTGAAAGCATAATCTCTTTGGTATAGCAGGTAACTAAAATAGGCATAAAATGGTAAACTGGTTGGTAAGAAGAGCGATTGTTTTATATTCAAAGTTTACGACGACATCGAATACATTTAGGAATTCAAAACCGCTGATGTATTATGCAAAATAAATGGTTTTATTTCAACTAGCGTTCTCTTTCGAGAAAAGTTGTGTGCTCCGTATGCCGACATTGTTATTTTTATCATACTTTGTTAGAAAAATTTATTATAAGTGAACTTAAGCTCGTGATGAATTTAAAATACTTTTAACTATCGCGTTTATCTCTTCAGGTAGGTGATGAAGAATTATAAATGTATTTTTGGTTTAATTTCAAGGATTTTGAAGACTTTCCGAAAAGAAGCGGGGAAAGTATGAATGTGGACAAATGAATTTGAATCTAGGACTTAGTATGCAATGGAAACTAGAAGAAGGATAATGGTACAAATGTTTAGCTAGGTAAACAATACTTCACGTTGAGGCTGCAATGTTTGACCTTGACAAATCCTAAGGCAATTCGATTGCCGGATTTCATCCGATTCTAATACGAGTACATTATATTACTGATATTAAATCTGAGGGGTTTTAAGATAAAATATATACGTAATATATTGTTCTAAAGACCTATATCTATGTTATGACAAGTTTTTTTATGAGAATTAAACTCATTTATTTAGATAAAAAAGTACATTACTTGTTAAAATTTTTGTAATATTTCTAATTTTTTCGAGAGCGATTTCGATCGAACAAAGTATTCCTAATCGTGTTTTGATACGTTAAAAAAGCAAGAGTATCTAAAAAATTACAATAATATAGTTTTATCAGATCAAATCGAAGAATATTTTCTAGTATAAAATTGACCCCAAGATGAGTCTCTTTCGAACATTCAACCCTTAAAAGCATTACAAATAGGTTCTTCTGTGTCCTGCTTGCCTCGTCAATGCTCACGATTGATGGGACCACAGGACAGGACGATCTACCTATGCGGTAGATAAAAGGCAGCCTTCTGAGGTAGTTAGTCCCGTGTTAGCCCCTGTGTAGCAGCAGCACCGCCGTTTCTATTTTTAACCGACTTCAAAAAAAGGAGGAGGTTCTCAATTCGTCTGTATGTATTTTTTTTTATGTATGTCAAGCGATATTTCCGTCAATTATAAACGGATTTCAAAATTTATTTTTTTGTTGAATAGGGTTTACTTCTGAGGTGGTCCCATTTTCACCAGGTCAGGATCTGATGATGGGATCCAGGAGAAAACGAGGGCAACCACCGAAAATTGTAGGGACAACTAGTGCACTTGTTAACTTTTTAATTAAGTGCTTTAATGTTCTACACTTTAATGAAGGTCTGGAGTCGACTTGATGATAGAGTCGAAAGACAGTCGAGGGCATTCCTTAACAATTTACAGCAGTTACCTTGTGTTTGGGCTTGATTGATTTGTATTGATGAGAACTTTGCACCTAGATTGATAGATCCGCCTTCAAAAAAAAAAGGAAGTTCTCAATGTTTTATGTATGTTCACCGATATTTCCGTCAATTATAAACGGATTTCAATTGTTTTCTTTCTTGAATAGGGTTTACTTCTGAGGTGGTCCTATTTTAATCAGATCAGGATCTGATGATGGGATCCAGGAGAAATCGAGGGCAACCACTGAAAATTGTAGGGACAACCAGTGCATTTGTTAACTTTTTAATTCAGTGCTTTAATGTACTACAATTTAATGAATATCTGGAGTCTATCTGATTATGGAACCGAAAGACAGTCGAGGGAAATCCTTAACGATTTACAGCAGCTGCCTTGTGTTTGGGCTTGATTGATTTGTATAGATGAAAACTTTTACCTAGATAGATACATTTTTCGGTTCGCCCGTCACTTAAAATAATGAAAAAAAATTTTTCAATAAAAAATAAAACCGACTTCCAACAAATCCTGAAAAATAAAATTTACTTAGCACAAAGTAAAATGTATTTTGATTTATCAGATTTTATTCAATATAGTATTGAAGTTGGTGCCATGAATACCTAATACCTACATAAACCTATGGGTTTACTTGGCGCCGACTTCAATATGATAATGAATAAAATCAGATAAATCAAAATACACTTTACTTTGTGCTAAGTAAATTTTATTTTTCAGGATTTGTTGGAAGTCGGTTTTATTTTTTATTGAAAAATTTTTTTTACAGGTCTTTTTAGGCGGAGGCGCGTTCCATGTCTCCCAGACTAGACTATAGTGAGCACGTAGCTGGTCTCTCGTCTGCCGCAGTAATCAGAACCTCGGGCTCATTGCAGCTGCTAAGCCTTGAACGCAACCCAATTCGCCTTCACTTATTCGACAAACACGACGAACGACGAATAAGTATAAAATATTTTACAGACAGGTGGGCTGAGGCATATTATACGCCCACATTACACCTTTTAGTCTTATGTCTCACGTAATAGGTGGTGAACTTATTGCTGTGTTGAAAAATGGACAGGCGCAGATCGTATCGAGCCGCAGTTGAAATTTTTCAGGCCGCGAATAAGGCCTTCAACTTGGCTTAACGATTGTGATTTTACAGACATACCTATAGTTTAAATACTTTAATAGTGTCTAAATTCTAAATATTTGCATATCTATGTACTTATCTCCATTTTAGCCTCTCTCTATAAAATATATTGCAGAGAGCATCACAAATAAATGATTTTGATTTGATTTGATTTGAGAGGCTTATGGCGAGACTTGTGTCTGTAGTCTGTGACTCTGTTGCATTATACATATTACGTCACTAGTTTACGTGGATCTTCTGTTCAAAGTTTGAAATAAAACAAAAATTACAACGTCAATCGGATTGAACTTTCACTTTCACAATAAACGTTAGAGGGGCAGTCGGGTGAGACCGTCTCACAGCTTCTTGTTCACACTGTAGTCACTACTGTTGCAGAGAAACTACTTCTCTACTAATATTACTAATACGGATAACAATGTTTCTTATTTGTCTGTTTCTCCATTGTACCTAATTAATATAAAAAACTTGAGAGGTGTCAAGGGACACCCGGATGGAACGAAGTTCCTTTCGATTAAAGTGAAGGAATTGTAATAAAATTTTATTTTAATTTTAAAATTTTATTGTAAGCAAAAACAAAAACAGAAACAAAAAAAACTTGAGAGGTGTCAAGGGACACCCGAATGGAACGAAGTTCCTTTCAATTAATTAGTGCAGGAACTGTAATCAAATTTTATTTAAATTTTAAAATTTTATTGTACAAAAACAAAAACAAAAACAAAAACAATAATTAGTGAAGGAATTGTAAATTAATAATAATATTTTTTTTATTATTAACCCCCATTTTATTACCCCTCCCTCCCCCCCCTCCCTCCCCTTCCCCCCTCCCCCCATTTTAAATCCCCCCCCCCATATTACCCCCATATTAAAGGAGGGTAGAGGTACCTCTACCCTCCATACTATAGCAAAAAACATATAAACGGCCGAATTGAGTAACCTCCTCCTTTTTTGAAGTCGGTTAAAAAAGTGTCGTTACAACTTTTCGTGAGAATTTTTTCCGTCTAGCCCCCTTTCACAACGCGCGATAAGGAACTTCGTTCCAAAAACAAAATGAAAACAAATATAAAAAAAAAGTGAGTGCGTGTAACCTTTACGCGCGACTGAAACTGAACAGAGCGAAACTCCTATTTGCTTTGGTGTTGCTCGTAGAGTTCATGTTCATCCCCTGGCTAGCACTAGCACTACCACTATCACTATCACTACCACTACCACTATCATTACTACTTTTACTACCACAATCACTACCACTATCACTACCACTATCACTATCACTATCACTACCACTATCACTACCACTATCACTACCACTATCACTACCACTATCACTACCACTATCACTACCACTATCACTACCACTATCACTACCAAAAGTGTCGTTACAACTTTTCGTGAGAATTTTTTCCGTCTAGCCCCCTTTCACAACGCGCGATAAGGAACTTCGTTCCAAAAGCGAATGTAGTATTACCGCTAGCAAACCTATAAGTCATGTCAAAGTAATAGGTACCGTAATCCTACTACCAATATGCTTGATTGAAGGTTTGAAACTTATAAACATTACATTACGTATATTGTAATGTACCTGCATTGTAAAATTAAATAACTATCTGTATGTACTTAATCTGTCTGTGTTGTTTTTCGTATTAGTATTTGACGGCTCATGATGTTGACATTGACACAACGTGACGTTTATAGATAATGCCGTTTTCACACTTTCGCCCCACTTTTAACAGTGTTGAAATCATAGACTCCACTTTGTAGCTGGGATGCGTGAGGGATAATTTGTTATTAGTTTTTTTTTTCACTTAGTTATTTTTTAAGCCTCCTATGCCGTGTTGTGGTTTTTTTTTTCTCGTTTTCTCAATTAAATCTGTGACGATGTCTTGTGAAAATTTCTGCCACTAAATCAGCGAGTGAGTGAGCAAGACATTTTTTTTTTATTCTTCTACAGTATATTATACATATATTATTATTCATCATATATCTATATATTTATTTCATTTCTGAATAATGCCTAATACGGATGACCTTTGCAACCTAAATAGCAGCTTCTTTTCGTGATCTTCTGCCTCTGATAGTTTCCACAGTGTGGATACTGATTCCTCTGCCTCTCTGACCCTGCACGATCATCTTTCCTCTTTATCCTCACACTATACTAAGAACCTTAATCTAGCACATATTAATGCACAGAGTGTTAAAGGCCACTATTCCGATTTTCTGGCGTCTTTTAGCAACTCCTCTCTTGATGCTATTCTTATATCTGAAACATTCCTTAAGCCATCCATTCCATCTACTCTAGTCTCACTTCCAGGCTATGTTTTAATTCGAAATGACAGAACTGGTATACGCTGTGGTGGTGTAGGAATCTACCTACGTGCTAACATTCCTCATAAGATTGTTAGCGCATCTCCTAATGCCTACACCGAAACAGCTGAACATCTCTTTCTGGAAATTTCTTTACTTCACACTAAATTTCTCCTTGGAGTTTTCTACAGCCCTAATATGCACATTGACTATTTCAACTCTTTCGATAACCTCTTACATGACCTCATCCCATCCTATAATCACGTAGTCATAATGGGTGACTTTAACACTTGTTTGGTAAAAAACGACTGTCGCTCTCGTAAACTGTTAACTTTACTGTCTGCCTATAATCTACCTTAAATTGTAAACCTTCACTACTTGACCTCATCCTAGTTTCCTCTCCTGACGATGTGGGCACACATGGTCAGCTGTCTGCTCCGTTTTCCCTACATGACTTACTTTTCCTATCTTATCGTGTTCGCCCCCCTAAACGTAAGTCACAAATCTGTTTCCTTCGCAATTTCAGGGGTATGAATCTGGAGGCATTGCAAAGAGATGCTAGCTCTGCTGACTGGTCGTTGGTGTTCAACTCCACTAGCGTCAATGACATGGTCAACATTTTTAATGCTTCAGTTATTGAGTTGTTCGACCGACATGCTCCAGTTAAACGTGTTCGAATCAAGCATTATCCGGCGCCCTGGTTAAACGATTCTATAAAAAACTTAATGGCCCGCAGAGATAGAGCCAAGAGGCGACTTAGAAAGAGCCCCTCGGAACATAATTTTATAGCTTTTAAGACTCTGCGTAACCGCTGCAGTCGGATGTGTAGAGATGCAAGAAAATGCCACTTCTACAATTCGCTTAACGGTCGGAATTCTGCTGATACCTGGAGATTTCTTAGATCCGTGGGCATAGGCAAATCTCCGAATTCTGACACCAAGGATATCGACACGACTGCTCTAAATAAGCACTTCTCTCTACCACCGGTGTCCTTGGATGCAGATGTAAAGAGGGCGACCATACTCAGACTATTGGGTGAGCCTGTGCCCCGGACCTCTCCTTTTCAGTTTGTCTCCGTCTCCGAGTCCGACGTTAGGAGATCTCTTCTGTCAATTACTTCATCAGCTTCGGGATGCGATAGCATATGCTCAAGGATGATCCTACCTATTCTCCCTATCATACTTCCAGTCATTACCCATATCTTTAACTTCTCGTTATTCTCTGGTACCTTTCCTAAGGTCTGGAAGTCAGCTTACGTTGTGCCTCTACCCAAAACAACAAGCCCCTGTTTGCTGACTGATTTTCGACCTATCTCTATTCTTCCCTTTCTCTCCAAAGTACTTGAGCATATTGTTCATCGGCAGCTCTCTGTCTTTTTATCGTCCTCTAACTCCCTCAGCCCCTTTCAGTCAGGATTTCGCGCTGGACATAGCACCGTCACTGCACTTATTAAAGTGACAGATGACATCCGGTGGGCTATGGAGCGAAAACAATTAACGCTTTTAGTTCTCCTTGACTTCAGTAGTGCCTTCACTTCCGTTGACTTCGATGTACTGCTTGCTACTTTGAGGTCTATAAATGTCTCCTCCCCCGTTGTATCCTGGTTTGACTCTTATCTTCGGGGTCGCACTCAGTGTGTTCGCATCGGTCAGATGTCTTCTGATTGGTGCGAGCTATCTGCGGGCGTTCCTCAGGGTGGCGTTTTATCTCCTCTTCTCTTTTCTATCTTTATCAACTCTGCTACGAGTCACATTTCCAGTAACTTCCATCTCTATGCTGATGACTTGCAGCTGTATCGCCATTTTACGAGTATAGAAGCACTTTCTGGAATATCATCCATGAACCAGGATTTGGATAGATTAAGTAGCTGGGCCATGTCGGTCGGATTACTCATTAACCCTTCTAAGTCGAAAGCTATCGTGATTGGTAGCAAATACCAATGTGACAACCTACCTGTGTCGACATTGAACCCGGTGCTCTTGGCTGGTATTCACATTCCATATGCGAACTCCGTGAAGAACCTGGGTGTGATTATGGATACCACGCTATCTTGGAGTGCTCACATTAGCGATGTCAGCAAGAAGGTTCATTTCTCTTTTCACTCTTTGAAATGTCTCCAGAGCCTCTTGCCCCTGAAGACGAAAATCACTTGCACAAACTCTTATACAACCTATTGGAACGAAGTTCCTTATCGCGCGTTGTGAAAGGGGGCTAGACGGAAAAAATTCTCACGAAAAGTTGTAACGACACTTTTTTGGAACAAAGTTCCTTATAGCTATAGTATGGAGGGTAGAGGTACCGACCGAGAGGGGGGAAGGGGGGGGAGATGAGGGGGGGAAGAGGGGGGAAGAGGGGGGAAGGGGCCCTCCCCTTCCCCTGGAAGGGGGGGTAATAAAATTGGGGTTAATAATAAAAAAAAAAATATTATTAATTAAAAAAAAAAAATTTATTACAATTCCTTCACTAATTAATCGAAAGGAACTTCGTTCCATCCGGGTGTCCCTTGACACCTCTCAAGTTTTATTATTGACTACGCTGATGCTTGCTATTTAGACGCCACCGAGGAGCTTCTAGATAAACTTGAGAGGTTGCAAAATTTATGTATACGCTTCATATTCAATCTTAGAAAGTACGATCACGTTTCCGATTTTCGCAAAGAACTCAAGTGGCTCCCTATCCGTCTTCGCCGGAACACTCGAATTCTTAATCTACTTTTCAATATCCTTTACAATCCATCTTCTCCTTCCTATCTGAGGGAGCGGTTCTCATTTGTTCGCTCTCTTGACGCTCCCTGCAGGTCTAACCTCCGCCTACTTCTCAAAACCCCTCGTCACAAAACTGATTTCTTTACTTATTCCTTCACTGTGCATGCGGTCAGATTGTGGAACTCATTACCCCCTAACATCAGAGACAGCAAAACTCTCTCTACATTCAAAAGGAAATTCCGTGAACATTATATATCTACACTATAAACCTATTTATGTATTTATTAAGTATATGTAAGTAAGTAAATAATGTTTATTTATACCGTAGGTATATATATATTTAAGTACATATTTATACCTATCAATAATTAATAGATTATATATTCTTTTAGTAATTTTGTATGTATATTAATTTAGTTCTAACACATTCCTTACACACTTTTAAATTTCTTTTTCATTCTTCATGTTCTCCTTTCGCTGGTCTGCTGGGAGATATTTCTTATAGAAATAAGCAGTACCATTGTACCTATCTTTCTTTATGTCGTGGTTCTTATATTTTTTGTGTGTACATAAATAAATAAAATAAACTAATATTATAAATGTGAAAGTTTGTGAAGATGTTTGGATGTTTGTTACTCAATCACGCTGTAACGGCTGAACGAATTGGGCTGAAATTTGGTTCAGAGATAGCATAGCCTGGCATAGCATAGCATAGTCTGGAATAACATATAGGCTACTTTATATCCTGGGAATATGTTCCCACGGGAAGCGGGAACGGGTACCGAATTTCACGCGGGCAAAGCCGCGCGCATCTGCTAGTCTTAACTAAACCTAAATAAGGCCCCGTGGTTGTGCCCAAAAGACGAGCAGCATTTCCCCTTTGAATAGCAATACCTATTCGCCGAGCGAGAAAATTGCCTACGTTTTGGTCACCAGTCGACCCTACTAGGCGCTTTTCAAATTCTTGAAAAATTGATGCGCATTGGGGCCCCATAGACCTAGGGCCCCGACACCGACTGGAAGAAAATGATACGATGAGTCGAGACCCTAAGTGCGCCTTCACACTAGCGTTTTTCCAGCGTAGGCGTACGATGGGCGTATGCGCGGCGCAGACGCGACGTATACGCCGCGTTGGCGCGGCGTCTCCAGTGGAACACATGAGTACGCTGAACAAGTGTCGGGCGTGCGCGACGTATACGCCGCGTTGGCGCGGCGTCTCCAATGGAACACATAAGTACGCTGAACACGCGTCGGGCGTGCGCGACGTATACGCGACGTATACGCCGCGCATACGTCCATCGAACGCCTACGCTAGTGTGAAGGCGCACTTACACTTGTTAATTTTAATATTTTCAGCCGCTTCCGCTGCTGCTTTAAAAGTACCGTTAGTAAATACATGTAAACCATAAACCCCTTACTATCCCCTTCGTCCGAGCGCCGCCATAGATTGGTGAACCACGGGAATAAAGTTCCCAAAGGCTCAACGTTACATCATTTGTTGTTATTACCATAGTTTTGTAAACAAACCTCATGTATATTATTTTCGAGCCGCACTATACGCTATGTATATAGTTAGAATTTACTTCCGACATGTATTTTTTTTGTATTAAAACTTACTGATTTTTTTTTCTATAATTTATTAACAAGGCGTAGTCTTTTCTTTTAGATTGTCACAATTAGGTCTAGAGTCACCAGCATCCAGCTGGTTCAGACGACCTAACTTTCGCACGACTGCTCGTTGTAGAGAAAGAAACCTCGAAATAAAACCCTTTAGCAATCTGCCTGCTTGCTGAAAGGTAACATGAAAATTACCCTCAAATTAATGGAGTTAATTTCTATACACATTCGTTTATATAACAACCTTCTTATCTCTTTTCTAACACCCTGCCCCAATTTTCTAGTAACGCTTGACAGCACAGGAAACAACAAATTTGTACAATACTTTTATATATTGTGATTTTTGGTTCTAGCAAAACGTAGGTATTTCTGAGACTTTAATAGATCAACCAATACTTTTGAGATTTTGAGAAAGTGATTAATATTATTGTACCAAGTTGACCAGACGGGTTGCTACAGGATACGGTTTTAGTATCGAGTTCCCTTTGTCTTTGCAATAACCTCATTCTTTACTCAACAAGTGCACTTGCAGCTGAGGACAGTTTGGGATCCAAAAAACTAGAGGGGCCTCATTGCATTAATAGATGGCTCATGAATGTAGAATATACGTCTTCAACTTCACCAACTCATGAAAAATCAAAAGTAAACTGAAGTGAAAATGATATTCATAATAGAAATACGTAGAGATGCAAATAATTTCTCGCCACTAGTGTCCGAGAGTTACAAGGGTCTCTTAAACCTAGTGTTTTTTTACGCAAAACAGGATAAATGTATTCAAATTAGAGTTTGGTGTGACCGCAACGAGAAAAGAATCGCAGTCGTTTCCAAGTGATCTCTGTAACGAGGGTCGGCAGATCCCTTCGTAATTGTTATCCATAACACTTGGGTCGCTTTCCCTGACCGCCTTATCCTGACACTGACATCAACATTCACCGACAAAGAGATGAATTGGGGTAAGTTGTAAACTATCCAGAATGTTCTGTGAAAATTGGCAGATATTTGTTAATAGGCCATATCTAGTTATGATCTAACTTACACAAACGGCTTGTGTTATTGAAAATCGTAAACTCTAACCGTAAAATCAAGGGTGTTCTAAAAGTTTATTGGCAGAGGGAAGAGCGCTATGAAAAGGTCAAATATTGTCGAAGGGTTGGATAACAGAGTCACAAAGTTTTAATTAAACAACAACATCTGTGTCTCTCGATATTGACACGACAATTATTGTTATGAGAACAGAAACACATTATTTGGAACACGATAGTTTGGTCTTTCGTATGTTATTTTGTGTTACAATATTAATATTGGAAAATCCTATATATTTATACCCTTTTTTTTTTTTTTACGTGAGGGAAAATCCTCATGGATGTTATGCCGGACTCCTACCGACTAAAAAACCTCACGCAACGCCCAACAGCCTCTGGTTGTGAGCCCCGGGTAAGCCCTCGGAAGGATGTCCCAGGACTCCCAACAGACCTACAGCCGCCTCTGCAGCCTCGCCCAGGGGGTGGTTCGGGTGCTAATCCGCGTCTTTGGGGGTGGGTTTCGGGTGTGATCCCGCTTCTAAGGGGGGTCGTGCGTGAGTTCCTCACGTCACGCTGCCGTCATGGGCCTGCTTCTGTAAGGACGGTGAGCGACTCTCTCACCGTCCTCAGACCCCCGGTCATGGAGGCCGATAGTCCTCGGCGAAGACACGTCGGCGGCGTCCAGGCCGCCGACTGCGGAACTCGGGGGGGAAGAGTTCTCTCCCGTACCCGCCCCGCCGCCTCTTTCACGAGCATGACCTGCTCGCAGAAAGAGGCGGCGCAGTCCCACTTACTCCCGCTGGAGAGCATGGCTCGCACCATGGTCTCGAGCGAGAGAGTGTCCACGTCCAGACCCACTACGAGGACCTGGCGCTGTTGCGCCCACGCAGTGCACTCCACCAGCGTATGGAGCGCTGTGTCATCGCTGCGGTCCTCGCAGTGCTGACACTCGGCCGTGGTTTCCCGGTGTCTTCGCCACAGATACCTACCGAAGCTACCGTGCCCGGTTAGTATCTGTGACAGCCCGTAGGAGAGAGCAGCGTGTCTCCTCTCCAGCCACTCGTCCATGACCGGTCTGACGGCCGCAATTGTGGCGAATCCCCCCTTTGGTTGCTCAAGTCGCACCTTCCATGTCTCCACGGTTTCCTGGTGGAGCAGGGTCCGCTGGGCCTCGATTTCTCGAGGCGCAGGCCTTTGGCCCCGATCCAGTGCCTCCTTGCGCCATCTAAACAGTGACGCAAGGACTCTCGCTTCCAGGTCCCATGGAGGGTTCCCGGCTAGGAGACATGCCGCCTCACCGGAGATCGTGCGGTATCCCCTTATCACCCTGATGGCCATCGTCCTCTGCGGACTCAGCAGTCTGGCCACATTACTGGCCGCATTGCCTACCCATTATATATTTATACCTACGTCTTTGTCAACAATAATGAAAATTTTAATATTGTTATAATTATATACAAACAGTTTTCGCATTTCTCCATTTAGTTGTTGGAAGTATTGCCAAATTTTATAGTTATAGGTCAACGAAAAATATCTGAATCATCACGCAATATACTTTTTAGGGTTCCGTAGCCGAATGGCAAAAACGGAACCCTTATAGATTCGTCATGTCTGTCTGTCCGTCCGTGTGTCACAGCCACTTTTCTCCGAAACTAAAAAAAAATATTCATCAAACCCATACGTGTGGGGTATCTATAGATAGTTCTTTCGTTTCTAACATAATTTATTTCTAAAGTGAATAGTTTGCGCAAGAGACACTTCCAAAGTGGAAAAATTTGTCCCCCCCCCCCCCCCTCTAACTTCTAAACTAAGAGAATGATGAATCTAAAAAAATATACATAATGTACATTGCCATAAAATCTACCAACGAAAATTAGTTTGAACGAAATTGAGATGGTAGTTTTTTTTTAATACGCCATAAACCGCAATTTTCGCCAAGAAAAATCACTGCCACTGCAACATGTTAAAACATCAATGAAAGTTACAACGAACTACAAGAACTTTTATATAATGTTACTTGCTGCTACGGAACCCTTCATGGGCGAGTTCAACTCGCACCTTGCCGGTTTTTTTGATCAAGTATTTTATAATATTTAATTTTATTGACAAGCACAAATCTCTTCGAAACAAATGTATGAAGATCAATATATAAATAAGTAGATATATCTTTTGTTATCGTGCCCATCAGGCTAATTTATCAGTAACAAATTAGCGTCAAAATAACATAACATACAATCACACCTGTGTCCCCCGGGGTAGGCAAAAATACCGATTACACACCCACATTTTGCCAGTTCATATTCCAGAGCCGTCACCGGCCACAAAAACAAAAGAAAATCTATTATCTATTCTGTAATCCGAACCAAAATTCCAACGGTGAGACAAAAACATTCATTATACAAACACCAAAACATTTTTTTCCAATTTTTTGAAAAAATATCAGAATAAGTCTAAATTAATCTGTAGATGACAGTCTAAAAAGAAACTCCCGGTAAATAGTTTTAAGACAAAGACTCCAGTTTAGGTAATGTAGGCTTAATCTACATTACATTGACCTAAAAATTACCAATCTAAGTTTTAAAACAACGTTACGATTTAAAATACAGCCTGTTGGCAATAAATGGCAATCTTGTAGAGGGAAGCATGTGCAATGTGCACCTTGGTCCTGCTTTACATAGTACGAAGCAACTCTCTGTGTGAATCGCAACAATTTTCCGGAACATTTCCGAGCGGGCTAACGAACGGAAACGCAGGGGACGCGGCCAATTGGCGGATAAATGCACGCGTATGTTGTTGTACCTCTAAATAATAGCCTTATTTTATAGTCTTCGAAGCGTTGGGGTTTTTGAAAAATGTTTATCACTAGCGGAAGGTCTTGGCTTCTCTCGTGTGAATAAAAGCATACGAGCCTTCCTCTTGAACCATTTCAATTCATGAAAATTGTTCCTTCGACCAGATCGGTTCAGACAGGCAGATGTGGCGGAGAATTTTATTTGAGATGTGTAGTTTTGTTATAATATTATAGGTAAGTACTTTATAACTTTGTAAAAAAAAAAATTCTGTACATTCCATCAATGTACAGAATTATTTTTTTTGCAGTGCATTTTATTAAGGTTTCTGAACTTAGTAATATGAATACGGAATTTTTTTTATCGGTTTGGCTCTATTGTTCATTGATAGACGAGATCTTGCTGAAATATAACAACGAGGTGAAATTTTCAAGGAAGTGACAGAAATTATTAATAAAGCTTTCTCACAGATTACTGTCCTGAATAAATTGAACATTTAGAACTAGAACTCTATAGACCTAAAATGTCCTAGACTGTTACATTGAACAGCATTCTCTGAATAATTTGAAATATTCCAGGCTTCCCTTACTGCGAAAAACAGTTTAGAAGCAAAATGTTAGGGTATTAGTTTTAAGTAGGTGTACCAATAACTTGCACAAAACAAAATGTTCTTTCAATGAAAACAAACTTTGTGCATTAAAATCATGTTCGGTTAGTATACTACATTCGCAGAACATACGGTACTCAAAACTAAATGTTTTAGCCATTTCGTTGCCAATGGCAGAAGTAAAACAGCTTATTTCTCTCAGCAGTATAAATTGAAAAATACAATAAGAATGTAATCACGTTGGGTTTGGTCGTTACCTAGGTTCCAGTGCAGGTTTCAACTCATGTCGAACATGCCCCACATCCATAATCCACAGTAGGGATTATGGATGTGGGGCGAAATAATATGTCGCGAGACAGCTATGTTTTGTAAACTAAATCTTGGGATTATTTTGATTGTTTAACTTTATCGAAGAATCTGATTACAGAATAGTTAATAAAAACGAAGAAGGAATATAAATGCCCGGTGAGGTCAATAATTGACTGGCCCAATATTACGTGGCTGGGATCAACAAAGCTAATAGCGAGGTGTGTGTTATTCTTCTCTGCCTGCTCTTCCTGAGGATAGATTTATTTATTATTTATTATTAGATTAATGATAATCTTTGTCTACAAACATTTATTAACCTTAGCGAGTAAATTCTACTAAAATGCAGACTTTCTTGTTGTTAGTTGTGGAAGAGTCAGTCAGTTATTGGAATACACGAGAGAAGAGACGAACAAGGCAAATACCATAGTAAAATCTGATCTACTCTACAAATACGTTTAATTGTAGATATTTGTTCTAATTATCAGAGTCTGTACGATTAAGGCCTCAAAGGTTTAAAGATAAGTTGCCACTGACCCGATCGGAGCTGCAACTATCAGCCAATTGAATGCAATCGTTGGCAAATTGATGGCGAGTCACATCTGATATTTATTTCATATCTAAAATTAGAACTCTTAGCAATAGATAATGGCTATCAAAGTTCCTCAGATTTAACATAAATGGAGTCAACAGCTGCTATTTTAGTATTCACATTCTATGTTGACTGTCTAAGAAGATTCCCACCGGTATATTATTTACCTCTGATTTTCATGTTTTCAGTGTCTGCGGCCCTTTTACCTCCAAGTATACTTACCATAATATTTTTGTTCCGGAAATGAAAATAAAAACGTCGGAATCACGCCTAATGTTCCATTGAAACGTACATTCGGAGACAAATAAGTTGAAATAATCTCCGCGAAGGTAGGTATATAACACAGATCGTACTAGTAGGCCGGCTTCCATTATTCTTTCACCCACCCTAGTCTGAGTAACTTTACAGTCGTTCCTCACTTCCTTCCTTGGCGGAAAATTATTTCAATTTAAGACTTTCATTGAAATTTTTTTGTGTAACTTTTAATTTAAGCAGCACGGCTCATGGCTTAATACAATTATTTTTTTATACTGGTTAAAGCCATAGAATGGTGTAGAAATCTTTTATATTATGCTGCGCTATGATAACAAACGTGTAAGTAAAGAGAAAATGTAGAGAGTTACGTTGCAAGCAAACTTTGGTAGAAATCGGGGATGCGCGAGATATTTATGACTTCCTCTGAGCTCTCAGATACTCTCGGGGTTCAAAAGCTAACAAAACCATGTCACATAATGCACAGTTTATTTAAATCTGGGTCATATTTTGATTTTTAGATAATCTTCTTTGTTATTGAATTGAAATATGAGCTTTTTAGAATATGCTTTGAATGTATGGAGAATAATTTAGCGAAATAATACCTACGTAGTATGAACTATTAGTTATTCCGTGGTATCAGTAGTGGATTTACAAATATAATACACTCGAGAGCAATGAATCCGGGTCACTTAAAGAATCCTAAAAATCTCGGAAACTAAAAATGCTAGGTTAATGCAATAAATTGTATTTAATAGACAATGTAATACTCCTTAAATGAAGGTATTAAAACTTCTTAGTTATTGTAAAGTTATATCATAAAAAAATCAAATTTGAAAAAGGGCCACTTTCGAAGATGGAACTACGAAATTACAGCATTTGGTGTTGCTTTTGTTTGTAATCTGTCATTTATGTGGGTACATAAACCATGTTGATAGTGCTCTATATTCATTAATCAAGCTGAAATTATGTCGCTTACGCCTGAAGAATGCACCAGAATACTTACAATGCTGGAAACCGGCCGGAGTCAGCGCGATACAGCCAGGACTGTCGGTGTGTCGCTGTCAACAGTACAAAGAGTTCTCCGACGTTACGAAGAAACTGGTTCTAACCTACGCAGACCAGGAACGGGCAGAACCAGGTGTACCACAGCACGAGAAGACCGATACTTGGTGAACACCATGCTTCGAAATCGCTTTCTCACAGGAACTGAACTCACCAATCAGTTTCGACGCCTCGGAGGAAGTAACCCAAGTGCATGGACAGTAAGACGTCGGCTTGCTGAATCTAACTTAAAACCCCTTAGACCTGCAAACGGCCCTAAACTGGAGCGTGGGCATCGTATTTCGAGACTAAGGTATGCCCAGAGCCACGTAAATTGGAGTATTGAAGATTGGTCAAAAGTTATGTTCTCCGACGAATCAAAATTTATGCTCTACAAGCACGATGGAAGACACAGAGTGTATCGAAGACCAGGGGAAAGATTCAAGCAAGCATGCATCGAAGAAAAAGTAGCCTACGGTGGTGGGTCTGTACTTGTGTGGGCCGGAATTTCTTCTGAAAGTCGCACAGAGCTGGTGATCATAGAAAACGGCTCTTTAACTAGCGTAAGATATGTGGAAGAAATCCTCAATGATCACGTTGGTCCATTTATGGTCAATTTAGGTGAGGATGCTATATTTATGCATGACAATGCCCGACCTCATACAGGTAGGATTGTGAATGACTACCTTCAAGAGATGAACATTACTCGTATGGAGTGGCCAGCGCGCAGCCCGGATATATACCCGATCGAGCATGCTTGGGACGAGCTAGGCAGATGCGTAAAACAACGAAACCCTCCCCCAATCACGCTTCGTGAGCTCAAAATTGCTCTCACAGAGGAATGGGAGAATATTCCCCAAAATCGTATAAGGAACTTGGTGTACAGCATGCCAAACCGCGTAAACGCAGTAATGGAAGCACGAGGAGGCAATACGAAGTATTAAAATTCAAGAAAATCGTAATAAAGTTCAAAAATTAATTTCATGTTTCCTATTTTTGTTTTAAGGAGAGATCGGCAGTTTTTTCTTTATGTAATTTTGTGTTAATAAAATGTATGGTGACTCATATTTTTTTTACTTTCATTTAAGGAGTATTACATTGTCTATTAAATACAATTTATTGCATTAACCTATCATTTTTAGTTTCCGAGATTTTTAACATTCTTTAAGTGACCCGGATTCATTGCTCTCGAGTGTAGTAGTCTAGCTGACTTCTTAATACTGTCTACAATGATGAACTTGAAACGTTTATTTTGTCTAGGGCTAGTAGCTTCGGGTAACTCCCCGGAAGGATGTCCTAAAACACTGTAATACCTAATGTATATTAAGAATTTCGTGTCTATGTCCCGTAAAAACTGTTTTTATTTTTAACGTGAGGTGAGGCAAAATCCTTCACGGATGCTACGCCGGACTCCCACCGACTTAAAAAACTGCACGTTTCCTGCTCAACAGCCTGCGGTTGGGAGCCCCGAGTAAGCCCTGGGAAGGATGTCCCAGGACTCACCATAATAGCATTGTAAAAACTAAATAACTTTATAATCTCATAGAGACCAATAAGACTGCCCACCAATACGAAAGGGAAGATAAAAAATGTTGCGAACAATCGCATGGCTTGTCACAATGTGAAATATTCCCAGTATACCTATTTGAAATTCATATCGAGAATACGATATGTTCCCATGGTATCTTTGCACGGTTAAATTATTCAAGGGCAACAATGGCAATAATTCACATCGGCTCGATAGTATAGTCGGTCAATAAAGGTATGGGCCGTAAAACGATTTGGGTTTGCAATGGGTCCGGTGCGGTTCGTGTAAGAAAAGATTAATATTGTTTGTTCATGAATATTTATCACGGATCGCCTAACCTTGGAGTTTTCAAATTCCGGGTATGATCCTAAAATAAACGATGTATACGTACACGTACATATATGGTGATGATGCTATTAGATGCTAACAACTGTTCGAATATTATCCGACATGTAGGTACCTACGCATTAAGCCCAACTTTATCATACGTTTGTCTATACTTACATAAATTATAAGCCTTGTGAGTGATGCTGTGGTAGCCGAAGGGATCACCACAGGTACATCCCGATCTCATTGAAGTTTTGAATTTTAGGATATTTTTTACATAAATTTCGTTCATGAAAATTTTCGTGTGACAAAAACTTTCGTCCTGACCCAAGTTTTAAACAACTTTCTCTATTATTATTATTCTGAAATGTTGAAAACTGTAATAAGAGCGTATTGTTGCGAATGTAGAGTACCTAGCACGAATTTACGAATTGAGTGTGACAGTTCAGTCGATTTCTGGACACGGGTAGGTACTACCCCAGGGACGGCTTATGCTATAGCAGCCATGATGGTTTTGTTGGCCGTTTATTGTTTGTAGCAAGTCAAAAGGATTATTTTAAGAGGGTTTATATTACTAGACGGCACGGTCAAGAGTTAATCTCTCGTTTTGATTGAAGCGATTATGGTTTAACGAGTCCGTTTCAAAATTCTGTCAAGCAAATTATAAAATCTACTTTATCTAAAAATGTATTAGTTCTATATTTTTAAATTGTAATTTCTTTTTAAGAATACTTTATTTACCATAAAAGAATCAAAGATATACGTGTCCATTAATTATTTTATAACCAAAAACAGGTATACGTAATTTCATGATGCTAACTTTAGAAATGACAAATTTTCATACAACTGTTTGCACCTTATTTTACCACCTTAATGGTAGAATTTCTAAAATTCCTTTCTTATTACTTATCTAGTTAATAAAAGGTACCTACTATCCAAATTCCATCATTCTAGGTTCAGAGGTTTCGTCTCTACGTTGATGAGTCAGTACTGACTGACTGAGAAAGGGACTGCCCTTTCTCTCTTTATATAATAAACTAGCTGACCCGCGCAACTTCGTTTGCGTAAGAGACAGAAATATAAAGGTTCCCCGTCGCTTCTATTCTTATCGCGTGGTTTCCTGTCGCGTATATTCCCTATGTATTATTTTGGCACATATTGGATTAGTTATCACAAAATGGGTTTTCATTAAAATGGTTATTGTAATTTTGTCGTCTGTCTGTCGCCCTTTTACCTCCAAGTATACTTACCATAATATTTTTGTTCCGGAAAGGAAAATAGAAAAGTCGGAATCACGCCTAATATTCCTTTGAAACGTTCATTCGGAGTCAAATAAGTTTAAATAATCACCGCGAAGGTAGGTGTATGGGTCATTATCAGGCGGCTCATTATTTGGTTGACTTCGGTGTACAATTTTTTTTTTCAACTAAGGTTTTACTTACATGAAATATCAAATCTAGTGTTAATTTAAAACATTTCAGTAGTTGAGGGAACTGTGTAGACTGAATGGTTATGAAGGGATTTCACTTTATAATGGTGTCCACCGAAATCAAAATGGATCGAAATCATTATGGATCACACAGATATTTGACTCTGGTGGGAATCGAACCCAAGACCTCGTTATTCGCAGTCGTACATTTTTACCTCCAGACCAACGAGGCAGTTGAAAAATGCAAATATATAAATTATTGATTGATTTCGGTGCTTTTAAATATTGATCTCCGTGAAAGTATTTTCACTAAAAAACACCGGAATCAAGGGCACTGAAATCAAAATATTTAGCGAAATCCTATATATTTTTAAAAGTAATCTGTATTATGAATACTTATGTTTTTTACTGAAATCTTATACATAAAAGACACACTTTTAATATAGCTTTACATCATTTGTTCAAATAATTGAGGATAAAATGGATGCACCGAAATCAATTTTAGGTATATACCAAGCCACCGAAAATGATTACGAACCTTAACAAAACAGTGGGGCGATGACACACCGACGTCTAGTCCTTACCACCGGTGCGGTGTAACTGACAGTTTGTATTACTCGAACAACTATTCTTGCAGTCTCTAGAGATACAGAGTAATGAACGAATCGGTGCGCGCCACTGAAGTCAATTCTGAACGTCGGACGTAAAGACAACCAGTTGTAACTTGTCTAGTAATGCCGATAATGGCTTAGTAATGTTATAAATAGAGTAAATAGTTATCAAGTTATTTGTGAATATATGCACATATAACACCTATATTGGAGAAAAAAAGATAAAAAATAATTTTCGCTTCAATACGGGACCGGACGCGACACCGAGGTCAATATTTTCGTAGTTTCGTATTTTTTTAAACTAACTTTTACGTAATTAATCTAAAAAAAACCACAGGCCCCCCCTACTATTTTTGACCGTACAATTTGTAGAAAAAAATCATATTGATAAGTAATCTACAGGTATTGGTTTTCGACGCGGACTCGCCTATTTGAGCCGGCTGAGAATGACCGATATAACACAGGTCGTACTGGCAGGCCGACTCCCATTATTCTTTCACCCACCCTAGTCTGAGTAACTTTACAGTCGTTCTTCATTTCCTTCCTTGGCGGAAAATTATTTCAATTTAAGACTTTCATTGAAATTTTTTCGTGTAACTTTTAATTTAAGCAGCACGGCTCATGGCTTAATATAATTATTTTTTTATACTGGTTAACACCATAGAATGGTGTAGAAATCTTTTATATTATGCTGCGCTATGATAACAAACGTGTAAGTAAAGAGAAAATGTAGAGAGTTACGTTGCAAGCAAACTTTGGTAGAAATCGGGGACGCGCGAGATATTTATGACTTCCTCTGAGCTCTCAGATACTCTCGGGGTTCAAAAGCTAACAAAACGATGTCACATGCACAGTTTAGTTAAATCTGGGTCATATTTTGATTTTTAGATAATCTTCTTTGTTATTGAATTGAAATGTGAGATTTTTATAAAATTCTTTGAATGTATGGAGAATATTTTAGCGAAATAATACCTACGTAGTATGTAGGTACAATTAGTTATTATGTGGTATCAGTAGTGGATACACAAATATAATAGTAGTCGTACGAGCTGACTTTTTAATACTGTGTACAATGATGAACTTGAAACGTTTATTTTGTCTAGGGCTGGGAGCTCCTGGTAACTCCCCGGAAGGGTGTCCTAAAACACTGTAATGTACCTAATGTATATTAAGATTGTCGTGTCTATGTCCCGTAAAAACTGTATTTATTTTAACGTGATTCGAAATCCTTCATGAATGCTATGCCGGACTCCTACCGACTAAAAAACTTCACGTTTCCTGCACGACAGCCCACGGTTGGGAGCCCCGGGTAAGCCCTGGGTAGGATGTTCCAGGACTCATTGTGAAAACTAAATAATTTTATATTCTCATAGAGACCAATAAGTCTGCCTACCAACACGAAAGGGAAGATAAAAAAATGTTGCTGACAATCGCATGGCTTGTCACGTTGTGAAATATTCCCAGTATACCTATATGAAATTCATATCAAGAATACGACATGTTCGCATGGTATCTTTGTACGGTTAAATTATTCAAGGGCAACAATGGCAATAATTCACATCGGCTCGATAGTAGGCAAGGTTACAATACTATAGACGGGCAATAAAGGTATGGGCCGTAAAACGATTTGGGTTCGCAATGGGTCCGGTGCGGTTCGTGTAAGAAAAGATTAATATTGTTTGTTCATGAATATTTATTACGGATCGCCTAACCTTGGAGTTTTCAGGTTCCGGGTATGATCCTGAAATTAACGATGTATACGTACAGTACACGTACCTATTAGATGCTTACAACTGTTCGATTATCCGATATGTAGGTACCTACGCATTATGCCCAACTTTATCATACGTTTGTCCATACTTACATAAATTATAAGCCGTGAGTGATGCTAAGGTAGCCGAAGGGATCACTACTTTCCGATCTCATTGAAGTTTTAAATTTTAGGATATTTTTTACATAAATTTTGTGTCACAAAAACATTCGTCCGGACCCGGGTTTCGAAAACAAAATATCTCTATTATATTATTCAGAATTGTTGAAAACTGTAATAAGAGCGTATTGTTGCGAATTTAAAGTACCTAGGACGAATTTACGAATTGAGTGTGACAGTTCAGTCGATTTCTGGACACGGGTCCTACCCCAGGGACGGCTTATGCTATAGCAGCCATGACGGTTTTGTTGGCCGTTTATTGTTTGTAGCAAGTCAAAAGGATTATTTTAAGAGGGTTTATATTACTAGACGGCACGTTTAAGTGTTAATCTCTCGTTTTGATTGAAGCGATTCTGGTTTAACGAGTCCGTTTCAAAATTTTGTCAAGCAATTTTTAAATCTACTTTATCTAAAAATGTATTAGTTCCATATTTTTTAATTCTAACCATTTTTTTAGAATACTCTATTTACCAAAAAAGAATCACAGATTAATCAAAGATATACGTGTCCATTAATTATTTTATAACCAAAAACAGGTATACGTAATTTCATGATGCTAACTTTAGAAATGACAAATTTTCATACAACTGTTTGTACCTTATTTTCCCACCTTAATGGTAGAATTTCCAAAAATCCTTTCTTATTACTTATCTAATTAATAAAAGGTACCTACTATTCAAATTCCATCATTTTAGGTTCACAGTCACAGTCAGTCAGTCCCTTTCTCTCTTTATGTAATACTAGCGGACGGCACGCGGTTTCACCCGCGTAGTTCCCGTTCTCGTGGGAAAACGGGAATAAATTATAGCCTATGTTCACCGCAAAGAGTGTAGCTTCCCAATAGTGAAAGAATTTTTTAAATCGGTCCAATTCGTTACAAACAAACAAACAAAAAAACAAAAATGCAAAAAAACAAATCTTTCCTCTTTATAATATTACTAGCTGAAGCGCGCGGCTTCGCCCGCGTGAAATTTGGTTCCCGTTTCCCGTGGGAACATTTTCTCGGGATAAAAAGTAGCCTATGTGTTATTCCGGACTGTACTCTATCTCTGTACCAAATTTCGGCCAGATCCATTCAGCCATTAGAGAGTGATTGAGGTACAAACATCCAATCATCTTCACAAACTTTCACATTTATAATATTAGTAGGAAGTAGGATAGTAGGATTATAAAAGTATATAGATGAATTATTTATCATCAATCAATCAAATCAGCCTATGACAGTCCACTGCTGGACGTAGGCCTCTCCCAATTCACGCCACTACACACGGTCCTATGCCTTTCGCATCCAGTCCCAGCCTGCGGACCTTTTCCAGATCGTCGGTCCATCTGGCGGGTGGACGTCCTACGCTACGTTTGCCAAGTCAAAATTATTTATATTTTATGTAAAAATACAAATCGATTTTCTGTGAGTATTTCAAGAGTCTACATGTGGCCGTCATTAATATACAAAATAAAATGCAAAAATATGTATGGGAGCCCCACAGATATCAGAAAAGATATTTCTTATTTCTGTGGGGAGCCCCGTTAAATGTTATGATTTTTCTGTTTTTAGATTTATTTGTTGCTATAGTGGCAACCGAAACAGATAATCTGTGATAATTTCAGTTCTCTAGTTATTACGTTCATGAGATACAGCCTACAGACAGACAGACAGATGGACGGCGAAGTCTCATGAATAGGGTCCCGTTTTTAAAACTTTGGGTACGGAACCCTAAAAATCAAACTTCCAAGTTAACGCAGAAAGAAGTTATAGCCACTTATATCGTGAAAAACGGGTATTTCGACTTATTATAATAGGGTACTACCCTCTCCATAAAATTGGGCAAGTAGTATTCTCTTATACCAGGAATACAGGAAAAAAATTGCGCATATTTAACGAAATTTTAAAAGAAACGGCCTTTAAAGTCTATAATCAAAAACAAAGAAAGTGGATTCCTGAGTTTCTAATTAGCTGCAACTGCGAGATTTGATTCCTCGGTGAGCGAGTCCGACTCGATCTTATCCGGCTTTTTACACTAAAGTTACTAGGTACTGTTGCAGAGAAACTACTTCTCTATCAGAATTGTTAATACTGACTTCAATGTTTCAGAAGTGGCTGTTTGAACATTGTAATTAATTTGAAAAGCAAACGCAGTATTATCTCTAGCAAACCTATACATAAGTCATGTTAAAGTAATAGGTACCGTAAGTAAATATAACCCACAAACCCTTTCGGCCAAACACCGCCATAGATTGGAAAACCACGGGAATAAAGTTCTCAAAGGCTCTATGGTACACCATTTGTTGTTATTATCATAGTTTTGTAAACAATCCTCCTCATGTACATACATTTTATTAATGTTGAAACCTCACTACTGCGCTGTGTACATACTCGTAGTTATCATTTACTACCGACATGTTTTCAATTTCTTTTTACATTAAAACTTACTGAAACGATTTTCATTTATTTATTTTATTTAGTAGCTGTTGCCCCGCGGCTTTGTCCACGTAGAAGTCGTTATCGCGTAAAATTATTACCCTATTTATGCGTAGTCTGCTAGAAAGTAGCCAATGTAAGGACATATATTATGCTACTTTTTAGCAGACTCAGGGACTCAAACTATTTCTTCACGAAATTTCATCTAAATCTCTTCAGCGGTTTAGGCGTGAAAGCGTATCAGACAGACTGACAGACAGATATTACTTTCACCTTTATAATATTAGAAGGGATTTATTATTATTTACAATAACATCTTTATCATCATCGTTTCAGTCGATTAAGACATATGCCTTTCCCAAAGATTGTCACAATTAGATCTAGAGTCGCCAGCACCCAGCTGATTCAGACGACCTAATTTTCGCCCCCAATTTTCTGTTAACACTTAACCGCACAGAAAACAACAAATTTGTTGTACTTTTATTATAAAGATTAAGCTATCAGATTTTTGGTAATAGCAAAAGGTATTTTTAAGACTTTGCTAGATCAACCAATCAAATCAGCTTATGACAGTACAGTACTAGACGTAGTTCTACCTTAATCATTTTGAGAGAGTGATTCATATTATTATTTTACCACGTTGGCCAGACGGGTTGCTGCAGGACAGGGTTTTAGTATCGAGTTCCCTTTGTCTTTGCAATAACTCAACAAGTGCACTTGCAAGTGTGGACCGTTTGGGATCCAAAATACTCGAGGGGCCTCATTGCATTAATAGATGGCTCATGAATGTAGAATATATGTCTTGAACTTCACCAACTCATGAAGAATCAAAAGGAAACTGAAGTGAAAATTATATTCATAATGGAAATACGTAGAGATGCAAAAAATTTCTCGCCACTAGTGTTCGAGAGTTACAAAGGTCTCTTAAACCTAGTTCTTTTTTACGCAAAACAGGATAAATGTATTCAAATTAGAGTTTGGTGTGACCGCAACGAGAAAAGAATCGCAGTCGTTTCCAAGTGATCTCTGTAACGAGGGTCGGCAGATCCCTTCGTAATTGTTATCCATAACAGTTGGGTCGCTCTCCCTGACCGCCTTATCCTGACACTGACATCAACATTCACCGACAAAGAGATGAATTGGGGTAAGTTGTAAACTATCCAGAATGTTCTGTGAAAATTGGCAGATATTTGTTAATAGGCCATATCTAGTTATGATCTACCTTACACAAACGGCTTGTGTTATTGAAAATCGTAAACTCTAACCGTAAAATCAAGGGTGTTCTAAAAGTTTATTGGCAGAGGGAAGAGCGCTATGAAAAGGTCAAATATTGTCGAAGGGTTGGATAACAGAGTCACAAAGTTTTAATTAAACAACAACATCTGTCATTTATACTCTTGATTGTTGGCACTTGGTGGAATTTCTTGTAACACATTATGCACTTCTAATATCATCCACATGATCTGATGACATGCAATTTTATTTCAATTTTAATATTTTTATTTTTTATTTATCTGACATAAAAGTAAACTTGACATTTAATGAGATTTAATTTATGGACATTTAATGGCATTGTAATCCGTTTTGTGACTTGTTTTTAATTTTGTGACTGGACTTTATTTTGACTAGAATTTAATGGGATATTTAATTCATGAATAATCAGTTTTGTAATTAGATTTTGACAATAATTGATAATGTTGATTTCATTTGGGTCAATTCATGGTTAATTTTAAATTTCCCCCTTTTTTAGGGAAAAATTTTTGAACGTCAACACTTTATTTGTATACCCACTTGAGTTTAAAAAAGATCATTGTGTTTAGAAATGTAAGTGTATGAGCAGTTAAAGTACCTTTGACAATGCTATAAAAGCGAAACCGGTCAGGTTATATGTAATAATAATAAAAATTGTGGAATAAAGTACAAGTGAATAAGCAAAAAGTGCATAATGTGTAACAACATCTGTGTCTCTCGATATTGACACGACAATTATTGTTATGAGAACAGAAACACATTATTTGGAACGCGATAGTTTTTTAACCCCTCGGGGTTTCGGGGACATGCGTTACTTCTCATGGAGTTAACGTTACACCCTGAGGGTACAGTAGTGGCTTCTTCAATCAGATCCCTAAGATCCAATATCTTAGGGATTAACGAAAAAGCCCACATTAGGAGGAAGGGCCTAACGGTACTCCGTTCGTTGAGCAGCCCGCCTGGGGCAGTACCTCCGCCCTGCAGAAGACCGCGATAATAGTAACCTGACTCCGGTCGGGTTATGTTCTCCGTCGGTTAGCAGGGATCCAGAGCTCATTGGGGTGACATTGTGCCGGTGACGGTGAGACCAGAGGCTTATCTGTCTCCATTGGCAGATCGAGGCGCGGAATATTGGTACGGCGATCAGGGAGACCCGGTGAAACGGTTGACCGCTGACCGCCCGCAGGCTGTACGGGACCCGAACCTGGGGATTACTTAATCTCCGCCCCAGGAGGCTGAACCAGCAGCCTGTGTAAAGTCCCTGGTGCTGTGGTCGTGCCGGAGGAGGATACCGGAGTGGACGCGGCTACTGCATCGGGGGGGGACCGGGGGCCCTTCCGTACGCCGTGCCAATCTACCGCACTACCTCTGTCTGCCTTCGGTGAGTTCGAGCCTCGCCTAGTCTCCTGCGCCACCGGCACAAAAGCACCCCCTTCACCTTCTTAATTCCCCATATTTTTAAGAACTATGGCTAAATCAAAGAGAAAGAAAAAGGTTTCCACAGCGGCATCGTCGTCCACAATTCAAGTGGACTTTTGCAACATCAGAGGTATGCGCACGAACATCAACGTAGTCCACCACCATCTTGAAACTGCGAAGCCGACCCTTTTTTTCTTAACGGAGACGCAGATCTTACGTCCGGCCGATACATCTTGCTTAATGTACCCTGGCTACAAGCTTGAGTACCACTTTAGGCAGAAAGCCGGGGTATGTATGTACGTCCGGGATGATGTCTGCTGTCGTCGTCTTTCAAGCCTCGAAGACAGGGACCTGTCTACGTTATGGGCACGCTTGGATCACGGGGGCCACACTCGGATCTACGCGTGCGTGTATAGGTCTCACAGCGGTGGTAACACGGACACAGTTCGCCTTTTTGACCACCTGCAACAAGCGACTGACAAGGTGATTGAGCAGTATCCCTCCGCGGAGATAGTGATTCTGGGGGATTTCAACGGACATCATGTTGACTGGTTGGGCTCCCGGACCACCGACTTTGCGGGGAAAGCTGCTCACGAATTTGCCCTGACCTATGGGTTCTCTCAACTGGTTAAATCCCACACAAGGATACCAGACAAGAAGAACGAGCATAGTGCATTGCTGGATCTCCTGCTGACAACGCGTCCGGACGGATACAGTGTTTCAGTGGATGCTCCACTCGGATCGTCGGACCACTGTGTCGTTCGGGCGCATGTGCCTCTCGCAAGGCCTGAACCACCTCGGCCCAAGGAGTGGCGACATGTATGGCACTATAAGGCAGCAGACTGGGATGGACTGCGAGAGTTTTTCGCGTCGTACCCATGGAGGCGGCTTTGTTTTGCCTCAGAGGATCTGGATTCTTGCGCTGCAGCAGTCGCTGCGGGGATTTTGGAGGGCATGGAATGTTACATTCCTAACCGTTGGATCCCTGTAGGAGCAAAAAAGCGACCGTGGTTCAATCGGCTCTGCAGAGAAACTTTGATGTTGAAAGAATCTGCTTACAGGGCTTGGACCACGGCTCGTGCAAATTCAGATCCAAACATCTCTGAGGTGAAACGCAAATTAAATGCCGCCTCGAGAGCCAGCAAAAGAGCAATTGTCAGGGCTAAGTTCGATTTCGTCGGCAGAATAGGTGAACGGCTAGCAGGCTACCCTTCAGGGAGTCGCGAATTCTGGTCGCTTGCCAAAGCTGCCGAGGGAAATTTCTGTCGGTCAGGTTTACCACCTTTACTTAAACCCGACGGTAATTTGGCCCAGAGCGCTAAGGAGAAAGCCGACCTTTTGGGTTTTCTCTTTGCCTCTAACTCGACCATGAGCGACGGGGGTGCTTTGCCGCCGGATATTCCGTGGTGTGGAACTTCCATGCCGGAAGTAAAATTTACACAGCGGAATTTCCGACGTGAGCTTCGATCCCTGGACGTTCATAAGTCGAGTGGGCCGGATGGTATACCCGCGGTGGTACTGAAGCAGTGTGGTCCAGAGTTGTGTCCGGTACTTACACGTCTTTTCACGCGTTCATATTCCAAGCAACAAGTACCGGCGTCGTGGAAGATCGCGTATGTGCATCCTGTGCCCAAGAAGGGTGACAGGACCGACCCGGCCAACTATAGGCCTATAGCCGTCACCTCCCTTTTATCTAAGGTGATGGAGCGTGTAATTAATACACAGCTCCTGAGGTACCTAGAGGAACACGACCTGCTCAGTGACCGGCAGTACGGTTTCCGTCACGGTCGCTCGACGGGCGATCTTCTGGTGTGCCTCACACACCGATGGGCGACGGCTATCGAGAGTAAGGGCGAGGCTCTAGCAGTAAGCCTTGACATCTCTAAGGCCTTTGACCGGGTCTGGCACCGTGGTCTTCTTACGAAATTGCCCTCATATGGACTGCCCGAGAGATTATGCGGATGGGTGTCTAGCTTCCTGGCCGGTAGAAGCATCAAGGCCGTCGTTGACGGCAGCTGTTCAGACAGCATGGCCATAAACGCTGGAGTACCGCAAGGCTCAGTGTTGTCCCCTACTCTGTTTCTGCTGCATATCAATGACATGTTGTCTATTGACGGCATTCATTGTTATGCGGACGACAGTACGGGGGACACTTGTTACACGGGCCGCCCCGGTATCTCTCGGGACACGGTGAAGGAAAATCGTGAACAGCTTGTGTCTGAAATCGAGGCTACTCTTACTAGAGTGTCCGATTGGGGTGGACAAAATCTTGTCCAGTTCAACCCTTCCAAGACACAAGCGTGTTTTTTCACCGCTAAGCAAACCCCAATTACTGTAGCGCCGCAATTTCAGGGCACATCTCTTTCCATCTCCAGAAGTATAGGGATCCTTGGCGTTGACATCTCCAGTGACGTTCAGTTCCGTAGTCATTTGGAGGACAAGGCTAAGCTGGCGTCCAAGAAGCTAGGTGTGCTCAACAGGGCGCGGCGGTACTTCACTGCTGCGCAAACACTGCTTCTGTATAAGTCGCAAGTGCGGCCGCACATGGAGTACTGCTGTCACCTTTGGGCGGGGGCACCTGAATATCAGCTTCGTCCATTTGACTCGGTGCAAAGACGTGCTATAAGAGTTGTCAACGATCCTATACTTACAAGTGGTGTGGAACCTCTTCGCGACAGGAGAGACTTTGCCTCCTTATGCGTGTTCTACCGACTGTACAATGGTGTGTGCTCTGAGGAATTGTTTGATATGATGCCCACGGCTACGTTCTATCACCGCACCGCTCGCCACAGACAGGGAGTTCATCCTCACACTCTGCGTCCGGAGCGTTCCAGCACGGTTAGATCCGATAGGGGTTTTCTTCCGCGCACGCTTAGGTTGTGGAATGATCTCCCTGCCTCGGTTTTCCCAAACGCCTACAGTATGGGGTTCTTCAAAAGGGGTCTTAGAAGGTTTTTGCAGGGTCGGCAGCGCGAGTGTGGCGCCTCTGGTGTTGCAAACGTTCATAGGCTGCGGTGACCACCAGTCCTTCTGGTGGGCCGTATGCTTGTCTGCCACCTTAGTGGTATAAAAAAAAAAAAAAAAAAAAAAGTTTGGTCTTTCATATGTTATTTGTGTTACAATATTAATATTGGAAAACTCTGTAATATTTGTACCTACGTCTTTGTCAACTACAATGAAAATTTTAACATAGATAGATAATATATAATGCGAAAACTGTGTTTATAATTATATACACACAGTTTCCGCATTTCTCCATTTAGTTGTTGGAAGTATTGCCAAATTTTATAGTTATAGGTCAATAAAAAATTACCTATCAATTTAGAATGTCTTGAGGATCCCAAAATATTTTTGCTAAAAAGTGATCCATTATGGGTTCTGTTTTTTTTTCTTTTAAGCAGCGGAACCCTGAAAGCAAACAATAGAAGGAAAACTAATTTATCATTGTGTCGGAGACATATCGTCGCCAGCAGGACGACGCAGGGGCATCCAAGACGCGGGGGGTCCACGCGCCCCGCTCACCGAGCAACAGCTGTGCGGCCGTCAGTCACTACGTCAAAAAACACCGTCACCTCAACACGCGCACCTATATATACCTACCTATACGTCTGTGATTTTGTACAATCAACCGTTATTATAAAGTTCACCAAGAAACCAGCTGTTTCTCTTGCCACCACCTGCAAGACCCAGAGCACGTCGTCACCACATGGTCCTTCGAGAAGAAGAAAAAAGAATTCCAGCAGACAGTGGAGTAACGGTTTTTTGGAAAAAAATTGTCAGACACCTTCAATTGTCGCAATTGGACAAGCAGGTCATCGCGATCATATTCGGAGCCCAGTTCCAGTCAACGATCGTCGGAAAGGCATAGGATTGGTGCGGAATATTTCACAAAAATTCAGAAGAAATTCAGAAAATCGATCAGTCGTAAGGGTCATTTTCATCGGGTCACAGCCGAGTAGCAGCCCAAGTGAAGCCCAGCGACATCATTTTCATCAAAGGAATATTCTATTTACGGCGAAATCAGAATAGCCAGATTGGATGCGAAGCGTGCAGCATACGTGAGATCATTCCAATTTCATTACCTACTAACATTAGTCGCTTATTACTAACCATATCCCTAGTCCGAGTAGTTAATATCGCAAACCACAGTATCGTCCCGTAGCTGTCTATCTCGTAGTGCTAGCTACATAACCATAAGTATATACCTCGGCGCAGTAGATATCAGCGTAGATCAATAGTGTTCTGTGCTGTGAAACTATCTAGTGGTTACTTGTAGTTATTCCATCTTTAACATTTTATAAAAACGCCTACTTATGTATTATTGTGCCGTACATAACAGTGGAATACCGATCTATTAATATCAGTGAAAGTTAGTAGTGATTCCGTTAATTTTATTGTGCAGTGTAGAATAATAATTAGTTCAAGTAATTTGCAAATTTATTTTTTTAACTACCTACATTTTTTTTCCCAAATTGTAAAACTATTGTCTTTTTCAAATTAATAGTGAGTTAAACCGTAGTTAAAAGTTTTTGCCGACAGCCAAAAGTACCTCCTTTTAAATTTATATTTTTTATTCCGTTTTCAAACGGTCATTCAACCCACAATAGATTGATACCTACCTATCTATTGCAATCAGCTGTTCGCTTGCCAGTTACGTATGTAACATTTCTTTTTACTAGTCATACTTGGCCCTTCACTTTTATTTTCGTTCTTCAATTCTTTTTAACTCGCAACCATGGCTGATGAAAAAGTGAAAGAACTGGTAAAGAGGCGTGCTGCTTTGAAATCTCAGTTGACTCAATTTACTAGCTATTTGACGCCTATAAAAACATGCAAACAGCTTAGCGATGAACAGTTAGCCGAATTAGAGTTGAAAGTTGATAAATTGGTTTCTATATATCCGATTTATGATGGATTTCAGAGTGAATTGGAGTACTTGGCGGCTAAACCAGACGAGCAATACTCTGAGCGCGACCAGTTCGAAACCCAGTACTACAAGCAGCTAGCAGCTGCTCGCACAATCGTGGCTACGCACCGCAGTCAGCAGCCTGGGAGGTCCGAGGTCGGTTCTGGTGATCAGCTCACTGTGGTTACACAAAGGCAAGGTAATGTTAGATTACCTAAAATTAATTTACCTCATTTTAGCGGCGGTTATCAGAATTGGTTGGAGTTTAAGGACATGTATGTGTCCTTGATTCATGAGGAGAAAGGCATCAATGATATCAACAAATTTCATTATTTACGTAGTTCTCTTCACGGCGCTGCTGCCTTGGTAATTAGGAGCTTAGATTTTACAGGCAGCAACTATGAGGAAGCGTGGAAATTATTATGTGACAGGTACGACAACAAACAGCTACTAGTTACTAATCACATACAAGCTTTGTTTAACATTGAGTCGGTGAGCAAAGAGTGTAGTAAAAGCCTGCGTATGGTTGTGGATGAAACAAGAAAAAATCTGAGGTCTTTAGCAACCTTGGGTCAACCTATTGAACACTGGGACTCATTAATTATCCACATCATGGCGTCAAAGCTAGATCCAATTACTAATAGGGAATGGGAGGAACATAGGAATTCTCTGACTGAGCCCCCTTCTTTAAGCACATTCACTACCTTCGTTTCAAACCGCTGTAACCTGTTGGAGACGCTCGAGGAGGCAAGGGTGTCTCATGCTAGGGTCACAACTAACAATAAGCCGAAGAGTTTCGTAGTAGCTTCCAGCAAGGCTAAGCCGGGACTTAGATTTTCACTTTCCTGTCCATTGTGCAAGCAATCACATAATTTATTTAGCTGTGATCAGTTTAGGGCATTATCCATTGATGCACGCATTAGAAAGGTCAAAGATTTAAAACTATGCGTGAACTGCTTACGTCCAGGCCATTTGCAGGAAACCTGTAGACTGGGAAATTGCAAATATTGCGATCAAAAGCATAATTCTCTCGTTCATTCCCACGCTGAAGAATCTAGTACCCATAGTGAACACTTAGCATTATCGAGCACAAATCACGAATTTAAACCAATTTCCTCATCATGTAATGTATTACTTTCCACAGCATGGGTAAAGGTGACGGATCATTTGGGAAGGTCGCACGGCGCCAGAGTCTTACTAGACAATGGAAGCACGGCCAATTTCATTACCAAGGATCTTTGCGGTAAGCTTAAATTACCTATTCGTAATGTAAGCTCAAGCCTGGCAGGTATAAACAGTCAAACGTCAATCATATCAGAGTCTTGCTCCTTGCATTTAGAATCTTGTGACGGTTCATACACAACTGACATTGATTGTTTTGTCTTGCCGAAAATCACACCATTCATACCGCATTCATACATTGACATACAAAACTTACCTGTACCATCAGGCATTCACCTAGCTGACCCGTCATTCAACATTCCATCTGAAATTAATATCCTCGTGGGAGCAGAAGTCTTTTGGTCAGTGATAGGTCATAGTCGCATACAGCTAGGTAAACAACAGCCAACGCTTTTCGAAACAAAGCTCGGTTGGCTAATATCAGGCGCACTACCACAGTCAATTGATAGCAAATTATTGTGCATGTTTACACATGATAAACACACAACACACACACACACCACAGACCTCACACGTTTTTGGGAACTAGATTCAATCTCACCAAAATACAATCTCACTTCCGAAGAACGCCTATGTGAGCAGAACTTCATAGACACAACAAAACGAGACAGCAACGGCCGTTTCATTGTGTCCATTCCATTGAAAGCATCCCCTAAAGCATTAGGAAACTCTTATGACATGGCCAAACGACGTTTCTTGTCATTAGAGCGTAGACTCAACCGAGAACCGGAACTTAAGAAACTTTATGTGGATTTTATGAACGAGTATGAGGCATTAGGTCACATGACTAAATCTCCTATTCTCTCAGATTCATCACCATACTCATATTTTCTTCCACATCACGGCGTGTTTCGAGAGTCCAGTACAAGCACCAAATTGCGAGTCGTCTTCGACGCCTCAGCGGTTACAACATCAGGCAAGTCATTCAACGATATTCAGGCTGTAGGCCCTAGAGTTCAGGATGATCTGATGTCTATTCTATTGCGGTTCCGCCAACATAAATACGTCATATCAGCTGACATAGAGAAGTTTTTCAGACAAATCAATATTGAGGAATCTCAACGGCCTCTACAGAAGATTCTATGGCGATGCGATCCTTCTCTGCCCCTTATAGAGTATATTTTGAACACAGTAACTTACGGGAATTCAGCTTCACCATACATCAGTACAAGATGTCTGACTGAGCTCGCGAAGCAGGCATCTACTACACAAGCGCAACGCGCTATTCATCATGATCTCTACGTGGATGATCTCCTGTCGGGGAGTGACTCCATCGATTCCACTATCACCCTAGGCAGAGACATCATCAAAACTTTGGGGTCAGCACAGTTGACTCTACGGAAGTGGCAGTCTAATAGCCACGAAATTCTAAATTCAGTGACAAATCAGACTACAACTTCTTCTAACACAGTGAGTTTAAGCATTGACGAACCTAGTAAAACTCTCGGTCTCAATTGGCGGTGTAACACAGACACACTCACTTTTTCAATAAATTCACCATTACACACAAACACTATCATTACAAAACGTCACATACTGTCTATAATTGCACAGATCTTTGATCCCCTAGGACTAGTTTCACCAACCATCATGGAGGCCAAGCTAATCCTCCAAAGGCTGTGGATTGATGGGTGTTCTTGGGATGGAGAGGTGCCGGCAGAGGTTAAAAAGCTTTGGCTAAAGCTTACTGAAACTTGGCCTCATCTGAACACACTTAGTATCCCACGGTGGGTTGTATGTGACAATCCTTCATCTATAGCTTTACACATTTTTAGCGACGCTTCCGAACGGTGTTACGGCGCTTGCATTTACATTCGCGCCGTGGCAGGCGATGGCTCCATTCATGTAAGTCTACTTACCTCCAAGAGCAAGATCGCGCCGGTTAAGGCTACTACTATCCCAAGGTTGGAGCTTTGCGGAGCTTTACTCGGTACAAGACTATGTACGAAAGTTCTGGAATCCCTAACAATAAAACCTGATAGTTGTATCTTTTGGTGCGACTCAATGATAGTTCTGGGATGGCTGTCATCGTCCCCGGCTTCTCTTCAGCCTTTTGTCAGGCATCGCGTTTCCGAGATCCGGGAAGGTTTTGGTGATCACACATGGCGCTACGTGCCCTCAAAAGAGAACCCAGCTGATCTGATCTCACGTGGTCTTAGCGCTGACCTCATAGGTCAATGTTCCTTGTGGTGGTCAGGTCCTTCCTATCTGTCTCTTGATGCCTCTCAGTGGCCGTCTACACCTAAATCAGACAGCAATGTTCCACTACCGGAGCTATTGAGATCACACACACAATACAATGCATCATTTCATACAAACACAATTACTCAGTCCAATGAAATCAAATATAATCAATTAATTTTGAATTTAATCAACAATTCATCTAATTACACTAAATTACAACGTACTATAGCATATTTATTTAGATTTGTAAATAAGGCTCGTAATAATAATTTAAGTCTAGGCTCAACTCTAACAAGTTCAGAATTGTCGTACAGTGCTGACTTTATTATTCAAACATGTCAGAGGGAAATGTTTCCCATGGAGTATGATCTGCTCTCATCGGGAAAATCTCTTCCCAAGAAAAACCGTCTTATTTCTTTATCACCATTCATCAAATCAGGAATCATACGTGTAGGAGGAAGACTGGACAACTCATACTATGATTACAATGTAAAGCATCCGATTCTTATATGTAGTCAGCATCATATTACTAAGTTGCTATTCAATACCTACCACTTAAGATTATTTCATGCTGGACCACAGTTATTATTGTCGTCATTACGACATAACTACTGGCCTTTGGGTGGCAGGAACCTTGCAAAATCCACAGTACATAAATGCGTCAAATGTCAACGTATCAAGGGTCAAACCGTTCAACCTATGATGGGTAATCTGCCAAAGGAACGGGTTCAGTTAGAGTTTCCTTTCCTCGAGACAGGCACGGATTACGCCGGACCAATTCTGATAGCCGATCGTAAAGGTAGAGGATGCCGACTCATTAAATCCTATATCTGTGTATTCGTTTGTCTAGCCACACGGGCAGTTCATTTGGAGCTTGTCTCGGATCTTACCAAGGAAGCTTTTATTGCAGCACTTAACAGATTTATTGCTCGTCGAGGTAAACCGAAAACCATCTACTCTGACAATGGTACTAATTTCGTAGGAACATGTAACGCGCTGGCTGACATTTTAAAGCAGGACTACTCATCCGAAATGGCAGAGTCAGGTATTAATTTCTCTTTCATTCCAAGTTATTCTCCTATGTTCGGTGGGATATGGGAAAGTTTAGTACGTAGCGTTAAAGGACATTTGCGACGTATACTAGGTCTTACACATCTTACCTTCGAAGAGATGGCTACGTGTTTGATACAGGTTGAAGCCATATTAAACTCTCGTCCTCTTACACCTTTATCCACAGATCCATCTGACCTTTACCCTTTAACTCCTGCCCATTTCCTAATTGGAAGGTCTCTCACTGCTTTGCCTCATCCAGAAGTAACCAGCCAGAACATTGCCAACCTAAAGCGATTCGAGCGCATAGAACACCTAAAACAACAATTTTGGAAAAGGTTTTCTAACGAATACATATTTTACCTCCAACAGAGGACCAAGTGGGCGCACTCCGAAGGAACCCTTGAAGAGGGATCTATGGTGGTCCTGAAGCAGCCAAACACGCCGCCTCTCATGTGGCCAATGGGGCGCATTGTTCGTCTCATACCCGGGAGAGACGGAATAGCTAGAGTCGCCGATATCAAGACTAAGACAGGTATCGTTCGACGCGCTTATAATACTATCTGTCTCCTTCCAGTCACACACTGAATTTGAAGACAAGTCTTCAACCCCGGGAGCATGTCGGAGACATATCGTCGCCAGCAGGACGACGCAGGGGCATCCAAGACGCGGGGGGTCCACGCGCCCCGCTCACCGAGCAACAGCTGTGCGGCCGTCAGTCACTACGTCAAAAAACACCGTCACCTCAACACGCGCACCTATATATACCTACCTATACGTCTGTGATTTTGTACAATCAACCGTTATTATAAAGTTCACCAAGAAACCAGCTGTTTCTCTTGCCACCACCTGCAAGACCCAGAGCACGTCGTCACCACATTGATTTCTAGATTATTTGTCACTAATTTTATTGACTATCACAAATCTTTTCAAAACAAATTTATGAAGATCAATATGTTTTATTTATGAAGATATATCTTTTGCTATCGTGCCCCTGAGGCTATTTTATCAGTAACAGAGTAGCGTCAAAATAACATAACACACAATCGCCCATATGTCCCCCGGGGTAGGTAAAAGTACACATCCACACTTCGCCAGTTCTTATTCTAGATCTGTCACCGAACACAAAAATATAAGAAAATCTAATAAATAAATATCCACGGACATATTCAATTTTCACAAAAACATTCAATAAAGAAGCACTAAAATATTTTATTTCACCAAAAGATAATTCAGGTAGGTATAAATCTACATTACAACGATCTAATATTTTAAGAGTCTTAAGTGATGAGTTTTACTACAACTTACGATTTAAAATACAGCCTGTTTGCAATATAAGGCAATCTTGTAGGGGAAGCATGTGCAATGTGCACCTTGGTCCTGCTTTACATAGTACGAAGCAACTCTCTGTGAGAATCGCAACAATTTTCCGGAACATTTCCGAGCGGGCTAACGAACGGAAACGCAGGGGACGCGGCCAATTGGCGGATAAATGCACCTCAATTACTGTATTGCGGCAACATTTTTCCTCCTAATGTCCTTTTTGGTTTCAGCGATGAAAGTTTTTATTTATTTCTCTGTACGTAAAAGTTGACTGGATTTTGTTGTGTGAAAAGTGAGGCAAGTAAATCTTTTCTTGTAGAACGTGACCACATGCTATAACCAATATATCTTTGGTCCAGGCCTTTAAGCACAGCGACGTAACGGAACATAAAGAAGACGTATGTTGTTGTACCTCTAAATAATAGCCTTATTTTATAGTCTTCGAAGCGTTGGGGTTTTTGGAAAATGTTTATGACTAGCGGAAGGCCTTGGCTTCTCTCGTGTGAATAAAAGCATATGAACCTTCCTCTTGAACTATTTCAATTCATGAAAATTGTTCCTTCGACCAGATCGGTTCAGTCAAGTCAATTTTATTTGAGATGTGTAGTTTTGTATTATTGTATGTGTAGTTTTGTATTATATTATAAGTAAGTACTGTATAACTTTTTTTAAAAAAGTTTAATTCTGTACATTCCATCAATGTACAGAATTAAACTTTTATTGCAGTGCATTTTATTAAAGTTTCTGAACTTAATAATATGTTTATGGAATTTGTTTATCGGTTTGGCTCTATTATTTATTGATAGACGAGATCTTGCTGAAATATAACAACGAGTTGAAATTTTCAAGGACATCCAAGGAAGTGACTGAAATTATTAATAAAGCTTTCTCACAGATTACTGTCCTAAATAAATTGAACATTTAGAACTAGAACTCTTTAGACCTAAAATGTCCTAGTCTGTTACATTGAACAGCATTTTCTGAATAATTTGAAATATTCCAGGCTTCCCTTACTGCGAAAAACAGTTTAGAAGCAGAATGTTAGGGTATGAGTTTTAAGTAGGTGTACCAATAACTTGCACAAAACAAAATGTTCTTTGAATGAAAACAAAGTTTGTGCATTAAAATCATGTTCGGTTAGTATACTACATTCGCAGAACATACGGTACTCGGAACTAAATGTTTTAGCCATTTCGTTGCCAAAGGCAGAAGTAAAACAGCTTATTTCTCTCAGCAGTTTAAATTGAAAAATACAAGAAGAATGTACTCACGTTAGGTTTGGTCGTTACCTAGGTTCCAGTGCAGGTTTCAACTCATGTCGAACTACTGTGGATAATGGTTGTGGGGCGATAAAATATGTCGCGAGACAGCTGTGGTTTGTAAACTAAATCGTGGGATTATTTTGATTGTTTATCTCTATCGAAGAATCTGATTACAGAATAGTTGAGAAAAACGAAGAAGAAATGTAAATACCCGGTGGGGTCAATAATTGACTGGCCCTATATTACGTAGCTGGGATCAACAAAGCTAATGGCGAGGTGTGTGTTATTCTTCTCTGCCTGCTCTTCCTGAGGATAGATTTATTTATTATTAGATTAATGATAATCTTTGTCTACAAACATTTATTAACCCTAGCGAGTAAATTCTACTAAAATGCAGACTCTCTTGTTGTTAGTTGTGGAAGAGTAGTTAGTAGTAGTTGTTCAGTTATTGGAATACACGAGAGAAGAGACGAACAAGGCAAATACCATAGTTAAAATCTGATCTACTCTACAAATACGTTTAATTTGTGGTTGTATTTTGTAAATCCGTATGAGAATAGGTCATATTTGTGGTCAATCTGACATCAATTTTGAACATGTTTAATATCTGACTTAGTGTATTTTTCGGTAATGATGTAATGCTTGAAATAGTTATAATAGGTTTAAGCATAAGTGAATGTCTGGATAAACTAACTGTAATAATTGCTGTTTATGTACTGTGTGCAGGTTTAGATAATCTTTTAAAATTAGGAGTTGCATCTGCCAACAAACTGCTATGCAGTTTGGCAGACGTATGGATAAGGAAATGTAACTGAAGATACTGAATAAATGCTTTTATTATTATTATTATTGTAGATATTTGTTCTAATTATCAGAGTCTGTCCGATTCAGGCCTCAAAGTTTTAAAGATAAGTTGCCACTGACCCGATCGGAGCTGCAACTATTAGCCAATAGAATGCAATCGTTGGGAAATTGATGGCGAGTCACATCTGATATTTATTTCATATCTAAAATTAGAACTCTTAGCAATAGATAATGGCTATCAAAGTTCCTCAGATTTCACATAAATGGAGTCAACAGCTGCTATTTTAGTATTCACATTCTATGTTGACTGTCTAAGAAGATTCCCACCGGTATATTATTTACCTCTGATCTTCATGTTTTCAGTGTCTGCGGCCCTTTTACCTCCAAGTATACTTACCATAATATTTTTGTTCCGGAAAGGAAAATAAAAACGTCGGAATCACGCCTAATGTTCCTTTGAAACGTTCATTCAGAGACAAATAAGTTGAAATAATCTCCACGAATGTAGGTATATAACACAGGTCGTACTGGCAGGCCGGCTTCCATTATTCTTTCACCCACCCTAGTCTGAGTAGCTTTACAGTCGTTCCTCACTTCCTTCCTTGGCGGAAAATTATTTCAATTTAAGACTTTCATTGAAATTTTTTCGTGTAACTTTTAATTTAAGCAGCACGGCTCATGGCTTAATACAATTATTTTTTTATACTGGTTAACACCATAGAATGGTGTAGAAATCTTTTATATTATGCTGCGCTATGATAACAAACGTGTAAGTAAAGAGAAAATGTAGAGAGTTACGTTGCAAGCAAACTTTGGTAGAAATCAGGGACGCGCGAGATATTTATGACTTCCTCTGAGCTCTCAGAGACTCTCGGGGTTCAAAAGCTAACAAAACGATGTCACATGCACAGTTTATTTAAATCTGGGTTATATTTTGATTTTTAGATAATCTTCTTTGTTATTGAATTGAAATGTGAGATTTTTATAAAATTCTTTGAATGTATGGAGAATATTTTAGCGAAATAATACCTACGTAGTATGTAGGTACAATTAGTTATTGTGTGGTATCAGTAGTGGATACACAAATATAATAGTAGTCGTACGAGCTGACTTTTTAATACTGTGTACAATGATGAACTTGAAACGTTTATTTTGTCTAGGGCTGGGAGCTTCTGGTAACTCCCCGGAAGGGTGTCCTAAAACACTGTAATGTACCTAATGTATATTAAGATTGTCGTGTCTATGTCCCGTAAAAACTGTATTTATTTTTAACGTGAGGCGAAATCCTTCATGAATGCTATGCCGGACTCCTACCGACTAAAAAACTTCACGTTTCCTGCCCAACAGCCTACGGTTGGGAGCCCCGGGTAAGCCCTGGGTAGGATGTTCCAGGACTCATTGTGAAAACTAAATAATTTTATATTCTCATTGAGACCAATAAGTCTGCCTACCAACACGAAAGGGAAGATAAAAAAATGTTGCTGACAATCGCATGGCTTGTCACATTGTGAAATATTCCCAGTATACCTATATGAAATTCATATCGAGAATACGACATGTTCGCATGGTATCTTTGTACGGTTAAATTATTCAAGGGCAACAATGGCAATAATTCACATCGGCTCGATAGTAGGCAAGGTTACAATACTATAGACGGGCAATAAAGGTATGGGCCGTAAAACGATTTGGGTTCGCAATGGGTCCGGTGCGGTTCGTGTAAGAAAAGATTAATATTGTTTGTTCATGAATATTTATTACGGATCGCCTAACCTTGGAGTTTTCAGGTTCCGGGTATGATCCTGAAATAAACGATGTACACGTACAGTACACGTACCTATTAGATGCTTACAACTGTTCGATTATCCGACATGTAGGTACCTACGCATTATGCCCAACTTTATCATACGTTTGTCCATACTTACATAAATTATAAGCCGTGAGTGATGCTAAGGTAGCCGAAGGGATCACTACTTTCCGATCTCATTGAAGTTTTGAATTTTAGGATATTTTTTACATTAATTTCGTGTCACAAAAACATTCGTCCGGACCCGGGTTTCGAAAACAAAATATCTCTATCATATTATTCAGAATTGTTGAAAACTGTAATAAGAGCGTATTGTTGCGAATTTAAAGTACCTAGAACGAATTTACGAATTGAGTGTGACAGTTCAGTCGATTTCTGGACACGGGTACTACCCCAGGGACGGCTTATGCTATAGCAGCCATGATGGTTTTGTTGGCCGTTTATTGTTTGTAGCAAGTCAAAAGAATTATTTTAAGAGGGTTTATATTACTAGACGGCACGTTTAAGTGTTAATCTCTCGTTTTGATTGAAGCGATTCTGGTTTAACGAGTCCGTTCAAAATTTTGTCAAGCAATTTTTAAATCTACTTTATCTTAAAATGTATTAGTTCCATATTTTTTAATTCTAACCATTTTTTTAGAATACTCTGTTTACCATAAAAGAATCACAGATTAATCAAAGATATACGTGTCCATTAATTATTTTATAACCAAAAACAGGTATACGTAATTTCATGATGCTAACTTTAGAAATGACAAATTTTCATACAACTGTTTGTACCTTATTTTCCCACCTTAATGGTAGAATTTCCAAAAATCCTTTCTTATTACTTATCTAATTAATAAAAGGTACCTACTATTCAAATTCCATCATTTTAGGTTCACAGTCACAGTCAGTCAGCCCCTTTCTCTCTTTATGTAATACTAGCGGACGGCACGCGGTTTCACCCGCGTAGTTCCCGTTCTCGTGGGAAAACGGGAATAAATTATAGCCTATGTTCACCGCAAAGAGTGTAGCTTCCCAATAGTGAAAGAATTTTTTAAATCGGTCCAATTCGTTACAAACAAACAAACAAAAAAACAAAAAGCAAAAAAACAAATCTTTCCTCTTTATAATATTACTAGCTGAAGCTCGCGGCTTCGCCCGCGTGAAATTTGGTTCCCGTTTCCCGTGGGAACATTTTCTCGGGATAAAAAGTAGCCTATGTGTTATTCCGGACTGTAGTCTATCTCTGTACCAAATTTCGGCCAGATCCATTCAGCCATTAGAGAGTGATTGAGTAACAAACATCCAAACATCTTCACAAACTTTCACATTTATAATATTAGTAGGAAGTAGGATAGTAGGATTATAAAAGTATATAGATGAATTATTTATCATCAATCAATCAAATCAGCCTATGACAGTCCACTGCTGGACGTAGGCCTCTCCCAATTCACGCCACTACACACGGTCCTATGCCTTTCGCATCCAGTCCCAGCCTGCGGACCTTTTCCAGATCGTCGGTCCATCTGGCGGGTGGACGTCCTACGCTACGTTTGCCAAGTCAAAATTATTTATATTTTATGTAAAAATACAAATCGATTTTCTGTGAGTATTTCAAGAGTCCACATGTGGCCGTCATTAATATACAAAATAAAATGCAAAAATATGTATGGGAGCCCCACAGATATCAGAAAAGATATTTCTTATTTCTGTGGGGAGCCCCGTTAAATGTTATGATTTTTCTGTTTTTAGATTTATTTGTTGCTATAGTGGCAACCGAAACAGATAATCTGTGATAATTTCAGTTCTCTAGTTATTACGTTCATGAGATACAGCCTACAGACAGACAGACAGATGGACGGCGAAGTCTCATGAATAGGGTCCCGATTTTAAAACTTTGGGTACGGAACCCTAAAAAATCAAACTTCCAAGTTAACGCAGAAACAAGTTTTAGCCACTTATATCGTGAAAAACGGGTATTTCGACTTATAATAATAGGGTACTACCCTCCCCATAAAATTGGGCAAGTAGTATTCTCGTATACCAGGAATACAGGAAAAAAATTGCGCATATTTAACGAAATTTTAAAAGAAACGGCCTTTAAAGTCTATAATCAAAAACAAAGAAAGTGGATTCCTGAGTTTCTAATTAGCTGCAACTGCGAGATTTGATTCCTCGGTGAGCGAGTCCGACTCGATCTTATCCGGCTTTTTACACTAAAGTTACTAGGTACTGTTGCAGAGAAACTACTTCTCTATCAGAATTGTTAATACTGACTTCAATGTTTCAGAAGTGGCTGTTTGAACATTGTAATTAATTTGAAAAGCAAACGCAGTATTATCTCTAGCAAACCTATACATAAGTCATGTTAAAGTAATAGGTACCGTAAGTAAATATAACCCACAAACCCTTTCGGCCAAACACCGCCATAGATTGGAAAACCACGGGAATAAAGTTCTCAAAGGCTCTATGGTACACCATTTGTTGTTATTATCATAGTTTTGTAAACAATCCTCCTCATGTACATGCATTTTATTAATGTTGAAACCTCACTACTGCGCTGTGTACATACTCGTAGTTATCATTTACTACCGACATGTTTTCAATTTCTTTTTACATTAAAACTTACTGAAACGATTTTCATTTATTTATTTTATTTAGTAGCTGTTGCCCCGCGGCTTTGTCCACATAGAAGTCGTTATCGCGTAAAATTATTACCCTATTTATGCGTAGTCTGCTAGAAAGTAGCCAATGTGAGGACATATATTATGCTACTTTTTAGCAGACTCAGGGACTCAAACTATTTCTTCACGAAATTTCATCTAAATCTCTTCAGCGGTTTAGGCGTGAAAGCGTATCAGACAGACTGACAGACAGATATTACTTTCACCTTTATAATATTAGAAGGGATTTATTATTATTTACAATAACATCTTTATCATCATCGTTTCAGTCGATTAAGACATATGCCTTTCCCAAAGATTGTCACAATTAGATCTAGAGTCGCCAGCACCCAGCTGATTCAGACGACCTAATTTTCGCCCCCAATTTTCTGTTAACACTTAACCGCACAGAAAACAACAAATTTGTTGTACTTTTATTATAAAGATTAAGCTATCAGATTTTTTGTAATAGCAAAAGGTATTTTTAAGACTTTGCTAGATCAACCAATCAAATCAGCTTATGACAGTACAGTACTAGACGTAGTTCTACCTTAATCATTTTGAGAGAGTGATTCATATTATTATTTTACCACGTTGGCCAGACGGGTTGCTGCAGGACAGGGTTTTAGTATCGAGTTCCCTTTGTCTTTGCAATAACTCAACAAGTGCACTTGCAAGTGTGGACCGTTTGGGATCCAAAATACTCGAGGGGCCTCATTGCATTAATAGATGGCTCATGAATGTAGAATATATGTCTTGAACTTCACCAACTCATGAAGAATCAAAAGGAAACTGAAGTGAAAATTATATTCATAATGGAAATACGTAGAGATGCAAATAATTTCTCGCCACTAGTGTTCGAGAGTTACAAAGGTCTCTTAAACCTAGTGCTTTTTTACGCAAAACAGGATAAATGTATTCAAATTAGAGTTTGGTGTGACCGCAACGAGAAAAGAATCGCAGTCGTTTCCAAGTGATCTCTGTAACGAGGGTCGGCAGATCCCTTCGTAATTGTTATCCATAACAGTTGGGTCGCTCTCCCTGACCGCCTTATCCTGACACTGACATCAACATTCACCGACAAAGAGATGAATTGGGGTAAGTTGTAAACTATCCAGAATGTTCTGTGAAAATTGGCAGATATTTGTTAATAGGCCATATCTAGTTATGATCTACCTTACACAAACGGCTTGTGTTATTGAAAATCGTAAACTCTAACCGTAAAATCAAGGGTGTTCTAAAAGTTTATTGGCAGAGGGAAGAGCGCTATGAAAAGGTCAAATATTGTCGAAGGGTTGGATAACAGAGTCACAAAGTTTTAATTAAACAACAACATCTGTGTCTCTCGATATTGACACGACAATTATTGTTATGAGAACAGAAACACATTATTTGGAACGCGATAGTTTGGTCTTTCATATGTTATTTGTGTTACAATATTAATATTGGAAAACTCTATAATATTTGTACCTACGTCTTTGTCAACTACAATGAAAATTTTAACATAGATAGATAATATATAATGCGAAAACTGTGTTTATAATTATATACACACAGTTTCCGCATTTCTCCATTTAGTTGTTGGAAGTATTGCCAAATTTTATAGTTATAGGTCAATAAAAAATTACCTATCAATTTAGAATGTCTTGAGGATCCCAAAATATTTTTGCTAAAAAGTGATCCATTATGGGTTCTGTTTTTTTTTTCTTTTAAGCAGCGGAACCCTGAAAGCAAACAATAGAAGGAAAACTAATTTATCATTGATTTCTAGATTATTTGTCACTAATTTTATTGACTATCACAAATCTTTTCAAAACAAATTTATGAAGATCAATATGTTTTATTTATGAAGATATATCTTTTGCTATCGTGCCCCTGAGGCTATTTTATCAGTAACAGAGTAGCGTCAAAATAACATAACACACAATCGCCCTTATGTCCCCCGGGGTAGGTAAAAGTACACATCCACACTTCGCCAGTTCTTATTCTAGATCTGTCACCGAACACAAAAATATAAGAAAATCTAATAAATAAATATCCACGGACATATTCAATTTTCACAAAAACATTCAATAAAGAAGCACCAAAATATTTTATTTCACCAAAAGATAATTCAGGTAGGTATAAATCTACATTACAACGATCTAATATTTTAAGAGTCTTAAGTGATGAGTTTTACTACAACTTACGATTTAAAATACAGCCTGTTTGCAATATAAGGCAATCTTGTAGGGGAAGCATGTGCAATGTGCACCTTGGTCCTGCTTTACATAGTACGAAGCAACTCTCTGTGAGAATCGCAACAATTTTCCGGAACATTTCCGAGCGGGCTAACGAACGGAAACGCAGGGGACGCGGCCAATTGGCGGATAAATGCACCTCAATTACTGTATTGCGGCAACATTTTTCCTCCTAATGTCCTTTTTGGTTTCAGCGATGAAAGTTTTTATTTATTTCTCTGTACGTAAAAGTTGACTGGATTTTGTTGTGTGAAAAGTGAGGCAAGTAAATCTTTTCTTGTAGAACGTGACCACATACTATAACCAATTTATCTTTGGTTCAGGCCTTTAAGCACAGCGACGTAACGGAACATAAAGATACATATGTTGTTGTACCTCTAAATAATAGCCTTATTTTATAGTCTTCGAAGCGTTGGGGTTTTTCGAAAATGTTTATGACTAGCGGAAGGCCTTGGCTTCTCTCGTGTGAATAAAAGCATATGAACCTTCCTCTTGAACTATTTCAATTCATGAAAAATGTTCCTTCGACCAGATCGGTTCAGACAGGCAGATGTGGCGTAGAATTTAATTTGAGATGTGTAGTTTTGTTATAATATTATAAGTAAGTACTGTATAACTTAAAAAAAATAAGTTTAATTCTGTACATTCCATCAATGTACAGAATTAAACTTTTATTGCAGTGCATTTTATTAAAGTTTCTGAACTTAGTAATATGTTTACGGAATTTGTTTATCGGTTTGGCTCTACTATTAATTGATAGACGAGATCTTGCTGAAATATAACAACGAGTTGAAATTTTCAAGGACATCCAAGGAAGTGACTGAAATTATTAATAAAGCTTTCTCACAGATTACTGTCCTGAATAAATTGAACATTTAGAACTAGAACTCTTTAGACCTAAAATGTCCTAGTCTGTTACATTGACAGCATTTTCTGAATAATTTGAAATATTCCAGGCTTCCCTTACTGCGAAAAACAGTTTAGTAGCAGAATGTTAGGGTATTAGTTTTAAGTAGGTGTACCAATAACTTGCACAAAACAAAATGTTCTTTCAATGAAAACAAAGTTTGTGCATTAAAATCATGTTCGGTTAGTATACTACATTCGCAGAACATACGGTACTCGGAACTAAATGTTTTAGCCATTTCGTTGCCAAAGGCAGAAGTAAAACAGCTTATTTCTCTCAGCAGTTTAAATTGAAAAATACAAGAAGAATATACTCACGTTAGGTTTGGTCGTTACCTAGGTTCCAGTGCAGGTTTCAACTCATGTCGAACTACTGTGGATAATGGTTGTGGGGCGATAAAATATGTCGCGAGACAGCTGTGGTTTGTAAACTAAATCGTGGGATTATTTTGATTGTTTATCGCTATCGAAGAATCTGATTACAGAATAGTTAAGAAAAATGAAGAAGAAATGTAAATACCTGGTGGGGTCAATAATTGACTGGCCCTATATTACGTGGCTGGGATCAACAAAGCTAATGGCGAGGTGTGTGTTATTCTTCTCTGCCTGCTCTTCCTGAGGATAGATTTATTTATTATTAGATTAATGGTAATCTTTGTCTACAAACATTTATTAACCCTAGCGAGTAAATTCTACTAAAATGCAGACTCTCTTGTTGTTAGTTGTGGAAGAGTTCAGTTATTGGAATACACGAGAGAAGAGACGAACAAGGCAAATACCATAGTTAAAATCTGATCTACTCTACAAATACGTTTTATTGTAGATATTTGTTCTAATTATCAGGGTCTGTTCGATTCAGGCCTCAAAGTTTTAAAGATAAGTTGCCACTGACCCGATCGGAGCTGCAACTATTAGCCAATAGAATGCAATCGTTGGGAAATTGATGGCGATTCACATCAGAAATTTATTTCATATCTAAAATAATTTATTCAATAAAATATTAGACAAATGGTATGTACATTAAAGCGTAATAACTATTTACAAAATAAATAAAACTAAACTAAATCTAAATAGGGCCCCCGTGGCATTGTGCCCAAAAGACTGGCAGCATTCCCCCTTTGAACGGCGATGCCTATTCGTTGGGAGAAATAACTGCCATCCCTTAGGTTTTTACGTTTTAGACTCCACAAGACGCTTTTTCAAAATTTTAAAGAACTTATGTGCCTTGGGACCCCAAGGACTAAAATTAGAACTCTTAGCAATAGATAATGGCTATCAAAGTTCCTCAGATTTCACATAAATGGAGTCAACAGCTGCTATTTTAGTATTCACATTCTATGTTGACTGTCTAAGAAGATTCCCACCGGTATATTATTTACCTCTGATCTTCATGTTTTCAGTGTCTGCGGCCCTTTTACCTCCAAGTATACTTACCATAATATTTTTGTTCCGGAAAGGAAAATAAAAACGTCGGATTCACGCCTAATGTTCTTTTGAAACGTTCATTCAGAGACAAATAAGTTGAAATAATCTCCGCGAAGGTAGGTATATAACACAGGTCGTACTGGCAGGCCGACCTCCATTATTCTTTCACCCACCCTAGTCTGAGTAACTTTACAGTCGTTCCTCACTTCCTTCCTTGCCGGAGAATTATTTCAATTTAAGACTTTCATTGAAATTTTTTCGTGTAACTTTTAATTTAAGCAGCACGGCTCATGGCTTAATACAATTATTTTTTTATGCTGGTTACAACCATAGAATGGTGTAGAAATCCTTTATATTATGCTGCGCTATGATAAGAAACGTGTAAGTAAAGAGAAAATGTAGAGAGTTACGTTGCAAGCAAACTTTGGTAGAAATCGGGGACGTGCGAGATATTTATGACTTCCTCTGAGCTCTCAGAGACTCTCGGGGTTCATAAGCTAACAAAACGATGTCACATGCACAGTTTATTTGAATCTGGGTCATATTTTGATTTTTAGATAATCTTCTTTGTTATTGAATTGAAATGTGAGATTTTTATAAAATTCTTTGAATGTATGGAGCATATTTTAGCGAAATAATACCTACGTAGTATGTAGGTACTATTAGTTATTATGTGGTATCAGTAGTGGATACACAAATATAATAGTAGTCGTACGAGCTGACTTTTTAATACTGTGTGCAATGATGAACTTGAAACGATTATTTTGTCTAGGGCTGGGAGCTCCTGGTAACTCCCCGGAAGGGTGTCCTAAAACACTGTAATGTACCTAATGTATATTAATATTGTCGTGTCTATGTCCCGTAAAAACTCCGTAATAAATCTCCGTAAACTCAAATAATTCAATATAGATCCGTAATAAATATTCATGAACAAACAATATTAATCTTTTCTTACACGAACCGCACCGGACCCATTGCGAACCCAAATCGTTTTACGGCCCATACCTTTATTGCCTGTCTATATTATTGTAACCTTGCCTACTTGACTAAAAAATATATATAATGTACATTGCCATAAAATCTACCAACGAAAATTAGTTTGAACGAAATCGAGTTGGTAGTTTTTTTTTAATACCGGGTCCCCCGGGATAGGCGAAAATACACACCCACATTTTGCCAGTTCATTTTCCAGAGCCATCACCGGCCACAAAAACAAAAGAAAATCTATTATCTATTCTGTAATCCGAACCAAAATTCCATCGGTGAGACAAAAACATTCATTATACAAACACAAAAACATTTTATCCAATTTTTTGAAAAAATATCAGAATAAGTCTAAATTAATCTGTAGATGACAGTCTAAAAAGAAACTCCAGGTAAATAGTTTTAAGACAAAGACTACAGTTTAGGTAATGTAGGCTTAATCTACATTACATTGACCTAAAAATATACCAATCTAAGTTTTAAAACAACTTACGATTTAAAATACAGCCTGTTGGCAATAAATGGCAATCTTGTAGAAGGAAGCATGTGCAATGTGCACATTGGTCCTGCTTTACATAGTACGAAGCAACTCTCTGTGAGAATCGCAACAATTTTCCGGAACATTTCCGAGTGGGCTAACGAACGGAAACACAGGGGACGCGGCCAATTGGCGGATAAATGCACCTCAATTACTGTATTGCGGCAACATTTTTCCTCCTAATGTCCTTTTTGGTTTCAGCGATGAAATTATTTTATTTATTTCTCTGTACGTAAAAGTTGAATGGATTTTGTTGTGTGAAAAGTGAGGCAAGAAAATCTTTTCTTGTAGAACGTGACCACATACTAAAACCAATTTATCTTTAGTCCAGGCCTTTAAGCACAGCGACGTAACGGTACATAAAGAAAACGTATGTTGTTGTACCTCTAAATAATAGCCTTATTTTATAGTCTTCGAAGCGTTGGGGTTTTTGAAAAATGTTTATGACTAGCGGAAGGTCTTGGCTTCTCTCGTGTGAATAAAAGCATACGAGCCTTCCTCTTGAACCATTTCAATTCATGAAAATTGTTCCTTCGACCAGATCGGTTCAGACAGGCAGATGTGGCGGAGAATTGTATTTGAGATGTGTAGTTTTGTTATAATATTATAGGTAAGTACTTTATAACTTTGTAAAAAAAAAATCTGTACATTCCATCAATGTACAGAATTTTTTTTTTGCAGTGCATTTTATAAAGGTTTCTGAACTTAGTAATATGTATACGGATTTTTTTTATCGGTTTGGCTCTATTGTTTATTGATAGACGGGTTACCTATCATAACAACTAAAGTTGTTTCAACTATTTTCAAAACAACTACGGTTGTTTCACCTATGTTCATTACGCAAATAGGTCGACTCGACTACTCGTTAATTCACATAATTTCGAATAAACTTTAATTATTTGAACTAATGGACGATTAATTTAATGTTCATTTAAGATATTGGACATGTTGACTACGTTTGAAATACCTAATGCTAAAGACGATTATTTATGTTCCCGATTCCACCCGTTTTTTTTAATAAAGTATAGTTTACGTAGTAACTTTTTAGTAATCTGTGGTATAGTCAAGTCTAACTACCGAAAATATTATTTCCAAGTGAGTGGAAGGCAAACTACAAAACAAAAAAAAATAACCACGAAGGCTAAGGCGGGAGCTGCGCTCCGCTTCGCTCCCGCCTTGGCCTTCTAACCTAACCTATCCGAGTCGGGGTACTCTGAGTCGGGGTGTTAACCATTCACTTATAATGGTTAACACCTCGACTCGGATAGGTTAGGTTAGCCTTCGTGGTTAATTTTTTTTAGTTTTGTAGTTTGCCTTCCACTCACTTGGAAATAATATTTTCGGTAGATTTTATACTTATGCATTATGATACGTACCCCTGAGTACTGAGACTTGTAATCGCACAATAAACTCGTAGGCAATCCGCCTTTTTTTTTTGTTTAACGTGAGGGAAAATCCTCATAGGATGTTATGCCGGACTCTTACCGACTAAAAAACCTCACGCCACGCCTAACAGCCTATGGTTGAGAGCCCCGGGTAAGCCCTCAGGAAGGATGTCCCGTGACTCCCAACAGACCTACGGCCGCCAATGCGGCCTCGCCCAGGGGGTGGTTCGGGTGCAATCCCGCGTCTATGGGGGGTTTCGGGTCGCAGAAAGAGGCGGCGCAGTCCCACTTACTCCCGCTGGAGAGCATGGCTCGCACCATGGCCTCAAGCGAGAGAGTGTCCACGCCCAGACCCACTACGAGGACCTGGCGCTGTTGTGCCCACGCCGTGCACTCCACCAGCGTGTGGAGCGCCGTGTCGTCGCTGCGGTCCTCGCAGTGCTGACACTCGGCCGTGGTTTCCCGGCGTTTTCGCCACAGATACCTACCGAAGCTACCGTGCCCGGCAAGCATCTGTGTCAACCGGTAGGAGAGAGCACCGTGTCTTTTCTCCAGCCACTCGTCCATGACCGGTCTGACGGCCGCGATTGTGGCGAATCCCCCCTAGGCAATCCGCCTCGGATAGGTTAGTTATTATGTATTTCATACATAGTTCAATCAATCTTAGCACAGTTAATTGTAGTTGAATAAATTGTAGGTGAATCGTCCATTATTTGTTTCGACCAGTAGTTAGAACAAAAATAGGTGAAACGATCTTCAGGTGTTTTAATCAGTAGTTATTTCGACCGTAGTTGTTTTGAAAATAGTTGAAACAACTTTAGTTATTATGATAGGTAACCCTCACAGATTACTGTCCTGAATAAATTGAACATTTAGAACTAGAACTCCGTAGACCTAAAATGTCCTAGTCTGTTACATTGAACAGCATTCTCTGAATAATTTGAAATATTCCAGGCTTCCCTTACTGCGAAAAACAGTTTAGAAGCAGAATGTTAGGGTATTAGTTTTAAGTAGGTGTACCAATAACTTGCACAAAACAAAATGTTCTTTCAATGAAAACAAACTTTGTGCATTAAAATCATGTTCGGTTAGTATACTACATTCGCAGAACATACGGTACTCAAAACTAAATGTTTTAGCCATTTCGTTGCCAATGGCAGAAGTAAAACAGCTTATTTCTCTCAGCAGTTTAAATTGAAAAATACAATAAGAATGTAATCACGTTAGGTTTGGTCGTTACCTAGGTTCCAGTGCAGGTTTCAACTCATGTCGAACTACTGTGGATAATGGATGTGGGGCGATAAAATATGTCGCGAGACAGCTGTGGTTTGTAAACTAAATCGTGGGATTATTTTGATTGTTTATCTTTATCGAAGAATACAGTTCTGAATACAGAATGGGTAAGAAAAATGAATAAGAAAGGTAAGGTAAATGCCTGCTGAGGACGATTGACTTGCCCCGTTTTACGTGGCTGAGATCAACAAAGCTAATGACTAGGTGTTATTCAACTCTGCCTGCTCCTCTCGGGATAGAGACGTGATTAATGATAATCTTACCTAAAGCATTTATTAACTTGTGTACATTAAAGAATTTGTGAAAGAGTTCAGATACTTATTGGAATAGGTACATGAGAAGAAAGGAGAACAAGGCAAATATCATAATAAAATCAATTCAACGCTACAAATACGCTTACATACATCTATACTTATAATAAAACTGTTGAGGGTCGAGAGTCTGTACATGGAAGATATTTTGAAAATTTTAATTGTAGGGCGTTCTATAATCGATTCTGAAGCCGAATATGTAATTTAAAATTTTCATGTCTGTCTGTCTGTCTGTATCCCGAATAAGTATCACGCCGAAACTACTGAACCGATTTGAATGATATTTGGTGCATTCTGAGCTTATAGTCCGAGGAAGGTTCCTGGATATTTTTGATCCCGATATTTTGCGCGGTTCCTGCGGGAGAGGGGATGAAAGATAAAATGGTTTTTCAGCTGTAAGTTCTCACCGCGTGGTCCGATTTCAAATATTTTTTTAGTGTCAGAAAGGGAATGTTTTTAACATTGTTCCACACAAGTTTCATTATTGAGAGTTTCGTAGTTCAGAAATTAGAGGCATCTCAACTTTTCGAATTCAAGGGTTTCTTTGAATGTTAGGGTAAATCTAAACTGGCGTGTTGGCTTAATCATAAAATAGCTTAATGATTAAGGCTATTGTAAAACAATTCAGTCCGCGCCAAAGGCGTGGACTGAATTGTTTTAGAATGGACTTAATCTTTAAGCTCTTTTATGATTAAGCAAACAGGGCAGTTTCATACGCTCCCTTGAGTCTGTTGAAAAAATACCTGTCCTTTCATACACCTTATGTGGCGTAAACGAAGTTGCGAGGGTCAGCTAGTACTTATAATAAAACTGTAGAGGGTCGAGAGTCTGTACATGGAAGATATTTTGAAAATTTTAACGGTAGGGCGTTCTCTAATCGATACTGAAGCCAAAAATGTAATTTAAATTTTTCATGTCTGTCTGTCTGTCTGTCTGTATCCCGAATAAGTATCACGCCGAAACTACTGAATCGATTTGAATGAAACTTGGTATTATCAGAGCTTATAATCCGAGGAAGGTTCTAGGATACTTTTGATCCCGATATTTTGAGCGGTTCCTTTGGGAGAGGGGATGAAAGAGAAAATGGTTTTTTTAGTTGTAACTTCTCAATGCGTGGTCCGATTCCAATTTTTTTTTTCAATGTTATAAAGGGAGTATTTTAAGGATTGTTTCACACAAGTTTCAATGTTGAGGGTTTTGCAGTTCAGCAATTAGAGACATCTCAACTTTGACAAAACCTAGAATTCAAGGATTCCTTTGAATGTAAAAGTAAATCTAAACTGGCGTGTTGACTTTATCATAAAAGAGCTTAATGATTAAGGCTATTATATAATAATTTAGTCCGCGCCGAAGGCGTGGACTGAATTGTTTTAGAATGGACTTAATCTTTAAGCTCTTTTATGATTAAGCAAACAGGGCAGTTTCATACGCTCCCACGAGTCTGTTGAAAATATACCTGCCCTTTCATACACCTTATGTGGCGTAAACGAAGTTGCAACGGTCAGCTAGTACATACATATAATCACGCCTTTATCCCCAAAGGGGTCGGCAGAGGCATAGCGTACGCCCACATTTCACCTTATAGTTTCATGTCCCACCTAATAGGTCGTGAGCCAATTGCCGTGTTGAAATGAACAGGCGCAGGTCACCGCGACCCACAGTTGAAATTTTTCAAGCAGCCCATAAGGCCTTCAACTTGACTTAATGATTGTCATTTTACCGACAACCGGGTTTCATTTCGAGTTTTTCTTCTCTACGCAATGGATCTTTTTGCGAAAGTGTTCCGTTAGTCGCCTCTTACGACACCCTCGGGACAGTGGCGGATAAAGGGTAGGGGCACGGGGGGCGCCCCCCCCCCCCATACGATAGTGGGCACTTCGTCAAAATTTTTCTTTGCCTCGGGCGACTTTGCCGACGATCTTTGTTCAACTTCGCGTGAAATGTAGGTAGAAGAAGCATAACAATCTTAAGCGCACGGCGCGGACGACGCGATCGTGTGTGTACTGTACACAGTACACACACGATCGCGTCGTCCGCGCGTTATACTAACTGAAGTCAGAGCAGGATAGATAAAGTGTATGAAATACTACCAATGCGACAAGCGTTGGCGGGCACACACTCGACGTATTGATAAACTGACCATACGTCCCGTTTTGAACGGAACTGTCCCTTTGTTCGGTCGGAACTTGCAGGGCGCCTCCGGCCCAATTGACGCGCGACAAGAATAATCTTTGAAGATAATTCAGGAAGAGGAAGGAACACCGCAAGGTTTAGTGGGTAGGACGGTTCCTATCCTAGACCGGGTGCCCCACACGCCGTTCCTGCTGCCCTCGTGGCTGTATTGACGGTGCCCAACTGCATTCCCCGCGACATCAAAAAAAAAGATATTCTGGTGACACCTCAGATATCATTGTCGATTATTTACATTAAGTTTTGGGGGTTTAGGTAGATAGGCCAGGAGAGGAACTATAATGTATTAACAAAGTTACAATCATCTCTGAAAAAACCATTGAACGTTATTGGATGTGGTGCCCATTTGATTCAATCAATCAAATCAACCTATGGCAGTCTACTGCTGGACTCAGACCTCTCCTAACTAACGCCACAATACACGGTCCTGCGCCTTCCGTATTCAGTCCCAGCCTGCGACCTTTTCCAAGTTGTCGGTCCATCTAGCATGGTGGGTCGGCGTTCTACACTACGTTTTTGCTGAGTCGCGGTCTTCATTCTCGAACCCGTTTTCTCCATCGGCCGTCAGTCTCCTGCAGACGTGACCAGCCCACTGCCACTTTGGTATGCTTATTGTCGACAACTTTGGTTCTCTGCCGGATAACCTCATTTCGGAGTCTATCCCTCAAAGATACTCGAAACATAGCTCGTTTCATAGCTCGCTGCGTCATTTGATTAACAATGTAATAAAATCTCCTGTAGATGGTCTACCTGTAGATTACGAATGTACCTATTGTAGTAAAAATATATTCTTCATTTTATATTTACACGGTTCGAGTTGAAGATCTAAAGGAGTTTAGCGCTGAAGCTGAAATAGAACATTGCTAAATGCTCGGCTGTAGTAAAACAAGGTGACTTGTATTTGTGCGTGCCTTGAAGAGGTTTTAAAAATGTACCAGTCGAGGAAAACAGGATATCATGGAGATTTGGAAGGTGTGACTTGAGCAACTAAGATGGGAAAACGGCACAACCGGGGCGATCAGACCGTCATGGACGAGTGGCTGGAGCGGAGCTTTCTCCTACCGGTTGTCAGAGACAAGTATCGGACATGGGTGCTTCGGTACGTATCTGAGGCGAATACTCCGGGAATCCACACTTGAGTGCCACCACTGGAAGGAACGCAGCAAGGTACAGCGCTCCACACAATTGTGGAGTGCTCAGCGTGGGCACAAGAGCGCATTGTCCTTCACAGCACAACCGGTCTGGACATAGAAATTTTCGTGCTGGAACCATGCTGCGAGCCATGATCTCCGGCGGTAGTAAGTGAGCCTACCTTTTTCTGCGAGCTGGTAATGCTCGTGAAAGAGGCAGCGAGGAGGGCACGGGAGAGTACTCTCCCACCCGAGTTCCAGAGACGCCGCAGACTTGTCTTCGCCCAAGACTATCGGCCTCCAAGACCGGAGGCTTGAGAACGGCGAGGCGGTAGGGCTGCTCGCCGTCCTTACAGAACCAGTCCAAAGACGGCAGCGTGATGAGAGAGTTTGACGCACGCCTCACCCCTCAATAAGCGGGATAAAACCCGAACCAACCCCTAAAGACGCGGGTTAGTACCCGAACTCCTAGAAGAGGACGCGGTGGTAGCCAAAGTCTGTCGGAAATCCTGGGACATCCTTCCGAAATCTTTCCCTTGGCTCCCAGTGGTAGGCCGTGGGAGCCGTGGTAGGTCACCGTGTGGTTTGCCTGTAAGAGTCCGGCACAGCATTTTGACGGATTTCCACCCTTAAAATTTGCATTAAATAACTCTTTTTCTAAATAAAGAACTTCGATTTTCATTAACCTTATAACTGGGGTATTTATAAAACTTTTGTCCCGTTTTGAGTTAAAAAATAAATGGTCAGTTTACGTATTGAGGACACCAGCGCTACCAAGCAGCCAATGCAGGAAACTCTGGCTGTGTGACCGTAAAAGAGTTATGGGCGTTAAAAGTTACAGCGTCATCTAGCACCTAGAGCAGTCAACTCTTACGGTATAATGAAACGTAGAAGTAGGAGCAAGGGGAATACCAGCTAAATAAAAACCTAGGATTGTCAAGAGCTTCAGTAAACTCCTTATTAAAACGAATATCCAAAGTGACATTGTTAGAATCTTATCAAATCTGGCTAGGCAGGGAACATTGTGAACGTTTATGCGTACAGAAATGTGGCCACCCGGCCACCCTTAACCTACTCAAATGGGTCGCAAGTCCCAAACCCCCACACAGTATTTCCCTCTGTACCACGGCATGGACTCGGCGCGGTGCCCGCGCGGTGAATCCATGGAATGCAAGACGTTTTTTCGTTAGGTCCCTTAAACTTGAACATTGTATTTTTACTGTATTACCACCATAACTCGGACGGTCTCTGACGAGGGGGTGTCATGCTCGACCATATAAGTGGGAGAGCATGGCAGCGCCTCCCAGGGACTAGCACTCTTCCCATGCTACCGAGCGGGTGGTCAGGTTGCGGATAGACCGCCCCGCACCTGTTGCAGTGGGAAGGGCGGCATCTGCGAATCCAGGCAAATGACGTCGATCCCCAAACCCCGATTCCATGATCCACAATATCCAATCCTTCCCATCCCTCCCCGCCCACACCCTAAATCCATCTCCCTGACAGACTGGCGGGTCCTCGACTGTCGGAAGCGAGAGCGGAAGTGGTCAGGCTGATGCGTACGTCAGGGAGAAACACCCAATCCACAAAATCCTTTCTCACTCATACTACCTGGGCCGGGGACGGTGGTAGGTCGGCAGTCACCAAGTTGTGAAAGCCGGTTGGGCAGCGTGACTGGCGGGTACAAATCCTTTCCAACATCCTACCCATCCTCTCTTACCCTTCTCCCCCAAATAAACACCGGCAGCCCCGGTAAAACTTAAACTATGAGCGCTGATAAAAATTTTGATGTACCACAAGAGGGTACCGCCGGAGCCGGAGAATCCCTCCCTGAGCCATTTAGTGGCATGGGCAGCTCCGTAGTATTTGTGGAGGAGCAACTGGCGCGACAAACAAATAAAAACAAAAGTACAACCACAGAAACACAAAGGGGACATGTGCGTCCAGGAAGGACTATTTCTGAGTCTCTCGCGGACGACATGTCCAGGGTTAGGTTAAATAAGGAGGGCTGGATTCCAAATTCAAGGTGGAAGCGCCTCAAAAAAAGGAGAAAGAAGGCCCAGGGTCAAGCAGGCCAGGGCGCTGCCACAGCCAACACGGCTGAAGCGGCGGAAGGGCAGGCGGGCCCCAGGGCACAAAAGATCAGGAGGCAGGGCACCGACCCGGGTGAGCAGACAGCACAGCTTCCACCGAAGCGCCCAAAACGTCAGCCCGATGAGGGGGGCGAGGTGCCGCGAAGATCACAAACAGGTCCAAGCGACTTCTCGGTCATCGTTCATCGGGACGATGGGGCGCCGATGGATGGGGTGATGGCTGCTGACGTCAGGCGGAAGCTGACGCGCCACATACAAAGGGCCATAAGCGAAGGAACGCGTGGGCTGAGCCTGAACTTTGTGGCCTCAGGCATCGTGGCCGAAGGCTTTTATCTCGTCACACCAGGGAACGAGGAGACTATGGAGTGGCTGGAGTGCTTGGTTGCGACTTCGGCGACCAAGACGGGGTTCCCCTAAGGGCCAAAAGGATACAGAAGCACAGGCTCACCATCTGGCTCCCTGGAAGCGCGGAGGACCACATCATGGATCCCATGGTGTTCATTAGGGCCCAAAACGATTTCAGGGAGGAGGAACTGAAAACATCACAGTGGGTGCCAATCCGTGGGGATACACTCACTCTGGGAATGCGACTAGTAGTGGGCGTCCCAGAGGAGGTGGTGGGGCTGGGACCCGTGTGGATAAACTACCAAGCCACACGGGTCCTCGCTCGACCACTCCCACAAAAAGGCACTGGAGATGGCAGAGAGGAGGAGAGCCTGCAGCAGGGAACTGCACCTGCTTGAGGTGCTGACATAGCCCAGCCGGGGACCTCTACAGGAGGTTACACTGGGGTATGGAGGCCGAGTCAGCAAAGGGCCACTCCCAACACAGCACAAACCAGCACGGGCAAGGAGGCGCCTCCAAGCAGCAAGGGCGAAGGTCTAAAGGTAGTTTCTAGGGAAACACCTTATGCAGATCGCGAAGCTGCTGAAACCCAGCAGACATCTCCTAACCTCAGTATACCCTCAAACACACCACGCCACTACTCCCCTGCTCTGCGGAATGACATAACTCCCCCGCCGAGTGTAGCACGGCTGCAACCGCGCTGGTGTGGGGAGCGGGCCGCAGGACCCGACAGCAAGTAGGGGACACACACACACCAACACTCACTCACACACACACCAACACTCACTTACACACACCAATACTCACACACTCACACTTCCAAGTACAACACACACATGAACACACACACAAACACAAAACAAAATAAAATAAAAATAGTACAACTAAACCTACACCACTGTCGCGAGGCTATGACTGAGCTCAGTCGCTATGTGGTGGGTGAGGCAATAGATATCTCCCTACTGCAAGAGCCATACGTATCGAAAGGTCGTATCACTGGGCTCGGATCTCTGGGAGGAGACATCTACTACCATGAGGCTGGTGAGTCAACTCCTAGAGCATGCATCTATGCAAGCAGTAGGACGAGAACGATAGGACCAATAAAGGCGGATTGTTACAGTGACCTAGCCAGCGTCGAAATAACACTACAGACGCGCAGGGAAAAAGAAAGGGTGCTCCTCGTCTCAGCATATTTACCAAGTGAGAGAGACTTCGAGCCGCCAACGCCAGAACTACAGGAAGTCGTTGAAAAGTACCAAGGTAAGAATATCCCCATTGTTGTAGGCTGTGATGCCAACGCACACCATGTAGCCTGGGGCAGCACAGACTGCAAAAAGAAGGGAGAATTACTTTTAGAATTTCTAAGCTCCTCTGATCTAGGGATAGTAAATGTGGGCAACACACCCACTGTAGAGGATGCAGGGCGGCTCCAGGAATTTCCAAATAAAACAGCAAATATGGGTAAGTACTTTTGAAAGCAATCGTGTATGTGCGTCTGTGTCCACTTGTTTCGGTCGACTAAACGTTCGGCAACTACCGGCCGTATAGAAAATTGTTACGTCACCGATGTACGGTGACGACGAGCGCACTCACACACGCTTGCAACCGTAGCGTATTTATTAACACACACAGACAGAGAAATGTAATAGTTCAAAGTAGGTATAAATATGTATATGTATTTATATCTAAGTACATATTAATCGACGTGTTATCACTAAAAGTTTATAATAATAAAATTAGATAAAATACTTCGGTTTAGGCACTATATTTACGCACAAATCATTTCTTAAATCTAAACAGGTATCTAATCAGCGTCTAAGGAAATGCTTACTACTATGGTCGCGAACAAGCATATCGCCGTAAGTAGTCTATGGGCGCGGGTGGCACTGGTTTGAATATACGCGTCGTCTACATTCTCCGCCCCATTGTCCGTAAAGGACAATCAAAATCATTAGCGGTGGGCAGTACGATCTAGCGAGTAGCGGGTCTGGTAAGCACACCGTTCTGGGTTCTGACATCGGCAATGCACACTTGACCGTCAGCTCCGGTATACGTGACCATCATCCATTGAAAACTCTTCATCTTCTCCTTAAATTTTGAGGCATAAAATTGTCTATAATCATTTGGTATCTCAAGGTCGTTATTATATGGTAAACAAAATTCCGTATGTTCGTAAATCAATTTAGAAAATTTATTGATGCAGACGATTGCGCAAACTTCGTTCTTATTTACCCGTTTCTTAGAGTTCATTCCGATTGTCTTAAATGCAAATGAACATCGCATCAAGTCGTTATCGCTGTAATGTATGTGTGCATAATCGTATCTTTGTTGCATTGCGAATGACGATGCGCCGGCGCATGAGTGCGTCTCCAGCTGGTTGACCACGGTGCTGGCGGCGGAGAGGGGTGCGACGGCGGCGGTACGGGCGGCTGTCAGCGAAGGCCGGCCCACCAGTGTCATAAACAATGCTTGTTTTGTTGTTGTTATTAACTTATCACGAGATAATGCAATAGCGGTAACGGGAACGACCCCGTTTAAACACGACCCCAGTGGCGTAAGGGTTGCAGATCGTTCGTGCCAGTCGCGATAAATACTTCTTAGCGAAACTAACACTTTAAAATTGTCCTGACCGATACTTAACCTAGGTTTTATATCACTGCTAGATAAATAAGGTTTTATGCTACGTAAATGTTCGTACGCATCTATTTTAACTATTGATAAGCACTGCATAGGTATGTCCGGTTCTGCAATCTTACGCACGCGCACCATATTTAACAAAACACTTTTGTTCGGTGACAATAACTTAGTGTTCGTGACAGTTTCGTTAGCTATATTAATTTTTTCACTTTCACATAATTTTGTACTTTCCATGAAGGTATTTTTAAATTGCAGACACTCAAATTTATATCCATGAATACGTAAGTTCTTGGGCGTAGCTAATCTTGATGGTAATTTTGAATGAACGCTAGTGGTGACTATGGCTGTTCGCTCCGATACTTTGGCCAGGTGCTGGACATCCAACGTGCAAGTCACTGCAGGGTGCGCCGACGGCGGAGATGCCGTGCGCTGTTGCTGTGACCCACTTTTCACCTGCCATTCTTCCACTTTGTTTAAGTCACCAGTAAGAGTTGTTACACTGCTACGAGATTTACCTTCAAGCACAGCGAGTTTTACTTCTAACCTTTTTGCTATAAGCCTCTTCTCAATTAGAGCTATTGCTTCAGCTGCCTCTAGCTCCAACTGCTTTCTAAGTGCCGACAAAGAAGATCTGATGGAACTTTTCTTAGAACGAACTGATGCTGCACCGGTAATTTCCATTTGCAGGCTACCCCCTCTTTTTGATAACTGGTTGGAAATTTCTTTCAGTTCGTTTTTCGGCACCACTATTTCACGTTGCACTTTTCGCGAAAGCACTTCACTTTCTTCAGTGGAATGTAGCAACGGTTCTCCTACGAGAGTTCCACGCGTTTCAACCATCGTGCGCGGCGGTGTGTTGAACATTCCGTTCTGCAGATTTGCGAAATTCTGGACTATCCGGCAGAAGGACCACTGTGTAGAGAATGCAGGGCGGCTCCAGGAATTTCCAAATAAAACAGCAAATATGGGTAAGTACTTTTGAAAGCAATCGTGTATGTGCGTCTGTGTCCACTTGTTTCGGTCTACTAAACGTTCGGCAACTACCGGCCGTATAGAAAATTGTTACGTCACCGATGTACGGTGACGACGAGCACACACACACACGCTTGCAACCGTAGCGTATTTATTAACACACACAGACAGAGAAATGTAATAGTTCAAAGTAGGTATAAATATGTATATGTATTTATATCTAAGTACATATTAATCGACGTGTTATCACTAAAAGTTTATAATAATAAAATTAGATAAAATACTTCGGTTTAGGCACTATATTTACGCACAAATCATTTCTTAAATCTAAACAGGTATCTAATCAGCGTCTAAGGAAATGCTTACTACTATGGTCGCGAACAAGCATATCGCCGTAAGTAGTCTATGGGCGCGGGTGGCACTGGTATCACTCGCACGAGGAATGAGGTGTTGCATATCACAGTCGCCAATGACAAGATAATCCAACACATTACAGACTGGAGGGTGGACGAAAGTGATTCCATGTCGGACCACAGAAGAATCACCTTCAGTCTGGAAGGCAGAATCGATAGACTAATGATTAGGAATGCGAGAAAGACAAACTGGGCGGTATTTGAAGACGAGATCAAGGAAATATGGAGCCCAGCACACGAAACCTCCATTCAAAGTAACGTAGATCTAGAAAGGGTAGCAAACAAGCTGGACGAAACTCTTCGGGAGGCCTACCATAGGGCATGCCCCCTAAGAGAAATCAAACCAGTCAAAGGACAACCCTGGTGGACGAAGGCACTAGGGAAAAGTAGGAAAAAGACTAGGCGAGCTCTCAGACAAGCCCTCAAGAAAGGGGACAATGAGAGCTGGCAAGCGTACAGGCAAATTAGAAATGCATTCAAAGATGAATGCAGAAAGGAAAGCAGGCAGAGCTGGAGGGCGTTCTGCGAAGGGGTTGAGAAGCAACCAGACGCAGCAAGACTAATCAAAACGCTATCAAAGGCTCATGCTTGCAAACTAGGCAGCATAAGGCAGGGGGACAAACTTATCACCGAACCTGCGAAGATTCTGGAAATTATGCTGAAAACACACTTTCCAGAATGCAAAGAACACAAAGACGATACCGTATCGGCTTCACCTTTCATCAACATCGGTGAAATAAGGCCGAATAGCATCATAACTGAGGAACACTTGCAATGGAGTGTTAGGTCCTTCCAGTCTTACAAGGCGGCAGGACCAGACGGCATATTCCCAAAGATGCTACAGACAGTGATAAGCTACATAGCTAAAGACCTGTTTGCTATGTACAACTGTAGCATTAAGTTAAGATACATCCCAAGAGCATGGAGGGAGGTTAGAGCGGTGTTTATACCAAAGCCGGGAAAACCCTCATACCAGGAGGCAAAGGCCTTCCGGTGCATAAGTCTCTCCTCTTTCTTGCTCAAAATATTAGAAAAAATACTAGACCGCCTGATTAGAGAACAAATAGACAAGAGCGGAAATCCTCTGCACGCAAATCAACATGCGTATATGGAAAACAGATCAACGGACACTGCCCTTCATAACCTGGTCAGCAGGGTGCAGAGATCAATAAACGCCAGACAGTACGCATTAGGATGTTTCTTTGATGTAGAAGGTGCCTTTGATATGGCCACCCCAGAATCAATAGAGGCCACCCTAAATCGAGAAGGAATTGGGAAAGATATATCAGAATGGGTGAAACACATGCTGAAACACCGACTGATACAGGCAGAGATGGCAGGCATCACTCTTAAAGTACAGGCCAGTAGAGGAATCCCACAAGGGGGATGTCTATCACCGCTACTATGGTGCCTGCTAATAGACGAGCTAATCAGCAAACTTATAAGGATGCATATATACGCACAGGCATACTCCGACGACGGGGTAATTCTCGTCACAGGCCCAGTGCTGAGCGTTATAAGCGACATCATGAACAGGGGCCTGAAGGTGGCCCTGACATGGTGCAAAAGCAAAGGTCTTAATCTAAACCCAGACAAGACAAAAGTAGTGCTATTCACTAACAAAAGAAAGATTGATAGAGTTGATCCGGTGAGACTGAATGACCAGGTCCTGGAAGTGGTTAGCGAAATAAAATACCTGGGAGTCACCCTGGACAGCAAACTAACCTTTAAGAAGCACATTGAAAACACATGCATGAGGGCCAAAATGGCACTAATACAGTGCAAAAGTGCAATAGGAAAAACGTGGGGAATCAGACCTGCGACAGCAATATGGATGTACAAAGCCATAATCATACCAAGAATTCTACATGGAGCCATAGTATGGTGGCATAAAGCCGCCAATAAGACAAATCGAACAAACCTAGAAAAGGTACAGAGGCTAGCAACCTTGATGACAACGGGTGCGATGAGGACTACACCAACAGCGGCGCTAGAGATCATCCTGGGGTTTCACCCCCTGGACCTAGAGATAAAAAAGAAAGCTGCTGAACAGTGGTTTAAGCTAAAGAGCGTGGGCCTATGGAGGGCGACACCAGCAGATGGCGGACACGCAAAAATTTGCAAAACATATGAGGACAAAATGTCAATGATTCTTATTAACAATGACCTAATCAGGAAAGAGAGGATCTTTGACAAAAAAATACAGAGTTCATATAGGAACAAAGGGAAACTGGCAGATAGACGACGACAAGGGCGTTATCTGCTACACAGATGGCTCCAGAATGGAGTCAATAAAGCAATCCGGTTCTGGAGTGCACATCAAATGCAAAAACGGAACTGTGATCAATAGACAAATAAGCCTAGGCAAATACGCCAGTGTCTTTCAAGCAGAAATCAGCGCCATCACGGAGTGCGCGCAAATGATTTCCCATTACAAGACCAGAAAGGCAACCATATACAGCGACAGCCAGGCGGCTTTAAAAGCACTAAACAAAGAAGAAATAACGTCAGCAATTGTCAAAGAGTGCAGAGAGTCACTCGACAGGCTGGCGGAAAGTACTCAAGTGAGTCTAGCCTGGGTGCCCGGGCACGCAGGAGTCCCGGGCAACGAAACAGCAGACTGTCTAGCCCGAAAGGGAGCAGAGGAAAACTTGGTGGGACCTGAGCCTGGGATTCCCATCGCTCACAAAATCACCAAGGGAGTAATCAGCAGGAGCATAACAGTAGAAACCAACCGCCGATGGAGATCGTCGACTGGAATGAGACAGTCAAAGATCTTCATCAAAGGCATGGATGCGAAAAGAACCAGCCAACTGGTCAAATTGACCAGAGCAAACATGAGACTGGTTATCGAGATAATCACAGGTCACTGTCGCCTGAACAGGCACCTGACAGTGATAGGAGTCAAAGACGATCCCATATGCCCGGAATGCTTGGAGGAAGAAGAGACCAGTCTCCACCTACTGGCTGAGTGCCCCATGTACTCTCTAAGCAGATGGGAGACTATGGGCACGGACAGACTGAACATAGAGGATCTGGAACTTCTAAAGGTGGATCAGATAGTTCGATTCTGCAAGGACACTGGAAGATTTAACGGGACGCCGTGAAGAATGCTGTGATACCCAATCTAATCCCAGAGAGGTGGATGGGGAAATGGACGAAATGGGCAGCAGAACAAGCGGTCGGATCGTCCGCTCGGCATGGCCGGCGTCCCCCACAATAAAATAATAATAATACTGTATTACCATTATACCATTTCAAATAAAATTTTACATAAACTTTACATGTGAATGTGACTTGATTACGTTTTATTGCGCTAATATTAAAAAGTTAGCTTAAAACTCAAAATATCTTTTGTCTGTCGCATGACTTGTCACATTGTGAAATATACCGAGTATACTTTATGAAATTCCTATCGAGAATACGACATGTTCGCATGGTATCTTTGTACGGTTAAATTATTCAAGGGCAACAATGGCAATAATTCACATCTGCTCGATAGTAGGCAAGCTTACAATACTATAGACGGGCAATAAAGGTATGGGCCGTAAAACGATTTGGGTTCGCAATGGGTCCGGTGCGGTTCGTGTAAGAAAAGATTAATATTGTTTGTTTATGAATATTTATTACGGATCGCCTAACCTTGGAGTTTTCAGGTTCCGGGTATGATCCTAAAATAAACGATGTATACGTACACGTACATTATATGGTGATGATGCTATTCGATGCTACCAAAATGCCCTATGTCTTTATTTTATGCTAACAACTGTTCGAAATATTTTCTGACTTGTACCACAGATTACTAAATCTTGTACCTAGGTACCTGGGTCTCATACGTTTGCCCATACTTACATAAATTATAAGCCTTGTGAGTGATGCTGAGGTAGCCGAAGGGATCACCACAGGTACATCCCGATCTCATTGAAATTTTGAATTTTAGGATATTTTTACATAAATTTCGTTCATAAAAATTTTCGTGTCACAAAAACATTCGTCCTGACCCTGGTTTCGAAAACAAAATATCTCTATTATATTATTCAGAATTGTTGAAAACTGTAATAAGAGCGTATTGTTGATATGAGCGAATTTAAAGTACCTAGGACGAATTACGAATTGAGTGTGACAGTTCAGTCGATTTCTGGACACGGGTCCTACCCCTGGGACGGCTTATACTATAGCAGCCATGATGGTTTTGTTGGCCGTTTATTGTTTGTAGCAAGTCAAAAGGATTATTTTAAGAGGGTTTATATTACTATACGGCACGATCAAGTGTTAATCTCTCGTTTTGATTGAAGCGATTATAACTTAAAGAGTATGTTTCAAAATTCTGTCAAGCTTTGATTTCTGAATAAAATTTATTTGTGCCATATTTTTATATTCTCACTTTTTTTTTAAGAATACTATACCTACTAACCATTAAAGTAACATTATTTACTTGGTTTATGATTAATTTTAATAAGCGCTCGTGGCCCTGCAGACTCAGTGTTCTGTAAACGATCACTGCAGTAAGCAACTTTTACTATGGCCAGTCCTTGGATGGGTGATCGTCCATTTGACTATTTTTTGACATTTAATTAAACGTTTAGCCGTTGTTCCCGGTTGCCAGTAAAATGCCAAATGGAATACTTAACTTAATACTTTTTAGGCGGCTTAAAATTTTCAACAGCAGGCAGTCACAATCTGCGCCTGTCCATCTCAACGCGGCAATACGGCTCACCACCTATTAGGTGGGACTAAGTCTTAAAAGGTGAAATGTGGGCATATACTATGCCTCCGCCTACCCTTTCGGGGATAAAGGCGTGACCGTTATGTATGTATCATTAATTTTCTAATGTCCTCAAACTTTTTAATATGAATATACCTATCTGAGATTAAAATACAGACGATAACTTAGGTGGTGTAATGAAACATTCTTATACATATTTGTGATACTATCCTGTGGTTTAAAGCGAGTACCTAAGTCCTCACTTCATACCATCAACGTTCTAATATAGCACAAAGAAAATATATCACGTTTAACTAACATAATAGTACAATTTAAAATTCTAAAGCTATTAATCGGGTTACGATAGACTTTGATATAAGAAACTTCAATCCTTTTTTGATGACCCTACTGACTAGAGGTACCTAATATGTATTTCATATTCAGGGTACTTAAAAATCAAGAATACTAGATCATGATAATAGTCCGTTTAGCTTCATACGGACTCTTAAAAGAAGGCGGAATGAGTCTTGAGTTCTAATGTAACGCTAGTAGGTATTATTAGTTAAATAAGGGTGTGGTATAAAAGTCGGAAAGTTTTATACCACACCCTTCCACACATCCCAAGAGTGGATAGGTTACTATCCAACTTGGGTAGATAATGGTTCCCACTGAATGGTTCGAAGTTAGTATGGTGGGCCTCCTGGTTGGACCCGAAAGCCTTTAAATTAAGGACCACACATGCACATGAATGAACGTCCCTTGTGGGTTTTGTGTTCGCGGTGAGGGCAGTCGCGGGCATTGGCAGACGCGGTCTTTATTACGTCGCGGTCAATAAGACCGGCACGCCCCTCGTCTGCAAAGTGCCTTATTTACCCCCAGCATTGGTCTTTCGGAAACGAAAAGATTAACTTGAACTAGGCGTAGAAACACCAAAAGGTGCGAGTGATAACCGCTCAAGTCGCCAGTCAGATGACCGAGTCCAATCCATTGGTTCCTTTTTATGTAGATATAGGAAGGAAAAACAAATAAGTCGACACACTTTCACATGTCTAATATTGGCCTATATTTGCATAAACACGTATGGGGTATGGGGGGCGGCGCAATTTCAGCGGTAGTATGAATTCGGCGCTGATGTTGTCTGCCTTTATTACCAATTTATCATAATAAAGATTAATTTATGATTATTATACCACACTGAACAACATAAACAGCCTAAGTGAATATAGTACCAGTCTTGTAGCAACAATGTTTTCTTGGTTCATCTATACCAGTATATTATTATTATGTAAGTTGATAAATTTACTGGAATCTCTATTACATATAATAAAACCGAAAAGGTGGAAGGAAAAAATATGCAAAAAATTTTAACATAAACCGATGAAGGCTGTATTTTGTTAATTCATTTCACTTTTATTGTATAAATTAGTCGTAGACAGTTGCACAGCACCGTGTGGTTTTAGTCGGTGGAGTCCGACATAGCATCCATGTAGGATATCCACACGTAAAAAATGGGTGGTTGGATGAATTTAAATTATTCTTTTTTTAACTAGTAGGGAATTACTCAGGTCACAAAAGTTGTACCTTTGTTTCTACGTCATTTTAAAGTACCTAATAGGAGATTATCGTGTTTAAATAAACAAATAATAAGTATTTTGAGTTATAAGTGACAGAGTGCTCTACAAGCTCTACCTGGGGTCAAGTTCCGTCATAATATCGATTAGAATAGATATAGTATAGTTAAATATATATATAATGAGTAGATTATAATACGGTACTTGTAGTTTATGAAGGTAAAAGATGCCTTTGTAAATTGAAGTTGTTGATTTTCTAATTCTTGACCACCTTCTGGCAAAATGAACTGAATAGTTAAAACAATTATATTTTTTAATGTTATAAGTATTATTAAGTTTTATTTCCTATTTTTTATTTAATTTTTTACTAAGGTCATTTCCTAAAAATTTACAAAATCCTATTATATAATTTTAAATAGACTACTGTTCTATTGTATCTTAGATTTTACTGTTTGGTCAGCGAACATGTAAAATACTAACAGGTGTATGCATGTTATATAGTCTGATAACTTATCCCTGTTTGAAGACCTAACCTAGTAATCTAGCCCTAAGTCCATTATGTCTAGTATCTAAGTCTCATTAGTTAATCATATTATTGTATACATTATTACTCATTACTTTCTTTGTATAAACTTATCTAACTCATTTACGTATCTTAGAACTTTGTACTGTTTACTATTAATTAATGATATCCTTAATGATCCCAAACGGGGCATAAAACCCCGCATCTTGCCAGATGTAAGGCAGTTCGTTCCTGACTCTCAACGTATTCACTTGTATTCTTTTAATTATAAGTTTGTGTTTAATAAATATTTTTTAAAAAGACAAGTTTTGATATTGCCATATAACAATTTGGCGCAGTCGGTAGGATTTTCGCGAATTTAGACGAATACAAACGTGTGTCACTGAAGAGACAAAATCGCTCGTAAGACTACACGGTAGCTGCAGGCTTTTAAATGTATTCGCCGAACGTGAAGCTCCTGTTATCAACGTTATTGTGGTAAGTGGCTTAACTTGTCTGCTCAGTTCCTAAATCTTATTGTCATAATATTCCTATTTCAAATATATTCAATTCCTATTGATTCCTGAGTAGGTTATTATTCTTATATATTTATAATCATATCTCATGCCTTTGAGTATTAAAGACGAATTTACATCAAGTAAAATGTCGTTAGAAATCTCAACTCTTTTAAAACTAGTTTCATCATTTGAAACTAGTCAACCTCAACAAGTTTTCGGGTTCATTAGATCATGCGACTCCGCATTTAAACTAGCAAATCCCGAACAAACAGAAATATTATTGATTTATGCCCTCAATAACATTAAAGGACCAACAGCGTCTGATGTTCATTGCAGGCAATATAATTCCTGGTCAGATCTAAAAACCTTTTTGATAGAAAAATATTCGAACGTTAAGACAATCTCGCATCTTAATTTGGAATTACAATCAATGTTTCAAAAGCCAAATGAGAGCGTAACAGACTTTTTCCATCGAGTATCGCTATGTCGTAGCAAAATAATCGAGAAGCTCCACATTGAAATCAAAAGTACAAGCCTGGTAGGTCGCATTGAAGCCACAGAAGAAACCGCCTTAAGCGTGTTCATCAATGGCCTATACTCAGACATTGGTACCACGCTTAGGTCACGAGGTTTCACAACCTTATCTGAAGCCGGTCGTCGTGCGATGGAAGAAGAGAAAATCCGAAACATGAATAGGGAAAGGCACAATCTCTTTAGAATTAACAATTTTCCAAGACCTAACCCTACACGCAATAATAATATCGCTAACCCTCCACGCAATAATAATATCTCTACATCTACACGCTATAATAATATCTCTCTAAATCGCGGAAATTCACACGCTGACTCTAAACTTTGCAACTATTGCAAGAAACCTGGTCATTTGATCAGTGAATGTCGTAGAAGACAATATAATAATTCTCGTAATCTGCAGCCCGATCAACAAGGACAGTCAGCTTTACCGTCTTCTATTTTACCTAGATCAAACATCACACCAACTGTCAATAATTTAAACTTCGAAACTTCCAACGAGGCGAGCAACTCGTTGGAAACCGCTTCAGAATCTTGCTCAACAACTCTGGAGAACCTCCAGATCGAGTGGTAACAAATTCCCTTCAAAAATCTAACCCAGTCCATCGAGGACAACAATCTATTATTAATTCAAAACAAGCATCACCAGTCTATCGGAGACAATACAAAGATGCTTCAACACAAACTAACTCTAATCCTAGTTCTAATAATCACAAAATCCAAGACTCTACGTCACGTTCTAATTCGGAACCTTACAGACAGGGTAACCAGCCCCAAACCTTAAGTTCCAATATAACTAACTCAAACAATCATAAAATTCCAGACTCTACGTCTCAATCTAAATCGGATACTTACAGACAGGGTAACCAGCCCCAAACCTTAGGTTCCATTATAACTAACTCTAGTTCTAGCTCTACTAATACCAAAAATCAAGACATAATCCCTAAATCAAAATCGGAAACTTACAGACAGGGTAACCAGCCCCAAACCTCAAGTTCCAACGTAACTAAATCATCTAAATCAAAGAAACATTCTAAATCATCTAAATCTTATAAATCAAAAACTCCTAAATCCAAACATAAATCGAATAATTCCAATTCCCAAGAAGAAATAACTAGCATCGAATCTTATTCAATATCATCTCTTAACGATGTGCCGCCAGAAAACTTATTACATTGTACTTTTCACATCGAAAATCGTCCTGTAACACTCCTCATTGATACCGGAGCAGGAATTTCTATTATAAATCGTGATAAAATAGGCACAACTCCACTAAATCATTTCGAAAAAGTTTCAATAATCGGCATCTCTAAATCACAAACGCCTAACATCAGTTTTGGATCTGCTGAAATATCTTTAGACGATCTCCCAAAATTCAAATTTCACGTAGCCAATTTAAATATAAAAGCTGATGGTATTTTAGGTAATGACTTTATGACAAAATTCAACGCCAACATCTTTATTCAGTCCAAAACAATTCGTATTCGTGATAAGTCTTACAACCTTCATTATCTTAATGATTCAACTAACAACGAAATCACTAATGATAGTTCCGATAAGCAATTTCTCCCTAAACGATCAGAAACAATAATTAAATGTAGAACTAATAATATTATCTCAGGAACAGCCATAGTCGAAAAACAAATATTAGATAAATGTCTCATTATTCCCAACGCACTAGTAAACGTAATTGATAACTCGTTCACTATATCTTGTGTAAATGCTTCCAAACATAATAAAGAAATCACTACGCCTATCATTAATGCCGAACTATTTGATATTGATAATTATAATAACGTTCATAATGAATCATCATCTCCGATAACCATTAATAACCTAAATTCATTAGATAGACAGAACAAAGTTTTCCAAATGATTAGAAAAGAACATTTAAACTCCGAAGAATCAGAATCCTTAGACAAAATTATCTCCGAATTCTCAGACATATTCTTCATTGAAGGCGATTCCCTTACATTTAGTAATCATACTAAACACCAAATTCCTACTACATCAAATAATCCTGTTCACACTAAAACGTATAGATTCCCACAGATTCACGAAAAAGAAGTGAAAACTCAAGTCCAGAAAATGTTAGATCAAAATATCATTCAACCAAGTACTTCTCCTTGGAGCAGCCCAATCTGGGTAGTACCAAAGAAACTCGACGCCTCTGGTAAACAAAAATGGCGCCTTGTTATCGACTATCGCAAGCTTAATGATATAACTATAGGCGATAGTTATCCTTTGCCCAACATCACAGACATACTCGACAAGCTAGGACACTCACAGTATTTTACAACGCTAGATCTCGCTTCAGGTTTTCATCAACTCGAAGTTGAACCTAAAGACATTCCTAAAACAGCATTTAATACACCTTATGGTCATTACGAATATAAAAGAATGCCATTTGGTCTAAAGAACGCACCTGCTACATTTCAAAGAGTTATGGACTCTGTACTCTCAGGTTTACAAGGTGAAAGGTGTTTCGTATACCTAGACGACATTGTCGTTTTTGCCTCAAGCTTACAAGAGCACGAACAAAAACTCCACGAAGTATTTTCCAGACTACAAAAGCACGAACTCAAAGTACAACCAGATAAATGTGAATTCTTAAGACGAGAAGTAGTTTATCTAGGTCACATCATTTCAAACGAAGGTGTCAAGCCCAATCCCGACAAAGTCAAAGCTGTTGAAAATTTTCCAGTTCCCAAATGTTGCAAAGACATCAAAGCCTTTTTAGGTCTCACTGGCTATTATCGCCGATTCATTCCTAACTTCAGTAAAATCACAAAACCTCTAACAAGCCTTCTTAAAAAGGATATTCCATTCCTATGGGGTGAAAGTCAACAAAATTCATTCGAAACATGTAAACAACTACTAATTAGTCCTCCTATTCTCCAATATCCAGATTTCACTAAAGAATTTATTCTAACTACTGATGCTTCAATACACGCCTTAGGCGCAGTTCTATCTCAAGGTCAAGTAGGTAAAGACCTACCTATCGCATATGCTTCTCGAACTCTGAATAAAGCAGAATCGAATTATTCCACAATAGAGCGCGAATTATTAGCTATAGTTTGGGCCGTAAAACATTTTAGACCCTATTTATTTGGTAGACGATTTAAAATCGTAACGGATCACAAACCTCTTACTTGGTTATTCTCTATAAAGGATCCAGGTAGTCGATTAGTTAGATGGCGACTAAAACTAGAGGAATTCGACTACGAAGTCATTTATAAAGCTGGCAAAAACAATACAAATGCCGACGCACTCTCAAGACCCTCTGTTCTCAACACAAATACTGTCGACCTTACACTTGACGACGATAACATTCCAAGTCTCACTCAAGATATTCCAGATGATTATCTACAAATAAATTTCTCACATTTCATCGAAAACCCCACTTATAGTTTTGACACTCCTAACCTCCATATTTCACCAGATAACCTTTTAGACGAAAAACATAAGAACATAGTTATCCCAACTTCATGTGAAATCTCCGATAACAACGACCTTTTTAACCAAGCTATTTCAATGTGTTCTCAAGTAGATCCATATTTAGAAAAACCCAAAGCACTTTACGACGTCGACTTATTAATTTCAAACAAAAAACAAAATTTATTATTTGGCTGCACTCGACCCAAACACTTCGATCCATGGGATACTGAAAGTTATTTCAAGACCCTCTTGAGCTGTCTACAAAATAACGACTTAAGAACTTTACACATTCCTGACCTTAGCAACGACCCGACTTGTAAACTGCAAGGAAACGAACAGTTACATATAACAGCATATTTAGCAGACTTCTATAATTGTGATATCACAATCTGTCAAAACAAAGTCAAACATCCATCTCCTGAAGAAATTCCCCAAATACTAAAGTCTTTCCATGACGATCCCATAGCCGGACATAGAGGCATCATTGAAACAACTCGAAAGATTAGATCCGAATACTTCTGGAAAGGTATGACTGACACGATCAAAGATTACATAAATAACTGTCAAATTTGTCAACGTAGTAAGATACAACGTCGAACATACAAAGCTCCTATGGTTATTACTACCTCTTCTACGGAACCCTTCGAACGGGTAACCATTGACTTAGTATCATACTCTGATATTACAGGAGACTCTAACAAATACATTTTGACATTACAAGATGACTTGACAAGATTCGTACAAGCTTATCCAATTCCCGACAAACAGTCTACCACTATTGCAAAATATCTACTATATTTCTGCCAACATTATGGCGTTCCCAAACGCTTCCATTCTGACCAAGGTGGTGAATTTGTTAATAACGTTCTGAAACAATTAATGAAATTATTAGGTTCCCAACAAACGTTTAGCACGGCATATCATCCACAAACAAACGGTGCATTGGAACGATTCCATGCCGTTCTTAGAGATCACATTCGCATGTATCATAATCGAAACCATTCGAATTGGGATCAAATAATACCATTTGCCATTATGTGCCACAACACGTCAATTAACCAATCCACAGGTTTCACGCCACACGAATTACTTTTCGGCTTCAAGCCTCGTTCATTATATTCCCTTAAAGAGAATGACTACACGACGAATGACTATCTCAGAGACCTCAACGAGAGATTAAAAGTTTCGCGAGATATTTCAAGACGTAATTTACAGAGCATGAAAGAAAAAGCTAAAGAACGTTACGACTCTAACATCAAACATATTGCTAAATTTAATATAAATGACAAGGTCATGCTTAAAATTCAAAATCCAAATAATCTTGACAGTAAATGGGACGGACCATATACAGTCATTCGAATCGGATTTAATGAAAATTATATAATCCAAAAATCCGGTAAAAATTATAAGGTGCATGCAAACCGTTTAAGACCTTTGCATGAATCACCCATAGAAAATAATTAAATTTTAAGTAATCTTTAATTTTAATCATTCTAGTTATTAATTCAAAATATTATTCATAAATAAGTATAAAATTTAGATTTTAATTATTTCAGGTATTCCATAACCATCATCCATGGAGATACCCATATACATCCTATTCCTTCTAACTCAGGGCTATATTTTGAAAATAATGGAGAAATCCTTATTTCCGATAACTCCTGGAAACTTGTAGTATATAGAAACCTAGAACCTCTCTTTTTATCAAGAGATTCGTTAAAACGTTTAGTTAATAATTATAATACCCTAATTTCTAGTTACTCCATGTCACCTAGCGTATCCACAACAACTTCTTTTATAAAACTTAATTTAGATAAAATTAATTCTAGGCTCGATGATTTTCAATATTATACTGACGGCAGACGTTTTAAACGCGAGATTCTTGATGGATTAAGTTCTGTATTAAAATGGTTGATTGGAACTCCAGATGCAAAAGATGCAATACATTATGAAGAATGTATCAAACTTTTAGAAGCCCAACAACTTTCGACAGACGACATTTTAAAGCAGCAACTGCAAATAATCTCCTCAACGGTCTCTAACTTTAACGAGACTATTTTAAAAATATCCTATGATGAACATACCATAAACGATAATATACTAAAAATCAATTCATATTTTAATTCTACTAATAAGATACTCTTTAATTTAACTTTGTCAGAAGAAATCTCATCAGTATCTATTCAGATTTTAGAAACCGTCATGTCCTTAGAAAAAGATATTGACGACATAGTCACTAGTATTCTGTTCATAAAATCAGGTGCTATTCACCCTTCCATTATATCATCCCTTAGGTTATATAAAGAACTTTTGTCTTCAAACCATGTTCGACAAAATAAAAATTTTGTAGCCCCTATAACTCTAGCAAATATACATTTAATTTTAGAATCTGCCTCAATAACTTCATATACTTACATGAATAAATTAGTTTATATCCTAGAATTCCCACTCATTAGAAACGATAAATTTATATTATATCATGTTTATTCGATTCCTATCCAACATCCTGATACCAATATATTCTCCACAATCCTGCCTGAGCACACTTACTTAGCCACCAATGCCATTCGACACAAGTACGCAACCATGAACACCCTGGAGAATTGCAAGAACTTTGCACCACAACAACGAGTCTGCAACAGCGTATTGGTTTACAACGTGAACACCAAACCTACCTGCGAAATGGCTATCCTCACCAGCACAAGCAAAAATGTTCCCGACATCTGTGAAACAGCAACATTCTCAGCGTTAATAAACACATTCCAACCCTTGAAGAATAACAGATGGATCTTCATACTAAAAACTAAAACTCCGTACGCATTAGAATGTAATGGAAGTACCAAGCATGGCGAATTAAAAGACTCCGGCATCATCATATTGGATCCAGGTTGCAAATTGTTTACTGCATTTGTAACCTTATCGGCAGAAGAAGCACAAACAGTAAACGTTTCTCATCCATTTATAACAGTGGATATTAGTACCGATTGTCTTCAGGAAGAACTCCACACTCAGAACCCAGAGCCAGAACTCAGCACGATCAAAATCAACGATATCCCTCTAGATTCTTTAAAATCTCTAAGTGAGCAAATTCAGCAACATACAAAGTTACTCACCAAAAACAGTAACTCATTTTTGGAAAAATATTCACCAAAGATATCGTTGTTTAATATCTCAATTGAAATTACATTTTTAACATTTTTGGCATACAAACTCTGTAATTGTATGAAACGAAAAAGAGGAACCAGATTTACTTCTCATCGAGATGGTTGTATCCAGATTTTCAATGGTTGTTTCGGCAGTTCCCGGCAGCAGCAAAGAATGGAGTTACCAATGACCACATTCAACACTACTATCACCACTGAAGACGAAGACAGCGACGATCAAGAACAAATTCGTACCGGTCAAAAATCGGGCACAATCGCCCAATCTTTGTTCTAAGGGGGGAGGTGTTATATAGTCTGATAACTTATCCCTGTTTGAAGACCTAACCTAGTAATCTAGCCCTAAGTCCATTATGTCTAGTATCTAAGTCTCATTAGTTAATCATATTATTGTATACATTATTACTCATTACTTTCTTTGTATAAACTTATCTAACTCATTTACGTATCTTAGAACTTTGTACTGTTTACTATTAATTAATGATATCCTTAATGATCCCAAACGGGGCATAAAACCCCGCATCTTGCCAGATGTAAGGCAGTTCGTTCCTGACTCTCAACGTATTCACTTGTATTCTTTTAATTATAAGTTTGTGTCTAATAAATATTTTTTAAAAAGACAAGTTTTGATATTGCCATATAACATGCAGCAGTATGAATATTCCAAAATATGAAGAAATACGTTTTTTTACTCCCATTTAAGTGCTGCTGTTGGAGAGCACTGATGCCACAGACATCTAACCTCATATTAAGATGTTACACGGGCTAAACTTTTCTTACGTAGAGTTTTAAGCTACAAAAGCTAAAACGCATGAGGAAGATTATCTTAAAAGAACGTACCTGCAAACCTCTTAATCGTAACTCCCACTATAAGAACGAATTATTAGGATAAGGCACGCATTTGGCATGACAATATTGTCGGTACGGAACCCTTAGTGTAGAAGCACTTTCCACGGTGAGGGTCGTTTATTACAAGTTTTCTGTCTAGAACTCCCTCGCGGTGAAGTATTTTATTTATTTACCCAAGTATAACAGTTATTGCCTAAAAATTGTATTATCATTATTCGTGATGAAGACTTGGCGCCCGGGGTTCTCTTTCATGAAGTTAGGTTTTTATAAATGGCTGACAAGAGAACAGATTAAAAGAAGTCACAGTAGCTACACATTTGCAACGCCAGAAGTACTATACACAATCCTTATAGACCTCTTTTGTAGAGCCCTAATCTGTAGACATGCTGAAAAATCGAGGCAAGAGGTTCAGTCCACAACATGCAGCGCGGAAGAAAGCCCTTATTGGACCAGTGCGAGCTCTCCGGAGTTGTAGTCCCGCCGCGCTGTGCCGCAGTTGTACGCAGTTTTCATTAATGGGCCCGCTCAGCTCACAGTGGAAACCGGGTATGAAGGTGAATACCCTGTTTGTGGCGAGCGGTGCGATGATAGATAGAGCGGTGGAAAATATAATTGGATTTCGGTCTACAGTTAGATACCCCACCCACCTTTTCTTTTCTCTCAATTACCTAATCTCGGTACAGTAGAAATAATTGGTTTGTGGTATTTAAGTAATTAACGAATTTTGAATAGATTCCACCGGAAGGTTTCCTTTCATTCAAAATGCTATAGTGAAAAGCTGTTGGCTTTTCGGGAAGATAATAGAAGAGAGAAATGATAAAAAGGATTAAAATTATAACAGACGATTTATTCAAATAGAAACTCGGGGTCGTGGGTGTGGTCAAGTAGCAATTATGCAAGTGCGACTTCCGATGGTCCTCGCAGGGTTCCGACTTATCTTAGTTTTGGCCTCCCTGAAGAATGCTGCAGTTGCTGATGTAGCCGTGCCGTCCACAACTTCGGCTGGCACGGTGTTTTCTACCCGGAGAGTAAAATATTTCCTGTAGCCCGTAGGGTGAACTGTTTCTTCGAACCCGTGGGGTGGATGATCGCTTGTTGCCCGTAGGGTGGACGTTCCTGCTTGGAACCCGAAGGGTGGACCCTGGAATGTTCCTGATGACGGGTTAGCTGGAACCCTTTTTCCCGCCTATTGCTAAGACAGCCGATCCCTGTTAACCATTTCAGGAATCGGGTGCCTTACAATGTTTGCTTATATTCTAATTTTACAGAGACATTTTTTTCACACCCCTGTAACTACCCCCCTAAAACAGGGTTGACCAACAGCCGTTAATTTTCACTGTTTTAAAATCTAGATTACATTATAATTAATTTAACTCACCCAATGATGGGGTAATTGATGCTTGCAGCTAAACCACTGTTTGCTTAGGGAGTATTTCGCTCCCTATAACTTATATTTTATTTCGATTAAATATATTTACTGACACACAGACGCCTTCGCGACGAGTATAATTTAATTTTACGAAAAATGGTTCCTTGAACTTCGCGCGCGGTCGTATTTATATCTTTGTACAGCGCCTCTGGCGGCAAGTCGGGTCCCTACGTCTGACGTCACTTGGTAACATCAGTGCTGTGTAGATGAGACTAGTTGTCGGCAGATGGCGCTGTCATTTATTTTCACTAAATTTCAATTTTAATCATCTAATATTAATCAATATCTGCACCCGTTGTTTCACAACGTTACAATAGTGAAATGAAATATGGAGTGTTTTTATAGATCTTTAGTAAACAAAGACCCCTTTTAATTGATCTATGATCTTCTGTCTGTTTGTAGATAAATACAAAACACTCACGCTGATAAAGTGGTGGAAAATCGGGTTCAAATATTTTAGAGTAAATGTTTTAGAAGCGTGCTTTGAATGAGTCTCTCCAGTTCTCAGAGTTCTCCCATCTTAAGGAAAACGGTACAAAAATCTAAATAAACGAAATTATATTAAAATACTAGCTGTTGCCCGCGACTTCGTACGCGTGAAAATTGTTACAATGCCAATTTGATTGCTTTCTGCTTAGCCCCTAGGATATGAAGCGTGATAATATATAGCCTATTTTAACACCCTACCCCTAGGTAATATTTGTGCAAAATTTGAACCAAATCTATTGAGTACTTTTCGAGATCCTTCCGGACAAAGCAAAGCAAACAGACAAACAGATAAACAGACAAACAGACAAAAAATTTTCTAACTATATTTTCGGCTTCGGTATATTATGTTGAACACCCAGCGAGTATTTTTTTTTTAATATTTCCGATGTACAGTTTTGACTTTTCTATCATTTTATTATATGTACAATAGATTGTCATTACTATAATGAGGCTTTTTTTACGCATGAGGAACGCATTTACGTGCCTTCATCCCAGTCACGGGGGCAGCTACATTTGGTGTGTGGGACTCCCGGCCCGGTCCGAAAAGGGACCGTCCTACCTACTAATCCCCATGGTATTCCTCTTCATCCTATAGCCGAGCCGAGGGATATCAAGAAGATTAGTCACGTCGCCCCGGCTAGGGGTGCCCCGTTGATTCGGAGTTCTCCTCGGGGGAGCCAGATGGACGGCTCCCCAGGGCTCCCAATGGAGCTAAGACTCTCGGACGCCCCTCTGTAAGCCGAGGTGGTAGAAATCGGCAGGCGGGGGCGTGCTCTAATGGGCACCCCCCGGAACACAGGGAGGGTGCCCATCGCCATCTGACCGTTGGTGGGCGGGGCCCCCCGACCTTACGTCCACGGTCAAGAAACAATCGAGGTCTCGCAGTGACTCCATACCGCGGCCCCCCAAACTGCACGGCGCCGGCGGAGCGGGAGCATTTACCCTTACTCCCGCTCTCCCACGCAGTGCGTCTCCCGCTTTGCCGCCATCACCTCGTCAACTGACGAGGCGACAGCAGCCCAGCACTGCTGCTGCCGGCCGTGTTATTAATCACGGCTGGCAGCACCACACACCACCGAGCAAGCCACAGGTGGATCGCTCCCGCCTCGGCCGGAAGTATCCAGAGTAGCAGCACTCCCCAACAGAGGAAGGGGAGTGGTTACTACTCCGTTGCCCAGGATGCACCACGGTGAGGGTCTAAACCATTGGGGTCCTTATGTTGGTATGACCCGCAACCGACTATTCAGGAGACAGAGGGTTAAATAGAGCATAGATTTAGAATTTTTCGCTGTACATTGACACAAGACGTTGGTCCCGGTAAGCGGTAACCTGAGAATCATAAAGTTAAACAAAATTAGTGACTTGCAATATTTCAAGAGAGGTGATAACAACCTGCGCCTGTCCATTTCAACTCGACAATATACTGTCATCACCTATTAGGTACGTGAAACAAAATACTAAGAAATGAAATGTGGGCGTATAATATCGCCTACACCTTCGAGGATAAATTCAATATGTATGCATTGAACTAATATCATGCTACATATGGGTACATACATACATATAATCACGCTTTTATCCCCGAAGGGTTAGGCAGAGGCATAGTGTATGCCCACATTTCACCCTATAGTTTTATGTCCCACGTAATAGGTGGTGAGCCTATTGCCGCATAATGTACGACATATATTATGTGTGTTAGTTCTTTATTTTGATGCTAGAATATAAACACAGGTTTAGGATTTACTTTAGGTATGTAAAAGCTGGCTTTGTCACACGATATTTATATTCCATATCAAACTGTTAGTACCTATACAATAAGCATCAAATTGTGCAAACGCTTCTCATTTGAGCTGAATTTGCGCTAGATAGTGCTGTGGAAAAAAATATCCCACAGACTATCCAAACTAATATGAAAGAACGACCATTACCTATGTATCTCTCGCCCGCAAGCATCTATAAAGGCCACGTTAACATGGTTGCTGACATTTTTACTCATGATTAAACATTATTACTGTACTTTTTGTATGTTATAGTCACATTACTCGAGCCCGAGATAGTGCTACAACGTTAAGGCTGAATGCAGCATGTTTCGAGTATTACAGCGCTTTAATCTACGAGTAATCACGTAATGCTGCTTGCTGGATGACCAAGTACGACTGAGCAGAACGTAGTGTTAATTAAAGTTCTTTTAATGTTATATTAAGACTCAACTCGTATTAGTGCAGAGTCGGAACGACTCATTGCGTCCCTGGTTTCCCACGTCTGTTCGATCGAACACTACGTGCCAATAGTATAACTGTGGTATAACACACTTATGGCCATAGAGCAACGTACACGTCCTACAAGAAAGGTGGACAGAAATAGCATCAAAACTACGAACTATTCGATAAAATAAAATAATATATTTATTAAACACAAAATTTAGGTTTGTCAAAATTTTGTGACTCTACTTGGGGTACGGAAATGCTACAGACTGAGAAGAACACTCCAAGGAACTCAATCCGGTGCCTCCCAAAATTCATCATACACTTTTTTTTTTATATAGAAAGGAGCCTATTTTTGTTTTATAAAGAGGAGTCACTGCCAGCCAGCCTTTTCCTCTACAAACTCTTTAATGCTATAATAAGCTTTCTGGCACAATTAACATTTTATGAGTTTTTTATTTATCGATTTATCGGTTTAACACAAAATTCACAATACCGTGGCCCTTGGCCGCCGCGACTTCTATCATAGGCCAGGTTTAAATGTATCAAGCTTTTATCCGAAATAGTTGAGCTCTGCGCCAGTTAATTGCTAGTTGTACATGTTTAGTCGCTAAAAACGGCCAAGTCGTGCGTAGTCGACGATACGTAATACGCGGCCTAAGGGTTCTTAGTCACCATGTTTATGTGCGATAAAATGCATCTCAAAATCCCAACCTGTACAATCTTATTACGTGAGATTGCATGACTGACAATCCAACAAGTTTTATGAGATACAATTACTGCCGAGATTTTTTATTATCAACAAAAGTATACGCAATTTATTACGAATAGAGATGACGATGATTGCAACAAACACTCGAAATGTGTGTGAGACAATCAAAAATACTTCGGAGAAAAAGATGTTTTCTACAATCAATAACAGCTGATCAATACTTAATAGTACTGGAGCTTTAACACACATTTGCATTTCTGTCTTATCTCGTGATGAAGACGAGACTCAGGTAAATATTATACAAGAATATGTCAAAGGCGAACAGGTAATGTAACTGGCACTAACCTGCATTCCACCTCAAGTAGGATTAAGCTGCAGGCAGGCGTTGATCATGGGTTTTCGTTTTTCATGTCTACCGGTCGGTGACTTTCCTTAAGAAGCGTCCTGTTCTTGTTCCACTAAGTCTTGCTTGCGTGACCAAAGGACTTTTTTCCAAAATACACACAAATTCAGGAGTTGAGAGATTCAAGCATTCTTATAGCGTGGAGCTGAGTACATTACTCAAATCAGCGGTGAAGCGAACTGGCGTGGCGTGACTAACAAAGTAGTAATGGCTCCAGTCCAGTCGGAGTAACATCTGTCTTCTTCTTAAATATCTACATGCCTACATATTATAAGATGGATAGCCCAAAAAATCGCTTGAATTTACTTTCAGACACGTTTATATAAACTTTAGGACCTATTACTTTTGCTATATTTTTGGGTCGTGATTAAAATTGCATTTCGTATTTTACTTGTATTAACATGCTTTTACACGTTACGTAACGCTAAGGACAATTAAGTCCCATGGTTCTGTTAATTACAAACGTCTTTACCCGAAGCGTTCATGGAATCAATCTGGAAACCAAAGGACAGAAAATCTGCCAAAAATCCTAGGTTTAGATTTACCCTTCCAAGGGCTCACCTACCTAGGTCGCCCGGCGGTAGATAACTGCAAAGGCATCCATGTGGTTTTAGTCGGTTCAAGTTTGGCATAAAATCATAGAGATTTGCACACATTACAAAAAGGGCTTGACTTACAAAATTCTTAACTCATTATAACCAGTATCATAAGTATTCATCACATAGTGCGAGGCCGCATCTGCGTTTTTCCGCGGCGATTTCTAACCTCAAAATGTCATCAAACTGTCAAAATCAATGAAATCAAGTCAGTGTTTTGACATTTTAAGGTTAGAAACCGCCGCGATAACCGCAAGTGCGGCCTCGGCCATAGAATGAAAAAAAAAATCTACAAATCAATTCTAGTCTCGAAAATGATTTATTACCTACTACCTAAAAACCTGAACCTCCATTATATAACGCGAGTATAACAGAGGTCAGGGCTTAAAACACACAAAAAAGTTTTATTGTTTTGGGAATTGTGCCCAAAACTTCATTAAAATTAGAATGGATTTTTTGGAAGCATAAAATCAAATGTAAGTATCTTTATGATTAAAGAAATTTGGGTTTGACATATCAATATCAATACATCAATACATAAATACTCAATACATTTAAATAAAATCGTAACAGGTCGCTGTCTGTACATGGAAGATAAATAAGAAAAAATATTATAGGGGGTTCTATGAACCCAATAGAACCCAAAACAATGATTTTTAGATTTTTTGTCTGTTTGTCTGGTACAGCTGTTTGTCTGTACGTTTGTGCACGCTAATCTCAGTAACCACTTAACCGATTGCAATGCTGTTTTCTATAATGTGTTGAGGTTTGCTCTACTTAACATTTAGTATTTATTTCATGTCAATCGGTTTATAAATAAAAGAGTTATATCACTTTAAAGATTCATACATAGACATATGAATCTAAAATGGGTAAATCTAAACTGGCGTGTTGGCTTAATCATAAATGATTTAGACTATTTTAAAATAATTGAGTCCGCGCCGAAGGCGTGGACTGAATTGCTTTAGAATAGACTTAATCTTGAAGCTCTTTTATGATTAAGCAAACAGGGCAGTTTTACACGCTGCTTGATGAGTATGATGAAGAAATACCTCTCCTTTCATACACTTTATGTGACGTAAACGAAGTTGCGGGTTAAGCTAGTTTATAATATTACTAGATAATGCCTGCAGCTCCGTGTGGAAATCTTTTCGAGTATCTCATGTTCAACTTATTCCCGGGGAAAAAAGCCTATGTCTCATTCCAATATATGCTGTAATTTTCTGAGGAGCTGGGTAAAAGTTTCAGGTCACCACGTGTCGTGGAAAAACTAGCAAAGTAACCATACGAACTTTCAGATCAATCGAACCTGGAAATTTCAGTGAAATCTCATCAGCATCAAAATTAATAGCTTCAAAATTAATAGCTAAGAATTATTTCTATCGCATTGGATTTCAAACAATCAGAAAGACATCATCAAGATTTTATTAGTCCCTTCAATGAACACCCTGACACATAGAACACAGATTAATCTTAAGCCTGACACTCCTCTTTATTGTCAGTGTTAAAAAGCTTTGCACAAAGAAATAGTTTCTAACGGTAGATCCACTGATATACTATTAATTGGGTTGCTGAGCTCAGACGGGTACGTAAATATTAGTACAGGCTGAATGCTGATTCAAACATACCTTCTTGTTAAAAGGTTGAACGACGAACTCAAACAATATTTCTAATGTCTATTCGCTTCAAAACCCATTACGTTTGCAGTATTCTTAGAACTAATATTATCTATACTTATTAGAGTATTATTGTTACTAGAGATCGCGCGCAGCTTTACTAGAGAATATTGAAAATGTAATTACCCGAGGGAATAAGACGTTGTCAGCAATAAAAAGTATACTAAGGCTATACCATTTCACTCACCGTTTGAAAAATTACTTGAATCTATTCTCCGCGTGAAAGAAAAACAATAAAGCACACTTTCGCCTTTATAACATTTACTAGCTGATGCGCGCGGCTTCGCCCGCGTGAAATTTGGTTCCCGTTCCCGCTTCCCGTGGGAACATTTTCCCGGGGTGAAAAGTAGCCTATGTGTTATTCCGGACTATAATCTACCCCGATTCCAAATTTCAGTCCGATCCGTTTAACCGTTAGAGCGTGATTGAGTAATAATATATAATATAGTAGGATAGTAGGATTAGTAAGGAAAAGTATTTCAGGAGCCGAAATTTCAAGGCCCATCTCATTCCATCTTTAATAGTACCTATAAGGATCCTAGTTGTTTAGGCTTCTAGTAACGTTCAGTACCGTAGCCATTCGGAGGACAAAGCCAAAATGGCGTCCAAAAAGCTTAAAGCACTCAACTTGCAAATACTACTCTTCTACGAGTATAAGTCGAAAGTGCAACATGGAGTCCTGGTGACACCAAAATATCAGCTTCGCCTATTCGACTCCTCCAATCCTATATTTACAGACTGCGTCGATCCCTTAACCTTCGCATTCTACACCTACACTTACTACCTACCCTTAACATTCTACAACCTGATTCATGGTTTGTGCGCTAAGGATTGGTTTGGTTTGCCACTTGCTACATTCTATCATCGCACCACTCGCCACAGACAGGGCTTGCACACTTTGCGCCCGGAGCTTGTGCACTGTAATGTCTGGAAGGGACTTCCTTCCACGCATGCTTGAACTGTGGAATAAACTGTCTTAATTTTTCTGTACATCTACACTAACTATTGGGTTCTTCAAAAGGGGTCTTAGAAGATTTTCCCAGGGACGGTGACGCGCATACCACTTCTGGTGTTACAAACGTCCACAGGCTACGGTGACCACTGTCCATCAAACTATGCTATGCTTGTCCACCAACCCTCGGCAGTTTATTAAAAAATTCCGCGGCTCTACTTTCAACATACTTTTTTTTAACGTAAGGAAAAAACCTAACGTTATGCCCAACAGCCTATGGTTGGGAGTCCTGGGTAAGCCTTCGGAAGGATGTCCCGGGACTCCCAACAGACCCACGGCCGCCACTGCGGCCTCGCCTAGGGGGTAGTTCGGGTGCTATCCCGCGTCTTTGGGAGGTTTCGGGTGTGATCCTGCTTCTAAGGGGGGGGGCGTGCCGTGAATCCTTCACGTCACGCTGCCGTCATGGGCCTGCTTCTGTAAGGACGGTGAGCGACCTTTTCACCATCCTCAGGCCCCCGGAGGCCGATAGTCCTCGGCGAAGGCACGTCGGCGGCGCACAAGCCGCCGTCTGCGGAACTCGGGTGGGAGAGTTCTCTCCCGTTCCCATCCCGCCGTCGCCTGCTCGCAGAAAGAGGCGGCGCAGTCCCACTTACTCCCGCTGGAGATCATGGCTCGCACCATGATCGCGGGCGAGAGAGTGTCCACGTCCAGACCCACTACGAGGACCTGGCGCTGTTGCGCCCACGCCTGCACTCTACAAGCGTGTGGAGCGCTGTTTAATCGCTGCGGTCCTCGCAGTGCTGACACTCGGCCGTGGTTTCCAGGTTCGCCACAGATACCTACCGAAGCTACCGTGCCCGGTAAGTATCTGTGACAACCGGTAAGAGAGAGCACCGTGTCTCCTCTCCAGCCACTCGTCCATGACCGGTCTGACGGCCGCGATTGTGGCAAATTCCCCCTTTGGTTGCTCGAGTCGCACCTTCCATGTCTCCACGGGTTCCTGGTGGAGCACAGGGACCGCTGGGCCTCGATTTGCTGAGACGCAGGCCTTTGACCCCGTTCCAGCGCCTCCTTGCGCCATCTAAACAGTGACGCAAGGGCTCTTACTTCCAGGTCCCATGGAGGGGTCCCGGCTAGGAGACATGCCGCCTCATCTGAGATCGTGCGGTATCCCCTTATCGCCCTGACAGCCATCGCCCTTTGTGGACTCAGCAATCTAGCCACATTGATGGCCGTCAGGGTCTCCGCCCAAACGGGGGCCCCGTTTAGGGCCATACTTCGCACGATACTTTCAACATACTTTGCACCACTTTAAACAGAGAATTTAAATTTTCTTATTCTTAGACTCACGCAGATACACGTACTATCACTTAAACCTAATTAGATACAAAATCTGCCTACATCTAGTTATTCTAGACACTTAAACCGACTTAGCTACAAAAGACTCTACCCTATCTAGTTATTCTAGACACTAAAACTAGATTTCTTGGATAAGTGCTCAGAAACTTCCCTTGCAAGTTCTTAAAGATAGCATTTTACAAAAACTTGTAAAGATAACAATGCTTGCGGTTGAAGCGAGTTCTTTTATTGTTTTACACTCTAAAACCTTCCTATTTCACTCTGAATATCTACTTACAAGTTCCTTCCCATTCAAAATGAATTCATAACGCAGAACAGGGAATTTGTTTGTAACAAACAGTAACAAATCTTTAAAATTGTCATTAAACTATTGACTCACTGGTTGATCGGTCCGAAATTGAATCGGATATCCATGAATAGGTAGCCTTTCGGTAGATAATCATAATGATGAAAAAAGTACCAATCAATTGCTTATCGGACTAGTGCGCGAAGGGTTCCTTACCAAATACCGGTACAAAATCACGTTTGTTGTACGGAAGCTTTTATTTTGTTTTTTTTTTTGTTCAGTAAGTATATGTTGTTGTAGATAGCGGCAACAGAATTACATCATCTGTGAAAATTTCAAACACATAATATACTTTACATTACCGTGTTTCAACTCTAGCTATGATAGTTAAGTTAGGCACTGTTATCAAAATTGTGGGTTGAAAAGTAAGTCGCATCAAAATTGATTCGCCTGCTATGATGCCAGGGATAATCAGATTCAGATAAATACATGTTAAATTTATAACACCTCTCGTTTTCGTCGGGAATTGAAAAAGGAATTGATTACTGTGGTACTCCACAGTGATCAATTCTTTTTCTGTCAACATTTAGGTTGATCTAACACGACGTGAAAAGCCTCTGCAATCAATACAATAATTCTAATTCTAGGATAATCCTAAATACACGTTGAACTGTGAGGTCGGATCATGAACACGCCTCTGTGGAGAGGTGTCCTAGCGCTTCGTGTTACTCAATGTCTGTCAATGTCAAAGTGATGCACCAAATTGTCGTCCAGTAATTGGCAGCGCCTGTCGTTGTGTGAAAACCGCTGTATCGGATTTCTTTTACGTGAATTTTATGTTGACTTTCGAAATTTTTATTGTGCATCGGTGTAACTGAAAGGCTCTTTTATTTTTATTGTTTTTTTTTTTTTTTTATATTCAGCTCGCCAAATTGACGTCGCCACGATGGATAGCCGTGGCGCATCTTGCGATTGGGGGCCACTTCTTACAGCGGTCCTCAAGTTGGCGGCCCTGTGATGTGCCTCTTCACGCTCCTCTTAAAGAACCCGGGGTTGTAAGATGAGGGAAACACGTGTGCGGGCAGGTCGTTCCAAGTTTTTATAGTTCGACAGAGGAACGATCTTTTGAAACGCTCGGTTCTGGCGAAGATTCTCTCCACTGTGTATGAGTGGCATCTCTGCCCGGCACGCGTTGTTCGGGATCGGAAAGGTGATGGTGGGATCCTATTGAAGAGCTCTTCAGAACATTCGCCGTGATACATTCGGTAGAAGGCAGCCAAGGACGCTACGGTTCTTCGCTGCGCCAACGGTTCGAGGCCTCCCGTCACCTCAGGACAACCAATTATTCGGACAGCACGTCTCTGCATAGCGTCAAGTGCGTCCAACAAGTACCTCGCGGAGTCATCCCAGAGGTGAGAACAGTACTCGACGCAGGGACGAATAGGTAGGTATTCCTAGGGATATGTTTTGAAATTTTACTAAATAGGAATTTTCTTCCTCTGGAATTTGACCTCAACTCACGCACAAATAGAGCTTCAATTTCACGGATTTCAAACAAAATTTAGAAGTTTTTTTTTTTTTTTTATATTCAGCTCGCCAAATTGACGTCGCCACGATGGATAGCCGTGGCGCATCTTGCGATTGGGGGCCACTTCTTACAGCGGTCCTCAAGTTGGCGGCCCTGTGATGTGCCTCTTCACGCTCCTCTTAAAGAACCCGGGGTTGTAAGATGAGGGAAACACGTGTGCGGGCAGGCTGTGTGGCAAACAATCTTTAATATCTCCCTGCCCAAAAGTGGCGTTTTACGTTAGACACTTGAGTCACATACATTGCGTCCAGTAGCTCTCGCGCGTGTTGTGTTTGACAGATACACGTGAATTACCATGCGCGTTAAACGCCTTTTCTAGGCAGGGGCTAACTGTATTACAATTTAATTTGTCTTTCAAGAACCACACGATTCCACAGATAACAAATTGCCGTCATAAAACATTGCGTGAAAATGCCAGGAATTTTGCGAATTTGGTCTTTTGTAATATGATATTCAGCGACGGAGGGGCTACATTTTATTAATAACTTTTAATTACACACACATACATAATTTGGACGCCATTTTTATAACAAGTATAGATATTATTCGTCTCTTCCGTACCTATAATTATAGGTTCATGAATCATGATCATTGGCTGCATTTTAGGCTACTATTAATAAAATTCATAATCTCTTTTAGGAAAATACATTATAAGAAATTACTCACTTGTACCGGTCAGGCAGGTACCTATTGTTCAAATTAGTTTAAAAGTTTTGGAATAGTACTTAGTGAGTGATTTTTCATAATGTATTTTATCAAGCTTCATCAAGTGCCAAGAATCAAAAGTATAAAGGACCTCTCTTTTCTTAATTAGAACAGGAGTATACTGGACCTCTGTCATATAATTTAAGACATCAGAGATCCATTTCTATAAAATAAATAAATAAATATTCACGGACATCTCACACAACGCTATCTGATCCCAAAGTAAGCTAGGAATAACCTGCTTGTGTTATGGGTATCAGACCACGGATATTAATACTTATATACTTTTAAATACATACATATTATACATAGAAACACCCAGACTCTTGAGACAAACATTTATGGGTCACGCAAATATTTGTCTCCGGTGGGAATCGAACCCACGACCTCCAGCGCCGCAGGCGGTATCACTACCGACTGCGCCACAGAGGCAGTCATTGAGTTCTGTTTTCAAGTGAGAAAAAATTCTACATGGATGCTAATGACTCCTAAGTGTTATACTAAATGTCACCCCAGTCGATTGAAAGGAGTAGGTATTACTTGCCACCTTAACGAGCTCATGCATGACCTCGTATAGGTTGCAGAAGCCTTTTCAATAGACTAAGGTGATGTTGATGACGAAGGTTAAGAATTTATTAAATAAAAAAATATTTTCTACTTTCCAGAAAAGTATTTCAATGGTATCATTTTTATACTCTTGATTGTTGGCACTTGGTGGAACTCGTTGTAACACATTATGCTCTTTTTGCTTAACCACTTGTACCTCCTTTATTCCATGATTTTAATTATTACTAAATAAATAAATAAATGTTCACGAACATTACACACAACCCTATCTGATCCCAAAGTAAGCTAGGAATAACCTGCTTGTGTTATGGGTATCAGACCACGAATATTAATACTTATATACTTTTTTAAATACATACAAATTATACATAGAAACACCCAGACTCTTGAGACAAACATTTATGGGTCACACAAATATTTGTCTCCGGTGGGAATCGGACCCACGACCTCCAGCGCCGCAGGCGGTATCACTACCGACTGCGCCACAGAGGCAGTCAACCTGTAGTCAGGGGCCTGTAATGAGGCAGTCAAAAATACTGTTCATACACATTCTATCTTTATGTTTTACGTTAGAAACGTACAAGTGGTTAAGCAAAAAGTGCATAATGTGTAGTCAATGGTACTTATGGGAATAGAGAAAAATAACTTCTTTTTTCTTTTTCGTCTTTGCGACTTCCCTCTTGCTTCCAAACCCTTAGGTAATTAATCGAAAGTCCGAAATCCGCTTTTGTTGTAGCTTTGTAGTATCACTACTAGGAGCTAGGAGCAGCTACGATTTGTGTTTTTAGGGCTCCGTAGCCAAAGGATAAAAACGGGACCCGTCTGTCTATGTGTCACCAGGCTGTATCTCCTGAACCGTGATAGATAGACAGTTCATTTTTTAACAGATGCCGTATTTCTGTTGCCGCTATAACAACCAATACATAAAACAGAAAAAATGTCAGATAGGCAGAACAACCAATGTGATTATGTTTGCTGTTTTTGATTTGGAACCCCCTGTACGCTAGTCCGACTCGCAGTTGACTTAAGTCGATTTTTGCATTGTTTAGATAGATGAACCTGCTGTCTAATTTTCCAACTTCAAGCCTCGTTCATTGGTTAAAAGGTTGCTGGAGCTGACTTGGGCCCCGTAGATCTCAGTACACCGTACAAAAAACAACAAGAAGCCATGAGACGGTCTCACCCGACTGCCCCTCTAACGTTTATTGTGAAAGTGAAAGTTCAATCCGATTGACGTTGTCATTTTTGTTTTATTTCAAACTTTGAACAGATGATCCACGTGACCTAGTGACGTAATTTAATGTAACAGAGTCACAGACTACAGACACAAGTCTCGCCATAAGCCCCTCTGCAATCTATTTATTTATTTATTTATTATACACTTTATTGTACGCCGGATACATAGTTGCAGATGACATATATTATATACGGGTAGCAATACAATGGGCGGCCTTATCACTAAAAGCGATCTCTACCAGGCAACCTTTGGATGGAGAAAGTTTGTTAGGAACTGAGTGGTAGTTGTTTGGCGTACCTACTTATATACTTAACGTACTTACATACAATAGATAGAAATATCAGTAATCACATTACCTAAAAATATCTATATATCTTTAAGTAAACATACATACATACATAAATACATACATAAATACCTACATACATACATACATACATACAAATACCTACCTACATATCCTACATAGACAAATAGTGTTCCTTTACCATAGTTTTAAATCTGGCTAAAGTTTGTGCACGTCTTATCTCGACAGGAAGTTTATTCCACAGTCGTACCGCAGTGACCGTAAACGATTTGTCAAAGAACGTGGAAGAGTGAGATGGCATCTTTAACCTCAGGTTTTTTGACGACCTTAGACATTTCGAATGCGTGTCATGAAGGAACTCAAACCGTCCCTTAAGATAGGAAGGAGAAGAAGGGCTAAATAATATATTATATAGTAGCGAAAGAACGTGAGCATCCCGGCGAAGTCTTATTGATAACCACCCGAGCTGAGTTCTGAACTGCGAGACATGGTCATATTTGCGTAAGCCAAAAATGAACCTTATACATACATTTTGAAGACGCTCAAGTTTGTCTAACTGGTTTTCGGTGAGATCAACGTAGCTGACATCTGCATAATCAAGTATGGATAACAGTAATGCGTTTGCAAGCGCAATTTTGGTAGTCATTGGCAGAAGATTTTGGAGCTTCCTTAAAGAGCCCGCAGATGCGAACAATTTACGACTCACCTCTGTTATCTGTGGATCCCAAGATAAACTAGAGTCAATATAAACACCCAGATTGTTAACTCTATCACAGATAGGTATTATTGTGTGGTCAAAAGTAACCGGGGGAACATCAATCAACTCAATTTTCGATGCAAGTCTGGAGCTGCCCAATATTGCTACCTGTGTTTTCGTAGGATTCACCTTAAGGCCATAGGCCCTACTCCAGTTGCATATGTGGTTCAGATCTCTGTTTATACATTCGATAGCTTCTGTTATTTGTTGAGGTGATGTCTGGTGGTAGATTTGTAAATCATCTGCATAAAGGTGGTAAGAAGAAGAAATATTAGTAGAAATAGAATTTATGAAAATTGAGAAGAGTAAAGGGGAGAGAACGCCGCCCTTCTCTATCTATTTTATAGAGAGGGGCTAAAACGCATAGAAAACTCACAAGAGTAAGTACGTTCCAAATGTTTAGCTATATTATGTAGAAGTGAACGGAATAAGCCCTACTTTGTTACAAATCCGGGGACTCGGGTCGGATTTGTCGGTGTCCGTTTTGTGCTTGTTATTCCAACGCTACTAGACTGGGGCCAGCTTAAGTACAGCTCATGACATTCTCGATATAAACTCTCTGCCAGCAAATTGAATGTTAATGACTAGTTTCATAGAAACTACCTATTTATTTCAATAGAACTAATCGCTTCTATCCGATCTCAAGAAACACGTCTTAAAAATAAAGAGTGTATCATGTCAGTCCAAATGTCTACTTGCCACGATTATGAAACAAACAACATCTATCGATACCGGCTAAGTAGTCTACAAATTACTACAAATATTTGAAAGTTTGCACTGTAAGAGAATTTTCTGTAACAGAATCAAGCGTTACATGGCGATAATCTATCGTGACAGAACGATATAATAAATCCTCTCCCCCCCCCCCCCCCCCCTCCTATGTTAACGTTCTAAGATTTCTGTAATTTAAACTATATCTGTAATACAAAGATTTCTGTCTCTGTAATATAAATGTGATACAAATGATCTGTAATACAAAGATTTCTGTAATTCAAACTATAATTAAAACAGCGAACACAGAGATTACACATTTACAAATACAAACGCTTTCGTCCGAGCTTCCATTTGGTCTGAAAAGATTGACATAAAGTCGAAACTCTTGAATCCCATGCTAATACATGTACTTTGTTCAAGCACTTGTTGTAGGTACGTGGTAGTAAAACTAACGCCATAACGCCTTATTAACGCTACCGACAGAGCGGTTGCGATGGCGGAGTTTAATGCCAAAATTGTTTAAAAAAAGAGGAATCATTGACACGATAGAAGAAGAAGTAAAACTAAAAAAAAAGTTGATTCTTTTCATGACACATTTTCTTTCATTGAATTTTATTTTTATTTATTTACTACTACTCTACGATCCAAGATTACCCACGTAAAATGATTTGCCAGTAACTAAATAATAAATGCTTTGAAAAGAATTTCTGGCATGACTGTATCCTAACCGGTACGATCCAATTATGTTCCAGGCAGTTGGAGCTAGCTCGCCTCATCCGCTTCCAATGTATTTTAAAATGTTAACGCAAGACAAAATGTAGAGTTACTTTCTTTTCTCATATATCTTAGTTTCTTGGGTGTTTAGGGAGAGATTTTATACCTATGTTCACATTCACACAAAATACAATCGTATAATTCAAGCATACGTATGCTCACATTATACATAATTATGTTACAATACTCTAGGTAGAAACATAATTATTTATGTAGCTTAAGTTATTTCCTAGGTAGTAAGTGCATCTTTGGGCCTTCAATACTGCAACCAAATAATATATTCAGTGAGTTGAAGCGCTCGTAGGTAGCCCTTTTAATTACCACTATGTACAGCATTTTAGGCTATGGCTAAGGTGGGTAATCGATAGATTTAGAATTGTTAGGTGATCACACTACATTTTGATATTTCCATGTACAAACGTTTGCTTCTGAACGGTTTATAAGTCGGTGGCCTCGATTGACAGTTTTATAGCAGGCGTGAAGTCAAGTTGAAGGCCTTGTCCGCAGGGCTGGCTTGGAAATTCAACCTGCGCCTGTCCTTTCCAACACGAACTCAAACTCAAAAAACATTTATTTCGCATAATCCAAATACATAGGCACTTGCGACGGGTCGTGAATACATATCAAAATTAGTACCACCAATTCGGAACGCGGCCCGCTTGAGAAGAACTCTCGGCCGGCTTTTCTTTTTTGCTCTATTTACACGACCATAGTCTCTCCATTACTGCTTATTTTCCAGTAGTAATAAAATAATAAAGGGCCAAGTACGAGTCGGGCTCACTCCCGGAGAGTACCGTAATGGCAAAATTAAAACCGGCCAGGATTTGAGTAAGGGGGGTTCCATACCTTAGAGTAAGTCAGCAGACAGAATGATGCGATATAGATAATAATCTAGAACTGGAATATCTTAAAATCGCAGAAGAAAAGTTATAGTGGTGAAAGGTCTTTTCATATAATAATTTTACCTTTTTTATATGAGTGACAAATGAGAGTTCATTAGTAAATTTCCATCAAGTTTTATGTTATGCTTGACAAGTTCAGCCATAATATTGTAGTCAGTAAGTAAAAGAGTAAAACTACACCTTTACGTTGGCAGAATCGTTGGTAAACAATTTGGCCATTTACACAAGAAAAGGAGAAGGAAATGTGAGTTTTCATGTGGATATTATTGCCAGTACCGACTACCTTATGGTAAGCAGTGGTACCTACTCGAGGTTTCTTCTAATAACTGTGTTCAACCTTCTTCTTCTTAATTCTAGCATATTCCCGTGTGTTTTCAAACCCAACCTGGATTTGTAACCTAGAATTTTATCGGCGATCGGTTTTTGCTACCTTTATACTTAGTTCTAGGAACTGAGATCCAATATTATGCCACTTTGATTCGATTCCTACACAAATATTTCACTAGTTTTGTAAAAATGTAACTCTTGAAAAAGGAAACTCGCTGACTGCTCAAGGGAAAAAATAAAACGAGGAGACTGCCGTAACGACCGTCAAGGGATATCATTAGCTGATGTCCATTGCCTCATGGTTCGAATTAGACTCATCTCAAATGTAAGTAAGGAAATGTTTTAGTCATAAAACCAGTGAAACCACAGACTAACTAGGTAAGTATGTTCCTATTTAAACCTAAGGAAATATAAGTATTAAAGTTAGCGGAATATGTATCGTACCTAGTATCATTGAGTGTTTCCGATATTTCGTCACTGTTGCAAGAGCCATGATAACGCAGGAACAATACTTCTGTGAACAAACAATCAAGACACAAACGTTTATGTTTTACGATGTTTTTAGTAAATCTGTGTTTCTGTAAGTAAGGTATCGTCTAGCTAGTACAGTCGACTACAATAAAAATGTACCCACTAGTTTGATCTTACAAAATTATGTATCCCTGCGAGTGCCTTACTGAACTAACCAAAGATGGTGATGTTTGTCTCTATCTTTGGTAAGTTCATTATGGCACTCGCAGGGATACTATTGTAAAATAAGGGGTAATAACAAGAGTAGCAGTGTAGTCTGATAGAACTATATTCGTGGTTAATACTTTACAAGCTAGTGACACATAAAAAACATAAACAAGACCGTAACTACGCTTATTTAAATTGGTGACAGACATGTATAAAAGATTATTCACACATGCCAGTGCATCTATAATATGCGACCTCCAATACGCCCCCTTAATCTATTACACATGCATAGAAAATTTTCTATTACTTAAAACATATAGAAAACATAAAACATCAAAACATAAAACATCAAAACATCTAACTACTCATCCACCCCCTTAATAGAATAATTTGACAGGGATAAATCCATTAAAAATTCTCTAAGCTTCGGGCTGTGAACACTTTTAGTTAAGATGTCCGCTATCACCTTATCAGTTGACATGTACTTTATTTCAACTTTTTTAGCCAGTACACACTCACGAATAAAATGATACTTGATATCTATATGCTTTGTTCTATTATGCATCATTTTGTTAGCTGCAATTTTATGCGCCGACTGATTGTCATTATAAATTACTACCGCTTTACTATCCACAGCTGTCAAACTGTTCAGTAAACTACGTAAATAAAGAGCTTCCTTCGAAGCTTGACTCAATCCTACGTACTCTGCCTCTGTGGAGGACAAGGATACCGTCGCTTGCTTCCTACTCTCCCATGATAATATATTTTTACCTAATTTGAAAGTTAATCCTGTGAAAGATTTTCTATCAAGTGCTCCTCCCCAATCTGCATCAACATAGCCTCGTAAGTCTAAATCTCCCGACTTCCTAAAAGTGAGACAAAGGTTAGACGTGCCCTTCAAATACCTTAAGACCCGTTTCGCACATTTAAAGTGTATTTCGTCATAACATGAATTAAATTGTGAAAGTACACTCACTGCATGTGCTATATCTGGTCGCGTATTACATGCCAAATAGTTAAGACACCCTATTAAGCTTTGATATGGCAGATCGCTATGGGAATTTGTCGATCTTTCTAATTTCATTCCGACTTCCATGGGAGTCGAAACTGGCTTAGCGTCTGTCATGTTAAATTCATTCAATATGTCCGAAATGAACTGTTGCTGATCTAGACAAATAACATCTTTCTCTCTTCTCAGCCTCATGCCTAAAACATGCCTAGCCGCGCCTAAATCTTTCACTTTAAACTTGTCAAGCAAACCAGTTTTCAATATTTGCTTTTCTTGTTCACAATTTCCAAAAATAAAAAGATCATCTACGTAAATAACGACAATTAACTTCTTATTATTTTTAAGTTCCTTTTGATACAAACACGGTTCTATTTTTGATTGCACAAAACCTAAATTCAACATCTCTTTGTCCAATTCCTTGAACCAAGCATTCGAAGCTTGTTTCAATCCATACAAAGAACGCTGCAGCTTACATACTCTGGTTTCTTGACCCTTGACTACTGCTCCTTTTGGTTGGAACATGTAAATATCCTCTTTAATTTTACCATATAAAAAGGCGGTCGTGACGTCCCATTGGTCAATAAACCAACTGTATTCAACAGCTAGCGAGAACAACAGACGTAGAGTACAGCTTCTAACTACTGGAGAATAAGTCTCAGTATAGTCTACACCACATACCTGTGTGAAGCCTTTTGCTACTAGTCTGGCCTTGTACTTTGTTACCTTGCCATCGCTATCTCTCTTGATTTTGAATACCCATTTGCACTGGATAGGCTTTTTATCAGCTGGAAGATCCACCAACGTCCAAGTCTGGTTCTCCTTTAGTGACATAAGTTCATCGTCTATCGCTTTTTGCCATAAGTCACCATCGGGTCTCGCCAACGCTTCATTAATAGTCAATGGATCACCATCAAGATTGCTCTCCTTGGCATACATAACGTTGCATCCGTACCGATCGACTTGTCTCCGTTCTCTTACTGGATACCTTCTTTCTGATTCAGTCAATACATCATCAGGTACGTGCTCTGGTACTACAGATTCAGGAGATTCAGGCCCTATCTCCTCCAATACTTCCACGTTCTCGTCTACAGCATCACGGTACACATCATCGTGAGCCTCCAAGGGTTCAGATCTGCTTGTAGATCCGTTGGATAAACTGGTAGAAACAGTATCTGTATTCAAGTTTATTATCACTTCCGACTTTTCCACGTTCTCTTTTTGAAGAAAAACGTTTTCCAGAAATTTGACATCTCTCGCAGTTGTCACTTCACCTGTCTTAGGATTCATTAGACGATAACCCTTCTGATTATCTGGATATCCAATAAAAATCATCGGTTCCGTCTTCATGTCCAGTTTGCGTCTCTTTTGTTTTGGTATCAATCTATACGACAAACAACCAAAGATTTTCAGATGACTAACATCCACATCTTTTCCAGTCCAAACTTTCTCTGGTACTGCATTGTTCAATGCTTTCGTGGGGCTTCTGTTCTTTAGGTATACAACAGTATTAACAGCCTCGGCCCAATACTTCTTGCTCAGATTTGATTCTGACAGTAATGTTCTGGCCTTTTCTATTATAGTCCGATTCGCTCTTTCTGCGACAGAATTTTGTTCCGGCGTGTACGGTACAGTCGTCTGGTGTTTTATACCTGCAGACTTCAAAAAAGATTTAAATTTACCATTACAGTACTCTGTGCCGTTGTCAGATCTCAGACATTTAATAGATTTACTCGTCTCATTCTCAACTTCCGCCTTGTATTCACGGAACTTATTAAAAGTTTCATTTTTGTTCTTCAAAAAATACACATGAGTCTTCCGAGTATAATCGTCGATGAATAGAAGAACATACCTCGAACCACCGAACGACGGCTCGTCGATAGGTCCACAAACGTCGCTATAAACCAACTGTAAGACCTCGTTCGCTCTCGTACCTTGATTTTTAAAGGGACTTTTGCATGTCTTTCCTTCGATACATGGAATACACGGCTCGCATAAATCGGTACTCTTAAATTCCATACCGCTTACTAAAACTTTCATTTTATTCATATAATTACGCGATAAATGAGCTAATCTTTTATGCCAAATGTTCGAAATATTTTCATTTTGTTTTGACAATGTCACATTCACGACGTTATTTTTATTTTCTGTCAATTCATAAATTCCGTCGACCTCTTGACATCTTGCAATAATTCGATTCTTATTTTGAATCATGCAACCTCCTTTGTCAAAATTCATGCAATAATTCTTCTTGGTCAAATCGCTCACCGAAATTAAGTTCATGGATAAATCAGGAACATGTAAAACGTTTTCTAAAATAAATTTTTCGTTTTCGCTGACTCGTGGTTTAGCATTTCCTCTTCCTTTCACCAATAACTTCTCGCCGTTTGCTACTGAGATCTTCATGTTGCCCTTTTCAGGTGTATAAGACAACAATTTACTTTTATCGTGGGTCATATGATTTGAGCACCCACTATCTAAATACCACTTATCTTTGTTTATCGCCTCCTTCGTATTCAGGCAGATATTCGCGGTTTTGATCCGCTCCTTGCATTCGGACGCCTTGTGTCCTTGCTTGTGGCACTTAAAACACTTGTAGACGAACTTCTGCTTACGATCGTTGGTTTTGATATTAGATCTTGCATCGTTGTGTACTTTACGTGTTACTAAGGCTTGTTCGTACTCTGTGTTCAACTTACTCTGTCTACTTCCTTCTTGTAACAATTTCGTTTTAATTTGCTCTAACGTGATCTCTTGTCCACTATTATCTACAGCCATGATAAGAGGACTGTACTCAAAAGTCAATCCACCCAGCAAAATCGATATGATCCAATCATCAGGGATTTTTGCATCGATATCGGACAATTGTTGTGTCAGGAATGTAATTTTGGATATGAAGCTTTCCATAGAATCTAAGTTCTCTAACTTACAGTTGAAAAGCTCTCGCTGAATATGTATACGTCTTCCCCAACCTTTGTCTTCATACGCTTTCTGTAAGCTGTTCCAGGCTTCTTTTGCAGTCTTCGCAGGGTAAAGCACTCTGGTTCTAACAACAAGCATATTGTCGTTCGTGCCTGCCGGTCTACGTCAGCATTTACTACATTTGTAGAAATTACTCCCCACCAGTTTTTATTCTCCAAGTAATTTCGCACCAAGAACTTCCAGTTTGGGTAGTCGGACGATCCTTTCAGCTTCTTAATACCGCTTATGCCAACTTCAGTTGACATAATTGAGATTTCGTAAGTTTCACAATTAATATTTAAACCACTCCACTTATTGATTATGCTCTAGCACTATCAGAGCTTGTAACGGGTGTTTTTTTTAGAGGTATAGAACTTTAAGTTGGCATAACTGTTTTAACTGGCGGTATTTTTGTCAGCTGAAAAGTGATTTATGTTAAGTTTGGTTTGGCATTTCAACATGAATAGATTGACGCCTGAACAATGCTTCCAAATTGTGCAAATTTATTTTGAAAATCATGGTTCTGTCCGAAATACGTATCGCGATTTTCATAAGCGAATTTTGTTTAGCGGTGCAGCTCACTTTTGGTTGAATGGATACGTCAATAAACAAAACTGCCATATTTGGGGTGATGATAATCCTCAAGTGTATGTTGAGACACCGTTACATCCAGAAAAACTGAATGTGTGGTGTGTTTTATGGGCTGGTGGAATAATTCGTCCGTACTTCTTTAGAAACGATGCTGACCAGAACGTTACAGTCAATCGTGACTGCTATAGAGCTATGATTACTGACTTTTTCGTTCATCAATTGAACAACCATGATGTGCAGGAGTAGTGGTTGCAACAAGACGGCGCAACATGTCATAGCTCGTGCCACAATTGATTTATTGAAGGAAACGTTTGGTTACCGCATAGTTTCACGTTTTGGACCCGTAGGTTGGCCTCCAGGGTCGTGCGATTTTACGCCACTTGACTATTTTCTGTGGAGATATGTGAAGTCGCTCGTCTACGCCGATAAGCCCGAAACGATTGACCACTTGGAGGACAACATTCGGCGCGTTATTGCCGATATACGGCCACAAATGTTGGGAAAGTCATCGAAAATTGGACCTCTAGATTAGACTACGTCCGAGCCAGCCGTGGCGGTTATATGCCAGAAATCATATTTAAACTATAATGCCAGAAGATTTTCTTTCGAATAAAGTCATTTTCATATCAATAAAAACAATCACCTTCGTTTTATTCCATTTCAAAGTTCTATACCTCTAAAAAAAACACCCTTTATAAGACCATAACCTATTGTAAAATAAGGGGTAATAACAAGAGTAGCAGTGTAGTCTGATAGAACTATATTCGTGGTTAATACTTTACAAGCTAGTGACACATAAAAAACATAAACAAGACCGTAATTACGCTTATTTAAATTGGTGACAGACATGTATAAAAGATTATTCGCACATGCCAGTGCATCTATAATATGCGACCTCCAATAGATACATCATTTTGTAAGATTGAACTGGTACATTTCATTGTAGTCGACTGTAGGTACCTACCTTTAGCCTGAACTTTCGGTTACATTCAAAGTCGAGTTTCATTTAGAGCTCGTCTGCTGCTAGTCGGGCTAGTTACAGATATGGGTAATGTTAAGAGTGTTGAGCCCTATACCCCATACGCTTATCGTTGATTGCAAGTACTTACTGAATAGGTAGGTATATTACCTACTTACCTATTGAACAACGATTAGGTATAAAATTTTGTATGAGAAGAAATATGAATGTTGTTTATTGAATAATTATCTATAATACGGCAAGTCATCAGGAATTCATAACCTCAAACCGCTTAAAGCTAAGTTTTTCTCATATCCACACTCTATAAATGAACAAATTATATTGTTACCGTATTCTTATCACGAAAAGCAATTTATTACAGAAGTATTTGGCTCAATTCCAATTGCGGCACCCCTCGGAAACTTTTAATTGGCTACTCTAACAAACAATTAGTCCGGACAGTCTAATTCTGTGACATTGCACTTTTTCTAATTTATTCATACTCGTACTCGTAAGTAGGTAGGTACCTAGTTATAAGTTCTTTATCTAGATAATTAATAGAAATTTGAACCCTTTGGTAAAGGACATCATTCATTTTGGACCAAAAGCTGAAAGTGCCGGCCAGAAAAAGAAAATGTTATATTCGCGTAGAACACACAATTTCTAGCAAAAAATACTACTACGTTAACCCTGTGCGCGCTATGGTTTTTTTGTTACATGCTTTTAAAATTCGTGAAAAATGTTATTTCGATGGTGTCATTCTAATTGAAATGCGCAGTTGAATAGTCATTTATTTTAGTAATTATGTCTTTCAGCACATAAATAAAATAAAATAAAATAAAATTTATTCCCTTTGAAATTTTTAAAAAATTATTTAGGTTTGTCAAAATTTTTGTGACTCTACCGGGGGCACACATATAAGCACACATACATATAATTATACCTCTTTCTCCGAAGGGTAAGGCAGAGGCATATTTTATGCCCATTTTGATTTCTCGTTCCTACATAAAGGAGCATATAAAATAAAGATAAAGAGTATTTTATTTCGACAGAGTCAAAGGCCTTCTCGTAGTTCACAAAAGCCATACACAGCGGCTGATTTTACTCGTTTGTTTTCTGTACAATCTGCCGTACAGTTTGGATGTGGTCCACGGTGCTGAAGCCTTTTCGAAATCCGGCTTGCTCCTTTGGCTGAAACTCGTCGAGCCTTCCGGCGAGGCAGTTTGTGACTACTCTCGAGAACTACTTGTAAACATGGCTCAGGAGTGAGATGGGTATGTAATTCCTCAGCAAGGTCTTATCACCTTTCTTGAAGAACAGAGCCACCGCACTCCCGCTCCACGCTTCAGGTGTTTGTCCCTGTTGGAGGACGGAATTAAACAAACTCTTCAGCTCGTTGAGAACCGGAGCTCCCCCCTGCCGGCCTTTTTGTCCGTGATGCATACAGGTCTCTGTAAAAGCTCTTAATTTCCTTAAGAATCTCGAAACTTGAGGTCACAGTTCTGCCATCCGCTGTCTTCAGTTTCGTCGGACGGGGTCTTCCAAGCTGTTAGGCAAATACTTTGGTACCCCTGTTCTGCTCGATCGCTGCCTCGACGATGCTGGTGTTATAGCGTCTAAGGTCGCGTCGTATCAGCTTTCGGATTCTGAGATTTAGATCCCGCTGGTATGACGAAGACGAGTGCGTAGTTGGCGTTTCCCGTCTTATTCTCATAAGTTCGAGAGTCTCGGGCGAGAGCTTAGAGCACCTGTTATTGCTTTTTCCGGACAAAAACCTTCGGGACACTTGCTGTAGCGTCCTGACCACATTGTCGGCCTTATCGCGAATATTGCCAGTGGTTTCCAGCAGATCGAAATGATTTTGAAGTTTTAACTAGAACCTCTCAGCCCCTGAGGCTAACTGGAGCGCGGTAGGTCGGAGAGTAGGCTTCATCATACAGACCCTTTTAGCTCGGAAGTTCAAATGCAGAGATGGTCGTACAAGTCGGTGATCACCACCGGTATTAAACCTGTTAACCACAGAGACATCTCTAAATATACACTTCCTGTCCGTCATGATGAAGTCTATCTCGTTCCTTGTGACCTTGTCGGGGCATCGCCAAGTTCATTTTCTGTGTGGCTTCTTCTTAAAGAAAGAGTTTATCAAGAAGAGCCTCTGAGACTCAAGAAAACTGACAAGCATATGGCCCCGGTCATTTCTGCGCCCCACACCAAAGGGGCCGATCTTCGTTTCGCCGCGGTCTTGTACTTCCACTTAGGCATTGAAGTCCCCCATCACAACGCTGTAGTTTGTCTTGGCAGTACCATGTAGTGCTTTTGCTATGTCCTCGTACACGGTCTCAACTGCCTCGACAGTGCTTCCTGTCCATCATGATGAAGTCTATCTCGTTCCTTGTGACCTTGTCGGGGCATCGCCAAGTCCATTTTCTGTGGGGCTTCTTCTTAAAGAAAGAGTTCATCAAGAAGAGCCCCTGAGACTCAAGAAAACTGACAAGCATATGGCCCCGGTCATTTCTGCGCCCCACACCAAAGGGGCCGATCTTCGTTTCGCCGCGGTCTTGTACTCCCACTTTGGCATTGAAGTCCCCCATCACAACGCTGTAGTGAGTCTTGGCGGTACCATGTAGTGCTTTTGCTATGTCCTCGTACACGATCTCAACTGCCTCGACAGTGCTTTTCGAGGTCGGGGCGTACACTTGTATCACCTTCAGGGTGTACCTGTTGTTGAGTCTCAGTATTAAGTACGCTACCCGAGGCGAAACACTACTGATCTCCACAACGCTGCTAACGAGGTCCTTTTTCACCTTAAAACCGATCCCGCCCTCGGAAGAATGTCTTCCGTCGCCTTCTCGAAAGTAAAACAGGTCGCCTGATGCAAGGGTTAGCGTGTCCTCCCCCTTTCTTTGGACCTCGCACAATACTGGATGTGCCAGTTAATACGACCCAGTTCTACCTCGAGTTCGGTGAGCCGCTTGTCCAGGCGCAGAGTAGTTCCATTAAACGTAGCCAGGGTCAGTTTTGTATGGCAGCCTCCCGTAACCCGGATTCTTAGCACCCCCACCCCCACTCCCGCCGTCACTCCGACCACTGCCGTGATCGGGAACAGCGGGAGTGCCGGGAACTGGGGGCCCTTGTTTTGTTGTGTGTATTATAGGAGGATATTTGGCCTTACTGTATCACGCTGGCCAGACGGGTTGGTTCAGGGTTTAGTTTCGAATTTTCCTTTTCTGTGCGCCATGACCTTGTCCGTTTATCAGCAGGTGCACCACTCGCAGGTGAGGCTGGCTTGGACCCCGGGGTTGGTGGTAGGGCCCCATCGCACCCATCGGGCGTCGGGAGGTGGCGGGGTGATTTGCCAGGTACCTGTCGCTTGAGTCTGGGGGCTGCGCGCGTGGCACCTCTGTCTAAGTTTTTTGAAACAAGTTTGGACTTGTTGTGAATCGTTAGGTACGTTTTGTCTGTGCGTAGGTACGTAGATAATTAGAAAAATGACAATTCTTTCTTATTACAATAGAATAACGTAAAAACAAATCACTATTCAAGTGATGAAATGTATCAAAATACATCATCAAAATAACATTTTTCTCGTATTTTAAAAGCATGTAACAGCAATACCATAGCGCGCACAGGGTTAACGTAGTAGTATTTTTTGCTAGAAATTGTGTGTTCTATGCGAATATTACATTTTCTTTTTCTGGCCGGCACTTTCAGAATTGGCCCAAAAATGTATAAAACGTGAATGATCTCCTTTATTTGGTTAATAAATTGATCCACTTACGACGATTCACGAAGTGAATTTGATTTGCATTCGTAAAAATCTGACAGACGGAGGTATTTTTGCATAATATGGCAATCCCGCAGAAGTCATGCTTAGACTCGAACTCACTAAAACTTAAAACCACCGCCGAACATAGGTAACCCCTCGGAAAGATGTCCCAGAAAATCTGGCAGAGTGACTTTACGACTGATAACAACATAATAAACGAAATTATATTCCTACATATTCGCCAAATTTTGTTGGATTGACCTTGTAGGTTTTTTTTGAAGCGGGGAACGCATTTACCCGCCGTCATCCCAGCTGCAGGGACAGCTGTGTGTGGGACTCCCGGCCTAGTCCAGAAAGGGGCCGTCCTGCCCACTAAACCCCTCACCCTATACCGGGCCGAGGGATATCAAGAAGAGTGTTCACGTCGACCCGGCTAGGGGCGCCCCGTTAATTCGGGGCTCTCCTCGGGGGGGCCAGATGGGCAGCCGCCCATCTGGCCCCCCCGAGGAGCTCAATAAACGGGCTTGGTTTTTAGCTCAATAAAGAACTCTGGGGAGCCCCCCAGAGTTCTTTATTGAGCTAAAAACCAAGCCCGCACCTCCACCGCTCTCGAGCTCCCCTCTGTAAGCAGCGGGGTTAGAAAGCAGCTGGCGCGGGCACGCTCTAATGGGCACCCCCCGATACACAAGAAGGGTGTCCACCGCCATGGTGACCGTTGGTGGGCGGGGTCCCCTGACCTGACGCCGATGGCCAAGAAACAATCGGGGGCGCGCAGTGACTCCTTACCGTAGCGCCCCCGAACTGCACGGCGCGGTGGAACGGGAGCATTTACCCTTACTCCCGCTCCCCCACACGGTGAGTCTCCCGCTTTGCTGCCATCACCTCTTCCGCTGACGAGGTGACAGCGGCTCAGCAAAGCTACTACCGGCCGTGTAGTTAATCACGGCCGGCAGTAACACACGCCACCGAGCAACCCACGGGTGGACTGCTCTCGCCTCGGCCGTAATTAGCCAGAGTAGCAGCACTCCTCAACAGAGGAAGGTGAGTGGTTACTACACCGTTGCTCAGGTTGCACCACGAGGAGGATCCGAACCATTAGGTGCTTAAGATGTTAGTAGGACCTTGTAGGTACCTACCTACAGCAGATGTAATGTTGGAACACATAGGATGTGTTCAGCATCAACGCAGTACGTATCTGGTCGCATATATTAAAGAAAAGAAAAGCCAGTAATAAATACATATAAATACCAGTATTTGCAATGGCCGCTCTATTTGGGCTAAGTAGTGCCACATAGGCAGGTAGTGGAAACGATGCGCCTTTGAGTGTTCAATGATAACGGCATTGAACAAAAATCACAATGATGTGACTAACAAGTTGAAGGCAGTTGCAGTTTTAATTCAACAGACGGCCTTAGTCGAAGCAGACGGATGTTATCCTGCGAGGGTCGCCAAGTTGTGGGCCAGTGACAATAGTCTTGTAGACAGTGAGACTAACCTCCCTATCCCCCACAGAAATATTTTCTGATATCTGTGGTACGATAAAACATGTGGCAAGCATGGGCGGGCGGGAGCATTTTGTCCAGCTAAATATAAAATTTAACTAAATGTTATCTGTAGTACATACATGCAATCATACATGTGATCACGCCTTTATCCCCGAAGGGGTAGGCATAGGCATAGTATACGCCCACATTTCACCTTAAAATTTATGTCCCACGTAATAGGTGGTGAGCCTATTGCCGTGTTGAAATGGAAAGCGGCAGGTCGCCGCGACCCGCAGTTAAAATTTTTCAAGCCGCCCATAAGGCTTAACGATTTGGTTTAACGATTTGGCTTAACGACTTGGCTTAACGATTGTCATTTTACTGACAACCGGGTTTCATTTTGAGTTTTCGTTCTCTACACAATGGATCTTTTTGCGAAAGTGTTACCTTAGTCGCCTCTTACGACACCCTCTGGATGTATTGGAATGGCGACAGTTTGTACTCTTACCCGTCGCAACACGGGACAACCTTGGAATTCGATATCTCCGTTTAGCTTAGACCCAATCGCTTATTACAGTATATCTTTTACTGTAAGCCCTTAGAGTCTAAGGGCTTAGAGTAAAAGATATTTAGAAATATCTAATATATAATTTAGAAATAGTCTAAGCCTTAGACTATTTGTTGTTAAATAGTCAAAGTCTAATCGTTTGTAGAAATACTTGAGAATAGCGACATCTGTTGCTTATTGAGTAAAATAGATGAAGAACATGAGAACTGTTTGACGTGAAGTACTAGCAAAGCCACAACGTTTGTAAACAAAAAGTTAACCGTGGCTCTCGTGGTAGCTTGACGACTCGCTTCAAACTAATAATTAAGTTAAATATGCTATTTTCAACCGTATACTGTTCAGTATAAGATTTAGTTTCAACTGTTACTTCATTCTCTTCATTCCAAATCGTCAGGTTTGCGCTGGGTCTTTAGTTTCAAATCTGTATTGGTAAACGTATTTAGTAAATAAAAAATCATCATTATAATTATCTATAGCACATTTCTCTAAAAAGGTCATTTACTCAATACATTTATACGCGTTCCCTGATTACGTAAACTAGGCCGCACCTTCGCGACCGACTGCGTAGGCAGCCTTATTGGGTCACCCGCCGGCCGGTTACGTAACAACATCGAGTACTTAGTAGGTAGAATAAAGTTACCTAACATTTCAATATTGCTGTTACATAAGTGACCCCACCCATCATTTACATAACTACCTATGATGAACTGAAAACTAAGGTTAATAATAAAATATACAAACATTGCTTCACATTTATATTTTATTATGAGTTTATAATTTATGAAAAAGTTTAGGTATAGTCAAATTTTGGTATAAGAGTTGGTATCGAAGTTCTAGGTACAACCTAGATATAGGACTATAAATACATTATACAGTAAAAAGAGAAAACTTAAGTCTACTGGTCAGCTTGCTAAACCACATACATTAATAGTACAGTTGGAATAAAATACTTCACATCAAAATAGAAACATTAATCATTATTTTCCGCCGCTTCTGCAGTGACACTGCTCTTGAATTTCTTGGCTTGGGTCCCCTCGGAATCGTTAGATATCTCCTCTTTACATATCTCATTCAGGTTGTACTTCTTATATGTATAGTAATTGTCCACAATGCTCAACAGACACATGCCTTTAATAATTTCAACTATTATGCAAAGACCGGGGTTTTTCAGATCTGCTTTGTTGTTTCCATTTTTCAAAACAATCAGATCTGCAAGCTCTTTAATGATCAAGTCACGAGAAACACAGTTGTTGAAACGTTTATTAAAGATCACAGCAAATGTTGAGGGTTCTTTTAAGAAGAACTTATCGAACAGCCTGCCGGCAGCCTCCATTATATCTGGCAGATTGGCTTTGCATGTAGCCATGATTGGTAGCAAGCGTAATACATGTCGCGTCTTCTGTAGCCTCGTAGTAAATAAGTCTTTTATAATGGCTGTGGTTAGTTCTTCTGGACTAGGTAGGTTAGTTTTGACAAATATGCAGTTTGAGGCCCCAGTTTCCACCACTTGGAACCTTTTATGCCTAAGAGATTTCTGAGAATCTTTCTTTATGTATTCAACCTCTCGTCGCAATATATCTGCGATATCAGTATCATCTTCAGATTCACTCTCGGAGTTGTCGTCTTCTGGGGCAGCGGATGCAGGTACAGGAGGTTGCTCGATTCCTAGGTCCGGATACAGCTTCCCAGCGTACTCGTTTAGCAAATTATAGACTTCTTTGACACAGTCTTTTTCCCTGAAGTTACACGTGCAGAAAAAGCCTCGAAAGCCGGGTTCCAAGAAGTATTTATTTCTTCGTTTACGAAAGTAAAACTTTTTCTTCTTTCTAGCGTCACCCATAACGTACTACGCTGAGACAAAGAATAGAGTTACAATATGGCTATGATGGCAGACTGTGATGATATAACGAAATATTATGTGTTACGTATTAAGCCGAATTAATGATTATGAATTCAATAACAACAGCATCAACTCAACACCAGTTTCTCATGTCATGTAAATGTCAAATAAGTCAAAGCTGTCAAAGTTATTACTTTTTATTTGATTAAAGAATAAGCAAAGGTGTTGAAACCATACTGCCATTTTTATCTGCATTATCAATAGCATAGATTTGAAATTTTCTTAGAGTAAAACATTAGCTACTTGTTCTATACTCTAAGGAAATTTTTGTTGAATACAAAATTACAAGCAACGTGTACCTCTTATCGCGTTGCTCAATGTCATTATAAGATAGACTGTAAAATCTTGATTAATAAGAATCTGTGCCTAAAAGGAAGACAACATAAACCTTCACCTAAAAAAAAATTCCAACAATTCATACATTGTCGTAGGCAATTTGTATGATTTGTTCGTTTACAAACGGCTCCTCATTTGAAAAACATGGAAGCGTTTTTTACTTTTTTTACTTACTTTACTTTTCTTTTTTTTTGTACTTTTATCGTACTTTTAGGTATGCCGAAAGCAGATTGTCAGCGTACAAAGAGAATACAAGCGTATTCGAAAGTGTCAATGTAAACGTGTTAGGTAGTTGTTCTAAGGTGACCATGATTTAAAAAGAAAAAATAACATTTTCAGTCATATACAACGTGAACTTTTGTATAGCGCAAAGCTCAGACACCCCAACTAGAGTTTCACTTCAAAATACCGTATAAAAAAATTAATTAAACTAACGAAAACTGACCAAGTTATAAGCCTTTGTTTATAATTGCACAATTTTTTCCGCGAACTGCGTAGGTGTAGGTATTATCTAAGAATACTAACTACCTAGAAACCCTCTCGCCTCGTGATCACTGCCACAAAAACTGCCGTACTAACGCATGATTGTGTGCGTGAGCGTGCTGTCTTACATACGCCTTGCGTCAGTGTGTAGTGACGCCGGCTAAAGACACTTCCCATTTTTTCGGGAAACTAATCATGCTAAAGTTTTGTTCTCAAGTGACCATAAAATGGAAATCTATACTAATATTATAAAGAAGTAAAGTTTGTGTGTTTGTTAAATTGTAAGGGGTAATCTCGAGATTTACTGAACCGATTTTAAAAATTCTTTCACCAATAGAAAGCTACGTTATTGTGTAGTGTCATAGGCTAAATAGCATCACGCTACAACGAATAGGAGCGGAGCAGTAATAGTAAATGTTTCAAAAACGGGGGAAAAGTAATTCCTTTTGAGAGCTTCGTTGAAATATTTATAGTTATGTAAAAAATATGTAGATACTACAAAATTGTTTCTCTTAAAAAAGTTCTAAAAAAATTGCGAGATAGCATGTGTCTATCGTTGGGTTGGTGCACAATAACCATTTTAATGGAAATTAATTTTTTTCTGCAATAATGCCACGGGATACCTCTTTCATAAACGAAATTGTTCTTAAAAATAATGCGACGGGAATACACGCGACGAGAAACCTTTCTCTCTCTCTCTCTCTCACGTAGTATTGAATATTAACGACGAGACGCTACGGGAGTAAACGCAACGCGACGGGAACAGGTAATACTCTCTCTTAAGTGGCGCAAACGAAGTTGCGCGGGTCAGCTAGTAATTTATAAAATGGAATTGTAATGTCTATCTGTATGATTAAGTTAGACATTTTAGATGTTTCTAGATACGCGGATGCATGTCCGGCCAAGTTATGTAAAAGAAACTGACGATATTTACATGAAGAGCTCTTTATAGCCCTCTACAACTTGAAACGTATTTTCGCGAATAATATATAAAATGTCTATCTGTATGATTATATCTACATACGCGGATGCTTGTCCGGCCAAGTTATGTAAAAGAAACTGGCGAGTCGAGAATTACAGCCGGTGAGGGAGGTGAACCGAGCATTGCAATGCGCGCCTTGTAATGATACAAGACGAGGTTACACCAGTGAGGGAGGAGAATCGAGCATTACAATGCGCGCCTTGTAATGATACAATGTGTATCATTTTGATACAACTCGTAACATCAATGCGCTTTGCGCACCTTGTAATGTAAAATGTGTAATGTTTTGATACAACTTGTAACATCAGTGCGCTTTTTTTATTGCGGCTGGCCGGCTGCACACTGGTCCGTATTTAAAATAGGTGGACATACGATCTAAGATGTCAAATGCTTTTGGACAAAAAATAGTAGTACGAGTACGCATTTCTGGTTAATTTTGCAATTCAATATGGCCGCCGCGCCACCGTTGTAAAATTTCATGTTGGATACCGTATAAGGGGTTTTTTGGTATGCTGAGTTCGAATTTCGGGCTAATTTAGAGATACAATATGGCCGCCGCGCCGTTATCACAAACTTTCATGATGGGTATCGTTTAAGGGGTTTTTTGGTATGCCGAGTACGAATTTCGGGTTAATTTAGAGAACCATTATGGCCGCCGCGCCGTTATCACAAAATTTCATGATGGGTATCGTTTAAGGGGTTTTTTAGTATGCTGAATACGAATTTCGGGTTAATTTAGAGATCCAATATGGCCGCCGCGCCGTTATCACAAAATTTCATGATGGGTATCGTTTAAGGGGTTTTTTGATATGCTGAGTACGAATTTCGGGTCAATTTAGAGATCCAATATGGCCGCCGCGCCGTTATCACAAAATTTCATGATGGGTATCGTTTAAGGGGTTTTATGGTAGGCTGAGTACGAATTTAAGGTCAATTTTGCAATACAAGATGGCCGCCGCGCCACCGTTGTAAAATTTCATGTTGATACCGTATAAGGGGTTTTTTGGTATGCTGAGTACGAATTTTGGGTTAATTTAGAGATCCAATATGGCCGCCGCGCCGTTATCACACAATTTCATGATGGGTATCGTTTAAGGGGTGTTTTGGTATGCTGAGTACGAATTTCAGGTTAATTTAAAGATTCGAATATGGCCGCCGCGCCGTTATCACAAAATTTCATAATGGGTATCGTTTAAGGGGATTTTTGGTATGCTGAGTACGAATCTTAGGTCAATTTTGCAATCCAAGATGGCCGCCTTACACCGTTGTAAAATTTCATGCTGTATATCGTATGAGAGGTTTTTTGGTATGCTGAGTACGAATTTCAGGTTAACGTTTGTCATCCAAAATGGCCGCCGTGCCACTGTTGTGAAATTTCATGTTGTATATCGTTTATGGGGTTTTTTTGGTATGCCAAATACGAATTTCAGGTAAATTTTGCAATACAATATGGCTGCCTCGCCACCGTTGTAAAATTTTATGTAGCATATCGTATAAATGGAATTTTGATATGCTGAGTACGAATTTAGGGTTAATTTTGCAAAATTATCTTGAAATTCGTACTCAGCATACCAAAAAAACCCCTTAAACGATGCCCATCATGAAATTTTGTGATTTCGGCGCGGCGGCCATAGTCGAATCTTTAAATTAACCAGAAATTCGTACTCAGCATACCAAAACACCCCTTAAACGATACCCATCATGAAATTTTGTGATAACGGCGCGGCGGCCATATTGGATCTCTAAATTAACCCGAAATTCGTACTCAGCATACCAAAAAACCCCTTAAACGATACCCATCACGAAATTTTGTGATTTCGGCGCGGCGGCCATATTGGATCTCTAAATTAACCCGAAATTCGTACTCAGCATACCAAAAAACCCCTTAAACGATACCCATCATGAAATTTTGTGATTTTCGGGCGGCGGCCATATTGGATCTCTAAATTAACCCGAAATTCATACTCAGCATACCAAAAACCCCCTTAAACGATACCCATCATGAAATTTTGTGATTTCGGCGCGGCGGCCATATTGGATTGCAAAATTATCATGTAATCACCTACAGAGATAGATTATAGTCTGAAATGATACAAGTTTTATCCCGGGAATAAGTTCCCATGAGACGCGGAAAAGAGAACAAAATTTCACGCAGGCGAAGCTGCGGGCATCAGCTAGTCTATAATAAATGTTACATTACACGCGAATGCTCGTGTCGGTCAGGGAGGTAGCATCGTAACGTAATGCTCGAGTCGAATCTATAAATGTTACATTACACGCGAATGCTCGAGTCAGTCAGGGAGGTAGCATCGTAACGTAATGCTCGAGTCGAATCTATAAATGTTACATTACATGCGAACGCTCGTCGGTCAGGTAGGTAGCATCGTAACGTAATGCTCGAAAGCGTCGAATCTAATTTGTTACATTACAGGCGAATGCTCCCGGTGAGGGAGCACCTTAACACGTCCGGCAGTACGAACTGTACCTACCCAAGTCTAGTGGTATGAACTCCATAAATGAACTAACGAAACGTAAAAGACTTTTTGAAATCCAACCAGTAGTTCCCGAGATCCTAGCGTTTAAACAAACGAACAAACCCTTCAGCTTAAGAACATTTGTACAGATTTCACCATTTATAACTCACATTTAGGTATTTTAAATGATTTCCTTAATTTAAAGTATGCCAAGTTTCTCGTTACTGAGTCCGAACAATTGTATAGGTCGATTTTCACTATTCTCGACTCACACTTGACCGTTTCCAAATTATTTATTTTACGACTCTCTAATAATTTAGTTCCATTTCCATACCTAGGTAATTCTTTACTTATTTAATTTGGGGAATTCTGAATTGGAAACTGGCAACACCAACAAAAATGTCAAGATGGAGTCGAAGAAATTAGACATGCGTAAATAAATAGATTTCATAAAATTGTGATAAGTTTCGAGTTACTTACAGACATTCCTGGCTGTTTTTAAATATTTTCTGTAATTTCGACACACTTTTATTGCACAATTCGACATTTTAAACAATAAAATTTTGTCACGTGACACAAGCTTATCCCTTGACAACAGAATGTGCACTAAATGGAGGATCGGCACTTATCCGCCAACAGTTAGCGCTTAAAATTTTGGACGCTTTGCTGTCGTTCAGACACTATCTACCTACTTAACACATCTCTGGGTATTATACGCAAGGCAGTTAGTCACTATTCGTGTGGTATTGATAATAACATTAACAAACCATTTTCATAAGTGGTAATTATGGAACTGTGTTTAAGACAGAAACCGGCCAAGTGCGAGTCGGACTCGCGCATGTAGGGTTCAGTCAAAGACTTCTATATAAAGAGGTAGACCTGCCCTACGCACCAATTTTTGAAGCGTATAAACTGAGCTAGTTAGCGCGGTTGCGCGCAGTTCGCGCTGACACTATGTCACTGTCGTATTTCCCACGATTTAACAACAAAAGTGTATTTTTAACGTGGAAAAGTACATAATTATCGTCATAAAAGTGCTTAAGACTTGGTAGTTTACGAAGAAGTACAAATTTATTTGGTAAGTACGCACAATTTATGCGTAATTAATTATTTTTCATCAATTTTATGATTATTCTTAATCGTATTAATCCACCAAATTGTACAGGCCTAACTAATCTGACGACCCCAATGCTTTTGTTGTACCTACTTCGTTTTTTGACAGCATAATACTTGCTGAATATGCCATGCGAGCGTCAAGGCACGGGGATTCCCCGAATAGTTATAGTTCTACGCAAGTACAGTTTGCAAGAAAATTTAATTTATGTTTTACTTTTTGGGTAGGTACTTACAACGATTGTGATCAAATCAGTCATTATAATGCCATCTTGTGCACTAAGATTTTGTAAAAATTACACATCAAAATGCAGTTACCTTTTACAGGTTATTTTAAGATTATTATATTAACTTTTTATGAGATTATTACATCATTCATTGACGAATATTATTAGATTTTTTTGTTTCTATTAGCTTTCCTCAAGCTCAACTACGTCAGCAAAAATGGGTTGAATTTGTCAGACTGGAGCGGTCGGAATGGAGGAAGGAGAGTAACTTAAATATTGTAGATGGAACATTTAACTGAAAGAAGACATTATTTTAATTTAAAAAACAGTGTAAACTGCATTCATAGATTTTTAAATACTTACATAGTTGAGCAGGGAATCGAACCCGCTACACAAGAAAAAATAATCACCCCGTAGGTTTATAATACCGATCGAAAGGCTTCATCATAAGGATTTTTTTTTTGCTAAGTAACGTAGTGTCAAAAATAAAAGGAAGACCGTGTATTTTAACATTTGATGTGAAATTTTGTTCAGAAAAATGAAAAGCTGGCATCGCCGGCGTTCTCAATGAAGACTTTCGTCCCTGGATCGGGACAAATACGACGGCCGTCGTGATCCACAAATCTAATAATTAGAGATGCGCCGAATGTGGGTTGAACCGAATTCGAACATTCGGCCGAATATTCGGTATAAAATGTACCGAACCGAACATTCGGCCGAACTATTCGGTTCAAATTATCGCGGTAAACAGGTTAGTACGGGTCCAGTCGACGAGACTGGCGACAATCTTTCAGCGCTAGGCGCGCAGCCCTTAATCCCAGGGCGCCGATTTTCAATCGACCAATTAATCTCCGTCTATGCAGGGAATCGCCACTTTGTTGCCAAAGGGATTGGATGGCCAAATTCGAAACTATAAGAAATAGCGAAAATGCTCAAAGGAGTCACGAGCTCGATTTTGATGAAACTGAAATCCTCATCATTAGATTTTAGAAAAACCAATAATCCTAGCTGGGAATCGAACCCATTGATTATGAAAAAAAACACACCCATATATTATTACACCATACGATAGTGTTGCTATTAAGGATCTTATTCTGGGAAGTACGGCAAACTAAAGGAAAGTGCTCATCTTTAACAAATTACAATTAATTTGCTTACGTTGACTGATTAATTGTTCAAAATGTAGACCATTGTTTTCAATACAAAGCTGGATTCGTGTCAAGGATAGTACTGCATTCAATATTATTGATTCCGTTTAGAATATTCTCCAAATAATAATTCTGAGCATGATTTAAAACACGGAATAGTTACGAAACAAACTATGATACAAAATGTAGGTACATGAAATATGAATTCTATTAAAATTACAAACTTTCCTTAAATTTGACGTATATCATTACTTCGGAGAATTTTATCCTCATCAGCGACATTATCGTATGGTGTAATAATAAAGGGTGTTATTTTTTCAAAATCAATGGGTTCGAATCCCAGCTAGGATTATTGGTTTTTCAAAAATGTAATGATGAGGTTTTAAATTTTATCAAAATCTGGCTCGTGACACCTTTGAGCACTTTCAGCTATTCCTTCTAGTTTCGGAGTTAGCCTTCTAAGCCCTTTTCAAAAATTCACCCTGTATAGTAGTTTGGTTAGGTCTACAGATCCTGCAAGCTGTATAAATCGAAGTTTTTGCGAAGGCCCCAAAAGTAGAGGATCGTCAATAATCCTCATAGCACGCCTCTTAAGCGAGTCGAACAGGGAATTCTGGTATTACGGAGCAGCAGCTCAAAAATGACAAGAGCACTCCTATGTGTGCCCGCACGCGCCGATAGAGAAATTAGCAGGAGATGGTAGGCTGAACGGGCTCATTTTAATTTAATGAGATTCGTTTTCCAACAAAGAAGAGTTTGAAATAAAAATTTGGATTGAGATCAGTGAGGTAAATGTATAAAGTGAAATGGAACTTGAGCAATTCATTTTCACAGAGAGTTAGTTCAGTTATGAGTTTTGGACTGGTTGTGTGCAGTCGTGTTTTGTAGCGTTTTAGTGATAACGTCGTGAGACACAGTATTAAGTGAAGAAAAGTACTTGCATATTGTATCTTAAAAAAGAACTGACAAAAACGGACGTAGTGTCTTGGACCACTATCTAGAACTGAGCCAGCTCATTACAACAATATCTGCCACTCAGTCCTTTCATCTGGACCATCTCGACCATTTATTGGTGGGAAAACAAGTACTTTGCGAGGTCATGACGAGTTAAACGGATTCAATAATGAGTCTGCTCTGCTCGCTGTAAAATCCGGGCATTTCTTAGGGAAGCAATGTTGAGCACTCCGAGCTTATTAGACGCCAGATTGGCGTTATCACCTGAATGACTATGTTACTTTACTGTGCATCACCAAAGATCTCTGTATCATGACGTTAATTACGGGAAAACCCCTATAATTATTAATTGTGTTAGTAATAATTTCAATATTCGGTAATTATTCGGCAAATAAACCGAATATTTGGCCGAATACGAACTTTCCAAAACTTGCCGAATGTACCGAATTCGAATATTCGGCCGAACATTCGGCGCATCTCTACTAATAATGTTAGATTTTTTATGGGGTTATGACATGAAACTTTTTTTTATACCAATAAGGTGACAGACAAGCATACGGTCCACCAGAAGGACCGGTGGTCACCGCAGCCTATATTAAATGTAGTTTACAAGAAATGAAAATGTCCACGAGTTACAAACGGAACTTGGACATATTATTATATCTAAATATCCACCACAGCAAGACCAAAAGATTGACAAGGAGTAAAATAATCAAAAGTGTGCGACTTTGTATTCTACAGTATGGGACTTTTGTGTTAAAAATGCTAAAATTCATGGTCTTCCTTTTATTTCTGACACTATGTTAGTTAGCAAAAAATAATCCTATTGATGAAGCCTTTCGATCGGTATGATAAAGCTACGAAGTAATTATTTTTTCTCTTGTAGCGGATTCGATTCCCGTCTCAACCATGTAATTATTTAAAAATCTACGAATGTAGTTTAAGTTATTTTTTAAATTAAAATAATGTCATCTTTCATTAAAATGTTCCATCTACAATATTTAAGGTACTTTCCCTGCATGTGGCATTGCCGTGGGACACCCTATATAATAGTAGTAATAATTGCATTGATTTTGAAATAAACTAGAATTTGTCATTAATTTATTCCTGAATAATATAACAAGTTCTGTTGTTCAAATGACTAGTGAGAGCCGCCTTGAAAGTGGTTTTAGAATATTACACACATTTAGTGTACATTTCTTTTCATTAGTTCCAGTCTTATTTGTGGCAGGCAGAGCCTCTCTTCCTTGTGGCCTTTATGAAATTTAATTATATGAAGATGACTGATTACTTATTAAATTGGGATTTTATTTAGCATGAACGATGTTCCTAAAAGTAAATTAGGCGATGGTTTTCCTTAAAAACGTATTGATATTATGTTTGTTGAACTATGGAATTGTTAGACAAACTATTTTGAAAATAGTTATTCGTTCAGTAAAATAGTTCTCCAAAGACCATTAAACAGTACATTTAATTTGATTTATTTGGTGTACATAATTAGTGTTCAAGTCAGTATTTTTAGTTTGATTTTGAAATATTTTGTTCGGAAAAGGGGAATATTCAGATATCGATTAAAATATGCCTTAATTAAATAGGTATATAATCAGTTTTTAAGTTTATATTTAAATATGAACATCGTTGGTAAATTTTGCATTTTATACCTTTATACCTATTTATTTATTTTTACCTACTTAACATTTTTCTGCAGTCTGTACGTGTGATACAGAATCGTAAAACTTCGAGAGTATTCGGTGGTATTCGGCTTGTAATTGGAGTCCATACGCCTTCTCTTTTACTCTTGTTCTATTTGTATATTGCTATTGCAGTTACAATTACGTAAATATAGTTTATTAGTGAGTGTAGTTTTAGCAATGTGTGTGTATGAGGATTGCTTTTATGCGTTCGTTTCTTATAGTAGAGCGTATCTACCTCATTTTATATAGAAATCTTTGGGTTCAGTACCAAAATACGGCAAAAATCACGTTTATTGTATGGGAGCCCACTTAAATGTTATTTTGATCTGTTTTTAGGGTTCTGTACCAAAGGGTAAAAAACAGGACCCTGTTCATAAGACTTCGTTGTCCGTCTGTCTGTCCGTAACAAGACTCTATCGGAACCGCGATAGTTAGAGCTAGTTACAGATACTAAAATCAGACAAAAGGGGGCGATTAAACGGGATTCCCATACGACATACGCGATTTTTTAGTACGGAACCGTCTGTGCGTGAGTCCGTTACGCATTTGGCCGGTATTTATTATTATAGCGGCAACAGAAATACACTGTCTGTGAAATTTTCAACTGTCTAGCTATAATAATGGTTAGTGAGATACAGTTAGGTGACAGAGGGACAGTGAAGTCTTAGTAATAAGGTCCCATTTTTACCCTCTCCGATGGTAAGGTTCACTAGCATTAGAGTCTTAGTCAAAGGATCAAGCTGTAAAGCCTATGAAAGTAGGTACCTATGTGTTCAAGGGCTGAATAAAAAAATCTTTCTTTCTAGCTGTTACCAATTGATTACGGAACCCTAGAACTGCAAGTATGTACATACTGGCATTTACGAATAGTAGTCAATACGATTACGTGACTATTCATAATGCCTGCACACACATTAATGGACAAGCGGTATCGGAAGGAGTTCTGACGGGGTCAATGAGGATTAGTATGACGCCAATTTTCATGTTGTATACCTACTTTAAAAAATATTTAAAATTTTTGAGGTGCCCTATTACTATGCCCCACCAATATTTATGACATCATACCTGGAGCTCCAATAATACTCCGCGGCAGTCCGTCGGACACCAGAATTGATGGCCACCTCCGCACTGTTGTTTACTGTTTTGGTGGACAATGCCACGCGTGGTTAAAAAAAGAGCTAACACAAGCAAAATGCCAAGGCAAATCATAAACCGCGCTACTGATGTCATGAAAGGCCTTCGGCAATTTGTATAACGCTTCATGCTTATAAAATGCCGAAGCCGTTTGTAAACGGACAAATCCTATAAATTGCCTGCGACACATACACAACCACACAGGTAACAAATCATTCCGTCAGAGTCGAAGTCGAAGGTGATGTCAAACAATGTGATTAGTGGTTTCGACATTTATATAATGGGCAACAGAACACTGATTGATAGTTTTTTCTAACGTGTTGCCTTATGAATAGCACAGTTGCGTCTTCATTATTTTCTACTCTTTTTGGCCAAGTGTAAGTGTACTTAGGAGGTTAAATATACATACCTAATGGTCAAGTCTTTTACCCCCGATGGGATAGGCAGAGGCATTTATCATTACAAGCCAACATTTCACCTTTTAGACTTTATTTTGTCCCACGAAATATGTGGGGAGCCGTATTGCCGCGTGCATATGTACAGGCGCAGTTTGTGAATGCCCGCTGTTGATAGCTTTCAAGCCGCCCAATAAGGCCTCTTTAACTTGGCTTAACGACTGCCGTTTTACTGACAACAGGAACCAACGGCTAAACGTGCCTTCCGAAGAACAAGAACGCCCGCAAATAAATGTCTTTTTTTTATTGGCAGACAAGCATACGGCCAGCCAGAAGGACCGGTGGTCACATTAGCCAATACAGATCAGTGCCGCAGCCTATGAACGTTTGCAACACTAGAGGCGCCACACTCGGGCAGCCGACCCTGTAAAAACCTTCTAAGACCCCTTTTGAAGAACCCCATACTGTAGGCGTTTGGGAAAACCGATGAAGGGAGTCATTTCACAACCTAAGCGTGCGCGGAAGAAAACCCCTATCGGATCTAACCGTGCTGGAACACTCCGGACGCAGAGTGTAAAGATGAACCCCCTGTCTGTGGCGTGGCAAGCGGTGCGATGATAGAACGTAGCTGTGGGCATCATTACAAACAATTTCTCAGAGCACATACCATTGTACAGGCGGCAGAAAGAACACGCAAAGTCTCTCCTGTCGCGAAGAGGTTCCACACCAAATGTAAGTATAGGATCGTTGACAACTCTCACAGCTCGTCTTTGCACCGAGTCAAATGGACGAAGCTGATATTCAAGTGCCCCCGCCCAGAGGTGACAGCAGTACTTCCTGTGCGGCCGCACTTATGACTTATAGAGAAACAGTGTTAGCGACGCAGTGCAGTACCGCCGCGCCCTGTTGAGCACTCCGAGCTTCTTGGACGCCAACTTGGCCTTGTCCTCCAAATGACTACGAAACTGAACGTCGCTGGAGATGTCAACGCCAAGGATCCCTATACTTTTGGAGATTGGAAGAGATATAGTCATAGTGTTTATAAAGTAGTAGAAAATAATCACTTACCCCCAGTTTCCGAAAGGCTGATCAACGCTAAAATTAACTAATCAGCTGTTAAAGGCGGATCCTCACAGAAGATCCAAAATGAAAATCCATTTACAAGGAACATAAATGCTTCGTAAATATTTAAGAAGAATGTAGGTTGTTGCTACAAAAGCGATTCGGCGTCGTTGCTGCACATGTGACTCCATAGCAGTGGCGGATTTACAAATTTGCCGCTAGTAGGCCATTCAATTTTTGCCGCCCCTACTGACTTGAAATTCAATACGTTAGTTTAATCCCGTTATTAGTATGATTGTGAACTTAATGATATTTCTGTCAGTTCCTAGATTATTTTTGCAACCCGCTATGTACTGAAGAGTTTAATGTTGACCTAACAAGTTTATTTGACCGGCAAAAAAAACCCCGACTTTAAAGCGTGAGAAATGAGATCAAATAAGTTTTACATTATTTTCTTGCGATATTTTAAATTTGCAAAATCATCAATTATATCGTCGTATGAAATCTTTTTCATAAGTTCTGACTCTATGCACAAAAGAGATAAAGCATTAAGCTTTTCTTGACTTAAAGTAGATCGTAGATAGTTTTTAAAAAGAAAAGCTTTTCTCACCTGAAAAAATTGTCACCGGTGTGCACAGAGCCATGCGAAGTGCTATATCCAAGTTTGGATAAATATGCTCCAAATTCAATAACACATGATATCTCATTTTTGGATCTGAAATTTGTCGGATTACAAGGTAATACTCTTATGTAAAAATTCCGAACTATGGGGGTCTTGGTGAGCACTCTATAATCCGACAAATCGGATATTCCGACACTGCCCTGCAAAACGTTTGTCCGATTACCGCGGGTCTACTGTACCTATATGGATTGTGTACGCGTATAATTATAAAAAAAAACTCTGTAAAAAGAAAAAAAAAAGCTAAATTTGCCGCCCCTCTAAATCTGCCGCCCTAGGCACCGGCCTACTTGGCCTATTGGTAAATCCGCCACTGCTCCATAGCGACCGAAAGTTCAACTGTACAATACTTAGGCGAATCAATGTGGATCGGTTGGAGCGTGTCGGTGGAACGCGGCGGGATCGCAAGAAAAGTTTTCGCTGATCGCAGGAATTGGCGATTCATTTTGGATCTTCTGTGAGGATCCGCCCTTAACAGCCGATTAGTTAATTTTAACGTTGATCAGCCTTTCGGAAACTGGGGGTTAGTGGTCACCCATCTAAAGACCGGCCTTAGTAAATGTTGCTGACTGTAGTGATCGTTTACAGAACACTGAGTCTGCAACTCTGTAGGGTCACGAGCAAGTACGAAGTCCTAGAAAAAAAGATATAGCCATTTAAAATGCGCAGTTTATAGCAACGCGAACCTCGTAGAGGTGTTCGCGTTGCTCTGTGACGCGTCTGTGTGTGCTCTGTAACAATAATATAATGTCAAATGTAGTGTATGTAGGTATAGCTTGGCAAATTCGTGCGCGACCCTCCCATGGTCTGCGGGCGACGGCGACGGAGGGAAACGTCAGCGGGGGTGAGGAAATTGTGTGCGAGGCAGGGTTACAACACGGCTACGTCATCGCTACAGACAATTGGTTCTTAGCGATATATTTTGAACAAAATTTACCTAACTATTAACCAACGAGTTATGTAGAGAAAACCCCATTAAGATTGAACCTTTACTTGATTATAATTTTCGGTAGTGTTATATTATGACAGAGATGACAGTGGTATTTTGACTCTCCCAATACTGCCATCTGGCAGTGACATGTAGTAAAACATTAACCCATTCATTGTAGTTATAAAATAATTTTAATATGCAGGTGTGGAACGGTATAAGGGCTGACGCCTATTGGCGTCTACCTTATTTCAATGTGATTTTTTTCCGCATATGATATTAATGTTTCTTTTGTTTAATGATTTTACTGTAATTGTGAATCATTCCGAGGTGGCTTCTATAGTTTTATCTGTTATTTAAATATAAATCTTTTTTATCTGTGATGTCAACTATCTTTTATTTGAATATCATTTATTTAGCTGATTTTAAAATCGTTCATTTTAATATCAGCTAGAATACTATAAACTTGTGCACCTGACGTGGTTTTACCCGCGTAACGCCCGTTCCCGTGAGAATACGGAAATAAAATATAGCCTATGTTCGTCGGGAAAAGTGTAACTTCCTAACAGGTGTAAGAATTTTTCAAATCGGCACAGTAGGTATTATCGGAGTCCATTCGATGCAAATAAACAAACAAACAAACAAACACGAAATCAAATCTGTCCTCTTTCATAATTTTATGTTGATTTATTTCTGGGTGTTTAGTTGTTTTGAAATCGGTTCTGTATTGATGATTTTTTATTTAATTATTTTAAGTGACGAGTAGGCTAAACATATTTATTTAAGAGTGAAGTTCTTATCAAAATGAATTAATCAAGCCCACAAGGTAACCGCTGTTAATCGTTAAGAAATTTCGTACTGTTTTTCGGCGCCATCATCAGTTTGACTTGAATGAAGGTCTGGAGACCTTCATTAAATTGTAGTGCTTTAAAATGAAATATTAACAAACGCACTAGTTGACCTCAATTTTTGAAGGTTTCCCTTGATTTCTCTGGGATTCAATTTCAATTATACATATATACAATCCAGGAATTACCAGCAATCAAACAAAAAAGAATATTTGAAATCGGTACTCCTGATCAAAGGTAATGACAATGAGAAAACCAAAAAAACCTTCGAATTGAGAACCTCATCTTTTTTTTGAATTCGGTTTAAAAAAATTGGTCAAATTAGGATGATAACATCAATGACGTCCATTAGCGTCATCCGCCTTCATTCGACATTTTTATTTAAGCCGATAGGCGTCCTCTGCCCACTGCTAGGAAAGGGTTAATTCAAATAAATAGCTTTCCACAACTGAGAAAGGCGCCATCTACTATTTGTTACAAGAATCTGTTATATCGTAACTCATGTTGTCTGTGTGCAGCCCCGTCTCCCGACCCCCGCGCGCACCATGGGAAGGGCGCGCACGAATTTGCCAAGAGGTACCTATACTCCATTTGGTTAGGTAGGTACTTAAAATAAGGTAAACAAACCAGAAAAAGATTTCCAGCCATTTCAAAGATATGAGGGGTGAAAGTGGGAATGAATACTTAATTTGTTCAAATATACCCGTGTTGGGTATCAAATGAAAGGTCATAACTTATACATCACGATACCGCAAGTTTTAAGAAAATCGGTTTAAAGTTCAGTCATTCATTTATGAACTGACTAGCTTATGCCCGCAGCTTCGCCCTCGTAAAATTTGTTCACGTTCCACGAAGGAAGAAGTCATTCAAGCTAATCAACAAGCATTTCCTGAGTAACTAACTGCAGAACGGCTCTGAGGAGTGGACCTACACGGACCACTCTTGAACAAGGCTAAAGTTGAGATGAGCAAGTCTAATTCGAACCGACTCCAACCTGCACATGAATGTTACAGACTCGGGTGCTTCGAGAGAAAAACACAAATACATGTGTATGTTATAAGCTCTATGTTTGTAAACAGCAAGAGGCTCCCACAGCCCAATCCACTACTAGATCAGTGCAGATGCCTTTGAAAATGATAAAAAAATAAACAAATTTGTAGTAGAATGTAACCCATTGCAATAGGAAGGGAATGTAACAGAAATAACAAGAAAAATAATTTACGGGCGATCTGAGGCGAGGGGGTAATACCTAGGGGGGTAAAATACAGAAAGTGTAGAAGAAAAAAAGAAGAAACCAAAATCTTGGATTTTGCATTTTTGACATATCTACCTTTTGAGGATACTTATGTCAAAAAAGTGTAAATACAAAAGTTGTAGATTTTTTTATTACCTATAAGTTTGTCATTTAACATTTTTTGGACAGGACTTGTAGTTTTGTCGGAAATCGAGAAACCCCATTTTTCACGCTTACAATCCCGTTTTTTTCCAGACTCCAGATCGCCCGTAAGTTATTTTTTAATACAGTTGCTCAAAAAGTGGCGTATTACAGGGACGTATAGCGTTCGGGATGTGGGCATCGGATTAGACACAAAGACGTATCATACTTAGACACGTGTGGGATCTGGTACCTCGGCTGGACTGGTGACGGGAGTTGGAGCAGGTGATTGAGTAGTCTCTTGTTGTTCGTTTGAATATTTATTTAATTGTGCCGTCACAAATGCAGCGAGTCGATGCTTATATATAATTTGATTAGCGCCATCTAACGGCGCGTGGGAGTACTAGGTAGGTCCTAGGCTATATGGTTTAGTGTGTACTCAATACTAAATGATCAATACCACGTAGTTCGGATAAAGGCCGTTAGATGGCGCTGTCAACGAGTTGACAACACGTTATACTCGAACATTGCGGCTTTCAAAAACAGCTAAACTTTTATAAATTTGAAAAAAGAATTCTATAAATTATCTGTGGTAGCATGCATGAAGTCAATATCAGAGGAATGTGGGGAAAAAGGGAAACTTGAATTTCACTTACTGAGACATAATATGGTTAATGTATTTACGGGTAAAGTGCCTATGTAATACTTAATTTATAAAATGTTAATGTAGTTTATCGGATTAGTAATTATTAACGTAATTTAAGTCATAAAATAAAAATATAACAATATCATACAGAAACATTTATTTAATAAGTAATAATTTAGTACCTAGTAAGTAATCCAAATATTTGTAATTTAATTCATTTTAATAATCTTAATATATTATTATTATGTTTCATTATTTTTTTAAAGAAATATAATTACCTAAAAAAAAAATATTCAAATATCAAAATAACACATTAGTACAAAATCTCCCCGACATCCCCTTACGGGTCGCGGGCGCCAAACCACAGACTATAGAGTACATTTTTCTTGTGCGTTCATTATGCTTGCCGCCATTTTATCGATCCGAGAAAATGAAATAATATTATTATTTCTGTTGTACTTACGCATGAAATGACACGTTTTTATATTGAACAGTTGCTGTGTAGCTTGTGCATCATCTGAAGATACATGAAGGCATGTTTTCTTCGAGTTTTCTTTACTAACAGAATTTAAAACAGTGCTAATCAAAGACGTATCATATATAGACACGTTATACACGAACATTGCGGCTTTCAAAAACAGCTAAACTTTTATAAATTTAAAAAAAGAATTCTATAAATTATCTGTGGTAGCATGCATGAAGTCAATATCAGAGGAATGTGGGGAAAAAGGGAAACTTGAATTTCACTTACTGAGACATAATATGGTTAATGTATTTACGGGTAAAGTAGGTACGTAATATTTAAATTTATAAAATTTTAATGTAGTTTATCGGATTAGTAATTATTAACGTAATTTTAGTCATAAAATAACAATATCATACAGAAAATTTCTTTAAGTAATAATTTAGTACCTAGTAAGTAATCCAAACATTTGTAATTTAAATCATTTTAATAATCTTAATATATTATTATTATGTTTCATTATTTTTTTTAAAGAAATAGAATTACCTAAATAAAAAAAATAATCATTTACCAAAATAAAACATTAGTACAAAATCTCCCCGACATCCCCTTATGGGTCGCGGGCGCCAAACCACAGACTATTTAGTAGTCATTTTCTTTGTGCATTCAATAAGCTTGCCGCCATTTTATCGCCATTTTTTTTAATTACCTTCTTTACGTGTTGCCATTTTCAAGTGCCTATAACGTATCTATAGTTTTTATATCATTGGTGCTAATGGATCTTTCGCTAACCCTACAGCCGCGCCAAACATTTTCAGGTAATTACCTACTTTACGTGTTGCCATTTTCAAGTGTCTATAACGTATCTATAGTTTTTATATCATTGATTACACACTCGTGCTTTTTCTTTACCATTCCCGCACTCGTGCGTTTTCTTTCCCAATTGTCAAAATAATGTCTGTGATTTAACCAAATATTTCTAAAAAAAGATACTAGCTTGTTTCAATATCAGATTAAAAGTAATTTTAATTAAAATTTAAGCATAAATTAATAAGTATCGGCCAAATTAAATTTATAAATATAAAAAAAGTTGGCTGTATGAAGTGCACAGCCATAGTCTCTGCTTAGGAAGGTATAACATTATTTTACGTTTGGCGCCATTTTGGATATTCAGGTTTATTGTGTTTTTATTATTTTATAAAATTGCTTCATTTTTTCGCAACTGTATTAAAAATAGTTGTTCAATACAACGTGTGGGACTGTTATTTAAACTCGTTCCGACTGTCTACCCTCGCCTTCGGCTCGGGTCAACACCTGTAGTAACTCGTTGTAATAACAGAAATCCCACACTTGTATCGAAAACTACTATTTCATGTTATTACATTCTCTTTCTTTTGCAATCGGTTTCATTCCACGACTAGTTTGGTCAATTTCAAAAATTATCCACTATGGTCTATACAGCCATTGCGTTATATTATATTATACGATCCTTAGTATTTAAAAAAATAATTTATCCTTTTTAAAAAAATTATAAAATTTAAATTGTGCCAGAAAGCTTATTATAGCATTAAAGACTTTTTAGAAGACAAGGCTGCTTGGCAGTGACACGAATTGCTCCTTTCTACATATTAAAAATAAACTGTATCTATTAGATAATAAGATGAATTTTGTGAGGGACCGGACTGAGTTTTTCGGGGTGTTCTTCTCAGTCTGTAGCATTTCCGAACCCCCAGTAGAGTCACAAAAATTTTGACAAACCCAAAGACGTATCATATATAGACACGTTATACTCGAACATTACGGCTTTCAAAAACAGCTAAACTTTTACAAATTTGAAAAAAGAATTTCATAAATTATCTGTGGTATCGTGCATGAAGTCACTATCAGAGGAATGTGGGAAAAAAAGGACACTTGAATTTCCCTCACTGAGACTTTTGATTAAATTATTTCCGGTTAAAGTTAGTAATATTTTAATTTACGAAATATTAATGTAGTTTATCGATTTAGTTAATATTATCGTAATTTAAGTCATAAAAGCAATTTATTTAAGAAATATAATTACATAAATAAAATAAATCTAATGGCAAAATAAAACATTAGTACAAATACAACATCCCTTTATGCGTCGCGCCAAACCACAGACTACAGAGTACATTTTCCTTGTGCATTGATAATTATGCTAGGCGCCATTTTAGGCGCGAGAAAATAAAATAATTTTATTATTTCTGTTGTACTTACGAATGAAACGACACGTTTTTATATTGAACAGTTGCTGTGTAGTTTATACATCCTCTGAATATACATGAAGGCATGTTTTTTTCAAGTTTTCTTTATTAAAAGAATTTAAAACAGTGCTAATAGTACTTCCGCTAAGCCTGATGTCGCGTCACTGACTTTTCAGGTAATTACCTTCTTTACGTGTTGCCATTTTCCAGTGTCTATAACGTATCTATAGTTTTTATATCATTGGACAAACCTAAATAATTTAAAAAAAAAATCAAATGGAATAATTTTTTATTTTATTAGGTAATTTTATTTTATTATGAGAAGGTGAAAATATGAAGATTGATAGGCGCCGGATATGACCGCTGTTGCCAAATAGGGACGGCTTAGCGTGGCTTCCGAAGCACAAAAACGTTTGCAAAAGAAAATTTTACGCAAGCCTACATCCGAGGACCAGCAATATCGACAGATCCTTAACACAGTGATTGTTTAAGGAATACTGAGGGACGAAATGGACAGCAAAATAGGCGGTCGGACCGTCCGCTCGTTACAGCCGGCGTCCCCCGCAAGAAAAAAAAAGAAACACTGAGTCAGGAGGGTTACGAGCGCTTCTTTTCAGGTACATACTTACTATAAAATAAATCTTCAAATTAAATATAATTTACGGTATATTTATTTAACAAAAATATAATGTCAAAATATCTTAACTTTAACTTAAAACTTTCTTAATCTAATATCTAATTAACATAATAAATACTATATGAATACTTTTAGTAGACATTACGTAGGCTATCATTTAAGTGCACCGTCCGAGTCAATAATTACTACGAGTATGAACACATTTAATAGTCTGTTTTTATTTTCTTAACTTGCAGTACTTCGTTTTCATTACTGTAGGTAGGTTGGCCACAATAGGTTTATTGCCTTTTGGACATACGGTAATGCTGAAAGGAAAAGAAATATTATTATTTGTTGAAAAACAAAATAAACCTAAATTACGTAAAAAAAATATTTTTAATCGAACGGTTGTATTGCTTCTTTTATGTTGTAAAAGTATTTTGCAATAAAGTTAATGCCATTATTGCACAAATTCAACAGTTTAAAAAAACAAGTTTCTATCCAAAGATAGAGAAACTAGTTTTTTTAGAAGAAAACATTGTTAGGCCCTCGCTCACCGGGAGCATTCGCGTGTAATGTAACATAATAGATTCGACTTAGAGCATTAAGTTACAATACTACCTCCTTGACCGACGAGCATTCGCGTGTAATGTAATATTTAGTACCTATAGATTTTTCGTAATGTCAGCACATTGATGCTACAACTTTTATCAAAACATTACACATTGTATCATTACAAGGTGCGAATTGTAATGCTAGGTTCTCCTCCTTTACTGATGTAACCTCGTCTTGTATCATTACAGTTTGTGCACTGTAATGCTCAGTTCTCCTCGCTCACTGCTGTAATGCTCGACTCTGTAACGTTACATTACACGCGAATGCTCCCGGTGAGGAAGCGCCTTTAGCTACTATTTTTGCCCGAGTGTAACCAACTTTATAATTTTGCACTTCCAAGCTATTATTGCGAGATAGGCACTCATAAATATTATATTAAATTATATCTGCCTTTAAGTCTTAAGGCGAAACAGGTCTGGTCCAAAAGTATATACCTGCTAAGTGCTTAATAAGAGTCTTACCAAGCGCCCATCGTGACTACAGTAAAGCGGGCCTACTAAAGTTCTATACAAATTTGAGTTAGCGCACTCACCGTGAGTCACAATAGACGCTCGCTAAAATTCGCACTAGGCAACTAACAATGTTAAGTATGTATGCAAATGTCAAACCATCTTTATGGACCTCGTAATAAAGTCAGTGTGTTACTATGGAAACTAGCAAATAGATGTTTCAATGGTCTGTCCTCCTCGTATTTAATAAACACCAAATACTTACTCAGTATTATATTCAATAGACGACAACTTCAGATACTCTATGTATATGCTGGAACTCTTCAAGACTCGCCACGTGAAAGGGTTGAACAGATTGGTCTCGTACTCCCATTCTACCATAACAAACATTGGCGGATGTCCCGTGTCTTTTACTGCGATCATTTTCTTTTCTGTGTCACCGGGCTTGTAGAACTTTCTGGAAATTAAAATGGTGTCAACTTTACATTTTTTTTTTCAAATATTGACTGCTTTTTTTTAACGTGAGGGAACATCCTAAGACCTCGGAAGGAAGTTCCAGGACTCCCAACAGACCCACGGCCACCACTGCGGCCTCGCCTAGGGGGTGGTTCGGGTGCCATCCCGCGTCTTTGGAGGGTTTCGTGTGTGATCCCGCTTCTAAGGGGGGGTGTGCGTGAATTCCGCACGTCACGCTGCCGTCATGGGCCTGCTTCTGTAAGGACGGTAAGGGACCCTCTCACCGTCCTCAGGCCCCCGGTCATGGAGGCCGATAATCCTCGGCGAAAAATATTGACTGCTTTGTATAAATTAACAGGTATACTCGCATGTATGTCATGTACAAGAAAAGAAGTCTATATAGTACTAGCTGACCCGCGCAACTTCGTTTGCGTGATAAATGAAGAACCGCTCGACCGATTTTGTGCAAACTTCACATAAACCATCTACTAAATAGTCCGAACAAAGCCTAAACATTTGGTTGGATAGATGAGCTCGTTCTTGAGTTATAAAATTACAACGAAAAGTGGCATTGATTTTTATATATATAGATAGATTATAGTAACAATTTGTCTTTTGCAAAAAAGTTAATGAATGGAAGATTTATACCTAAAAAATATGTGGTAGCAAACTAACGTTGCCCTGCACGCCTACACATATATATGTATTTCGGAATTATCTATCTATGTTTATTAGTTGTGTAAATCTATACTAATATTATAAAGAAGTTAAGTTTGTGTGTTTGTTAAATTGTAAGGGGTAATCTCGGGATCTACTGAACCGATTTTAAAAATTCTTTCACCAAGAGAAAGCTACGTTATTGTGGGTTGTCATAGCATCACGCTACAACAAATAGGAGCGGAGCAGTAATAGTAAATGTTTCAAAAATGGGGGAAAAGATATTCCTTTTCAGAGCTTCGTTGCGTGTGATGCATAGATATTTATATTTATGTAAAAAATATGTACTACAAAATTGTTTCTCTTTAAAATTTTAAAAAAAATGCGCGATAGCGTGTGTCTATCTTTGGGTTGATGCACAATAACCATTTTAATAGCTATCATTTTTTTCTACAATAATGCCACGGGATAATAATAATAAATAAATACATTTTCACGTACATTTCACACAACGCTATCTGATCCCAAAGTAAGCTAGGAATAACCTGCTTGTGTTATGGGTATCAGACCACGGATATTAATACTTATAGGTATACTTTTTAAAATACATACATATTATACATAGATACACCCAGACTCTTGAGAGAAACATTAATGGGTCACATAAATATTTGTCTCCGGTGGGAATCGAACCCACGACCTCCAGCGCCGCAGGCGGTATCACTACCGACCGCGCCACAGAGGCAGTCAAAAGGATAAATCTATCATAAACTAAATTGTTCTTAAAAATAATGCGACGGGAATACACGCGACGAGAAACCTCTCTCTCTCTCTCTCACGTAGTATTGAATATTAACGACGAGACGCTACAGGAGTAAACGCAACGCGACGGGAGTAAATGCGACGGGAACAGGTAATACTCTCTCTTATGTGGCGCAAACGAAGTTGCGCGGGTCAGCTAGTCCAATATAATGTAGTACACGCTTACATTAGCTTAATTTGGGCTAGATGGCGATGCGTAAAAACTGTTGCACGATATTTACTATCATTTAATATAATTATGAATGAATTGAAGTTACCTACTCTACAGAAAGCTTTGTATTATATATAGGGCAAACCACCCAATTATTGGCACTTTTAGAATGAATTATTGGCACTTTAGTTAAGAGTATATTTCGAAAAATAAGGGAAACCTAGTTTATATCAGTTCGGTGTTGCCCATTATGTAGTTGTAGGTATGCATTAAAAAGTAAAATAGCATTCTTTTTCTGTTAGAAATGGGCAAAATTACCTAAAGTGCCAATAATTGGAGGAGTGCCAACGATTGGGTGGTTTACCCTATACACTTACATAACATACAATACATCATAACGTAGGTTTACGTAACAATGTATTACGTCGTTGGTATACTACAAAAAAATATTAATGGAGCGATTTGCCTACTCGTGGAGATAAGATTGTCATTAAAACAAATAGTCCATGCAAAAACAGAATAACAATGATAGAAATGGATATACAATCCTTGAACTTGGCCTGTTTAAACGTAGCCGAACCAGACTTGGTTATATCTGGCGTCAAAAGTTCAAGAAAACAGGATCTTTTTTTTTTTATACTACTTAGGTGGCAGACAAGCTTACGGCCCACCGGAAGGTTGGTAACCGTAGCCTATAGACGTTTCCAACACCAGAGGCGCTACACACGCGCTGCCGACCCGGGCGCAGGTTGTGACGACCCACAGTTGAAATTTTTCAAGCCCGTAAGGCCTTCAACTTTGCTTAACGACTGTCATTTTACTGACAACCGGGACCAACGGCTTATCGTGCCTTCCGAAGCACGGAAACGCTCGTAAATAAATGTCACAAAGTGGTCCACGTGGTGGTCACCCATCCATATCCGGCCATAGTAAATGTTGCTTACTGCAGTGATCGTTTACAGAACACTGAGTCCGCGGGGCCACGAGCGCTTCGAAAATCGATCTTTGATATAAATGCCAATCAGACTTTGCAAAAAGCTACCAAGGTTCAATGACTGTTATACTATTATCTCAGTCTGAAGTCCGAGTGGCACCAAAAAGTTTATTTTAAAGTCTGGAATCTGTTTTGATTCTGCCGTCTGACCTCTCAGAACCTCTGTCTGTTGATTCGTATCTATACTTTCATATTAATATAATAAATGAGTTTTGTCCTGCTTTACAGCGCGTCGCTAGATACCAATGGATTGTTATGATATTTAAATTGGAATAGTTGTAGTAGAAATTCTTCAATTGTGCGAAGGTAAAAATAATAAAATAAATCAGGCGATTTCTCTTCGAGAATATTTCAAAAGCCTATTATTTCAACAAAAAGGTTAGGGACTAGGCGTTTGGGAACGAAATCACCTGTAGTCGGGTTTGGATCACTTTTTTCCGAAGCGAAACTGAGGACAAAACTATAGTGTTAAATACTCACGGTGACAGAGTCGTTGGTATAGAGATTGATGAATTCAAGAGTCTGGGCGGTTCTATGTATTATAAGTATGTATTTACAAAATAAAGTATACATATTACGTTGTCTGATACCCATAACACAAGCAGGTTAATCCCACCTTACTTTGGGATCAGGTGGCGTGTAATAATGTCTATAAATATTTATTTATTAACTTACTGCGTGTCATCCAAAGACATGTGGTCACTTTTGCTGAGGTTTTTGTCCACCATTGTTATCAACAACTTGCCAGATTCAGGGCCATGCGCTATGCTCTCTGTAGAGTTGGCCACTTTTAGAACAACTTCGTAATGGACTCCTGAACAGAAAACACACAACATGACTTATACATTATTATAATGAACTAGCTGTTCCTCGCGGCTTCGTCCGCGTAGAAGTCGTTATCGCTTAAAATCCTTCTTTTGCGCAGTCAGTTAAAAAGTAGCCTATGTCCTTCCCTTGGATTCAAACTATCTCTACTTATACCAAATTTCATCAAAATCAGGTCAGTGGTTTAGGCGTGAAAACGTAACAGACAGACAGACAGTTACTTTTGCATTTATAATATAGTAGGGGAATAGGGAACTTGGGATGTAGTAGGGATTTCTCGAGAAGCAAATATATGCCTAAGTGCTGTTATATGTGAGTATGTACTGTTTCCACACATTTCTAGATCCACATAGTCTGGCCAAACCATTTTCCCGAGCAGGAAGATACTTGGCAGGCTTATTGAGTTGGTCCAATGACGATTCTTAGTGTCTTTCGGTTTTAAAATCCAAACCAAAATTGGGTCTATATGGCAAAGATTTGCTAATGGTAGCAATCCAGAAAAGATTTTATTTTAAGCGTATTCCTCCTTTGTTTAGCCTGGAGTTTACATTGAATTTTGTGCTAAACCACAGGGCGAAAACTCCAGCTTGAATGTGTGCGCGTGATCAATAAAATGCGCACTGTCAACGCGCACGTCAACTCTACTGACAGTTGTGGCGCGACAGGGAGTTGCCGATCTGTATGTAATACTATTATATTATCTTTAGCTAAACGGATGATTTAAGAGTAAGCTGCAAAATAGACTTCTCTCATTGGGGTAATCATCGGCTTCTATCCTAGATATCATTTCTAGTTAGAAACGCTGTTACACATCTTCGCTGGTTTCCAATTAATGCTTATGACCTGGCAATTCTTTCAAATATCTCTACTCCAGCTACTTCATCTTACACTAATATTATAAAGAGGAAGATTTGTTTGTACTATACTAATAAATGTTTATTATTCACAAGAAGTAAAATTTGATTGTTTGTTTGCATTGAATAGGCTCCGTAACTACTGAACCGTTTCGAAAAATTATTTCACTGTTGGTTAGCTACATTATCCCCCAGTGACATAGGCTATTTGTTATTCCTGTATTCCCACGGGAACGGGAAGTACGCGGATGAAACCGCTCGACGTCCGCTAGTAACATATAACTCAATACTTACTGCAAAAAGGTTTGCTATTCCCAGTGATAGCATACAGAGCAATATTGGAATTAGTGTCTACTAGTCCGCCGATCTGCAGTCGTTTGTAAATGCTGTACGAATAGTAGCCCATTGGTATGCAGTAATGGTGGTTATCACAGCTTGTGCAGTTGCCGGCTAGGAACGCCTGAAAATAACGCCAAGATATTGTATTTATGGATGTTAATAAAAATAAAGGTATATTAGAACGGTTCATTCATTTGAGATTAAACTTTCTGAATGTGGGCAAGCCTGAGACTAGGCAAACGTAAGGTCGGGAGCGAGCCCCAGCCAGATGGTCCGAGAGCGATGATAAAGAAAAAGTCGCGGTGAAAGGATGTAACACCACGCTTAAAAAAATTAATACTAAATATCAAAAGACCAACAGTGTTTCACAGACGGCCACTACCCCGAGAAGATGGAAGTACAATCAGCCGCTGTGTATGGCTTTTGTGGTCTACGAAAAGGCCTTTGACCCTGTCGAAAATAGGGCAGTCCAGGGGGCCGAGTCTGCTATTTTACATCAAAAAGCCGTTCTAGTGCGATTCTATTACTGTAATATAACGATTGGTCCTAAACTTGGTAGTCGCGTAAAATTTTTACGACATCACTAGAATAGAACTAGAGTAGAATCGCAATACCTTTTTTTAGGTAGAGGTAAGGTGAGTGAAGGTGAGGTAACTGGGTTCAAGGGGGGGGGGGGAGGGTTAATAAGGCTGTGTTTAAGGTGGGGCGTTGATGGGGGGGGGAGGGTGACGGTGACGGTGGGGAGGTTAAAATGGTTGGATTAAGATGGGTGGGTTAGGGGGGATTTAAGATGGATGGGTTAGGGGGGGGGGGGCGGCAAGGTGGATGTTGTGGTAGGAGTAAGGGGGGGTTAAGAGGGGGGTAATGTACCCCTTAACCCCCACCATAACTCCCACCTTATACCCCCCCCTTATCTGGTGGGGGTTAAGGGGGGGAATGTGCCCTTTAACCCCCACCACAACACAAACCTTAAACCCCCCTTAACCTGGTGAGGGTTAAGGGGGGGGGTGGTAATGTGCCCCTTCGCCCCTTCACCCCCACCATAACATCCCCCCTTAACCCAACTCCTTAACTCGCCATCTTTACCCCCCCCCCATCGTCACCCCCACCTTAACCCACCCCCCTAAGCCCCACATTAACCACCCCAACGTAACCCCCCCCCCACCGGGGAGTGGTAATGTGCCCCTTCGCCCCTTCACCACCACCATAACATCCCCCCTTAACCCAACTCCTTAACTCGCCGTCTTAACCCCCCTCCATCGTCACCCCCACCTTAACCCACCCCCCTAAGCCCCACATTAACCCCCCAACGTAAACCCCCCCCCCACCTTAACCCCCAACGTAAGCCTCCCCCCCATCTGAACCCATTACGAAACAACATTACAAGACTACCAAAAAAACAGCGGCCACTAGCCCGTCACATAATATGCGACTACGCATATAGGTCGATAGAACCGGCGAGTGAACATCGGTCGACCAGTAGACTTCTACCGGTCTTACAATAGAGCTCTAGTGACTACGCGACTACCAAAATTGACAAATTGTACCCACGACCTTATATTTTGCCACGATTTCTATTCTATTCCGACGCGATTGAAATAGCAGACTTGGCCCCCTGGACGCTCTGTAGCGATGTCGTGTCGATTGGCGATATATCGAGGTGCTAAGATGTTTGTGCGACAACGCTACCATAAAAGTAGAGTAAGAAAGCTTGTAAAGAAAGTAGAGGAGACTTTTTTATAGTTAGTTTACAAAAATACTCACATCATACGATTCACATTGCACAGCCATAAAAGGACACGAAGGTGCAATACTCTCAGTGAAATATTCATAGCTTCTCTGATGGTCACAGCCGACGAACTTCGCGACTCCTTGGTAAGACAGATCGTTTGACGACGCTCCATTGGGGGATGTCGATTGTTTGCACCCCGGCTGTGTGGACCCACCGTTGGGGTAAAAGTCTACGTGACCTATCGCTTCAGATATGCCGAAACCTGTAAATTTTGTTTATCGTCAAATATAAGTCCACAACTATGGCACTCACAGATTGCTACGTAAATTCTGACACATGTACGCCTATATAAAATTTAACAAATACATACAACAGAAACAACAAATGGCAGATGTATCTGCCATGCCATAATGACAGAATTGTTCTTGACTGATTGATGGGTGATTTGTTGAAGTTTGGCTACTTGTGACTCTAAAGATATTGGACGTATAAGAATGATAATAACTAAGAAAGTCAGGGTGACTGCCTCTAATCTTGTAAAGGAGGAAGTTACTTCTCCAAAATAAGCAAAAAATAACTGAGTATAACATAGCTAATCCCAATAATATTCTGTACAAATATCGACATTTCATTTATGTTGACAAACCTTAGCAGATAATTTACTATCATACAAATTTCATAATTAGAATTTTACCTGAAAAGTATAGAGGCACTGCGTTGCTGTGAATGACGTCCACATATTGGGCATCGGATCTATCCAAACGTACTAACGACACTGTCTTACTGAAATACGGCGCTGCAGGATCCATTCCTGTTATCCGTCCCAATTTTAGGTAAAATTTCTGAAAATAAAGATGTATACTTTATGCTCATCGAATTTCGTCCGATGTATTCACGTATAACAACGATTTTTGGAGATAAATAGGTAATAAATGTGAAACGGCACTGCACCACCGAAGCAGTCAAATGATAAGATGGTGCCAAGAGGTAGATTTTGGAGAAACTGTAATGTTTTATCATCTAAAAGTACGTAGCTATCTAGCCAAAAAGCACATCGATTTGTTTTTTTGTTTGTTTGTTTGTAACGAATAGGCTCCGGAACTACTGGACCGATTTGAAAAATTCTTTCACTGTTGGAAAGCTACACTCATTGCGGTAAAAATAGGCTATAATTTATTCCCGTATTCCCACGGGAACGGGAACTACGCGGGTGAAACCGTGTGACGTCCGCTAGTAAGTTGTTTTATATAGTTATGCCTCTGTGGCGCAGTCGGTAGTGATACCGCCTGCGGCACTGGAGGTCGTGGGTTCGAGTCCCACCGGAGACAAATATTTGTGTGACCCATAAATGTTTGTCTCAAGAGTCTGGGTGTTTCTATGTATAATATGTATGTATTTAGAAAGTATATAAGTATTAATATCCGTGGTCTGATACCCTTAACACAAGCTGGTTATTCCTAGCTTACTTTGGGATCAAACAGCGTTGTGTGAAATGTCAAAAAAAAAAATACACTATCTATTATCAGGGAAAGTTTTTACTGTAACGTAAGATAACTTGGAATCAAGAGCAATGGTTATTCTAATGTCACATACTCAAATTCAGTTTGATGGTCTCGCATAATAAAGCAACAAAATAAGTAGGTAAAATTGTTCTTTACAATTGAAATTAGGCCAAAGAACATAATAATACAATACGCTCATCGGACTTCTAGTTACCTACCTTTTGCAGTGCATGTCCACAGTATCCTCCTAAGTGAGCTCCTAAAGAGTGGCCAATGAAGTGGAAGTTATCAATGTTAGGCAGTCCCAAAACTTCCTGCAAAGAAAAGGTGGGATATGATATTACAATATTGGGATGCGATATTTTCATAAAATAGCTGGATTATAGGCAGTTTATGAATATTTTAAACATTTAAATGGGCTAGCATGCCTAGTCCTATCCTATGAATCAAATTATAACTAACTAAGAAGAAAGAAAGAAACCACACTTACAAACATGCAGGTATAGTAAGTTCAACTCATCTGTGCGCGCGGCACTATGTGTGGGTAAGCCTCGTCTGAACACAGTGACTTCGTGTGCGTGACATGAGGTACAGTGAAGTACAAAATACAAAAACACTTGTTTAACTAAAATAAAAACTTAATGGGTGAAATGTATGTTATACATATTAATATGTTTCGCTGTTTGAAGAATAAAATTGAGGAATTTCAGGATTCGCTGCTCTCTCCAAGGTTAATTATAAATTCAATCAAAATGTCGACAGTATTCTTCTTCTTTGGCGTGTCGACAAGTACAACGCCACATCTCTTCATCAATTTGACTTAAACGTTCGTTAATAATTTCATTATTTCCATCACATTTTGTTGGATTTTATGCAAAGCACTATAATTTGTTTAAATTCCCTATACATTTTCTATTGGGTTTAGTTCATGATGATACGGTGGTAGCCGAAGAACTTTTAAGCCATATGGCTGAAGTATGTCATTAATCTTATAACAAACTAGCTGACACATAAGGTGTGCGAAAAGCGTGTGAAACTGCCCTGCTCTCTCCCAAAGGAACCGCGCAATATATCGGGAACAAAAGTATCCTAGAACCTTCCTCGGATCATAAGCTCAGATTGTACCAAGTTTCATTTAAATCAATTCATAATCAGGATACAGACAGACAGACATGAAAATTTCTAATTACATTTTCAGCTTCAGTATCGATTCGAGAACGCCCTACAATTAAAAGTTTTAAATTATCTTCCAAGTACAGACTCTCTACCCTCAACAGTTTTTTTAGATGTTTAGATATGGTATTTTTTATTTTTCAAATCAAGTCATACAGTTCAATTTTTGTCATATTTGCAGTATAAGCAATGTTTTTTTTCCGTCGACCATCTCTGCATTTCTATTTTTTTATTAGAATTTAGAGCTCTATCATTTATGACTATTCTGTAGGCCTTTATAAGTTACACAATTCTACCGTACATTATTTTATTATGCCTCGAAGGGTTTAGGCAGCGTTTTCGTTAAAAGCTCCCAGACACCTTATTTTTTTAGACATCTCCAACTAATTTATCATTATATTTTAGTCAATGTATACAAAAACTCAACATATTATATACGTTAACCTTTCTCAAGAATCATTGGTGATCTCAGCATGAAAATCCATGCAGTAGTTTTAACTTTATCGTGAACAGACCGACGCGGCGGGGACTTTGTTTTATTATATGTAGTGATAACAAATATTAATTCCATCGAATT